>CM064880.1:64554130-66954130 GCA_003313485.2 Penstemon barbatus
TTTGCACTAATTCTGAATCAGTGAGTACCTTAAGACTTTTTATATTGGCTTTGATCGCCATCTCCATTCCTGCGATTAATGCTTCATATTCAGCTTCATTGTTTGTCACAACAAAGTCCAGTGTTATCGCGTAATTTAAATCTTCCTTATTTGGTCCGGTGAAGTTGATTCCGGCGCCTCCTCCTTCTCGGCATGATGCACCATCGACATGCATTAGCCAAGTTTGATCTTCAATGATCAAAACATCCTCGTTGGGGCAGCTCGATGATTCAGTAGCCTGTGTCGGTGTTTCTAATATAAAATCGGCCAACACTTGGGCCTTGATGGCAATCCTTGGTTTGTAGTCTACCTCGAACTGACTGAGTTCGATGGCCCATTTGATTAGTCGACCGGAGGCTTCTGGTTTTGCTAGAACTTGCCTTAGCGGCTGATTCGTCAGAACGATGATTTTATAAGTTAAGAAGTAGGGTCGGAGTTTTCGTGCAGCCACCACTAAGGCCAGTGTGAATTTTTCTATTTCTAAGTAATTTTTTTCCGCCCCTTGCAATAACTTGCTGAGATAGTATACGGGCTTATGCTCTAAGCCCTCAACTTTAATTAGTACTGAGCTAATCGCTGCATTGGAGATGGAGATGTACATATACAATGGTTCTCCTTCCGTTGGTTTTGCCAACATCGGAGGTGTAGTCAAATATTCTTTGAGCTGCTCGAAGGCCTGATCGCATTCTTCGGTCCAAACAAAGTTCTTTGCCTTTCGGAGAGTTTGGAAAAAAGGGAGGCTTTTGTCCGCAGACTTTGATATAAACCTGTTTAATGCTACGATCTTTCCAACTAGGCTTTGTACTTGAGAGATAGTTTTAGGAGGTTTCATTTCAGTTATGGCTCGGATTTTCTCTAGGTTGGCTTCTATTCCGCGTTGGTGAACTAGATATCCCAAGAATTTTCCTGATTTGACACCAAAGGTGCATTTTGCTGGGTTTAACTTCATACGATATTTTCTTAAGATCTGAAAGCATCGATCGAGATGCTTTACATGATCTGCTTCGTTCATACTTTTGACCAGCATGTCGTCCACGTAGACTTCCATCAGTTCTCCGATTAATTCTTTGAACATTAGGTTTACTAACCTTTGGTAAGTAGCTCCGGCATTTCTCAGGCCGAATGGCATTACTATGAAGCAATATACTCCCTGCTCGGTTACGAACGCGGTTTTTTCTTGATCCCGCTCATCCATGTATATTTGGTAAAACCCTTGGAAGGCGTCCATCATACTGAATAATGCGAAGCCAGCTGTCGAGTCGACCAATAAGTCGATCCTTGGCAAGGGGTAAGGGTCGCGCGGACACAACTTGTTGAGGTCGGTGAAATCATTACACATCCTCCATTTATTATCTTTTTTATCTCCTTTAGCGACTAGTACGACATTGCATAGCCATTCCGAGAAATGAATTTCTCGGATTTGTTTTGCCTCGAGCAACCTTTCAACCTCGGCTTTGATAATTTTATCTTTCACCGGTCCATGATTTCTCTTCTTCTGTCTGGCGGGTTTCGCCAAAGGATCTATTTTTAGGGAATGCTTTATTATTCGAGGATCAATTCCTTCAATGTCATTTGCGCTCCAAGCGAAGACATCGGCATTGTTTCTGAGGAAGTCGATCAGCATTATTTCTCCTTCTTCGCTCAACTCTGTACCAATTCTCGTCTTTTTGGATGAGTCGCCTTCTACTAGAATTATATCTTTATGTTCAGGGGGTTTCAACGATAAGTCTAGCGGTTCTTTCCCCTTTTTATCTAGTCGATCAGTATTAGGAATTTCAACCTCATTTCTAATGAGATCGCCTTCGATCTTTCTCTTGCTCGGAGTAATGGACTTAGGATGTTCTTTCAAAGTTAACGAAGTACTATAGCAGTCCCAAGCCATGCAATGGTCGTTTGTTATTTCTCCGATGCCTGTATCGGTTGGAAACTTTATCTTCTGATGATATGTAGAGACAACAGCTCGGAATAGATTAAGAGCGGGTCGTCCCAATATCGCATTATAAGCGAAAGGGGTTTCTACTACTAGAAATTTTACTAGCTTCACTGTCCGGTGAGGTACTTTTCCGAGCGATACGCTTAAGGTTATCGTTCCGCTGGGGATGATTTCGGACCCCCCGAATCCTATTAATGGCGTAGCTACTTTCTGCAAGTTTATCTGCCCCAAATCCATTTGGGCTAAAACTTCTCGGGAGATAATATTAGCTGAGCTCCCATTATCTATTAAGATTCTCTTGACATTGTAATTTGCTATTTCCAGTGATATTACCATAGGGAAGTCGGGGTTATCCTCCTTTGCGTCCCAGACAATATTTTTAGGTGCTTCGCCTTCATTAAAACTGATCTGCTGATCGTTTGACGGCCTGCTTTCCAAGGTCCAAATTTCTTTTGGGTATTTTGAGTTTCCAATTATGGACCTGGCAGTTCTTCGCCGGGCGTTTCGACTATCTCCACCCGCGGGACCCCCGGAGATCGTATGGATAGTTCCATTGATCTGGTCATGGTTCGACTCCTGAATAGGTCGTCGTTCAGGTGATCTTTGACGAGAATTTCTCCTTCGATCAACATTCCGAGGGCTTCTACTTCTTTCTCTTTTACGATTATCTCGCTCTATGTATTCGTCAAGTTTTCCTTGCTCGATAAGTTTCTCAACCTCTCTCTTAAGGTGAAAACAATTCTCCGTTCGATGTCCATGTGCCCTATGGTATTTACAGTATTGATCGTAGTTTCGAGAGCCTGGTCTCGGCTGTGCGATTTTCCTTGCTTCGGGAATCCAGTTATTTCTTTCTAGGACTTCCAATATTTCTTCCATTGGAATATTTAACCTTGGGTGTTCTACTTGATTCACCCTGCTTCTTATTGGTTGATCATGGTTTCTTGGTCTTTGGTAGAAATTAGGTTGTCTGTCATGATCGGCTTTGTTGTATTCCAGTCGGTGGAAAACATTACCTCTCCTGGAAGATCGCTCGTAATCCGAAGCTTTTTGGGTAGGAAACCTATCGTGCCGTTTGGAGCCTGAGGTGGTGGCTTTGTTTTTGTTTTTATCCTTAAAGGAATTCATCTCTTCTTGGGTCATATACTTAGAAGCCAAGCTCATAATGTCGGCAAACGTTCTCGGTTGTTTTCGGCTGAGGGCGTTTCCAAACTGCCTATTTTTAGTGAGGTCGAAGAGGATAGAAATTATGTAATCGATATTCGGTGATTCGATTTTGAGTAATTCTACGTTGAACCTCGCCAACCAATTTCTTAGGGATTCTCCCTCTTGTTGGTGTATGGTTCCCAGGTAGCTCATCGGAAGTTTTTGTCTCTTCTGACTGGCAAACTGCTGCGTTAATTTATTGCATAATTCTCGGAAACTGAATATAGAGTTGGCCGGTTGTTTGGCAAACCAATCCAGTGCGAGTCCTTCGAATGTTGTTACCATTAGCTTGGCGGTGAATTCGGCGGAGTGGGCGTACAAATTCATTATGTTCGTAAAGCTAAAGATATAATCGTCCGGGTCGGTGGTTCCATCATATCGGGGTAGTCTTCCCGGGACCTGTCCCGCGGACTGTGCTTCTTTTATTTCCCTGCAGAAAGGAGAGCAAGCCGCAAGGCTTTCCTGGAGTTCTGCAGTCCGGGCCCACGGGTTCTGCACAGATCGTAATCGTTGTTCAAGTCGCTCCTGTACCATCCTTTCAATTTCTCGTTCTGAGAATCGAGTCGCTCTTGGTCGATGGAGGATTGTATCATCTATATCATCTTCGATTGGGGTGATCGTTCGTTCCTTCGATCCGCTGCGAACTGTTTGCGGTACTCTTCGACCAGTTCTTCTTTGGGGACGGTTGTCGGATGGTTTAGAATTTACCTGCTGTGGGCTGTGCAGCGAGCGACGCTCACTTGCTGGGCTGTCAGCTTGTTGAGAGGTCCGTTCGTTCGGCCTTGGCACTCCTGTCGCAGGAGTTGCCCCGGGGGCCGTAGCGTTTCGAGGAATTTGGTCTAAAACTAGCAATTCTTCTGGAGAGAGTGACTTGAAGAGCATCGCTATTTGTTTCAGTTTTTCCTGAGCGCCAGGGAGAGGAGCGGGTATTTCGGGGAGCTCTGGTTCTTCTGGTATTGTACCGGTAAGACCTCCTTGGTGTTCCTGCTGACGGGAACGAGTATCTGGGAGGTTTTCATTGGTGTTTGGATTGTTGTTATCGTTGTTGTCTTGTGGATCTTCAGATGTGTTGTGACCTGTGGTCGTATTGCTTCTCGCTCCAACGCGAGCGCTTTTCCTTGGGCGAGCCATGTGTCGATTCGAATAATTAACCTAGCCCCACGGTGGGCGCCAACTGATTTAACCCGTTTTCGTCGGGTTAATTGTATATCAGTGAATTTGTAATATCGGTGGGGTTTACGATATTGGTGTATATATTTAGTAGGGCTCTGTTACTTTATTCCGGATGGATCAATCACAAAGAAAAGCCATGATTAAGAACAAGAAGTAAAACCACAAGTAAAGCTAATAACACATCAACATGGAGAGCAAAATACTATGAATAATATAGATTCTTATTCAGTTGTAATGCCTTAGGCAGAGAATATTTGTGTATCCTTGAAGTAAAGGATTTCGTAGTTGTTTAATACAATGATTCACTAGGTATTTATACAATGTTAAACCTAGCGTTACAAGGAAACATAGTCCTAATAGGACTCGGCCCAAATATCCTTCATGGGTCCGGAGTATTATCTTTAGATCGAAGAGAGCCGTGCTTGGCCGGGTCTGTTAGACGATCTTGATCTGCTCGGATTGGTCTAATCGATCTTAACATCTTCGTTCGATTCGAGTAATACGTAGGGTGCGAAATAGCCCCCATCAACTGAAAATCAAATTGCTGACATCTTCACAAAACCTCTAAGTGAGACAAGGTTTTCAACTCTAAGAGCTGAACTGGGTTTATTAAAATTGGATGCATAAGCTGAGGGGGAACTCTTCATAAGACTAGAGTTCAACAGTTTACTCATCTTTTTTATCTTCAAGAATTAACTCTCAACAGACTAGTTAACTTATGAATTCTTAAAGTCAGGGGGAACGTGTAAGACTAGCGGTACTTCTGATTAAAAGATGAAATTTGTTGATGACAGTTAGTTGAAGTTATATTTTCAACAGAAGATTAAAGTTTTGAAGATTGAAGACTCATTATCTAGCTGGATTGACAAACAGCCGATGAAGGTTATCAGTTATTGGCTTTCACTGATAACAGCTTTGTCAACAGGACAGTAGTCCATCAGATAAGTATTTATCTTACTAATCTGATTACTTGTGTAAAAGCTTACTGTTTAAAACGTTATTTCCAAAAACGCGCTTTTACAAGTAACATAAGAGCGGTATTTTTCCCGCTCCTCATTTAATGCGATTTGAATTTGAAAGGTCGTAACTGACGCCGCACGATCAGCACTGACAAGAAACGGATCTAACGGTTAGCTGGTATCACGGAAACCAAGATACCCTAACTCTATAAATCCAGATCTGATCAGCTGTGTAGCTCTTTACGCACCCAAATATTCAAAGCACACTTGAGAGAAAATACTTGCAATTTTATGCAAATTTCTTCTTGTTTCCCTAACTTTCAACAGATTCGAAATGGCCGCTGAAGGTATGTACCTTGTTTACGATTCCTACTACCAATCTGGTACCGATCTGATGAAAGAACTGCTGGAGAAGTTAAAGTCGGCCCTACTGGTAAATTTCATGGAGTACAATGAAGGAGTAATCTGGACTGACCAGGTTTTGGAGTACTACAAAACTGCTACTGTTGATTTCACTACCATGGAAATCAAGGCTACGGTTGGAGGTAAATCCATCATCATTACTCCTGCTGTCCTTCACGAGACCTTTGGTCTTCCTAACAGAGGACGACATGACGTCACTGTGCTGACGGAGGAAAAGCACCAACAGTTCTGGGCGATCTGCGCCAAAGAAGGTGTTGGATAAGGATGAAGATGAAGGCACTGAAGACAATTTGTTAAGGGAGGTTTTGAAGGATTCCAAAACTTCAAGATTGGCTAAGTACGGAGTGACTTAGCTGATGATCCCTTTAAAGGAATTTTGACTAAGTAAAGAAGACATCAGAAGAGTCAAAATTTCAAGGTCCAAGACTTCTGATCTGCTGAAGTAAAGTTATCAGACTGATGAAGATCAGCCGACTCAAATCAGATTTGTTCAAGTTTGAGATCAGCCGAGTTCGCCATCAGACGTGTACTTTCGTCAGCCAAGTGAAGAAGATCATGAAGTGTTCCCAACGGTAATAAATGCCCCTTGGAGTAATAAATGCTGAAGTACAAGGTTATTAAAGACAAATGATTGAAGAAATGCTTCGCATCAGCTGGGTGCATTTAATGCTGCCTGCAGAATAGTACTGTTCATAGTACGGACAGACTGCAAAAGAGCTGTTCGCGGATTTTAAGGACCAGTACTCGAGAAATTTGAATCTTGTCTCTCTTCAACGGACATTTTTCAATCCTCAAGTATAAATAGCTGAAAGAGACGAAGAAGAAGGAAGAAACACACTTTTCTGAGAGAAATTTCCGAAGCAAAATTCTTTAAGTCTCAAGAACAGCTCACTCATCAGCTGAGTCATTTGTTGACGAAAGCAGAGTTGAAGAATCAAGAAAAATGCATCTTCTGAGTGATTTTGTAATCAAGAGTGTTGTGAGAAGTAGATATCCGTCTAAGTGAGTGATATTACTTCAGAGAAGTAGGATTTCTTTGTGATTTCTTACTGCGCACTTGTGGCCGTTTCATTTGTTGATTGGCGCAAGCAGAGTATACTGTAAACTTTGTGATTATAGTATAACCCAAGATCTGTGTGACTTGGAAGAGTGGACTAAAGGATATTCAAATCCATATAACCACTATAAAAATTGTTTGTGTTTTTATTTGTTTTTACTTGCATATTTTCAGTTTGCATAAAACACATTAACTTAACTGTTTGAAAAAGAATTTAAAGGAGTTTATAAAACTGGGGAAACATTTTTCAAACTACTAAGATTGCTTGTGAAAAACACTTTAAAAATCCGCTGCAAGTACTCTAAGTATTAAAACTGATTTTAGCAAAATCAGCTGAGTGACAATCAGACGAGTGGTCAACAAGGCTGTTCAAAGATTTGTTCGCGAACAGAATTGTAACTAACCAATCTGATCAGCTTAGTCTGTTCAGTTAGAGTGAAAGTTTTAAAGTTAAATTTGAAGAAAATTTTTAAAGAGGTTTATTCACCCACCCCCCCATCTAAACCTCTTCTGACCACTTGGGACCAACAGAAGGGGAGATGTTGTCTGGCAACATCAAGAAGAGACAGTTGAAAGATGAGTATCAGCGGATGGCTGATATGGTTTCTAAGTTGATCGAAAACTGCACATTTTCTCTGGATGCTGTTACCATGAAGAGGTTCAGCATCATGGCTGCCATTTACTACGGACTAGAAGTCAACTGGTCTGTTGTCATCTGGTATATTCTGGCAAACTTCCTCGAAGTAAAGAAAGGCAAGACTCCTCAGACAAATAACAGAATCACGCTCAGTTATCTGCTGTTTAAACTGGGTTGTGGTATGACAAATGGAAAGGAGATCCATAAGTCAAAGGCAATGGTGAAGTACTTCCCAGTTTTGAAGAGAAAGGCTGATGAGCCTGATGAGGATGAAAACGAGGAACAAAAGGATGTTCCTGCCAAAAGGCCAAGGAGATTGGTCAAAACAGCTGAGTTAGCTGTTGAGACCCAAAAGAAAAAGGCTACTAAAAAGCCTAAGGAGAAGACTCCTAAGAAAATGAAGAAAGTGGATGATGTTGAAGCTTCCAAGGTTGTTGACCTAACCACTACTGATGACAGGAATGTGTCCCCTGCATCATCTTCAAGAACACCAACTGCTCAAGTTCCTGATGAGACTGTCTCTCACAGGACCAGGAGTCAACTGAAAGACACTGCTGCTTCAAGACCCATTCAGGGATTAATGAAGAAAACAGTAAGGAAGCAGATGACCTTTGTTGAGAAGCCTACTGAATTGGAAAACTTAGTAAGGCAAAGTCCTGCAACTGCTGAAAGACCTGTTGGAGCTGATGAGGCTTCTGCTGCTGACCAAACTGATGGGCAACAAATGACTCAAGCTACACCAACAGTTGAGGCTGCCAAACCTCAGGATGATCCAGATGTTGTGATCATCCACCCTATTGCTGATGCACTTATCTCTTCTGCTGGTCCAGCCCCTGCCCCAGCTGATAAAGGAAAGAAAAAGATTGTGCTCAAGAGAAAGAAGGTTTCCAAAGCTGATAAGAGAAAAAGGGAAGAAGCTGAACAAAGAAATCAAGATGAGATGGAGGAGAAAAAGGCTCTTGAACTGAGCAAAATTCAGGAAGCAAAGGATGAGGCCAGAAGAAAAATGTCTGAGGCAGAAAGAAAAGCTGCTGAAGATGCAGAACTTGCTGTTGTCATTGAACTCAGCAAGGTTGATGCTCATGGACCTATTCATGGTGAAGGCATCAAAATTAATGAGGCTGATGGTGAAGACAAACCTAAGAAGCCCAAAATGCCTGCTGGAGAGGCTAAGCCAAAAGAAAATTTTGAAGTAAGAAGAGCTTTCAACATTGTCTATGCTGACAAGGAGCTTTTCAAAAGGTTTGAGAAGACCCTGGCTTACTATGACCAGAAGCTAATGCTGAAGACTCTGTTCACCCAGGAAAAGCCTAGATATATCAAATGGAGAGAAAACAGAATGAACAGATCAATAGCAGATCTTCAAAGTCTGAAGGAGTTAGCTGATGAAGAACAGTGGGTCCTAAATTGGCTAAGGACAGACTCCATTCAGAAAGCCTTGGATCCTCACTATGTTAGAGACATCATTCATAAATATGCAAAGGAGTTTGCATTAGAGGAGGCCAAGAAGATCAAGAACACTTTGCCTGCTAAAAGAAGAAAGTCCGACAATGCTGAAGAAAGGGCAATCAACATTGCTACTATGACCGCCTTGAAGAGATGGGCAGAAAGGTCAAGGTATCAGCAAGGCTGTTCAAGTGAAATGCCTCAGCTGCCTAGCATTCAGCAAATTATTTTTGGCAAAGAAGTTAAGGAGTATTGTGAAGTGCCCAAAGGTAATAATGCTTTTGTAAATCCTTGGATAATTGTGCGACAGATTCGTCAAACAACCTGTTTCAATGATGATGGCACTATTACAAATCTGTTCTATGATGATGTCACTGATGAGCACAAGAAAGCTGATGAACCCTTAGCACTTGAGTGGAACGCTAAGGACACCAAAGCTGATCAGGAGACTGAAATGAAAGATGTCCCTGTCCACCAGGAGACTGAAGAAAAGGAAGCTGCTACTTCTGCTTCATCAGGTGATCATCACTCATCACTGATGGAAGCCTTCCAGATGCTGATGGAGAATTCTGTGAAAGAACTGGAAGAGAAGCATAGCCAGCAGCTGCCAAAGATGAAAGAGGAGCTGAAGGAAGAACTGAAAGCAGAGTTGGTAAAGTCCAACAGACTTCAGCTGGAAACTATGCAACAATCAACTGCAAAGATCATCAAGACTGAAATTGATAGTTTCCCAATACCTCAAGATGATTCCAAGCAGTTAGTGCAAAGTCTTACTGAAATGAACAGAAACGTTGAAGATGTGAAGGCTGATGTAAATCACCTTCATATTGCCTTACAAGGAGCTGAGCACAAGATTGCTGATTTAACTGCAACCTTCATCAGAGTCAGTGAAGAAGAGAAGGATGTTAATATTGGAATGTTGCAAGAAGTCTCCAACGCTGGAAAGGACTTACACAATGCACTTGCAACAATGCAACTAAATATTGACTGCTTCAATTATCAAACTGACGACATCAGTACCACCCTTCATCATTTAACAGCAAGTCATGATGTAGTAAATCAGAACCTGAAGACTTTATGTGCTGCAATGAAGATTCCTACTGTTGCACTCAACCCTGCTGCTCAAACTCAAGATGTCATCAAGTCTGATGATGACAAAAAGGGGGAAGATAAAGGGGAAGAATCAACTAAGGAGACTATTGCTGATGCTGAAGTTGAGAAGACTGCTGAAAAAGTTGGAAAGGTACAGGGTGAAGAGAAGTCTGAAGAAGATACTAAGGACAAAGCCAAAACTGATGAAGAAATGGCTGAAACCAAGGACTCTGCTGAAGATCAAACAGAGCCGTTGACCAAGTACAAGAATACTGAATCAGCCAGAAAGGCAATGGAGCTACTAAGGGAGCAGCAACTCAAAGAAAAGATGGATGCTGCCAGAGCAAACATACTTTCAGAAGATGAAGCTGATGAAGATGAAGAAGAAGAAGATGATGAAGAATCATCTTATGAATATGAAGAAGTGTTAGAAGGATCTGATGAAGAAGCTGATAATTAGAATTTATAAATCCTTTGTAATCAGTTTACTTTATCTATTCTTCAGACATCTCATCTGATAAACTTGTACTTGTAATATTTTCACTATCAATAAAAAGACAAGTTTAATCCAACACATCTTTTCTATCTCAGAAAATTTTGAGGATCACAATCTTTAGCTTAGGTATTAACAGGTACTTGGCTGAAGTTTTGTCATCATCAAAAAGGGGGAAATTGTTGGATAAGGATGAAGATGAAAGCACTGAAGACAAATTGTTAAGGGAGGTTTTGATGCATTCCAAAACTTCAAAATCTGCTAAGTATGGATTAACTTAGCTGATGTCCCCTTGTGAAGAATTTTTGACTAAGTAAAGAAGATATCAGAAGAGTAAAAAATCAAGGTCCAAAGACTACTGATCCGCTGAAGGAAAAATATCAGACTGATGAAGATCAGCCGACTCAAATCAGATTTGTTCAAGTTTGAGATCAGCTTTGTTCGCCATCAGACTTGCACTTCCGTCAACCAAGTGGAAAGGATCATAAAGTCTTCCCAACGGTAATAAATGCCCCTGGAAGTAATAAATGCTGAAGTACAAGGTTATTAAAGACAAATGATTGAAGAAATGCTTCGCATCAGCTGGGTGCATTTAATGCTGCCTGCAGAAAAGTACTGTTGACAGTACGGACAGACTACAAAAGAGCCGTTCGCGGATTTTAAGGACCAGTACTCTAGGAATTTGAATCTTGTCTCTCTTCAACGGACATTTTTCAAACCTCAAGTATAAATAGTTGAAAGAGACGAGAAGAAAATAACAACACAATCTCTGAGAAATTTTCGAAGCAGAATTCTTTAAGTCTCAAGAACAGCTCACTCA
The DNA here is from genome assembly GCA_003313485.2 of Penstemon barbatus. Lineage (NCBI taxonomy): Eukaryota > Viridiplantae > Streptophyta > Magnoliopsida > Lamiales > Plantaginaceae > Penstemon > Penstemon barbatus. The sequence goes on from CM064880.1 coordinate 64,565,406, forward strand.
TCAGCTTAGTCATTTGTTGACGAAAAGCAGAGTTGAAGAACAAAGCTAAACACATCTTCTGAGTGAATTTGTAAAACTGAGTGATTGTGAGAAGTAGATATCCATCTTGTGAGTGATATTACTTCGGAGAGTAGGAGTTTCTGAGTGATTTCCTACTGCGCACTTGTGGCCTTTTCATTTGTTGATTGGAGCAAGCAGAGTATACTGTAAACTTCGTGATTATAGTATAACCCAAGATCTAAGTGACTTGGAAGAGTAGACTAAAGGATATTTACATCCATATAACCACTATAAAAATTACTTGTGGTTTTACTTGCATTCTTACTTGCATATTTTTTGTTGCATAAAAACACTTTAAGTTAACTGTTTGAAAAGTTTTCTAAGAAAAGGAGTTTTGTAAAACTGGGGAACAAACTTTCAAACTACTAAGTTTACTTGTGAAAAACACTTTATAAATCCGCTGCAAGTACTCTAAGTATTAAAACTGATTTTGACAAAATCAGCTAAGTAACTATCAGTTTAGTGGTCTACGAAGCTGTTCAAAGATTTGTTCGCGATCAGCCGAGGAACCTACTGTTGATAACAGCTTAGTCTGTTTAAGTTAACAAATTAAAAGGTTTTAAAGTTAAAATTTGCAAAAATTTTAGAGGTCTATTCACCTCCCCCCCCCCCCCCCTCTCTAGACCTCATCTGACCACTTGGGACCAACAAGTGGTATCAGAGCAGGTGGTTCATTAGAATCAGCTGTCTGATCAACGAGCTTGATCCGAGTGTTTTTCAAAGGTTTTCAAACTTTTCAAAAGAGTAGATAATCGTTGGTTGGAAACAATAGTTAAATCCATCTTATAAGGCATTGGGCAATCCTCACCTTATAAGCTAACTTTTGAGGTTGAGTTAGGCCTAAGTCAAGTAAGTGGACTTAACCCAATCCATGTGGTGAATTTTAATAATCATCATTAATATGGTACATTCTTAATCACGAAGTCTAAAAAATATCTTTTAAACCTAATCTAAGTAAGAATTTTTTGATATATAATTATCGTTAAATTATGTATTTAATTGTCTTACTTCTATCGAACTTCTAGGGCTGGGTAAATGGGATCGGGTTTCGGGTACCCGTCCCGTCCCGATCGGGATTTTCCCATTTGGGACGGGACAAAACGGGTATTTTTCCATTTGGAACGGGACAAAACCCGGTCAAGAAAAATTGGGACGGGTTTCGGGTATTGATCCCCACCCGATCGGGAAACCCGGTCCCGATTACATAGTTTAATTAAAATAATATATATATATATATATATATATATATATATATATATATATATATATATATAATATCAAAATACCTAATTTAAATCAAAATTTAACTATTCACATCTCCCTCTATGTATTCTTCTTCTATAAAATTCAATCTTAACTCCACCACAACTCAACTCCCGTCGTCCGCCACTGATCCGTTACTTACCAACGTCGGAGTTTTCAACATATATCATGGCAGAGGATTACAATTTTCAAGTTTCTCCAATAATTTTTCAATCAGTCTTAAGGTTTTGAGATCCTTTCTAAGTCTACATGTGGTGCATAACTCTAAGTGGCACGTGGCGCAAAATGGTGAAATGGCACACCAGTATTGATAAAGAAGATCCGAGACGGTTTAAAGTTGCAATAAACTTAAAAAAAATTTAATTTTTTATCGGGACACCCGGTCCCGTCCCGAAATCCCAAAATTAAATCGGGTACCCGAAACTCTCGGGACCTTGGTTGATCTACCGGGTTTCGGGATTTGAATTTGGAAACCCGAAACCCGATATTCCGTCCCGAAACACTCGAATTCCCAAAAACCCGTCCCGATCCCACCCCTACGAACTTCTACTCGCACTGCACTTGTCGTTGTTATATTTGCTTAAACAAATGACTCTCAAACTCATACAAGAAAACAAATTAAAAATTCTCCACATGATCAGTCAGAAAATGATATTAAGATATAACTAGTGTTGGGTAAAAATCGGTTTCAAGATTATCAAAATATGAATACAAATTGAAACTGAAACAAACAAACCAATTTGAACAGTAAACGAAAATATAATCAGTTATAAAAACCGAACAGATAAATTAAAATTAGCTTATCTCACAATTCTGTATAGTAACAGAATTGATCCAACCAAATCGCAGAGATGTTTCTGCTTGCCTTGAAGAAATTATCGACCCACTTCCGGTGCAATTTGGAATCACGAACACTTCTTCCAGGATAATTTGGTTCAAGAATTCCTCCACTGCACAGTAGCAGAAATTCCACCTCGAAGAACACTCAGAAGCAAAAATAACCCAGGAATATTTTTCTTTTAAAGGATTTCGAGTGAGAGAGAACAGATTGTTGTTTTCTGTTGGTGTGTTTCTGAAATGAGAAATGCACTCATATATATAGGACTAGGGGGAGCCTTGGCAATTAATATTGCCCATTAATTCTGAACAAGAAACGGTCCAATTAAATGTGAATAAAACGTCTGAAACGTTTTCTCAATTTAATTTTCGTAACTGCCTCAATTTAATTTCTGTAACCGAAATGAGTTACACAATCAATTAATTTCTGTAACCGAAAGGAGTTACACAATCAATTAATTTCTGTAACCGAAAGGAGTTACAAAATTTAAAACCTTCAGAATTAATATTGTGACTGTTTCAATTTTGAATTTCAAATTAATTAAAATTTTAATTCGAAATTCCTCCAAAAAGATAAGTCCGAGACGAGACAATTTGCGCGTGTGTGGTGTATTCATATGACCCCCTTTGTAAAGACTTATACCAAGTCTAAACACTTAAGTTCATATATACTAGTACACACAAATATAAAAAGTCAATATGAGACAAAAGAAGAGTTTGAAACTCTTCAACTTCCTCACAAGGCTTTTATAATTTGTCATTTAGTCTTAGACCAATGTGGGACAAACCCACATACAAATTATCTTATTTGAATATTAATTTCCCCACTTTATATATAACAATTTATCTATGGATTCCAACCTTTTAATTAGGTATCCATCCACATAATTACAACAATCCCCCACAAATCCATAGAAAAATAATCTACTAGGATTACTGCAATGTGCTTTCAGCAATGGTACCTTCCGGTTTGAACCGCTGCCTAAGTTATCCAACTTATGCTACCACAGGGACAAATGGATCTAAGCCTTGAATTTGGACCTTGAGGTGGTAGCGTCCATTGGTAACAACACATTACTTGCTATGTGTTAATCTTTAGGTTTGACACTATAGGCCATGTGTCCCGATCCTGTATCATGAATGTTGTTTGAGGAATAACCCTATTTCCTCTAGTCGCGGCCAAACAACTACATTCACTTAGTTGAGCGTCTCAGGATGTACTGCTAGCATCCCGTCTTACAGACTTGACCTCATTCAGTGTTAATACACTTACTAGATTAGCAGTAGTCAGCTCCTATCATGTATATCAGGGGATAGACTCAGATACTTAGTATCAGTCTTAGTTAGGAGCAACTTTTATATACCCGGCAGTTTGTTTATACCACATTGAACCTTCCTTGTGGGATCTCCACTTGGTAGGTTGGGTTGCTACTGCTTGTATATTAGTTTAGGGTTTTCAGTCCCATCCCCAGCCTGGATTTCTGTACTAAGGACAAATCAAGTCCTTTAGTTAAAGGGTCAGCCACATTATCTTTGGTACCAACAAAGTCAACGACTATGACCCTATCAGACACAAGTTCCCTTATAGACTTTAGTCTAACTTGGATGTGTCTCTTGGTCTTTTGATTATATTTTTGGCTTTTAATCTTTGAAATTGTGGTTTGAGAATCACAATGCACCACGACTGCTGGAAGAGGCAAGCTAACCATGGGTAATTGGATTAATAACCCATGTAGCCATTCAGCTTCAGTCCCTATCGTGTCTAAAGCACATAATTCGGCCTCAAATGTAGACCGAGTCACCAAGGTTTGCTTGGTTGACTTCCAGGAGACAGCGCCCCCACCAAGGGTAAAAACGTAACCCGTACACCCATTGCTTCCGGAGTTCTTGGCTATCCAGCTAGCGTCACTATACCCTTCAAGTACTGCAGGGAACCTGCCATATTGAAGAGATAGTGATACTGTGCCCTTCAGATACCTAAGTACCCGGTCAAGAGCTCCCCAATGGGTTCGATTTGGACAACTTGTATATCTTGCTAACTTCGAGACTCCAAACGAAATGTCTGGTCTCGTGCCATTTGCCAGATATTGCAAGCTTCCAATAATTTGTGAATATCTTAATTGAGATACAGGAACACCACTTTCATTTTTAAAGAGAGCCACTGAAGGATCATATGGTGTTTTGGCAATTTTACATTCTTTATAGCCAAATTTCTCAATTATCTTCTCAACATAGTGAGATTGAGAAACTGCTATACCATCAGTTGACCGAGTCAACTTGAGTCCAAGAATTACATTTGCCACACCCATATCCTTCATTTCAAACTTACTCTTTAAGAATGACTTGGTTTCATTTATTATCTCAATATTAGATCCAATCAATAGAATATCATCAACATACAGACATAAAACAATACATTTATCACCTTTAACTTTACAGTAGATGCACTAATCATTATCGTTTACAACAAAGCCAAAAGATAAAATAGTTTTATCAAACTTTTCATGCCATTGTTTAGGAGCTTGTTTCAAACCATATAGTGATTTAACAAGCTTACAAACTTTTCGCTCATTTCCAGAAGCTACAAATCCCTCTGGCTGATCCATATAGATTTCTTCCTCGAGATCACCATACAAGAATGCTGTTTTAACATCCTTTTGATGAATCGGGAAATCATATATGGAAGCCAGTGCTATTAGTACCCGAATTGTAGTCAAACGAGCAACAGGGGAATATGTATCGAAAAAATCGATTCCCTCTTTTTGCCTAAACCCTTTGGCAACTAATCTGGCTTTAAACTTGTCTATGGTTCCATCAGACTTAAATTTCTTTTTAAAGATCCATTTACATCCAATCGTATTACACCCCGGAGGGAGATCAACTAGTTCCCATGTCCCATTAGAGACAATGGAATCCATCTCACTTTTGACAGCTACCTTCCAATGCTTTGATTCTTTCGAAGCCATTGCATCTTTGAAGGTTACAGGATCACCCTCGATGTTGTAAGTGATAAAATCACTTCCAAAATCCTTGGCAATTCTAGCTCTCTTACTCCGTCTTGGTTCATCTGATTCAATCGGTACTGAATCAGAACTACTTGGATTAACCCCCACATTTGTCATCTTTTCCACATGATCAGGAATTGATGAAGATGTAAGGGCTGAATCTAAAGAATTTTCATTAGGCATTCCCGTTTTCATGGGGAATACGTCCTCAAAGAACGTAGCATCACGATATTCAACTATTGTGTTAACCTCTATGCCAGGAATTTCTGATTTTATAACCAGAAACCTAAGAGCATAGCTTGTTTCCACATAGCCTAAAAAGATTGCATCAACAGTCTTTGGACCCAGTTTCTTTCTTTTGTGTTCTGGAACTAGAACTTTTGCAAGACAGCCCCACACACGAAAGTATTTTAAACTAGGTTTTCTTCCTTTCCAGAATTCAAACGGAGTGCTTTCATTATGTTTTAGAGGAACTCTATTCAGAATATGGCAAGCCGTATTCAAAGCTTCTCCCCACATATATTTAGGCAATCCATAATTCAAAAGCAAACTATTAATCATATCTTTAAAAGTTCTATTCTTTCGTTCTGCTATCCCATTCGACGAAGGGGAATATGGAGGAGTCTCTTCGTTAATAATGCCAAAATTTCGGCAATATTCTTCGAACAAATTAGACTCATATTCTCCACCTCTATCTGATCTTAACCGTTTAAGTTTATTACCAGTTTGAGTTTCAGCTTCATTCTTAAACGTTATGAATTTTTCAAGTGCTTCAGATTTATGTTCTAACAAATAAACATAACAATATCTACTGAAATCATCTATAAAAGTAATAAAGTATTTCTTATTATCTTTAGTTAAAATTCCATTGAATTTACAAATGTCCGTATGAACCAAATCAAGTATTTCAGAATGCCTTTCAACCGATTGGTATGGCTTTCTTACTTGTTTTGCTTCAACACAAATGTGACATTTGTCTTTATGGTTTATTTCATGTTTGGGGATTAGATTTAAATTCATCATCCGTTTAACAGAGCCAAAATTTAAATGTCCTAATCTATCATGCCAAACATTAGAAGATTCAATTGCATTCACAACTGAAAATTCAGAAAATTTATTAGAATCAACATTTTCAACTCTTAATTTAAATAAACCATCGTCTAAATAACCTTTACCAACAAAAGTCCCATAATACAGAATTACGACTTTATTGGATTTAAAGTTCATTTCGTAACCCTCCATAACTATTACAGAACCACTTATTATATTCCTCCTGATCGTTGGAACATGATGCACCCTTTGTAGTGATAGTATGCGCCCTGAAGGAAACTTCAAGTCCACGCGTCCTATCCCTAACACTTTTGCACCACTTGAATTTCCCATCGTCACGGATTTTCCATCAACAGGCTGATAAGACACAAAAAGCAATTTATCAGCACATACATGCACATTTGCTCCAGTGTCTATTAGCCAATCAAATGGTTCATAAATAGTAAGAATTTCAGGTTTCAAGGAAACATACCCATCAACAGAGTTTTCTGGAGATTTAGGTTCACTAGTATCCCCCACAACCATGTTTACCATAGCCGGAGCTCTAGTTTCACCAATGTCTCCCACAACCATGTTGACTGTAGCCGGAGTAGTAGACTCAGTTTTGGCTTTGGACTTTTTAGTAGGACATTCCTTAGCCCAGTGACCCATCTGTCCACAAGTCCAGCATGGTTTGTTTGCCTTTGGTTTCTTTTTGTTTTTCGGTTTATTTATAAATTTCGAGTTTGGATTTACATGATTCACCTTTTTCTTTCCAGTTATCATATTTGCCTTAGGCTGGTACTCAACAGGAACACCATGAGTTTGATTTTTGTGTTCCTCTTCGATACTTATGGCAATCATAAGATCATCAAGAGTCAGCTTTCCCTTTTGATGTTTCAATGTCATGCCAAAGTTTTCCCAAGATTTGGGAAACTTATCAATGATTGACATAACCAGAAATTTATCTGGAAGTTTCATTTCAGCATCAGAAAGAGCGTGCTCAAGATTTATCAGTTCATGCGTTTGTTCAGTTACAGACTTTCCTTCAACCATCTGAAAGTTCAGGAACTTGGAAACAGAATACTTTTCGAGCCCTTGCTCTTCAGTATTATATTTCCTGTCCAATTCGTCCCAAAGAGACTTAGCTGTGTATGAATCAGAACAGTACACGTCAAAGAGTACATTCGATAAAGCAGAAAGAATGACTCCTCGACCAATTTGGTCCCGTTCTGACCATTCAGCTATTTGAACAGTCTTTGGATCGGTTTCAGTTGGTTCAGGTCTAGTCACCTGAATAACCGACAAAAGTCCCTTCATCGTAAACCAAATTTTCATGCGCTGTTGCCAACGCTTAAAAAATTGGCCCGAAAACTTTTCCGGTAAACCGGATAAGTCGACTTTTGTGGGTTGCATGGACACAGTACCGGAGCCTCCTGCAGATGACATGATAATTTTAAAACACGAAAATAATTTCTTCAAGATTGTTGGGTAAAAATCGGTTTTAAGATTATCAAAATCTGAATACAAATTGAAACTGAAACAAACAAACCAATTTGAACAGTAAACGAAAATATAATCAGTTATAAAAACCGAACAGATAAATTAAAATTAGCTTATCTCACAATTCTGTATAGTAACAGAATTGATCCAACCAAATCGCAGAGATGTTTCTGCTTGCCTTGAAGAAATTATCGACCCACTTCCGGTGCAATTGGGAATCACGAACACTTCTTCCAGGATAATTTGGTTCAAGAATTCCTCCACTGCACAGTAGCAGAAATTCCACCTCGAAGAACACTCAGAAGCAAAAATAACCCAGGAATATTTTTCTTTTAAAGGATTTCGAGTGAGAGAGAACAGATTGTTGTTTTCTGTTGGTGTGTTTCTGAAATGAGAAATGCACTCATATATATAGGACTAGGGGGAGCCTTGGCAATTAATATTGCCCATTAATTCTGAACAAGAAACGGTCCAATTAAATGTGAATAAAACGTCTGAAACGTTTTCTCAATTTAATTTTCGTAACTGCCTCAATTTAATTTCTGTAACCGAAATGAGTTACACAATCAATTAATTTCTGTAACCGAAAGGAGTTACACAATCAATTAATTTCTGTAACCGAAAGGAGTTACAAAATTTAAAACCTTCAGAATTAATATTGTGACTGTTTCAATTTTGAATTTCAAATTAATTAAAATTTTAATTCGAAATTCCTCCAAAAAGATAAGTCCGAGACGAGACAATTTGCGCGTGTGTGGTGTATTCATATGACCCCCTTTGTAAAGACTTATACCAAGTCTAAACACTTAAGTTCATATATACTAGTACACACAAATATAAAAAGTCAATATGAGACAAAAGAAGAGTTTGAAACTCTTCAACTTCCTCACAAGGCTTTTATAATTTGCCATTTAGTCTTAGACCAATGTGGGACAAACCCACATACAAATTATCTTATTTGAATATTAATTTCCCCACTTTATATATAACAATTTATCTATGGATTCCAACATTTTAATTAGGTATCCATCCACATAATTACAACAACTAGTTCTCAAGATAATGCGAAATAAATGTTGGACTAAAATGGTCATTAGTTATCGTTTTGTACTTTTTATTCTGACTGTTCAACCCGAATAAAAACCAATTCAATCTTTTATGGAGTTTGGACCAATCAGCATTGGCTAATTCTGCTGTCAAAATCCATGAATAAAGCAACAAACTTTTATTTATGATAACATTAAACAACTTATATTACATCAACATAAGTAGTTATTCCTTTCAAATTACAAAGGGAAAAAAGAAAAAAAATCAGAAACTATACCCTGGTAGATCCCATTTGACATAAATGTAGCACATATCAAATGGGCAAAAAAACCAAAATATAATTCCTTTATATCGTCTAACTCTGTTATTAAATTCAATTATTTTTTCAAGAAACTAAAAATTGCAATCAATCTTATTTAGCAAACAATTCCAATATCGATCCATCAAGTCCTGGCTCGAACAAGGGGTGAAGACATAGGTGAATGAGGCGACATTTTATGCGGTTCCATCATAATACCATCCAATCTACGAAACGACAAATTAATCTCGAGCTTATTATTCCTCCTACATTGTTTCCTCGAATTAAGCACCTCATTAACAACAATAATCCCTTTACTCTGAATCACAAACTTATGTATTCCTATAAGTCACCACCACCTCCAAAACATGTTGAAGAATCAAAGTACTCCTACAAGTCACCACCACCACCAAAGTACTCATACAGCTCACCGCCACCACCTAAGTACTTATACAAGTCACCGCCACCACCAAAGTACTTGTACAAGTCACCGCCACCTCCATCATACTCGTACAAGTCACCACCACCTCCAAAATATGTTGAACATCCGAAATACTCTTACAACTCACCACCACCACCATCATATTCCTACAAGTCACCACCTCCACCGTCCCCTTCTCCTCCTCCACCATATTATTATACATCTCCACCACCTCCCGCACTATACTAACACAAATAACTTTCACTTTCTTGTGCTAAGCATTTCTAGGACAACATGCGACCATCTTCAATGCCATTATGCTTGTGTTTTTTTTTTTTTTCTTTCCCATTCAACAGAGTGGTAACTAAGCAAGGGGTTACAAGATCCAGATCCTTGCCGTGACAATTCTTTTCTATTACATCTCTCTAAGCTTGATTGTATCTTTCCTCTTACGAACATTTAATTAATGCAAATTCATTTCATCTATGTTTTCTTTTATTAATCATCAGCTTTGTTGAATGCAATACCAATTATATCGATTAGTATTTAATTGCTTACAGTTGTTGTGATTAGTTATGGTGATTCAAAAGTCCATATTCAAAAACAGTTATATTTAAGGTTACAGAATACTTAACTATAAACCAAGTGACAGAAAATAATCAGAATAACCATTGTCATTTCTAAAATATCATAATTGATTGCTTGACTTTATTTCATTTCGTGACATTATATTAACTATATTAATTATATATTATCATGTAAAGGAAAAGTTATACATCATTTATAAAAAGATACACATAAATATAAAAATATGGACGGGGTTAGACCAATGTTATTGTGGGTGAAATTCTTTTTTACAATGTACTAAGTGAGAAAGTAATAAGCAGAAAAATCATATTATAAAGAAAAAAATGTAGTCTTTTTATAATAATTAAGAAAGAATATTTTTTAAAGCACTTATTAAGGAAAAAATTGATAAGAAATCATTAAATAAGAAAAAATGATTAAAAGAATAATTACGATGAATGAAATAAAAAAGACGAACATTATTACAAAGAAAAAAGTTAAATAACATAAAACAATCAAATATAAGAAATAAACTTAACATTGGGATTTGAACCCTAGACCTCCCACTCATCAAGAAAAGTCTTACCAAGTGAGCTAAGATACATATTATTTACATAAAATCAAATAAAATTAAAAATATTTAACTTTTTAATTTTCCTAAGGTCTATATATAATTTGGGGCCCTCCGAACCGGGGGCCCTAGGCGCCGGCCCAAGTTGCCTAGCACTTGGGCCGGCACTATAGACCAAAATAAGGTTTGCACTCCTCGGAATCTGCCGAAGCTTTAGTTGCCAATAATGCAATGGAATTAGCCCTGCGTCGAGAATTAGGTAACTAATTCATCAAGCGCGTGCATGAGCGTAGAGCGCGAGCGAGAGTGTAGAGCGTCATATATCCAAAAAAATAGTTTTGAGAGTGCCTTCAGAGCATCATTTTTTAATAATTTATTTATTTATATATTACAATTTTGGGCACTTCATAATTATTAGTTGTAATATGTACTGAAATATTTTAATTATTTATTTAAATATCTAGAATGTATATTCTTATTTTCTACTCTCAGCTTGAATGTTACAAACATTATTTTGCTTTAAATATCTTTTCCTTTAGTTATATTTTTTCACATAAAATATTGCACAAGGGAATTTGAAAATTATGAACTACTCATACTATTTTTAAACACAAAAATGAACCAGTTAAAAAATACTATTTAAACTCTATTTAAAACTCAGTATGAAAAATAAAAATAAAAAAGATGAAAGCCCAAAATATGTTTGCTGGGATATGACTAAAATTGTTGATATTTAAACATTTTTTTAGATAAATGTTGATATTTAAACATGAATCAAAATTAGGGCTGAGCACAATTGACCGAACCGACCGAACCGAACCGGAACCGAATTTTCGATCTGAATCGTTTACCGAACCGAAAATTCAGTTCGATATTCGGTTCCGACCCTTGAGAGCAGTCGGTTTTCGGTAATACCGGTCGGTTTACCGAACCGAACCGATTTACCGAAAATCTTTTTTTTTTAATAAATCATACCTAATTTTGTAGTTGAGCACAATTCTCAAATCTGCCTCCCTCTTCTTCCCACTTCACATGGCTTCCCAAAGCCACAACTCGTGCTCCAAGCATCCAACCCTAGCCACCCGCCGCACCGCCACCGTCTGTACCTCAACCTCAGCCGCATCTCTCTCCCACTCCCAAGGTAATTTTGTCTTTCAAGTTCTATTCAATGGTGCCGTTGGGACTAGAATTAGGAAGAAGAAAGATTTTCTTGAAGAAATTGAAGATGGTGTTTGGATTGCTCAACTAGGGTTTGAGAATCTTGCATGATGATTTCTTATACGGCCGCAAAGTGTGTGTATATAAAGGTGGGCGTGGTGGTAATGCAAAATTTGGCAGTAAAAAGTATGTAAATACTTTTTTTTAATTCTCTGCTCTTTCTTGCTACATGTTTTTATGTGAAGGAGGAGAAATAATTTGTTAGGGAAATATATTTTCGAATTTTTTGGACCGAACCGGACCGTTCGGTTTTATACCGAACCGAACCGAAATTTTTGGTTCGGTAAACGGTCCGTGGTATGAAATGTACCGAATCGAAATAATACCGAACTTCGGTTCGGTTCGATCCGATTTGTACCGAATACTCAGCCCTAATCAAAATCACTATAAAATGTAATTCATAATGGTGAATTATGGAACCCACTGACAACTTTGCAGGCCTGCTTACCATCACCTGACATGCAAGTAGGCCTTTTTACCTTTCCCACGTAAATATGACCGGCAAAAGAGTAATTATAACAGCTGAAATGACAAATGCATATACAAGCGCGAATTTCGTTAAATCACTTCGCGAATTTTAGTACATCAGTGCGCAAATATGACAGCGAATTTCAATTTGGGCTCAGAGCGCGAATTCAGTGCGCGCATGAAGGTAGTGTACACAAATTTAGTTACCTAGGTCGAGAATGGGAGGAAGTTAATTTGGAAGGGAATTGTAAATTAGTATTTAACTAGTACATGTCCCATGCTACGCACGGGTTATATTAAACTAATGTAATTTCATGTCAAGCACATAATCACACTAATTGTTAAAATAATATTTTATGTAATTAGATTTTATATTAAAATTTTATATTTGAGTACCGGAACTTTTGAAATATATTTATAAGAATTGGCAAAAGTAAAATTTTGCACCTATTATATTGCAATATATCAAGAAAAAAATGCATTTATAAAAATTAAATAGTGAAGATCCTTAAGTAAGGACTAAAATAAATGCATTTAACTAGTAATGATTTTTCTCAAAATTATCAAATCAAACTCGCCAGCTACAAATTAATATAATCTATTTGGAAATCCTGGACTATGGAAAATACCAGTAAATTTTCTTAAATTTAGTAATTAAACAAAACATATAGATTGTAAACTAGTAAACAAAAGAATATTTAATAATAAAATATGCATAGATGAAGTTATAAAGATCAATGTCAGGCTAATTCTGAGTGCTTAGGTTGTCACCAGATAGTGGTCGAGCAGTAAGCCTCTGAAATTTAGATTAATCACAATAATTTCTACATGATATGCACGTTTGCATGATGACTAATAAACAGCAAAGCACAATTTCATAGACAAATGGCAGCTTATAAGTTAAAAATCGAAGTAAATTATCCGAAACTACTTTGAGTTTAATTGACAATAAACTATTTTTCGTTTGATTAATTATAAACTTTGAAAGATAAATTAAAAGATGAGTATATGCATCATTAATTATTGAGTTCAAATGGTGTTTGGCTATAATTTCAAATTAAGCTTATTTAATCGAACTAAGAACAATTATACTCATAAACTTAATAAAATTAAATTAAATCAAATATAAACAATGTGTTAAACAAAACAAATCAAATCAATTTGCTTACTCATGTTAATACTTTCTTATCTCTCTTACCTCCACTTCTGTTTTGCCTCATCAAGAACACCAGAGACTAATCATTTGGCTGGAATGATTCTTCTCTAATAAATCTTTTGGGCAATTTATTTTGCAAAGAAAAGTAACTTCTTTTTTATTTTTGCAAATTTTAGGACACGAGAATATAGATATTTCTTTGTAGAACTAATTCCAATTAATAAATCATGACGAAGTCGTAGTCTACTCCGAGAATTTTGGGAAAAAAAACTTGTATTCTCTCATCATTAGTTCAAATGACTTGAGTTAGAAATATTCAATCAAGTTGATAATGAGACTTAAGTCTATATAAATGCTTTAGCCATCTCCTTATTCTACATAACAAAAACAGCTTCCCTTAACTTTTCTCCATCCAAGAAAAGGTGAAGCTACAAATATGAAAACCTTTGAGAAAACAGGGCACTTGCCCTTAGTTATGTGTGCTTTGGCATTCTGCCTCATTGCCACCAATGTGGTCGCCAACGAGCCCTATGTTTATGGGTCACCGCCTCCACCGCTAAAGTACTCTTACAACTCACCGCCACCACCAAAGTACTCTTACAGCTCACCGCCACCACCAAAGTACGTGTACAAGTCACCGCCACCACCAAAGTACTCTTACAGCTCACCGCCACCACCAACATATTCCTACAAGTCACCACCACCTCCGAAAAATGTTGAAGAATCAAAGTATTCTTACAAGTCACCACCACCACCAAAGTACTCATACAGCTCACCTCCACCACCTAAATACTTGTACAAGTCACCACCACCACCAAAGTACTTGTACAAATCACCGCCACCACCAAAATACTTGTACAAGTCACCGCCACCACCAAAGTACTCGTATAGCTCACCGCCTCCACCAAAGTACTCTTACAGTTCACCGCCACCACCAAAATATTCCTACAAGTCACCACCACCTCCGAAACATGTTGAAGAATCAAAGTATTCCTACAAGTCCCCTCCACCACCAAAGTACTCTTACAGCTCACCGCCACCTCCTAAATACTTGTACAAGTCACCACCACCACCAAAGTACCTGTACAAGTCACCACCACCTCCAAAGTACTTATACAAGTCACCACCACCACCAAAGTACTTGTACAAGTCACCGCCACCACCGAAGTACTCCTACAGCTCACCGCCACCACCAAAATATTCCTACAAGTCACCACCACCTCCGAAACATGTTGAAGAATCAAAGTATTCCTACAAGTCACCACCACCACCAAAGTACTCATACAGCTCACCGCCTCCACCAAAGTACTCTTACAGCTCACCTCCACCACCAAAGTACTCATACAGCTCACCACCACCACCAAAGTATTCTTACAACTCACCGCCACCACCAAAGTACTTGTATAAGTCACCACCACCACCAAAGTACTCCTCAAATCTGTATTAGGAGAAACGCGCCATAATCTTCAATGATATTGTGCGTGTGTCTTTTATTGTAATTCAACAGAGTGGAAAATTAGCAAGGTTTACAAAACTCAGATCCTTGTTTTGGCCATTCTATTCTTTTACATCTCTCTTAAATTTTGATTGTATCTTTCCTTTCATGTTCATTTAATTAATGCAAATTCATCTTCTTCATTTTTTTGGTGGATGCATTACCAATTTATATATATATTTAATTGCTTACAACTATAGTAATTCAAAAGTCCAATTCTTCATAGTTATGCCTAAAGTTCCAGGATATTTAACTAGCTATAAAAAAGGAAAAAACATTTACCGCAACCATTCTAATAATGCAGCTCTAAACTCGGATAATTATGAACAGTATTAAATAACTGTATTCAGAACCAGAAGCTACTTAACATTAACGAATTAAAGCGTACTTCTAGAAAATCAAGATATATAATAAAGACAGCATAATTGATTCCTTAGCAGGAATGAAAACTCCATTGAAGTTTTCGTGTTTCTTACTAGTAGGAATGTGTTTTGGCTTTCCGCAATTTGATCCAATTCGACTGATTAGGGCAGTTTCCCCCAATTCCATCTTCGATTAGAGCATGTTTTCCTTCAATTAGGGGACACACACACGCGGGTTCGAGTTTGTAGATGCAAAATTAGACCCAATTACGTATTATTCCCCGCTGTTGAGTGAATCATTGTAACTCAAGGAGGGTGATTTGCACTTTGCACCCTCAAAACATGGGAAATAAGCACTTCGCACCTCCGAAATTTAGATTTAGCAATTTGTACCCTCGAAATATAAAAAATACAGCACTTTGCATCCTCTTTTATTTTCAAGTAAAAACTCAAAGGCAAAATAGGTAATTATATTGTAAATCTTTGGCATTTCCCCCCCCCCCCCCCCCCAAAAAAAAAAAAAAATTAGCACTTAACACTTCATAATTAAGAACAAATTAACAACTTGCACCCCTGAAACACAATAAATGGACATTTTGCACCCCAAAATATAAAATTAACACTTAACACTCTCCAAAAAAAAAAAAAAACTCAAACCCCTCATTTTTTCCGGCAAAGTTGACCATTAAGGTGAATTTTTTTTAAGGCAAAATAGGTAATTATTTATAGGTCTTTGATATGTTGAAGTAGACAATGAGTCTTCGAGAAGTTTACTTGTATTTATTTATGGTTATTTAGTTATTTATGGTTATATATGGTTATATTGTTGAAAAGAAATTATTTAGTTATTTATGGTTATATTGTTGAAAAGAAAGATGGAGAAAAAAATGGGTATTCGAGTATTTATAATTGTATTTTGCAAAACTTAAGTAAAAAAATGAATTACCTATTTTTTCTTAGATTTTTTTCACTCCGATATTCAATTTTGACGAAAAAAATGAGGGGTTTGAGTTTTTTAAATTTGAGGGTGTTAAGTGTTAATTTTGTGTTTTGGGGTGCAAAGTGTTCATTTATTGTGTTTCGAGGGTGAAAGTTGCTGATTTGTCCTTAATTAGAGGGTGTTAAGTGTTAATTTTATTTTGAGGGTATAAAGTGCGAAATTTCAAGTTTTGAGGATGCAAAGTGCCTATACTACCTATTTTGCCCTTGAATTTTTGCTTGAAAATAAACGAGGGTGCAAAGTGCTACATTTTTCATATTTTGATGGTGCAAAGTGCTAAATCTAAATTTTGCGGGTGCATAGTCCATATTTCTCATGTTTCAGAGGTGCAAAGTGCAATAAAACCCCAAGGATCAAGTTTAAAAATAGAGCTATTAGTCTGATAATCAGAAGAATGGGCGTTTGAGACTAATATTCCATAATCGATTAATTAAACAAAAAAGGAAAAATTATTTATGTAACAGAAGAATTACATTAGCCATATTAAGAGTTAATTGAATTGAAAATGCCAATCTGACGGCCTGTATGTAGATCTCCAACTCTTTAATTATATTTTAATCAAAAGTTACCCACATAAGTTTTCAAATTTACGAACATGCCTTTACCCTAAACTTTATTCTTGAAATTATGATTTTCATATTATAAAGTAAATTCATACCATATTTAATGTGTTCTGGGTAATGAAGTTGGATCCAACATTTCATCCTCAACTTTATATACTAAAAATGTCAAAACAAAATATAAAATAATAAATTCAAGCTTGATTCTATAATAACTCGTTTGAACTCGATTCATTTAAAATTTGTGTTTGATACAAATACAACCTCAAGTTTGATAAAAGAAAAAAATATCAAATCAAACTTGAAAAATGAAGTGCTTTAATAGGAATATAATATATCCGATTAACATATACACCTGATATAACATAAAAGTCAGGGCCGGCCCTAAGCGTAAGCCGCACATGCGGTCGCTTAGGGCCACCGATAAGCGAGGGCCTCCAATTATGAAATATTTTAATATATATTTATATATATTTATATGTACGTATGTAGTAATTATACATAGATCCCTTGTGGAATAGATGGTAAATCTCCTGATGAGTGTGTGTGAGGTCAGTGTTCGAATCCTTGCATTTTCAAATTGCCTTTAATTTTTGTTATTTTTGTATGTGGAGCTAAAATTCTAATATGGAAAGTCCAAATGCATAGCTAAAAAAATCAGGCCCAACATATTGACAATTAAATAAACCCCATTAATTAAGATAGACATTGTCTAAATCAAAAAGTAAGAAAATGAATCTTTGTATTGCAATTTTAAAATTTGGAGTTGTGAGTCATGTGACCAAGAGATCCATATTAATATATCAAAAAAAAAAATCGACTTGATAATGTTAAAATTTATTGATGATGGCTTTTAAGTATTTATTGTTTCAAACTTTGAATATTATTTGAATGAAACTTATGATATAGATGAGATTGACTTAATTATTTGAGTTGAGAGTCTTAAGATATATTTTACCAAAAGAATTAAAAAACTTGAATTATTTGCAAACTATATAATATTGATTTCTCAAATAGATGGATTGCTTATAGAATATTGTTAAGTATTCTCGTTACAATTGCAGTTGTAGATATAATATTTTCGAAGCTAAAGTTGATTAAGTCTTACTTCTGATAAACCATTGTCACAAAATAAATCGACTCGGTTAGCCATATTGTTGATTGAAAAATATTTGTTATGCAAGTTTAATTAGTGATTATGCTATAACAAATGCTAGTAGAAGAATATTTAAGTAATATTTTACTAAGATTTTATGTGTTTATATATGTTATCATTTTCTTTATTAAATAGAAGTGTGTCTCATATTACCGATATTTTTTTACAAATCGATATTATATTTTATTCACATTATTATTGTTTCTTATTTTTCTAATTAATAATTTTATTTTTACAAAAAATTATATTAGTTATTAACACAATTTAATTGCACATGAAAACTTAAGGGCCACAATTTTAGAGTTGGCTTAGGGCCACAAAAAACTCAGGACCGGCCCTGATAAAAGTTATGTAACATTAATACTCTTACATGTAAAATATCTAAAAATTGATGATAAAACATGTCTTCTAGTTAAAAAAAGGTATTAGTTTTTTGCAAATTTTGAATCATCATTCTATTTTTCTAACTTGTATATAGTCTTGATTACTTTTACTTTATCTTAGCCATCAATATTATGGGTTATATTGATAATTTTACAAAAGTTTTAGTTTTAATATAATTTAATTAGTTCCACAAAATCGGTTGTACAAGCACAATCCCATAGTCGGGTTGTCAATCTAACATAGTCCATGAGGCTGTATACTAAAGATAAAACTGGATTGATTTGATGTAAATATTGTATTCACTGCTTTGACTAAAAAATACAAATCAAGAAACAAGTCAATGGGTAAAGAATTCACAAAACAAAATCTAATCGCCATTATTATCTCAAAATACAATACGTGTAAGAGAATTGACAAATTAAATGATTACAATTTGACGTTTTTTTTCTTTTAATTTAGAAACGATTACAATTTTGACTTGTGCTGGTCAAAGTAATCAGCTGTTCTTAATTTTAACTCTATATGTCAACAGCCCACATGGTATTTTGGTCGCTAAGGAATTAATTTCTGTAGTCACAATTAATTATTTGGTCAAATTCATTCCATATAGGCTAATCAAATTATTTGGTCACAAACCAATCACATAGTAAATAAATTTATATATAATAAATAAGAAGTTGTGCATTCGAGTTTTATTAGTGTGGATATTTTTTTAATTTAATATTAATATTGATAATTGATTTATTTTTGTTCTTTAGTATTAATAAATTTTCTGTAATAACGATGGGTGTAATGAATGTTTAACGTTTCAGTTAATTTCTTCTAAATGATTTCTTCAAAATGCTCAAACATCATCTCCAATAGAAGGTATATATTTGTGATTTTAATTAAGAGTATATGTTGAGTCTCCAAAACTTGAAAACAAAAGGATTTTGGCGCATTCTTGACTAGACCATATTTATTAGATATTTTTTAATCATGGGGTTGAAAATGTACCTCATAATTATTGAGATTAAATGTCCCACATTGATTAAAAATAATAGTTAAATTCACCTTATAAGATCTTGTACAATCCTCATCTTATTAACTTATAAGCTAACTTTTGAGGTTGACTTAGGCCTAAGCCAAGTAAGTGGACTTAATCAAATTGATGTGGTGATTTCTAATAATCATCATTGAATCACGAGGTCTAAAAAATATCTTCTAAACCTAATCTAAGTAAGAATTTTTTGATATATAATTATCGTTAAATTATGTATTTAACTGTATCACTTCTATCGAACTTCTACTCGCACTTGTCGTTTTTATATTTGCTTAAACAAATGACTCTCAAACTCATACAAGAAAACAAATTAAAAATTCTCCACATGATCAGTCAGAAAAGGAGATTAAGATATAACTAGTTCTCAAGATAATGCGAAATAAATGTTGGACTAAAATGGTCATTAGTTTATCGTTTTGTACTTTTATTCTGACTGTTCAACCCGAATAAAAACCAATTCAATCTTTTATGGAGTTTGGACCAATCAGCATTGGCTAATTTCTGCTGTCAAAATCCATGAATAAAGCAACAAACTTTTATTTATGATAACATTAAACAACTTATATATGTTACATCAACATCAGTAGTTATTCCTTTCAAATTACAAAGGGAAAAAAGAAAAAAAGAAAAAAAAATCAGAAACTATACCCTGGTAGATCCCATTTGACATAAATGTAGCACATATCAAATGGGCAAAAAAACCAAAATATAATTCCTTTATATCGTCTAACTCTGTTATTAAATTCGGTTACTTAGATCCTACACTAGTGGATTTAATCCATTAGGATTGGATGAATGTCACATGGACATAAAAGGACAAAATATTGTCCTTACATGTTCATGTGGCATTCATCCAACACCCGGTGGATTAAATCCACCGGGGTAGGTACTAATTTTCCATTAAATTCAATTATTTTTTCAAGAAACTAAAAATTGCAATCAATCTTATTTAGCAAACAATTCCAATATCGATCCATCAAGTCCTGGCTCGAACAAGGGGTGAAGACATAGGTGAATGAGGCGACATTTTATGCGGTTCCATCATAATACCATCCAATCTGCGAAACGACAAACTAATCTCGAGCTTATTATTCCTCCTACATTGTTTCCTCGAATTAGGCACCTCATTAACAACATTAATCCCTTTACTCTGAATCACAAACTTATGTATCCTTTTCAACGCAACCATCAAAGTCTCATCATCCATATTCGCAAAACAAACCCGAAACCAACCTGGCTCCGAGCAATGAAACGAGGATCCAGGCGAAACATTAAGTTTAACTTCATTAACAATCACGCGCCAAAGCTCCATTTCCGCCTCAAAAGTAAACTCCTTAAGCAACCTCCTTAAGTCCATCCAACAATAAAGACCGGCATTACTTTTCAAACTCTCGATTCCCACTCGAGCCAGCTCTTTAACCAACACACTATGTCGATTACCTAGTCTTTCCGAGCTCTCAACAATAAAACGGTCCACAAAAACCTCATCCGACAACATAGATGCAATCAAATGTTGTGTCTGAGTGGAAACTAGACCAAAACTCGACATTTTTCTAGCACAATTAGTGACGGAATCGTTGTAGGAGTAGATAATCCCAACTCTGAATCCCGGGAACCCTAGATCCTTTGACAAGCTGTACACTATGTGGATTAGCTCGCGGTTGCAATTTGGATTTTCTTCGATTATTTCAGCAATGCTGATGAAATCAGGTTTGCTAAAGACCGTGGCAGAGTAAATTTCGTCGCAGATCAAGTGGATGTTTTTGTTGTTTGTAAAGTTTAATGATTCTGTTAAGGTTTGTTTGTCTAGTACTGTGCCTAATGGATTCGATGGATTGTTTAGAAGCAATCCCTTAACTTTAATGTTTGATTCTTGTGCTTTGTTGTATGCAGATTCAAGAGCTGAGCTTGTGATTTTGAAATTATTGGAGCTTTCACATATAACAGGTAAGAGTTTTATTCCTGTTCTCCATGTCAAATCTCGATCATTTCTGCAATATATAAGTGAAAAATAAGTAAAAAAAACCATTTTAAGCTTATTTTACTTTATTAAAGAATGAAATGCAAAAATATTCTCTTTGTTTTGCCAAAAAAAATTCTAGTATTATTTTTATTACTGGAAATCCCTGCAGAAGGAATTACAGTTATAACCCCACCAAAATATGCGAACACCCTCATTCACATAAAAAGTCGACAATAATCCCCCTATTATATTTGAAAATTGGCAATAACACCCATGTTCAGTTAAAGAATTGGTAACCTCATTTTTTTTTTTTTTTTTTATAACCCAGGTGTACAAGCTTACACTAGACTAATCATGGACCCTCAGAACCCTTGCCCTAGAATCCTGAAGGATGTAAATCGCAGAATGTGCCTCCACCAAGTCCCGGGTTCCCACCATACTGCTGTACACTCTGCGCACAAAGAGGTCTTCACCACAAATGACCCTTGGATAGACCCATAGAAATGCTTCCATCCAAGTTCCA
This sequence comes from Penstemon barbatus, assembly GCA_003313485.2. Taxonomy (NCBI): domain Eukaryota; kingdom Viridiplantae; phylum Streptophyta; class Magnoliopsida; order Lamiales; family Plantaginaceae; genus Penstemon; species Penstemon barbatus. Next base: position 64,587,334 of record CM064880.1, read on the forward strand.
AATGGGATTCGAACCCCCACCCTTGCCGCTGGAGCAAGCCTTATGAATCATTGGTAATCTCCTTATTGATTTATGAAAGAATTTCAAATGAAGTTTTTTGCTAATAAAAATAATACATGACGGTTTTTGCCACTTAGGCAAAGAAGAGAGTATATTTTTATATTTAGCTCTACTTAATTTTGATATTCAATCCTATTAGTATTAGCAATATACTTACGCTGGATAATATGGTGTGGGCACGAGCAATGCTTCACCGGGATCAGCCAAGCAGAAGGCCAGTGTTTCTTGAGCTCCGGTTGCACCACCACTCATTACTATGCGGTCAGGATCAAATCGGACTCTGTTTCCCCTCACTTTCTCCATGAATCTTGCTACAGCCTAAACAAATTCATGATTCATGTTTTAATTAGACTTTATAATATTGTTTAGCAATCTAGTAGGAGTATATAATTTGGTATTAGGCTAATAAAAGGGATTACTTACATTTCTAAATTCAGGGAAGCCATGATAATCTTGAAAGATTGCAATATCCCTGAAATCATTTGCTCCCTGTTCTGAACAAATGGAGGCTTTTGGGTTGTTTCTGACCCATTCTTCGACTAAATCAAATGACAGCTGCAGAAAACAAAGAGAATTTATCTAATATTTCAATTTTGCTGAAACATTAGATTTTTTATTTTTTATATCAAACTAAGTGTACCTGATTTTCTGCCAATCCCATTTGAATTACCCCATCTGGATTTTGAGTCGGGTGATATGGATCACTGTCGTACGCCTTCCAACCATCGAAAAAAGCAGAGTTTTCACCGTGTCCATCATTTATCGCAATCTTTGATAAAAGTTGATCCATTAGATAGTTTAAATAAAAACTATAGAAATGGTGTAATGAACCAGAAAAAGATAAAAAAATGAATGAATGAATGGATTGGATTGGATTGTTTACTATATGTTTAACAAATGTTTTTAGTATATACACTATGGGAAATGGGGTGGGTCTTTATATAGTTGTAGGATTTTGTAGCAGGATTTAATATTAATCTTGAGAGGAAGACTGTTATTTATGAATGAAACTTCCTACGAAAGACAACTCATTCACCTTTACTGCTTAAGAGAAAAAGGAAGAACATTATTCATAAAAATGGAATTTTTTCTTTCAACAAAATATTTTGAATCTCTTGGCGGCTTTGAACTTCAAGTCTTAGTAGTAGCATATTTTGATCACAAATTGCATGCAAAACATGAAATAAATATGATTAAATAAATAAATATGTTCCATTACTAGCACTATACAAAAATTATTCAACCAACAAATACTAAAAAGAATATTCAACACTAGTATTAACTAGAATATAACTCAACTTCTGATAGGAATCGAACACATGACCTCTAAAATCTTGGGACCTCAATTACGGTCTCTACTTTAGAAATGCATGAGTCAAGAGTTATTTGCAAATTACATATCACCCATTTTGCAAAATACAACACCTTTTTGTATGTTGGATCCAATTAGCAAATACATCCTTGTGTTATATTTATTATTTTTTTGTTAACCTTTAGTTATTTTTATTGGCAGATAAACATTCGTGTTAATAAGAATGTAGCTAATTCCCCCCCTAACTCATGTTAAAAGAGTTAATGGTAATTTACCCCATTCATAATGTTCAATTTACTATCTTGTGATTTGAAAAAGAGCAATTTATCCCTTATGAAAATTTTAATGAAATATTTTACTCCCTTCAGCTGGAGAGTGTTACTCACTTGCCGAAATTGAGAGTCGGCATGAAAAGTGTTTTGTAACCTTGGGGGATGAATTGTCACATTTATCACAACACATAAGAGATGGTGTGAAACTTTTATAAAATTATTTAGAAGGGGGTAAATATTATTTTTTAAATCACAGGAAGATAAATTGAAATGAATATCACAAGGAATAAATTACCATTAACTCCATGATAAAATCCAATAAAATATTCATCAACCTCCTAAGTACTCACATGTAATTATGTCAAAGAATTTCCAGCATATATTACAGTATGAAATTACGAACATTTTGTGGTAAATACAATGGATTATATATATTATCAGTATTAAAATAATACTCATATATGTTAATCCTTTTCTTCAATAAATGTATACGATCAAAACAATTAGCATACTTTGACAACACAAGGGATCGCATTACTACATTTTAGTGAACACTATCGGATATTCGTATCCATGCTAATCAAAATAATATGAATCAAAATGTATTTGCTAATTAAGGATATATATATCCCCTTCACCTCAGACTCCCCTCGTATTCTCAATCTCCTCTCCAGTCCTTTTTTATTATCATCTTAGTGATTCAATCTTTCCATTTTAATTAATTTTAATTTTTATATTTCTTGATAATAATAATAATAATTATAAATCGTATTTAATTTCAATGTATTTAATTTTCAAAAATCATTTTTAATTACGATATTCTAAATTAACATAAATTAAAGTTAAATTTATAAAATTAAAAATAATAGCCAAATTACATTTTCTTACAATGTTATTAAATTTCAAACATTAATGTTAAGTTTATTAAATATAAGTTATAATTATAAAAGTAATAAAATTAAATTAATTTTAAGAATTTAAAAAAATAATGTTAATTATAAAATAAATTTATTAAATAACAAAAGAAAGTTAAAATTTAGGGTTAATTACAGGGACCTCCCCTGAGGTTTGGTCAAACTCGCGTCCATTCCCCTCCAAGAATGCTAATTACTCAGACCTCCCCTGAGGTTTGCAAAACCTTACAACCGTTAGGGTTCTGTTAATTTTTGCTTACGTCATCATAAAATTTTCGGTCGATTGTCAATTTTGCCCCCGACTTACTGTAGCAAATTTGTATGGGCTATATTACCCCTCTCAGCAAATGTTATGTTGTTGCATGAGAAAGGATCTAATAGCAATGTCAAATGACATTTGTGGATTAAAATGTTGTTAAATTTATATATAATGGGTAATGACTTTATTAATGTATATTCATATTTAAAATAACCTTTTAAATATTTCTAAAGTATTTTCTTACTTATTGTAAAATATATGCAAAGAGAAATACAATAGTAACTCTTATATAACAAATTATTTTAATGAAGGCATGTAAAATTTATATAATTTGTAATTTAAAATGTAAAATGAATAAATTAACAATAATGTGTAGATATTAATTTCAATATTTTTTCATAATGTTTTTAAAATTGAAGTACAAAGAAGAGTGAATAAATTATTGTTAATCATAAGAAAAATTAAAGATAAATAAAAAGATCATTATGAAAATGCAAAAATATGAAGATTTATCCATATCCAAACAGTAATTTCAATAATATCAATTTCTTTTCATAATTCTAAAAAAATTTAACAACAAGGATAATAAATTTAAATTATGATTAATAAGGAAAAATTTGAACAGAAAAAGCATTATATAAAAAAATGCTAAAATATTAATAATTAAGAAAATCAATTATTTTTTGAAAAAAATTAAATAATACTCATTCAAATACACATTTAATAAAATAAGAATTATTAATTTATTTATTGATTACTCAAACCCGATACTATTAAATAATATTTACTATAAAATACTAAAATAAATCTTGTTTACATAATTAACAAATTATTTTTTACGCTATTGATAAATTTATACAGTATTGAAATATGCATTTTATAAAAATTTAACTAAAAAAATCAATAAATATTTTTTTCACAAAATTTAAAGATACTAATTCAAATACCCTTTTATAATATAATTATCTATGAGGTATTTGTAAATAATTAAATTTTTGGGTTATTTCAGTTTTAAACTTAAATATATATATATATATAAGTGTTATATTTTCAACAATAAAATCATATATTTATATCTTACTTAAATACAATACAATAAATAATATTTTATTATAAAATAATAAATAATATTTTATTATAAAATACAAAAATAAAATCTTATTTACATATTTATTATTACTATTAATTGCATAATTAATAAACTATTTTTTTGTCTTTTTTATGTGATATAAATTGGGGTGGGGTTAGTATTTCTTTTCTTTTTATGTGTAAATTTAATTTTATTAAAGTTTGGGGACTAATAGGCAAATATAAATTTTTGTAAGGTTTTGTAAACCTTAGGGGAGGTCGAAGTAATTAAAATTGATGAGGACAAGAGGGTAATTTCACGCATTCCATCCACCTCCGTTAGTCTCCGTTAGGATTTTGTAAGGTTTTGCAAACCTCAGGGGAGGTCTGAGTAATTAGCATTCTTGGAGGGGAATGGACGCGAGTTTGACCAAAGCTCAGGGGAGGTCCCCGTAAATAACCCTAAAATTTAAAAAAAAAATGAAAGGAGTTGTCATCGCCACTGCCCACCGATCGAGGTGGGTCTCAAGGTCCACCCAGACACCCATCTCCTCACCAACCTCTCTCCCCTTCCTCTCCTCATAAATGGAGATCGCTCCATTTTTCTCCTCTCTCATCAATTTTTTCTCCCCATTAAGCATTGGAGATGTCCTAAAATAAACACATTAATTGTGGTTACTTTGTAACTAACTTATGATACATCCTTCAATTCCGCACCAAAATGATGGTCATTTAGGTAACTGTCTACACTCTACACAAAAATTGTTTTGCTTAGAATCTAATTGCATTGCAAGAATTTTGCTAATAATTGATCAGAAAAGCTAGGCCGGCTATAGGCTAAGGTAAAATGAAGAAAGAAAATGTGAAGAAAATTGCTAATTCCAGTTAACCAAATTAAGATGGAATTAGCGCGATCTCTTGTTAGTCCAAATTTTCCTAATTTGGAAAACAATTGGCTGTCCCAATTTATTTAGGGAGAATTACTCCATATAATTAATTGTCATTGACTGCATATGGGGAAATTCTTACCCAGAACGGGTTTGGCCGAACCCAAACTAATTACATGGCAAGTGTAATACACTTGCTTTTGAATTGAATGTAACTTCCAGGAAAGTGACCAATCACAAAGCAAGTACAATACATTTGCTTGGTGGTTGGATGGGTTTGGCCAAACCAGGCTTGGGCAAGAATTTTCCCTGCAAATGTTGTCTTTCATTTCTATTTTCAGACAAATGTGAATATTGATAGCTTTGTTTTAACGAGTTCTTGAATTTCCACGTAGAAATTATTAAAACTATTTTTTAGCTTTCACGCTTAGTGCACCTAATAATTAGTATAATTTGTCCAATTAAGTCATGCTTGTAAACTTTTTGGCCTAGCATTAGTTACGTGTGTCTATCTCCATAGGTAGAAAAAATTAATTAGGCTTCCTACACAAAGGCGGACGGACCTGAATTTTTTTTTAATAAAGTAATTTCATATTTTTTATTTTTTTGAAAAAAAAAAGTTCAATAAATTAGCCCAATACGAAATTTCCAGCCCAAATAAAAGTTACTTCTTTTTGTTTTAAGCAAGAAATTGAAATTCCTCCAAGGAGTAATATTTACGTTCCACATATGGGAAACTAAAGCGTAGGATTGAACAAGTGACTATCGAGCATCATTACAAAGTTGAAAAATTCAATTCGGTGATAGATAGACAATTGCAAGAGTTGAACAACCGTTTCAATGAAGTAAACAAGGAGTTGTTTATTTGTGTTGTATGCTTAAACTCATCAAATCACTTTAAAACTTTTGACAAAGGAGTTCGTCTTGCCGAACTTTATCCAAATGACTTCTCTTTTCTTGAGCTATCGGCCCTTCCCAATCAACTTGAAAATTATACGAGGGATGTTCGATCAAGTGATGATTTCTCTAGATTGAAAGGGATTGAGGATCTTGTTAAGAAAATGATTGGAACTAAGAGACATGTCGCATTCTCGATGGTTTACAAAATTGTAACACTGACGCTTATTCTACCCGTTGTAACTGCATCAGTGGAGATCTTTTTCGGCTATCAAGATAGTAAAGAATCGACTTCGTAACCGAATGGGTGACCAATGGCTAAATGATAGTTTAGTTTTCTTTATAGAGAGAGACATATTAATTAGTAGTATTTCAAATGATGCTATCATGGACCGATTTCAAAAGATGAAAAACCGTTGTGGTCAATTATCAAAGTAAATATGTAGATATTTTGGGTTCTTTTGGGACTATAAAGGGGTATCATATGTAATTAAAATATCTCGTGGGGTTTATTGTTGTCAAACTTCACCTCCCATTTTTTGTATAGCGTCATATATTTTTTCGTGAATAATATAAATTCTAAATTTAAATGTTTGATAGATTATTTTTTTTGTATAAGTTTAACTCCCGACCAAAAATCATGAATCCGTCAATGTTCCTACATATGCATTGTCAGAAACAACTTTTATTATCAAATGTAATTTAGTTTAAGAATACAGTAAAAGTTCCATTCACTCCAGACTAACTTCAAACGAAATTGGAATGAGTCAGCCAATTATTCAACTTTATCATGATAAGTGTGACCGTAAATAAAAAATAATATTATATTCAATAAAATCTTAAGATGTTGTTTCTATAATTATATTGCTGATGTACCAAATCATTAATCCTGCAGATGACAAAATCATAATTTTATTTCTTATATTATGCATAGTTTAATTAAGTAATAATTATTGTTATTTTTCATTAGTATAGTTGATAATTTACTTACAACTTGGAATACTAATATCATTAATGATTTTGGACTAAGAGATGAGTTACATTAGATTTTTCGGTTAGTCGGGTTCATATATTTGAAATAAGATAGTTCAAATTCAAACCCATCTCATATGAACGTAATAAAAAATTTCAAATTTGAATAGTCCAGGTACGAATTTTTTCTCGGGTGGTTGAGGTCTTGTGTTCAATTCTTGAAATGTCCTAAAATTCTTTTATTTTATGCTCTTTTATGGAGTTAAATTTTTTTTAAAAAAATTATATAGTCTTACTAATTTATTTAAATAATGAATATGATATACATTAATAATATTGGAAAAATGGTGTGTTATGCATAATTTTAAAATATTCTTCAAGGGTAGGATAAGTTAAAAAATAATCATACAACATTTTCGGCACTAACCAAGTATTTTTTAATGATTATTATATATTATAGATCACTACAAAACTGTTGGATCATTCAACTTTTTTATACGGAACCAGGTTCTTCAGTAAAATGTTTTTGTTTTCACAAATTTTCAATTTCCTGGACAATTTCTATACAATTTTAAGAAATTTAATTTTTATTTTTATAGTATACATATTAAAATATATTAATGATATGGATATTTTTAAGTAGGTTTCATGGTTTCTAGATTGTCTAGACTGATTCTGGTCTAGCTTGTTGTCATATTTTATGGGATCAAGACTAGGACTTAAAATCAAATCGAGATATTCGATACTCGGTTCAAGTTCGTTCAATAAAAGTTCGTTTGAGTTCGGTTCGTCAAACATATCAAACAAGCATGAAGCCTTGAACATGATTTTCCGTTTTATAAATTTTGAAGTTCGGCTCGAGCTCGACTCGATAAGCTAAATATGAAAAAAAAAATACATATAAAATACCAAACTACTCGATACTCGGCTCGAACTCCTTTGAACTATGTTCATTAAAAAATCAAACTAAGCTCAAACACAAAATTACAAGGTTGAACAATATCATGTACGTTTGATACTTTTTGGCTCGTTTACACCCCTAGTCAAAACTTGTGAATTGAAATAAACAATAAACTATGCCGTGGATGATTTCGACTTCTACATACTACATAGACAATGTTTTAAGAGCAAAACTGGGAGAATAGGGATTTGAATAAAATGACATTATGTGAAAAATTATGCTTTTGTTACCAATCTACTAGAAGTGCAATTTCTTGTAGTGATGAGACTTATAGCTTAAGTCAAATCTTCATACCATGCACGTTGACATATATCTCTTTAGGTTGTTGGTTCGAAGTTGGAACCATTCAAAATTATATATTTTTTGTCATGATTATTTTATTTGGGCGTATTTAATTGATTTATATTTTCTCGATTTTCTCTACCTTCTGGGTGATTTATTGGTTGTGACCTTGCTATTAAACGGGTGTAGGTAGCAGCAATATTTCAATTGATTGATTGAAAAAATATGTGATGATTTGTCTATTATCAAAACTTTTTAATTTTTTTATATTGAAGCATCAATTTTTTTAATTAGGCTACTATTTCGTCCACGTATATTTATATTTCCTAAGGGCATCTCTAATGGAGACCCTATATGGGTCATCAAACCCATCAACTTTCAATTTGGGGACTGAAATCAGAAAAGTTGAGCTTCAATGAAGGCTCTATTTCAACCATCAAAATGATGTCAACAACCTCTTGCCATCAAAGATAGGGCCAATTCTTCTTGACCCCAAATTTTGGTAGGAAATTTTTCACACTCCAACGGCTATTTGAGACTGAACAACGGTAACATTTTTTTTGAAAAAGATCCGTTGTAAATTTTTTGTATAAATTAAACATCACTTTCAACAAAAAAATTACACTTGCAATTACAGATCTAGATAGTAAAAAAAATACAGAAAATTAAAACGAAAGGAAAAAAAAAGTTACAAAGATTCAAATCTTAAATTGAAAAGAGAGGCAGAAAGGATAAAAAATTATATCTTGATGGCTACTTAAAAATCGACACGTGGCATCGGAAAATCTTTTCTATCTTGATATAATATAAAATATATTATATTATATAGATAAGAAATCTGATCATATACCTTGATATTTGAATTCAAAGCGACATGTGCCATTTTTAAATTTTATCATATGATATAATATAAAAAGTTAGCAAGATATAATATTTGTAATATACACTTTAGTCTCGTTTTTATATTTGATTGCATTTTTAAATGGGTTTAATTTGTTTTAGTATCAATTTGACTTAATTTTAAATAATGAGAAAAATTGATGTTCCATTTTGATGGTTGTGCATTGGAATATAAAACATTTGCAGGAACTCCAAAACACTGTAACAGTCCTCAAATGAGTATTTGATTACCCACTTTGATGGCTTAGAATTGGAGATGCCCTAAAGAACATATATATAATTCCTAATTCCAGGACATAAAATGTAAAATGAAAGTATAGGTGAACTTCACACCGGAGTTAGGTTAGAATCTGGAACAAATGAGAGCCAAAAACCATATACATGTTTTTGTTTAGTTTAATAATAATGTAATTCTGTTTAAATACTGAACTTTGACCTTTTTACAAGTCAAGATTTAGGAGATCCCCTCACGTTATATTGAAAGGTCAACCACCTTTGGTGTAATATTACAAAAATCATTAATAAGAACGCGAATTTTATCGGTAGAAAGATCATTGGATTTTTCTCTCAAAAGAAAAGGAAAAAAAATAACATTTGATATTTTTTTTCCAAATGGGCCGCCAAAATATTATGGTCAATTGCATGACAGATAGCATATGAAGCAATCGCTAAATCTCAATCCAAAATCTGAGTGTCCATTTTATCTGCAGATTTTATTCTTATTATATTATTAAGAAGAGAAGTCTTCATGGTCCAACAATTTTATGATATTTTAATTTTATTCTTAATTTAATTATATAATTTTTTGACCATCATTATATTCTTTAAATAAAATTTACTTTTACCTTTCCTCAAAGAAATAAATCTTTGTTTTTTTGTGCTAATTTTTTTTTGAAAGGATACAAAAACGCGTTTTAATGATAAACTAGTATTTTAATAAGCCATTTCGTAATTCATCTAGTGCTGGCAGCTCAATTTACCTTTTGAAATATTCGGTTGATCACCAATCAAATCTCTGAATTTTTGTCCTTGCACTTTTATTTTATTTTTTTTATCTAAGATTTGTTACACTTTAGTCCTCCGAGTCAAATATTTCAACTCTTAAACTTCTAACTATTGAGCCAATAATCAAAACATGTATCAAAACAAAATTAGAATAGTTGTAGACGAGTAAATGTTTGGACATCGAATTTCAAACCATGAAAATAAAACCTGGAAATCACAATGAAATCTTTGACAAGCAAATTAGAAAAGCTTATTTTGAAAAAAGAATACAAGTGAAAACAGAATTTTCCACTGACTATGTATTTTAAAACTTATTCAAACAATAAGAGTGACTACTTAGTATCTTCTGCATTGAAATTAATTTCTTTCAAGTTCAAACGCATTGTTTAGACTTATATACCATTACAGACACCAGCCTAGTTAGTGGAAGAAGTCCCTTCTACAAATCAAAGTCAATTGTTCATCACAATAAATATGATCAGTTGGTGTTTAACAAAGGAGTTGAGTAGCATTAATTAATAACATATGTTTAAGCTTTGTTATTCAAGCTTAATTGGAATTCTTTATTGAGCATTTGAACTTGTTTTAATTGTTAAACTAATTGAATTTGAATATACTTTAGTCGAATCAAACACGAGTCGAGCTCAAGTAACTTGATATATTTTCTCATTTTTAACATATTGAGTCAAGTTCGACCTGGATTTTTAAATTTATCAAATAAAAATTATAATTTGATATGTTAATGATCTGAGATCAATTGAAATTTGAGAAAATTGCATTTGTAGTATCAAACTTTATATCGATTCTCACTTATGGTACCATAAATATTCAAGCCACACATTTGATATCATAATTTAACAAATCCACTCACATGTGATACCGTCGTTAAAAATCATCGTTAAGTGGGTGACGTGACAGTTATGTCGATTTGGATTATTGCAAAATTGATGACATTATTTATGTTGACTGTCAATTCTACCCCATAATATTTTGGACTAGTAAAATAACCCCACATCTTCAAATTTGCTGACATTTTTAGTCCACATAGTTGCCCAATTTCAAATTTGGCTCGAATAAGGCCACATGCAGACCAATTTAAAGATTTTACTTATTATATTTACATATTTATTTTAATTAATTTGATTTTATAAACAATATTAATAAATTAAAGGGTGAAATATAATTTCCCCACTTAAAGTATAGGGGTGGTATCAATTAATTCCTAAAGTATCAATTGTGACACTTACCCCTCCTTCTATTATAGTATTAAATATTTTATTCCAAAACTATATCACTTATAGCTTGTTTGATTTTCAAGAAAGTAAGGGAAAATTGTAGGAAAAGGAAAAGAAAGTCATTATTCTCTATATGTTTGGTTGTCATGAAAATTATTTTCTTGCAGATGTTTGATCGTCGAGAAAATTTAGGAATATAATATTTGTGATAAATGTTTTTGTTTGATTATGAATACTTTCAAAATTGTAAAATATATTAAAAGTGATTGCAAAATAAAACTTATCCAATTAATCCCTAGAAATTATAAAGTACAAATCGAGTAATTGAATCAAATAAAAGCTAACAATAATGTTTATCTATCCATGTAGATATATGATATATCTACATTACACGTTTATATATATATAAACGTGTAATGTAGATATATATATATATATATATATATATATATATATATATATATATATATATATATATATATATATATATATATATATTAAAATCTTTAACTTTTCTTTGGTTGAGATTTATGTAAAAATTAGTTGACATTGTATTTTATTATTTTTACTTTTTTATTTTAAGATAAGATTTACATTTTCTTCGTTGATAAAATATTGTATGAATAATCATATTTTCATTATATTAACTATAATATATAGATTAATCTGACGCTATTGTATATTTTTAGTCACCGAATTTATATCAATTTTCAAAATTAACAAGGGATTATCGTCAATTTTTAAAGTTAACAGAGGGTTACTGATAATATTTTAGGTAAAAGGGGTGCTTTTGCATCATTTTGTGGGGTATAATTGTTATAATGACTTGAGAGGATACTTTTTTGCTAATAAACAAAGAGGATTTTGATAGGAAAAAATCACCGGCCGACCGGCCCAGGGCTCGAGGGCGAGCTTTATTTATTTAAGAGAGAATGGGAAGTGAGTCGAAAGGCTTCCGTTTCCGTTCTTGGTTTGGGGGCTTTCGGGAGAATTATGATAGTTAGACAAAGTACGAAGTGTTTTGCAATTTACTAAAACAATTCCCAAGATTTTCCCAGGATTTCCCCATCAAATTGGTGGAAAAATTTTTTCTTCACAAAATTTTTCTGCAGGAAAGTTGAAGGAAAATAATAACTTCCTTTCCTGTTATTCAAACAACAATGAGAGGAAAAAAAACTTACTTTCCCTCACTTTCCCGACAACTAAATGGTACATTATGAATTAATCCACCAAACAATATTATGTTTCAATTTTTTTATTTCTTTTGTTTCCTTCGATTTTATGGTCTCTGTTTTTTTCTTTATTTTCATCTCATTTTTTTATTTATTTCTTCTTTAATTTGTTTTTTTGTATTTGATGTTTCCAATTTTTTAATTTATATCTCAAATTTTTTCTTTATATACTTTTGAGTTTTACTTAGTGATACATCCATCCATCAAACAATATTATTTCAATTTATAAATTTCTACATTTCTTTTGTTTCCTTAAATTAGAAATAAATGAGATGAAAATAAAGAAAATATTTAAGATCGAAAAAGAAGGAAAAAAAAAATGAAAATTTGAAACATATTATTGTTTGGTGGATGAATGAATCTAATTAATAAAGAGACAATGTTTTTTATAGATTAATTTATTATTTATGAAATGGGCAGGAATATTTTTGAAATAAAAATTACAAAACTATAACACAGGGAGTAAGTGTTACAATTGATACTTTAGGGAGGTAACTGATACCACCCATACGTTAATATAATTATAAAAATATAAAAAATAAACATGTTTTTTTGAAATATAAAATTTATATAACATTATTAATCTATTTAATATTTGTTAAAATAATAAAATCATTATATTACTAATAAATAATAATAATTAAAAAAAAACCCTAACCCATCCCCAACTCCACCCCCAGCCCACCCAAACCCCCACATGCATTTTTCTAGTTTCTTAACAAACAAACAATGAAGAACAATTTTCATCATTTTCAGGTACATATTATATCTGCATGCTTCCACAAACAAATTAATTCAAACATATTTTCAACTTGTTAATATATATCCATTAACCAACTAATGAACTTCATTAATTACACAATTACGTTACGCAACAAAAACTTTGAAAACTAAACTTTTCGTACAAAATCTAATTTCCTAAATTCCAAACCATGATTAATATACACGTAAACGTTCTTCAACTTTAGTAATTAAACAACATGTACACACATCTATATAGACTAGTACACAAAACAAAAGAATAGAATATCATAACAAACATATGCAATTGAAGTTATATCTGAGTGCTCAGCTGGTCACCAGATAGTGCCCGAGCAGTATGCCTCTGATATTTAGATTTATCACAATTATTTCTACATGGTGTGCACGTTCGCATGATGACCAAACAAAAATCCCGAGTTAATGGCAAGCAAAATTTCATAGACATGGCAGCTTATATGTCTATAAGTCAAATTATCCGAAATTAGGTTCGAGTTCAATTGACAAAAAGTATTTTTTCTTTTGATAAATTATGAACTTTAGGTCGAGTGATAATTAACTAAAAGATGCTATATTCATATGAATGCATCAATTATTTGAGTTCAAATGGTGTTTGGCTAGACTTCGAAATTCAGCTTATTTATTCAAACTAAGAACAAATATACGCATAAACTTAATTTAAAAAGAAAAGAAAAAACTAAATCAAATCATTTTGCTTACTTACATGGACCTTTTCTTATCTCCTTACCTCCAATACTCATCAAGAACACCAGAGACTTAACATTTGCCAAAGAAAACTTACTTTTCTTCTTTCTTCTTTTCTTTTTTGTAAATTTATGACACAAGAATATAGACATTTCTGTGTAAAACTAATTCCAACTAATAAATCATAAAGGACTCGTAGTCTACATTGAGAATTTAGGAAAAAAGAAATTATATTCTCTCATCTTGAGTTCAAATGACTTAAGTTGGAAATATTCAATAAAGTTGAGAATGAGACTTGCTCCAGCTGTTTGCCTCACCTAAATAATGCCTACTATATTTTCAATGAAAAAATTAATGCCTACTAACTACTGCCTTGTGTAGAATGATCAGTATATAAGGGCTTTAGCCATCTCTTTATTCTTCATAACAAAAACAACTTCCCTAAACCTTTTCTCCAACCAAGAAAAGGTGAAGCTAAAGATATGAAAACCTTTGAGAAAACAGGGCACTTGCCCTTCTTTATGTGTGCATTGGCATTCTGCCTCATTGCCACCAATGTGGCTGCCAACGAGCCCTATGTTTATGGGTCACCGCCGCCGCCGGCACAGTACTCTTACAGCTCACCGCCTCCACCAAAGTACTCTTATAGCTCACCGCCACCACCACCTAAGTACTTTTACAGCTCACCGCCTCCACCAACATATTCCTACAAGTCACCACCACCACCAAAGTACTCTTACAACTCACCTCCACCACCAAAGTACTCTTACAACTCACCACCACCACCAACATATTCCTACAAGTCACCACCACCTCCGAAAAATGTTGAGGAATCAAAATATTCCTACAAGTCACCACCACCTCCGAAAAATGTTGAGGAATCAAAATATTCCTATAAGTCACCACCACCACCAAAGTACTCATACAACTCACCTCCACCACCTAAATACTTGTACAAGTCACCACCACCACCAAAGTACTTATACAAGTCACCACCACCACCAAAGTACTTGTACAAGTCACCGCCACCACCAAAGTACGTGTACAAGTCACCACCACCACCAAAGTACCTGTACAAGTCACCACCACCACCAAAGTACTTATACAAGTCACCACCACCACCAAAGTACTTGTACAAATCACCACCACCACCGAAGTACTCTTACAGCTCACCGCCACCACCAACATATTCCTACAAGTCACCACCACCTCCAAAATATGTTGAACATCCCAAATACTCTTACAACTCACCACCACCACCAAAGTACTCATACAGCTCACCTCCCCCACCTAAATACTTGTACAAGTCACCACCACCACCAAAGTACTTATACAAGTCACCACCACCACCGAAGTACCTGTACAAGTCACCACCACCACCAAAGTACTTATACAAGTCACCACCACCACCAAAGTACCTGTACAAGTCACCACCACCACCAAAGTACTTATACAAGTCACCACCACCACCAAAGTACTTGTACAAATCACCGCCACCACCGAAGTACTCTTACAGCTCACCGCCACCACCAACATATTCTTACAAGTCACCACCACCTCCAAAATATGTTGAACATCCCAAATACTCTTACAACTCACCACCACCACCATCATACTCCTACACATCACCACCTCCACCTTCCCCTTCTCCTCCTCCACCATATTATTACACATCTCCACCACCTCCAGCATTATACTAACACAACTCACTTCCTTGTGCTAAGAATTTCTACGACTACAACCAACTATAATGCTCTTCAAATTTTAATTGGAATACAAGAAACGCACGACCATCTTCAATGCTCTTGTGCTTGTGTGTGTGTGTGTGTGTTTGTGTTCGTCGTTCAACGGAGTGGTAACTAAGCAAAGGGTTTACAAGATCCAGATCCTAGTTGTGACCATTGTTTTCTTTTACATCTCTCTTAAAGCTTGATTGTATTTTTTCCTCTTATGATCATTTACTAAATGCAAATTCATCTATGGTTTTTCTTTTTTATTAATCATCAGCGTTGGTGGATGCTTACAATCGTTGTGAATTGTTATGGTAATATCAGAGGTCTTTTTTATATAGTTATGTTTAATGTTCCATGTAATTTAACTATAAACCAAATGACAAAAGATAAGCAGAATAATCAGTTTCATTTCGAAGAATATGGTCATTAGCTTTAACATTGTAGGAATGTGATTATAGTGAACATTTTAATGAAACTATAACAACAATGAGTGAAAGTAGACAATGCACTTATGTCATAACTACCAATACGAATCACACACAAGTAAGCATGGATAATCACGAATAATAATGAATAACTCAGTTCAGAACCAGAAGTTAGTTCATACAAATGAAAGCTTATTTCTAGAAAAATGCAGCACAGTAATAATACCAATCAAAGTATATAAAGACAGCATAATTGATTCTCTAGAAATGCCCAAGAATCTCGTGGCCCATATAAAACAACACGAATTTAGAACAGTAAAGGATTTATGTTTTAAAACTGAAGTTGAAAAAAAGTTGCAAAAATGAGGATAAGAAAAGCAGGGGAAAAATAGATGGAAAATTCCATTAAAGTTTTAGTGTTTCTTACTAATAGGAATGTGTTTCGGCTTTCCGCAATTTGATCCAATTTTCCCCCAATTCGACTGATTAGGGCAACTCTAAGAATTAGGGCAGTTTCCCCCAATTCCAGCTTCGATTTTATTGCATGTTTCCTTCAATTAGGGACATACGCCTTTCGCGTTTTTAGCTACAAATTTCGACACCAATAACATGGGAAATTTTAACATGGCAAATTTTTATCCAAATCGGCTTTGGCCAAATTCAAAGTAACTAAAAAGCAAGTGCAATACACTTGCTTTGGAATTGGATGTAACTCCCAAGTGAGAGTGATCAATCACAAAGCAAGTGAAATACACTTGCTTGGTGGTTGGATAGATTTGGTCAAGTCAGACTTGTACAAGAATTTTGGAATACACTTGTTTGGTGGTTGGATGGATTTGGCCAAATCAGACTTGGACAAGAATTTTCCCTAATAACATAACATTCCTCCTGAGTGGATCATTGTACCCAAGGATGAAGTCTAGGAATAGAGACTCAATGTGCCATGTCATTATTTATGTGTTGAGATATTTGTATAATTGGAATTTATTGTGTCACGTGTTGGGTTTGTTTCACCCACAAATAAATTTTTTTGAAATTAAAAGATTTCACGAGAATAGGAATGAGACGGATTTTCGGGATTTTAGATCATCTGGGACAAGATTTCGAGTTTCGGGTTTTCATTTCTGATACTCGAATCCCTTATATTTTAAAGGATACCCAGTCTCAAGTATTTTTGGATTAGGGACCGGGGATTTCTGATTGTCCCGGAAAAAAATATTATAGCTATATTTTCTAAAATTTTGCTTTGAGTTCGATTTTAAAATTTGAAAACCAAAAAAAATCATTACACACTACTTTTTTTGGTAGTTTTTTTCATGGAACACCTCGATTTTCTTGTTAAATGAACCTTTTGGACATAAATCAATTTTATTTATTAAGATTTTTTGACATATAAATCATTACACATATGCATTAGTTTGGACTGTTTTTTATATATTAAGATTTTTTTTTAATGGCATTTATAAAATTAAGGTCATCGAAATTAACTAAATCTACAAATTCTTCCTCCTAATGATATAAAAATTAATATGTAACCTAATTTTTTGTTATCAAGAATAACAGTGCTTATAAACAAAAAAGAAAATCATGAACTAAATAAAAGTTCAGGATTCGAGTTTCTCGTTCAGGTGGCGGACAATACTCAAATACCATCCTGAATTTTCTTCATCGAGTTTTCGGGTTTCCTAAAACTCGGAAAAACCCATTTTTTCCGTCCCAAATTTCAAAACCCAATCGGAATGAGACGGGTGCTCGAAACCCAATCCCGAATGTACATCCCTACACATGAATTAAATATCTAGATAAATGATCTTTACATTGTTTTGTGAAATCCTCAATTCCATATCTAATTTTTTAAGTAAGTTAGACTCATTCCCTTAAGTGAATTTAGTTCAATTCATGTGTAACAATTAATTTTGATGATGTGGTGTTTAAAGAAAAATTCGTCTTAAAATCTGCCACATATGTTTAAGCTACATTTTTTTTGTCTAAAATTTAATTTAATTAATCTTTTATTGTATTTTTCAACAGGAAAAATTTCCATCGAAATGTTTATTTAATTTAATTTAAATTTTCCTATGGATATCTGTCGGAAAGTATTTATTATTCAAAAAGGTTTCCAACGGATAGTTTCCGTCACAGAATCCAATGGAAAACTTAATAAAATTGTAATTTTCCATTTCACCCAAAAAACTTGTTCACCACCTTCAACTTGGAATAGATTGCTGTTGCTTCTGTGACTAACAATTTATGGGCACTTAAAATTGACTAAAACTGGCAATTTATACGTTTTCGCAAATTTAAATCGACTAAAATTATGAGTAACTGAGCAAGCGGACCAAAATTTAAAGCAACTTAAGATGTAAATTATTTGCCGAAGTTATATGCGTCTCATGTTCCTGCAAAAATTGAATGACTAAGGGCATCTCTAATGACCAGTGGGAAGATGCCTAGAGGGTATGGGGGGAAGGGGGAAAAAATTCATCTTTAATGACTAAGGGGAGGGAAAGGGTATACGGACTAGAGGAACCCTGGAGGGACCCTGGAGGGAGGGGGAGGGGGAGCCTCTCCCATCCAAGCCCCCTCCCTCACATGCTATTTTTTTTTTAATTTTTTTTAATTTTGTTTTGTTTTATTTTGTTCTTTTTTTTTATCTTTATTTAAAAATAAAAAAATTCCTAAAATTTGTATATTATTTGGAGATAATTATTTTTCATTATAAAAATATAACTTTCATTCATTAAATTAACACTATTATTTTAAAAGTTTATTTGTTTTAATAATTTTGGGGTTGTATTTATCACCCAAAAATAATTCTTTCTAAAAATTTAAAATAATACGATACAGTCATGAAATCATGTTTGACTAAAACAAAGACGAATATGGCGGAGATGATGAATTTCCTTATATGAATTAATTTAATATTTAATGTAATTTTTTATTTTTTAAGTTCCCTAATGTACTTTTGATTTTAAATTAATGTTAATTTTAAATTTATTTTTGGTGTAATAGTAATAATAGTAATAATGGAGAAAGATAAAATTTATTATTAAATGAGTTTGATAGAATGAGTCATTAGAGATGACTAAAAAAGTAGGGAGAGAGAGAGGGAGAGGGGGGGGGGGGGAGGGGGAGAGGGAGAGGGTATTCCCTCTCGGAGTCATTAGAGATGCTCTAATATTTTTCTTTCATCCAAATATATTTTTTTTGTTTTTCAAGGGTTTTAATTCCTTTCGATGCAATATAAATTGGAAACTTCTCTCAATAGGGATCTGAACCTGTGTTGTTGGAGCTATATGTGTCTCGTGTCCCTGCAAAAATTGAAGGACTAATATTTTTCTTTCACCCAACATATTGTTTTTTTCCCCCAAGGGTTTAAACCACTCGAGGCACTTTGGACACATAAAGCGAAAATCCCTCCTAACAAGAATTCGAAGTAAAAGATGTTGTATAAACACGTACTAAGAAATATTCGAAATCTAATCAAATTTTGACAAGATTCTATGGACTCAAAAGTTTTAGATCTGAAAATTGAGGACTATATCGGCAAACGGTTCAAGATCCATGGAGTAGAATTTGTGTAAGACTTGATTCGATCCAAGTCCAACCCATTATCAGTCCTAAACTTAGCATATTTTAATTATAATCCAGATTTATTTTAATGTTTCAATTGAATATATGAAGTTTTTGATAAGTTGAAAAACATAAATTATACCGGTTTAATAAATTTTGTCTGACAATTCACTCATGTAGCTCTTGTTAGTCTCGAAATTCAAAGAGTAATTTCAAAAACAAATTAAGATTTCTAAAAATATCTTTGGTTTCGTAGTGGTTTTTGAGTTATGTGAAAGTAGTTTCATGTCTCTTTTCAGAAATTATAAAAAAAAAAAGAGAGAAATAATGTAAAAGCTATGAATTTTACGTTAACTTATTTATGTTATGTGAAATAAATTGGATAAAAAATATATTATTTTATGTCAGAATAAAATAGAGTTGTAGATTTTTTAGAGATAATAAAACTTTTGTATGCTGAAATTTGTATGTAAAAATTGCGAGATGCTAAATTTATTTTTGAAAGTAAAAAATGTTTTGTTTAATTTTTCGGAGATATGCTCTCTGAAAATGTGACAATGAGACCCGTTATTCCTGAAAGTCGGCCACATTTGACAAATTTGCCCAATATTTCTTGGGCCTGTACAAGATGCAGAGTTATTTAAACTAAACTACAGATTGTTGAATGGATTGTATAGACACTCTTCAGTGCTTCAATCCATTTTCTTCATGCTAATGTTGAAATGTCAACTGTCTTTTCCATTCTACTGCATTTAATAATAATGCAGCTGCTATGAAGAAGAATATTAAGACATTTTCAATTTTGCCACAAAATAAAAAAAAAATTTCAAAAATGCCAAACAACAAATTCAAAATTACTCAAATGCCAAAAACTTAATTAACCAACTAATCTAATTTAATTAACTCTTCCTAATTAAATCAAATTTTAACAAATATACCCCAAAATTTTAAAAACTTCAAAATCAACCCACCCCAAAATCAAATTTTCTCTCCAAAAATTCCTCCAAACCCTAACCCAATTTACACAAATTTCACTCAAATTAAGGAAGCAAAGGAGGAAAAACAACATAAAAGGTAAGCATTTGCATGTTAATTGATATTTTGATGTATTATTGAGCAATTTAGTTAACAAAAATGGAGAATTCAAATCGAACTGAAGTTCGCGTTTTTTGGCGTGTGGCGTGTGCCATGAAGACACGCCAACACGCCATGAACGTTGTTTGGCGTGTTGGCGTGTCTTCATGACACACGCCACACGCCAAAAAAGTTCATGAACTGAAGTTCGCTTTTTTGGCGTGTGGCGTGTGTCATGAGGACACGCCAACACGCCATGAACGTTGTTTGGAGTGTGGCGTGTGACATTAAGACACGCCAACACGCCAAACAACGTTCATGGCGTGTTGGCGTGTCCTCATGACACACGCCACACGCCAACCTGGCAGTATGTAACTTATTGACGCATTTTTTTTATTTAGATAGCTTGTGTATTAATTTTTGTTTTTACTTGTAGGAATGGACAAACTTATGGTAGTTCTTCTATATAACGGTGAATTTACACTCCAAATCGATAATAAATTGCATTGGCGTGGAGATTCGAATAAACCAATATTGGTGGATAGGGCAATTTCGTTTGAGGAACTACTCGACAAAATTTGCAAGAAGTTGAAGTTGGATCGGCACACCGATATTTTTGAGGTTAAGTACCAAGAAATTGATGACTTGATAACGACAATATCAGATGAAGAAGATTGGGAGTTAGCGAAGCACCTTGTCTGCAATTCTGCTAAATTAAAATTGTACGTGATTTTTTCTCCGAGAGAAGAAATTTTGAGGATAGAGGCATCTCCGGGTGGAAAAGAGAAAGCGAAGAAACTTATGACCCGAGGTAAAGGAAAAAAACTCATGGACAAAGCTAGTTTCAGTTACCAACCTGAAGGATGTGTTATAGGAGGATCAAGTGCACAAGATGATGTTAACGAGGAGATCATTGCCTCTAATCCAACTTTATGTATAGTGGAGGAAGTTGAACCACTATGTTGTTCTCCTCCGTATAGTCAGTGGCATCTGGATGACAACGAAGGTCATAATGACTGCCGTAACTTTGACGGCGGAGATGATTATGGTGGTGCTGATGTAAATGGTGAACACTGTAACGTTGACAACGAGTGTGGTGATGTGGGTGGCGATGTGGGTGACGATGTAGATGGTCATGTTGGTGGTGATGTGGGTGGTGGTGGTGGTGGTGGTGGTTATGGTGATGTCGATGGTGGTGATGGTTATGGTGATGGTGATGTTGGTGGTGGTGGTTACGAACCACCTAGTCACGAAGGCTTTGATAACGCTGATTCGGTTGAAATAGATTATTCTCAGGGGAGGAGTGATGAAACGGGATGGATAGTTGGTCAGCGGTGGCCAAACAGTGAAGAGTTCAGGGATGAACTTTGTAGAGTTGCTGTAGATAAAAAATGGGAACTTACAGGTAAGTCTGACACAAAGAGGAGGATAGCTAGGTGTACGACTCCTGGTTGTCCATGGCGTATATATGCAACTAAGGAAGCAGAGACCCCAGAATTTGTTATTCGAACATATACAAACGTTCACACTTGTGGGATAGCAAATAGAGGTGCCCGTCATAGACAAGCAACAAGTCGGATGGTTGGTTTACGGACAAAGGGGTTATATATCAACCCCAATGAAGTCCCAACACCAAATGCACTGATAAACTTCATGCAAGCCGAAGCTGGTGTTAACATTAGCTATATGACAGCTTGGAGGGGGAAACAAATTGCTCAAGCTGACATTATGGGTACATTTGAAGAAAACTTTGCCAATCTACCCTCCTTTGCTTACATGATTAAGCAAAACAATCCTGGTACGCTCACTCGCATCCATACGAACTCCGAAAACCAGTTTATGTATTTCTTCATGTCTTTCGGAGCTGCTACTCGAGGATTCCAGTTCCTAAGAAATGTAATTGTAATTGATGCAACATTTATGGGGCATAGATATAAAGGAACCGTTCTAATTGCAACTGCGACGGACGGTGAAAATCGTTGTTATCCAATTGCATGGGGGGTAGCTAATGGCAGCGAGGATGCGGCATGTTGGACTTATTTTCTCGAGGGCTTGAAAGTGGGTGTACCAGACAGAGCCGATCTGGTTATTGTATCAGACAGGGGCAAGGGTCTTACTAAAGCGGTAAAAGAAGTTTACCCTTTAGCTGAACATGGGGCATGTTACTTTCACCTCAAAGGCAACTTGACGAAAAGGTTTGGGAAAGGGAAAGAGAAAGATACGATAGTCGAGTCCTTTTACAAAGCTGCTTATGCGTACAGCGAGAGTAAGTTTGAAAAATATTGGGGTGTCTTGAAAACCCAGAACCCGAGATGTGCAGATTGGCTACAAAACGAGGTAACGTTTCAGAAATGGGCGAGAATCCACCATCGCGTGAACAGATATGAGATAAAGACGTCTAACCATGTTGAGGTCCTTAATAGTCGTATCAAAAATGTCAAAGATTTTCCCATATGTTACTTTCTCGAATTTGTTGTTAATTTGATGTCAAAGTGGTTTGGAGAGCGTCGTGCTGAGGCTGATCGATGGTCCCGGTCGGGTGTATTGATCCCATCGAAGAATAAGTTGATAAATGAGCGATATGAAAAGGCGTATCGGTGGCGCAAATTTGAAATAGGGCAAGATATATGGAAAGTGGAATCTACCGACTGGAATGGAATTGTGGATTTTGCTGGAAGAACTTGTTCATGTGGCGTTTTTCAGGTTGAGCAAATACCGTGTGAGCACGCAATTGCAGCTGCCATGGGCAAACGACCAGTAGATAGTGGGGCATATGTGTTGGAGCTTGTTAGCGAATACTACTCGATCGATAATATGCGTCAAGCATACTTTGAGCTCATACAACCCGTTCCATCGAAAGACCAATGGATTAACATTCCCGATCATGTTATGGCGAGAGTAGTGCTACCTCCAACCGAAGAAATAACCCGTGGAAGGCCTAAAAAGACACGACATTTATCATGCCTTGAAAAATCGAAGAAAAAATACAAGTGCGGAATTTGCGGAAATACCGATCACAACGCCAGTAGATGTCCCCAACGCGGCCAAAGTTCGGGCAACCACGAAAGTGAATCTTAGATGTTTAGTGAATTTGTAAGTTGTATTTGATGTTTATTGAACAACGTTTGATGTAATGGATGTTTTATGAAATTTCGTGTTCTATGCAAATTATGGATTGAATTGCAATTATGAATTTTTTATAAGTTTTGGGGGTAAAATTGTAATTTTTGAAAAGTCAGGGACCAAACTGCAAATATGTGTTAAATGCAAATTCGAATTAAGTGAACATTTCAATTTTGTCCGAATTATGGATTGAATTGCAATTATGAATTTTTTATAAAATTTGGGGGTAAATTTGTAATTTTTGAAAAGTTAGGGACCAAACTGCAAATAGTTGTTAAATTCAAGTTCGTAGTGAGTGAACAATTTAATTTTGTGCAAATTATGGATTGAATTGCAATTATGGGGGTAAAATTGTAATTTTTGAAAAGTTAGGGACCAAACTGCAAATTTTCGTTCTATGCAAATTCGAATTGAGTGAACATTTTAATTTTGAGCAAATTATGGATTGAATTGCAATTATGAATGTTTTATAAATTTTGGGGGTAAAATTGTAATTTTTGAAAAGTCAGGGACCAAACTGCAATTTTGAGTTAATTATGAGTTCGTAGGGACCAAACTGCAAAATGTTAAATGCAAGTTCGTAAGAACCAAACTTTATGGCGCAAATGGGGAAAAACCCTAAACCCTAAACCCTAAACCCTAACCCTAAACCCTAAACCCTAACCCTAAACCCTAACCCTAAACACTTATAGGAACATTATGTCCTCCGTAAATCATAACTTCGTACATATTGATCAATTTTATAAGTTTTTGTCAATTTATCAACCAAATGGAGAAGTAACACTTATAGGAACATTATGTCCTCCGTAAATCATAACTTCGTACATATTGATCAATTTTATAAGTTTTTGTCAATTTATCAACCAAATGGAGAAGTAACACTTATAGGAACATTATGTCCTCCGTAAATCATAACTTCGTACATATTGATCAATTTTATAAGTTTTTGTCAATTTATCAACCAAATGGAGAAGTAACACTTATAGGAACATTATGTCCTCCGTAAATCATAACTTCGTACATTAATATTTAAAGTTACAAGTTTTTGTAAAATTTTGGCGTGTAGCGTGTGGCGTGTGGCACAACCACACGCCATTTCTTTGTACATGGCGTGTGGCGTGTGTACTTTATACACGCCACACGCCATGTACAAAGAAATGGCGTGTGGTTGTGCCACACGCCACACGCTACACTCCAGCTGCCATGAACAACTTTTTTAACTCTTAACTCATTTTTACACAATTAATTTGCACTTTGGTCCCTAACTTCTCAAAAAATACAGTTTTATGGATTAAATTGCAACTCTACTTCATAATTGCAATTCAATCCATGTTTGCACAAAATTAAAATGTTCACTCACTAGAGCTTGCATTTAACACGAAATTGCACTTTGGTCCCTAACTTCTCAAAAATTACATTTTTACCCCCAAAATTTATAAAAAATTAATAGTTTCGATTCAGTAACATTGGATGCACAAAATTAAAATGTTCACTCACTAGAGCTTGCATTTAACACGAAATTGCACTTTGGTCCCTAACTTCTCAAAAATTACACTTCTCACCCCCAAAATTTATAAAAAATTAATAGTTTCGATTCAGTAACATTGGATGCACAAAATTAAAATGTTCACTCACTAGAGCTTGCATTTAACACGAAATTGCACTTTGGTCCCTAACTTCTCAAAAATTACATTTTTACCCCCAAAATTTATAAAAAATTAATAGTTTCGATTCAGTAACATTGGATGCACAAAATTAAAATGTTCACTCACTAGAGCTTGCATTTAACACGAAATTGCACTTTGGTCCCTAACTTCTCAAAAATTACACTTCTCACCCCCAAAATTTATAAAAAATTAATAGTTTCGATTCAGTAACATTGGATGCACAAAATTAAAATGTTCACTCACTAGAGCTTGCATTTAACACGAAATTGCACTTTGGTCCCTAACTTCTCAAAAATTACATTTTTACCCCCAAAATTTATAAAAAATTATATACAAATGGTCCCTAACCGAATTAAATATTACAAAAAAAATAAAAATAAATTAATTACTTAGTGGATTTTTTTTTCCGAATATTAGCGGTAAAAGGAGATGTAATAAGCCTTCTAGGATTTCTTATCCTCTGTACTCTTCTTTCTTGCCTTGGTTCTTCGGCATTATTACCCTGTGAATGCATAGGTGAACTACCATTTAGATGAACACAACTCCAAAACCAATCTAATAAATAAAATAGTCTAAAAACAATTTAGATAAAATTCAATAATCCTTTAAATAAATTCCAATAATATCTCTAAAAAAAATCCACAAACAAAAATAAAATTCAATACAACAACTAAACCTGATCATCATCATTATCATCAGCATTATCAGCATCACCAGCATTATCAGCATCACCAGCATCACCAGCATCATTGTTGTCGCCCCCTTCATCGTCGCCTTCTTTATCATGGCCCCCTTCATTGTCGCCCATCAGCATTCGACTGAGGTTCTCCATCGTTGCTGTCAGATGGTTGAGCTGCCCAATAAATTTATTTTCGACCTCACCAATCCGACCAAGAACTCTCTCCTCCATTCCAACAACTCTCTCATCCAATGAAACAACTCTCTCATCCAATGCAAGTGCCCAAGCAGGTAATCCAGAAGATGATGGTTGATCTTGAGAAGTAGAGGCACCATCTTGGCTTATTCGCAAACGCTTCTGACGTCGAGGCACATAACTAGAAGCAGGAGCACCTTCTGCTGGAGCAGGAGCACCTTCTGCTGGAGCAGGAGCACCTTCTGCTGGAGCAGAATCAGCTCGGGCGGATGGCCGGTTGGGGAATTCGGGAACTCCCTCATCATCCCGAATAACCACATACTGCCGTGTCAAAAATAAACTTAATTGTTTATAACATGGAAGGCGGCTACCACGAGTGGCACGTCGTACCAATATAGTTGATTGGTAAGACCCCGTCTCCAACTCCGAGCTATCCGGCATTAGCCGTGGGATCACAGCCTGAAAAAATAAATATATACAAGTTATTTATAATAAATTTTTCAAGTGATATGTCGGAAAAAAATTATTAATAAAAACGATTAACATACATGAACATTCCGAAAGAACTCGTCCATATCATCAGCGCTGGGATTAGGGTTCCTGAAATCCCAACGTAACATTCGCGGATATCTCGGAACAGTTGGGCCGACCCTTGCAACAAAATTGGCCGCATCGGCCATGCCTTCAATGGCTTCCACCATCCAAAACTGTTCACATTCAAAACATTAGTCAAAACATCCAACATTTACGAAAAAATAACTAAAAAAAACATGGAAATCAACAATTGATTTTACAAACATATCAGAAAAATGTGCGGGAAGCCATATGCATTCCATTTACGGAGAGTGACGTCCTCATTGCCAGTGCCCAAATTTTTTACAATATCAAAAAAAGTCGCTCTCCATATCTTATCTCCCCACGGATATCTCTCGCACATCGCGAGATCGTCACATATCTTCAATATATACAAATTTAAATCAGAATTGTTATTTTAAAAACTTTAACGAAATAATAAAAATTAAAATTAAGTTTACTTACCGCGAATGTTTTGTTTTCAACATGTTTTATGGGCCTACTTGGCATCAACACGGACGATATCACCCACGCGTATATCAACTTGCATACGTCCTCGGGATTCGACCTACGCCGAGACAACAAGTCCATGATACTCGTTTTCAGAGCAGCAAGAGAAACCACAGACCGCCCCCAGCCCGGAAAGTATTGCTCCTTCAACTGACCCTGTTCCTCGATTCTTTCTTTGTCATCCTCATTCACTGCCCCAAATCGCATCCCTGATACGAGGGCAAACTCCTCGATCCCGAACCTAACTGGCTTTCCATTTACCAAAAACCAGTGTTCGTAATTACTTTGATTTTGCACGCGTGTGCATACTCGAAGGTACATTGCGTGCAACACCGACGCCTTGAATTTGCCGATGCCGGTTAAGTAAAAAAAACTCCCGATCTGGGGATACGCATTTATAATATCCCAATGCACAGGTTTGAGGCAACTTAATATACTGCTAATCTCGCTCCACGCACAACGCTGGGTTGCCTCTCCTTTTACGATCACATTACTGTAGTGAAAGGGCGGTAGTATTTCTCTCCGTAGGGTCGAGGTGAGTAATGTTTTGTATCCCTACAAAACAAACAACAAAAGCAAGATAAGTTTTCTGCCTGTCTGGCGTGTGGCGTGTGGCGTGTGAGGAGAGCCACACGCCAGGCATTTACGCTTGGCGTGTGGCGTGTGAGAGTTCCACACGCCACACGCCACCAATGTAAAATATGCATACTATTAACGTGTGGCGTGTAGCTAACCCACTCGCCAAGAACCATAGCGAGTGGCGTGTAGATAACCCACTCGCCAAGAACCATAGCGAGTGGCGTGTAGCTAACCCACTCGCCAAGAACCCTAAACCTATTGTTCTTGGCGTGTGGCGTGTGGAAATCCCACACGCCACACGCCAAGAACAGACGCACGCAAATACGCGGAAATTTGCGAAAATAACACCAAAAATCTTACCACAAATGGCCATTGTTGTAGATTTCTGTCATCATCGATAATTTGTGCGTTTTCCATGCTTCAATTTGCTTCAATTTGCTTCAATTTGAAAGAGGGATTTTGTTGGGATTTTTCTTTCTCTCCTGCCTTTTCTCTCCTGCCTGCGTTTGTTGTGTGTGTGTGAGTGTGTGTTTTTTTTTGTTTTATTTGTTAAGAGTTTAGGGAGTAAATTTTAAATTTGGAGTTTAGGTTGGGGTTTTTGTTAAAACTTAATAAAATGTGAGGGGGCAAATTGCAATAATTTAATTGTGTTAAATGTTTTAAACATTTTTCATTTTTTTTTTTAAAAAGGGAAAAATCCCTTTGGCAAAATTGAAATTTCTGTTTTTGCCTTTGGCAAAATTGAAAATCCCTCAAGAATATTATATATAATCTGAAAATATTTAAACTAAATAAACCCCATCTTTCTTCTACTGGTAGTTACATTTGGAAACCCTTATCCAATCTCCACAACATCCAAACATGGCCCAATCCATTTTTCTCTCCTCAACTCCAAAACCACATTTTCCAATTACAGGTACAATGTATTTCTTGCTATTATTTCTGCTGAAAAGATAGAGATTTTTTTATGGGACGATTTGTTCGATTCACCCTTCTCTGTTTTTTCTTTCTTTCTTTATTTTTGCTCTGCAGGGAATGAAGAGTTTGTAACTTGTTTTGCTCCAAAGCAAAGGTCAGATTATTTTAGACTTTTATCTAAGTCCAGAGGCGGCGCAAGAGCTGCAGCCTATACTTCCGATTCGGCAGCGGTTGAAATTCCACGGCGGTGGTACAATCTAATAGCGGATCTTCCAGTTAAACCTCCACCTCCTCTGCATCCAAAGACTTTCGAACCGATAAAACCAGAGGATTTGTCCCCTTTATTCCCTGATGAATTAATTAAACAAGAAGCTACTACTGAAAGATTCATTGACATCCCACAAGATGTTATAGATGTTTATAGGCTTTGGCGCCCAACTCCTCTAATCAGGTTAGTTTTACAGTAAGAAGCTTGATTAAAATGCAAAAAACATTACTTGATCTTTAACTAATTGACCAAATTTTTTGTGTTCTTTTTATTAGCCAAAAAAAGCATAGTATAGTATGTGTTAATAAGTCAAATGCATTTACCTATCATGTCATATATTGCGCTTCACTCAATATAAGTGTGTGTATTAGTCATTATAAGGTTAGGGAAAGTGACAAATATAACCTTATGTGTTATTTTTCCTTTGAATAAAATGCGAAAATGCTACTTGTCACTTAAAAACATTGAAAATAACCCTTGTTGAACTGACAATAAAAGAGCAATAATCTCCCCTCGACCAACTCTAAATTGAGCTAATATGATTAGAAGATGGGATTTTTTGCTTATAAAATGTAAAAAATTGGGCTTTTATGCAAAGAAAAAACACAGTGTTTTTGCCAATTAGGTAAAGATCAGTGGTGATTTTGCATTTTACTCTAAGAAATTAAATTGTTCTGGTATCGAAAATCTTATGAATGTTGGTTATATTCAGAGCCAAGAGATTGGAAAAACTTCTTGATACACCTGCTAGAATATACTACAAGTATGAAGGCGGTAGCCCGGCTGGGTCGCATAAACCGAACACTGCTGTGCCTCAGGTCTGGTACAATGCGCAACAAGGTGTCAAGAATGTGGTTACCGAAACTGGTGCTGGCCAATGGGGGAGTTCACTGGCTTTCGCGTCAAGCTTATTTGGTCTTAACTGTGAAGTAACAAAAATTTTAACCTCTTAATATTGTTCTTTTGTTGTTTTCATATGATTAATTGATGAAGCATGATTGATTAGTCGAGATTATGATACATTGTTGTTGATTCTACTGCATTTTGAGCTTGGATAAAAGGTACTCATAACAATGCATTTGCTAGAGTTAAAAGAATCAGAGAGAAGGCCCATGTGCTACGCAAATTAGGTTCTTGATTAGGTCTCCTATATCGATGGAGGAGTAATAAGGGTATTAAATCATTAATCTGAACAAATGACATGTAATTTCTTTCTATTTATAGATGATATTTGGCAAAATTGTTTCGCGTTTATGGTATATTCAAGGACTCGTTTGTAGCATATTTATACTAATAGTACTAAAATTTTATCCTTACATTACGTTTATTGATTGATTTGGATACATAAGATGTCACATGCTACTAGTATACTTTTGTTAGGGAACTACACATGTGACAATTTTCGCTGAAAGATGGTTTTCAAAATTAAATTTAGTAAAAACGTATTTACTATCGACATAGAACCCAAGGAAGTAAATATACACTTTTTTTTATGACATAGGAATCCAATCATAAATAATGTATTTTTATGATCGGGTGCAGGTGTGGCAAGTACGTGCTTCTTATGATCAAAAACCATATCGTAAACTAATGATGCAAACTTGGGGAGCCAAAGTGCACCCTTCACCTTCTAATATCACTGAAGCTGGTCGAAGTATACTTGAAAATAACCCAACGAGTCCAGGAAGTTTAGGAATAGCTATTTCCGAGGCTGTGGAGGTTGCAGCTCTAAATCCTGACACAAAGTACTGCCTGGGGAGTGTTCTAAATCACGTATTATTACACCAAACTATTATAGGTGAAGAATGCATAAAACAAATGGACGCTCTAGGCGAGACTCCAGATTTGATTATTGGTTGTACTGGTGGTGGATCCAATTTTGCAGGACTTGCTTTTCCATTTATTAGAGAAAAGCTAAATGGGAAGATGAATCCCGTTTTAAGAGCAGTCGAGCCAACAGCGTGTCCTTCTTTGACAAAAGGTGTTTATGCTTACGATTATGGTGACACAGCAGGAATGACTCCTTTGATGAAAATGCACACTCTTGGACACGACTTTATACCCGACCCCATTCATGCTGGTGAGCAACTATTACATAAATATCATTTTGTAGTTACTTCTCCATTTTTAAGTTATAATGCTCGTTTTACAGGGGGGCTGCGGTATCATGGCATGGCTCCTTTGATTTCGCACGTTTATGAATTGGGATTCATGGAAGCAATTTCAATTCCTCAGATTGAGTGCTTTGAAGGTATAAATTTAGGCTCTGTTTGGTTCTTAGATTTCCGTGAGTAAAAACAAGAAAACATGGAACTCCGTTGCTAGTTCATTAACTCACTGAAATCCAAGAACCGAACTTATGGAAATTGCCTGAAAATACTAGGTATTGAGTATCTGTGCTAGATTTTACTGATGGTTTGCTTTTTTTTTTTTTTCAGGTGCCATAAAGTTTGCTAGGACTGAGGGGTTGATACCGGCACCAGAACCGACTCATGCTATAGCTGCGACTATAAGAGAAGCTATTCGTTGCAGAGAGGCGGGAGAATCAAAAGTTATTCTAATGGCAATGTGTGGACATGGCCATTTTGATTTGCCAGCTTATGAGAAGTATTTGCAGGGAGCACTAGTGGATTTGTCTTTTTCGGAGGAAAGAATACGAGCATCGCTGGCAAATATTCCTCAGCGATCATCCTGAATATAAACTATGTTGGTGCCTCGATCTCTTATCTGGAAAAACAAGTTCCCAAGACGTCAAGTTGAAGAAGAAGAATAAATATTAAAGACCCAATAATCAGGGGAGTTAATCTTGTAGTTGTAATAAAATTACAGGAATCAGAGTTATATTCACATTTTGATTTAACAAAATTTTCTTGTATTTTTATTGCTGATTTCAGTACTTTTCATATTGGAATCAAAAGAATCGGGACTTTAATTTGTGAGGTTTGGTTAAATAAAAATATAACTCACTATTTCACTAACACAAATAAAATTATAACAATTATAGTATTCCAACCATATGATACACTGACAACATAATCTCTATCATCAATCAACAAATTTAGGTGGTAATTAATTTGATATTATTTTACTAGTTTGTCACTAATCTAGCTACACTTTAGGCTCTATTACTAAATAAGTCCAAAAATTATAGTTACAATGAAAATTTTCACTGTAATTTTATAGCTGCTGGCAAACAAGAAATTAAACATGGCAGGAGAATAAAATTTTTAATCCAATAGAGCCAAAAAAAAAAAAAAGCAAAGTTAAAATATCTTATATATAATGTACAATAGATATTAGAAAGCATAGGTTTTGTTCTTTGGAGAATCTGCGATTTTGAGTGTATCCGCAATGAGTTTTCTGGCTTTTTTGCTCCTTATTTCAACTCTCATGCTTTCACTCTTCTCAATCTTGTCATAAAGTTTCTTCTTCACTTTCATCGACTTGAATTTCGATTTCAGTTTCATCATCAACCTCCCCAAAAGCATCATCATCATATATATATATGATTTCTTGATAACAATAATTAATTAACCTGTCAAAAAACATATTTAATTAATAAAAGAACATCAAGTAAGTATAAATTCAATGAATATTTAATTAAATGATGGAAATAAATTTGACGACAAGTTTAATTAAAGTTAGAACATACTATATAGTATTTTCGGAAAGAGAAGAGAAGAGTTTGGAGACGAGGACAAGTGAGAAAGATGGCGTTA
The DNA here is from genome assembly GCA_003313485.2 of Penstemon barbatus. Lineage (NCBI taxonomy): Eukaryota > Viridiplantae > Streptophyta > Magnoliopsida > Lamiales > Plantaginaceae > Penstemon > Penstemon barbatus. The sequence continues at coordinate 64,620,090 of CM064880.1, forward strand.
ATGAATTTACCGTACTACATGGTACATACCACCATTTAGTCTTTGAAGAAGAATTATTTCAAGGAAATTTAATTTACAATATTTCAGATTTATTGCAGAATTCTACTAGTGATTTGATTTGACCATTTTCAGTCAATAACAACATAATATAATTATATTAATTATTAATTGAAAACTTATTTAAAGGGTTATTATTTGTAAAACACGTACCCCTCTATGTTATTCTAATAATTGACGAAAACAATATAGTTAATTCATCCCAATCAATGGTTTATTATCTTTTGGTCAAATGTAATGTTCTATGAATATTGCAGTTTATAAAGATATGATTTCACTCATTTAAGAAAAAAAAATAGATAACTAATATTATTTCAGCACATAAGAAATAGTACTCAATTTAATAAATATACTTATGAATTTATAATTGCAACTATATATTATTAAATTTTAAGATATGTTAGATGATAATGGCAGCGTGCTACATTTTTGTTAAAGGTACAAGGTATATGTGAATTAAAAAATATACATAAAATAAAATTAGAAGAAGAGTACTATTGTATGAGTCTAGTTCATGTTGTGAATGATTTGAATGCAATCCTATGGGGATATTGACGTGAGATTGATGCATATATGAATGAATGAATGCATGGCTATCCTTCCTCCAGAAAATTCAATTGCTTCCGATAATTGCGCGCTGGTCCAATCCAATCCCTTTTATTGAGATTTTTTCGATATAAGGTCAAGCAATTTAGGTTATTGAAGTGACAATTACTTATATGAAATGAAAATATAAATTTATTTGAGGTGTCCATTTGACATTCGAACATATGCAATAGTCAAATATTATTTTTTATTCTATTGTAAATTCATTATGTTTGGCCTTAATTATTGAGGAAAAAATATCGTGAAGGATAATCATGATTTCCGAATCATGAGAATATCATTGAAGTCGAAACTCAAGTGATCTTGTATTTGAGGTTCACCTAAATTTTAATACTTCATATCCATATTAGCTTCTTAATTTTAATGAAAGTTAAGTTTGGCTATGACTTCGGCATAATTAAAGGTTGTAAAGCTTATTTTGGACAATTTTTAATAAATTATTTAGATCTTAAAGGATATAAAAATTGAAACCTTATCACCAAAAAAAGAAAATGAAGCCTGGATTTGTAAGTTCTTCAGGGGGCCTCCAAATTCACTCTTTTCGCGTAAAGCCGGCCCATTCATCTTGGGCCCAACTTAAGTTTGATATATTCCCCGGGCCAAAAGAATTGTTGTAAAAATCAATATCTTCTCAACACTCTTAATTGAGTGTTTCAGAATTTGTAATCTTAAAAAAATAAAAAAATTATATTGTATTTTTTTCATATTTTGATGGAAAACATTATTATATTATTTTTATTTTTGTCATTTTATCAAATATTTAAAAAAAAAAAGCCGCGCGAATTTGTCATCAAAAAATCTTGGCCCCCTCAATGAAAATGGTCTAGATCCGCCCAGAACATATAAATATATATAGATGGCTCTCCAAACACATGCTCAATATTGAGTTTGAAACATCTATTTTAGTATAATTATCGAGATCCCTTGCACCTATACCTATAATTATATTCTGGATCAAATCAACCACCACATTTTAAAACTAGCTAGGTAACAACTCATTAATTATAAAAGAATTACTATAATAGTTAAATTTTTTGAAAATTGAAGAGTGGTCCAAATTTTCAAAGAGTCTATGTTAACTTACTGAGAGTCTGAGACCCATTTTTGCTGTCATTTAGATCGGTCTTTTTATGAAGTATATGAGGAATGTGGCCATGTGAAGAAACATGTGTAATTTGTTTGATTTGTTGTGTCTGTATTTTTTCACCTAATATGGGTATTTTTTAAGTTTTGTAAATTTCTTCGCACAATAGGTTGATCCTAATTATAGTAAGTACTTTTATTTTCCAAGTGTTTAAACCTCTTTCGATGCGCGTTGAACATAAAATATGAGAATCTCTCTTAACAAAGATGCGAACTTGGATCGCCAATTTAGAGGTATCAGTCTCTTCCACTATATCAATCACTTGTTGGTATAAATACATCCTTCAATTTAACTCACTTACCTCCTCGTGAAATTTTAAATGATCTGTGTACCTCCTTCTTAGGCGAGTGTAATTAACATAGCCGAGAATTGAATTTGAGGGTTAAATTAGTAGTTATTTTGTTAAAATAGATATGTATTAAGAGTTTTCTAATTTTATTTGTGGATCATTAGTGTCCATTATTGACAATTTTAGTAGTTTTTTTTGTTTGAATAATTAATTGGTATTATAATAATTTTTTTAGAATTTATACAATTTCCAATTTAAACTATCAATAGAGTTATTTTTTTTAGATGGTAAATACATCGTTACATAAACATTATGTCGATCGGATTTATTAACATTTGTATGAAAGTAGCTAATTACAAATGCTAGCTAGTATGAAATTAGAGAAAATACTTATATTAGTGAGAGTTGAATTCATAATCTCTTGATCATGGAGCCTCATCGGCCTTTAAATTAAGTATTGTAATGGCAATTATTGATACGTAATGGTAATTGGTAAATTTAAGCTCAAATACATAAAACATATACTCCAAAAAGTTTGAGTTAGTTTTAATGGTAAAAAAAAAAAAAAAAAAAAAAAAAAAAAGGTAAAATTTGATCCACGTTAAATAACACAATTATTAGAATACTATTTTATCATAACATACTTTTTGAATGTTTGAATATGAAAGTGAGGCAACGAGAATCTTTCATAAACATATGAAAATGTATATTTTCATTTATTTTAGCATAATGGAGATAACCCTAACATTAGAAATATAGTAATAGGGTAAAATGACATCTGACTCATTTGAATCATTTACAATGCATTATACTTTGCGTAATTGCAGTTGTTCCAAACATTTGTATGAGTTCGGAAAAAATATTATTACACGGCCGTTGGTCTAATAACATCTATATTTACTGGGACGTACAAGATCATATAGGTACAATATTTATCATGCTATTTAACATTTTACAAGAAACTGGGTTGGAAAATTATATATATGTAACATATAATTATTTTATGATTGATTAAGTGTGTCGAAGTGATCATGAATTTTAGGCGTCTAAAAATACTCAATTTCTAATACGTAATTTAAGGACAATATTAACAAATTTTATTAACAAGACGCGATAATTGCAAGACACTCTCTTATTTTATGTAAAAACATATGATACCATGATGGTCTATTTTATATAAAAATTATTTGATCTTATTAAAAGTACAAATAACGTTCAATTAACAAATGCGAATAATATTAATATTAGACAAACAATTGCAGCAAAATCAAGAAACAAATAATTTATATATGCCTTAACAGATAATTGATTGGACTTTCGACCAATTGAGGCGTATATATTGCTTGAAGCAGGATGCTTTTTGACGTATCACAAATATTTTAACTTTTAAAACAAGGATAGGAAAAGAGACAATAACGACGTGATTCTGATTCTTCCTTATATGGAAGCTTAATCAGTTAAGCTGTCATATTCGTGAAGCGTTGAAAATTAAAAGTAAACCTTTGTTAATTTACATTACTATACATTCTTTAATTTGAGACTATTATATCTATAATAATTAGAACAATATCTTAAATAAAAGAATTGTACAAAAAGTCCAAAATTCTGGTCACTATAGTTTAAGTTTTAAAAAAAAATCTTATGGTAAAATAATGAAGTCTAATATTAAATTGAACTTCATCAAACAAAAACATTTAAACAATATTAATTAAAATTATCTAATAGAATTAACAGGTATCAATTAGCGATTAAGCCAATCAATCGAATTTGGTTTCAAAAACATTGACTTAAACCGTCTTCACAATTACATGTTAAAGTTTTTTTTGGCAAGTTACCCCATGATGTCTAATGAACTATTTTCTTCTATGTGATATAATTATAAACATATTACACATATGTAAAATATAGTAATGAACATTTTACTTTATTCCTTGTGGAGGTGTTGCATACGCACTCTAAAATGCATTTGAGACTTCATTTTAATGTAGAAAATGATCAATTTAACTATGCTCCGACAACATATTCCATTTACTAAACCCATGTTATATGAGTAATGGGCATTTTGCCCCATTATGTCTAATGAGCACTTTACCCCAATTATTGGTTAATTGACGCTCTCCCCTCCCCGTATCTTGTCCTTTTATCTATCAACATATAGATTGTCTTTTAAGAACAACACGGGAGAGTAAATTTCTATTAGATCATTAAATCGGATTTGACAGTTTTGTTTATTAACCAAACTTTGCTTAATTAGGCTAGCCAAATTAATCACATTCCTGAACCCCCACCCTCAAAAAAATAAAAATAAAAAGACAGACCCCTAAAAAAAATCACGGTGGCCTAGGACCGACGATTCCATGCCGCCGATAGTCTGAGATTGGTAGGGGGATTGGGGTGGGGGGGGGGGGGGAGTTAGGGATGGGTTTATTTATTTATCTTTTAAAATTATAATTATTTTATTAATAATATATAACTTTATTTTTTAATAAATATTAAATATAATAATATTTTTATATAAATTTTAGATTTACTTAATATTTTGTCGGATTTATGTTAAAGTATTATTTGGTTTATTAATATTATTTATAAAATTAGATTAGTTAAATAAACACGTAAATATAATAAGTAAAATCTCTAAATTGGTGTGCACATGTCTTATTCGAGCTAATTTTGAAATTGGACAACAATGTGGACTAAAATTATAAGTAAATTTGAAAATGTTGAGTTATTTTGACAACTTAAAATGTTATGGGATAGAAATGTCAGTCAACATAATCAATAATATTAATTTTACAATAATACTTAAATGTCATGTCATCAGCTAGTTAACGTCTATTTTTAATGGTGGTACCAAATTAAACTGATTGATTTCTTAAATTGTGGTATCAAATGTGTCAGTCTCGATTTTTATGATAGCACAAGTGATAATCGACATATAATTTGATACCATAATTACTATAATTATCTCTTAAGAAAACTTTCATTAACTAGAATTTGCATTAATTTTAAAACAATTATGTGTCATCACGCATAGTATATATAATTTAGAGGCCAATTTAATCGATTCAAATCCATTTCTGCCTCCCCACAGAAAACTTGTTCAATGAAGCAACAAACTTCTGAACTTTCATTAACACGAAGAAAAACACCAATTCTTATCCCTCTCATAATCCTAACTTCTCTTCTAACAATCATTCCAATATATTTCACTTACTCCCAAAACAAATTATTCTCACCATCCCACATAATATATCAACAAACTCTACGAAACAAAATAAGACCCACCACCCCTTTAGATCCTCCACCAAAGCCAAACAAAAAAATCACCAAGCCCGAAAACGGGGAAATTAAAAGCCCGAGTCCGGCCCAGACAGCCTCGTCGAAAGTGTTGGGGGGTAAGAAATGCGACTTGTTTAGTGGGGAATGGGTCCCGAACCCGGAGGGCCCGTATTACACTAATGAGACTTGTGGTGCAATTCAGGAGCATCAGAATTGCATGAGGTTTGGTCGGCCCGACATGGGGTTCTTGAAGTGGAGGTGGAAGCCCGATGATTGCGAGCTGCCTATTTTTGACCCGAACAAGTTTTTGGAAATGGTTAGGGGAAAGTCATTAGCTTTTGTTGGTGATTCCGTGGCGAGAAATCACATGCAGTCTTTAATTTGCCTATTGTCAAGGGTAAGTTTTTATCCATCTCCAATTTAATTTACATATGTTGAGTGCTCTAATTATTGTTTTCATATTGACCAATTAAAAGTAATTATGTCGTGTTGAACTTGCCATGTAAATATATTGGGTGTTTGAAAATATATTGGGTGTTTATGTCAATGAGTTATATATGCTTGAAGCGTGGAATAGAAAGTGTGTACTTGGAATATATGTATGTAAAATTAGGTTAAGATTGTACATGTATATATATATATATGCCACATATTACCAAGAACAAATAGGCCTTCAGTTAGTCTAGGGCTCTTTCCTAATTATTGTTGGCTGATTTTTAATTAGTGATTTATCTCTGATTTCTTGTCATAAAATTTAGATTTTGTTGTGACATGCCTTTTTAATTAGGTTAGGCCTTTGTTCGCGTCCAAACTGGATTTTGAATTGTGTTATAAACTCAATACCGGATTGAAATTATCACTAATTAGTCAAGTGTATTGCTTGTGTCTTATGTTTAATCGTCATGATAAGAGTTCTGTCATCCACATCATAAAGCGATTAATTAGTGTATTGCATGAAAACTTTTTGTACCCCACCAAATTCAATTTGGGCAAGAATTACCCCTTTTGGGAACTAAAGTTGCAATAGTTAAGGTTCATGCAACAGAAAAACAAAGTAATTAAAGAATAATATACAGATCATATATCTGCAATTAGCAGGTAGGAGCTCGTGACAGTAGGTATAATTGAGAAAACTTGAGCATCTACTATTATAAAAATGAGCTGGATGGAGTCAACGGTTATTTTAACTTTATTAGGTACATGTATAAAGTTATGATGTTAATTAACAACTAATTAATGTGCTAAACCACATATATCAGTGAATGACTTAAATTAGAATATATACATGTTTAATTGCGTGGAAGCAATAGCTAGTGTTATATGAACTTTATGAACTATTTCTATTAATTTATATGAGATCCTTTGGGCCTATTTGTCTCGCCTTTCGGAGAGTGGTTTGGGAAAGTGGTAGAGGTTTGAGAAATAATCTCGATTTGCGTAATGTTGTTTGTTTGGGTTTTGGGAGAGTTGTTTGGGAAAGTAGCCGCAATTTTTGACTTTTCTAATATAGAGAGAAATAGAAATAGAGTAGAAAAGTGGCTTGTTTGTTTGGCCTTTCGGAGAGTGGTTTGAGAAAAAAATTACTGTAGCTAATTAATTGGGAAAGTGGTTGAATTGTTTGTTTGGCCTTTCCGAAAACCGAATTTTTTTTCGGAAAAGCGAGACAAACAGGCTCTTTAAGTTTCAATTTACATACATAATCTTGAAGCAATTGACTGGTTCTTATATTTGTCACTATCTAAAGCATCAGGAAATTAAATTATACTCGGTCAATATAACAACTCAAATTATATTGTGTTTGTTCAAACTTCAAATAGTGGTCAAATACTCAAATATGCACTTCAGTTCACTTAAGAAAATGAAAAAAACCATGATATATGCATAACCACTTCCTTTTTCCAATTAAAAAAAAAAAAATCTATGAGTTTTGCGAAACCTATGAATTAATATTACTTGGGCTTGTGTTGACAGGCCCATTGGGCTATAACAATCCAAAATTGCTCTATATGTCTACACTCTAGTCATCTATTGCAAAGCCAATTTCCTCAATAAAAAGAAAAACAAAAAATTGCAAAGCTAATATCTCCATTTTTTTTTTTTTTTTTTTTTGTGACTGAAATTACAGGTTGCCCATCCCGAGGATATCTCAAACGCGAAAGACGAAAACAGAGTCTACGTATACAGAGAACACAACTTCAACATCTCCATTATCTCCTCACCTTACTTGATCCGAACCCAAAAGACCGACCCGAACGACTTCACCCGCCCTTACAATCTCTACCTTGACGAGCCCGACCAAACCTGGACCACAAAAATCCAAACATTCGACTACATTATCATCTCCGCCGGGCAGTGGTTCTTCCGACCGACCTACTTCTACCTCAACCAAACCCTAACGGGCTGTCTCTACTGCCCGGAATCCAACGTCACACACCTTCCTTCATCTTTCAGCTACCGGTTAGCTTTTCAGACAGCGTTCCGGGCAATTAACGCCGCCGTCAATTTTAACGGAGTTGCGTTCCTGAGGACGTTTGCGCCGTCGCATTTTGAGGGTGGGGAGTGGGATAAGGGCGGGGATTGTGTGCGGACGGGGCCATTTAAGAGGAATGAGACCGTTTTGGAGGAGTATAGTAAGGAATTGTATTTGATTCAACTGGAGGAGTTGAGAATTGCACGGAGAGCAGGGAGGAGAAATGGAGGGAAATTTAGGTTGTTTGATGCGACGAAGGCTATGATGTTGAGGCCGGATGGGCATCCTAGTAAATATGGGCATTGGCCGGTGGCAAATCAGACAATTCCTAATGACTGTGTGCATTGGTGTTTGCCGGGCCCCATTGATTCTTGGAATGATTTCTTGCAGGAATTGTTGATAAGAGAAGTAGGGAGCAAAAGTACATAATTTATGTGAAGATTTTGTTTCTAATTTCTTTTCGAAGAAAAGAATTTGGGGATGAAGTAAAAGGTTCAAGATGCAGCACATATATTATCAGATAGAGTTTTCATTTATTTTTTCTAATTATATTGATCGTTTTGCCAAGTTGTATCATATGATAATATTCTTGAAACCAAGGAATTTGTATAATATTGGCTCATATTTTTCTCTTTATTTTATGATGTCATTTACAACCGAAGTCAATGCCCAGTTATCCAATTGCTTCTTTGACCTCATTTTTGCCCAATTGATCTTGCCCAATTGATCTCGCTCAATTGTCCTTTTGTCCAATTAAAAATTCATCTCTAACAAAAGTACATTCAACATCCATTTAATTCAATTTTATAATTTTTCCCTCCCACTTTCCACACTCTCTTTGCTCTTACTTATTTTGATAGTAATAATTGTTATTATCATATAATACTAAAAATAATAAAAAAATAATTTTTTAATTAAAATCAAAATAACTTAAATCATAATTTTCGTTATCATTATCTAATATTTTGTATTTCCAAAATTATAGATATAAAAATAATAACTAACCAAAAATTGTTCTAGTTTATTTATACATTTTATTTGTATGAATTTATGAATATAGAAATATTAAATTTCACAATTTAAACTAATCACTTTATTAAATTTAACACAAAAAGATAAAACTTTATTAAAAATAAATAAACTTAATTACAATTCACGTATTATATATAAAACTAATTTACAAAAAAAATAACTAAAAAAATAAAAATAAAATAACTTGGCAGCCACCCACCTTCAGCCAGCATATGCCTGGAGGCACCCCTGACCAATTGCCCAATTTTCTGCCCCAACCCCTCATGCCCGCCCTGTCCCGGCTGCTCGGTCAGTCCCCCCTCCCCGTCTTTTACCATCTCCAATCGAAGGTAACCGGTTGTCTTCTAGGTTGGAGATGGCCTAATGTAAATGGATTGAAGAGTTTTGAATAATCGCATTGCTCAATTTGGTTTTATTTTCTTTTCAAGCTTGAAAATGAATTTTACTTCAATTAAACATGAATCCAATTGAACGGTTTGATAATTTTACATATATTTTTTATAACTTTTTAGCTTATGAAGTCTATCTCGAATCGAACTTTCAAATTTTAAAAAGAGAAATACCGTTCAGACTCTTTGATATATGTAACAAATTGAACTTGAATGAGATTTCATTTAAACGATCTCGAATTAAATATCGAGTAATTTGATTTAATTTTCAGCTCTAAAATTAAAACATTTTTTTCTTTCTTGTTCGAATAACATTATCATAGTTTCTGAATTTTCCTCTCAAACGTGCAATTTTAGATTAGTCTACAAATCCTTCCATTCGATTATTGAGTTTTCTGCCGGTGAGGCGGAAAATGCACGATACTACCCTGTGTTATGCAAAACCTGCATAAAACTATCTTGTGAAATTTTTTTGGCACCAAACTCCGTTGTACTTTCAAAAATCCTGCATAGAACTAGTTACTATCCCTGTGAATTTTTAATTGAATTTCCTAAATTACCTTTAGATATATTTAAAAGTACAAGGGAGTTTTGTTCTAACGTTCAAATGTACAACAGAGTTTACGCAAACATTAAAAATATAAGGAATTTTTGTGCAAACGGTCAAAAGTATAAGGAAATTTTGCGCAAATATTCAAAAGTACAAGGGAATTTTACTGATCAAACAAAATTATGCAAAAAATAACTATGTTAGTAACTAACAAAGATTGGATATTTTATATAAGATTTTTAAAAGTACAATGGAGTTTGATAAAAAAAAAAAATCACAGGATAATTTTGTGCATGTTTCGCTTATCGCAGGGTAGAATCATGCATTTAACGCCCAGCGAATAAAGAAAATAATGTTGATTCATGTCAGTCTTATTACTAACATTCATGAGTTTATTTTACGTATAAATTAATAAAAACATCTATAAGGTTGCATTTAGATCCATAATATACGAGAAATGCATTTCAACCATATATTTGAATTATAAATCAAATTTTGTATACTTCTTCATTGAAAATGTGGCAAAGTATTTCTTTTTTTGTGTTCCAAAACAAAAATATGAAAAAGTTTCTATTCCAGTAAGTTTATTTATTTTATGAATTTTTTCTTGACATTTTCGAAAGTTTTCATAAATTTTCTAATATTAATCTGACTGAAATGCTTCAAATGAATTAAATTATAACCTATGATTGGAATTGAATGGTATCCATGACCCCACAGCATGGTCAAGGCCTTAATTTATAATTTTATTGTAATGGGCTATTGCATGTGGATGGTTAAGGAGAAGTCTATTGTCGGGCTTCCGGTAGCCAAAAGCCCTCTTTCAAATTAATTAAAGTTAGTAAGTTTGGGACGGGCTCAGTTACTCTATTTTATTTATTCAAATCATATTTAAATAATTATTTTCATTCAACAACTAAAACTTTCGTTATAAATTCTTAGTTAATTTCTAGTTTCCGTTCTGAAAATTCGAATTGATTTTTGATATTAAAAAAATCGAGAATTTATTAATTAGATTTTCAGAATGTTCTTAACATGCAGCTGCTTAATAGATCTGAATCAAATTAAATATTTACTATAAGAGCAACTCCAACAATTGGAATCAAAAGCTAAATATAGTGTCTTAACTGTCGAAATGATGCCAAAATTTGTTTCAACAGAGGCACTATCCCTGCACCTAAATTTAGTCCAAGACTTTTTGGCATCAAAATTCAAAAGTAATGCCCAGGCAAGGGACATTAGTTTTTTTCTGAAAATTTAACAACGGCTATTTGTCCTTTTCAATTCTTCCCAACGGCTAATATTTTCAAATTTTGCAAATTAAAATGACTACAATTTCAATTAAAATTCACAAGTTCAATAAACATGGCAAACTAAAAAATCAGAGAAAGTTTTGTAATCAATTGGGCCATCGATGTATTTAAGTTTTGTAATCATGATCATAATTTTTTTTTTTCTTTTAATGAATTACATAAATAAAAAAAATTACACAAATGACAATTACAATTTACAATTTATCGAGTAGGGGATATACTCATTGCAAAAAACAGAAGTAGGCAGTTGGTCCGTGGAATAAAACCAGTATAAAAATTGAGTTTAGTCCATTTAGATAGATTGTGGCAGCCCAATTAAAATTCCTAGAGATGAATTTAATTCTCCATTTTGGCCAATTGAACCAATTTTTTTTATTTCAATCAAGGAGTACTCGGGAGCCCAATCAAAAGTAGAATACGGACAAAGCAATATGGAGATAATGTTGAGGTTGTCGCATTCACAAATAGCTTGATCAATATTCAGTTGGTCGAGGAAATGAGCAACTTCAAGTAAAGGGATAGCTTCAGCGGGATCAGTGTCAATGCAATTGTTCAAGAAATATTTAGGCTCAGTTCACTTTGCCCAATTAACCCTCAATTAACCCTCAATTGGGCCTCCATTAATTTTAATTGAGGGGTAATCAGTTGTTCAGATGGGCCGATTATTTCACGGGCTGACCGTCCTTTTTTGCCCGATATGTGGGCCAGACCCCTCAATTTGCCAGATTATAATTCCACCTCCATAGGTCCAATTGAGTTTTAATGGCCCAGACTAATATTATTGAGACCAAATTGCCCTTTCATTTCGTTATAATTACAAGAAAACCAGAGACTAAAAAATATATATAATTTTCCCCTCATTTGCCAAATTACCCAGGTCGTCTCCCCCAACCCACAGTAGATCTATCTTCACCGACGCCATTGCCCAGGTGAGAGAGAATGAAAATTTACTTCAAATGTGTAGCTGTAAATTGCATAGTTGCACCTTATGTTTATTATATTGCACCAATTGTTCTATTTCAAGTGAGTTGAGGTTTGATTTTTCGGTTCTGTTTAATGTATATATTTTTTTTTTTGTTAATTCACATGAACGAAGTTGTGCTTTAATTTCACCAATTTTTTAGCTCGATTTTTAAACTACATACGAAAAAGAGTGGATTCAATTGTTATATTTTGTGAAAACTTGAGCTTGATATATATTTTTCATTTTTATTAAAATTTCACAGGAACGAAGATTGGAGTTAGGTCAAGCTGCCGGATTGTGAAGCATTTCTTGTTGAATTTTTAATCAAGATTTTTAATTTATATTTGTACAAAACAAGATTTTTCAAGGCTAACATTTTTTTTTGTACAGGATCAAAGGAGGCTACGGGTTAGTGTCTCTATTTTTTAGAGGAGCTCCTATCTAATTTAAATTGATGTAATCTTGTACCATTCATGTTTTTATATTAATTAGTATGTGTATTTCCCTGAAATTTTTTGGAAAGTGTACAATTTTGTACATTTATCTACGTATATGTTGTGAAAGTGTTCAATTTTGTTCAATTTTTGTGGAAAGTGTTCATTTTTGTTCAATAAATGGTTCATTGTAGATTGGTGTTTGTTTCCAAGTGGTTGGGACTCGTTAGGATATACAATGGAAAGAGAGAGAGTATGAGAGAAGAAATGAAATTGAGACACAATTATACCTCAAAAATTAACGGTCGAGATTCAATGTTATCAACGATCTAGATCAAGTCTCGATCAGGGGTAAAATTGTCCATGATTATTTGTTGGGCCAAGTAAACAGATTGTAATACGGGCTGGACAAATAATTAATCAGGCCACTATAATATGTCATACGGGCTATTATATCAATTAGATCAATTATTTATTGGGCCGATTTTATTTTCTGGGCCATTACTAATTAGATAAAGTGAACACAGCCTTAGCTTTTTATTATTCTTTTTAGGATAAAAAAATGTTCATTCATTAAACTGAATGTTAGATAATGCAACGTCACTCTAAAGGAATATTCGATTATTTTGGTCAAAGAATCAGGGGCCTCTGTTTGAAGAGGCCCAAAATTTATATCTAGGACTCTAGGAAAATTTAAAAATTAAACATATTTAATATTATGAACACAATGTGTATCTTGGTTCATTTGATTAGTCATTTTCTTCATGAATGGGAGGTCTATGTTAAAATCCCAATAATGACATTATTTTTTCGATATTTTGATTGTTCTATGTTCTTTAACTTTTTTCTTTTCTAATAAGTGTTCATCTTCTTTTCTTTTTGTAGTAATTATTTTTTTAATCCCTTTCCTTTCTTAATGATTTTTTTGTCAATTTTTTTCTCAATAAATACTTTTATTCAAATCCCAATAGTGACATTATTTTTTTTTTATTTTGGTTGTTCTATGTTCTTTAACTTTTTTCATTTTCTAATAATTGTTCATCTTATTTCTTTTCCTTTTGTAGTAATTATTTTATTAATCCTTTTCTTTTCTTAATGATCTTTTTGTCAATGTTTTTTCTCAATAAATACTTTTAAAAAGATTCTTACTTAATAATTATAAAAATTATATGATCTACCGCCATCCCTGTTTATATATGTATATATACATTATTTTAGTTTTATATATAATGTGTAACTTTTTCTATACACAAAGATATATAATTAATAAAATTAAGAATGTACCGAAAGAAATTAAGTCGAACAATTATTTATAATATTTGTAAAAGAATGAAATAAAGCTAATGATATACATATACTTCTAAATTTGTTTCAGCTAAAATAATATTTTCAAAATTAAAAATTACAAAAAAAAAAAAATACAATTCACAATTGAATCTTTCAATAGTTAAGTGGATTTTTATATAATTATCTATCAAAAAATTAATATGTCAATATTTAATTAATATTTTTATATTTAAAATTAAATTGATTATAATCTCCATATGATTGCACTCAAATCATTAACAACAGACTCATACAGTACTCTTCTTCTAATTTTATTTTATGTGAATTTTTTGATTCACATATACCTTGTACCTTTAACAAAAATGTAGCTCATCTAACATATCTTAAAATTTAATAATATATAGTTGCAATTATAAATTTATAAGTAAATTTATTAAATTGAGTACGTGGGAAATAAAATCATGATATGTCATTTCTTATGTGCTGAAATAATATTAGCTATCTATTTTTATTTTAAATGAGTGAAATCATATCTTTATAAACTGCAATATTCATAGAACATTACATTTAACCAAAGAAAATATTGATTGGGATGAATTAACTATATTGTTTTCGCCAATTATTAGAATAAACATAGAGGGGGACGTGTTATACAAATAATAACTCCTTCAATAAGTTTTCAAATTAATAATTATGTTGTCATTGACTGAAAATGGTCAAATCAAATCACTAGTAGAATTCTGCAATAAATCTGAAATATTGTAAATTAAATTTCCTTGTAATAATTCTTCTTCAAAGCCTAAATGTTGGTATGTACTATGTTGTACGGTTAATTCATTCACGTCATCTTTCTCACTTGTCCTCGTCTCCAAACTCTTCTCTTCTCTTCTCTTTCCGAAAATACTATATATTATTCACAATAATAAACTTGTTTTGTAATTGAGCGAGGATCATGACCATGAATTGAAATGAAAAAATGAAAAAGAATACTATTTCTATAATTATAATATAGGAGTACTGTTTATATAATAATATATATTTCTTCCCAATATATATAGTCCATTTTCTTTTCTTACGTTAGAAGACAAGGAGAATAGGAAGGAGAATATGCATGGCTTATTGGATAGATATACAATACTGTTCCTGGTGGAGAAAGCTTCCTGCAGGTTGCATCCTTATCTTATAAAAAATCAATATATATGGTCGCAAATAATTTATTTATTGGACTCTAGCTACTAATAATTGCTGCTTATTTATAGTATTAATATTAATTTGACATAGTTAATGTATCTAAAACTTTGAAATTAAATACTAAATAAGATAAGCTTTGATGCAAATTTTTCCAAAGACTCAGGGGCCAAGCTTAGGTAAACTACCCTTTACTTTAACCATTCATCTAATTATTCAGAATCAATTAAATTTTTTGTAACTCTCCATAATTCTTCTCTCTTTTTATCATACATTTTTCTTTTTCTCTCTTTTTACAGAAACTAGAAAAGTGCACGTGATTTGCACGTGATTAATTAATTTCTTTTAATCAAATTAGAAATGTGCACGTGCTTTGCACGTGATTAACTAATTTCTTTAAATCAAATTAGAAAAGTGCACGTGATTAACTAATTTCTTATGTTAATTAGTTGAATAATATCATCATTTTTAATCATACTATGGTCTACATGACATATCAAATAATTTTTAATTAATGATGATATTACGATTAACATAAGAAATTACTATGATGATTGGGATGAATTAATATTTAATTAATATTTTTGTATTTCAAATTTACGAATTTTAGTGTTTTTAATTTTTGCTCCGCATGTGGCTGTGGGGGTCCACCCACGCGTCCAATACCTAGGTGTGGAGGTTCTTTTGCCACCAACTTCATCCGTATTGATCAAGTATTCAAGAAACCTCCAATATTTGAAGTTTAGGTTACTATTCACCATCTTTCACATTGCTTTAATGGCGAAAGTTCCTCCGGTCCTAGTCGGAAAAACCTCGAATTATTGGCTCAAAAACGTAATTTTCATGTTGTTTTTTTGCCTTGATCACATTACCGTTAAGGTAAAAAACAACATGAATCGGACCTTTTTTTGGAGAAAAGGGATTCCATCTTTTCTTCTTCTTCGTCTTGTTGTTGAAGGGTGGCGATGATGGTGGAAGTTTCAGTGGCAACGGTGCGTAATTTGGATAAAATTCGAGGTGCGTTTTTTAATAGAGGAGTTGTGGCCTTGAGGGAGGGGGCGGCATCCGATTGTGAAAGAGTTGGAAATTGGTGATGGTGAGGAAATTGGGATTGGGATTGGGATTGAAAATAATTGTGAATATTCCTACCCAATTTTCAGATAATTGCATTTTTTCCTTTTTTTTTTACTTAAACATGCACGTGCCATGAACTATACATTTTTTGTCCTCAATTTAACGGTGAAATGAAATGTGCTAAAATTCTTCATTTTTTATTCAAACTTTGATGTTTTGATATCAAATTTATAAAGTATATAAAACTTTGATATGAAAAGTACAATTCCCTAATCGTATAATTTATACGATGTCAAGTCTTTGGCTTCAAATGCAAGAGTAAATCAACTTGCGAGACCTTAAGCTTTTGAGTATATCAAATAAAAATAATATATGAAATGGGATGACGATTGTCAGAAATGTTCTCATAGGAGCCTGGGCCATATCTTAGTCTAAAATCATGGGTCGTCAGAATTTGAAATACTTCAAAGTTCACAGACCAACAAGCTATCCCCCTCTAGATATGACTCTTCCTGGCTGCAATAGTATGTATATATAGCTTTCGGGCTCAAAGGTTGTTGAACCAGCACTTCCGAGCAATATGGATTAAAATTTTCATCTTTTTCGTCGAAAATATTGAAAAGTTCTCGTTTTTGAATCAAGCAAAACGAAAACAAAATGTAATAGAGAAACTATTTGTTTACCTTAATACTTTGTTATTTTTCTAAATTTAGTAACTTTTTTTACTATTTTTTCTTAATTTTTCCGTAATATTTTCAAAAAGTCTCAAAAAATTTCAAATATTTGATTGACCGAAACATACACTCGAAACAAAAATTTGACCCATGTGTCTATTGACAATTTATAGATAATTAATATAAAATTTTGCAATACTCATAAATTTATTTTATTATTTTAAAATAATTAGTAAAATTTAAGTTGTCACTAGTTAAACCTAGTGACATGTGTCTATTGACAATTTAAAACCACCACAAATGAGGACAATTCTTTCATATTATGATTGTTAAATTAATTAAGTTATTTTTAATAATATATATCCTTCCCATATCCCAAAATTTTTGCACCATTAGGTACAATGTGGATTCAAACTTTTTATCCTTTATAAAGTTACTTATCAAGTTGATTTTTTATTTTTACATATATAATGTTTTAAATTTAAATATTGACAATTAAATGCTGAATATCTAATTATGAAATAATATTGAAGAAAATTGATTAAATTTTATTATATTTTAAAAAGAATTAATCAAAATTAACGATCAATCAGACCAAAAAATAAAAATAAAATATGGGATATATACGTACGTAGCAGTGTCAAATTTAATTTCATAATTATTCTAGTTGTGACATTTCAACTAAGCTTGATTTCTTATTGAATTATTGTAATCTATTAGCTGGAAGAAATCAATCAAAAATAATTAACCAATTGCATCACAAGACAACAAAAGTCATCACCTGTCAAATAAGCAAAAAGTAAAATTATAAAAAGAGAAGTATCAGATCTGCATTACAAATGTCATCTTTAATAATAAAAAAATGTCAGATCTTGCTCAACATGCATCTCTCTTAGTTAATACTACTAAAGAATTAGTTAACCATGCACCATTATGCAGTACGGTTAGTTAAAATATGACTGCAAAAATATATGCCCTAAAAAACATTTGTCAATATATAGGGAATAGCAATTTTCATACTAAACGTTTAGCTACTTTAAATATTTGATACCAAACATTTAAGAAATTCACATTTGCTTGAGTTTTAATCGTAATTTTTGGTATGACTAAATTATGCTCTAATTTTTTTTTATCATGTTTATGTGCTCTATTTCAAAGTTAAAACTTATTGTGATATGATTCATTTAAGTTTTTGACAAAATTACAATTTTATTCTCTTTCAGTTTGACAAATTATGCCTATGCTCCAAATGCTCTCTCCTATGTATATATACAATTTTGACAAATGACAATTTAATTCTCTTTAAGTTTTTTGTACACTTGAGTCTTATATCCATTATTTGTTAGTCATTTTTTTGGAAGAAAGGTGGCGGCGCCGATGACATATATATCCTAGTCCCATGACAAATTTTAGAGTTATTTGCCCAATAATAAAAAGATTAAAAAAAACAAATTTTTTATTTTTTCTTAATGAATTTACACGTACACTCCAAAGGTTATTGCGTCGACGCCATTGTAAAATTTGAAATATGAGGAAACCAAGCTCTAAATAAAATTTAAGGAGGACGAAAGTTTAAAATATGCAATATAAGAGGGACGATTTGTGCGATTCACCCTCAATTTTCTTGTCCAACCAAAACCATATAATAATGATACTGTACATATTAATTTAAATAAAAATGAAATGTTATAATAATGTGCAATCCCACATCTTTTCATGCCCAATACACTTTTCCAATTTCCAAATTCTTCCCCCTTTTCCTATAACTTTCCATTGAAGCTCTAAGACAATGGAACTTCCCTTTAGAAAAAACCAAAATACAAATACAAATAAAAATAAAAAGATTATTGCAATAGTATTATTATCCATAGCATTAATCCTCTTCACTGTTATCCGTTTAAATTACCCTTTACTAAAGTATTCTTCTTTATCATACAAAAATTCAAGGGATGAAATTGTTCCATCATACCATGCAGAAGATATCAAGATTACAGATAAGCAAGAAAAATGTGATATTTTTACGGGGGAATGGGTTCCCAATCCGGATGCTCCGTATTATACGAATACGACTTGTTGGGCTATCCATGAACACCAAAACTGCATGAAATATGGGAGACCGGATACCGAGTTCTTGAAATGGAAGTGGAAACCGGACGGGTGTGAGTTACCGGTTCTTAACCCGTATCAGTTCTTGGATATGGTCCGAGATAAGTCTTTGGCTTTTGTTGGAGATTCTGTGGGGAGGAATCAATTGCAATCCATGATATGCCTCCTATCCAGGGTAAGTTAATTATTTTTTGATTCTATGTATAGTTTGAGAATTTTTATATATGTGGTTTGCGTATCGATATATGCAAAAATTTAAATGTCACGTGACGTGTAATATATATACCGGTCCATTCTACAATACATTACATGTTTTTTTAAAGAGAATTTTTCTTATTCCACATAATATACGTCACTTTAAGAATTCAAGATAAACTTAAATGTTATTTTAACATTTTTACCCTTCTTTATTAAAAAGAGAGAGAAGAAAGATGTACGAAAAAGAGAGATGGATTATAGGGGGTTACAAAAAATTTAATTATTTTTTAATAATTAGATAAATGGTTTAAGAAAAGGTTAGTTTACCTAAGCCTGGCCCCGAGTCTTTGAAAAAAATAAAATCAAAGCTTATATATTTAGTATTTAATTTCAAAGTTTTAGATACATTAACTATATATGTCAAATTTTAATACTATAAATAAGCAGCAATTATTAGTAGCTAGAGTCCAATAAATTATTTGAGCCCATAATTTTTTTCAAAAGAATGAAACTATTGCTATATACACATATATTGATTTTTTATAAAGATAAGGATGGAACCTGTAAGCTTTCTCCACCAGGAACAGTATTGTATATCTATCCAATAAGCCATGCATGTATGTATGTTGAGCCTGAAAACGAACCTTTTCTCCTTGTCTTCTAACGTAAGAAAAAAAAATGGACTATATTGGGAAGAAATATACTCCTATTATAAAAACACTCCTGTATTATAATTATAGACTAGTATTTTATTTCATTTTTTCATTTCAATTAATGACCAACATCCTCGCTCAATTACAAAACAAGTTTATTATTGTGAACAATTATAAAGCGTAGTAGTTGTGGTGGTAGAATTTTACTGAACCAACTTACCCTCTTACAGCTAAATTTATGGGGAAATTTTTACCCACACCGTGTTTGGCCGAATCCAAACTAATTACATGGCAAGTGTAATATACTTGTTTTGGGATTGGATGTAACTTCCAGAAAAGTGACCAATCACAAAGCAAGTGCAATACACTTACTTGGTGGTTGGATGGGTTTGGTCAAGCCAGGCTTGGACAAGAATTTTCCAATTTATGAATGTCCAATGTGATCTCTGTGTGTAGGCAAACGATAAAATCATATAAGTGTCCAACTCTTCTTAATTATTCCAAATTGCAACTCTTGTAAATGTATAGCTTCTCTTCTGTGAGAGCGGCCACCAATTACAAAAGTAGGTTACTTTTTACCAAAAATATAATATGAATTCGGTTTTGAATAGATATTATTATGGGAAAATGACAAAGTATAGGGAACCCAATCTCGGCAACGTGAGCATCTCAACAATTTCTAGATCTAGAAAATTTAAAACAAATCAAACCGTCGTCTTTGAAAGTTGTTCACTAAACTTTTACCCACTTCCCATGACCATATATAATTATATATATATATATATATTTGTTTATAGTATATATTAATAAATTATCCAAAGTTTGTTGTTATTCATTCACCAATATTATTTTGAAAAATAACAAAAATTCGCGATCACTGGCCCGATCAACGTGATTTGGTACACTTGTTTTCTTTGTAATTTTTTTACTGTATATGCATGTAAGACCATCATGACATTTTGTGCAATATTCTCTGTGGACGTATTATCAAAAGCTGAACAGAGCATGTGCTCCCGCATGTGCTCAATTTTCCTAAAATTATTCCTTTCTATTGAAATTGTGATACTATTACTTTCAAATGTGCATTTAAATTAAGTTATTTTTTAAATTTAGTCTTTTTTTCTCTTTTCAAAAGGCTTGAACAAACACGAATGTCAGAGATTGAGAACTTTGTTTTGATTGTTAAAATGAAGTTTAACAGAATTAATTAAACAACATAACATGAGTCGAATTTGAATATTTGAATTGGATATATTTCTATGTATTTTAAAGAATTCATTTCTGTATCTTTGAATTGAATTAAAAATAGTCAAAAAATAAATATTGTCGAAGTTCAAATTATTATGTTTGTTTGATAAACATTTTTTTTTATCAAATTATAATCTATTTGCAATAACTTTGTTTAGCTCCATCTTTGTCCAATTTGGTTAATAATTATAAAATAACATTAATTAGTAGCTCAATTTTCCAAAAATAACTTGATTTAACAGTATTTTGCAAGTGCAAATTGAGGTCGCAGAGGTTTTGGATTCAATATTCATATGTGATTTTTTGTTCTTTTCTAATTTAACACAATTAGTGTTTAATAGATTTTTAAAGTTAACGGAGTTGATATGATGATGCAAATATCATTTTAACAAAAAAAATTATTATATTGCCAGTTCTTATAGATTTAATTATGTATCCCTTTACTTCTACATTTTCAGGTAGAATACCCCATCGACGTGTCCTCCACACCCGACGAACACTTCAAAACCTGGAAATACGTTGGTTACAATTTTACCCTCTCCTACTTCTGGACTCCATTCCTGGTCCGATCCCGCGAGCGAGACTCTGACGGCCCGACCCACACCGGCCTCTTCAACCTCTACCTAGACGAGCCTGATGAATCATGGACCACTCAAATCGACGACTTTGACTACCTCATCCTCAATGCCGGCCACTGGTTCTCACGCACCGCCGTCTACTACGAGAACCACCGCATCGTTGGGTGCCGCTACTGTCAGCTCCCTAACCTAACTGATCTTCCCATGACCTACGCCTACCGTCGTGTATTCCGCACGGCGTTCAAAGCCATCAACGAAAGACCGAATTTCAAAGGAATCACGTTTCTGCGGACGTTCGCGCCGTCGCATTTCGAAGGCGGACTTTGGAACGCCGGGGGAAATTGTCTGCGGAGGCGGCCGTTTCGGAGCAACGAGACGATTCTGGAGGGATTGAATTTGGATATGTATATGATTCAATTGGAAGAATTTAGGGTCGCGGAGAGAGAAGGGAAAGGGAAGAAGGTGTTTAGGGTTTTGGATACAACGGAAGCGATGATGTTGAGGCCGGATGGACATCCGAGTAGGTATGGACATTGGGCTCATGAGAATGTGACTTTGTATAATGATTGTGTGCACTGGTGTTTGCCTGGACCGATTGATACTTGGGCTGATTTTTTGATGCATATGATCAAGATGGAGGCACGGAAATCGTACAAGGAAAGACTTGTTCTTCGTCAGAAGAAAATGCAATGAGTTCCATTGTTGGCTATTCTTTCGTTCTTTTTTCTGTGTTCTGTATTTTGGTTATTGTTTTTTCTTTTGTATGGCAAAATGTATTGTTTCTGTTGCTAAATTGCAGAGCCATTTATTTGATATAAAAGCTGCAGACGTATGCTAAATGTTAACTAACCCCTCAGAACAAAGTTTCGTTAAGTCAATGTCAATGCAAGACAAATTTTAATCCAAACTTGATTCATAATGTACGTGCAATATTGAGTAACACCTATAAAAAGAGTAAACAATCACAAAACAAAGTATGCAATTGGTGGGTTAAATAGTTAATGGAGTTACTTTACATTTGAATTACTTGTGTAATTTTTAACTTCACATAAAACACTGATAATATGTGATTAATTTGTCATTCTAGCAGCATATGCATGAAAATCTGTAAGTTAGATTTAAAGATACACTTCTAAGTAAAGATTTCACGAGGATACTACTGTTAAGTGAAAACGTGTAATCAAATTATGTTTTAGTACATCGCAACACGAAGGAAGAAGTATGACTGACAAAAATCTATCATTTGAAGCAACATAAACATTTACCTTTGTATTTTTTCTTAGTAAAATTCATAATACAGACATTGTAATGCACAAACCAACCAGTCGATAACAGACTAACAGTGTGTGTCCCAAGAGAATTTTTCCATACTAAAAGTTACCAATATATATATAATTTCAGTAACAGAGCAAACAAAATTCTCCATCAACAATTTTGTTAAGAATAAATCAAATATGTACAATCATGAGTAATGATGCATAAAAATTAGCATATACTAAAGGAAAGTTCAGAAAGAAATCTTGATGAATACCAATATATGCAGAACTAAGATGTAGAGCACAAAAGCCGACCTGAGAAGCATCAATCTCTGCAAACTCTCGATTCGATCAGCCATATGAATAGGAAGCTTGTGATGAGGATCAAGATAATAATCAGAGCTGCTTCTCCCAAGCCTATTTCTAGCTGTATTCATATCAGTACTGCTTCTTTCTATTATTTTCCACATCCCATTTAATTTTTCAAGCTCCATCTCCTTGATATGGATTTCACTGACGAGCCCTTCTGCCTGAGCCTGAAGGTATAGGACGAAACAAGTGGTTATTATATGAATAGGAAGCCATTACTTTAGATTTATACAGATTAATAATTACTTTGAAGATTGTAACAGTGTTTAAAAAAAAAAAAAGGCTAACCTGTTTTGCTGCAAGTTGTTCAATTAGGCTGTGAAGCTGTTTATCCAATGTTTTCTCTCGCTGAGCTGCATATGAAAAGAAAAGAAGATTTATAGACGGTAATTAAGACTTGGCTTTCTCAAAATAGGAGCAGATGATTTAACATTTCAATACATTTTCCTTGACATTCTACTTTTGCACATGGTTTTATCCACAGACTTACTTTGTGATGGTGTTAGCCTGTGGGTGAAGCCATAAGGACACCTTATAAATTAAAGTCTAAGCATAAAAACACTGAATTTAAAGTTTCATAGGATATCTGTTTAATGTCACTGCTGTTTTTATAGCAAGAGAGCAGAGCAGAAGCAAAAACTCTATGCAAGTGGGATGTCGTACAATACTAGATGAGTAAATCGTTTCTTGTGGAATTTAGCTCTTGAACTACTCCTAACAGTTTCTACCAAGTACACTAATTCTTCAAACATTTTGAAACTTTCTCCAATATTTATATTTATGAAGTTCTCGAAAATTTTATTCTTGTGTGGACTAATATGATCCCCCTTAATTTAATCAGATTTATGGGCAAAGGTATCCATTACTAGCAAATTAATGGCGCCTTACTTCTTCAATTCTGTGTTCACTATCAAACAAGTATTCTTCATGAGGCAAAGCATCCACGAATCATATGCCTTGCTTAAGGGCATAGTAAGTTCTAGAGAGATTATTTCCTCCTTAATTCCTTCCACATTGTCAATCCAAATTTATGAGAATAATCATACAGTCAATATTACAAGGAAAACCTACAAAGCTGGGGCTAGATATTATCAGATTAGTAAGCCGCAACCTAGCACTCGAATACTTGTAATTACACAATGACAAAATAATGAAACAAAGTACCTGGAGTTGGTTGCTTCAATGCATAATCTTGGACCTGTTGCCATTTTCTCTCTAACTCTTGAACAACCTCTTCCAATGAAGCCTGCAAACAGATGAGAATCTCAGCAGATTGAATCAATTGAGTACAACATAAAACACAACAACACATAAATAAATATGCAACAGACCAGTTCCTTTTTCTTATTCTCCAACTTGTCAATTAATGCAAATTTGGGATCTTCCGCCTCTTCTTGGGCTTGAATTGCTGATCTGGATTCAATAGGCACTTCACTCGATTCTCGTGAATGGCTGGCATCCAACTCAGCTTTCAAGTTCTCTTCAATCAAGTCCATTTCCTGTGGTAAAATGAAATTGTGATGGTAACAAAGGATATAAAAATTGATATGAAACTAACAATTAGTGAAGCAATTAAAAGGAAAAATATTTAAATTTCAACAATCCGTAACAGATGCTTGTAGATTCATGAAATTAACACTGACCTTTATCATATTTCCAAGTATATCTGCTTCTTGTAGCTTCTCCTGAATTTTACTTTCACAATTCGATATAGCATTTTCATATTCCTCGTTTTCTTCCTGTAACCTAATCTCTCTCAATTGCGCCTGAATCAAATAATTAACAGTAAATTTCAGCTTTAAATCAAAACCTAGATGGTGTTCAAGTAGGTTTCAGTACCTGTTCTTTGGTGGAGGAGTGGGCGTTGAGTTGGAGAGCAAGGGCATTGTTTGAGGCGAGGGAGTGAGCATGGAGGTGAGGAAGACGCTCAGAAATGTTTGGGGGAGGCAATCTCAGCCGCAGATCTTGGATCGAACGGTTCAGCGAAGCTGATTTGCGGTCGAGTTCGTGGACGTAGGACTGTTGTTCAGGAGTAAAGATGAGAGGGATGGAAGAAGGATCGTTTTCATCGTCGCTACCTACGCCGCCGCCTCCTCCAACCACGTCCGCCGCCCATGCTAGTAGCCCCGCCATGTCTTTCTTTCTGTTTTATTTTTATGTTTTCTAGCAGCCTAGCATAATGGTGAGTGGTGACTCGGTTTTTTTTTTTCTTTTCTTTTCTTTTTATTTTATTTATTTTTTTTTTTTTTGATAACCCAGGTGTACAAGCTTACACTCGACTAATCCTGGACCCTCAGAACCCTTGCCCTAGAATCCTGAAGGATGTAAATCGCAGGATGTGCCTCCACCAAGCCCCGGGTTCCCACCATACTGCTGTACACTCTGCGCACAAAGGAGTCTTCACCACAAATGACCCTTAGATAGACCCATAGAAATGCTTCCATCCAAGTTCCAGATGGGATTCGAACCCCCACAATGGGTGACTCGGTTCCATGAGTTTCTAGCGAAAATTATCTTTTAATTTTCATAGATTAAATTCATCAGTAAATTTTTTTTTTTTTTTTTAAATTGTCTTTGGAAAATTTTCAAAGAAAATAAATAAGTTCAGGAAAAATCTAATAAAAGCCACTCTATAACTATTAGGAGTACACATGATTTTATAAACCGTATTCGACCGTACTGCAAATCTGCAATTTAGGTTTTTCGTAGATTTCAATATATATGAAACTTGTATTGATACCTAAGTTGGTTGGGTCAAGTGGTAGCAGCTTGCGATCTTAAAGGCAAAACTCAAGATGAAATCATATTGAAGACATCACACTGGGAAGGATTTATATTCCATGTGTTCTTCGGTTCGAGTTGAGCAGACAAAAAAAAAAAAAAATATTGTACCTATATTTTTGGTATGGCATAGACTTTAAATTTTTTTTTTTTTTTTAATCAAGCATAGATTTTAAATTTTAGATACCGCAACCATACTTTAACTAAAAAAAATATTTATAAATCATTTACTCACTTATTTATGCAAAGGTATAGGTTTTAAGATTCATTATCTTCCAACATAAATTATAACAAATAGTCCATTATTAATAAATATAATTTAAAATAATTATACTCAACTACTCAACATACAATCTGTTCGAATAAAATTATTCATTTACAAAAAGTCTAAAAAGTTAATTTCTTATTATAAAAAACTAAATAGTAAGTTATTCTATCAACAATAAAAAATAATAATAACAAACAACAAATGAATTATCAACATTCATTCTTTTAATAAAATTGCTTCTATTTGATTCGTAGTGAAAGAGTTACTAAATTTGAGGCCAACAATTTGTAGGATATAATGTTATTCTTTCATTTAATAAATATTTTGTAAAACGAAAAAAGATCAATTAATCCATTGAAATATCTATATTATGTTTTCAACAATCAATTGATTATAAATTAAAATAAGTATATCATATAAAATAAAAATCTAAAACTGCAAAATACACCGCAAATTGGTATTCAAAAGTTTAATTTGATATTTAATATTTAAAAATCGCAACAATTGATACGATATCACTACTTTTAAAGCAATGAATGTTTAAGTAATTATTTAAAACTTTCACTTGGTGTATCTAAAATGTTATGCCAAAAATAAAGATTAGGAACGGCTACAAATGAAAAGATACCTTCTTTTTATGAATATATGCATGGAAAATTATGTACATGACCATATTTAATAGTATCGAATTTCGTAATAAATATTTGAATTAATTCATGGCATAAAAAGAATGTATTATACCTGGTTGTTTGGTACTATGGAGGACGTGGGAAGATGGGCCAGATATATTTGTTCCGTCTGGCCCAATCCAATATTTTGATTCAAGGGAATTAGGCCGTCAATGGGGTGGGTTTTAATTTGAATTCGGTCTTATTTATTAGAATTTTAATTCGATTAGTGATTCAATAAATCTGATTTGATTATAAGATTAATAACATAAATACGTGAAGGGAAGGTATTCGATATGATATATTAAAATTTTGCATTCGATATTAAATAAATATATTATATTTATAATTCATTTTTAATGCACATTTTCATCTGAAAACATGAATATTGGTTAAGAAAGTTTGAATAAATGAATTAAACTAAATTAAATTTTAAAGTTAAAAAATCTTGTTATAAGAAAAATATTGTTGTAAATTTTTAAAATAAAATTTGATGCAGGCCGAAACCCGCAACGTAAAGGAAATGAAGGGATAAGGACCGGAAATCACTCAACCGGCGGTAGCGGACTCACTCAACGCTACTAATCGCGGAATCACTCGACGCGACCAAGTCACTCACTTGTAAAAGAGGAATCACTCACTCTTAATGCAAGAACACTTGCCAAGAAATATTTCTTTAACTTAAACTCATCTATTTGATTTATTTATTGAAAGGGCTTTATATAAGAGTTTTGGAACATCCCTCCAAAACATAGGAAATTACAAGTTCAATGCCTCTTCATTTTAATATTCTAGAAAATATATAATATTGACTTTGACTCATAAAAATCATAGAACATGACTTTAATATCTGATAACAATAATAATATTTCGAAAATAGGTTAATAAACCAAGTAAAACACTTAGTAATACCAAAAGACATAAGAAGTGTCGTTTTCCGAGTGCAGTCTGATAGTCTTTAGTAAAATACCCATAACTTTCTCAATAAATATTCGTTTTGTAAACCGCTTATTGTTATGAAAACTAGACTTCTTTGGTTTTCCAACCATATATCACACTCCTAATTCTTTGTAAATCAGAAATTATTATTGTTCGAAGTTAACATATTCTAAAATTGCTATTGCATCAAAAAATTTATTGGATCTACAAAAGATTCGATATGCGGCCAAATTCATTGGACTCGAATAATTAAGATCCGAGTAAGCTCGAAATTTGATCCGACATAAATGAAGCCGAATCTTGATTGAGTCTAATCAAATCCAAATCCGATTCGTTGACAACCCTTTTATGGAACCTTGGTACGAGAGATTAATTTGCATAAAATGATGCAATACAATTTGATTTTGAGTGAAATGGAAATATCCCCTATGCTTTGCCTAATTTATAAAAAAAAATTATTATTTTTTAATAGAAAATAAACCTCTCCCATGACGAAATACATATGATGTTGGAAAAATGTGAAGCATATCCTATAAAAAAATGAGAAAACACTCCTATTAACCTAAAAAATATTAACACTCCCCCTTTTTACTTTAAAAATTGACAATAAAATCCTTCTTAACTTAGAATATTAATAATAACCTCTCGATTGACTTATGAAGGAATTTCATATGAAAAATTTTGTTAATAAAAAATGTACACATGGAGCTTGGCTTTTGCTAAAAAAAATATAAATGCATGTATTTTGCATTTAGCTCTATAAACTTAATTTATTGCATTTTTGTTTTGTAATTGATCAGAACAAGTTTATTACAATCATGATTAATTATATGAATATTTTGGTTTCGGCCAAACCTATTAATTTCTCCCAGGCTTTTGCAATTAATACATGGCTTGAATGGCACTTTAGAGTATAATTACTACTTGAATAATAATTATTTTGTCAATGTGTTGCGCATCATTTCATTCCTGCAAGGCTGCAATGGATGATCAAAATATATTTTTGTTGTTGTTTATATTCTCATTGTAATTTTGATGGACCATTTCAGAAGATATACAAGAACAATGTAGCTTCTTTGAAGAAAATAAATAATGTTTTATCATTAGCAAAAGGACAAGAGAGAAGGGTTGTTCTATTATGAGATACCCTGAAATGAGTGAAATCTCATCTTATATAAGATACTCAATCATCACCCTTAAAATTAATCAAAATTAAATTTGGACCGCACAATTTTGTCCAAATTCGTTTCTTACTCCTTTTGCATGCCCAAAGTACAAGAATATAGATACCTTGTACATTTAGCATTCTTATACAAACTGACATAAAACAAATCCAACAACTCCATTGAAATTGTACCAACTTCACTTCTTAATTTGCTTGCTTTGGTTCTATTCTTCTGGTTAGCAATTTTATAATACTTTCAAGTTAAGGCATAATTTCTTGTCTTCCAATTGTTCGTTACAAACTAAAAAAGCTGCACCTATTTTGTGTTAATCTTTCCCAGTTTTCATGGAACAACAATTCGGTTGTTTTTATTGCCAGAAGTCGTGCACGTGATCAATAAAACAATATTCATTTATTTGTAAGTTGCATCAATCTCTTTATTAATTACATGTTCATGTATGATGTATGTTAGCACATGATGTGAAAATTAATAAAAACTAATAACGTGAGTACACGTGAAAGATAAAATAAACCACTCAAATTCGACAGATAAATATAACAGAAGTTGTCTTTTTTATTTTTTGTACATGTAGTAGCTATATAAGTTTTCTTTTTCTTTCATTTTTCCCATTTTTTGAATCTGAAACAGTTATCGATGAGATCTGGAATGAATAATTTCCATGCGAAAATTCCACTAGTATATATGTAGTGATCCAGTTTTGTACACCTATTTGTAATTTATTCATGTTTGTATTTTTGTTTCATTATCTTTTGTTTGTCCCCTATTATATGTTAATGATGAAGAGACTCAAAATATGAATTTATTCTTGGTATTTTTGAATTTGGTATACATATGAAACTTAGTTCCCTTGTAATTACTTTTTCTTTAATATATATAGGTGGCAAGAGAAATCACGTACGATTTATCTAACCCAAAACAAATATGTATATAAGAATTCATATATTCAGTTCAGTGTACAAAACAAAGTGCCAAAAAGATAAATACAAAGTCCCTTGTAATTACTTGTTTCTTGATTTATTTAAAAAAATGCTCTAATTTGTATTGAAAAACAAATAGTACATAATAGTTATATATAATTGAATTGTTGTTAGTTTTGACCAATTTATATTTTTTTTATGTGTTAAAATAATAATGAAAAAAAATTATCTTACACTTCTAAAGATATCATAAAGGATTAGTCAAAAAACTGAAAAATTATTACCTACCTCGGTGGATTTAATTCATTCGGGTGTTGGATGAATGCCACATGAGCATGTAAGGACAATTTTTTATCCTTTCATGCCCATGTGGCATTTATCCAACCCCAATGGATTAAATCCACTAGTGTAAGATCTAAGTAACCCAAAAAATTATACTTACACGTTCCATTCTTAAGGTGATGTACTTGTGAGTGATACTATAGCAATAAATATCTAAATTCTTGTTAAATTAAATTTATCAAATTACAAAATAAATATATGAATTGATTAATCACTTTTCATGGGAATGATATCTAAATACAAAATTAATACAATGTAAAAATCATATAATCGTCAAACTAGATATATGCATGCAAGAATTATAGAGAAAAGTATAAATTATTGTTCATTTTAGTTTTAAATTATGAATCAAAATAAAAATAAAATTTGAAACTTTTGTTTGCTTAATTATTATTTTTAATTTTTAATTTTTAATTTCTTTACAATTTTTTTAATGTTTTTGATTTTTTTTAATTATTTTAGTTAACCCCAAACATACATTAAGCACTAAATTTTTGGAGGAGAATCATTGGACGATTTTTTTTACTCCCATCTTCATATGATAGATACATAAGTATGCAAAATGTAATGACTTCCAATCTAAATACTAACTAAGATAAGGTTGAAAGTTGAAATTAAATTCTTTACTTATTATGAGCAATTAATCTTATCTTGACTAATTCTCTTCTACACCAAATTGACAGGTACACTACACGCTCAAGTCACAACATAATTGCCTTGTTGCTTCCCAAAACTTACCGTAATTAACAATTTCTCCTATAAATTTCCACTTTTCCTTCACATTAAAACCCATGTTGAAGAAAATTAAACGAAGAGTCAAAACCATCGTCACAAAACCGTTCAAAAAAAAGCCCCAACGAAAGCCGCCAATCTCCACCCCTTCGCCACCGTCTTCCGCCGCCATGTCGCCGCCGCACAGTACCCGTTTTCAGCCTTTCCTCTTCCCTCAAACCCAATCGAAAGTTCTCCCTGACCCCACCCCATTCTTCTCCCATCACCTTCTCTCCGCCCCTTTACCCACGAATTCTTTTTTCCAAAACTTCGTCCTAAAAAATGGCGACCAACCCGAATACATCCACCCGTATATCATCAAATCATCGCAATCGGCACTAACCCTTTGCTACCCATCTCAGTTCAAAAATCCTGCTTTCACTTACGAGGTATTCATCGCTGACTTATCGATTTCTAAATTGAATAATCCCAGCCCAAATGTAACACACGTTATATCTTCATTTGATGATCTAAGTGTCACTTTAGATTTTCCTTCTAGCAATCTTAGATTTTTCCTTGTCAGAGGAAGTCCCTTTTTAACATGTAATGTGATGAGTAGTGTTGCACTCTGTATTTCAACAATTCATGCGATTCTTGAATTAACACCGAATACTTCTTGCACTAAGTACACAATTAAGCTCAATAACAATCAGACTTGGCTTCTTTACTCGTCTTCTCCAATTAATTTAAGTCATGACATGAATAGGATCACTTCTGTTGAGTTTTCTGGTGTGATTAGAATTGCTGCTTTACCCGATTCTAACCCGAAATTTGAAGCAACACTTGATCGGTTCAGTTCTTGTTATCCTGTGAGTGGTGATGCTGTTTTGACTAAGCCATTTAGTTTAGAGTATAAATGGGAAAAGAAAGGATGGGGAGATTTGTTAATGCTAGCACATCCTCTCCATCTTCAGCTTCTCTCAGATACTGATTGTTCGGTTTCCGTGTTAAATGATTTTAAGTATGATAGTATGGATGGAGAGCTGGTTGGTGTTGTTGGAGATTCTTGGGTTTTGAAAAGTGATCCTGTTTCTGTAACTTGGCATTCTATTAAAGGTGTCGAGGAGGAAAGCTATTCCGAAATAATCGAAGCACTTATCAATGATGTTAACACACTAGATGCTAGCTCGATAGCGACACCATCCTCTTACTTTTACGGGAAATTAATCGCTAGGGCAGCCAGGTTGGCTTTAATAGCCGAAGAAGTGTGTTACGTTGAAGTAATTCCAGCTATTCGTAAGTTCTTGAAGGAAGCAATTGAACCGTGGATTGATGGCACTTTTGGTCCTAACGGTTTCTTGTATGACGCAAAATGGGGCGGAATTGTAACTAAACAAGGCTCATTAGATTCAGGGGCGGATTTCGGTTTCGGAGTTTATAACGACCACCATTACCACCTCGGTTATTTCATATACGGGATTTCGGTTCTCGCCAAGATTGATGCTTCTTGGGGAAGGAAATACAGAACTCAAGCTTACTCCCTCATGGCTGATTACATGAACTTAAGCAAACGAGCAAACTCGAACTATACCCGTTTGAGATGCTTCGATTTCTGGAAGTTGCATTCTTGGGCAGGAGGGTTGACCGAGTTTGCAGATGGGCGTAACCAAGAGAGCACTAGTGAAGCAATAAATGCATACTACTCGGCAGCTTTAATGGGGTTGGCCTATGGAGACAGCCATTTGGTCTCGACTGGTTCAACTATATCGGCATTTGAGATTCAAGCAGCTAAGACTTGGTGGCACATAAGAGAAGAGGATAATTTGTATCCTGAAGAATTTACGAGAGAGAATAGGATGGTGGGTGTGTTGTGGTCTACTAAACGGGATAGTGGCCTTTGGTTTGCTCCTCCTGAATGGAAAGAGTGTAGGTTGGGGATTCAATTACTGCCTATTTTGCCTATAAGTGAAGCTTTGTTTTCTGATGTGCGTTTTGTGAGACAACTTGTGGGGTGGACTTTGCCGGCTTTGGGAAGAGAAGGAGTTGGCGAAGGGTGGAAAGGGTTTTGTTATGCGTTGCAAGGGGTTTATGATAAAAGTGGAGCTTTGGATAATGCTCGGAAATTGAAGGGGTACGATGATGGGAACTCGTTGACGAATCTTTTGTGGTGGATTCATAGTAGGGATGAAGAGGAAGAGGGGTTTGATAAAGGTGGGAAGTATTGCTGGTTTCGGCATTATTGTCATTGAAGTTATGATGAAAGGTTATAATCTGGCACTGAATTGTTTGTTTCTGTTTGTGTAAGTATACTTATTTAAGCTGCATGTATTGTAAAAAGTTGTTTTTATCCGTGAGTGCTATTTAATTTGCTCTGAAATAAACTTATGTGATTGTTGAAGCTTTTGTTGAATAGTAATGAAGTTGATGAAATTAACCTATAATTGCTTCCCATTTTGATGAAGAAGCTGAAAGCAATGATTTCTTTTGCATATGCATGTTTGACAGTAGAGACTATTGTTTGATAGTATTATGAACCAATTTTAAGCATCTGTATTTCGAAATTCTAGTCCAAACTCGGTTTGATTGAATATCAGTGTGTTTTTCTATACTACTTGTATGTGAATTTATATAATTTAAAAGATACTATAAAATAAAATAAATATGTGTATTTATACACTAGTATTGCACTAACGTTATATAATTAAGTTGGATTGGATTCTGTCTAGACTAGAAATACCACAATTAAAACCCATTTGATTATCTGGAAAAACTGAGGTTTTGGGTTTAAGTTTCCTTTTTTTTTTTCTGAGAGATTGGGTTTAAGTTTCACTAATGTGGATTTTTCACTAGTTCAATACTAATGAGATATGGAAATGATTGGTATTATAAAACAAATACAATGTATTTATATTTATTATTTGGAAGAAAAAAAAAAGTACCAAATTGATCGATTCTTATAAGTTATAACTGCAACCTGCATAACTTCGTGGCTGCAAGTGCTGTGTTCATTCAATGGTTCACCAAATTGGGACGAAGGTCTGCTCCAACAATGCTATATTTGATTATATTTTATATCAGTTGAAATAAATAATTAAGGCTGTCACACCCCGTCCCGGGTAGGTCCCGAGCACGGGAAATTGACATGCATGTCAAGAATATCTTATCAAGTACATGTCATTTTATTAACAAAATCATATTTTGTGACATATAATTCCTTTGTAAAATATATAACATAGCAAGTAATAAAATGAACGGATATTAAAATTCCGCCGAACTATTAGTTTTACAAAGTAATTGGACGATTTTACTACTTTAATAAAGCATAACAAAAATATATAACATGTTACAATTAATCAAACCACCAATTGTGGCATCAACACAAGTATATAAATAAACCACAATATTGTAGAAACCATATAAACAAACCCTGCAACAAATAATTGTCATCTCCTCAACTGAAACGGTACAAATTATGTGGCTAATACTGTGTTACAACCAAGATAGCCATAAGTACAAAATACAAGAGTGAGACTATGAGCTACAAAATATACAACAAAAGAGACTCAAATGATCTAAATGATCCGTACATGTACAAAAATGTCTCACCGCGATATACTACTACCTTACCAAACTATGTACAACAACCTACCCCAAGCTACTCGATGTCGATCCCCGGTCCTCACTCAGGCCTACCGCCGGTGGTACTGTGATCTAAGGAAAACAAAGTAAACGGGGTAAGTCGAAAGACTTAGTAAGTGATGTCGTGATTCATGCATGTGAGAGAGTTATACAATTATAACAATTGATCCAAAATAACATTTATAACTCCATATATCAAAAATCAAGTCATATACAAGTCATGTAACAAGCCATATATGTATGGGCACGTTGGAAAACATATAACAGGAAATTAGGATACGTTATCAATGAAGCTTTACTCGATGCCTTGAATCATGTACATCTCATATTCATGTCGAATATATAGCCGTGTGTCGAAATAAACGATCACACAAAGAAGTCCAAGAATATACCGGTATCAACATATCATGTAATCCATAAATGGATCGCAAATGTTCCCTTTGCTAGCAGGTGTTCCAATGCCGTATGCCTTGAATCGTGGCCAAAGATCAATGGTCGGTTAGGCTCCACAAAGAAATCATCACCTCGAGTATGCACAAATAAAACCATGGTTTCCATATGATGTACCAAATGAACTATATAACCAAATTCATCCAAGGTAAAATGCATGGATGAATTCCATATGCCTAATTATATCAATACTTCACCAAATAACAATATTTCATATTTATAATTTATTGTTCTATATAGAAATAAGTCATCCAAGAACATCAAGGAATTGAACACAAATTTCCAGCAATGACAAGTTAATGTTCCATGTACATATAACTATGATATGTGCACAATTTCATAAAAATAGTCAATTAAAACTAGTCCAACAATTTCACTATTGTTTTATAAGTCAATGGAGCTCAATTTATCACAATAGATTCTATTAAATATTCCTAAAACACAACCATAAAGTCCTTTTTTAATCAGCCCATACTTATAATACATCTATGGAAAAACTCACAATTCTAGCCGTAACTTCTACAAAGTACCAAGCTCAAACAATTTATAACAAGTATATAACCATCCCATGAATTAATAATAATTATCCATAAACATGGATGAATCTTAGAAGTTAACAACATCACTTACTAGAGAAAATAATCGGTGCAAATTGAAGACGAAGACACAAGGAGCAACTTTGGTTAAAGCCGACACCGTAACCGATTTTTCTTGATTTCTTAACAATTATTTTGATGCTTTGAAACCCTACAAGAAGACCTGAACGTTTTTGCTCTGTTTCTATCTGATTTGGAACTAAGGTTGAAGACAATCTTATAGAGGATAAGTGAGTGTAAATGAGAAATGACCATTTTGACCCTTCTAGATTATTTATTTTTTCCATTCTGTTCAGGGCTCGTTTGTTGTATTTTACTGAACCAAAAACACTCAAAACTTCTTCCATTAAGATTGTTGGTCACATCGACGTTTTAAATTTACAGTTAATGTAAATTGTGATGCTTATAATATTGTCACTTGAGCTTTCAGTTTGAAGTGGACTGAGCGGTTTAGTCCATGTAATATTTCTAATACTGTTTCTTATAATTGGTTACCCCCTTAAATATTTAAGTTAAACTTTTCGTCTAAATTTGATATGAATTTATTTTGTTATAAAAAACAAAAGAAAATGTTTTCCATAGAACCAAATTGCATTGTTCACGCGGTCCCTAATTCCCACTAGTAAAGTAATGATAAAGTTATTTAAATATAAAGTGCATTAAAAAAAAAAACAAAGTGCAAATTAAGATTGATATCATATCATGCGCTAGAGAAGATTTCCTTTGAAGAAAGAAACACACGTCTGCCCCAGGGCATATCTCCAACTGGTCGACCAATAATCCATATGACTTGCTCCAGCGGCAAGGGTGGGGGTTCGAATCCCATCTGGAACTTGGATGGAAGCATTTCTATGGGTCTATCTAAGGGTCATTTGTGGTGAAGACTCCTTTGTGCGCAGAGTGTACAGCAGTATGGTGGGGAACCCGGGGCTTGATGGAGGCACATCCTGCGATTTACATCCTTCAAGATTCTAGGGCAAGAATTCTGAGGGTCCAGGATTAGTCGAGTGTAAGCTTGTACACCTGGGTTATCAAAAAAAAAAAAAAAAAAAAAAAGAAACACACATCCACATTATTAAAATATAAATAAAAACAAATTTTAAGAAAATGGGCAATGATTGAGTGGTAGAACAAGGAGCACAAATTAAAGCGCAGTGAACATGGGCGCATTCATGATTTCTTTTTTCTTTTTTTCTTTTTTCTTTTTGTGGCTTTGACTTTGCTTCTCCCCATTAATAATAAACAGACAGCCTAGTTAAGTTAAATTATTTACACTTCTCACCACCTCCTGTCATTCCCATCCCATGTTGTCTGACAATTTCTAACATTTCTCTCTTTTTTCCATTTTTGAAGAAAACTACTCCCAATCCAAAGTGGCACGCACGTTAAATTCCACTACATTTCTTTTCCTTTACCTCCATATCTCCAGGAAAGACAATTTTTTAGTTTCTTCCTGAAATTCCAATATTCCTACCTGTTTTTGGAAGGTGAGTCGTCTTTCCAATAATCTTGACTACTGTTATTCAATTGAACTGCATTTGCGTTTAGAATCTCATGTTCTTGATGTGGGCTTTGTTAGCATTTCTCAATTGCTAGGGTTTATATACTTGTTATCTTGAGGTTTATTTTTTTGGGTAATTTCTGCTGAATTTATATCTTGTAAAGTGAATAAAGCCTGAAAAGTTAGAACTATAGTAGTCTGAATTTCAATGTGGATGTTCTATTCTTGAATTTGTTTCTTCACAAAAAAAAAAAGAGGGACCTTTTTCCTATTTATTCTGGGGAAGAATATGAGTTCAAGATCACAATCTCCAAAATCTTCACCAAATGCAGACCCACCAAATTCCACTGATACATCACCACCACCTCCTCCGGAATCGGAATCATCGCCTCCACCCGACCCATCTCCTCCACCACCTAGTTCCTCTGCCCCACCTCCTGAATCCTCTCCACCACCACCACCTCCACCTGTGCCTTCTGCCCCTCCTCCATCCCCACCAGAATCTTCACCACCACCGCCACCGCCACCTCGGTCCTCCCCACCGTCACCACCTCCATCCCCTCCTCCCTCCCCACCTCCCATTTCACCTCCCCCACCAACTCCATCACCTCCTCCACCCAAAGAATCCCCTGCCCCTGAGGTAGCACCACCACCACCACCACCACCACCACCACCACCTCCATCCGATCCCCCCTCTCCTCCCCCGCCATCACCCGACCCTCCACCTCCTACCGCTACTCTGCCACCTCCACCTCATGCACACTCGCCTAAGCATTCCCCTCCACCTCCTCCATTGCCACCCCCTCCAACTGCTCCACCACCAACTATCACTCCTCCCATTCCTTCACCGTCTCCACCACCTTCTATATCTCCTCCCCCTCCTATATCTCCTCCTCCTCCTACTCTCGCTCCTACGCCATCTTTGTCACCTTCTATATCTCCAACCCCTCCCATAAACAATTCTTCCATCAACGGAAGCATTACGCCCTCGCCTCTTCCCTTCTTGCCTACGGAGAAACCCACCGCAAAATCAACTCAATTTAGTCCAAATGTAACTACAAATTCAACATCAGGGAATTCCGGGAGTCCAAGAGCTGGCAGTGTGGCAGTGGTAGGAAGTGTCGTAGGCCTTTTGGCAATATCTCTTGTGATTCTTGCCGTGTTTTTCACCCACAGAAGAAAGAAAAAGAAGGATAGGTTTAGGCTCAACTACGCAATGCCCTCTCCTTTCGCCTCCTCCCAAAATTCAGGTTTGATTTCACTACATTTTTTGTTGTTGTTGCTACATTTTCACCAGAGCTAAATGCAAGAATACCCCATGTGCTTTGTCTAATTGGCAAAAAAACCCCATGTTAGTTTAATTAGCAAAAAAAACCCTGTGTTCTTTTTTTATTAGCGAAAACTCTATTTGAAATCCCTTCATAAATCAATAGGCAAGTTAAAGTCAATTTTTAAGTGAATAGGGGGGTTACTGCCAATTTGCAAAGTTAACAAGGGGATTATTGATAATTTCTTAGGTTAAGAGGGGTGTTTTTGCATTTTTATGGGGGTATAATTGTTTTTTTCCTGCAAAATATTCATTCCAGCATGGGAGGGTTTTTTTGCCAATATAACACATGGGGTTTTCGTTAATAAAAATAACATAGGGTTATTTTTGCATTTCACTCTTTTTACCATGGTGATTATGTATTTTTACTTTTTTATTTTTTTGTTGTTGTAGATTCGTCATTCCTTAGACCTCAGTATTCAGCCCAACTAGCTGGAAGTCCTTCTACGAACAATTTCGCTTACTCACAAGATGGTGGCATGGGTGCTTCGAGGTCATGGTTCACGTACGAAGAATTGTCTGTGGCTACAGATGGTTTTTCGGTAAATAAAAAGCTGGGAGAAGGTGGATTTGGCGCTGTTTATTTAGGAGTTCTGGTCGATGGAAGAGAAGTTGCTGTTAAACAGTTAAAAGTTGGTAGTGGACAAGGGGAACGAGAATTTAGAGCAGAAGTTGAGATCATCAGTAGAATACACCATAGGCATTTGGTATCACTTGTCGGGTACTGTATTTCGGATGATCAAAGGTTGCTCGTTTATGATTATGTTCCAAATGACACTCTTCATCATCATCTTTATGGTAAGCCTTAATTTAAGTTGCTGGCATGTCCATAAAATGTTATTTGAAACTAACAGTGTTCGGAGAATGAAATTGGATCGAGTTTTGATTGTAAAAATATGTTTACATAGTATTTATCGCATGTTGGCATGTGCAGATAAAGACAAAGTAATGGATTGGGCTAGTCGAGTTAAAGTTGCAACTGGTGCAGCACGTGGACTAGCATATCTTCACGAAGATTGTAAGATCCATGCCTCGATTTTTTCAAATTCTATTTTTTTCCTGTCAAATTGTAACTTGGATTACTTTTTAGTAAAGTAGCTAACTTAAATTATTTTATCGTGTATTTATCAGGTCAACCTCGTATCATTCACAGAGATATTAAGTCAACAAACATTCTCTTGGAAAACAACTTCGAAGCACGGGTATGCTGGTTTCTTTTTGACTAAATTTTGACTTGGGAAAAAATAATTAATTTATTCGCCATCGTAAGTACTATATTTGCCACTTATTGACAGGTTGCGGATTTTGGGCTTGCGAAACTAGCATTGGAATTGGATTTACATACACACGTGTCAACCCGTGTTATGGGAACCTTCGGATACTTGTCACCAGAGTATGCATCAACTGGTAAACTGACTGAGAAGTCCGACGTTTTTTCATTTGGTGTCGTGCTTTTGGAGCTCATTACTGGTCGTAGACCAGTTGACGCATCTCAACCCTTGGGCGATGAAAGCCTTGTTGAATGGGTAAGTTTCTTTATTTTTCTTTGAATATTCCAAACTTGCGATTAAACTCCAATCTCCTGCAGGCTCGACCATTGCTCACTCAAGCACTTGAAACAGAAGATTTCGGAGATCTAGTAGATTCTAGATTGGAGACGAACTTTGTACCAAGTGAAATGTTACGTATGATAGAAGCAGCTGCGGCTTGTGTGCGTCATTTGGCTTCCAAAAGGCCGAAGATGAGTCAAGTAAGTATTTTACTTAAATACCCTTATTGTTTTTGTTTTCTATGTTTGTCTTTACTTATTAGTTTATCTTTTCCAGGTGGCGAGAGCTTTAGATTCTATGGAAGAGTTGGCGGATTTAAACAACGGAGTGAAACCGGGACAAAGTGGAATATTCACTTCAAGGGAACATTCTGCACAAATTAAAATGTTTCAGAGAATGGCATTTGGAAATGAAAACGGAAATGGAAATGAAGACTACAGTTCAGAATACTACAATAATTCGCAAACCTGGAGGACTAACCTGTAATTACGGGACATTTTTATGTCGAAGGGCAGGTGATTATTCTCGATGGTTAACTAATTCTTTAGCCTCTGGCGGTAATGCTGATTTTTGTGTAAATTAATAGTTCAATTTTTTTTGGATGTAAATTTTGTGGTGAAAGCTAGCCAAGTTAAATTGAATCTTCTTACCATTTTTTGTATGATTGTATATGAACATTCATTAGCTTGCAACACGTTTATGTATTATCATGTGAAAGTGAGATTTTGTTTTTGGACTTGCTATAAATCCGTAGAAATAAATGGAAGTGTCATTTCACTTAGAATTATGAACATTAATGTATGTGAAGAGTGGAAAAGAGAACAAATAAATGTGTGTTTCACTTAGAATTATGCTAATGAGGCAAACTCATGACTCTTATCTCCTCCAGTCAACATCTTATTGGGCTAACAATGGGCTGGATTCGGATCAGATTATGATTTGAAATTGGATCGATAAAAATAAACTATAGGCTTTATTATGGTTGTAATAATTTACAAATCTATGAGAGGTTCCCGACAAACTAAAACAATTATCTCATGTACGATTACATTTAATTCAATTCAAATATTTCGAAATCAACAACTAATTAATATTTTCATGTAAAAAAGAACAATTAATTAATTAGTCTTTCTATATTGGAACCGGATCCTCTTTCATTTTACTAGTTGCTACCATATTTTTTTCCTTTTTCTTTTCTGTAAAAGAAAAAGGGTAAACACCACTTTTGGTCCCTCTTATCATTAATTTTTTACAGAGTGGTCCCTTTTATATTTTTTTCTCACTTTAGTCCCTACTATGAATTATTTGTTTCACTTTAGTCCTTTTCAAGTGGTCCAAGGCGATTCTGATAACATCATGAGGGCAATTTTGTCATTTCAAATAAACTAACATGGATATTTTCGTCGTTCTAATTATTTAAAAAAAAAAACTAAATTTCCAAACTAGGGTTTCATTCCAATCGAACTTAATCATACATTTCGTTCCAAACTAAAATTTTTTCCTAAACTTTTTCAAACACCAAAATCGATCACAAACTAAACAATATCTCAAATAGTCTCAATAGTGAACGGACGAAAATGCCCTAAAAAATAATCATATGCATGTTATGTGTTATCGGAACAACCTGATAAGGACTAAAGTGAAACACATAATTCATAGTAGGGACTAAAGTGAAACAAATAATTCATAGTAAGGAGTAGAGTGAGAAAAAAATATAAATAAGAGGGTTCAAAAGTGGTATTTACCCAAATAAAAATAACACTGCCTCCTCCTTTATGAAGCAGTTCTTCAAGTCATCATCCGCCATAAACAATTCTAGATCTTCCATGAACACTCAACTAATAATTTTATTTTTCCATTTGAAAAAATACAATCTCTGATTTTACCCTCTGCTGTAGAGCTTGAAGGTTAAATCAATCCACCCTCACCACCAACCACCACCGTCGTCCCGAAAATAGATCGCCGCCATTGAACCCTAATTCTGACCGGAGCAACGCTATCCACCGCAATTTCACTCCGTAAGTGCATTCCCCTTTTCTATTTTTTTTATCAAATTTCAGATAATTATTGCAGTAATTTGTCGAATTAAGCTATCAAAACAGTATGGTCGGTAGAGATATAGAGAAAATGGTGGCGGTAGGTCTCGTTTGGGGCGCAACTAACGCACTCATGCGCAAAGGCGCACTTATATGGGATAAAGCATTGAAATCCACACCTCAAACAAACGCGCCTCAGCTCAAGAAATGGTTAAAACTTTTATTGATTTGGCAGTACACTTTGCCTTTTCTAATAAATCTCTCAGCTTCAGCAACTTTCTTTGCCATTCTGAGTGACACTCCCATTTCTTTAGCCGTGCCTGTGACCAATGCCACTACCTTTGCTGCCACTGCAGTGTTTGGGATGATTCTTGGAGAGGAAACTCGAGCTGGATTAGCTTTGTTAGGTACTTTACTTATTGTTTTTGGTGTTTATATTTGTGTTATGTGAAGTGATTATAGTTTAGCGGTTGCTTTATTGGAAGTTTTGAGTGGTTTTGGATTTCTGACTGTGGCTTGGTTTATGAAATGAATTTTGAAAAGATTGATTAGTGCTAATTGATCTCATTTGGGTTTCTTTGCAGTTTTTGTTTTAGCAAAATGATAGAAGTTTGATGTGGTAATTGTTTAAGATTATGTGATGTAATATTCGATTATTCAAAGTTTGGTACTTATTGTTTTTGGTGTTTATATTTGTGTCATGTGATGTGATTATAGTTTATTGTTGTGGTTATGAAATGAATTTGTGAAAAGTTTACCAATGAATTTGAGTTGGGTGCTGCCATGAATTCATGAAATAGATAAGTTTGTGCTTATTGAAATTATAAGGTTTGAAGTCATATTGAGATAATGAGTATTTAAGATTGGCCCAACTATTTCTTCGATTCCGAACTAGTGACGATGACTGATTCGTTTGCTTTGCTTATAAGAACAAAATCTCCAGTAAATACTCCAGCAACTTCCCCTTCTTCACTTCTGGAGTTGAAATATGAAAATCTTATCAGTGCAACATAAATTGGACCCAAAAATGACACATTGGAAGAATCGGTTGGGTCTTCCAATGTCAATTGGTTGATTGTTTCGCTCCTGTATCTTCCGAAAGGAAAAAAGGTCTATGAGAGTTGTTTCCTGAATCCGAAAGAGTGTACGTAGGTTCTCCCAATAACTAAAAAGGGTAACATGCATGCCTGAATCTAATTGGGGCTTGCGGTGGTGGAGGAACTGGATCGGAAAAAAGAGAGATTCTAGTTGTAAGATATCTAATGAACCTGTCGCTGGGATTGATATCTTATTCAAAGAGAAAGATATCAAATATTTGGAGTTTCTTTTGTATATTATATGGATGACCTGATCCGCAAGGACCATGATTATGAATTTTTTGATCGTCTTTCTCTGAGGGAGAGGTGAAATAGAATCAACTTGAATTCAAGACGGCTATCCGAAATCTTAATGAAACACTGGAATTCTTATCAATTGAAACTGATTGAAGAATTTAAAATCATACTTCAATTGCCAAACTGAAGACTCAAATAAATCAAGATAAAAAAGCATAAAGTACCCTCAGCTAATAACACACCGAACACTGAATAAATAAAACAATATGGATCTAAAACAACTGCAATTTGGCCATATATAAT
This sequence comes from Penstemon barbatus, assembly GCA_003313485.2. NCBI lineage: Eukaryota > Viridiplantae > Streptophyta > Magnoliopsida > Lamiales > Plantaginaceae > Penstemon > Penstemon barbatus. The sequence goes on from CM064880.1 coordinate 64,663,797, forward strand.
CAGATTCAGGATGGGAGGTAATGCATTATGAACTTGAATTGTTGCACAAAGGATCCGGAAGCTACTTGATAGGACAAAAGGATGGACATCAAGATGTTACCTACATTAATTCTCTGGAGAGTGTTTTATTAAACGGCAACTTTGCAATTAGGCAAATTAACAACTGCCTTCACAAGATATTGTATGAGGGTTGTTCAAAATCTTTCCAAAAAGGATTTTCCCTAAAGTAGAAGCAAAATCTTCAATCTCATTTCTCTGCTAAAATTATTAATTTATTTACTGATTAGTGATTACCATCTTATGAATTCTTTTTTTCTACAAGACAATTCACATAAAATACTCAAATCCCTCAAAACCATTAGAAGTTATTTCGCATATCGCATCGAAGCGCAAAGGCTTCTGGAGACTATAACAAAATGCATGCTTTGTGAAATAAAACGGCTTAAAAATTTGCTATTAGAAGAATTCAATCTTATTTCCTATGAACAAGAATTGAGTGAAAGTAAACAGAAAGAGCGGAAACTACTTGCTTTACCCCCAACATTGGTTGATTAATAATCATGGCTTGAAGTGGGTTCAAAAGATCATGGGGTTTTGACTATCTATTATATATTAGGGTGATTTACACTCAGACTCCCTCAGATTTGGGCATATTATAAGAAACCTCCAATTGTTTCAAAAATTACAGGGACACCCCCTCAGGTTTGGGCATATTACAAGAAACCCCTTACGGCGTTAAAAACAGGTGGAATTTGATGATGTTAGCAAAAAAAATTAATTTTCCAAATTTACCCCTTGCTAAATATACACACGGGGGTGTCTATGTAATAATATTATACTACATGGGTTTCTATGTAATTTGTGGGATGAAATGCAAATCTAAAAATAAACATTTGGACTGCTATTTATAACCAAAATATGTGGCCAACAGTAACATCTAACTATCATTTTTTAAGATATGATAGTTGACAACAAATAACTCAATGAAGTTGTTGTAATCTTTCTTATACATCCCCTGTGGTATGATATTATTACATAGACACCCTTTTGGTATAATATTATTACAAAGACACCCCATGTGGGTATATTTAGCTAGGGGTAAATTTGAAAAATAAATTTTTTTGCTGACATCATCAAATTATGTCTGTTTTTAACGCCATGAAGGGTTTCTTGTAATAAGCCCAAACCCGAGGGGGTGTCCTTGTAATTATTAAAATAATGGGGCTTTCTTATAATATGCTCAAACCTGAGGGGGTCTGAGTGTAAATCACCCTATATATTACCCTACTGGGAAATTAAAAACATGAGTGGATGGCTAAAAAGACTAAGATACACAAAAGATTAGTAACGGAGATTCTGAAAATTATCCACCAGTATATTTATTAAAAAAAAAAAATTTGAATTAGGCTTTAAGTTTGTAGAAATGATTAAGAAGTACTCCCCATGATTTCGATCCAGAGTATGTTCCTATCCACCAATAAAGTAAATAACTATCAAGAACGAACAAATCTTTTACTTTTGATAATGTACTATCCCCCCCTCCCCTCGAGAAAGTAGAATAGGAGCGAAATAAAAATTGAAAAACTAGAATTGCAAAAAAATATCTTTTTTTATTCATAAATGTTTTCAATTTTATTTAGAAAAAAAAACATTCTTGTTATGTTAATGCAATATCTACATTCTTTTTCGTAATCGAAAATGATAGGTTGACGACGTAATATTTTTCGAAAAAGTCTTTTTTATTCAAGGATAAAGTTATTAATCAACAAAAAAATTGAAAATTCTTAAAAGATCATATCAATTCAGAAGCACTTTTTAATTATAAATCTTGCAAACATAATTCCATTGATCTAATTCTAGGCTTTAGGATAATAATTTGACTATGTGTAGTCATATATCTTTTTAACATTCTTGTTTCAAGTGTCACAACGCAACACAAATAGCGCGCACTAAAGCACACATAGCGCACTATCACGCCCCGACAATGTGCACGACGAGTTCAGACTAAAAACATGGCAAAGTATAGAAAATATGTGTAAGCAGTTAAATTTTATTGCCAAATTGAGTCCAATACATATTAATTATTAATTAATATATCGAATTATATCAAATTTAATTCCTAAAATAATTAATTAATTAATTTTATATCTTTATGATTAATTTAATACAAGATTTCTTGCAAATAAATTAAAATCTCCATACATAAGACAAATTTATGTAGGAAATTATTAAGCAAGACAAGATTTTCTTGGAATATTCTTCACAATGCAATATTTGCATGCCATGTCTTTCTAAAGGGCAAGACAATGAAATAAGATATATTTTTTGTCATATAAGATGTGAATAATCAATCAAATTGAGTCACGTCATATAGAGAATATAACAATATTTATCAAAACCCATAAATAGAGGTCATCTCTATGAAGAAAATCACAACTCAAAAATACAATTGAAAAGCACGAAGAAGTTCAAGGAGAAAATAAGCAAATTCTCTCAAGGCGTTCTTCGCAATATTCAAAGGCGTTCTTAAAAAAGTGAAGAAAATCCAACGTTTAATTTGAGATTAATATATTTAACACTTAAATTAACGTTATTAAAAAATCACGAAGTTCCAACGAAGATCAAATCCCTTAAAAATCCGAAGTATCCAAGACGGAGTTCGAGACGTTCGTTAAGGAGATTTAAATCATTTCACGTTTGATCCAAAATTAAGTACAATTGCTCTTGGATTAACGTTATTCAAACACCTAAATTATTTTGGAGAAGATCAAATCAACATTTTTCAAGATTATTACTTAGAAGATTAGAATCAGAGGAATCATAGAGATTGTAACGAAATTTTGTTGGTTACATTATACCCCATTGTTTGGAGAAATTATTTAGTACAACCGCTGCACCATGTCATCAAGTACACGTGGTGCAGCCCACCAATAAACTTGGGACATGTGGATTAATAATTCATATCATCCATGTTCTGGCAATGTGAACAAAATTTTTTGAATCCCTATTTTTTGGGAACATGACTAGAATATGAGGTGATGTGCATTATAAATCCACATGTTCCAAGTGTATTGATGGGCTGCACCACGTGTAATTGATGACGTGGTGCAACCATCGTTGTACTAAATAATCTCTCCAATGTTTGACTTCTAGGAAGTTACTAATAACAATTACAAAAAGACAACCACTTCTCCTCTCTAAAATGGCAGTTACGATACCAATTTTGCCATGCTTTTCCAGAAATCACCCTCCCGTGAAAATTGTACTGTAAATAAGGTTATGTAATTATTAAGAATTTATAATAAGGCTAAAACTGATATTGCCAAGTTTATCAAGTTCCCAAAAGTAGCCTCACTACTTTTACAGTAAAGGGTACATTTGTAAATGGCACTCTTCCAACCATACATCCCCACTTACATCCTCTTTCCCAACCTCTGCAGTCATTTCTCCAAAGACGATTTCCCTCTCCAAATAATAAATCCAAGCAGTTTCAAAACAATTCTGAAATCAGTTTTCTCATGGAACAGAACTCCGATCAGGATGCAGCAAGCTGAACGTTGATGAAACCAAAAGGAAAGTGAGCTGAGAAATATATAGTATTGCTTGCTTCATAATGCATATTTATATTGTTCTTCGACTCAATTAAGTAAAAGGAACGGGTAAATTATTTATACGAACATTAATAGTATTATTGGTGGTGGAGTGGACTCGATCGATACTTATTTTGAATTGTTTCTGAAAATATTGATAAAATAGAACAAATATTACAAAGGCAAGACATGGCAGTTAACAGAACACAAAAAATAAAAACTCATACCCGTTTGTTATTTGCTCAAGAGAATAGACTCTTAACAATTATGCAAGTCCCATATCTGTGAACCTTCAATCTTTTCTTCATAGTTCTTGTTCTCTGTCAATTGCTAAAATCATTAGGCTTTAGTCTAAAATTGGATAAGAATCAGGTTCAAATTAGTATGAACCAGAGGAAACGGATTCAATTACAAAGATTCAAAGTAGAAGAAACAATTAATACCTTCCATTTTTTTTCCTAATCAGGAAGTTATTCTATTGTCTGCAATCCAACCACTGGTTAAAGAAACAACCATAAAGAGTCTAAAAGAACATAAAGACTGGGAATTTCTTTTTCTTTTTTTTGATAAATAAATAACTGATAAGGGAGAGAAAGTGGGTTAGTGGCTGAAGCAAATATACAAAAATGGACGTATCTTTGTCGCTGTATAAGAGTTAACTGTTGGGGTAAATTTGGAAAACAGTTTTTTTGGTCCAAGAACTACCCGGACAACCAACTTTCTTCCCGTTTCTTTCACCCTTTTCATTTAGAGAGGAAAAGTGGCTTTCTTTTTATAATTAGTATTGATAGATAATGTCTTTGCTTACCCAAATTCATCCTCCTATAATAATAATATTAATATTAATCATGGTCTTGACTCTACCATTAAATTCTGTTTTGTGCTATAACTCCAAAAAGTTTGCATCATATCCAATGTCATTATCAGGTACTCAATTTGTTCAATTTTCCTGATTTTCTTTTTCAGTTTATTGTCTCCGTTTTCACCTTTTTGCATTTGTTTCAGTAGAGGAGAGACTTTTCAAGAATTTGATTGGAGATGATGGAAGGGTTTACGCTTGTGCAGAAAGAACCTTTTTTGCATTTGAAAATAACGGTTCTATTGCATGGACAGTACAGTTAGATTACATGTGCAATTCTAATATAGCCCCAGTTCATGGAGGTTCAAGAAAGGCAAGGTTCCGAAATCCCTTTTTTTTTTTTTGTTAATTGCATTTGCACATGATTCTGAACTTTGCACATTTTGGGTCATTTTTATTATTTGCAGTTATATTTGGTTGCGGAAAACAGGGTTCTGAAAATTCATCCTCTAAAAATCGGAACGTCTGAGCCTGCAGTAGAAGTATTCTTTGGTCCAGGCGAAATTATCGGACTCTCTGTAAGCATATCTAGCTCATGTGTACTCATTAATGTTCAGAATCGAGGGCTCTTCGCTTATAGATTACACGGACAACTTATATGGAGTGCGGGTCCTGTGCTTTATCAGCATGGATATCGCCAAGGTTGTAGGAAAAATATTACTGATTGCTATTTCACTTCTGTACCTGTAATCGATCACTGTGAATCAAGTATATATGTAAGCTCCAACTACTTAGTGATTTGTTCCTCGTTCAGAATTTAGTACTTTTATATGCTTTAAATGTTCCATTTGTGTTGCAGATTTCGAACAATTTAGGGGAACTATACTCGTTATCAGTTCGTGGTCCTTATTTCAAATGGATTCAAGATCTTAGCTCGTTTGGAAAAACATTTACAGTTACTCCTGGTAATAATGGTCGAGTGTATGTTACTATACCTAACATTGCTCTTGTTTTGGCATTAGATGTTTCAATGGGAAATATTTTGTGGCAAGGAAGTATTGGGCCATTGAGTTCGTCAGATTATGAGCCAGTTATTGATGCAAATGGTGAGATGGTTATTTTCTTTTTCCTTTTATTTTGTGGATTTAAATTAGGACTGATTGGATGTTGAGAATTTTAGATTGGTGTGCAGGTTGGATATCTATTGGGTCATTGGATGGATATCTTTACTCATTTTCACCCACAGGAGATTTAAAAAAGTTCCCAAGATCGGCTAGTGTGAATTTTGTGATCCAAGTTAATCCTGTTCTTGATTGCTCTGGTTATGCAGTTTACATTTCTCAGACAGAAATGGAAGGTAAAAATTCACAGATAATTGGAGAGTATACTTACATATCAGCAATGAAACCGAGAAATGTTGTATTCACCTTTCTCAATCCAGCTTCTGGTTCCGTCTATTGGTCTGAAAACGATCCTAGTAATTCCCATCCCCCTCTCTCTCTCTCTCTATATATATATATATATATATTGTTTACAAAATAATTGTTGTTTTGTTGAAACAGGTAAATTCTTGTTGAATCTGTCTCAGAGTGATCTGAAACATTTTCTACTCGATGAAAGAACGGTTCTTGCTTTTGTTGCTGTTTCAAGTATGTTTTTTTCCTTTTCAATTATGTTCATTTGACCATGTACTGATATTACTTTGATCATTTGAACTTTTACTTGGGTAAAGCCTTAATCATTTAATTTTGCCATAATGCAGGAAATGGCAATCGACTGCCTTGTCGTTCCACACGTAATGCTTGACTTCAGCTTATGTAGCTTAACAAATGCACTATGCCTTATACCGTAATTTTTCTTTTTTGGTTCCAGGTCAGAGGCTCGCATCTAGTTGCTCGCAAGTGAAGCCTAAGAACATCAGCATCTATACCGGTAAATGGCATCATGCATGATCTTGTAATATTCTTTAGCGCAAAAAAGAGTCCAAGTCTGATAATTTTCTTTATATAGGTAATGAGAAGACAATTATATTGTTTCTCTTATTCGAATCAGTACTTTTGGTACTACTAGCAGCACTCGTACGCCATTGCTGCATCTTTTGGAAAAAGAGGAAGCTTCAAAGTCTTAACCTCGGGACCTTTCTTGAAAAGAGAGTAAGATTAATCAAATTCCTTTCATTTTCTTTCATAATATATATACCATCTCTTTCATTAAATTAACCATCTTAATTAACCGTCTTTCTCCAGCGTTCTCTACGGCTCCAAAAGAAATCATTCGACCGAACCATCACCGAGCTCGAACAAAAAGCTTCAGAAGAAGCCGTAGCCAATGAAGTACTCGAAAAACTTAGTGATTTGGTTAAAGAAAGAGAAGATATCAAAAGAAAGCTCTCAACCACATATAGTTTAGGAAGAGACGGAGAAAAGTCGCGTTCTAAATCACTTCTTCCATTATATGATGGGAAAACGAAGAGTCACTCGTTTCAAGATTCCAAGAAAGGAAGTGTTACTATATTTCACACACTTAGTGACAGTACTAATTCCGAAGACGAAGGATTTACTGATGAGGCAAAGTTAAAAGGGAAGGCTATTGTTGAAGAAGAAAGCTCTTGTGATGATGAGACTTATGAGGAAGAGTATATTAATGCTACACCTTCAGCTTTGCGGGGATTTGTGAACCCATTGTTTTTGGAGCGTTCTTTTAGTGAGATAGAGGAAAATATGAATGATGAAGAGGAGGTTAAGGGAAATAGAACAAGTGGTAGTAGAAGTTTAAGGAGAAGAACTATGTCCTTCACTAAGTAGTTACTGCAGTTTTTGTTCCTACTTGTTTGTTTAGGAATAATTAATTCTAATGGATATGTTAGAGAAAATGTATTTTCATCCATTGTGTATTTAGGAGTATATTAAAAAAAACAATTGATTTATAGTACTCTGGGCAGATTCTTTCTATTCATAATTTTCGAATATTAATTTAGGGGCTAACTGAAAAAGTAAAGGGCCTGATTGTTTGGTATTTGAGAAAGTAGTTCGGGAGAGTAGTGAATGTTTGCGAAATAATCTTGATTTGCGTAATATTGTTTGTTTGAGTTTTGAGAGAGTGGTTTGATAAATTAAGTAATAGGTTTTTTTTGGAAAAATTAGGTTGTAGATATAAGATGTGTAAGACTTTATGTCAAATCTTGTTTGTTGTGAGATAAATTGTGTAAGAGATATGTTATTTTATGTTAAATCAGAGTAGAGTTTGTATAAGTTTTGTTTAGTGATATGAAAATTGTTGTTTCTTTGGGTTTTGAGAAACTAGTTTGAGAAAATTGAGAGATGAAAAATTTATTTCAGAAAATAGAAGACATGTTTGTTTGCATTTCCAAAACACAAATTTTTTTTAGGAAACGCCAAACAAACAAGCCCAAATTGTTTAGGCCATTTGACATTACACCCTTCAAATTTATTTTACTAGAAAAGTGCACGTGCTTTGCACGTGATTAACTAATTTCATTTAATCAAAGTTAGAAAAGTGCACGTGCTTTGCACGTGATTAACTAATTTCTTTTAATCAAGTTAGAAAAGTGCACGTGCTTTGCACGTGATTAACTAATTTCTTTTAATCAAGTTAGAAAAGTGCACGCGCTTTGCACGTGATTTATTAATTTGTTATGTTAGTTAAATAATATTATCATTTTTAATCATACTATGGTCTAAATGACATACCACATAATTTCTTTGATTAAATCGCTTTAATTATTACTATGTTGTTCCCAAAAACTTAAAGTTGTTATCATAAATATCTAAAATCAACAATTGAAAATAAAAAATGAAAAAAATTAAATAAAGAGAAAAGTACACTGCTCCGTCACCTCCTACGTCATAAATAATTACTCGGAAGAAATAATTTGTAGATATAGATAGATAGATACAAGTGAGTGTGTGAGTGTGTGTATTTGTTTACAGGAGGGGGCTAAAGTAGTATATATATACTGTGAGTGAGCAGAGGAAGAGAGCTAGCAGAGGAGGGTAGACTGGGGGTATATATATATATATATATATATATATATATATATATATATATATATATTGCCCACGTGTACCCGCACCACGTAAGGCTCCAAGAATTGCAAATAGCAATTTGTATTTGGCCATCCAAACCTATAAATTTTAACAACACATAAATTATACATGTGCTCTTGGAGAGCATTTTTTATGATAATTTTAACAAAACTCTTATAATTTAACTAATATATGTGATGTTGGAGATGACCTAACAAAGTTAAATTTGCTCGTTTTTAAAATTTTCAAGGGAGGTGAAATTTTTTTTTTTTTTATTCAAATAATAGAGAGATAACTTAAACAATATGTATATCGTATACAGAGAAATAAATTATCATTAGCCCATTACAAATGTTATGTTCTTAATTAAATTTATTTGACAGTGTGTAGTGTGTTTATTCTTTATTAAAGGAAGATAATAGCAAGTACATTTTCAGATTTAGTTTGCCAATGCAGTGTTCAATTTCCCTCTTAAACACACGAGACTGCAATATACTGGAAAAAGTTTGTTCCAGAAGACCCATGTTCAAACGATTCAAATGTATCTACCAAATCAATTGTTTATCCCGTCAATTTTATTTACACTTTTGGCCGTTATTCTATTTCTTTCTTTTTCCCTTTCTTTTTCGCTTTTTATCTAATTACATATTTTACCTATAATTGTCTTCCTAGCTTCATATTGCATGCATGTATATATGTATAACATTTACGTACTATAGAACAAAACATGCATATGTACGTATTAATTTCTTCACTCGAGTTATTCAGATCATCATCTAGACTTAAGGTTCTTCAATCTATTATCTGATAATATATACTGCAAATCCCTACAAACACACACATCTCAAAGCATTTTTTATAACCTTTCTTCCTTTACTACAAGTTAAATTTAAAATATTGGAAACCAAATAATTTTGAAGCCATTAAATTAAGGCCTATAATTGATCCCCTGATTAGTTTTGCTCAAGTAGGACGGTATTCAGAGTTTGGCAATAGCCAGTTTTAGAAAATTGTAGGCCTAAAACTCAATAAATCGATTAATTTCTAATTACAAACTCTTCTTTCATTAGCATGTGGCTTGCACTACTCTGAAAAATGAAAATTCCATTTGGTGAACATATTAATTTTCGGAGTTTTATGGGCATAATATTTTAATGTTTAATTTGCATGAAAGTATAAAAAAATTTGTATTTTCTTGCAAATAATTGCATATACACTTTGTTTTTGGCTATGGGTATTTGGCAATCCAAACTCATATTTTTTAACATCCCATAAATTATACAATAGCTCTTGGAGAGCAATTTTTGTGTAAAATTTATTTAAACTCTTAAAATTTAAGTTTTACGATAGCTATTGGAGATAATTAAGAGTTGTTTATAAACCGGATCTAAATAAAAAAGTACCCCCAATATGTCTACACAAAAGTGATTACAGCCGGGCATGCACACGTTAACCGCCCCTATTTATAATCTACATACCAGCTGCATCTTTCCCCAATTTCTCTCTTCTAGTTACAAGGATTCTGCACCTATGCTCTCTCTCTCTCTCCCCTAATTTTACAAGACTCTCTTCAGAAATTGTGCTAACGAAGGTTTATAGTAATAATTTTTTCTAGCATAAGAAATCCATTCTAGCATCATTTTTTCACACTTTGATCAGGTACTAATTTCTTTTACTTAAAACTATAATTTCTTTCAATTATTAATTTGATATTGAAAACATTTCCATTTTTCGCTCACGAAACGGGACAAAATCGATCACTTTTTGGTTTGGGCAATTAAACAACTAAATTTTTTCTTTCAGATGACTTCAGATTTGCCTCCACACACTGACACTACTACCAAGTCATCATCCACTTCTATAATTGTGGTAGTAGTCGTCATTGCCTCTGCGGCAATTCTATCTTTAATAATCAACCGTCTAATAAGACGGTTTTGCATTTTGGACGCTTCGGCCAATGAGGCGTCCAACGAGTTGGCCTCGGTTGTTATTGAGGTCAATAACAACAACGACGAATGCATAGTGTGCCTGTCTGAGTTCGAGCCGGATGAGCAGTTGCGGTTCCTGCCATGTTCCCATGTGTTCCACGCAGAGTGCGTGGACTCATGGTTACTAACAAGTAGGACGTGCCCTCTCTGTAGGAGCGCAGTACCGGATGAAGACGGAGGGTGACTTTTGCTATGTAGAATTTCATATTTTTTTTTGTATGTAAATATTAATTATATCAGTTGTAATAATTTCTTTTTTTTTTTAGAGACATCAGTTGTAATAATATCAACTTTGTATGTAAATGTGTGTAATTTGGCATATGCAATTTTATTAATTCCATTAAATGTTTACCTATTTGAATTTTTGATATTGTTGATTTTTTTTTTTTTTTTGTTATTATCGATATCATGAAAAAAAAAATTGGTATTGTAAAATTTGGTTTTTGCTTAATCTTGGTAATCCTTTAACTGAAATTGTTGTTCGGCTGTTAATATTTCATTATCATAGGGCTTTAGTGAGATAACTTTATTTTGTCGATATATAAAAATGACAAGTTATTAAGTAATTATCAATCATGGATCGATCCTTTTTTCATGAAAACTAGCTACCAAATAAGAGAGAAAAATAAATAAAGGAGTATTTATTTATTTGAGAAAAGAAAATATATTACCTCACCTAATTTCTTCCAAACGAGTTCTTCGCCTTACCAAGGTGCGGTTTGGAGTGAGCGACGCTGATAAAGAGTTTAGGGAGTTCTATTAACGCTAGAGCATCTAAAGATTTTCAGACAAAAATTAATCGACCATAGATCAGTTAATTTATCATCTAAATATGTTGTTGATTCACTGGAAATTATATTTGTGTTCATTGTTGGTTTGATTGTTCAAATACTCCTATGTTGTTGATTCATTGGACATTATAATTGTGGCATTGTTGGTTTGATTATTCAATAACTTTTAGTCTGAATCGTTGCAAGTCTAGTTCAAGTAGCGTGATATTTTCATATATATTTTGTTCGTTTTTAGTTTACTAGAAAAGTGCACGTGCTTTGCACGTGATTAATTAACTAATTTCATTTAATCAAAGTTAGAAAAGTGCACGTGCTTTGCACGTGATTAACTAATTTCTTTTAATCAAGTTAGAAAAGTGCACTAGCTTTGCACGTGATTAACTAATTTCTTTTAATCAAGTTAGAAAAGTGCACGCGCTTTGCACGTGATTAATTAATTTGTTATGTTAGTTAAATAATATTATCATTTTTAATCATACTATGGTCTAAATGACATACCACATAATTTCTTTGATTAAATCGCTTTAATTATTACTATGTTGTTCCCAAAAACTTAAAGTTGTTATCATAAATATCTAAAATCAACAATTGAAAATAAAAAATGAACTATAATTACTAAGTATTTCTAATATAAAACACATGTTTACATAACTATTATTCTAAAACAACCATTTGAGCTAATGAATAATATCAATTCTTTTCTTCTTTGACTTTGATATTTCCATCTAAACCAGTTTGTGCTATTTTAATCCGTTATTTTATCAATTTCACCGATTGTTGTGGTTTTTTACATTCGTTAATCAATTCACTCATTTTCTCCGGTTTAACCAAATTTAAGTCGACTTTACTTATTATTTTGCTGATTTATTCTATTTTCTCGACTATTTCACATTTTTTGGTCATTTTAACTCGTCTTTTTGTTCTTGTTCTTTGTCTATTTGATCAATTTTTTATTATCATGTGTTTAGTCGATGTCATCCAATATTTTACCCGTTTTCTTCATTGTTTTATCGACTTTTATCATTTTTTGTTGCTTAATTCTTTTTTATTCGATCTAACCCATTTTATCGTTTTTATCATATATTTTGTAATCGAATTTTTCCCGTTAGCACAATTTTTAACCATTTATATGTTTTAATTTTTTTTAACTTAATCTAATTATAAGTTTTTCAGTACTTTATTATATTTATATAGCACAAATGTGGTTTTTTTAGGTTCTCTAATGTATTATCGATTGCACCCGCTTTTACCCTGAGTTTACTTTTTTTTGTTTTGTTATTTAACACGTTCTTTTACTGATTCCACCCGTTTTTGTGTTTTATCTCATTTGTTAATCAATTTATCCATTCTATCCGATTTAACCAAATTTTAGTAGACTTTACCTATTATTATGTTGATTCAACCAATTTTCTCACTTATTTCAGCTTTTTTTGCTTGAGTAACTAATTTCTTATGTTAGTTGAATCATATAATAATTTTTCATCATATCACATAATTTTTTTGACTAAATCGCTTTAATTATTACTATGTCGTTCCCAAGAATTTAAAGTTATTATCATAAATACCTAAAGGATGTAATACAATTTCCTCCCTTAAAGTACGAAAGTGGTATCAGTTACCCCCTAAAGTATCAATTGTAACACTTATCCCCCTCTGTTATTTTTTGTAGTATTTATTCCAAAAATACCGACAACCCTTTCATAAATATTTTTTTTATTACTTTATCAAAATAAAATTGCATCTTTATTAATTATGAATCCATTCATCCACCAAACTACATTATGTTTTATTTTCTTCATTTCTTTGTTACCTTCCTTTTTTCGATCTCAACTTTTTTTCCTTCATTTTGATCTCATTCTTTTATAACCAAAGGAAACAAAATAAATGAAGAAATTGAAACATAATATTGTTTGATGGATGGATGGATGAATTCATAATTAATAAAGTCCTTTTTTATAAAGGAATGAAGAAATTAACACATAATATTATTTGGTGTTAAACTTGAATTTTATGAGAAATAATTTGACGGATAATTAATCACATTTTGAATAATAATTTGAACCGAATATAAATTAGATAATTATCACCAAATAAAAACTCAGAAAAATATAAACAAAAAATTTGAGATAAAAAATTGAAACATAAAATAAAGAAAATCAATTGAAAAGAAATAAAGAAAAAAGTGAGATGAAAATACTAAAGAGAAATTTGAGTCCACAAAACCGAAGGAATAAAAAAAATGAAGAAATTAAAATATGATATTGCTTGGTGGGTGAATGGATTAATATTTAATAAAGAGATAAATTTTTAATAAATTTTTTTTATTCATTATGTAAAGGATGGGGGTAATTTTGGAATAAAAACTACAAAACTATAACAGAGGGAGGTAAGTGTTACAATTGATACTTTAGGGAGGGGGGTAACTGATAACACCCCCATACTTTAAAGGGGGACTTGTATTTCCCCTTTACCTAAAAGGCTAAAACCAAAAGTTGAAAATAAAAAATAAACTATAATTACTAAGTATTTATAAGATAAAACTACATGTCTACATAATTTTTATTCTAAGACAATCATTTGAACTAATGAACAATATCAATTCTTTTCTTCATTGACCTTTATATTTTCATCAAAACCTTCAACCAGTTTTATCGGTTATACGTATTTATTTATAAGTTCATTCATTTTCAATCACATGCCTAATCCATTTTTTAACTAATCTAACACGTTTTTACCAATTTTTCTAAATTTTATGAAGTAAACTTGCTTTTCTACTAAGTTTTAACATTTTTTTTTAGTTATTTTAACATTTTCTTTCATCGATTTCATCTGCTTTTACATTGAGTTTACCATTTATTTTTTGTTATCCAATGTTTAGTCAATATCATTCATTTTTACCAGTTACCCATTTTTTGCCAGCTCTATCTAACACATTTTTCTATTGATTTCAGCATTTTGTTTAACATATATATTTTTAATAGAATTTACCATTTTTCACCAATTTTAACATATCTATGTTTTGATTACAAGTTTTTCTGTTAACTAAATAGTATTTTTTGATTCCTAAGCCCGAATTATTTGGTTCTTTAATAAGTTATAATTTCATAAAAACTTAGGAAAGAAATATCGATTTTCCTGCTTTTACATTGAGTTATCATTTCATTTTTGTTACTTTAACCCGTTCGTTCACAATTCTTTTTATGGTTTGTCCAGTTTATTAATCGATCCATCCATTCTCAAGTTAACCTATTAGTTGATTTTCACATTTGTTAATCACTCATTCTATCCGATTTAACCCAATTTTAGTCTGATTTTACTTACTCTTTTGCTTATTTAACATATTTTCTCACAAATTTCACCTTTTTTTTTCCCAACTAACTCATTTTTTTAATTTTTGTTCTTTTATCGATTTGATCTATTTTTTTGTTATCCCGTGTTTAGCCGATGTCATTCAATTTTTTTTATCGATTTTACCCATTTTTTTGCCGATTAACCTTGTTGTTTTATCAATTCAGCATTTTTTTGTTTGTTCTGTTATCTATTTGATCCATTTTTTTGTTATCGCGTGTTTGGCGATGTCATTCCATTTTTTTTTACCGGTTTTACCCATTTTTTTGTCCGATAACCTTGTTTCTTTTATCATTCACCATTTTTTTCATTTAACTCGCTGTTCTTTCTGTATGATCCATTTTTCCATTGATTTTACTATTTTATCATATATTTTTGATCGAATTGTTGATTTTAATAATTTCAATCTTTTTACTTTTTTGGACTTAAGCCAATTATACATTTTTTTAGTTAACAAAGTAGTATTTTTTTTTATTCATGTAGTATGAATGTGACATAATTTTTTTTCGGTGTCTTTAACATTTTTGAGATTCCTTAATAAATAATAACTTTTTAAGAACTTTTCAAAGAACTTTTTGAAGAAATATAGAATAACTAATTTTTTTTGTTATCATTAATGTTTTAATGAGTTGTAAAACTTTAAAAGATAATTATAAGGTTGATGTAGGATAGACTTCTTGCCTAGTTATGCTTTTAGGATTTTTTTTCTTTTACCTCATTGCCATAAAATCAAATGTCACAATATAATTTAAATAGGGGTATATTAGTCTTCACAAAAAAAGAAAGAAATTTCCTTAGGCCAACTCGTACTTTTATATGTATATAGATATAGATAGATAGATATAGATATAGATATATAGATTATTATAATAATATTCCCTCTATTTCATTTGGTTCAACTCCAACTAACTAATCATGTGACTATTAAAGTTAAATATTTTATGTTTATAATGTTTCAAACTTTAATACAATGAAAGTACTATTAAAAAAAATTAATTATGTGATGTAAAATTTTGAAAATGACTTTATTTTTTAAGAAAATTTAAAGTTGATTTGTTTTTCTATAATTAATTTAAAGATGATTGGATAATCACAGTAAAGAAATAAAAGCAATGCGATAAATTGTTTCTAATAGGGTTTTGCCGCTTCCGTTAATTTATTAAGCGATTTTAGCTTTTACCTCTACTGATATTCAAAAACTCTTGTGCTCCTAACCTCAGTTCACTGGTTTGCCGGCTTCATTGCTCTTCCCACTGCTGAAAGCTCTCAGATTATTATTTTCTCGGCGCATTCGGTCTTGGCTAATTGGTAAATTGAAAACCTTAATTAATTCTTGGCTAATTCTGAAATGTCATTTTGACCAAATTTCTCCTTCTCCTGTTTATTATAGGATGTAATTCTGTTCTGTTCCCTTTCTGTTTTGCTTTTACAATCGGATCGGAAGCACTTGTTATGCTTCGATGTTTTCATGTATTATCAATATTTTGAAGTTGTGACATCTAATACTGAGAGTTTAATTTGATTGTGCGTGACTTGATTCATTCTTTGATTGTCGACTTCAAGTTTGTTGGGTGGTATCTGTTTACCTTTCTGTATGACTTGATTTTCTCTCTGTTGAAATTGAAATTTAGTTGTATTCGAGAATGACTCTGAATTTCTGATTTTGCTGCCTGTTGTGTAGAGTAATTTTGGTGTTCTTTATCTAATGTCTAATTGGATTTGGATAAAGGTATTGGGAATTAAGGATTTCAATAGATACATTGTATAACTTGGTATTCGGTAGTTTTGAGGAAAAAACTTGAATACTTACTAAACCATTTTATGATGTTTTTTCTAGGCAATATCATGAACTTGAATTCCACCCACCATTAGAATCAATTTATTCAGGTGCTTCTTGTGCATTAGATACTTTTGATTGTTAACTTCACCTGCTTGCTTATATATCTTTGCTGCATCTTATGCTCATAAAACAATCTTGTCATCATGTGTATTAAGTTTGTATGTTAGTGTCAAGGTATAACCCTTGAACAGATTATCTATATTCATCTGTGAAATATTCCAGGTGGTGCACTATTGGGGACTCCCAACTATGGAGAGCGAGGATTTAATCAAACTTCCTGCCTCAAGTATTTCAGAACATATAAGCGAGGATGATGGTATGTGTGAATCTGGTTGTGAATCAATAGAAGCTGAATCTCTACCTCCGAACTCGGAGTTAAAAGATGAGAAAAATGCGAAACATCTAAGTAGTGGGGACACAGATACTGGTTGTATCCTTTTTAATACTGTATTTATTTGCTTTACTTGTATGGTATTCTTAAAGTTCAGACTATGTACCACTAAGGGAAGAATATTCATGTCATATTTGTTCTCTTCTGACTCTCCTCTTATCTTGCCTTTATGGCTTAATTCACCTAATAACCAGTGCCCTGTATTTTACTTTCCATAACTTGACATTCCAGCGTTATCTGGTGGTAAGAGACCCCGAACAACTGTTGATGTGCAACAACCTTCAGTGCATGTATTCTATAATTCTTTGACAAGGTACGCTGCTAGCAAATTGCACTGCACATTTTTGCTTTGCATATGTAATGAGAAGTAACTCTCTGCTTCATGAATGTTCTTAGAGAAAGTAAAAAAAAACTTGAGGAGCTATTACAGCAGTGGTCGAGATGGCATGCACAAAACTGCTCATCATCCAATGTAAGATTGCTAAAATTCTACACCTAACTAAAGTTAGCTTGTATAAAGGCATAATTTGGCTTTCTGCATATTTTTTTTTTAAAAATATTATTTAATCAACTCAGGATTCAAACGCGGGTCTTGAATCTGGAGAAGAAACCTACTTTCCAGCTCTTCATGTTGGCTCAGATAAACCTACTGCAGTGGTATGATTTTCTTTTTTCCTGTTGTACTTGGTGTAGTTTTGATCGGCCTGATTTTCTTTGACATCTACTTTTGAAAATTAGAACCTAGTTTTTCCATGTTTAAATATGTTTAAGCAACAATGACTTCTCAAAAGTTTAAGTAGCAACTCGGTGCATCATCAATGCTTCAAAGTTTTAATTGTATCCTATGTATGCATAATCTCTTTTTTTGCTCCTTAGATTAGCCAGATAGAGGAGAAGATTTAAATTTTAGGATACTTCCAATATTACTTAATATTTCCTTTTTACTAGAACAATTGATATTCCCTTGTTGTAAAGTTAAATTCTCATACACTATACCTTTCTTATACCTTCCATTCCTAGTTCGAGTATTATGAGGTATAATATTTAGTTCTTAAACTAATTTTTTAGTGTTTTACCCTATGTAGACCTTTTGGGTGGACAACCAAAAATCAAGTAAGGAGTTTATTCCATTGGATGCCACTTCTGTTCCTCTTTATGATCGTGGATATTCTTTAGCTTTGGCTTGGGGTGATTCTAGTAGTTTGGATGCGTATGTTTATCTTTCTCTATCTTAGATCTGGTTGGTGTTCATAAAAAAGCGGACCTGCATGTGTTTTTACCTCTCTTTTTTTTGGTTTTGCAGAGAGGAAAAGTTGGATGCTTCCCGTTGTTTCAACTGTGGATCGTACGTCCATCAACTGAAAGATTGCCCTAAGCCATTTGATAATGTTGCTGTCAATAATGCTCGAAAACAGCACAAGTCCAGACGAAATCAACATGCCAATTCTCATAATTCAACTCGATACTATCAAAATTCTCGTGGGGGAAAATATGATGGTTTAATGCCTGGTGTCCTTGATTCTGAAACACGACAACTTTTGGGCCTTGGGGTGAGAAACTCTTTACCCCTCTCCCTCTTAGATGAATGAGATAGTTCTCTTTTTCTCATTAATGGTTATTGTGAGCCTTGAATTCAAGTGCTTTATTAATTGTAATGTCAATTATTGTTTCTAGGAGCTTGATCCACCTCCATGGCTTCGCCGAATGCGAGAAATTGGATATCCACTTGGCTATTTAGGTAAAAGTTTAGTGAGATCTTTGGAGTGCTCTCTTATATGAGCACCAGTAACTAGCTGACTATGAATTTGTGTGCTTCTTATTATATTTTTCTGCTGTTGAGGTATGCTTTCCCAATTTTCGTTTTCATATGTTCTTTTTTAATTATAAAAGATTCAGATGAAGAGGATCAGCCTTCAGGAATTACAATTTTTGGCCATGAGTTAGACAAAGAAGAAATCAAAGCAAAGAAAATTCTTGATGCAAGCTACAGTGAGACAGTCTCAAAACCGCTGAGTGAGTCATGTAAAAAAAGGAGCGTCGAATTTCCAGGAATAAATGCTCCAATCCCAAAAAATGCCGATGAAATACTTTGGGAACCTGGTCCATCAAGTTTAAATCTGTCCAAAGACCCGTCACGCCGTAAATATAATCATTCGTCGGTAAACATTGGCGAAGGACATCTAAATGAGCCAGGGTCATTCATGGAATTTGCAAGAATAAATGCTCCAAATCAAGAAAATGCCGATAAATTCCCTTGGGCCTCCCGCTCCTCGGGTTTGGATCCGTCTACTGACCGACGACACCATAGATATAATTATTCATCTGAAAACATTAGCAGAGGGCATCTTAATGAGCCAAGGTCGTCTATGGAATTTCCAAGAATAAATACTCCAATTCAAGAAAATGCTGGTGAATTCCTTTGGTCCTCTCGTTCTTCAAGTTTTGACCCGTCTATTGACCGACCACACCACAGATATAATTATTCATCTGAAAAGTTTAGTAGAGGGAATCTCAATGAGCCAGGATGGTTTAGGGAATTTCAAGAAATAAATGCTCCAATCGAAGAATTTGCTGATGAAAGGGTAGCTGGTTCTTCAAGTTTTAATCTTTCTAGAGATTACTCACACGGCATATTCAATCATGCACCCAAAAATATTAGCCGAGTGCATTTAAATGAGTCGAGGTGGCCTAGAAATTTCGAATATGACTGGCGTCCTGTCTGTGATTCCAGGACCAGCCCCTCTCTGTCAAATCATTATAATAGGTACGGAGATTATTCCTCTAGCTACACCTCCATTCTTAGTCCACGGGCCACCTCATCGAGACCTTGGAGCCCAAATTTTGGCAAATCCTGGTTAGACAGAGATCAAAGAAGCTCTTTCTTATAGGATGGCTATGGTCAACTGGTTAGACAGAGATAGAAGAAGCTCTTTCCATATTCATTACCCAGATAAACTTGTATTCGACAGATAAGTTCTCAACCTCGTTCAAATGATTGGTGGGTAAGATCCACAATGCTTTGGTATCTGGTACAATGGGTAATGAGAAAACGCGGATAATGTATTGTAGTTATCACCTTATGTTTGAGGAGGCGAAAGGGCGACTCATGGTTTTGAATTCAGGGGATAAATGCCTGTATAGAATTCTACCAGCAGTTGGATGATAGATTTCTCATGAATTGGGTACACCTCTTTTCATTTTGATAAGTGTAGACAATTTTGGGACGTGGCTTGAGCTGTACATTTGATTTTTTTATGACTTAAAGTGAAGTTATGTGACTTGCGATTATGACAGTTTTGTTTGACTTAAATTTTTTGAACAATCAAAAGATGCATCTAGTGTTGACTTAATTGTATGGATGAAAGAGGAATAAGTGTGACTTTTGCCTTGCGGTGGAGCTTTTAGAAGTATTTATAGATCACTCTCGTAATTTTGGAGGTGTTTAACCCCTCAATTTAAAATTATTTTTGTTCAATCGTGATTCTTTATAGTGTTTTTTTCTTGGAGTCGAAAGCACTTTTGAGAACTCGAAAAGCTAAAAGAATTAACTTCTTGTAGAAGCTACTAAAATGTTACTTTTGACAAAAATAATTATAGAAAATCAATTACTTTATAATCAATCTATATTATAATTATTATTATCAACTATCTCTTACATCATCTTATATAATTTCATTCTTCTTCTCCTATGACACATAAAAATAACCATAAAGAGTAATAAAAAATATTTATATTTTAAATAGTTCCTAAGCAAAAATGTAAATTTTTAATAATATAGAAACAATATATTTAAAAAAAAAAAAATTGTTTGTATCATTGGAAGATATATAAGTCATAAAAGTCCTCTAAGAATAAAAAATTAAAATTAAATTCTCTTAAACATCATTCTGTTACACAAAAAAAAAATAGTAGTTAAAAAAGAATCACATTCAATTATCTATCAAAAATTAAAAAAAAATGCTTATGACTTAGGGAAACAATATATAAACAAAATTCAACAATATCAAGGCATGCATAAACTCAAATAATCAAGACATGAAAACCTCGAATATATAAATACTAGTAAAGTTGGTGGAGAAACTTATGAAATCGGTAAAAAAAAAACTCGTTAAATCGGTAAAAACATGTGAAATTTGTAAAAAACTGATAAAATCGGTTATACTCGATCTTTATGGAGTTCTTTTCATGGAAACGGGTAAAATCGATTAATGAAAATTGGTAAAATCGATAAAAATCGGTTAAAACATATGATATATACATAAAAAAATTGGATGGAATTGGTGAACACTGGTGAGTGAAATCAGTAAAAATACGCCTGTTAAATCGATAAATACTACGAAATCAAATAACTTTGGATCGATGATATTCGTGAAAAGCTGATGAGATCGGTGAAATTAGTGAAAAACGATGAAATCATTAAAGATGGGTGATATCACTGAATCCGGGAACAAATGTGAAGTCGGTGATAACATGTGAAATTAATTAAATATGAGGTGAAATGGGTGAATAAACATTTAAATCAGTGGAAAAGCGAGAGTAAACTATAAAAAGAAAAGTTTAACCAACAAAAATAGGGTGAAACCGGTAGAATATGGGTTAAACCAAAAAAAAAAGGAAAGAAATCGACGAAAAGTGAAAAAAATAATGAAAGTAAGTTACATCGATAAAAGAATGGGTATGTCAGAGAAAATATATATTAAACTTACACAAAATGAATGCATCGGTAAAAAGATGGGATAAACCCGTGAAAAAATTGATTAAACTAATGAATTAAATAGGTGAAAGACGGTTTAGGTATGTAAACAAATGCTTTTCAAATGACATGTATTATTTCAAATTAAAAAAAATAGTGTTTTTAAAATGAAAACTACTATAATGGAATGAACTAAATAATTTTGTCATGATTTTATTTTTGAAAAAATCTACAGGATCTTATGAACAAATCAATCAACAATTTATTTTGATTACAATAATTTAAATTCATTATTTTTTTAATTAAATTGAATATTAGTCATTAATTTATGTTATTTGTGACATAATAAAGTTAATTTTACTGTAATTTATAAAATTTATTTATGAAATTAACTAAAGATGCATAAGTACATGCACTTTTCTAGTAAATTTAAATGTGTGCAATCCTTTAATGTAAATGACACAAAATTTATTGAAAGACATAAAGTTACACATTTAAAAAACCCATAATAAAGTATCTTCAGATTTTTTTTCTAGGTTTGCAAAGAGTTTAATCCATTTTGGGACGCATTGGGCATATAATATGGGAACATCTCCCAATGGAGATTCGAACATAAATCATCACTTTGGGGATACTAGTCTATTTCACTGGACAAATCACATGTGGGTCACGTGGGATATTAAAATATAATTCGAATATGACCAAATTCAAATAAGGCTCATTTCCAGTTGGTCCCAAGCAACCAATCATTCCTATGAAAATTTCGTATCACCTCGTGGTACGACTTACCCAAGGATATTCCCTGAGTTGTAGCCAAGTAATAGTCCGCTAAATCTCCCTCGAGTAAAGACTAGGGCATCTCCTATGTAAAGAGGGGAAGATGGATTTGGGAGTTTTTGGATTTAGAGGGGAAAAAAAGTGAAGAAAAATGTATAGAGGGGAAAAAAGGGATAATTGCCTTACCACACATTGAAGCTGTGAGCCAATCCAACCTTGGATTGGCTCACTGCTTGAGTCATTCATGCGCTTGGCTGGGGAGTGCATTGCACTCGCCAGCCCAGCCCAATTTATTTTTTTTTTTTATTTTTTTTCTTTTTTAAATAAAAATCCTTTTAATTTAAAAAAAATTCTTTAAAATATCTTATTAAATAAAATGTAATTCTTATTTAACATTAATTTTATTTAATTTGTGTACTATTTTTAAAAGGTTAATTTTAGTATAAAAATGTAACTTTTATTTAATAAAATCAAATTTAATGTAACTATTATGTTGGAAAATTTAATGTCAATATTAAATTATTTTTATAATTTTCAAATCGTGTCAATCAAGTATCTAATTGTTGTATTATTATGTAATTTAAAAAAATTATTGGTTGTCAACTATTTAATTATTGTATTGTTGTGTTTTTTTTTTAAAAAAAATATTGGTTGTTATTGTTATTATTATTGTCAATCTTAAATTATATCTTATTGTTATTAATTATTTATTTATTTCACATACGAGTTAATTATTATTATTATTATTATTATTATTATTATTAAGTGAGAGTGGGGAAATTGAGAATTTTAATTAAATGGAATAGATAGATTGATACATTTTAGATGACTTATGAAAATGAAAGGGGAAGCTGGACTTGGATTCTGAGGGGAAGCTGGACTTGGGCTGAGGGATACATAGGAGATGGCCTAAGGCCATGAGTCTAATATCAACTCGAGGGATCACCACCGATCCTACAAGAGTAGGCCGTTGAATTATTTTCTTAAATGGTAATTTTGTAATTCATATATATTTTTTTACAAAATTAATGTTGTAAAGGTAGGTGTAATGAATTCAGTACATCATAGATAACTCATTGTAATTACATTAAACACTAGGGATAATTTAAGCAATTCTTCTTATTTTTACTAGCTTGCTTTCAAGTTCAAGATCACGCATTATTTTACTTAATCATAAAAATGGTTTCACCAGAATAGTCTCAAACTTGATAACTAAACTTCTATTTTGTAGAGAAGCCGATCATTTTCTGCATTTTGGTGATAATGGGTGAAGTTGTTCCCGCTGATTTGGTCCACATCAATCTACTATTATAGTTGAGGTTTCAATTTTTGATAATATTCCCCCTAAAGTTACGGAGTTGTACTTTTAATTTAATTTTTATCATTATCCATTATGAGCTTACATTAATTTTGCATTTTTCTCTCTGAACTATTTTCCGACCACTTTTCCGGTCTAAGAGTTCGGGGGGAAAAAGCACAACACAAAAGTTTAGGGTGAAAAATGCAAAGAAAAGGGTGTAAGTTCAGGAAAAAAAGTGCAACTCGACTATAAGTTTAGGTAAAAAAAGTGCAATTTTTTTATTGGAAGTATTATTTTCATTTTTTAATGAAAAACTTCACCTCCTTATTTTTGAATGATATTAATTAATTATCGTTTAGAAAATATACGATTTAGATAGTCAAACTATTTTTTCTTCTTACAAATTTCAATAGCTTGAAACCTAATTTGGAAGAATATTGTGCAGAACTTGTAAGATGAACTTAAACATAAAATTATAGTATATGCTAGATTTTATAGACATCTCCCACTATGTAATGTCTAGATAATTTTTATTTATTTTATATAAAGTTTTTTTTAATATTTTATTACAATTATACATAATTTTTAAATTTTCATATGTTTTTTTGCCTTTAAATTTTACTAAGTGGTAGGAAAAATCGAGTTCCCCCCCTAAACTTACATCAAAGTTGAACATTTTCCTCTTGATCATGAATTTATATCATTGTTGCACTTTTCACTCTGATTTTTTGTGTTGCTTATTCTCTCTGAAGTTTTTGGCCAAAAAAGTGGTCTAAAAACAAATATAAGTTCAAAGTGAATAATGCAAAAAATTGAAATCAGGAGAAAAGTTCAACTTGACTGTAAGCTCTAAAAAAAAAGTGTGATTTTCTCTTTATTGGACGTCGAACTTTGTTTAATTTTATTTCCATGGTCATCAACAACATAATTAATTAGAAAATGAAGTTGATTTCTTTTAGAAGAAAACGAAGTTGATTTAAACTCAATATATATAGGGTGAGTTTGGCCCAGCGGTGAGAGCTCTTAAAAACACTTCTAGACATTTATTGTGATTTTTGAAGTGTTTGACCCAAATTATAGAAATTGCTTTTAGTCAATCGTGATTTTAAGGGTGTTTGACCCTCACTATTATAATCACTTTTGGGATCTCTAGAAGTTAAAATCAACTTATTTTAGAAGTAACTAAAGTGTTACTTTTGTAAAAGCTATTATCCAAAAGTAATTATTTTATAATTGAATTTTATCATAATCAATTATTGCCAAAATCGATTTTAGTTAAATTAATTCTCCTATAACTGATTTTCGAATCGCTAGGCCAAACTCACCCATAGTGTGAACACTCATATTTTTCTCTTCCGAATAAGCGTTTTTAAAAACGGACCGGTCATTGAACTGGAAGTCCTACTGGTTATTGATTCGATCGATTAGATCGGGTCGACTGCTGGTTCGATCGGTATAACCTGTGTGATTTTATTATTATGTAATATTTATATATGGATTTTTAGATTATCTAAAATACAATTATATACATCCAAAATACAATTATATAAGTCAAAAAAATTATCATTCTTTGTCGATATAAATTTTTATTGTTTCATGCAAATAATCAAAATGTCTTAAAAATTAAGATCAATGTCAACAATTAAAATTTCAAGTATCGCTCAAATATACATACATTCAAAACACGACAACAAAATTAAACGTTCATCTCATTTCAAAGTTTTGGCTTGTTCATTTGAGTTCTATTGTTGTAACTTGATGTTTATATGGTAATTGATTTGCATAATTTCATACACAAAATAATATTATTCACAATGATGAGAAAATGGTCATGTATTTCTTTATGTAAAAAAAAATGTAATATTGCATTGATTGTTCCTCACTGAATGTTAAAATACTAAAATAATGAATGTTATTCCAATTAAAGTATGTAAATGTAATCCTATTAAATGTGAAACGAGAGTTCAAATAAATAATAATAACAAAAAATTTCTAAATATGAAAAAAAAAAAAAAATTAAGTGAACCACTGGTTCATTGGTTTTACCGATTTTGGAGTTGATTTTACCGGTTCGAACTGGTTAATTTGAGGATTGATTTTTAGGAGTAAATCGTACCGAATTGGGGACCGGTTAGCTATTAAAATCGGGCCAACCGGTCGGTCTGGTCCGGTTTTAAAAACACTGCTTCCGATATGCCACTGCAAATTAAATAGTGTATTTAATTTATAATCTCAATAATACAGTTTTTTTAAAAATTCTAATAAATGGATATTTTTTGGTTAGGATAAACAATAGTACTACTTTCTATTGGGGTGTGTCCCAATTAGGAGATTATAAACCCGACTGGACCGAATCGGACAAAAAATTGAAATAAGTTTTCAGTTTGAGAATCGGTTCTTGCCCTAGAACCGACCCTTATAAGGGGTCGATTTTGGGTAAAACCAGATCGGTTTCTCGAACCGAATCGGTCGGACCGACATTATATATATATATAAACTAAGTGAAAACAAACAAAAAACCCCTAGATTCCTAAATTAAAAAACACCCTGCACGCTGTTTGATCCAAAACCGCCGCACACATCAATGTACCAAACCCTTCTTTCTTCCCTTCCGCCGCACACACCAAACCGCTGCCCTTCAAACCTCCGACCTCCGCGCAGCCCGTCGATGAAGATTGAAGGTTGGTTTTGCTCTCTAGTCTCTTGTCTTGAGTCTTGAATGTATATTTTTCTTAGATTATAATAGCTAAATCTAGAAGTAGTGTATTTTGTATTTATAGAATCATAGTTATTATTTGTATTTCTCATAGATTATTACAATGATTTGAATAGTAACTTTAAATTTTGTGTTTATTGTGTTTATTTAGAATACCAAATTTGAAGTTTTGAGCTATTAGTAACATTGTGATTATCTTATTTGAATATAGTGTTTAATTTATTGTTTCATAAAAAAAATGTTCGATTAATTATTAAAAAAAGTATATTTGATAATATAATAGTATTATAATTGTACTTGATTGATTATTATTCAAATATATACAAAAAAATATTTATTTTGTGGATCGAAATGGATCAAATCGGGCCATTCGATTTGTAAACCTAGGCATGACAAGATGGGTCTGGACCCGTGGGGCAGCCCGTGACCCGTCCAAGCCCGTCCAGTCCCAACCTATTAATTTTTATGTTTGTTGGATTGGGTTGGTCTAGGGTCAGCTTTATAATTAATGGGTCTCATAGTGGGTCTTTTAATGGGTCTTGTAAAAACAAAAGAAAATTAAGTATTGAGCCCAATTTTAAAGCAATTTTGCTACTATCTTTAATTCCAAAAAGAAAATCAAATTATATCTTGTTTGCTATCATAAAATTGAAGGCTTACACCCAACTTTTCCTATTCTTGTAATTACTAACCCATTATTTCGAAGAAAAAAAATTAAATTATTAAAATATCTTAAAATCGTTGGTCTTTTCTATACCAATTTCATGGACATTTTTGACTAATAAAATATTAGTATTGACTTTCGAAAAGGTGTTTTTATTTATTTTTACGCAATATATTTCTTAGATATAAGAGAATAATAAAAATTATATTTTCAAATCATATAATTAATGTTTCATAATTTGCATGTTAACTTTATTCTTTCAAATATTGGCATCAATTACTCTCATTTTTCAACACATGTTACAACAATTTTTGGTGAATTTTTGAAGGAAAAAAAAAATGAGGATTAAAGGGCCAACCCAGATCCGACCCGACCCAGGCCCGATAAAAACCCGACATTACAGACCCGACCCAACCCGCCCATTTGCCAAGCCACTAAACCTAATCGAACCAAAGATTTTAATCAGATAAATGGTCTGCATTTTGAAGAAACCGAATCGACCTAGAGCTGAACTTTGGTCCAATTCTTCCCAAATGCTCATCTAGTCTCCCAATTCTAACTATATATAAACGAGATTTTCGCGGAAGGATTGTACGTATTACATCAAATTACCAATTATCACAAAAAAAAAAAATTTATATTAATACCAAACGACGGCCCATTACAACGTGTCGGTGTTTATAAATAGCGGTAGGTAGATTATTCTTTCCTTTTGTCTTGTAGTTGCAAAATTTCAAAATAATATTATATTAGGGTTGACTGCTTTCTTTGTTTTTCTGCCGCGAGATTCAAAACCTCAACAATTATTATAATAAAACCCTAATTTAGGTACGCAGCACGCCTCGTTCCTCTTTTTGTGCTTATCTTTCTTTATATAATCATGTCAATCCATGGATGTTACCGATGGAAACCAATAAATTAGGTTTCATGTTGGAAATTATTGATCGGACAATTTTCGCGGGAAAAATGTTTTTTTATTGGACAGAATGAAATTAGAATTGGAAAGGAACGTGATAAAATTTGATTTGGATGATTAGTGGGTTCCTAAGAATTTGAACCTACATTCTTGAATTAATATAATTGGATTTTACCTAAATAAGTAGAATTATGTTGAATATATTGTAGCTATAATTGATGAATTGGGGATTTTTGTAATTGTAAATATATTTTCTTCT
This sequence comes from Penstemon barbatus, assembly GCA_003313485.2. Lineage (NCBI taxonomy): Eukaryota > Viridiplantae > Streptophyta > Magnoliopsida > Lamiales > Plantaginaceae > Penstemon > Penstemon barbatus. Next base: position 64,691,915 of record CM064880.1, read on the forward strand.
CTATTTTGATGGACACTATGTTAGCTTCTTTCATAAGATATCAGGATATACATTCAGAGGTTTTGTGTTGATTCAAATTTATCTGTAGTTTTGTGTATATATTATGTATCCTCGTCACCCATTGGCTAGTGTAGATATTCTTGTGCACTGTAAGCTCAGCTTATTTATCTCGTACTGGGCTCTGCCTTCAAGATTCTTTGATTCCTTATGATTGTTTCATTTGATCAATACTCTGCTTCTTGGTTTTGACTCCTCGAATTCTGGGTAACTTTCACGAATATGATATTCTGCATGTTCTTCTGCTCGAGTATAAAATGAAGAGATTATTGAATGCGATTCTTTTTAAGAGATTTCTATATAATTTGATCTTACTCAATCTTTTCAGAAGGACTATGTAACAAGATGGATGTCGACTCACGCATTGTAAATCCTATACTTAATGATAGAACCAAGAGGCCTTATCAAGAGCATTTAAGTCAACAACAGCTGTTCAACATAGGTTTGAACTGTCAAGTTTCTGGGGAGCAGTTGCAGAGTAATCGGAGTTTTATCCCTTCTCAAGCCAATGTGCCGATCAGAAGTGAGACGTAAGTACTGAAATGCTGATGTTGCTTTGTAACTCTCATGTCTCTGTCCATGCATTCTGGTTTTAAATTTATATCATCCATTAACATCTTATTTCTCACATCCCTCTTCAGTGCAAAAATATTCCAGCAAATGATGAATTTGGATGGGAGAATGCAGAGATCAGACTATGTCTCTAGCATGGAAAGCCCGCTGTTTCAAAGCTCGACTTTTAAGGTATTCCATAGACTGTCAACCAGCAAGTTTTCTTCTCTTTTATTATTTACCCATTCAGTGTTTTCTGCAGTTTAGTCAGATGATTTGTAAGTTTCTCTTGTTGAGATTGTGATTGACATGTTATACCCTTGAGCTCATATTATCTCAACTTTCTAGGAATGCATGAACCAGGAGATGCTATCCAGTCAATTGCAAAACCTAATGCAGCAGCAGGATAGTAATTATGGGTTCGGCTTTCGTAGAGAATCTTCCTTCCATGACTCCCCTCCTATTTGCCACAAAAGAAAGAGCATGGAGGTTGCACCTGGTTTTTATGACCCATATCTATCTTATTCTGGGTCGGATAACTCAATGGCATCCAATACTGGCTGTAGCACACTTGAATACGGTGATATAGATAATTCTCATAACTTTCGACGTAAGTCTTTTGTTTTTTCATAAATTTTGTTAACCAAGTATTAAATGTGAACCTAAATAGTATCTTTCCATGGTCATTTCAAATGCAGAATATCCAAATAATGACCAGGAGTTATTTGCTTTTAATGGAAATAACATGCCTACCCTAGTGGATAACAGCCTATTCCAGAATAGGCTTCAGATGGTCCAATCACAGCAGCGCAATCAGCAGCCTTGTCCTCCTCCTCCTCGATTTGATTATAACCAATTGTCAAGGGATGAGTCATCAAAACTACCCCAGCCATTCTCTAGACAACTTTATGGGTCTCAGCATCAAAGATTTTGTAACTTTCAAGCTTCCATACCTTCAGATTCAGTGCTCTCGTTGCACAAGATTTTGTTTTCTTATCTCAACTACAAGAGCAAGTTAGTGGATGCCAGGAGAAGCCAACCAGACTTTTTGGAACATTTGCATTTGACAGTTTGTATTGGACAAACATGTGAATGCGAAAAGTACCTTATTTTGACATCCCATTTTGATAACTGTTATTGCACTGATTGCAAAATATGTGGTCCTGTTCACCAGTTCCATACTAAGCAAATTAACTCGGGGCCTCATAGTAATTTGCGCACTATTAAGAAAGTTACTTCAGCACCGGAAGGCGAGTTTTCAGATCTCCATCCTGGGGGTTACATATTTGGAGACACTCAAGCTACTCCTAAACGTATGAAGATGGATACTGCTGCTGTTCAACCTGATGACTGGTCTCTGAGTGCAATTGTTTCTTCAGCAGTATCACCTTGTGAATCAGGACATCCACACTTGGGGAGAGAGATTAGAGGTTCTATGGTTGACGAGGAGATTTCGGTGAAGATGAACAAGGAGCTGTTAAGCACTCAAAAATCCCCAATAACATGTGTAACTGGGAATGGTGCTGTAGATAATGGTGGATCTGAGATTGTTAATGTGTCCTTAGGGAAAATTGAGGGGCACTTGGGCCCGGGACAGTCATCTGAAGACCCTATATGCAATAGAAGAGGTTCGGCCTCAGTGGACAAGGAAATGCTTAGCTCCACAGAAAATACCTGCGGAAGTCTCTTAACTACTAATGATGCTTCTGATAATAAAAAGCTGTGTAATGGCTATGACTCCTTCCATTCTGAAGAGCCCATTATGGCTGATAAACAGAAAGAAATGGCCTGTGTCAACACTAGCAAGGTCGAAAGTAATAAATCTTTTAGTTGTAAAAGTATGAATTCTGCTGGCAGCACTGTTCTTCCTAGAGAGCCTTACATTGGTCAAGAAGACGAAATTAAACCAATATCCGAGGCTGATCAGGGCAGAGTGGATGTACATTGTGTCTCTGCTAGTTGTAAAGATGATTATCCTTTCAGAATCAAATTAGAGGATTCAAAAGGTTTAGGTGTTTCTTTAACGGATTTCTTCACAGCCGAGCAAATTAAAGGACACTTGCGCAGTCTCAATCAATGTATTGACCTGGTATGTACAATATATTTTATTTGATAGATTTGATATATCTTTATTTATTTATTTTTTTGGTTTGTCATAGCCCACTTTCTTATATTTGTTGTGATTTTTTTGAAAATTTGACTGTTAGATCCTGTAACAGCCACCTGTTATCTCTATCTCTCACTCTCTTTTTTTCATTTTCTTTAACAGAGTGTTGGGAAGGAATTAACTAGGAAAACAAGTTCGCACAGTGTTGATGAAAATACCTGTCAGTTATGTGCTTTGGATAGGCTCGAGCTTACTGCTCCGCCTTTGTATTGTACTTCCTGCGGTACTCGTATCAAAGACAAGTTGACTTATTATTCGACACTAGATGAAATGGGTGCACAATGCTGCTTTTGTACCTTATGCTTCAAGGGGTCTCGTGGTGGTAACATTTCATTTAGGGGTCTGTCCTTTTCCAAGGCAAAGCTTAATAAGGAGAAAAACATTAAAAAAATTGATGAAGCGGTATGATTGGTCTCATTGGTGACTTTTTCTGCTGATTCCATTGTTTAGTTTACTCATCCTATTAACTGTTTTCTGCTTGCAGTGGGTACAATGTGACAAGTGTGAATGCTGGCAACATCAGATTTGTGCCCTTTATAACCCTAACAGAGATTTGGGAGGGAAAGTGGATTACTTTTGTCCATTTTGCCGATTAGCTGAGATATCAGCAGGACAGCATGTGTCTACACCTCCTGCTTTTGGAGCAAAGGATCTCCCAAGAACTATGCTTAGTGATCACATAGAAAGAAGACTCTTCAGGAGCCTCGAGCGAGAGAGAAACCAGATAGCAGAATTACTAGGGAAGTCAACCGAAGAGGTAAGCAGCTTACATGGGTTATCCATGGTGCACTTTGAACAATTTTTATATCTATTTACATATATTGTGTCACTTCTTATATTGGGTTTTATGGAATTTTGGTCTTCAATTTTGTTGTGTAATGAATTGTTGCAGAATACAGTGATAGTAATCCAGGTTTTGATTAAGACATGTGCAATCTAATCGTATGGGCAAATAATTAATTTTAAAATGCTAATTGACTATTTTGTTAAAGAATTTTGGAAGCAGCTTTCACAGTCCAAGGCATGAAAGCTGCTTTCAAATCTAGCATTTTTAAATTGGAATGTGAAATTCTTCTAGAATTTCTTACAAGGAAAGTCAACTAGCCTTTTTAAATTAATGATTTGCCCATGTGACCAAAGTGCAGAACTTGGATGGAAGGGGGGGGGGGGGGGGAAGATGAAATGTACTAGAAATTCTAAAAAGTTTAGATCAAAAGTTCTATATTCAAAAGCATGGACTAAAACCGCTGAGCTTACTTGTTTTTTAGTACAAGTAGCTAAGGACAGACTAAAACGGCTGAGTGTCTGAAAAGAATTTGCTCGGGTCTAACATATGCATGTGCAAGCTTTTTTCTATTACTGTTGCTTCATTTCCATGACCGGGTTTCCACACCATTTTAACAGGTACCAGGAGCAGAAGATCTCGTGGTTAGGGTGGTTTTAGCTGTCAATAAACAATTAAAAGTGAAGCAGCAGTTTCTGGATATTCTCCATGGTGAAATCTATCCAACAGAGTTTCCATACAGATCTAAGGTTGGAGTTATGAATCTGCAAATATGTTCTTCTTTTCTTTAGGGATGGATTTGCATACACATTATTAATTTACTGAAGGTTTTTTCTTGATTCCACTTGTAAGTTTTGATGATGATCTGAAATGGCTTCTTCTCTTCTGCTCTGCCCCATAACTCTTTATCCAGAAAATAAAGCTATTATGCAGTTTATGTACTTAAATATAACTGAGAAGAATTTTATAGTTTCCTTACATGTCCATTATCTGTGTTAGATTGATACATTGGAACTTTACATATAAATACAAACACGTGGTTTTTAATTTTGCAGAAAATGACAATTTTTACCTTGTAGGTGATCCTGTTATTTCAAAAAGTCGATGGTGTAGATGTATGTCTCTTCGCTATGTATGTCCAAGAGTTTGGATCAGACTGCGGACACCCGAATCAGCGTTCTGTATATATTTCGTATCTTGATTCGGTGAAGTATTTTAGACCCGATGTAAAAACTGCTGCTGGTGAGGCTCTGCGTACCTTCATATATCACGAAATATTGGTAATAACCTGATTATAGTGGCCTTATTTCTCCTTCTCATTGTTTAGCAATTGGAATTTCAATGAAGTTTGTGAGTCATATGAACTATTTGCTTTTATTTGATTCTCATCACTGCAGATTGGATATCTTGATTACTGCAAGCAACGTGGCTTTACTACCTGTTACATTTGGGCTTGCCCACCTTTAAAAGGGGAAGACTACATACTATATTGTCATCCAGAGACTCAAAAAACTCCAAAGCCAGATAAGCTGCGGCAGTGGTATGTCATTTTTTCCTAGTCCTGTCCTCCTTTATTCTGTAATGTATTATTGAACTCGTATTTCTATTACACATCTTGATGATATGTTTTACTATTTTTACATCCGTTATGCTTTATGCCATCCTGAATGAATCCATGAGCAATGACAGACTTAATTTAGATTCATTGTTTATATGTTGAACAATAAGGTTTGCTTTAAGAATTTTTGCACATGCAGGTACAAGTTGATGCTTAAGAAAGCTTTGGAAGAAGATGTTGTGGTAGAATATACTAATTACTATGATTACTTCTTTGTCCCTAATGGAGAGTGCAACAAGAAGATCACAGCAGCTCGATTACCATACTTTGAAGGAGATTACTGGTCTGGTGCCATTGAGGATATGTTAAGAACTATTGAGAAAGAAAGTGGAGGAGAATCTGAGGGGAAGGTGAAAAAGATGATGACAAAAAGAACTGTAAGAGCAATGGGACATAGTGATCTTTCCATTGATGCTACAAAAGATATTTTAGTGATGCAAAAGGTGTGTTCCTAAGAAAACCCTTGACACGTTCTTATGTGCAATGTCTTTTCTTAATTTGATTTCCTGTACATGTTTCTTTTAGAAGAATTGAGCACGTGAGTTAACCATGTTATTAAAAGCCGATGGCTTTCATTGTCCATTTTTTTTAAAAGCCAATGACCTTCATGACTTTCACCTTAGCAAATCAAGTTTTGGCTTTTTCTGAGTGCTTGAAGTCAGCATTAAAAATCTTCTCCTCACCCTTCTCCATGCTATAGTCCCATTGTATAAATAACAGAGTAACAGACCAAGTCAAATTATTTAGATCCAACAGCCAAACTTGTAAAGAATTTTTTAACTAAGGAAAGATCACTTTAGAGAGAAAAACTTTTTTTTTAGAATTTGATAGCACCGATTTATCTGCTTCATTATATCTTTTAGTTTGGCCTAGGGCAGGATATTAGCTATTGTTGATTCTGATGTTGTGTCGTCAAATTTCTGAACCTTGTCATATACTTCAACCTCTATGTCATTATTAAGTAGCAGGATGATTCATATGGTTAGAATTGGACTATTACTCTCGTAAGATGTTCCATTGTCCTGTTTCCTTATATTTCATTACTTCCTGTAGTTTATCATCTTGAAAGTTACTTCTTTTACTAATTTATTGAGTGTATTACCTCATAATTATTAATTTTATGTTGTTTTTTATTTTCCTCCCATCGACAGCTGGGGCACACCATCCTGCCTGTAAAGGAAGATTTTATAGTCGTCCATTTGCAATATACTTGTATGAACTGTCGGGAAGCGATACTATCTGGACACCGTTGGTCTTGTCACGAATGCAGCAATTTTCATTTATGTAGCAGGTATTGTCTCCATATACACCTTTCTTCTGTTTTGTATTGAAACATAACAATCTCGGGGGTATTGTTGGCCTTTTTTAATCAATTTTTATAACCAAATACCATCATTCAGCAGTTTTAGCTAGTCAACTTGTTCGAGTTTGGGGGTGAAAAACTGTTTCTGCAATACGCTATTTTACACTTTGTATTGAATAATTTTAATCAAAAAATACCCCTTTCCAATAATGTTCTCGTCCTAAAATGTCTGCTAATCATACCTCCGTATGCATGTCGTAATATTAATATTCAGTAACTCTATTGTTTCTGTCCATATGAATTCTATCCCAGATGCCTTGAAGTCAAGAAAACTCCCGGTGAACCCGCCGAAACACACACTAGCATCCGTGGTGAAACACATGTACTCTGTCAGGTTAAAACTCAGGCCTTCTCATCTATAGTTGCTTGAACTTGCCCAGCACTTTAAGCATCCTGATTTTTCTCATTCAGTCTCTCTGCCTATCATTTTCAGGTTCCAGTGAATACTATAGCTGCTGATACTGAAGATAAGGATGCCATCTTAGAGAATGATTTCTTCGAGAATAGACATTCTTTCTTGGACTTCTGTCAGACAAATAATTATCAATTTGACACACTTCGTCGCGCCAAGCATTCATCAATGATGATCATGCATCATCTCCGCAAAATGACAGCATTAACTATGGGAACCTTCTGCAGCATCTGTCATCAAGATATCACAGTCGAATGGCATTGTGAGATCTGTTCTCAATTTCGTGTTTGCGACACATGCTATCAAAAAGTGGGTGATGCTTGTCATGTTCATAAGTTATCTCAGCACCTACCAAATGCTGAGAGCAAAACAAAGAGCAAAAAGTTATTGGAGCAGAAAGCAGAGGAGGTATGCTTTTATATATAAAGAAAACTAATTATATGTAAGCTTATTATATGGATCAAATTGATATATATATATTTGAGTTTTGTTTTGTAATATTTTGCTAGGAGCAGGTCAAAGCTGTTCTGGATCTTCTAAGGCATGCCAGTCATTGTCGAACGACAAGAGATAAACCTTGCTCATACCCCAAATGCCATAACATTAAAAAGCTTTTTCTCCACAATCGCACATGTAAAATCCGCATAGCTGGTGGTTGTGACAGCTGTAAGAAAATCTGGTCCCTGCTGTGTTTGCACTCGCGAAATTGTGAAGATTCTAATTGCAAATTTCCTCGGTGCAAAGGGCCAGTCCGAGGTAGTATGGGGCCTAGGGAAAATTCTAAATAGAGGCACCATCTTTTTACAAAAAGAAATCATGTATTATTAAAATTTGTTTTCTTTACTTTAAAATTGTAAATATATATAATGAGTATCTATGTAGTTTTCTCTTTAACATATTTATTATAGATAGATAAAATTACAAATTAACTTAACTTTTTTGAAAATTCAACATTTAAAATCACTGATTAGTTAGATATAACTAGCAATTTTATGTCTTAGTTAACGCTCGTATAACTTTGACATATCCAAATCACCAAGTGGCTAAATGTAGCTTACATAATATGGACATAGAGAATTTTGATAAATATGTTTATTGTATTCAACACAAAACAAAGCATGAAAATTAAAAAAAATAAGAAAAGGAGAATTTTATTTTCATAAGTCATAATTGTACATGATTGAAAGTATCATTATATACTGATTAGGAATCAAATCACAAATTTATCTATTCAAGTAATTATGGAGAGAACTTCAAGGTCAGAGAAGAAGGAGAGGAAATGAATTATTTGGTTGGATCAATATCTGATTTTCTAAGTTAACTGGGCATGAGGAATCCTTGTCCAGAGATGAACGGTCGATGTTGGGAGAACTATAATTTAAGTTAACGGGTTGGTTTGATATAATATCAGTAATACCAATATCGAAAATATATAAGATTAATTAATCAGGCTTGTAGTTTTGTACTAAATACTAATTCACTATTTGATACGATCCGATCATGTGCGCAATCATATTCCTCATGACTACAGTAATAGATAAACAATTATACTTAGACTGAAACTCAAATAAAATTAAACAATATTTAATTCACTTACTAAAAGTTATCTTAAGGTCACACATACATATAAATAGTTTTAGAAATATCTAGAACTATTTTTATTTTGTTGTAAAATAGTCCTATCAAGAGTTTGTTTGATGCGGAGACAAATGCCTATGAAGATTCCAGTTAGAAGTAATAACTGGTGAAGAAACAGATTACGTACTATCTTCTCTGGTCCCCATGATGTGTGATCCGATATGAATTCTGACCTCGTTTTATTTTCTAGATAAGATAACTAACCCGTGATTTTTGATAAACTATCTTATCATGCCTGGTGTGAGTAAGTTCACTCAAAATAATATCGACAAGTTATATTATATTAATACTTGGTAGTTCACATTTCATTTGTAATTGCACGGAAATAAAAAAGTATTCCTGGTTCTGAAATCGAAAAAATAGTCAAATGAGTCTTAAATTTTGATTCTACAAGGTTAAAAAAATGAAGTTGTCCAATTACCAATTTAATAGTGATTTTCATCTCAACACTATCTTAATAAATGCGGGAAAAATAATGGAGCATTATTTAAGTTTATTTAGGAACCAAACGGCAACGTTATACTAAACTGTGATACAAATGAGGTGGTCGATCACAGGATTTCAAGTCTGACTTCAATTTTGACTTAAAATATGAATGCATTGACCACGATCAACATATTTATCTGCTACCTATTTAACTGCTAAATTTTACAAATATCAACCACTACCAGTGTAGCAAAACAGAGTTTGAGTTTAGATCACATCGCTAGCAAATAAAAAGGCAGAAGTAATTTCCACAATCAAGAATGGCAACAACAAAGCTTTAATACAAAGGAAATACCAGAAGAAGAAAAAAGAGAACAAAGGAAATAGAAAATGAATAACCTAACAACAACTCCAGTGTTAACAAACCAACACTTTCCTAGCGGCAAGGCAGAGTGCACTATTTAACTCCTCCCCAGCCTGAATTAATATCACCCGTGTTTTAAGTAAATATTTGCAAACTAATACACACAACTAATAGAAGAAATCCCGACTACAAATGAAACATAACTCAAGCTAGCATATGCTATTTATCAATACAATGAAGAACCAACTACTTAGACATCATCATCACGTAGTGAAAAAAGTCCAGAGCTTCTTTCCGACAGAAACTTCACCAGGATGATCAACCTCATCATCATTGTCACTGTCATTTTCTTCTTCCCCATTGCTCTCAGTTTTAAAGTCTTCATCAATGTACTCCATTCCTGCTGATTCATTCACCTCCTCACTCATAACAATGTTATCCACAGAAGTGTTTACTGTTTCAGCATTTTTGAACTGTGCATGCTGTTAACAGTAAAGGTTAGCAAACCGGTAATTACAATGGAAGCTGCAAATTTAATGAATACTATGGAAGACAACAGTTATGGTGCTTCAATTCATCAGACAAAAGGTGAAGACACAGAATAAACATGCACTGAAACAGAAAAGGGGAGAAGAGAGTACCTTCACAGGACTGTCTGCAGAAAACGCACTAGCAGCCCCGGTGCTTGTAACAGGCTCCTGTGTATCTTTCCTTGAGTTGGCTCCTAACTTAGACAGTTGGTCTTCCTTTTCCTTGCCTTTCCTATCTTCAGGTAAGGAACCATTGGCCTCTGTTGCAACAGGTCTGAGAACAAAATAATTCAAAAACCACATTTTCGAAAAACAACGAGAGCAGGAAAACTAGATGGGTAAGATAAAAAAAAATATCCTTACTTTCTGGGTTTCCGGAGATTGTACCGTTTCTGGTAAATGTTTTGTTCAGCTGCAGCAACTCTCTGTCGCCTCTTTGGTCGACCACTGTCCTGGACGCTACCTGATTGACCTTCACTCTGATTTTCACTTACGGTTGCTTGTGATAGATTATTGTGATTCCGCTTTCTTATGTTTATTGTTGCTCCATGAAGAGCAGAGTCTCCTTTGCTTTCCTCATTTGTGTGAGCAGAATTCTCAGCAATACCATTGGTATACTGATTCCCATTCTCCTCTAGAGATGGCCCTGTATTACTCTTAGCACCAGACTTCACTGCCCGTGTTCTTCCAACCCGAGCCCTACCTCTCTTGCTGGGTCCATCTCTGTGTGTCCCCAAATCCGAATTCTGAGAATCTTCTGGCGGGATATTCAGTGTACCTTGATCAACTGATAGAGCTTGAACACCTTCAACTTCTCTAATGCCACTATCGGATTCAATTATTTGGAAATCTAAAGAGTCATTTGCAACTCGCAAGGATGGTTCTGACTCATTTTCATGACTTAATGATGTTTTTGGTGCAGATGCTTCTGTTTGATCCAAGGCAGCATCATCAAGTTCAAGTTTCTTTCCTGCAGAGAATATAAAAATTTTTGAGGTACATTTCCGGAGCCAAGACATGGTCCCACCAGCAGGAGATCCTGACTTAAATCCAACAGGGGATGCTTCATCATTAAACTTCTCAGAAGTGCCTTCAACTGCCTCCTTCAAATAATTCTCAGCAATCTTCGGCAGTGGAGGGGCCTCAAGGTCATCCAATTCAGCTGAAGGATGAAGATCTGATAGCATAAAATCCCGAATTTTCTCTCCGCATGTGTTGCAGCTCTTCTGATTCTCAGCAAATGCAATGAAGCGTTCCCTTTCCTTGATGAATTGTTCTCTTTGATCGCTCAACTTCTTACTCAAGCCAATCAGTTCCTCAATATCCTTTTTCATCTCAAATTGCTGTTCCTCTACATGCTTCTTATTCTGTGAAATGTCAAGTTTTTCTTTCTCTATCACACGTCTTTCCAGCTTCATCTCGTCCATTTCTCTTCTAGCTACTTCCCTCAAGAAATTGATATTGTTGAGCTCCGCCTCCTTCTCTTTTGCAAATGAATTTTCTCTTTCGAGCAAATGACTCTCCATCTCTTCCTGACGCTTCTGCATTTGAGTCTCAAGTTCTTGTTTCCTTAGTTCGAAATCATTAAGCAGTTGAATTTTTTCACTTTGAGATTTTTCGGCCAATATTGACTTTTCATACTCCATGCTAGCAGCAAAAGAATCTTTTGCCAACTTAAGAGCTTCCAATTCACTCTGTACATATTCTTGTGTCTTCATTTTTTCATTGTTTAGCTTTTCCTCTTCAGACTGTCTTACTTTTTCGAAATGTTTTTTCTGTTCAAGAACCTCATCTAGTTCTTTTTTTATATCAACTCTTTTATCATCCAGCTCTTCCCATTGTTTCTCAAATTTCTCCTTTTCTTGCTTCAGATTATCTGTTTCCTTCACAAGTTGCTCGCCTTGGAATCTGTATTTGTCTATCTCCTGTTTCAACTCCGATTGCAAGCGTGCAAATTCTAATCTTTCATCTTCAGTTACTTTTAACTGTTCCTTCTCTTCATTTAATCTATGTAGTTGCTCTTCAGTTTCGGCCCTGAGATTCTCAAGCTCGGCCCTTATATTTAGCAATTCTTCCTTCTCAGCAAGCAATTGTTTTTTATCGTTCTCCAAGCTATTCTCCTCGACTTTCAGAGACTTTTCTTTTTCCTTCAAAGCTTTCGATTTTGAATTCAAATCCATTTCCTTTTCCTTCAATTTCTGCACTTTCTTTTCAATTGCTTGTTCCCGTTTCCCTATTTTCTCTTCCATATGAGAAACTTCAGCTTCCTTCTTCTCCACCTCCACCTCCTTATTTTTCAACTGTTCATCATGTAACTTTCTCTTCTCGTCCAACTCCAACTCAAACTCCTTCTGCTTTTCAGCCAGGATGCTGTTATGTTCATCCAACAGTTTCTGAATCCCCAACTACATACAAGAAAGTAGTCACAAAGTCAGAGCAATTAAGCGGAAAGAAGAAGTAAAAATGCAGTGACAGTTTTCCGCAGAAATGAGTCGCATCATATTAGTGCCTTGCCAACCACACACCCCAAAACACTATCAAACATGGATACTATGAAGGGAAAAAAACAACTCAATAATTAAGATGTCCTTGACCCAAACAAACATATTGTATTTATATATATATATATATACACATAAGATGATGCAGTTACTCACTCTCTCTCTATCATTCAAGTTCTCTTCCAATTCCAGCAATCGTTTCTCTTTCTCCTCTAAGCTCTTCCTTACCTCATCAACTTCCTGCATAAAGCTAACTGACAGTCAAAAAAAGGGAAACCAGCACAAGCACAATAATCGACCAGGTCCAAGTAAAAAATAAACTTGCCTTCTCCTTAAGGGCTAAGGTTGCTAGCCTACTGCCAATATCGTCTTCTTTGTTTTTTAAAGTCGAATTAGTTATCTCAATTTTCTTTCGTAATTCTTCAAGATCATTCTGTTTTTGCTTTAGCATTTTATCATTATCATTCGCCCTTTCTTCTCTTTCGGTCAATAATCTTCTACCATCAGCCAGCCTCTCCTCCGCTTCTTGTAATTTTCTGTCCCACTCGCGTAAGTCTTCCTTTTGTTTAGAAATAGTGGAATCTTGTGCTTTACGTCTAAGAAAATGAGATTTCCATGTTAGACTACAACTAAGACATAAACTTCATTCATGAGAATGCATAGAGATGTTTAATATGAAAGAAATTATAAGAGCTAAAAGCCTCGAGCATACTCTTTGGTGAAGAAGGATCGCTCTCTTCGAAGAGCATTTTCTTGAGCCTCCAACTCTTGCAACTTTCTCTCAATTTCTGAGCTCTTCCTGCTCGCCTCAGCAAGCTTGGCATCTGCTGCATGAAGTTTTGCTTCAACCTCCAACGATTTCTCTTCAACACTTGTTGCTATTGCATTAGCCTCAGCTAGTTTTGAATCAGCATTAAACTTAATTTCAGCATGTTCTGCGCGCATCTCTCGTAAAGCCTTCTCGAGCTGTGTCAAGGAATAGCATCAAAACTTACCAAACGATCAAATTTGTTACATTATATAAAACAACTACAGATGTTAATACTACGGCACACCACATATGCTTTTTACAAGAACAGGCAGGACTATGCACTCATTATCTGATACGTCTAGATTTCAAAAACCTACAGAAACAAGTCAGACACATGTATTGTTTCCTATATAACTACAGTTATCTTAACACATGGCGAGCAACATTAAGCATAATATGTGAAAAAACACCAGTTGCAATTTTGTATTTAAGAGATATTTATCACATTAGTTATTATATAATGCAATAGTAAATCATCGCTAACAATTTTTCTCCTTCACAAAATGAAATAACAATTTGATTATTAGAAAACAATAAATTTCAGAATGAACAAAATGAAGACCAAAGGGTACATTCATACAGAACTAAGAAAGTGTAATTTCTTACATCAAGCACACACTGTCTTTCAACCCCCAAAGCCTTCTTTAAGTTCTCTTCACGCTTCTCCAATTCAGACACTACACTTGAATGTGCTATTTCTTCTCTTTTCAAGTTATCAGTTGTGTCGGCTAAAGCTTGCTTTAGTTCCTCATACTTCAAATTCCATTCTTTTTTTTCGATCAGTAGAAGTCCCATATTGTACTGGTACTCAAAGAGCTGCAAATATCAGAAGTTAGACAACAGATTTATACAGAAAAATATTTAAACTCATAACAATTTTGGAAAACTACACTCAAACTCAGATCAAGCATTTATTTCAACATTATAATGAATATTATTAATGTAATTTAGAGTACAAGCACTACCTCTACAAAAAGATAGACAAAATCCAAGAGAAGGCTAATTCTTTTTGATCAATTTTAATTTGTTACTTGATTGAATCCGTCGACAAATCTTTAAATTGTCAGGAGAAAAAAAATTAGGCTTGTATTCCAACAATGCACAAAATTTATTATGCGATGGCCTTCCTAATTGCGCAATTCTATGATACAACTAGTGAATATTTTCCCAAATATGCACTTAATCTGAAACTACTAAATATTAGTACCAACTCTTGAAGGAAAAAAAAAAGACTAAAACGTGATTAAAAAAGCCAGAGCAATCAATTATCCAAAATTGAGCAGACACTAACCTCATTTTCGAGCTTCAATACCCTCTGAGTCAACGATGTTTGGTCCATAGGCCCGTCGCTTTCAAGAAAGGCCACGGCTTTGCCTGTAGCTAACGTATTACCATTCCTCGGACTTCTCGAGTTAGGGTTCAATCCCGAACCCTGTCCGGAAACTGACCCGTTAATTTGACCGGGCTCGCTCCTAGGAGTCAGAGACCACAACTTCTGCGGCGAAAACATTTACAGCTTTTTTCAAGATCGCAAGCACAACTTCATAAAATCAAAGCTTCAGTGTGAGAAGCAGTAATTTTGAGTAGTAATTGGTGAAACGAAACCCTATATTCTAGAGTACACTAAGCCGGACGTGAACAGGGTTCCCAAATTCCGCCGAATTGGAAGGGGTGAAATCCGGTAACTTCTCAAAAACCAATTTTCTCTCTCTATCTTTCTCTCTTTCTCTCTCTACTTTCTTTGCTTTTACAGAGCCACCTTTCGTGGTGTGCGCGGATCACTCACGTTCCTTTATTTTATTTCTTTTATTATTTAAATACCCCGAAAGCAATTCCATATCTGAAATTACCGTTAGCCCATGGGCCCTATCTGTTTTTAGCCGTTCGGAAAGGGTAGTTTTGGTATTCTCTGGGCCGCCTTTCTGTGAAGAACGTGGGGGTTTGGGTTGGTAATTGTATTTAGACTAAATTACTCTTGATTTGGACAGCAGTAATGGGCAAGAATCGTAAAAAGAGGAAAACCAAGGGGTGTTTTGGTAAAATAAATTCGATTAAAGAATATGCTGAATGGTAATGCCTCGGTGTGTATGTGCTGTTTTGTTAAAACTTAAAACATTGGAAATGAGTTGGCGACTAAATTGATTTCGTTCGAAGATAAGGCATTTATTATTATTTATTGATCAGCATTTAATAATACTATAAAACAAACATTTCTGCAATTTTTTTTTATTGTTATTTGTGATTATCCATAATATTCTTTGGGTATGTTTTTTCCAAAGAATAATTATTCTTCTTTTTTGGTCTTTTATTCCAAGGCCGATAAGATTATCACAGCTGGAATTCTTGGTCTCAAAACAACATTCTAATTTTGACTGATTTACCTTTTATTCACATTTTCTTATATAACTACAAAGAGAAATTAATTAATGTTCTTCTATATTTCTTCTTTTCTTAGAATTAATTGGTCAATTTGTATTGTATTCATCTTTTCCGAATCTATCAAACTAATATCATGTAAATTAGTTTTCATTTTTGGTTCAAATCATTATTTCTGCAGGATATTTTGAGATTGATAACTTAATCTATATCTATAATCTTGAAAGGCGAGGAAGAAAAAAGCTAATACATATTATATATTTATGTATACCAATGCATCGGGATATTATTAAATTTCATATTAAGTTATAATATTACATTTTTTATTAATTAATTTACCACAATTTGATTTAGAAAACAATTGATTTAATTTATCGATGTGTACAATTCAGGAATAGATATATTAACAAGTTAAATAATACAATGTTCAAGTTTAATTTAATTGTGTTTGTATCGTGTTTGATATTATATTATATTTGTATTTGGATTAAATTAATCGAACTGACTTCAACGAACTTTAATCGAGTCGAACTCCGGTGTCTTGATATTTGTATTTGTTACATGTATTTTATTATTTTTCTTGTTTATTGTGTCATATTCTAATCAAGTTTCAAAAGCTACCGCATGAAAAATATTATTTAAAATTTATTTAATATGTAACTGAATCGAGCTCAAATATATGTTTATCGATGAACTTGCTAATTTCATTTCTAATAAAAGTATCAACCCAAAGTTATCGGTAGATAGATATGCAATAGACCAAATAAAAAGAAATATTATTTAATTTATTTAATTAAAAAAATTAAAAAGCCCACAAGTGCACAAATTTACGAAAAGAAAGGGCAATTCTTCTATATGCGAGTGGAATACTTACCAATTTATGAAAGAGAAAAACAATATTAACTTTTAGTGTAAAATTGAGAACCTTAGTTGTTACACTAATTATTTTATTTGATATATATGCAAATACATAAAAGTTAAGGAACTTAGTTAACATTACGTCAGACCTAAGTAAAGCATTTTTTTTTAAGAACCCTAAGTAAAGCATTATACGAGAGAAGGAATTAGCTACTAGTGCACAAGAACATAAAGTATGTTTTGCTTTTCTTACAAGTTGTGCAACTTGATTCCAAATATTTCTTAACGGGTTTATTTTTCTGAAGTTTTGCCACTTAAATGTTCCAAACTCCCTTATATCAATTATCACAGTGAAATTATTTTCTTTTGAGTTTAGTTTGTTGGGTTATCTTTAATTCGTCGGTTTTTCATATAGTGGGACCAACATGCATTCTTTTTTTTTTTTTTTTTAACATGAGCAAATAAAACAGAACAGTTTCACATATCGGCAGACTTACCTCCTCTAGGATGTTTCTCGTCGTTATGTCAAAAAGAATCATCACTCCGTTCCTACTAGAGAACTCATCCACACGATGGCAAATAAATAATTGTTGCAAGTCTTACCCAACAACGTCAAAAACTAGCTTATTACGAAATGTAGACCCACATGCAAACACGCAAGTATGCGTGTTTTTCATGATGTAATACGTTATAAGTATAAATATAAATATCGTCTCTACATGGACTTTGTGACAAACTCCTACCAAATTAAAATTTTGCTTTACTTCATGAGTTAGCATGTGCAGAGGATCGGAGGCCTACCCTTATGGCGAAGTTGAGGCTCCATGACCTAGAAATCATTGGTTCGAAGCTCATATGATGTGTGAGTCTTTCCCTAGTTTAATATTAGTCTTGTAAATCAATATTTTTTGGATTTGTCAATTGAACATTTTTTATACTTTATTAGTGATGAAATATATTTATCGATGTAGTGATGTAATTACCATTTCCCTCAAAAGAAGAAATAAAATGAGTTAGTATGCATTCAACTGAGGGATCTTATTTTTTGTTATGAATCTAAATTTTAATCTAATTCTGCTTTATTCCTAGGTGATTCGAAGTTAAAAGAAACATGAACAACAAATCCTAATGTTTTGGATACGGGAGTTTTCTATATATCCCAAGATTATCCACGAGTCAATATTTATTCTAATTCCAATTTCAAAAATAAAAACGAATTCAAGAATAATCAATAAGATGATCAATCAAATTGAAAATATTACTAAACAAGATTGATTAGCACAAATAATGATTCTCAATGATTGAACCTTATCAAAATCCACTAAACCCAACTAAGATCGATATAATTAATTTTAGATTAAGAGAAACTAGTTCCTAACGATCAACATTCAATCTTAACATTCATCACTATCCGATCCAATACAAGATATAAGAATTTAAGAATAAATTCCAATTAGATTGATGCCTAACTCATTGCTTAGATGAATTCTAAGGTCTCTTTTCAAAGTGTATGTGATCAATCTGAAAGAACGACATAAAGTCGTTCCCCAATGAATCTCGCTTAAAAGTCTTCCAAAAAGGTATCAACAATCGGTTAGATAATAACTTAATTCTTGCATAAGACACTTACTTAACCAAACTGAATGAAAAATAACTAGAATTACCTACAACTCACAAGAATTCAAGGAAAACTAAACATTAATTAATTGTTTCCACAAGATTATCAATAGATCAAATGACAATTTTCTAAGCTCGGATCTCACAAGATCCATTGTGAAACGGTCAAGATCCCCACTAGTAGACATAGGTGAGAGTTGATCTTGTCTAGTGATGACTAGATAAGAGTTGAGATGATGGAAGACGATAGGGCACATTCCATCTCGTTCATTACTGGGTGAGTTCGTGGATGTTACTTCACGATTATCATCTCATCACATTATTGACGAGGTTTGCCGTCTGCTAACATCTCGTTTGTATATATTCTCATTTTTTAAGACTTGACCAGGTTATTAGTACTATTGAAGTGAATACATTTTTTGTCCTCTTTATGGGTCGACTTTTGCACATTCATCCTTCTAATTTTTTTTTTTTTTTTTTTTTTTAGCAAATGCATCCATCTTATCTAGTGATTATCGATTCATTTTTTCGGCTATTTCATGGTTGAGACAGCCTCACATGCAAAGCAAGCGCATAACTTGAGGGTCTAATATTAGATGAAGAGACGAAAATGCCTTCCAAGTAATGCACGTGAGGCCGTCTCCGCCGTATAATAGTTGAAAAATGAATTGGTGATACCCTATATTGATAAGAATGATGCATCTGCAACAAAAAAACTTAATTTGGAAAGACTATTGTGCAAAAGACTACCGATAAGAAAGGAGAGAATTGCATTTTTGGTACATAGCTATAGGCCAATTCCCACTTTTGGTACGCAGCTTTATGTGTCCAACACATTTGGTACACCTCTTTAACAAAGTTCGACACATTTGGTACAACCGTTAAATAAATTTCAAAATCACCGTTAATTCCGTTAGTTCGACACATTTGGTACACCTCTTTTACAAAATTGACATGTGCGCGGCACATGGCTGCCCAAAAAAAAAAATTTAAACTTGATAAACTTTTATAAAAATTATCATATGTATTTATTATATTTATCATATCATATTTATATACTGATAAAAAAATATGTATTTATTATTTATATGACATGTAAAATATAATAAACTATATAATGTCATTTATAGTTTAATACTGGAAGAAGAATAAAATATAATAAACAAGTTTATCAAGTTTCAATTTTTAAAAATTATTTATAAAAATAGTTTATTATTTATAAAAATTATTAAAAAATATGTCTTTATTATTTATATGACATGTAAAATATAATAAACTATATAATGTCATTTATAGTTTAATATTGAAAGAAGAATAAAATATAATAAAAAGGTTTATCAAGTTTCAATTTTTAAAAATTATTTATAAAAATAGTTTATTATTGTTATAGATTATTATTTATAAAAATTATTAGAAAATATGTATTTATTATTTATATGACATGTAAAATATAATAAACTATATAATGTCATTTATAGTTTAATATTGCAAGAAGAATAAAATATAATAAACAAGTTACTTTAATTTATCATATTTATAATTATTAAAAAATATGTATTTATTATTTATATGACATGTAAAATATAATAAACTATAATGTCATTTATAGTTTAATATTGGAAGAAGAATAAAATATAATAAAAAAGTTTATCAAGTTTCAAATTTTTTTTTTTTTTTCTGGGCAGCCATGTGCCGCGCGCATGCCAATTTTGTAAAAGAGGTGTACCAAATGTGTCGAACTAACGGAATTAACGGTGATTTTGCAATTTATTTAACGGTTGTACCAAATGTGTCGAACTTTGTTAAAGAGGTGTACCAAATGTGTTGGACACATAAAGCTGTGTACCAAAAGTGGGAATTGACCTATAGCTGTGTACCAAAAATGCAATTCTCTCGATAAGAAAGAATAAAAAATATGATATGCTCTTAGTTTAATATTATAATTTGATGGGTAGGTTTGTCATTTTAAGGCTAAATTCTTCACATTTGAAGTCCACCAATTAATTAATTCAGATTGCTATTTTCGTGGGACATTTTGCCTATTTTTATGTGAAATTACAATCCTCCCTTTTTGCTTATTAGTATTTGGCTTCCTTGATTTCATTTCCCTCGTACCAAATAGGAATTTTTTTCCAAGATAGTCTTTTAGATAAAAGTATTTCCCAAAATGACTCAAACTGAAAAATATTTCCCTAAATGTACATTTTGTGAAAAATTGCAGTTGCCAACTGTGACTTTTCAAAAAATCGCAATTAACAACTGCGATTCTTCATTTTTACGAAATTATGAAAACTAAAATTAAATTAAAAAAATTACTAAAAATCGCAGTTAGCAACTGCGATTTTTGGTAATTTTTTTTTTTTTTTTGGTTTTTTTTATAAAATGGCTTGAGTTTGTAAGTATTTGATATTTATATTAGTAATAGTACTTTAAAAGAAATGTTGGTCTTCCATTTCAGTATAAGTATGACCTTGTGTTTCTACTGCATTCTTATCAAGCATGTTTATATATAATCAGGTAAAATATATTTGTGCCCAATGCATTCATGTATTGTTCAAGTATTGATATTGGAGTATAATTATATATCTTCTTTTATGTCCTTTCTATTTTGACTTCCGTATTCAATCATATAAAACAATCAGAATGTATAAATGTTTTCTAAAATTTAAAGGAAGGAATTTCTTAGTTTAACGAGTTCACATTTTCCAGTCGGATTTCGGATATCTACCGAACTCAAATTCGGTCATCATTTTGAAGAATTCGAACGGACTCGGACCGGATCCGATTATTACAAAGAAAAGTCGTATTTAACAAATGGGATGAAACACAAATACACACGTTAATCACGTGCAATCCACGTGCACTTTTCTAGATGCTTGAAAATTTTAAATGACTTATCCAAGATTCAGCCTGATAAGTATATTAATTGGGATGGGTTTCATTTGACTCAACAAGCTTAAAGAGATATGTTGCTCAATTGCTCATTCAGGATATTTTACCCAAGATTAAGTGCAATGCTTAATCATGATAAATTTTACTTTTTCCTTTTTTTCAATGTTTAAGTGAAAAAAATTGAAGAAGTGAGAATGTACTTTTACATGCTTTGTTGATCTACTATATCATTTTGAACTTGTGGTGATAAAAATCAGATTGAAGTATTTTTTTGGTTAATGAAGGATATCTTTCACGTAAACTTCATTTTCACGTAAACTTAATTTTGATTGCTTCTACAGATAGGGCACGTTCTGCTTGTGAGGATCCATGAGTCCATGTACTCTTTGTGGAACACGTGGCAACAAGGTAGGAACCGATCATCCGGCTTGAATTCGGATAAGCACGCGGAGCATTCTTCGTTGCCTCCTTCGCTGGGGTTATTGTCCTCGATAACAACCGAGGCCAACTCATTGGATGCGTCATTGGCTGAAGCGTCCAGCAGGTGGAAACGCTTGAGTAGACGGTTGATGAGTATAGAGAGAATTGCCGCTGAGGCAATGATGACGACTATCATAATAGTTGAAGTGGATGATGACTTGGTAGTGTCGACGTACGGAGGCAAAGCCTGGGGGTCGAATACTGAAGTCATTGATGTTCTGAAAGAGGGATTTTAGTTGTTTAATTTATGTCGCGCGATTTGTAAAAGTTAACTACTTAACTATTTAGTTCTACGTAAGTTTAATGATGTTCATAGTGTTATGGTTACGTATGAATTTAATATTTTTTGTGATAAATGCTATATTATTTGATTATGTAATTGTTAATAAATTATACATAGTATAAAATTTTGATTAAATTGAAACCAAACTGAACCAAAAATTTTCGATTTTAAAAATCAAGAATCGAAATTTCGGATAAGTTTTCACCGAATGAACAAAAATTTAAATCGGAAACTCTATTGTCAACCTCTTGAACAAAACTCTCATATAATGATAATTTTTGAAACATTTACAGTACCCAAGTTGCATTTATTAAAAAATATGGATATAGTAATAATGTAAACAAACTTAATTTAATATTTTGTTTCTAGGATACAAATTGTATACAAACTTATTATATAATTTTATGATATAAATTAATTTCAAACTGTGCATAGTAGGGCTGTCAATGGGGTGTATTTTAATCCGAATTCAATTCGAATTCGGTCCGATTTATTAGGATATTTATCCGATTTGTGATTCGATGGGATCTGATCTGATTATAAAGATCCGTAATCTGAAATAGATGGGGCGAATATGGATCTAGTATGATCCGATTTATTAAAAATTCGAATCCGATAATACTGTATTAAATTTATAATATATTATTTATATATACAATATTTTAAGTTTTTAACCAACACACAAATAAAATCTATTTGTCATTCTTTAAAAGCTCAACTCCATTAAATTATAAATCCAAAAAAAAAAAATTAAACATGTTATTAGGCTCACTATCACACTATGGACTAATGGCCGAAATCATGTGACTGGCAAATATGATTTACAACATTTTTTCGAAAATTTAATACTTCATCCACTTCAAAACCTACATTTTCTCAAAAGCAGCTAGCTCCTCCCTTTTTCCATTTTTCTATATTTTTCTTCTTCTCTACTAGGGCTGAAAACAAGCTCAAACGAGCCGAACAAGCTATTGTTCAAACTCGGCTCGAAATTTGAGCCAACTGTTCAAGCTCGGCTTGGACTCGAGCTTTTCACTTGATTTTATGTTTGAGCTCAGCTCGAGCTTAAGTAGAATGGCTCACGAATACTCGCTCGGCTCGGTAAGCATACCATTGTCTATTTTCACTTTATAATTTATGTAGTATACATCTGTCTATTTTTACTTTACGACATCAGAAGCCTACACTTATCACATCTGGGGATAAAATAAAAGCAACTGAAGCCTATCACTTGTCACTTTTGTGCAACTTTTGATAATAGGAAAAGCAATTTTCTGACAAACTTCAATTTAATATTGCACATTTTTTCTCTTTCAAGTTACAAAGTTTTGACACGTTTTCCAAGGATCTGAATTATAATAAAGAAAGAAGCTTCTCCCTGCTAAACACCAAATCGCCATAGCCTTCGTGTTCACGAGCTCCACTGAATCGAACGAGTACTGTTCGAACTCGGTTCGAAAAAATCAATCGAGCTTTTTTTCTTGTTCGAGCTCGGATTGACAAAGAAGTTAACGAACTCGATCGAGCTTTTAACAAGCCGATTACGAGCCGAAAACCGAGTTACTCGGGTCGGTTTTCAGCCCTATTCTCTACCTTCTTCTATTCCACTTCTCTACTATTCCATATTCCCATTATAATTTGTATTGGTTTCCGTTTAAATGTATTGTATTTCTTCTTTTATGTCATTTATATTTTGACTTCCTTATTCAATCATATAAGACAATCAGAATGTATAGGGCCTGTTTGTCTCGCTTTTCGGAGAGTGGTTTGGGAAAGTGGTAGAGGTTTGAGAAATAATCTCGATTTGCGTAATATTGTTTGTTTGGGTTTTGGGAGAGTTGTTTGGGAAAAAAAAGTAAGGGTAGGTTTTTTTTGTAGGTTTGAATTAGTTAATTAGGTGTAAGAATAGTGTAAGACTTTATGTCACATCAATTAGTTATATATAATTAATTAATTGATGTATATATTATATGTAATATATGTGATAAATAATATTTTATAATTAGTTATTTGTGTTTTTTAAAATAATAAAAAATAAAGTAGATTATTTTTCATTTTGTTGATTTTTGCTTTTAAAAATATTATAATAAAATTATTTTAATCATTTTATCTCACCGACGAATTAATTCAAATGACATATTAAATATGCTAAAAATTACACAATATCCTTAAAATATTAACCTAATAGTTATTACACAATATCCAGATTAATCTACGTATGAAAATAACATATTAAATTGTCTTCATATTGTCGAGCAGAATAAAAATTAGAGAGAGAAATAGTCAGGCTATAGAAATAGAGAGAAATAGAAATGTCCAGCCGCTTTTTTGGACTATTTCTCAAAAAGTCAGGCTATAGAAATAGAGAGAAATAGACATAGAGTAGAAATAGAGTAGAAGAGTAGGGTTTTTTGTAAAAAAATACAGCCGCTTTTGAAACCTATTTCTGAAAAAAAATTACTGTAGCAAATTAATTGAGAAAGTGGTTGGGTTGTTTGTCTGGCCTTTCCGAAAACCGAATTTTTTTTCGGAAAAGCGAGAAAAATAGGCCCTAAATGTTTTGTAAAATTTAAAGGAAGGAATTTCTTAGTTTAACGGGTTCGCATTTTCCAGTCGGATTTCGAATATCTACCGTACTCAAATCCGGTTATTATTTTGAAGAATTCGAACGCACTCGGACCGGATCCGACGATTATTACAAAGAAAAATCGGATTTAACAAATGGGATAAAACACAAAAACACACGTTAATCACGTGCAATCCACGTGCACTTTTCTAGTTGCTTGAAAATTTTAAATGACTTGTCCAAGATTCACAACCAAAAACTTCAAGAAGCAATTGAAGAGGTTAAAAAAGAGATGTAACTATTATTTACAACGATTACTATAATGCTTATCTTGATCTATTACGCAACTCTCAACAGCTCGGTAACTATTTTATGAGCCTATTTCTTATTTACTTTATTATATATAGATAATAATTTTTCGTTATTGTATATTTTCTCAAAACAATATTTAAAATATTGTGAATACAATTTTATTGATTTACCGATCATCCGGCTTGAGTTCGGATAAGCACACGGAGCATTCGTCGTTGCCTCCTTCGCTGGGGTTATTGTCCTCGATAACAACCGAGGCCAACTCGTTGGATGCGTCATTGGCCGAAGCGTCCAGCAGATGGAAACGCTTGAAGAGACGGTTGATGAGTATAGAGAGAATTGCCGCTGAGGCAATGATGACGACTATCACAATAGTTGAAGTGGATGATGACTTGGTAGTGTCGACGTACGAAGGCAAAGCCTGGGGGTCGAATACTGAAGTCATTGATGTTCTGAAAGAGGGATTTTAGTTTTTTGATTTATGTCGATTTGTAAAAGTTAACTATTTAACTATTTACTTCTATGTAATGTTTAATGATGTTTATAGTGTTATTGTTACGTATGAATTTAATATTTTTTGTGATAAATGCTATATTATTTGATTATATAATTGTTAATAAATTTTACATAGTATAAAATTTTGATTAAACTGAAACCAAACTGAACCAAAAATTTTCGATTTTAAAAATCAAGAATCAAAATTTCGGATAAGTTTTCACCGAATGAACAAAAATTTAAATCAGAAACTCTATTGTCAACCTTTAGAACAAAATTCTCATATAACGATAATTTTGAAACATTTACAGTACCCAAGTTGGGGCAAAAAATCAATTTTGGTACCATAGAACTGGGCAAATTTCATTTTTCATACCAAAAGTTCAAAAATAACACCGGTTCCTACTCAGCCGTTTCAAAAAAGGCACTTCCGTTAATTTTCTTAACGTTTCTGCCACGTGTCCGTTAAGTCTTCGTGGGCGGGCTGAGCACGTGGGTCGGATTCTGCCCGTTGGAACATAAAATTCAATTTTGGTACCATAGAACTGGGCAAATTTCATTTTTCATACCAAATTCCGTTATGTTTTTCTGTTTTTGAAATGGTTGTGGTGATATGTTTAAATTGGTTTGTTCTACGGTAGACTAGTAGTCATGTTACTTTTTTTTTCATTTCATTTTAACAATAAGCTAAAAAAAAAAGTTTAATTTGCATAATTTAAATTTGCAACTTAGATTCCCGGGACTCCCGAACCCGTCCCGAAATCCCGAAATTAAATCGTACCCGAAACCCACGGGACCTTGGTTGATCTACCGGGTTTCGGGACTTAAATTTGAAATCCCGAAATACCCGAATTCCCGAAAACCAATCTCGATTCCACCCCTACGACCGTCGGCTCCGGTGGCTTTTGGTCGGAACTGGTTGAGGGTTTATGTTCCCCTTGTCGTGGAGAACTCGTACATATAAAGATCTTTTCAATCCTTTGAGTAATCTATTCGAATTTTGAGTTCTAATTTTCGAATTGTAGGTCATAATTTTTGAAATTTCAAATCGTGATTTCTTCTTCGATTCTTAACCAAACTTCGTAATTCTTGTTGCATTAGTTTCCCCTGACCGTGCGCATCATTTTCCATAGGTTTATTGTAGCTGCCATAGACGGTTGAGCTCCGCCCATGACAAGAGGAACAAAAATCTTCAACCAATTTCGACAAACAGCCACCGGAAGCCGGCGATCGTCCATAGGAGGAAGAAGGCAATAATTGCAAAAACAACCTGCTCAATTTTAGACAATTGCATTTCCCCCCTATTTTGAAACGGCTGAGTGAGAATTGGTATGATTTTTGGACTTTTGGTATGAAAATTGAAAATTCCCCAATTCTACGGTACCAAAATTGAACGGGCAGATTAGTGCCCCACGTGCCCCTCACATGCACTTAACGGAGGAGACTAAACGGGCGTCGGAAAACTTAACGGCTGTATGATTTTTGAACTTTTGGTATTAAAAATGAAATTTGCCCAGTTCTATGGTACCAAAATTGAATTTTAGCCCATTTATTAAAAAAAATGGATATAGTAATAATGTAAACAAACTTAATTTAATATTTTGTTTTTAGGATACAAAGTATATACAAACTTTTTATAATTTTATGAAATAAATTAATTTCAAACTGTGCATAGTAGGGCTGTCAATGGGGTGTATTTTAATCCGAATTCAATTTGAATTTGGTTCGATTTATTAGGATATTTATCTGATTTGTAATTCGATGAATCTGATCTGATTACAACGATCCGTAATCTGAAATAGATGGAGCGAATATGGATCTAGTATGATTCGATCTGTTAGAAATTCGAATCCGATAATAATGTATTAAATTTATAATATATTATTTATATATACAATATTTTAAGTTTTTAGCCAACACACAAATAAAATCTATTTGTCATTCTTTGAAAGCTCAACTCCATTAAATTATAAATCAAAAATATATATATATATATATATATATATATATATATATATATATATATATATATATATATATATATATATTAAACATGTTATTAGGCTCACTATCACACTATGGCCTGATGGCTGAAGTCATGTGACTAACAAATATGATTTACAACATGTTTTCGAAAATTTAATACTTCATCCACTTCAAAACCTACATTTTCTCAAAACCAGCTAGCGCCCCCCTTTTTCCCTTTTTCTATTTTTCTATATTTTTCTTCTTATCTACCTTTCTTCTATTCCACTTCTTTACTATTCCATATTCTCTTTATAATTTGTATTGGTTTTCGTTTAAATGTATTATATTTCTTCTTTTATGTCTTTTATATTTTGACTTCCGTATTCAATCATATAAAACAATCAGAATGTATAAATGTTTTTTAAAATTTAAAGGAAGGAATTTCTTAGTTTAACGGGTTCGCATTTTCCGGTCGGATTTCGGATATCGACCGTACTCAAATCTGGTTATCATTTTGAAGAATTCGAACGGACTCGGACCGGATATGACGATTATTACACAGAAAAATCGGATTTAACAAATGAGATAAAACACAAATTAAAACAAGCGTTAATCACGTGCACTTTTCTAGTTGCTTGAAAAATTTAAAGGACTTGTCCAAGATTCACAACCAAAAACTTCAAGAAGCAACTGAAGAGGTTAAAAAAGAGCATTAAGATGTAACTGTTATTTTCAACGATTATTATAATGCTTATCTTGATCTATTACGCAACTCTCAACTGCTCGGTAACTATTTTATAAGCCTATTTCTTATTTACTTTATTATATATAGATAATAATTTTTCGTTATTGTATATTTTCTCAAAATAATATTTAAAATATTGTGATTACAATTTTATTAATTTATGCAGGCTTGGATGCGTAAAATGTACAAAAATCATGTTGTGGAATTAAATCTTGGTGAGGAGTGCGGGGTAAAAGGGTCACATTTATCATCATAACTCGAGAAGGTAAAGTGACATGTTTATCATAACATTTGAGCAAAATATGACATTTATTATAACACAAGGGGTAAGTGTCATATTTATAATAACTTATGGGGTAATTAAATATAACTTGGTTGGATCAAAGAATAGTATATAAAAGGGGTATTTTTGTTAATTCATATTTTTTTAGTCAAGAAGATAATGTAAATTTTAAAAAAAGATTATAGAAGAATAAAGTGTTGTTGCGTCACTCAAGCTATATGAATCATGTTGTGGAGAGTTTTAATCATCAAGTGGTCCTTTCTACATTACTCAAGCTATATACATGTGAAAGGGAAAAATTGACAGTTAATTTTTTCTAATAAAACTCTTAAAATTAATTCGATTGTGAGAAGTCACCAAACGAGCTTTGAGTCACGGGTTGTTGCGGCCTAGCTAACACTATATATGAATTCTTCTACAAGCTCGACTTAGTTAGTTTGACGAACATGCTCACTCCTCTCATTGCTAGTTGTATATAGAAATTATAAAACTATATATTTGATATCCGCTCTACTACAAATTGGATCGGTCACAACTTAAAAAAAAAATTGATACAGTACAAAAAACTTTAAAAAAAAAATTGATTCAATACAAATACTTTTAAAAAAGAATTGATTCAATACAAATACTTTTAAAAAGAAAATTGATTTAATACAAAAAATTAAACCAAGACAAATGTTACAACCATTAAAACTTTTAACAACCTTGTCTTCTTTCAATATTCCTTTCCACATAATTGTTATTCCCATTAATTCTCCATTCATTGTGAGGTACGTAGGGTGCACCGCTTTACGGTACTATTTCCTATAAGAATTTTTTGCATGGATAGCTACAAACATAGTGTCGGAAAGTATCGCAAATAAATATTATTAACACCAGGAAAAATTGGATCAGCAATATAATTATACTCCAATAACAATGCTTGAACAATACATGAATGACTTGGGCACACATATATTTTACCTGATTAAATATAAATATGCATAAGAATGCAATAGATACTTAATTTATTATTTATAAATATAAGAGATAACACAAGGTCATCCTTATACTGAAATGGATGACAAATATTTCATTTAAAGTACTATTACTAATATAAATATCAAATCCTTACAAAACTCAAGTCATTTTATAAAAAAAAAAAAAAATTTACCAAAAATCGCAGTTGCTAACTGCGATTTTTGGTAATTTCGTAAAAATAAAAAATCGCAGTTGTCAATTGCGATTTTCACAAAAAGTACATTTAAAAAAATATTTTTCAATTTAAATCATTTTGAAAAATACTTTTTTATATATTGAAAAAAAATTCTACCAAACAGCCCGGAAGAATTCATCCCCCAATCGAATTGATAGTCAAAAAGTCAACCCATGCTAGGTGCTCCGGCCATACTACGTTTTCCGCAGTATAATTAATTTCTTCTCTTCTTGATATAGCATCTTTCAATGGCGGCGCCGGTGGTACGATTCCCGATATTCCCATTAGTGAGAACAATAGAAATCGCAGTAACCGTACTGGTATTGATATGGACTGTGCATTACAGAGGCGGCTTAGCTCTCGTATCGGACACAAAAACTCTCATATTTAACGTAAAAACCCTTTCCTCTTTTCTTATATCTTTTTGGTCTTGAATTTACTCTTGATGAAATATTAGATTTGAGATGGATGAATTTTGCACTTTGTTACTTCAATTGATTGTTATTTGTTTTTCTAGGTTCATCCTGTGTTAATGGTGATTGGCCTTGTGGTTCTAAATGGCGAAGGTATGAACTATTCACAATATGTAGAATAAAATGAGTGAGCTATAGAAAGAAATTGTGTAGACGTTTTCGGATCCATACCTTGTTTTGACAGATATAAATTCAAGCACTACCTAGTAGAGCAATAGCCGATTTTCTATATGAAGATTCTGTTCTTGATACTGCTTCACAATTGGTTAAGAAACCAATATAAAGATTGATATTGCTAATGAGAAGATCTAAATTTGTTCAAATAGTGAAACGAATGGACTTTGTTATAGTTTTTAAGTTACTCAATGCTTTATGTTATTGCGGACTTTTCACTTGTTTTATTTTGCTTGAACATGATCTTTATATTGGAGGGTTTGTTCTGTCTCTATGTGGACTTGTTTGACTTGCTCATATGTCTTTATTTAATCCTCGGAAGTATGTTAAATTGTCTGCATAGACTTTTGCAGCCATGCTAGCATACAAGACTGTCTCCGGAACAAAAGGCTTCAAAAAATTAGTTCATCTTACTCTGCAATGCTTGTCTTTTTCTTTGAGCATAATCGGACTTTGGGCTGTTTGGAAGTTTCACAACCTTAAAGGCGTTGATGACTTCTATAGTCTCCACTCGTGGCTAGGCCTAGCATGCCTTTTCTTGTTTGGAATTCAGGTAATTATGTTAGATCTTAAATGCCTCTGCTCGATCTATAGCTATTTTCTACTTGCGTAAATTGTTAATTTTTTGATATTCTTTTCTGCAGTGGGGTGCTGGATTTGTGGCATTTTGGTATCCTGGTGGATCAAGAAACAGTCGAGCTAGCTTATTGCCGTGGCATGTATTTTTTGGAATATATATTTACGTTCTAGCTATAGCTACCTGTGCCACTGGGTTTCTAGAGAAAGCGACGTTTCTTCAAATGCATGGGATTATATCACGGTACTCAACAGAGGCATTATTGATTAACTCTTTGGGTATATTGGTTATCGTTTTGGCTGGCTTTGTGATTCTTGGGATTGTCTCTCCTGTAAATGGAAAAGGCGACGTTCTTCCAAGAGGGCCAGTAGAATAGGTACTGTGAAATCATTGTGCAACTCTTGGTTGAGATTCGATATATCTTGGTTTGTTTTTGTTAATGGAAGAGAGTGTAACGAGATTGAAAATGTCGGAAAACATTTGGGATATGAAGTTTTTGTATGATTTTCTATTGCAAGGTAGGAAGAAACTTCTTCTGATTTGATGCTATGGTTATCAGAGTAGATTCAGCATTTGGTCTGTAGAGTATTAATTTTTGTTCATATTCATATATTTTCACTCGTACCTGTTCGAGTACAAAGCACAAACCAAACTTATCCAATTCTTTCCTTGTTTTTTTGTTCCTTGCAAAGGCCAACCAGTAAATGTAAACGATTTATGAATTATTAACGGACTATAATTTATCATTCAACAATGATTTATACTCTTATCAATTTAAAAAGTCAGAACATAATAAATTTATAAGATCAAATTAATAAACTATTTGTAGAACTATTTGGTTTGAATAATTACTGTAGCAAATGAAGCCAATATGGAGCAACAAAAGGCGAATATGTTTACTGATATTTGCCGGAGAAAAATTGCTTGACAAATGTTTAGCATGTCTTCCACATATTTTGTTCAGCAATTGTTTTTTTAATATAAAATAATTTGGATTCACTTCGATTGAGTCTTAATGAATATTGGTGTGACAGAACAAAATCCTTGCAAGTTAAAAAATAAAAATAAAAAGGGGGAAAGAAAGATTATACAGTTTCCCCCGTCTAACAAGAATTGATATATCCAGACAGGAAATATCATATTAAGAAGATATTGAAAATGTAATTTCCAAACCCCAAATACCTAATTAGAAAATTCATATATATATATATATAAATTTAGAAACTTCATTTGTTAAATAAACCATGATCTAAATTGTTATTGCATAAGCCAACAAATAAATTAACATAAGCAATTGATTCTCAAAAAAGAAAAAAGAATAATAAAAAAAACAATTTATAAATAGAAAACCACAAGCCCTCAATTACTGCAGAGGGATTCAAAAAACTGCCCGGAGAGGCAAAATATCTGCACTCTTCACAAGTCAGGGTGAGGTGAAAAAATAACAATTGGTTGCGTGTTGAGACATTCCAAAAGAGGAGGGTATTAAATATAAATTTAAATTAGTTATATATAATGTGAAAGCTGCTGCTGCAAGGGGGCTCAAAATTGGTTTATCATCTGGCATGCCAAATCCCTAGAGCATCATTTGCACTGCACATCTCTATATCCAGAGGTGGTCTTTACGATATTCTCGAACAATAACAGGAACACTTGTTGGTGGGATCTAAACACATCAACAAAATGAAACCATAATTTAGGTTTAAAAATACAAACACAAATAATTACATTATAACAAAGAGAAATTAATAAATAGGCTGAAGCTTCTAACAAATTCGAGCAGACAGAAGTTGACTATAATCAGGTAGATTAGTCCAAGTATCCTTAGAGTGTAATCATAGCTTAGCTTAGAATAATCGCGATGACAGTAAGAAAATGATTCCCAACTTACCATGCCATAGTCTGTTATGATCATTGATACATAATCTGCAGGTGTCACATCGTAACTGGAACAATGAAAAATAAAAGGGTGAGCCAGCTTAATAACAATAAACTACTTAAGTATGTACAAGTCAACAACAAAATCAGACTTACAACAAGTTCAGGAGTTGTAGATTCTCTTTATTGGCCCAACCATCCAAATAATTGATATCCTCTCTACCAGAAACCTTCGAAATAGCATCAGGATCACCTGCAATGATTTGCAGATAACAAACGCATAAGTTATAAGCAGAGTATTCTGATAATCTGTCATCTATTAAGCACGCAATCGGACATTAAAGAGGAAATGCTTTGTACCAAGTTCATTAGAGCAAATCGAATCAAGTTGAACCCTTTCATGAAACTTGTAAGCTTCACAACAAAACAAGACTGGGACATGGAACTGATTAGCAACCATAGCAACAGATGCAGTGCCAACTCTCGAGTAAACCGTTCCATTAGACAACACGGACGCCGCACCCAGAAATACTCTCGTGACTTCATGCATTATATAGGAAACTGCATTTATGTGAGTGTATGTGCAATTAATACCCTTCCCCACAAGTCTACGAAGCAATTTCTGCCCTTCAAGCTTTGGACGTGAATCCACTATCACCACTCGAAACTGTTTACCAAGCTCATGTGCATGCACTAATATCATTTCAACAGCCGATGAGGATGCATATGTGAGAAGGACATCACCATCCCTAATTTTGGTTACGGCAAGATTCACAATCAACTTATCTGCTAAAATTATTTTCTCAGATATAAAACGATCAATTTCAGATATAAGACTTGCTTTTGCCTCTGAATCAGACAGGTGCAAAGGTAACTTGGCAATCTGAGTTTTAAGAAACCTAATCGCATTTCCCATGCTGATTGAAAGCGGCCTGCATCCAATCAGAAAAGAGACATTTACATTTATTTTTGATGTCAAGTCCCTGATAATGGTTTTCTCAGGTGTAGTGTAATCCTTGATTGCCTCTTGGAATGCTTGAAGCATAGCAATACAGCGAGCATTGCCACCAGATATATCTCCAGCTAGATATCTCAACCCAACCTAATATGCGAGAGGTCAAGATAAGGGTAACTTGCATCAAATATACAAAAAATAATTTGATCAGTCATGAGAAAAGCGTTAAATTTCCATGATTCCTGCTTGTAAATTATTTACGGTCTTTTGTGCCAAAGTGTAATTTCTTTAAGAGATGGCAGGAGTAAACAGAGAAAAATTGGTGCCTGAGAAGTTACCTTGTAAACCTCAGGATGAACAGAATCCAGTTGGAAGAACTTCGACTCTAGGTCAGGCAGCCGTGTTCCATGTTCATACTGTGGTAGATGCCTGAAGAGTTCAACTCTGTTCCTAGCTTCGGTTTGCTTTACTACATATCGCTTCTTTGCCTTCTCAACTCTGTCTGCATCATCAAACTGCATTCGAGGATGAGGAACGTCTTTCTTCCTATCTTTATCTGGTTGACGCTCACCACCTTTTTTCTCAGACGCTGCAACTGAAGCATTGTCTTTCTTTTGTGAAACCGATTTCACAGACTTTGCTGTATTGGCATTTCCTGAATTGACCGCAGCACCAGCAGCAGGTGCCTTACTTCCTTCACCTAGAAGATCCAACATTTCAGCAATGTAAATATAATCATTATATAAAATGGATTGAGATTTATTTTCACAAAGATAAAACTAAGGCCACACACAGCAACAAATGGCTCGAGCTACCACAATCTGCAATTATTCAAAAAGTACAAAAACGGAAGCTAGATAAACAAAACAAATTAAGAAAAAGGATAGGGGAGAGTTCATGCATCTACTGATTCGAGAAAATGTAACAAAAATCCCTGTTATATTGAGGAGCCAAACACACTGAATTGCAGGTTTCTTCAAATTAATTATTTTAGTAAAAAATATCAAATTTAAAACAAGTACAAATGGCTAAAGAGAAACAGAACCTGATGCATGGTAATATTTATTGCATTGTAGAAGACAAACTTAAACTATAAAAGCACTTTACAACATTAAGAATAAAGATAAGACAATTAGATACCAGCAACAAATCAATCACCAAGATAGTTCGCTGTTTGAATTTAGAATCAAAGTTGGAAATTTTTATTAAAAAAAGATCAGCATCTTTGAAGTTCAATCCACTTATACAAAATGGAATAATAAAATAAAAAGAAGCTAACCAAAGAAAAAATATTTCTAATCAGTTAGCACTTGTGCACATTAGGTAATTCAGCAAAAAGATCCACTTTCGGAAAACACTAACAAAATACATTTTTTATGCTTGAGATTAAAATTTAAGTCAGCATTGATTATCAGAAAGACCCCTGCATTAATAAAAAGAACTGAACCTAAAGAGTATTTAATTCCTAAAGTGAAACATCGCGTTTGCCCCATGCTATCAATCGCAAGTCAACCAATACTCAGTATCCAAGATATATATGAACTATAACTGCACATAAAATGTATCTTAACATCATGAAAACAACAAATGCATGGAAAAGCAATTCAATATCCGATACAACTACCATCAAACAACAAACAATGACCATTCAAGCTGGGAATACTATGGAAAAATCAGCACCTTTAGCAACAGACTTTGCAGCTCGCTGTGCCTCTTGTATTGCCCGTCTTTCGGCTTTCGTGGTCGTTTTCTTCTCCTTCTGTGGCTTTTCACCCGCTGCCTTCTGTTCCTTCAGCACTTCCACATTAGCCGCTTTACCTGTTTCACAATCACGTCAAAAAAAGTACCAATTAAAGGAAAGGAGAAATATAAAATTTACCTTTAGCAGCAGGTGTCAAGTTCGCAACGTTATTCTGCTTGGCCGCCGCCATGTCAAACCCTCCAGCTGGCAACGAGGTAGCGAATTTTCCAGAATTACCCCCCTCAAAGAATTCCGTAGCCGCCGAAGGTGATAAGAACTCAGACGGATTGTAACTTCCGATTGGAATTGAGGAATCAGCGGCGCGGACGTGAGCGAAGGCACGGGTGAGGTCGGCGGAGAGGTGGCGCGGCGGTGGAATCATGACGGGGGAAAGGGAGTTGCCGGAGGCGGATATGTCGGATAGGGGGGGCGAATAGTTTTCCGGGTCGGGTGGACCCGATTGAGTGCGGTCGGGAGGGACAAGGGAAGTGAAGAATCCGACGTGCCGGACCTTCGGATCGCTGACGGCACGGGGTACGCGGCGAGGATCCATTATTCAGTGGTAGTAGGGTTTGGGGTGAATAGAGGCTTTTCTTATTTATTTTGTCTTTTATTGGTTCCCTTATCTCCCTCGGCCTTGGGTTATTTTATTTTGAGATTGCGGATGATGGAATCTGGGTTCGGAGATTGGGACAGGGAAATTATACAAGTGGGCTAGTGGTTGAATCTGATTCGGATTCTACTAGTATTTTGGTTTTGTATTAGACAAAAAAATAAAAATACATATTTACCTTTTCATTTTCCTCCAGTTTATTTTTGGCTTACGATATTGCCAGAGCACAAATTGTTGGCGCAAGAGCAAATTTTATTTATTTCCTAAATTGCCCTCAAAAGTCAAAAGCTTATTATTCCCAAGAGCATTAAATTACGCTTTTAATAAACCAACCCCTCAAAAGAATTTACATTTTTATTGCATCATCATAGATATAATCATCTCTCTCTGCTCTTTAAGTCACGGTTCCTCCATTTTTAATCAAAGTCTCAAGTTAATTTGGCACAATTCAGTGCAGTATCTTACGTAACTAAGATCAATGACCGAAAATCTAAATTTATTTCACTTTATTCTAAACCCAAACTCAGTGTTAAATTATCGAACCAATATATTATTCAAAACTGGGTGCAATCAATAATTTTACTTTTTGGCCACTGGGCAAGTAATTGTTGCATAAATCGGAAAATCGATCAAACCTCGACGAGTGTAAATAGATTTCTTCCGAAGTTATGGAAATGGGATTGTATTTTTGGTGCTGTACATTGGCCATAACGTTTGTAGATTAGACCCAGACTTCAAGTTTGATTACCACCATGAAGATTTTAATTAGCTCAACAAAGCTATAACTTATTTATCTCCTCTGTTGTTGAGGGACGTGATGAATCTAGTCATATGGAAATTTAAGAAGTTCTACTTTTAGATTTTCTCCATCTTCTAAAATTTCGATATCCTTATTTTAGATTAGAACTTGGAAGTTTAAAACTTTAGCAACAGATCGTCCATTTATATAACATAAATCATCTTTGTTTTAGATCAGAACTGAACCAATTAAACAGAAATTATTTTAGAAAAAATCATCCAACAAAGATGCCGTAAAACACAGAGCAACGGTGGAGTTTTTAGTTATTTATTTCTCTTTAGAGATCAACAACAAAAATTAGAAATTGCGCAATGAAGAAATTAAATATGAAAACTGGGAATAATTCAATTCATGGAGGGATGGAGATAAAGTGATCAGCTGAAGGAAGTCGATGTGAACTTTCACATTTGCAAACTGGAAAGGAGAGACAGGAGGAAGAATTTAATGGGAGAGAGAATGAATTTTTCATTGTTTGACTTTAAAGGGTATAATGGAAAATTAAATTATTTTGCTCTGGAAACAATAATTTGTGCTCCGACAATATCGCTTGCCTTTATTTTTAAAGGCAGCATTTAACCTCCATAACTATAATACCAACTCTACGCCTGAGGCCCCTAGTCAACTCATTGTCCCCTCTTTATAAGATGAAACAATATGCGCATTTGTTTTCTGAAAATATTTTCACGATTTTCAATTTTGTGAGTTTTTAGACACTTGACAAATATGTTAAAAATATATTTGTTACATTTCTTGTAAGGACGACGCAAAATCTCAAGAACAAGAAATGCTTAATACTAATAAACATTTTATAATGTGAAAAACACTTTTTAAATTTTCAAATGAATAGTGGCCAATTAAATCACAAGTTAAAAGCAATGTTATTAAAACCGGACCGGATCGGCCGGTCCGACCGGTTCGACCGCGAACCGGTGGCCTCACCGGTCCGGACAACACACAAAAACCGCTACCTTCCAAACCCAGTGTGAACCGTTGAAAACCGGTAAAAAACCGGTGAACCGGCGAACCGGTTTGACCCGCGGTTCACACATTGAAAAAGAAAGAAAAAAAAAAAAAAGGTGGCCCTTCTTCGCAGAACTGGAAACAATCGAACAAAAGAAAAAGGTAGACATTGTAGAGTTTGCAATAAACATAAACCATCTCTTTTGATAGTTTTTTAATTTGTGTGTAATTGTGATTGTGATGTACTGATGTGTGAGAAAATGAAGAGGACGGAGGAAAATTGAGTGGAAATTTTAGGTTTATAAATGAAGAGAAAATAGGGTTACAAGACATAGATGGGCTTAGCATTTTGGGTCTGGGCCTGCCTTTATGTTAATTCAATAAATTATTCATCAATTTCATTTAGTATTTAATGTATATGCCTAATATGGTGTCTAATTTAAATAAGTGTCAAGTGCTGAGATTTATTTATTTGTCATATAAAACAATAAAAATAAATAAATTAACAAATGGTGTAAAAAATCTATATGAAATATTATATTTTCTATAAGTATTTTTTCGTGTTATCTTTTTAAATCAAGTAAAAATACTATTATATAATATTGCCTAATAGCCCATTACTGTAAGTTAGTTTTCAAACTTTCAAGGCAGCTTATGGCAGGTATAATTATTAGTTCAATAAGTCTCAATAATATACAAATAACTAAGGTGATATCATATGTAGAACAAAAATCTGAAATTTCATTTACATGAAACATGTGCAAATTACACATGAAAACGTGCAATAATTACCTAAAGACTTTAATTAGAATTTGAACTTATTTGTTGTAACTGTTGCGATTTCATTTCTTTTTCAATCATACGTTGCATAAAGCTCAAAAAATTGTGTAATGGATGAGTGTATCTTGGTCTTAATACACATTTATAATTGTGTCTACTCTTTTAGGTTTGAACATGTTCTTTTATAATATTATAGTATATAGTTAAAAAATTAAATAATAATAATACATCATTATGATGTCATCCGGTCCGACCAGTGGTTCGACCGGTTCAATCAATAAAACCAGTAACCAGTCGACTCACCGGTTCAATGTCCAGTCCGATTCTGAAAACATTGGTTAAAAGAGATAAGAGTCAAACATTGGTAGGAAAAGTGGAGGAAGTTGTCCTACTAAATTCAAATCCAAAGCCCACATCACTAAGTTTTGAAATTTCTGAAAATTTCGAATGGATTGGCCCATTGGGAAAAAAGCTCAAACTATTGAAAATACCCTTTTCATAATTTCCTTAAAGAGGCCTTCTCTGACGATGGCCCAAATTTTCAAAACTGTAGCAATTTAAAATCACACCATTGAATCCCCCAATCTAAATTACATTATAGATCTAAAAGAAAGTGCAGATATTTGGTTAAAATTTAAGAAGAGGCCAAGAGAACAGTTCCAAACAACTTAAAGTTGAATATGAAATGTAAGATACAAAGGGAATAACACCAAAGAAGCACATCACATTGGTCTGGTTTGTCTAGCCAAATATGTTCAGTTACAGATCATTCATATTTGTTGTAAAAGAGATGCCTAATTCAGTACACCAGAAAGTTGTCAATGATTCACATGAAACTGGGGCATGTTGGTCCTTTCGACAGCCCAAGGCGCACTTCCATTCCATGATGCATGTCGGCTGGACGAAATGATTCAGAATCCCTAGGATCTGAAAACATATGTAAGAAGTTGAATAAGAATCATTAAATGCACAAAACTCATATTTCTTGCTAATTATAAAAACATATATTTATATATATTTCTGGTATGCATATCACAAATAATAAGTATTGACCACTCATCTGGAAATTACTGCATGAATGTGTAAACTGCAATTTCCAACTAATGCATGATGATAATTTCAATAGAAATGCAATGTTAAATAGGAGTGCGACAGTAATCAGTGTATCATTCCACATTCATTAGCTTTATAACCCAAAATGCATAAAACATGTAGTAGCAACATAGTGTGATATAGGAAAATTAATTTAACCATGACGTCAGAGAATTTTAACTTGTTTTTGGCCTAAATCTAACATACATCTCATCAAAGCGAGATGGCTTGGGGTTTGGTGTTTCCTTTTTAGTGAGGGATGGGGTGGGATGGTAGTTGCTTTAGACTATTGTTCTATAAACTATTAACTTGGATAGACTAAACCGTAGAATGCATAAATTAATAAATATATTTCATTAATAGATTTGTACAAACATTCTTGTAGAGTTTTGGTTAGTATTTCCATGACATCCAAAAAAAAAAAGCAAAGGAAACTTTAAATCATGTAATGAACCTATCATGTTGAACTATTCAGTTATATAATACCAGTCACCTTGACAAGCACTTCGTTGAGTACAAACAATCATGTGGTTGGATAGAAACGAATAAATAAGATATATAGTAACAGTACTTCATTACCATTGAGATAGTCTTCAAAACCAAAACCGTCCAAATCTCCAGTCATGGCCTCTAAACCCAAAAATGAAGATTGTATAGCTCCGGGAGGCCTTTGAAATCTACATAGCAAAAGAGGTCACAAACATGAGATATAATTTTGGAAGAGTTGTTGAGAGATTATTTTATGTAATTACCACTTATCAAGCAATAATCAAACTGCTAATACAGGATATTTGTGAATATAAAGAACATTCACACAGTTTCACTAAAAAGACATCAATTTCACCCTCAATGTGATATATAAACCCAACCAAGGACTACCAAAAAAAAGGGAAAGAATATCTCAATTAGTACACACAAAGCCTTAATGATACAAGAGAACGCAAAACATAAGAATCCTGCGAGTATCATATAGGGAACATGTCACAACATGTATAAGAGAAATAACCATAAACTATGTTTGGTTTGAATCCTAGCTAGAGTAAACAACTCCAACAATCAACACTCTAATGAAAGGTAACCAGATGAGTCTAGCAATGATATTGCAATATTCAACCAAGAAACAAGTGATAAAATGGTTTGTGTTCAAGCATTCCATATACTTAGTGATTTTTACCAGGAATAGAATTGTGTGATTTTACTAGGCGATCCTGAAGAACAAACCATAAACTATTCACAATCATTGGCTTCTTTGATTTGAAATCCTCCAGTTAAAATATATTTAAGATTTTAAAAGAAGTAAGCAGAAGATCTATTCAAGAAATCTTTTGAAACATTTAATCAAGAACCAATCCCACATATAGCAGCACTGACAGCACCAAAGATTTCTTCTCAGCTTCAAGGAAGACTAGTATGAGCCATGCATGAAATGAGAAAAATCAGGTGCTAATAAATTTTGCACACTATGGCAATATTTTTCTGCATGGATTTTTATTTTAATGGCTACTAGATGCTTATGAGCTTTATTGTTAAAGTTTAAAATTCATGACCCAAGAAGTAAACATAAACCTGAAAAACGAAAGCTAAAAACTACAGTAGCATAAAAATCCAACTTTCATTAGATTGTTTATCTGCAATCAAGTAAACTATCGCATCTAAACTTAAATACAGAACAATTATAGAGAACAAAAAACTGAATAGTATATCTAAATTTCCTCTTATAGCTACATGCATTGAAACAGCTTCATCATTCTTGAATGAAAAATAATTTGTTTTCCTCACATTGTCAAAAGATTTAATATCTAA
Organism: Penstemon barbatus; assembly: GCA_003313485.2. NCBI lineage: Eukaryota > Viridiplantae > Streptophyta > Magnoliopsida > Lamiales > Plantaginaceae > Penstemon > Penstemon barbatus. The sequence continues at coordinate 64,733,053 of CM064880.1, forward strand.
TTGGTTGGTTGAGATTCAAAATGTTTTAAGGCATTTGATAGAATAATCTTGAAGATTTTGGGAGCACAGCAACTGTGACCCACCTTCCCAACCTTTATCTTCTCTCTAATTGAGAAGGTACAAGCTAACTACTCCCCAAAATTAATTAAAGTAGAATCTTCAGAGCTTAATACTGGAAGTCGGATATCTCTTCAGCCTTTTAAGATCGCACTAAGCAAAAGCACCACTAGAGCATTCTAGATGAACTCTTTTAACCAGTAACACAAAGGATGATAATAAAGGGAAAGGAATACTTCCAAACTAAGATCTTATTTTTCACTTCAGACTTCCAATATATTTCTGCTATATGTTTATAAGAGAACAGCTCTCCAAGTGAACTGTATTGATGTTCTTATTTATCACTTCAGACTTACATTATATCTGCAATATATTTATAAGGTATAACAGCCCTTCAAGTAAACTTTATTGATGTATATGATTTACTATTAAACAAAAGGAAAGAAAAATGAAACATAAGTGTCACAAATGATATTACTACTCCTTTGAACCAGGATATAATACAGAACAAGAAGCATAATCATATGTAAAGCTCCTCTCATCATACTATATACAAACACATCTAAAGTAAAAGAGGTTTAGAAATAATCCCAAATTTCAGCCACAAAACCCTAGCAGCTTCTACACTACACTGGGCAATAGTAAATATAATGATATCAAATTAAAAAACAACTGAACAAATTTAAAGAGCTGGAAAACACAAACTTGGAGAGAATCTGACGATCGAGCTCCATCTTCATTGGAAACGCTGCTCCGTAAGTATGAGTTAAAACTCTCTTCTTCATGTCTTCTTTCCTCAACTTCGCCTATTAATAAATGAGCCAAAATTGAAAATACCATTTACAAAATAAGTAATAACAGGATGCAAATTAAATAAATGTAGTATAGAATTTACATCGCGATATGCCGATTGAAGGGGGTGAGCTTCAATGATATCGCTCTTTACGCCGTGGATTCCGTATCGAAGTGGATCATCTCTTCGTCCTTCGAGTGATATGATCTTCTCCGAATCCATTAGAGCCTTTTATTATGTTTTTTTTCTCTTCTGCTAAGGAAGATGTCAGCAAATACAGGGGAACTGAACAAAAGGGTCTGATGAATCTTTTTACCCAAGAAAAAGAAGGAAATATAGGCCAAAACGGTGTTCGAATTTTTTCGCTGTTGGGTTGGGCCGGGTCTAAATTCGAATTTTTTTCAAGTAGGCCAAATTTAAAATTTCTATCAGTTTTGAGGTTCAATATTTTAATTTATATTTTTTTGAGTTATTTTTTCTTTCCCTGTCATGTAAACTTTAACATTTAAATCACTCATATGAAACTTAGATGTTATAAAAAAATAATGAAACTTAGACAAACATTCTTTTTGAAGTGTACTATAAATTCAACGTCTAAAAAAAGTGCGAATTTCTAAAAGCACTCTAAAAAAATCAAAAGAAATAGGTCATTTATCATTGACATGTCTTTAGTATAATAATAATAACAAGGGTTATATGCAAGATATACCCACTTGTTGGGTCGATGAATACATCATATTAAAATTCTTTTATGTAGTAATAAACCCCTTTACATACCACTTAAAAACAATTAAATTCTACTTATAAAAATTTATGTGACAATGTTAAAGTTGTCACTACTTGTATATATTAATTGACAAGAATTCAAGTATTGTCACTATAATGGTTTTTATAAACATACTAGTGACATAAATTATAAAAAAGTTATCACTATTGATATTTAACCATACCACATAGTGACATTATTTAGTGTCACTAGGTTGCCACTAAAAGGGTGTCGCTAATTGTCAATAGTGACAACTTAAGTCACCATATATTTATCATTAGTAGCTATTAGTGACAATTTAAAAATATATTTTGTCATTGTTGCATTTGTAACCATTATTATTATGATAAAATTAATATTTTTGTATAAAGAGTGACAACTTACACTTTATCACTTAATTTTTTGTCACTTAAGCCTAATTTTCTTGTAGTGTACCAAAAGCTATGTACGTCTGTGTTTTCAAAATCGGACAGGATCGGACGGTCGGACCGGTTCAACCGCTAGCTGGAGGCCAATTCAGTTTGAACCATCCCTAGAAACCGCCTGTCTTCCGGACCAGTAGGAACAGGTAAGAACCGAAAATACCGGTGAACCAAACTGTTTTCTTAATTAAAATAAAAATTGAAAAATACTCTTTTTTTTTTTCCTTTTCTTATAATAAATTGTCATGTTATTGTCTTCACTTCCAGTGCACCATAGGTTCACTTTTTCTTTTTGCTTCATGTACAAAGTTGCACAACTCCACTATTGTTTTATAGGATAGAAAAAAATAAAGTTTCTAATTTTAACCTTAGTATGATCATATGGTTGAAAAATAAAGAAAAAAAAGAAGGAAATGAGAAGAGAAGGAGAAGAAGGGTACTGCTGCACATAATGAAGTGGTGGCTGATATAAAGAAAATTTCTAGGGTTTATATCTATTTATCTAAAAAGTCAACTCCAATATAAAAAAATTCAAAATAGGCCCAAGGCCCATTCTATGAATATAACATTATTGCTAAATTTTTGATAAGTAAAATCCATACCACATAGTCAACTCCAATATAAAAAAATTCAAAAAAATAAACACATTGCATACCGTAATTTTTGCTACGGTATGCAATGTGTTTATTTTTTTTAATTTTGGTACCATACCCTTAAAATATGTATAATTATCATACCAAAAGTATAATACCCTTGTAAATCATACTTACATGGTTAGAATTAGGTCTAAGAATACTTCAATCGATACATAAAAATAGAAAATAAGAATGAGGCTTGCAGTAACAAATTTCCTTAAGACAATATTTTTGGGGTTGTCTTTGGTGCATACTATATATATCTGGTAGTCTCACAATGTACAACAATCTTGATGCTTTGTTGTTTGCGCGAACAAAAAACCCGTAGTCAAGTTGAAAAAAATAGAACTTCGAAAAATTAACAAAATAAGAACTATAGAAGAGATAATTTATTTTTTGTTCTAGTTGCTATTAATTGATTCAAAATTGACCAGATTATATTTTATATCAGGGGTAGGCATTTGGTATCGGGTTTCGGAAACCTTTTCATCCAGTCGGGATTTTATAGTTTGGGACGAGAAATATGGTGGAGTTTCGGGTTTTGGAAAACCTGACAAACTAAATCGGGACGATAATCAGGTAATGTTTCACACCCGATCGGAAAACCGAATCATGAATTCCTTATTATACAAAATAAATTACATCTTTCAATTAATCTCTTACTCCCAAACTCAGGCTCATCACCTACCTCATGATCTTGAAATTAGCAATTCGTGATCATAAATAAAAATATTATACTATGAAGGAGCAAAATAAAGAAAAGTGTGCTACTTCTACTCTATAGGAGTTTGAAATTACTATTTTTGGGAAACCCGATATTTATAGGAAAATCGAAATACCAAGACCAAATCAATTCAAACGGAATTAGTGTAGTAAAAATCAAAACCCGAATCTCAAAAATCCCGTCAAGAATTATCCGAAATCTCATCCCGATTCCACCCCTAATTCATATATATGGATGTAAAAATATTTATTCAAAAAAACACGATATTTCGATCCACATTGTATCTAAACATACACAAGTCTTCTCAACACTTATATATGGAAAGAATGGATAGTAATAGTACGAAACCCGACAGATCTACAACGCTAGAAAGAAATCCCAACTAATCCCATTTTTTATTCCGATAAAACTACCAAAAAGCCTAGAATATATGGAAAATGCAGACTGTAAATTATACTATCCACAACTGCGGGAATAACTTATTAATATTGTACTTGTTTCTCTGTCAGAAATAAATTGCTTGCTAGGGTATGTTAATTATATCACCTCCAAATCCGGAAGAGAGAATAAATGCATTCCTCAAGCTCTATGCAGAATGCACGTCCCTCTGTCCGTTTTGGTGTATAATGTCCTTTCTGTACAATCACAATAATAATGCAAGAGAAGTAGCTAAGCCGGAAAATTAAATCAAACTATTTATTTAATTTTTTACTCGAACTCCTTTGAGCTACTTTTATCGTACAAATAAACAGATATTTTTTGTTTAATAAGTTTTGATGTACGATTTGATATTTTAAAATTGACAAATATATCACAAGTAAAACTATCAAATTACTTGATATTTGATCCGAGTTCGTTCGAACTCACTTCATTTAACAATCTCGATTCAAGCCACGATTTAAACAATTTCAAGTTCGATTCAAAATTAATTAAATCGAACTTGAACAGATGTCGTTCGACACTGCTCAACTCGTTTATATCCCCAAATATAACTTGCAAGTTAAAATAAAGAACAATGAGACTTGTACTTATCCTTTGTATATATATTACAATTCTGAGATATATGGGTACTTTGAATTCAATAATTTGATCTAATTTATGAATTTTATGAACTTTATATTAATTGCATTTAAGGTTTGTATGAATGTTAAAATAACTTAGTTTAGTTTCAATGGAATAGAATACACACAACTTAACGTAATTATGTGTATTTTATAGTTTTGAATATTAATTGACTTGAACTCAAGTTAATTGGGATTTAAATCTATCAAATTTTGTAAAATTTCCAAGCTTGGATTATTGTTAATTATGAGGTAAAGTTTCTCTAAATGGAACTCGAGTTAAATATTCAATAGTTTGATATGTTCTTCTATATATATATAAAATATAGTAGGAGTTCAAAGTGTTTATGTTAATGTACTTCAATATCATGACAATGTTACAACAAAAAACAAAGATATATATACACCGTATTAACAAGCTTTTGATTGCTTTCGGTGCAACTAGTGGTAATCATTTTTGCTTGTGCATAGCAGGAAGATCATGCGTGATTAGAAAGATTACAAAATAAACTGTCCCAAAATCATGACTAGGAAAAGCATGAATTTATATTGAGAGAATTGAATTTTTTTTATCGTACTTTACGTCAATTCTCATTTTTGGTATAATTTTTTTTTGTGTCCAACATTGACACATTTGATAACGCCGTTAAAATCACCATTATGATGAAGTGATGATAGTTAAGTTTTATTGCAAAGTTGATGTCATTACTTATATTGACTGACATAGACTATCAAAATAGACTCATATCTTCAAATATAGTGACGATTTAAGTCCACATAGTTGCCAAATATCAAAATTTACTCTAATAAGATCACGCCTGGATCAATTTGGAAATTTTGCTTATTATATTTAAATAACTAATTTGATTTATATATAATATTTTAACATAAGTCTAAAAAAAAACTAAGAAAACATATTCTTTTCAAATCTAAGATTTATATAATAATATTAATCGTTTTAGTATTTATTAAAATAATAAATTATATATATATATATATATATATATATATATATATATATATATATATATATATAATTTATTAATATTTATTAAAACAATATTTTTGTTAAGATTTGAAAATAATATTTTTTCCAGACTTATATTAATTTATAAATATTGTTTAAAAATTTAAATTAATTATGTAAATATGAAAAGTAAAAATCTCAAAATTGGTCCGTACATGGTCTTATTCGAGTCAATTTTAAAATTTTGCAACTATGTGGACTAAAATCAACAATAAATTTGGAGATATGGTGCTATTTGGTAGCCTGAAATGTTATGGGGTAAAAATGTTAGTCATATAAGTAGTGGTATAAACTTTGTAAATAATTTAATTAACTGCAACGTCACCACTCATATGTGTCATAATTAGTTAAAACGGTGTACCAAATGTGTTGGACACAAAAAACGATATACCAAAAGTGGGGGATTGACCTAAATTACGTTACCAAAAATAAAATTCTCTTTATTTATATTTATTTGGTCCCAAAATTGCGATTAGGAGCCATCCTAAAAGTCAAAATCAGATTTTGTATGACTATGTGTCGCATGCACACGACTCATACTAATCCACTCCCACCTCAACTCATTTTTTCTTTAAATCATGGTCAAAATTCTTTAATTAAAATTCATAAACCCATCTCTCAATTGGACGGAAAATGTCCCAGATTTGATTATGAAGTAAAATTATCAATCCTAATATTTAAGGGCAAACTTATCAGCGACCATAAGTTATGAGACTAGCTAGTATTACCTTTTTCCCAAACCCCGTCACAAACACCTTTCATAGGGATGGTATGATCAAACGGCACAATGCCCTCCCAATCAAAAGAAAATGTCTATTTAGATGAGTTATGAGCCGCAGAATTCCAATTGAGCCAACATGACCCGTGTCTCCTAATTTCCAAGATGGTACTTCAACAGCCCCATCCAGCGTACCATTAAATTAATTAATGTCGAATGAACAAAATAACTTGGAGACAATTCGATTTGAAAATGGCTTTGTAATCTTTGTATTGTAGGAATCAAATTTTGCAAGCTTCTTGAATTGCTAAAGTGCCACCAGAGCATCATCACTAAGAAAATGGATCCATCCTCAGGGTTGATTTTCATGATACATAAATTCCTCAGGGTTAAAAAAAAAGAAAAAGAAAGAGGATATAGGTAGGGTAGCTGTAATATATTGACCATGGAATAGAGTAAAAAGAAATCCCTAGATTTTGTTGGCAGGGCCAGGGGCAATACAATTTCAATGATTTCACCCCCAAATCACTCATCCAGGTTTCAAGCAGGATATATATGCATTCATTCTTCTAACAGTAGATTTCATGGTACATAAATTCTACATATATAAAAGAAATAATAATAATAATATTGAGTCAAACTTTGACAAGCACAAGGCTCCAAGTAACTAATACTGATACTACAATTAATCATTAATTCTACCTAGCTTCAGATTAAATTAATATATAAAAAACAAATTGATAAAATGTCATTCAATTCAAGAATTTATTTAAGTCGTCTATCAGCTGTTAAAATTGTGTTCTAGTTTTGCCCCTTCGTTCATCAATTCCCTTGTGCTTTTATGTGTCTTCACTCTTCACCATTAAGTCGTCTATCAGCTGTTAAAATTGTTTTCAGGTTTTTTAATTGCTACCTGTTCAGTTCAATCATGATATGTATGCATTAAGTGAAGAAGCATTCCTGTAAAGCTGGTCCAGGTGCGTTATATCCATCTTTTGTTGAAATTTTGTTGATCAGAAGGCATGCAGTTCATTTTTTTTTTAAGCATCCAAATCTTGAGGCTTTGCTCCTTTTGTGCTTGAAATCTATCTTAAAAATATTTTTCAATTACGATGCATTGTGTTGGCCCGTGTGTGGCTTAAATCACAGTCGAATTTTGTCGTGTTTGTATATGTTTATAAATGTATTTTAAGGGTCTGATATGCATTTTTTCTAACACCAATTGGTTTGGGATAGAAATATATATAACTAGGGGGTGCAATATAATTGGTGAGGCAGAAATTGTTGGTGAGGTCAGGTATAGGCGGCAATTGTGGAATATTGATCGTTGCGGCATCTGTGAATGCATTATTGTAACACCATTGCCAATTGATTTTTGAATAAAGGATCACACCTAAATTCTACAAACATTACCCCTATACATCTAATTAATATTATATTATATTTGCACGACTCCACCACCCCTGAATTAATCATAATGTAAAGTGAAAAAGACAGGAATCTCATGTTAATTTCACATGATATGTTTGCATTTATGATTTTTGTCCTTGTGACAATTAACTAGGATCAGTGGTTTCTCAAAAACAAATATATCAAAGACTTAATAACGATAAATTTGATGGTCAGGTTAACTAATATTGAGCTAAAGAAGCTACATGTAGTAGTTATTCTATTTTTTTTTTGTTTTCTCAAGAGTTTAATCTCTTTCGAGGCGGATTGGACACATTAAGTGGGACATATAGTAGTATTCTATTAACTCAACATAAAATGACTTTGGATGCCAAAGTCTAACTGTATAAAAAAATTAATGATTAATTTTTAATTAGCCAACTAATTCCAGTTGCCACTTAAAATGTCAATTAAAGCTAGATTTTGGAAATGTGATATATGTAGGAAATGAAAACCTTGAGGTTGAACTCTCCACAGAGCAAGGAAATAGATACAGAGAGGAAAATAGTATTTGGTTAAGCAATTAGATATTAATATAGTATTTGATAATGGAAAACATGGTATATATCTATACTGCTACTTAATATATATAATATAAAACTGAACATGAACTTAATTTTTTTTAATATATTTAACACGTTCAAAAGATGAGTAAGAACATTATATATATATATATATATATATATATATATATATATATATATATATATATATATATATATATATATATATATATGATTGGCTTTTAAAACTCAGTGATGTGGAACCATTCTAATTCATTCATATGCATATTGCATTAACCATAATGCAAGCCTAGGAAAAAAAAAAAGGAATAAACAACAAGAAGAAGAGCACATATATATATTTCAACCAAATATGAACATATATATATATATAGCTTTCCTAAAGGCAGGCAAAAGTAGCCATATATGCAACGTTTTTAGCAACACAGCCCTGACAGAGAAGTGTTTGCATATTCTCAGACCTTAAAACATCAAGGGCCGAAAAATATGGTTTTGATCATACGGACGTACATTATATGTTGTTGTGAATCAAGATGGACGCGCGTGAAATAGTCTCGTCTCTTTTTCTAACACCTTAAGTGTTTAGATGAGTGTAACCTGGCCTCTATATAATATCAGAATCATGCTGAAAAGAGGTCACATGTTCGACCATATCCTTCACTACAAGGAATATGAGTATCCACCACGGTTAAAAGTAGTGCTCAAAAGCTCAAAAACATTGCCAAAACTCAACCACCACGACTCCGCTACGGTTTCTATGGGTGGTCTGTGGAGAAATGGTGAGAATATCCACCATGGCTTTTACCCATGGTGGTTGTGTTGGATGTTTCTACCACTGCTTCAAGCCGTGACTTATATTTTCCACAAATGGTTAATTAATTAACCACGGTGGATACATAATAGTCAATACTCTAATTCTTTGTAGTGATTGTGCCAACAATTTCCAAAAGAAAAATAAAAAATTAGTTACACGTGTTAGACTTTAATAATAAATTCACCGCCTACACATGAGGGCTTGTGTAAAGTAAGAAATATGTAATATCTCCTCTCTCTAGCAGTTCCGAGTTGTAAATGACTTGAACTGATCAGTAAATATCACAAAACTTATAACTATTTAAATTCAACAACTTTATTTCATCAAACAAGAAGCCAATTCAAAAAATAAGGGACAATAACATGTCAAATTGTTCCACAAGAGTCACATTAGAAGTAAATAATGAAGTAATTATATAATTAACATCATGGTATATAGACTGAAATATGAAAGAAGAATCTGAATAGAAATATACCCATCTGTAACATCTATCTGTGCAAATGCTCAGATGTCAATTGCTTTTTGATTAGTTGAATTTTAAGTCTGATGTTATTCATATTTTGATATAACATTATATTTTCAAATTTAATAGTCTCATATATGCATCAAATTTAGTAATACAATGATCACTAGTCACATATCATGTGAGTGAGCATTGACTGTAGTATTTAGGCAATATCCACGGGTTGCTTAAACATAATTAACCAAAATAATCTACATAATTTGAAAAATATATAGTACATATACCATTCATGAATGTTAATAATTAACACTAGATTGGATTGACATTTTGAAAATAATCCTGACAAAAATATATCACATCCTTTGAAATTGCTCAAGAACAAAATATATAGCAAAAAACTTACATTCCTCAAGCACCAGGACTTGACTTTAATTCCTTGTAGACTGCAAAAGTTTGCCTCTATATTTGATGTGCTGTAGAAAAAAGACAAAAGATAACATCACTTTTAGTACTTCATTCATTTTCTTCGGTCAGTTAAATATCAGAAACTTTTTTAGAATTTCTGTAAACATTGAAAAAATTCTTAATTAAAGACACATGTTTAAGTACAAAATACTCTATATTTTCATTTCGATTGAGAGAAACATTCTGAAATTTTTTTTTTTTTTTTTTGGTTACCTAAGTGATGAACTTGTGCTGATCCAAAATGGCACATAGCTGGTTGGACTGTGATGCAAGATCACTATAATCCCAATTCTCAGACGGCTGCGCTGATGAAATACTCGTTGAGACGTGATTTTGTTGATGAAAACCGAACATAAGTGGTAACTGCTTCATCTTCTTCTTGATCACAACAGATTCTTGAATTGGGTCTTCATATTGTCCAATATTATAAGGCGCCTGATTAAATTGTAGTTGACCCCAATCACAATTTCTAGTAGCTTCATTTAATTGTGACTTAATGCACATTTTCTCCATAGTCCTTTCCCTCGCCCTCGCCTTAACCCTCGACTCCTTGGCAATCGAATCCTTTACTACTCCTTTACATTTATAATTGTAATTACTACTATTCACCACCCCATGAGATTTCTTCCCTTTGTTGCCATCCATCTCACAAGCTAAGTCCAAGTCCAAGTCCTCCGAATTAGACGAAGTAGTCTTATTACCACTTTTCGACTGGACTAGTTCCTTAATGGCCTCTTTCGATTTCGTTAGAAGCCAATCAAGGGTTTTGCTTGGCTTGTCGAAATTTAGCAACTCTTGAAGATCGAAAAACTTACGCGCAATGCCGATGGAGAGCCTAACTCTCCTGTCCCTTGGTCCATGAGCAGTATGTATTTTGCTATGCCTATCTTTTTTCGTGGGTTGTTTCTTAGGATAAGGGTTGACCATGGTAGAATGGCCAACGACATCTTGGTTGAAGTCGTTATACAGGGCGGCCGCTGCCTCAAGGTTGTTGGTGCCGCCCCCGGCTAAGTAATGATGAGCCGAAAGGAGGTCGTGGTGGTGGACGAGGATTTCATTGTGTTGTGAAGTTTGTGGAAGATTTAGGTATGTATTAATGTTCTTGCCAAACATCTTTTTTTTTTTTTTTGTTTAACAATCAAAGAGATCGAACTGTTTGAAGTTCTTGTGCTCTTGTTGATGAAATTTGAGGATTCATATGTGAATAAATAGTGTATTATGTAGAGAGAAGGGTTTTTGAAGAACTATTTTAAGAGGTGTAATTTATTACAAAAGTTTTTGTCTTTTTGGTGTTATTTATTTACATGGAAAATGACTTTGCCTGAGCAAGACTGGATGGGGCTAGGCTGTAGGGGAGAAAATGGAGGAAGAAGAAGATATGATGAATTAAGGAACCAAAAAAGTACAATGCGTTTTTTTCTTTTAACTCCGGAATAAAAACTCATAGATAGAATAGATATATATTAACTGGCTACAAAACTACCTTAATTATTTACCATTAGTTAAGATATATTTAAGCTGTCTACAGTTCTACTACAGTTCCTCCACTTCAGTAAACATAAAATCAGTCCTAAAATAATGTTTTCTTCTTATGTACTTTGTGTCTATTTTTAGGGGTATATGTAAACGAGTCGAGTAGTATTGTAAAAAAATTACGTTTCTAAAGTTTGATTTCATTACTTTTTATCTAGCTTGAAATTGCATTACAAAAAAATTGACTTTCAGTGACAAAATAGTAAATGACAAAGTGACAAGAATTTAAATATTTTCACTAAAATGATGTATATAGACATTATAGTGACAAGAAATGTGAAAAATTGGTCACTATTGACATTTAGTGATACTCTAAAAATGACGACTAAAAAGTTGTCACTAAATTATAGTGACAATATTTATTGTCACTAAGTTGTCACTGAAAATGTGTCACTAATTGTTAATAGTGACAACTTAAGTTCCATAAACTTGTCACTAATAACCATTAGTGACAAGTTACAAATATATTTTGTCACTATTGCACTTGTCACTATTGTTATTGTGACAAAACTAATATTCTTGTCATTAAATATATGCAAAAAGTAACAATTTAAACAATGTCACTTAATATTTTGTCATTAAAATTCATTTTTCTTGTAGTGGTATTTTAACTTGATTTAATTGTTAAATGAATCAAGCTCAAACGAGCTTTTATAAAACAAGCGAGTATCGAGTATATTTTGTCATTTTTAGTTTATCGAGTGGAGCTCGAATTAATTAGCTTCAGTTATCAGACAAGAACTATTGTTCAAGCTTATTTGATACATATAACTGGGCTCAAACGATCTTGAGTTCCTGAACATTGAATAGCTTGGTATTTTTATATCATGAATGAATATTCAAAAAAAATAAATGAGAATTGCCAATTTGAAGAATGACAAGTTGACAACCATTAGAAGAAAAAAAAAAACCTAATATCTTAGACATACAAAATAGATTAACAGTATTCATAACACTATTCACAAAATGGATTGATGCAATATTATTTAAAATCCATAGTGCATAAATAAAAGTAGGAATTGGTCATATCATATCATACATCGATCAGGTAATTTTAAGGGCTTCTTTATTAAAATATATTAATTTAATTTAGTGTGTGTAGAAATGAGGCTTAGGGCAGGGGCCGTGAGCTTTTTGTAGGTGTGACCTTAGAATGTGTGTGGATGAAAATTCCGGAAAGAAATGAAAAAAAAAAAAAAAAGGTTAAAAAGAATTAAAGCTGTGTAAGTGTACGTACGTTTGTCTATAATCCTACACAATAGACAAAGTTACTTCATTTCTTGTGCTTTTCGGACGGGGCCCATTAGGGTCGTGTCTCTCCAACCCGAATTCTCTGATCTGATCATCGAAAGAAAGCAAAATAAAACCCATCTCCATATCCGGTATATCACTGTAATCCCAACCCCATAAAAAAACAATATTAAAATTTAACTCTTTTCTTTTCTCTTCTCTTCATGTGATCGACCACAGCTTTAATTTCCTTTAATTTACAGTATGCAAAAAATAAAAAAAAATTCTAATCTTGGAAAGAAATAATGCATTTTCTTGAACCCTTTTTGTAGTTTTGTATGATTTTGTATTGTGTGGGGAAGATAGCAATTTGGGTTTGTACTGTTGTGTTTTCCATTTACAAACCCTAGTTTTCTTTAAGGGTTTTTTATGCTTTTTGGTTATTATTATTGTTTTCAACTGTGTTTTTAACTAACCCTTTTTTAATGTGTACTCAGAAGCTTCAATTTGTTTGTGGAATGGATCAAAAGAAAAGAGCCATATGTGGTAAGTAATTAAACAAATGTTTTTTATGGAGATGCTGAATTAAATTACTGGATATTTAAACCCTAAAACTATGAGAATTGGGAGAGATGATGTATTTATAGTTTCATTTTTCCACTAAAAAAAAAACCTGAATTTAAAATCAAGGGAAATAATCAAAATTAGTTTCAGTAATTTGTTCTTGAATTTTTCTTTTTATTTTCCTTTTGTGGGGGGTGGGATTTTTATTGAAATTGTTCAATTAGTTTAAGTTGATAGAATCAATTACCTTCTGGCTTCAGCATATTTTAATTGATATTAGAGAAAGCAAATTATAATCTACATCATACAAAATGAAATAAAAATAAGTCATCATGAAACTAAAGCACAATCTGACTTAAAATCCTTAGAACATTTTATAAAGTTGTTTTCTTGTGGTCAAATTATCAAACAGTCCTTTATTTTTCCTACTAGATGTACATATATATTTTTTTTTTTTTTTTGAGAGGCAGATGTACATATATTACTCTCACTTTATGTTATGTAAGGGATATATATGTTTATGTCGTATAAATTTTGAGAAAACGATGTTTATATGCACTAAGAATTCATCCAACAAATTAATACAAACTTTTTTTTACTATTAATTTGTGGTGCATTTTCAGTATGACTCAAATTTAAGTGAACATGTTCGAAGTCTTATTTGAAACTTGATATACTATGCATTGATTTAAACAGTTGGAACTATATTTTTATATTTTTTATTTGATAACTTCTGAAGCTAAATTCGAGTTTATGTCAATAAAGTTAAAATGAACATAATATATGTAAAAATATCAAGTTAATCGAGTCTGACTATATTCGGCTCATTCAAAGTCGGTTATTTCAAGTTTGATTAAAAAATATTCAAATAAATATGTTATTTGACACTATTCTTTTAATTTTTTTTAGAGAAAGCGATAATTGATATTAATTTTCAAAACCAAATATTCAATTACTGTATAGTATACACTTCAGCCACTAATTATTCGAAAGATCTGTGGAAACAAATCGACAGAAATTCTACGCAAAATGGTAATTTAAGCGGCAACATATATATGTGTGTGTTCTTTGATGAAAGCAAACTTATATTATGATTTGAAAACAAAAAACTTTTAACAAATAGCAACAAGTCCCTTTCATGAACTTTTTAATCTTCGTTTCTACTATTTTTAAAGGACATGATTTAACGTTAATGGCAAGAATTGCAAGTTTCAAAAGATTAGATGCTATGACTACAGATATTGAAATAATAATGTCAGATAGTACAATTTATTTAATATGCACAAACGTACAGAGACAACTTCTGATATATCTAGTTAATTATTTTTTTAAAGGAAAAAAAAAAAAAAAGCCTCCTGATTTTATTGCAATTCATTTCTTTAACCAAGGAACAATGTGATAAAATGTGTTTTTCCTTTTCTGAATTATCATACTTAATTATATATTAGTACTATGGCAAAATGAAAACTTATGTGAAAAAAATGGATTGAATTGATTGATGCATTTTATTTCTTTTGAGACAGGCCAGGCTTCTAGAATCTTAACTTTTTTCTGAAAAATTCAGTTGCATATTTTCTTTTTTAGTGTAAAAGTGAATACATTATTACATTACATCTGATATCTATTTATTATTAGCAAAATACAAAAAATATCTTAACTTAATACCTCTAGAGTTTTGGAGCCTCAACTTTATAATTAGGCAAAGCATACTCGATCGACCCAATTGCCTATCCAATCACTTGACTTGAAAGGGAAAACTTCGCCGATCAACAACATGGTACATTAATTCTATCAAACATGTACATAGGCTACAAGAAGATTAATGGCAAATATATTTAATGTGAAATTGTTGGTTGATAAAGCATAAAAATGTATGAAAGGAAAAATATTGGCTATCATTTTCAACAAAATTGCACTATAATTAAAGATATGGTAAGTGATGTCATTTCATCATGTTATGCTTTTCAAATACCCTAAGGTACTCTTAGGGGTCGTTTTAGATGGAACGAGTAGACTCAGATGGATGTAGTCATTGGCAACTATAAGATTGTTTTTTATTCTTACATCTTAACTTAAATGAGAAATGTTATTGAATTGAAGTAAATTTTTTATTATCTTAAACTTCCACGTACAATTCTACTTTTCATGAAGATTTATTTATTCTGATTAATTAACTTTGATATATATAGTTCAGAAAACGCAATCCCCATGAATTTGACACTTTGTTTTCTATTTATTGATGTATATATACGTACGTGTGATCTTCAGCATCATTCGTTCAGAAAATGAACTTCCCTTTTTGAAGGCTTGGTTTATATATATTCACAAATGTTTATAAGGGAAAGTGCACTTCACCCCTACCAATAACTACCATAATTATACGTTTTTTAACTTTATCACCCAGAAGTACAAGATAAGCTGAAATATTTATATCAATTGCATTTTACCAATTTACCCGGGAAAATTGCAAACTTGGTACAATATAATAGAGCAATTTGCAATATTGATATAACTGGATACATAAATGTGGGTGAAAATCCTCTGTACCATAATTTGTGTACCACAATGGTGTATCACAAATAAGTAATTGACACATGTACATGTGACAATTAATAATTGTCACATGTACATGTGTCAATTACTTATTTGTGATACACCATTGTGGTACACAAACTGTGGTACAGAGGATCTTGAGCCCATAAATGTACATGTGCAATGTACGTGGTCAATTCCGTCCATATTCGTTCAATTATTTGACGGTTGTATGAATATTGTAACCAAACTATAAATTGTGATACTAAATATGAATTTATGTATCCAACGATACCAAAATAGCAAAGTACCATATTGTAAAGTACCAAATACGCAATTTTCCTCATTTTACCCTCTCATAATTTCAAGCCACTTTTGTTGGTCGAAAAGCGTAGATACGCGCATCACGTGTTCTCTAAGGTAAATTAGTCACAATACCTCTTACCCGTCCAAACATTTCACTCACATATTTTTCCCTCACATTTTAAAATATCTATTTATTTCAATTTCTAGTTTTGGATTCACAACATCTGAGTGAACTGTTTGTACAGGTAAAAGGTGTTGTGACTTTTCTTTTTTTTTTCTTGAGTTAGTGTTGTGACTAATTTACCATGCATTAGAAAATAATGTGTGTTTTTCGACCAACAAAAATTGCTTAAAATCATTTAAAAGATAAAGTGCAATTGATGTTAATATTTCAAGACAAGTATAGTGCTTATCTTGTACTTTTGGGTGATAAAGTGCAAAAACATGAAACTTCGAGTTATGGTCATCCGTAATTCTTGCCTAAATTAGTACTCTTGCATCACTTTAGTTTTGCACCCCAATAACTTCATTTCATGCTAGAACAAAAGATGTAAAAGTAGCAAAGTGTACCATCAAATCATATCATTAACTAAGACGAAATGCACCATGAGATTTTCAGACAATAAGAGAAGATTTTGTATTAGAATTGTAAACATTTGTCATTCACAACCTTCATTAATTGTTTGAATCCACTCAAAAAAATAAAAATAGAGACCTTCATTGTTTCAAATACTTTGCTATGTAGAGTTTGTATATTCAATAACATTTAGAAAATACTATTGTTTTTAATTCTCTTGTTTACGTTTTATTGTTGGTTATCTAGCTCTATCACTTTGACCGACCTCACTTAAAAATAATTAAAGTACTTTTCTTCATAAAGCTTAATTTTTTATCTTGAACTATATTTTGTCAACTATTTCAATTAATTTATTAATTAGTATATGTGTTTAGTTAATTTCGAATTGTTTTTTCTTACTATCTTTCATCTTCCTTTTCATCTTCTCTCTTTTTATATTGTAGGGAGACATATATTGACTTTTAGAGCTTGCATATGGGGTTAGGAAGAAAGTTTTGCTCTTCCAACTCCAACTAAAATTAAGTCAAAAGTTTCGTATTAACTTGATGAAAATCTCATGAAATTTTTTTTTACGGTGTATTTTGTCAATTGGTAACATAATTTCATTAGGTGTAGAATTGTCATTTTTAAATTGTGAGGGTGCAAATGTCTGAGCCAAAAGATTGTAGTAATCAGATGTTGAAATCAATGTACTAAATAAGAGAGTAAATTACAACGACTCTCTTTGATGTATTGTTCAATTACGAAAACCTCCCTTGAGAATCGATCGAAAACTACAAAAACATTCATTCTAATTAACGGAAACTAGTAGAAAGGAAAATAGTGACCTAGCATATTTATCCCCACCTCAAAATTGGGAAAGTTATAATAAGAGCCCTTGAATTTGGTCATATTACTTTGACCCTTCTTAGGTAGTTATGTATAAAAAATTACAATTAAAAACAACCTCAAACTTTTATCTATTTCTATAATTCTCACATTGTCAATTGTTGAGATTATCAAGTAATTTCAGCACCATTTGAACCTATACTCGAATCTCTGGTAGATGTTCTCATATAATATATATGTTTGACGCGTCTTCAAAAAATTAAGTTAGGTATAAGACTTCAATACACTCGTCGCTTCAAAGTTCAGGCTATATCCTTCAACGTATGATGATGGAACTTGTTGTGAACGTAAACAAATGTGAAATACTTGTGGGTTAGTATTGTCCCCAAAACTTTTGTTCCTATATTTTTTTTAGATGTCCAAAAACTACCCCTTTCCCAAATTGAAGTTATTTTTCTCAAAAATAATTAACACATAAAATAATAATTTGACATCACAAATACTCAACCATTACTCTTAAGGGCATAAAAGTAAACTCCTATAAAAAACATCACTTTTTTAACCCTTACATAAAACAGTACCAAAATAAAAGGAGCGAAACTAAAGAGGTGTTTATACTTTACAGTAATTTACCGTAATAGTATTATCAATCTGAAGTTCCTTGTAAATTAAAGATTTTTGTTAGACTAGAAAAGTGCACGTGATTTGCACGTGATTAACTAATTTATTTTAATCAAGTTAGAAAAGTGCACGTGCTTTGCACGTGATTAACTAATTTCTTTTAATCAAGTTAGAAAAGTGCACGCGCTTTGCACGTGATTAATTAATTTGTTATGTTAGTTAAATAATATTATCATTTTTAATCATACTATGGTCTAAATAACATACCACATAATTTCTTTGATTAAATCGCTTTAATTATTACTATGTTGTTCCCAAAAACTTAAAGTTGCTATCATAAATATCTAAAATCAACAATTGAAAATAAAAAGTGAACTATAATTACTAAGTATTTCTAATATAAAACACATATTTACATAACTATTATTCTAAAACAACCATTTGAGCTAATGAATAATATCAATTATTTTCTTCTTTGACTTTGATATTTCCATCTAAACCAGTTTGTGCTATTTTAATCCGTTATTTTATCAATTTCACCGATTGTTGTGGTTTTTTACATTCGTTAATCAATTCACTCATTTTCTCTGGTTTAACCAAATTTAAGTCGACTTTACTTATTATTTTGCTGATTTATTCTATTTTCTCGACTATTTCACCTTTTTTTGGTCATTTTAACTCGTCATTTTGTTCTTGTTCTTTGTCTATTTGATCAATTTTTTATTATCATGTGTTTAGTCGACGTCATCCAATATTTTACCCGTTTTCTTCATTGTTTTATCGACTTTTATCATTTTTTGTTGCTTAATTCTTTTTTATTCGATCTAACCCATTTTATCGTTTTTATCATATATTTTGTAATCGAATTTTTCCCGTTAGCACCATTTTTAACCATTTATATGTTTTAATTTTTTTTAACTTAATCTAATTATAAGTTTTTCAGTACTTTATTATTTTTATATAGCACAAATGTGGTTTTTTTAGGTTCTCTAGTGTATTATCGATTGCAGCCGCTTTTACCCTGAGTTTACTTTGTTTTGTTTTGTTATTTTAACACGTTTTTTTACTGATTCCACCCGTTTTTGTGTTTTATCTCATTTGTTAATCAATTTATCCATTCTATCCGATTTAACCAAATTTTAGTAGACTTTACCTATTATTATGTTGATTCAACTAATTTTCTCATCTATTTCAGCTTTTTTTGCTTGAGTAACTAATTTCTTATGTTAGTTGAATCATATAATAATTTTTCATCATATCACATAATCTTTTTGACTAAATCGCTTTAATTATTACTATGTCGTTCCCAAGAATTTAAAGTTATTATCATAAATACCTAAAGGATGTAATACAATTTCCTCCCTTAAAGTATGAAAGTGGTATCAGTTACCCCCTAAAGTATCAATTGTAACACTTATCCCCCTCTGTTATTTTTTGTAGTATTTATTCCAAAAATACCGACAACTCTTTCATAAATAAATTTTTTTTATTACTTTATCAAAATAAAATTGCATCTTTATTAATTATGAATCCATTCATCCACCAAACTACATTATGTTTTATTTTCTTCATTTCTTTGTTACCTTCCTTTTTTCGATCTCAACTTTTTTTCTTCATTTTGATCTCATTCTTTTATAACCAAAGGAAACAAAATAAATGAAGAAATTGAAACATAATACTGTTTGATGGATGGATGGATGGATGAATTCATAATTAATAAAGTTCTTTTATATAAAGGAATGAAGAAATTAACACATAATATTATTTGGTGTTAAACTTGAATTTTACAAGAAATAATTTGACGGATAATTAATCACATTTTGAATAATAATTTGAACCGAATATAAATTAGATAATTATCACAAAAAAAAAAAAAAAAAAACTCAGAAAAATATAAACAAAAAATTTGAGATAAAAAATTGAAACATAAAATAAAGAAAATCAATTGAAAAGAAATAAAGAGAAAAGTGAGATGAAAATACTAAAGAGAAATTTGAGTCCACAAAACCGAAGGAATAAAAAAAATGAAGAAATTAAAACATGATGTTGCTTGGTGGATGAATGGATTAATATTTAATAAACAGATAAATTTTTAATAAAAATTTTTTATTCATTATGTAAAGGATGGGGGTAATTTTGGAATAAAAACTACAAAACTATAACAGAGGGAGGTAAGTGTTACAATTGATACTTTAGGGGGGGGGGGGGATAACTGATAACACCCCCATACTTTTAAGGGGGACTTGTATTTCCCCTTTACCTAAAATGCTAGAACCAAAAGTTGAAAATAAAAAATAAACTATAATTACTAAGTATTTATAAGATAAAACTACATGTCTACATAATTTTTATTCTAAGACAATCATTTGAACTAATGAACAATATCAATTCTTTTCTTCATTGACCTTTATATTTTCATCTAAACCTTCAACCAGTTTTATCGGTTATACGTATTTAGTATTTATTTATAAGTTCATTCATTTTCAATCACATGCCTAATCCATTTTTTAACTAATCTAACCCGTTTTTACCAATTTTTCTAAATTTTATCGAGTAAACTTGCTTTTCTACTAAGTTTAACATTTTTTTTTTGTTATTTTAACATTTTCTTTCATCTGCTTTTACATTGAGTTTACCATTTATTTTTTGTTATCCAATGTTTACCAATATCATTCATTTTTACCAGTTACCCATTTTTTGCCAGCTCTATCTAACACATTTTTCTATTGATTTCACCATTTTGTTTAACATATATATTTTTAATAGAATTTGACCATTTTTCACCAATTTTAACATATCTATGTTTTGATTACAAGTTTTTCAGTTAACTAAATAGTATTTTTTGATTCCTAAGCCCGAATTATTAGGTTCTTTAATAAGTTATAATTTCATAAA
Source organism: Penstemon barbatus (assembly GCA_003313485.2). Taxonomy (NCBI): domain Eukaryota; kingdom Viridiplantae; phylum Streptophyta; class Magnoliopsida; order Lamiales; family Plantaginaceae; genus Penstemon; species Penstemon barbatus. Next base: position 64,754,057 of record CM064880.1, read on the forward strand.
AACTTAGGAAAGAAATATCGATTTTCTTGCTTTTACATTGAGTTATCATTTCATTTTTGTTACTTTAACCCGTTCGTTCACAATTCTTTTTATGGTTTGTCCAGTTTATTAATCGATCCATCCATTCTCAAGTTAACCTATTAGTTGATTTTCACATTTGTTAATCACTCATTCTATCCGATTTAACCTAATTTTAGTCTGATTTTACTTACTCTTTTGCTTATTTAACATATTTTCTCACAAATTTCACCCTTTTTTTTCCCAACTAACTCATTTTTTTTATTTTTGTTCTTTTATCGATTTGATCTATTTTTTTGTTATCCCGTGTTTAGCCGATGTCATTCAATTTTTTTTTATCGATTTTACCCATTTTTTTGCCGATTAACCTTGTTGTTTTATCAATTCAGCATTTTTTTGTTTGTTCTGTTATCTATTTGATCCATTTTTTTGTTATCGCGTGTTTAGCCGATGTCATTCCATTTTTTTTTTACCGGTTTTACCCATTTTTTTGTCCGATAACCTTGTTTCTTTTATCATTCACCATTTTTTTCATTTAACTCGCTGTTCTTTCTGTATGATCCATTTTTCCATTGATTTTACTATTTTATCATATATTTTTGATCGAATTGTTGATTTTAATAATTTCAATCTTTTTACTTTTTTGGACTTAAGTCAATTGTACATTTTTTTAGTTAACAAAATAGTATTTTTTTTTATTCATGTAGCATGAATGTGACATAATTTTTTTCGGTGTCTTAAATATTTTTGAGATTCCTTAATAAATAATAACTTTTTAAGAACTTTTCAAAGACATTTTGAAGAAATATAGAATAACTAATTTTTTTTGTTATCATTAATGTTTTAATGAGTTGTAAAACTTTAAAAGATAATTATAAGGTTGATGTAGGATAGACTTCTTGCCTAGTTATGCTTTTAGGATTTTTTTTCTTTTACCTCATTGCCATAAAATCAAATTTCACAATATAATTTAAATAGGGGTATATTAGTCTTCACAAAAAAGGGAAGAAATTTCCTTAGGCCAACTCGTACTTTTATATGTATATAGATGTCGAGTGTTAAAGTCATATGTCAGCAATAAATACCAAGAATATTATATATCTTTGAAACGATAGAATGCCGCATTAGGCATATATCCTCTCCAATGTGATGTCTCCAGTAGAATTCGAACTTAAGCTTCGCCTTTGGAGGTCGCAACCTATTACCACTTGACCCAACCACCTTGGATAATTAAAAGTTACTTATATTAATAAGTTTCCGTCAACATTTTCCCGTAAGTTAACTATATTAAAATCTACTTGGTAAGTTGTAGCTTGGAGTTTGAGAAATATATGTTTGGTATAAGTTAAGTTATTTCAAAAATTGAAAAAGATTGTGTTATATAGTTCTAGTCAAACATGAATTTTAGCAAACTCAACTTGGCAATTCTACAATATTCTTGTTCAACATTAATCCATATAGTCCCCATTATGAACTTGCACAATCGAAATCTGACGTCTTTATATCAGAATTTCACAGATTAATTTTTGAATCACATCTTTATTCAAGGAAGTTCGTTTGAGATGAAAAATACATGTTTCAGCTGCAACAACAAAAAAGCCTAATTGACGTAAAAAATATTCTAAGAAATAGTCTCCGAAATTTTCTAGAGTAAATAAATCTAAATTTAGCAGAAAATTTAACTATTTTTTAGAATTTAAATTCGCATACGTTTGCATACCACGTTCAGGGCCCTCTAAACCAAAACTGGTCCAGGCTCAAAATAGGCCCAATGAGCTTAAGTTTACCAATATGAAGATTTAACTCGGCTTGGCCCATTTAGATTAATTAAAAGCCCAAGTACAAGATTCTAGGCTCGTGAGTTTTCAGTTTTAGTTAGGCATTACTTGAATGTTGTACTTCAACTCTTGATGACTGAAGTCCATCCGTCTCATTTTACATCTAAGATTTATCAACTTTTTAATTTTTAAATAAAAAATTCTTTTTAGTTTTATAGAAATAAATCAAAAAATCTATTTGAATACAATTTAATTCAAGAAATATCAATTATCAAATACTAGTATTAAGCTAAAAGAAAACTCAACTAATGAAAAATCGAACACATGACATTTTGGACCTGCTCTTGAGCGTGTAGAGTGTGGACTATAAAATCACACAAGTTCGATTTAAATTTTGAAAATGTTTAATTTACTTCATTACTTTTTTTATTTACTGAATCCTACCAAAAAAAAAGAAAAAATGACAGGTCTATATCAAATGTTGCCAACTAATGGCCGACGAAATTAATACTCAAGATATTTCTCCTAACTAATTGAGATTGAAAAGACATTTGATTTAAAATCTTTGTTATACAAACAAATTAATTCAATGTGATCCAGAACACTTAGGGACACCTTCTTTTAATGATTTAACAACATTATCAAGTCAAAGTCATAGTAAACTCAATTTTCATTGTATTGTCTCTATAATGGGAAGACCAAACAATTCACGTGTACATGATCACAACTCACAAGCAACATATGATGGGCCTATGCCTTTTCCGTAAAACTAGTTTAGAATATCAAAGTGAGAATAAAATAGCCAGCATGCGGGGAATCACTCGTGTGCAGCAGGCGCACGTAGGTGCAGTATAAGTTACCACATTGACCAATCAGATCTTTTCCCAGCACGTGTGACCCAATAGTGATGGAAAATTGAATAATCATTTTTAAGTATTTATGTTAATCAAGTACAAAAATCAATCAGAAAATAGTTAATTAAATAATCGGGAGAAGGACCCAAATTGAAAACATTTTTGCGTTTTAAAATTTTACACTTCACTACATTACGTTGAGTATACAATTTTTTTCCATCAAAATTGAGTAGAGTTGAAATTATTTTCAAACTATTTAAAGATTAGAAAGCAAAAAAAAAAAAAAAACTCGAATTAGAAAATATTTTAAAGATGAGAGATACCTAGCTATAAAATTGGCAAAGAACATCAATCTTTAAAAGGAACAGAAGTAGTATTCACAGTATTGGATTGAATAGTTTTTAATCATTGATGAGTCGCACGTGCACAAGGTAATGGGAATATTTGGATCCGAAGTAGAAGAGGCCCACTGATAAGATATGTCACTACAAGTGGGGCAACAACTGAATCCAGAAAGTTGGCACACGGGTATACAATAGGGTCGTATATTAAAAGGGGGAAAAGCTAAATTGGATCATTTCTTATTCAATTGAAAAATAAAATTGTAAAAGAGAGCTACTTTACTTTGTCATGGAAAACGTATTTTTATGAGAGGATTTCTAGTCTCTAACTTTAAAATAAATATCATTGTAATTATATTTGTAAATTTTGTTCAATCATTGTAGATTTTTTTTAAGTGAAGATTTTTCTAGTATGTTATTAACTAGAATTTCTCCATCCACCAAATAATATTATTTTTTTATTTCATTTGTTTCCTCTTAATTTTTTTCATCTCACTTTTACTTTATTTCCATTTATTTTGTAACGAATATTATTTTGAAGGAGAATTATCAAACATTTATTTTGTAACGAATATAAACAAGATAATTATCACCAAATAAAAACTGAGACAAATATAAAGAAAAAAATTGAGAGAGAAATAAAATAAAATAAAAAAATTAATTGAAACAGAAATAAGGAAGAATATGAGATAATTGAATTCACCACATGGATTGGGCTAAGTCTACTTACATGGATTTGATCTAACTCAACCTCAAAAGTTAGCTTATAAGGTGAGAATTGTCCAATGTCTTATAATGTTGACTTAATTATTGTTTTCAACCAATGTGAGATATTTAGTCTCAATACTCCCCCTTTCACATGTGTGTGTGTGGGGTGGGGGGCAGAATATGTGGGTGAAACAAACCCAACACGTGATATATGAAAGTCCAACCTTGCGAATTTGCGACATGTGGGTGAAGACCCAAACACGAATAATGACACTCTGGGCCTTTGTTAATCGGAGGAATAATGACACTTCAAGCCTAACTGGAGGAATAATGAGAACCCAGGTCTTTGTTATCTGAGCGAAGTGTGTGGGTAGATATTAAAGACCATCATGGGTACAAGGAGGAGCCCATTACGGAATGATGTGTCCCACTTTAACATGGGGCTTTGATATCATAATGAAATTCACTACATGGATTGAGCTAAGTTCACTTACATGGATTGGGCCTACCTCATTCTCAAAAGCTAGCTTATAAGGTGAGGATTGTTTAATGCCTTATAATGTGGACTTAACTATTGTTTTCAACCAATGTGGGACATTTAATCTCAATTGAGATGAACATAAAGAAAAAAATTGAGATAAAAAAGTGGAAGGAAATAAAAGGAATGAAGAAATTGAAATATAATATTGTTTGGTGGATGGAGGAATAAATAATTTATAAGGAAACAATTTATTGGTTATAATAGGGACAGAGATAGTTTTGAAATGAAAAGTCGAAAATCATAACATAGGGGGATAAGTGTTACAAGAAATACTTTAAGGACCCGTTTGTTTGACGAGAATGGAATCTGATTTTGGGTATTTGATTTCTAGTAATCTGATATCCAGAAATATGATTCCATTATAGTGTTTGAGTATCACATTGAATTATACCAAGGAAATTAATTTAATTCCTTTTCACATGTTTGGTAATGACAAAGAATGTATATTATCTGATTTCAAGGAATTAGATGTCAAATAATATGTCATTCCCATGTAAATAAACAGGTTAAAAGGGATAAATGATACCACCATATACTTTAAAGAGGAAAAAAAAAAAAGGCATTATTTTTTATTGAGCAATCAATTTTTCATAGTATTTAAATATAAAAACAATTTCTAGCTAACTGAGAATAATAAAAATTCTGCTTCTGTTAAAGCAATTTGACACAAGAAAATCAACATTGAGCACAAACAACAACACATAAAATATATAATTTACTAATATATATGTACATGTACTAGATTGAGTGATTGACTAAGAAAAATGATTAATTTTGCGAAGAAATATATGGGACCAACATTAATTGTAGAATTGGTTACCTTATTTGATACACTACTAGAAAATATCTTAATAAAAAATCTTCTACAGGAGAAATTCAGTAGCCACTATAGCTTCACAATAGCTAGCTATTTTATCAATTTGAGTATCGAATTCAAGTTGGCTTTTATTATATGATTGAAAATAAATCCAATATAAATCTTTAATGGGTCAAAAAGAAAGACAAAGTTCACACAATAACGCCATTTTAGTGTCCTTTCATGGGGAACAAACCCACATGCGATTTCCAATATTTTTGAACCCTCTTTTCAGAAAAAGTAAAATCTCTGTAGATATAGTAATAAGAAAGAAATAAACTATTTATGCTTTCATTTTAAATAGAAAAAAGTATGAAATTCTTTTTGCAAATTAATTCTTGTAGTATAATTTAATTCGTTTCTGAATTACATAATTGAGTTCTGCGTTTTTTTTCAGTTTTCGCAAATGAAAATAATTGACTAATTTTCTTCAATGAAAGAAAGTAATTGCATAAGCAGCTCATGCCATTAATTAAGTAACAAAATTTAAATTAAAGGAAATTTCTCCCTTTTTTTTCCCCCTTATTTCCAATTCCTTCACCAAACACAAAGTAAACTATACAGTTGTCCACTTTTATCCTCATATGGTATAAGGGAATAGAAGAAAAAATAGAAAAAACATCTAAATAGGACCTTAATTAGTCTTTGAAATTGTGAAAAGAAAATGTATATTTTTCAATAATTGGTGTGAGTTACAATTCAAGGTTATTACTATTGGACCGGATCGGCCGGTCCAACTGGTTCGATTACGAATCGAAGGTCTGTCCAATTCGAACACACTCTTATAATTGAAATTGAACTGTCAGAATTGATCTAGAACCGGTTAATCGATTTGGCCCCCGATTCTTACTTTTTTGTTTTGTTTTTTTTCTTAATGTTAGAAATATTTTAATAAATTTTTTAAAGGAAAAGATTTGAACACCTAACCACTTGAATTAAGTAAGTGATCTTAGACATTTGGACAACATTCATTTTAGTTGACTTTTTAGACAAGTTTATAAATTATAGATTTTTTGAAATCTAATTTATTTGTAGATTAATTTAAAATAATTAACTTCAAACTAATTATATCTTACATATTATCGATAGAAATTATAATTTTTAGTTTTAGGACACATTTTTTTTATTAGGTGTTCTCTTTGAACATAGATAGCTTGTGTATCAAGTGAATTTTTGTTTATTTATCTGTTCAACTATATTTTTAGAGGATCAAGAGTTGCAAAACTTGAAAGTTGCATTGATATATTATGTAAATTTGTTATATGAATATTTGAGTTTAAATTTAATTTATACATAATCATATTCCAAAGTTACTAATCTATGAGTTTTATAATCATGATATATTTACATGGACTTGTTAATTAGTCTCATATTTACATTACCGTTATGGTAAACTTAAGTTTGATATTTATTATACTGAATTTAATTTAAATATATCAAAATTTTCATATGTTTTGAATTAATTATAGGATATTGTTTAAATTTTTATGTACATAACAAAAATTTTCATTATGATATCATAGCGGTTCAATCAGTAAAAGCAGTGACCAATTGACTCACGAGTTCATTGTTCGTTTCGATTCTAAAAACATTGAGTTACATGGGCACATGTTAACTGTTTTCGATTAATCGAAATGGAAAAAATGTTTAAGAATTTCTAACGAAAAATATTATTGTTTCAAACTTTTTTTTTTTTTGTATTTCAAACCGCAAAACGCTTTTAGATACAAGTTATCCTAGTATGGTTACTGCAATAGTAATCTCGGTTAACCCTTTCATATTCTATCAAAATTAACGTAAACATTTATTTTGATTTTCTCATATAAATTTATAATATGTCCTCCAAAATCATTATTATGTTTATTGAAGTCCAAATTATATAAAATAGAATAAAGAACCAACTGATCAAAGTAACTTTAAATTACTACCAAAAATTAAAATAAAACTTTAGATTAACAATAATGCTAGCTAGCAAGCTAGATTAATATCTCTAGTAAAGCTACGAATTTCACTAATTGCCATTCACAAATGAAAAAGAAAAAAAAGACTACTTTGTACTAATTAAAAAGGGGAATAATCTTCAATAAACTTTCCCCTTTACTATTCACAACTGGATTACAAAATCTTCATGAAAGAAATTAAGAGCAAAAACCCTTTTAAGGGAACTTAATTATCTCTTAATTACTTCTTCAAATTTGCTCAATTATTCATGCCAGCAAAGAAGCATCACCACACATCTTCTCACAATGTACAGTCTTCCTCTCTGTTGTTTGAGAAATCTTCCCAATTTTCTGCTGGATAATTTTTTCTTTGATCCTTCTACTGATGAACCCATTTTCATCTCCATTAATTAGTTGAGAACTTTCTTTTTGTATGGTCTGTTTTTGAGTCAAGAAACAGAGGAGCAAGTAAAGGTGATTCCAATGTGTTTGTTGAAATGAAAATGAGGGGGTGGGGGTTTTTATAATGAGATTTTTGCCCATATTTTTCTGTTTGCCACGTCATTGGTACAGCAATATTAATGCAGGCATCATTGTCCAAGATAGCTTGTCGGCCCCAAGGGATATAAAGGCATCAGGTATCCACGAAAGTTTGAGCTAGCCTTCTCTTTTTATTTCCTCAATTTTTTTAATTTTAATTTTATATTTACTGTTTTTACTTGTTGAAGTATTTCTTTTTTTTATGTTCTTAAATAAAGATGAAGTATGCACCTATGTAATATTTCAAAACTTAATAAAATGTATCATAGACACTCCTGAGACACTGACATACTAAAAACGCGATACTGATAAATATTAAACACATTATATAACGTATCTGTAATTTAAAATAAAAATTTGTGTCATCATTTTCATATCGTATTCGTATTCATGTACCTATGTTCGCATTAATGCATCAGCCTATTGTATGCTATTACTATATTTTCTTGAAATGGTGCAAGTCAGTCAGTCAGACATTATAGGTGAAGTGATTGTTCACAATGCTGCACTTGTGCTCTAGATAAATTAATGCACATTTCAGAAAAGACTCCTGAAAAGGGACAGTTAAAAGACATTAATGATTACTTAATTACGACACTAGTGTAACAATAACACTGTAAATTGTCGCAGTTAAAAGATGGCTTAATTCTAACAAGATTTGATTTATTTAATAAAACCTGTTTTTGGATTTTGGGACAGTGCTAAACATGTTTTGCATAGTGCTCCTCCCTTAATATATTCACACCCAATTCTTTTTTATGGGAAAAATGTAATAATAATGCTATATTTATACATGAAAGAATTGACAAGTTTATAGTACTCCTAATAATTAAAAATAGCATACATTATTTAATGTGTTAATTAAATTACGCAACTTAACAAAATATTATCATATTACTCTTCAAACTCGACAAACACATGTGCAAGTGTTAATTAAGAAGATAGATAGTTCTTTTGTGCAAATTGAAAAATTAAACCATAGCATCATTTATCCATATATTACATCACTAGCTAGATTGTGATAAATTACAATGAATATGTAACTACTATTCAATATTGAACTAGACAATTCCAACTCAAGACATTAGGCACTCTTCAGATTGATTTCGATTTTGGTTTCGAAAAAAAAAAGTTTGAGAGATTTCAGTGAAACATTTGAAATCTCATTTGAAAAAAAATTAAATTTCATAGATTTTAAAAATTCGATATATATATAATTTGGATTGAATTCGAATTTGTGTTAGGGTTTGAATTTACTATTTTAAACTCATAACAATTCGGTCCAAAACCAAAAACAACCGTAGCGATATACTATATTAATTTGTTTGTTGAAAACAAGGAGAAGAGAATAAGAAAAAGAAACGTAAAAAGTTAAGGCCATAAATGTTTTGGGGCCTAATCATTTTCTCTGAAAAAAAAGGGGGGAACAAAGAAGATTAAATTACACTCAAAAGTGCATGAAACTGAAAACAGTGGACCAGGTTTTAGTCCAATTGTTGTAACTCTGCAAATATGGATGTGATAAAATAATCAATAATTAAATAAAAGAAAACACGGCTGCACAGTACAAGGAAGACATGTTATCACGTGACAAGCTCGTGAGAGACATAGACCCCTACTTTCTGATTTATTAATTGGTAATTAGATTACATTAATTAAAGCTAAGAGCCTAAGAGTTCATTAACATATTGTTAGTAGAATCTTTGTTATTACTGCTGAAGATTTGATTCCAGACAACCCTGGAATTTACAATTCAATGAATAGGGTGAAAGTGATTAAAATTGATTGTTTATGGACTGGTTTTGTTAACAAAAGTAAGATTAATGGATAAACCAATTAAGTTCAGTTAATCAGATTACTTAGAAATCCTTTTTGGATTTTGTTGTTGTCCCAGAATTCTTGATTCTGTGATTATGTCCATCCCCCCATTGGGATGAATACTTAAAAGATTAAAGACACTTGAGTTCAAATTACATTCAAGATATCATCTTAATGCATACTTTTACAGTTTTACTCGACAATATGAACTGATTATGATTATGATATGCTAACTTATTTGGAGCAAATGGTTAAATGTGATTCAAGTTTGAACATTTTTTGTGACGTAACTCGATCAGCATGTTGATGTGAAGAAAGATATTGGTGATAATTTTCGAAACAAATTTTTTTTGTTAAATTCAAAAGAATTCAAAATTCAAACCATTGCGGGCAACACCCAATGACATACAAATAGTAGAATCCGAAACATTCGAATCAGATCCAAAATCTGATTCAATATTAATGTATCAATGTATGGATCCTCATTTCATATCTGACCTTGTTGTAATGTTAAGGGCTTGTTTTTTCTCAAAATTATTTTATTTTTGGGGAAAATGAGATAAAAATGTATTCTATTATGTGAAATAAATATATTTCTCTCAGTTTTTCAAATTAAAAAACCTACATAAACTTTACTTTGATTTGACATAAAGTAATATATCACTTACACAACTTATCTCACATAACAAATACGATTTAACATAAAATCTTACACATATTACACGTAGACACGAATCGAAACTAATACTTAAACAAACTATTTCAAACTACTACGTACATTATTTTTCAAACTACTCTTCCAAAACTCAAAAAAGACTTAAACTTTTTCAAACTACATTATTTTTCAAACTACTCTTCCAAAACTCAAACAAACAACATTGCACAAAACAAAATTATTTTACAAACTTCCAGTACTCTCCCGAATTACCTAGACACGAATCGAAACTAATACTTGAAATGATACCTAAATTTGGACCGTTACGTTGAAGCTTGATAAAGGATGCCTAAGAAGTCCATCGTGAACCATTAGGTAATGCCAGATAAAATTTATGGATGTAAAATAGAGGTAATTTACAATTATACCACCCGTTTAAAAATTCTATCTTTTTGGAAGAAAATATTATCATATTCAAACATTCAAATATTGGAAAAATCTATTAATATATATTCACATTTTCTAAAGTTCATATTAGGCCAATGTTTGCCAAAATCTAATTAGTCATCTGTTTTATTCAAACATGTTTTCAGTGTTCTTTATGTAATTTAAAACTCAAAACTTGAAACTAATAGTCAAAATATATCAAAATTTCGGCAATGCTTCATCATCTTGAGTATATCTACACTGAGAATTGAATAAGATTTATTTTGAATTTGCATAATAAATGTTTTTTTTTTTAAATTAAATTGTTGTAAATGAAAATTTTATTTTTGAATTAGTAGGACCGTGTATTTGCAACAGCTGAATTCCATGTTTGAGTTTGGACATTTGGTCCAAGAGAATAGATATTCATTGCATGTCTGCTACAATCGTGGGCTGGTTTGTGAATCTGGAAGAACGTTATCATAGATTTGTTTTGGGCTATATCCAAGCCCAGTAGGAAAAAAAATGTATGCAAAAAATTCTAACGCCGTTGCCGGGGATCGAACCCGGGTCACCCGCGTGACAGGCGGGAATACTTACCACTATACTACAACGACTATTTGCTAACAATTTCTCAGAGAGTTTATAAAACCATGATTTGTTAGTACTAAACAAATTGTCAGGAAAAAAATGTATGCAAAAAATAAGAACGCCGTTGCCGGGGATCGAACCCGGGTCACCCGCGTGACAGGCGGGAATACTTACCACTATACTACAACGACTATTTGCTAACAATTTCTCAGAGAGTTTATAAAACCATGATTTGTTAGTATACTCAAGTTTTAATCTTTTTTCTGAGCCTAAACAAATCGTGTTTTTGCTTCTTTTAGAGGGTTTTTTCAATTACTTGTGCTTTAGCTTAAAAATGAGAATCTAAAAAATAAGCTAAAAGCAGTAAAGAAGCAAAAGCATGGAGTGTTTGCCATCTATACAAACAAATGACCAAAATTTATTCTTGAGTGTTTGTGAAAAAATTGTAACAGTACCAAAATACCAAATTACCCCAAAGTTAACACTTTTTTTTGTGCAGTGACAAATAAAACGGTTCTTAAGTTCAAGGGGTTTTTATTATTTTTTCTTCTTCTAAATTTTTCTTGCCTAAGCATGTGAAATTCTTAACGTTGGGTTGAAGCCAAACTCATTTTTTTCTTGCCAAAATATCTAAAATTATCTCAGAATCAGGACTTCACCGATGCAAAAGAAAAAAATTCCTAAATTACATTCATGAGAATATTGCTTCTGGATTTTGCATTAATTGAATGGTAGAAATGTTTTTTTTTTTACCAACTTGCAGCCAAAAGAAGATTTTTAAGAAAATTTGATCCTGAATATGCTTCTTCGTAAATGTAGAGAAAAAGTTGAGGTTGAAAAATTGGGGATCTTATCTTTCAATTGGGAGGGCAAATTTGGGGTAAAATAAAATAATAAGGGATAATAATGTCCAATTCAACTATGAGATTATTACAAAATTGACATTATAAGCCAGAAGCTGGTATGGCCCTGCTTCTGCTTATGGTGTACTTTTTGTTTAATTTAAGAGAAGTATAAGCTAAAGCTTGAATTGAAAACACTCCAAAAATGCTTTTTTTTTTCCCAGAATCTGTAAAGTGCTTATAATAAGTGATTGAAAACACCACCTTAGTAAGAGAACTCCAGACGCAAAAATATTAAATTTCAAGATTTTGATATTGTGATAGATCAACATCTAATTAGTTGCAATGTCGGATCGATATTGACTAACTGTTTATTCTTGATATTTTGACAAAAGTTTTATATTAGCAATACTACCAAACATACTAGTGTGACCGACCTATAATAATCCTAGATACAATATTAACTATATACGTGTACGGTGAGTGTTTGAAAATGAAGTTAAACAAATGATATGTTTGGTTGTATTGCTAACATTTTACCTCTAGAAAAAATAAAATTTCCTTTTGAAATAGGATATGCTCAAATAGTATTATTTACCTTTTCAACTATGTTTTGTCCACCTCTTCTTGAGAGATAAATTTAAAAGAAAACTAGCCTCTAAATTTTTCTTTTTAGAATCAAACTGACTCTTATAGTAATCGAGTCAGCAATTATAGAGTATCCATAATAAAGCTAGGAAACAATTCCATTTTTAATAATTGGGCTAACAAGTTAGTCAATTTATTATTATCCTACTCCCATCTAAATCACTTCATCTTAATTGAATGAGATGGTTAATTCATGAAAAAAAAAAAAAAAAAGCGAGATGCATGGTTGCACATGTTCAAATATTATAATCCGGTCACCTAATTTTAATAGTCAAATAGACCATATTACTTCAGTTTAATATCTTTAAAATAGCTTTTTTATTTTTCTCATGCATATATTAGTCTGTACCTCAAAGAAAAATAATGCATAGTCTGGTGTTTGATAAAGGGTTTTTGTCAAGTTAACTCCCTTTAATATGTTTAATGTGCAATTTAACTTCATGTGAAATGAAATAATGAGTAATTTATCTATTTGTGATAATAATTTAACATTACTCTTGACAACATATGCACATGACTTTATCCCTTGTGATCGTTAGATAGAAAAATTATCTCCATGTGATATTAATAAATGAACACTTTAATTCCTTGTGATATTGCATAATGGGTGTATTTTACCCCCTTGCAAGAATGTAAAAATTAAGGGAGAGACAATTTGCCTCTTTAAAATAAAACATAGGAAAGTATTTTGACTTTTTATTTATTACATAAAATTAAACTGCCTATTTAAAATTATAGATGAAATTGATTTTCTATTCCCTCGTTTGATAAATAATAGTAATATATAGGTGTTGTATTAATATGAAGACTTGGTCAAAACTCATTTGCCGTGTGTACCGACGAGGCCAAGAGGCCAAGACACTGATTTATTCTACTTCATTTAGGATTACACTCAATTTTACATAACTTCATTATGTCAATGCACATTGCATTTAGTGGATTCTTTCTATCGAATAAAAAGCACGCCTGCAGTATCTTTATTAATTTTTTATTCTTAAGATTTATAGTATGACTTTCTTTTTTAATTGCGACTAAATTAGTTCTGCAATCACAAATATTATCAGATCATTAATTTTCACTATTTCAGCCCAATATTTTCAATGAGTCATTGTCATGATGAAAAAGAATCCCACTAACCTGAGATTTTTTGGTATTTCGTACTATTTTAATATACAATATATATATATTTGGCTTTTAGGTAAAAGTTATACTCCCACAATTATTGAATTTCTTTTCTTGTAATACACTTTGTTTAGTTTTTTAACTATCCTTTTCCTCTTCTTGTAAGGCAAATTTGAATAAAAATTAGGCATTATATATTACTCCCTTGATTTTTTTTTTGTTCCGAAGGATTGCATACGAATTAAAAAATGTCATAAATAATCATATTTTTAAAGTAAAAAAATTTCAAAATATCTTTTTAATCAAATAATTTTTATATTAATTAGCATTAATGACAAATATTAGTAAGATGCGTAAAATTGATAAAAAAAATATTATTTTACATTGAATCCTAAAACGATAAATAAAAGTAAACAATTTTTTTTAGCCAAAACCACAAATAGAAAAAATGGAGGGAGGGAGTATTAACATAGTTCAAACAATATTAGTCCGGTCAACCCAATTTTAATAGTCAAATACGACGATAACTAGTTCAATTTATAAAGTTATAAAGTCCCTAATGCATTCTTTATAACGATAATTACTTTAAGTTATAAAGTAGACTAGTCCCTAATGCATATAGTCTTGCATTTGTTTCATAAATGTTGAATTACTATAAAGACTTGGTCAAAACTCTAATGTCATAACTCTAGATTACTGAATTTTTCCGTGGCCAGCGGGGAAAGAATTTCGATAAAAATTTTAGATTTAATATTAAAAACACTCTTAATTATTGGAAACTTTACGAGAATAATATAATTATTTTCTATTAAATCTTTCTATTCTATTCTCATTATTACATCAAACTGTAAAGAAATTTAGTGCATATTCTTTTCTATTGCATAAAAAACTTCTGCATTATAGCCTTACATTTGTCATTCTTTAACGTAGCATGTCTTTCTCATATAATTGCGTCTCAATTATTTTTTCAACTAAAAGTATTATCAGGTCAAATTTCAATCTGGAAGCTTACTTTTGATATTTTTGGTTCAAGTTCGCCTGAAGTCAAAATATTTTTCTCGTCTCATACGTGGTATTATTCATGTTTTTTTTTTTTTAATAAATCAATATTCATTATTTCAAAAAACATAAAATCATACAAAATGTTTAACAATATCTAAGATGGAAAAATCACCTTCACATAAAACACTATAAGAAATAAGTTTAAAATGAATTCTTGCATATTAACTTGAAAAAAATGCTCAAGTTACAAGGTCGTGAACGGCACAATTATTTGTTATTCATTCGTAGAATCTTCTAATACTCGGTTATAGATTTTGACTATTTTTAGTGAAAAAAAAAATACTAAATAGATATTCTTACTATAATGTCACAATTTCCAAATTCTCAATAAATCGAAATGTAACTGGATTAAGCTCAAAAAGAAAAAATTGTAATCTATTAATTAAAACTGGACTAAGCTCAAAACAGATTTTCTCGCAGCACTGTAAGCCGACAACTTTTCCAAGAACCTTCCCTTTATTTTTTTTAATTTTTTATTTCTTTCAAAATATCCCTTTTCTGTTATTAACCACTAATTAAAATTCAAAATTGTAAAAAAATCAAGAACACTAGAGTCAGTCGCTCCAAACAGTCAACTCGGCGACTCCAACTCGATCCTCCTCCTCCACCTCCTCCAATTTTCATCTGATTTTTGTCCTAAAACCTATACAAACACACACAGTGTCACACCTGAATCGATTAATTCAGCTCCTCTTTCGGAATGGGCAGTCAAATGAGCCGCGCCACCAGCCGTAGCATCAGCAGCCGCCGTCCGTCACCACCACCACCACCACCACGGACCGCCTCAACCCCTAACCTCAATTCCACTTCATCATCAAATTCAAACCCGGATCTCACCTCCTACGAAGCCGCTTGCCGAGCCGACCCGGACCTCCGCAGCTTCGACACGAACCTCCAGCTCCGTACATCCCGAGCCATCAACTCCATAGCCGTCGGCTTGGAAGTCCGCGCCCTCTCCCTCGACTCCCTCCGTGACGTCACCGAAACCCTACTCGAAATGAATCAAGAGGTGGTCAAAATCATCCTCCAAAACAAAAAAGACATTTGGAAAAACCAAGAGCTTTCCGATCTAGTCGACGATTACTTCGAAAACAGCCTCTTAACCCTAGACTTCTGCACCTCCCTCGATTCGTGCCTCAAACGCGCCGGCCACATAGAGTCAATCGTCAATGTCGCCCTCCACAAATTCCACGACGAACATTACAACTCTGTTAATCCCGAACAGGGGCATTTTCGTGATTACACTAAGACTTTAGAGGAGCTGAGAAATTTTAAAGCTGCTGGGGATCCCTTCACCCAGGAGTACTTTAAAGTGTTCAATTCCATCTACTCGAGGCAAATTTCGATGTTGGAAAGATTACAAGCCAAAAAGACCAAATTAGATAAGAAGTTAATGAGACTCAAGGCGTGGAGGAAGGTCTCCAACGTGATTTTCGTAGTGGCATTTGCCTCGGTTTTAATATGTTCGGTTGTGGCTGCGGCTGTCACTGCGCCACCTGTCGTGACTGCGCTCGCGGCTGCAGCCGCGATACCTTTGGGGTCGATGGGGAAATGGCTGAACTCGATGTGGAAGAAGTGCGAGAATGATTTGATGGGGCAAAGGGAGATAATTACTTCGATGCAGATTGGGAGTTATATAGTGATTAAGGATTTGGATAATATACGAGTTCTTGTGGATCGGTTTCAGATAGAGATCGAGGCTTTGTTGAGTAATGCAGAGTTTGGGATGAGAGGGGATGAGGCGGTTGTGATTGCGGTTGAGGAGATTAAGAAGAAAGTCGATGGGTTTGTTAAGACTATACATGATTTGAGGGAGCATGCTAATAAGTGTACTCAGGAGACGAGGATGGCGAGGACTTTGATTTTGAGGAGGATTATTAATCATCCTACTGGTTCCAATCATGACATTGGTATGTTTTCTTGATGGATGACGTGTTATAAGTTATGTAGGATGTAATGAATTTGTAAAGATATGTGTTACTTATTGGAGAACATTGGTTCTAGTCATTTAAATGATCATCCTTTCGTAGAGATGACAATTGAGAAATAATTTATTGTTAGGGATAAAGATTTTTGAAATTGAAGATGGTTCATTCTTATTCAAGATTCAAATTTCTAGTTATATCATTGGATAATTGTGGAGTACACTATGTTTATGGTAACAATCTCGATAAACGAAGTGGATTTTTCTTCAAGATAAGTGTTTTGGTATATGGTTGATTTAGAGCATAGTAAATGTTGCATTTGCAAAATACTAGGTACTGCACATGTTCTTCTATTTTATGGCGCGCCCTGAATTTGATAAGTAGCATTAAAGCTCCATGGATTCATTGTTTCTTCTGTTTTAGTGTAACTCTTATGATTCCTCCCAATTTTGCTCGTCTGATATGTCAATGCAGCAGCTTTTGAAGGTCTTTGCTGTATGCTTTCCACTATCATGTTAATATACTTATCAGCATCTATATTTCTTCAAAAAGACTCGTATTTGTTAAGCGTTTAGTGTTAGATTAGATGTGCCTAGAATCTTCAAAGTCGTCTAAAGAAACTGGTAGCGACATCAGTTGGCCACCGGAAGCCATGGATTGAACTTAGGATAAAAAATACCTTGCTGTTATTAATTTGTATTAAGATCATATTTTTGAAGTACAGTAATTGTTAAGACTTGAACTATGAGTTTTCTTTCTCCTTTTTTCGAAAATTCTTGTCAAGACCTGCATTGGCCAAACACATGGCAAGTGTATTGCATTTGTTATGTAGATACTTTGGATTTGACCGAATGCGATTTGGGATAGAGTTGCCCCAACTCTTTGTGTGCTTGAGTAGGTGCATGCATGTTTTTCCATGAAAATGTCTTGTACTTAAGAGAAAACTAAATATTTTAAGCAGTTAAATACAATAGTGTATGTGATTTCAGATCTCACATTGCTCAATTTCGCAGAAATGAAACTAGAGAGTTAGGCAGTTGAATCGAATTTAAGATCTCACTTTGGATTTTCCATGAAAATGTTTTGTACTTATGAGAAAAGCATTATGTTTTTAATAATTAAGAAAAAATTCCGGCCTAATGTTGTTAATTATATAATTTATATAAATTTTTTTGTTAATTATCCAAAAATTATACTTTTATGACTTCTATTTAAAATTTCGTGTCAAGACTCAAGAGTGAAGGTAAAAAAAGTTATTAAAGGAGGATAGTATACTTTTTATATGCCAAGGAAAATGTTGAAAGCTTTAAATTTATCAATAAAGTTCAAGACTAACAATCATTACTACTACCATTTGCATTGCCATATGTCCACGTATAAGCATTAACTTAAAACCGAATTCACATAATTTGAAACCAGATTCATGTAAACATTAGGCAAACTAGGACTGTCACTGTGCCTTGTGAGTTGTGCTTTAAATAACTCGAATTCAAATAATGTCGGGCTTCATAGTTATAGGCTCAAATTCGGTCCATGTAATTTTTCGGATTTTGAGTCTATATAGAGCTTATATTGTATTTGTTAATATAGACGAAAATAGCTTCACATAAAAATATTCAGATTATCGAAACACATATAAATATACTACTATACACGAGTATATATCATTAAATAATGTCTTAACTGAAAGATCGAGTTATTTACCCAATTTTTTAAGATACATTTGATTTATATAAGCACGCAGTAGAGTTTTAAAGTCTCAAGACTCTAATTTATTGACCTTTTGTGTTATATTTGATTAAACTTTTTTTTTTTTTGGTTTTGACCTCCAATATGTAATTGATATACTAACATATATGTGAGTTTATATTATAATTTTTTTTTTGTAAATTTACATGTTTCAAAATAAAAACATTAATTATTAACTATAACTACAATACAAATAAGTAATCGTAAATATTTAAAATAATTACATGTTTGGGCTGAATCGTGTTAGGCTCATGCTCAACTCATAAATTGATTGAGTTTAATATAATAGCTCAAACTCAGTCCGACTCACAAATATTCAAGTTCGAGTCAATTTTAATCTGGTCGAACTATCGAGCTTTGGATAAGCCCGACTCAATTGACAGTAGTAAGGCCAACCATGGTTTACCTCTTCAATGTTTAGAAAAGTGGTTCAGGTCATTTATGATGACAACTATGCATATTAGCATCAAATTACATCTGTCAAAAAAGCAGTGTGACATGACAAATGTAAAAATTAAGTGGGTCCACATTATATCTATCAATACATGCATGTAGCAATGTGACGTTACAAACTATGATGTTTCATCTACTATAAATCTCAACTTAGTACACAACTTCTCTTCACCAACAAACACAATTCACAAATTAACATTCACAAAATAAATATGTCTTCTAAATATTTAACGCTCATGTTTTTCCTAGCTATGATGCTTTTCACATCTATAGCCTCCGAGCTAGATGGTGGTGTGGCCTTTGATGAGTTGAATCGAAAAATTCTCAAGGAGCCTGCTTTGCCTATGCACAAATTACGATCACCACCGCCTACTAAAGCACCTTTACCTCCATACAAGAACGAGCCATGGCCACCTAAGGCGTCTGAAAATATGCACAAATTACGATCACCACCGCCTACTAAAGCACCTTTACCTCCATACAAGAACGAGCCATGGCCGCCTAAGGCGTCTGAAAATATGATAGATCGAAAAGTTTTAGAGAAAAAGTGCAAAGGATTTAGGCATCAAGGACCTAAGCATCACACAAATTGCGAAGTCCCACCTCATCCATCTCCACCAAATTAAATAATCAAATGTAGTTAGATAATTCATATGGATGAAAATGATGATTAGTTTCTTTTATGAGGATTAGATTTTTCATCGAATTATTGTAGCGAAATAATATGTTTGATGGTATTAATGGTTGGAATGAAAAAGGTTAAATCTTAAGCTTGTGGTTGTCTTGCTTTGCATGAATTTTTTTTTATTCAAGTCGGTTTTTAATAATTCAAATGAAATAATCATACCTTAATTAGAATGTATTTATGGTTGAATTTTAATCATATTCAAGTTTCAAAATAAACAGTGAACCATTTTTCTAACGACTGGATGATTCAGGGGAAAGGAAATCTATTGAAACCTTATTAATTAAATTCCACTTTTAATTATATGATATATGTATGTGTGAGTATTTATCAAGGATTTTTTTTAATGCTTATCATTTAAACGAATTTACATTTTTTCTGGAACCCAATTAATCACAAGTGCTATTTTGTGTTTCTAAATGTTTGGCATATTATGATGATATTGTTCGAATATTTTTTTGTCACTTTGCTCCTTAAAAATATAGATTTTGGCATTTTGCACCCAAACAATTTATAATCTAGGCACTTTGCACCTTAAAATATAAAATTTTCGCACATTCCATCACGATTTAAAACTTTGGCACGTTGAACCCTAGAAATATAATTTTTGACATTTTGCATGAATGATGATGTGTTTTCCTTTGAATGTCATCGGCGGAGAGATGGAATGGTTTTTTTCCATGCACAACAATCAAATATAAAGAAGAAAAAAAAGATATTTTTATTTCAAGTTCAATCACTAAAAATAAGTATTTTTTTTTGGAAAAATTATATGTACATTTTTATTTTGTTAATAATCACTCATTTGCATCAATTGTGACATTCGTACTAAGATACAAATTTTATTTTTCTTGTTTACATGAAATAAAAATATTGATAATTTTGATATTATGAATACTATAGCACATGCCTATGAATAAAATAATCAGTTTATTTAATAATTTTTGTGACATAGTCAACCTTAAACATAAAAAATTGATAAATAAGTTATTCTTAATTTATTTTAATTTTGAATAGCTTCTTTTATCATATTGCATGATCCTGTTGTTATAAGATTTATATGTAGTCGTTCCTAAATTTTTCTGCACAACAGAATCTACAAATATTATTGACTACTAGCATATTAAATTTAGGAATTACAAAAAAATGAAAAAAGAGTTCCTACCAAATTACTAAGAGATAGTAATTTGGTTAAAAAAAATGCTAATTTCTTAAAGTCGGGGTGGAAAGTACAAAAAAATTATAATTTCAGGGTACAAATATCCTATATTTTCAGGGTGTATAGTGCAAAATTTAAGTTCTCAGGGTGCAAAGTGCAAAAAATATTGAAAATGACTATTCTACCCTTCCTACAATGAAATTTTCTCACCAAAACGTACATATACTAGAGTCCAAAGTGCCAGTTTTAAATCAAGATGCAAAGTGTCAAAATTCCATATTTAAAAGATACAAAATGTTTAGGTTTCGAACCCCTGGAATATCCAACCGAAAATTAGGAGGCATTTATGAACTAAATATGATTTTATCAGTCTAATAATCGAAGGATATCCAATTATCATACGTACTATAATTAAAATTTGTACACTGTACCTAGCTAATACCAATTTATCTTTAAAAGACATAATGTAAAGACGAACGCACTATAAGGCCATCTCCAGCAGTTGAGGGCTAGCCCCGGGCTCTGGAGCCCGGGCTAGCCCAGGGCCAGCCTGGGGCCCTGCTGGTCGTCTCCAGCAGTTGGGGCTCCGTGGGGGAATTACTTCCATTTTTTTCCTTTGCCCACTCTCACCTATTAATATTATAGATTTATATTTTTCTAATATTAATATTAATAATAATAATTATAATAGTACTCGTAATTTAATTATTAATTATATTAAAATATTAATATTAAATAGAATATTTAATTAAATATAACACATTAATTACAATAACAAATAACACATTAATTAAACAACACATTAATTAAAATAACATATTAATTAAAATAACACATTAATTAAAATAACATATTAATTAAAATAACACATTAATTAAACAACACATTAATTAAAATAACATATTAATTAAAATAACACATTAATTACAAAAATACACAATATTAATTAGGTTTAAATACACAATAATATACATAAATACACAAATAAATACACAAATATATACACAATTAATACACAACAAAATAAAAGAAAAAAAAAGCTTCAGGTCCAATCAGGGTCACAACCCATCCAAATAAAGACTTGTGAAACAGAGTCACAACCCATCCAAATAAGCCCTAGTTGTTATTTATTAGAAATTAAAGTATAATTAGATTTTCTTTATTTATTTAAATTGTAAAATCTGAATATCTTGATCCCATTTTTCTTTTTAGGCATGATGATATAGAAAAAAAGAAAATGTTAGTCCAATAAGCCAACAATAAAATATCAACATTAAGCCCAAATTTAAGCCCATAATTAACCTAAAATAATCATAATTACAAAAAAGGAAATAAAAAATTCCCATTCCTCTCTTCCACATTGCAAGCCGCCCCAGTTCCCATTCCTCTCTGATTCATTCACATCTCCTAATTCCTCACTCTTTCATCTGCTTCACGTCCCTTTTCCTATTTATTCTTCTTCCATTGTTGAAGCTTAAATTATCAAGTAATTTCATAAAAACAGACTTCACACCCCAAAACCCTTTCCACCAATTAATTATCAGAAAAATTGCCATTTCAATTTCAACCATGTAAATTCAAATTAGTAAGAAATTACATGGTTGAAATTGAAATGACAATTTTTCTGATAATTAATTGGTGGAAAGGGTTTTGGGGTGTGAAGTCTGTTTTTATGAAATTACTTGATAATTTAAGCTTCAACAATGGAAGAAGAATAAATAGGAAAAGGGACGTGAAGCAGATGAAAGAGTGAGGAATTATGAGATGTGAATGAATCAGAGAGGAATGGGAACTGGGGCGGCTTGCAATGTGGAAGAGAGGAATGGGAATTTTTTATTTCCTTTTTTGTAATTATGATTATTTTAGGTTAATTATGGGCTTAAATTTGGGCTTAATGTTGATATTTTATTGTTGGCTTATTGGACTAACATTTTCTTTTTTTCTATATCATCATGCCTAAAAAGAAAAATGGGACCAAGATATTCAGATTTTACAATTTAAATAAATAAAGAAAATCTAATTATACTTTAATTTCTAATAAATAACAATTGGGGCTTATTTGGATGGGTTGTGACTCTGTTTCACAAGTCTTTATTTGGATGGGTTGTGACCCTGATTGGACCTGAAGCTTTTTTTTTCTTTTATTTTGTTGTGTATTAATTGTGTATATATTTGTGTATTTATTTGTGTATTTATGTATATTATTGTGTATTTAAACCTAATTAATATTGTGTATTTTTGTAATTAATGTGTTATTTTAATTAATATGTTGTTTTAATTAATGTGTTGTTTAATTAATGTGTTATTTTAATTAATATGTTGTTTTAATTAATGTGTTGTTTAATTAATGTGTTATTTTAATTAATATGTTATTTTAATTAATGTGTTGTTTAATTAATGTGTTATTTTAATTAATATGTTATTGTAATTAATGTGTTATCTTTAATTAAATATTCTATTTAATATTAATATTTTAATATAATTAATAATTAAATTACGAGTACTAATATAATTATTATTATTAATATTAATATTAGAAAAATATAAATCTATAATATTAATAGGTGAGAGTGGGCAAAGGAAAAAAATGGAAGTAATTCCCCCACGGAGCCCCAACTGCTGGAGACGACCAGCAGGGCCCCGGGCTGGCCCTGGGCTAGCCCGGGCTCCAGAGCCCGGGGCTAGCCCTCAACTGCTGGAGATGGCCTTAAGGGCCCAAGTTGGCGCCCCTAGGTTAAAGAAGAATGCAAGTAAAATTGGATATCATATTTCTCCGATGAATAATATAAGTGTTAAAGTTCAATTTATGTTGGGATTAATTTGATATTTGGTCAAAGTTGTTTTTGTAAAAAATTACAAATTAAATTTAGTATACAAATCTCCTTAAACTGGGAGTTTTTGTTTCCGTCAAAAATACCAACTTCATATTTGGAATTTCAATCTCTTAAAAGAAGAATATCTACGTTCTAATGATTGATGTATTTGAGTTTTCTCTATTTTAATTTTAAAAGTTGAGCAAAAGGTAAAATTGCCTTTCAAAATGTTTTATTAACTCTTTCATCCGGAAGTCTATCCTAACTCTCGGTCCGCTCAAGAGTCAAAATAAGGCATGCTTCATAATTTGTACCTCGAGCCTTAAAAGATGTACATTCTAGTACGATAGTTTAAATGGTGTCTAAACCTCACTAATTAAGTCGTACACCAGAAATTGACACTTATACCCTTTAAAAATAATTTAATTATTATTAATTACCATATTAAATTGACATTTATACCCTTTGAAAATATTGCTTATTTTTTTTATTACATTAATGCCCCTTCCATTTCACCCACTAAATTTTCTCTCCCAAATCCCAACTTAACCCTAAATTAAACACCGCCGCCGCCGCCCACACACACCATCACACCTGCCTCATAGTTGGGTCGTTCAGCGAATCATGGGTGATTGTGACGAATTATTTTGTGATTGGTCGCAACCAGAACGGCCCAGGTGGGAGTTGGTGTTAGCTGTTGCAAGTCTGTGGAATCATGTATCGGCGAGAAGTTTTGGTGTTAAGATATTTCAAGTTTCCATTCATAGTTTTGGTGGAAGCATAGATATCATCCCTTCATCAAATTTCAAGTACCTTGATTCTCAGAGTACACCAAAGAAAACAAGGGCACTTTTATTTTTTGAAGAACAGACTGATCAACAGATGGATGGAAAGCCTAGTACAGTTGCTGAATGAATAGCTGAGACAAGGGCACATGTATTTTCTGATGAACAGACTGATCAACAGATGGATGGAAAACCTAGTACAGTTGCTGAATGAATAGCTGAGATAAGGGCACTTGAATTTTCTGATGAACAGACTGATCAATAGATGAATGGACAAACCTAGTACAATTGCTAAATGAATAGCTGAGACACTTGTATTTTCTGATGAACTGACTGATCAACAGATGGATGGACAAACCTAGTACAGTTGCTGAATGAATAGCTGAGTCAACGACATTTGTATTTTTTGATGAACAGACTGATCAACATATTGATGGACAAACCTAGTATAGTTGCTGAATGAATAGCTGAGTATGTTCATGAATAAGTTATGAAACACTCCTAATTTCTGAAGAGCCAGAGGAAGCTCATTAGTGTATGGACACAAGCCAAGAAGGGTAGTACTAAAAAGAGCAAGTACTCATCTAAAAATCAGGTTGAACTGAGGATGAGACCAACTAAGAAATAAACAATGAGAATGAAAGTTTGACCGACTTCATATTTGTAATTGTTAAGACTTATACTATGAGTTTACTTCCTCCTTTTTTCGAAAATTCAAGTCCAGGCCTGCATTGGCCAAACACATGACAAGTGTATTG
This sequence comes from Penstemon barbatus, assembly GCA_003313485.2. Taxonomy (NCBI): domain Eukaryota; kingdom Viridiplantae; phylum Streptophyta; class Magnoliopsida; order Lamiales; family Plantaginaceae; genus Penstemon; species Penstemon barbatus. The sequence goes on from CM064880.1 coordinate 64,779,124, forward strand.
CATTTGCTATGTAGATACTTTGGGTTTGACCGAATGCGATTTTGGGATAGAGTTCCCCAACTCTTTGTGTGCTTGAGTGCGTGCATGCATGTTTTCCATGAAAATGTTTTGTACTTATGAGAAAACTAAATATTAAGCAGTTAAATACAATAGTGTATGTGATTTCAGATCTCACATTGCTCAATTTCGCAGAAATGAAACTAGAGTGTTAGGCAATTGAATCAAATGAATATATTTTCAAGAAAAGCATTAGAAAAGTCTTTTGTAATGAGTTTAAATTTTTTTTTTCATAGTCAGACAAAATGCCCCTTATTTTTTCAACATAATTTATTTATCTTTTGTAATGAATTAAGTTTTTTAATAAAAATATGTCATGTTTTAATAATTAAGAAAAAAATTCCGGCCTAATGCCTCACACGCATATATGTACACCACACGATCTGACCTAAATTTTTTGATCTTGTTATCTTTTGGGATGTCCCAAAAGCAAGAATCTTTTTCATAAAATGAAATAATTTTTCTAAAAATCCCAGTTTACATTAAGTTATAATTTATATAAAAAATTTGTTAATTATCCAAAAGTTATACTTTTATGACTTCAATTTAAAATTTCGTGTCAAGAGTGAAGTTAAAAAAAGTTATTAAAGGAAGATACTATACTTTTTATATGCCAAGGAAAATGTTGAAAGCTTTAACAATCATTACTACTACCATTTGCGCTCATTGCCATATGTCAAAGTATAAGCATTAACTTAAAACCGAATTCACATAATTTGAAACCAGGTTCATGTAAACATTAGGCAAACTAGGACTGTCAATGGGCCGTGTGAGTTGAGTTTTAAATAGCTCCAATTCAAATAATGTCGGGCTTCATAGTTATAAGCTCAAACTCGGTCCATGGAATTTTTCGAATTTTGAGTCTATATAGAGCTTATATTGTATTTGTTAATATAGGCGAAAATAGCTTCAAATAAAAATATTCAGATTATCGAAACACATATAAATATACTACTATACACGAGTATATATCATTAAATAATGTCTTAACTGAAAGATCGAGTTATTTACCCAATTTTTTTAAGATACATTTGATCTATATAAGCACGCAGTAGAGTTTTAAAGTCTCAAGACTCTAATTTATTGATCTTTTGTGTTATATTTGATTAAACTTTTTTTTTTTTTGGTTTTGACCTTCAATATGTAATTGATATACTAACATATATGTGAGTTTATATTATAATTTTTTTTTTGTAAATTTACATGTTTCAAAATAAAAACAGTAATTATTAACTATAACTACAATACAAATAAGTAATCGTAAATATTTAAAATAATTACATGTTTGGGCTGAATCGTGTTAGGCTCATGCTCAACTCATAAATTGATTGAGTTTAATATAATAGCTCAAACTCAGTCCGACTCACAAATATTCAAGTTCGAGTCAATTTTAATCTGGTCAAACTATCGAGCTTTGGATAAGCCCGACTCAATTGACAGTAGTAAGGCCAACCATGGTTTACATCTTCAAAGTTTAGAAAAGTGGTTGAGGTCATTTATGATTACAATTATGCTTATTAGCATCAAATTACATCTGTCAAAAAAGCAGTGTGACATGACAAATGTAAAATTTAAGTGGGTCCACATTATATCTATCAATACATGCATGTAGCAATGTGACGTTACAAACTATGATGTTTCATCTACTATAAATCTCAACTTAGTACACAACTTCTCTTCACCAACAAACACAATTCACAAATTAACATTCACTAAATAAATATGTCTTCTAAATATTTAACGCTCATGTTTTTCCTAGCTATGATGCTTTTCACATCTATAGCCTCCGAGCTAGATGGTGGTGTGGCCTTTGATGAGTTGAATCGAAAAATTCTCAAGGAGCCTGCTTTGCCTATGCACAAATTACGATCACCACCGCCTACTAAAGCACCTTTACCTCCATACAAGAACGAGCCATGGCCGCCTAAGGCGTCTGAAAATATGCACAAATTACGATCACCACCGCCTACTAAAGCACCTTTACCTCCATACAAGAACGAGCCATGGCCGCCTAAGGCGTCTGAAAATATGATAGATCGAAAAGTTTTAGAGAAAAAGTGCAAAGGATTTAGGCATCAAGGACCTAAGCATCACACAAATTGCGAAGTCCCACCTCATGCATCTCCACCAAAATAATCAAATGTAGTTAGATAATTCATATGGATGAAAGGGATTAATTAATGATGATTAGTTTCTTTTATGTGGATTAGATTTTTCATCGAATTATTGTAGCGAAATAATATGTTTGATGGAATTAATGGTTGGAATGAAAAAGGTTAAATCTTAAGCTTGTGGTTGTCTTGCTTTGCATGAATTTTTTTTTATTCAAGTCGGTTTTTAATAATTCAAATGAAATAATCATACCTTAATTAGAATGTATTTATGGTTGAATTTTAATCATATTCAAGTTTCAAAATAAACAGTGAACCATTTTTCTAACGACTGGATGATTCAGGGGAAAGGAAATCTATTGAAACCTTATTAATTAAATTCCACTTTTAATTATATGATATATGTATGTGTGAGTATTTATCAAGGATTTTTTTTTAATGCTTATCATTTAAACGAATTTACATTTTTTCTGGAACCCAATTAATCACAAGTGCTATTTTGTGTTTCTAAATGTTTGGCATATTATGATGATATTGTTTTTTTTAGTTTACTTTAGAATTCTTGAAATGAGTAGTTTGTTACGTTTCAAACTTGAAATTTATTTTAATATTGTGGTTAAACCTTGTTTAATCAAACGAAAAGAAGTATTCATTTAGAGTTTTGGGATTTTGCATTATGAGAATATAGGGTTTTGACATTTTGCACCTCAATTTATAAGTTTTGACACTTTGCACTCTAGAAATACAAATTATTTAGCACTTCGTGTCTTTGTATGTATTTTAGTGACAAAATTAATTTGATGGTGAAAGGGTATAATAGTTCGAATATTTTTTTGTCACTTTGCTCCTTAAAAATATAGATTTTGGCATTTTGCACCCAAACAATTTATAATCTAGGCACTTTGCACCTTAAAATATAAAATTTTCGCACATTCCATCACGATTTAAAACTTTGGCACGTTGAACCCTAGAAATATAATTTTTGACATTTTGCATGCATGATGATGTGTTTTCCTTTGAATGTCATCGGCGGAGAGATGGAATGGTTTTTTTCCATGCACAACAATCAAATATAAAGAAGAAAAAAAAGATATTTTTATTTCAAGTTCAATCACTAAAAATAAGTATTTTTTTTTGGAAAAATTATATGTACATTTTTATTTTGTTAATAATCACTCATTTGCATCAATTGTGACATTCGTACTAAAGATACAAATTTTATTTTTCTTGTTTACATGAAATAAAAATATTGATAATTTTGATATTATGAATACTATAGCACATGCCTATGAATAAAATAATCAGTTTATTTAATAATTTTTGTGACATAGTCAACCTTAAACATAAAAAATTGATAAATAAGTTATTCTTAATTTATTTTAATTTTGAATAGCTTCTTTTATCATATTGCATGATCCTGTTGTTATAAGATTTATATGTAGTCGTTCCTAAATTTTTCTGCACAACAGAATCTACAAATATTATTGACTACTAGCATATTAAATTTAGGAATTACAAAAAAATGAAAAAAGAGTTCCTACCAAATTACTAAGAGATAGTAATTTGGTTAAAAAAAATGCTAATTTCTTAAAGTCGGGGTGGAAAGTACAAAAAAATTATAATTTCAGGTTACAAATATCCTATATTTTCAGGGTGTATAGTGCAAAATTTAAGTTCTCAGGGTGCAAAGTGCAAAAAATATTGAAAATGACTATTCTACCCTTCCTACAATGAAATTTTCTCACCAAAACGTACATATACTAGAGTCCAAAGTGCCAGTTTTAAATCAAGATGCAAAGTGTCAAAATTCCATATTTAAAAGATACAAAATGTTTAGGTTTCGAACCCCTGGAATATCCAACCGAAAATTAGGAGGCATTTATGAACTAAATATGATTTTATCAGTCTAATAATCGAAGGATATCCAATTATCATACGTACTATAATTAAAATTTGTACACTGTACCTAGCTAATACCAATTTATCTTTAAAAGACATAATGTAAAGACGAACGCACTATAAGGCCATCTCCAGCAGTTGAGGGCTAGCCCCGGGCTCTGGAGCCCGGGCTAGCCCAGGGCCAGCCTGGGGCCCTGCTGGTCGTCTCCAGCAGTTGGGGCTCCGTGGGGGAATTACTTCCATTTTTTTCCTTTGCCCACTCTCACCTATTAATATTATAGATTTATATTTTTCTAATATTAATATTAATAATAATAATTATAATAGTACTCGTAATTTAATTATTAATTATATTAAAATATTAATATTAAATAGAATATTTAATTAAATATAACACATTAATTACAATAACAAATAACACATTAATTAAACAACACATTAATTAAAATAACATATTAATTAAAATAACACATTAATTAAAATAACATATTAATTAAAATAACACATTAATTAAACAACACATTAATTAAAATAACATATTAATTAAAATAACACATTAATTACAAAAATACACAATATTAATTAGGTTTAAATACACAATAATATACATAAATACACAAATAAATACACAAATATATACACAATTAATACACAACAAAATAAAAGAAAAAAAAAAGCTTCAGGTCCAATCAGGGTCACAACCCATCCAAATAAAGACTTGTGAAACAGAGTCACAACCCATCCAAATAAGCCCTAGTTGTTATTTATTAGAAATTAAAGTATAATTAGATTTTCTTTATTTATTTAAATTGTAAAATCTGAATATCTTGATCCCATTTTTCTTTTTAGGCATGATGATATAGAAAAAAAGAAAATGTTAGTCCAATAAGCCAACAATAAAATATCAACATTAAGCCCAAATTTAAGCCCATAATTAACCTAAAATAATCATAATTACAAAAAAGGAAATAAAAAATTCCCATTCCTCTCTTCCACATTGCAAGCCGCCCCAGTTCCCATTCCTCTCTGATTCATTCACATCTCCTAATTCCTCACTCTTTCATCTGCTTCACGTCCCTTTTCCTATTTATTCTTCTTCCATTGTTGAAGCTTAAATTATCAAGTAATTTCATAAAAACAGACTTCACACCCCAAAACCCTTTCCACCAATTAATTATCAGAAAAATTGCCATTTCAATTTCAACCATGTAAATTCAAATTAGTAAGAAATTACATGGTTGAAATTGAAATGGCAATTTTTCTGATAATTAATTGGTGGAAAGGGTTTTGGGGTGTGAAGTCTGTTTTTATGAAATTACTTGATAATTTAAGCTTCAACAATGGAAGAAGAATAAATAGGAAAAGGGACGTGAAGCAGATGAAAGAGTGAGGAATTATGAGATGTGAATGAATCAGAGAGGAATGGGAACTGGGGCGGCTTGCAATGTGGAAGAGAGGAATGGGAATTTTTTATTTCCTTTTTTGTAATTATGATTATTTTAGGTTAATTATGGGCTTAAATTTGGGCTTAATGTTGATATTTTATTGTTGGCTTATTGGACTAACATTTTCTTTTTTTCTATATCATCATGCCTAAAAAGAAAAATGGGACCAAGATATTCAGATTTTACAATTTAAATAAATAAAGAAAATCTAATTATACTTTAATTTCTAATAAATAACAATTGGGGCTTATTTGGATGGGTTGTGACTCTGTTTCACAAGTCTTTATTTGGATGGGTTGTGACCCTGATTGGACCTGGAGCTTTTTTTTTCTTTTATTTTGTTGTGTATTAATTGTGTATATATTTGTGTATTTATTTGTGTATTTATGTATATTATTGTGTATTTAAACCTAATTAATATTGTGTATTTTTGTAATTAATGTGTTATTTTAATTAATATGTTGTTTTAATTAATGTGTTGTTTAATTAATGTGTTATTTTAATTAATATGTTGTTTTAATTAATGTGTTGTTTAATTAATGTGTTATTTTAATTAATATGTTATTTTAATTAATGTGTTGTTTAATTAATGTGTTATTTTAATTAATATGTTATTGTAATTAATGTGTTATCTTTAATTAAATATTCTATTTAATATTAATATTTTAATATAATTAATAATTAAATTACGAGTACTAATATAATTATTATTATTAATATTAATATTAGAAAAATATAAATCTATAATATTAATAGGTGAGAGTGGGCAAAGGAAAAAAATGGAAGTAATTCCCCCACGGAGCCCCAACTGCTGGAGACGACCAGCAGGGCCCCGGGCTGGCCCTGGGCTAGCCCGGGCTCCAGAGCCCGGGGCTAGCCCTCAACTGCTGGAGATGGCCTTAAGGGCCCAAGTTGGCGCCCCTAGGTTAAAGAAGAATGCAAGTAAAATTGGATATCATATTTCTCCGATGAATAATATAAGTGTTAAAGTTCAATTTATGTTGGGATTAATTTGATATTTGGTCAAAGTTGTTTTTGTAAAAAATTACAAATTAAATTTAGTATACAAATCTCCTTAAACTGGGAGTTTTTGTTTCCGTCAAAAATACCAACTTCATATTTGGAATTTCAATCTCTTAAAAGAAGAATATCTACGTTCTAATGATTGATGTATTTGAGTTTTCTCTATTTTAATTTTAAAAGTTGAGCAAAAGGTAAAATTGCCTTTCAAAATGTTTTATTAACTCTTTCATCCGGAAGTCTATCCTAACTCGGTCCGCTCAAGAGTCAAAATAAGGCATGCTTCATAATTTGTACCTCGAGCCTTAAAAGATGTACATTCTAGTACGATAGTTTAAATGGTGTCTAAACCTCACTAATTAAGTCGTACACCAGAAATTGACACTTATACCCTTTAAAAATAATTTAATTATTATTAATTACCATATTAAATTGACATTTATACCCTTTGAAAATATTGCTTATTTTTTTTATTACATTAATGCCCCTTCCATTTCACCCACTAAATTTTCTCTCCCAAATCCCAACCCTAAATTAAACACCGCCGCCGCCGCCCACACACACCATCACACCTGCCTCATAGTTGGGTCGCTCAGCGAATCATGGGTGATTGATGGCTAATGAGGGTGATGGTGCCGAATTATTTTGTTATTGGTCGCAACCAGAACGGCCCAGGTGGGAGTTGGTGTTAGCTGTTGCAAGTCTGTGGAATCATGTATCGGCGAGAAGTTTTGGTGTTAAGATATTTCAAGTTTCCATTCATAGTTTTGGTGGAAGCATAGATATCATCCCTTCATCAAATTTCAAGTACCTTGATTCTCAGAGTACACCAAAGAAAACAAGGGTACTTTTATTTTTTGAAGAACAGACTGATCAACAGATGGATGGAAACCCTAATACAGTTGCTGAATGAATAGCTGAGACAAGGGCACTTGTATTTTCTGATGAACAGACTGATCAACAGATGGATGGAAAACCTAGTACAGTTGTTGAATGAATAGCTGAGATAAGGGCACTTGAATTTTCTGATGAACAGACTGATCAACAGATGAATGGACAAACCTAGTACAATTGCTAAATGAATAGCTGAGACACTTGTATTTTCTGATGAGCTGACTGATCAACAGATGGATGGACAAACCTAGTACAGTTGCTGAATGAATAGCTGAGTCAACGACATTTGTATTTTTTGATGAACAGACTGATCAACATATTGATTGACAAACCTAGTATAGTTGCTGAATGAATAGCTGAGTATGTTCATGAATAAGGTATTAAGCACTCCTAATTTCTGAAGAGCAAGAGGAAGCTCATTAGTGTATGGACACAAGCCAAGAAGGGTAGTACTAAAAAGAGCAAGTACTCATCTAAAAATCAGGTTGAACTGAGGATGAGACCAACTAAGAAATAAACAATGAGAATGAAAGTTTGACCGACTTCATATTTGTAATTGTTAAGACTTATACTATGAGTTTACTTCCTCCTTTTTTTCGAAAATTCAAGTCCAGGCCTGCATTGGCCAAACAAATGACAAGTGTATTGCATTTGCTATGTAGATACTTTGGGTTTGACCGAATGCGATTTTGGGATAGAGTTCTCCAACTCTTTGTGTGCTTGAGTGCGTGCATGCATGTTTTCCATGAAAATGTTTTGTACTTATGAGAAAACTAAATATTAAGCAGTTAAATACAATAGTGTATGTGATTTCAGATCTCACATTGCTCAATTTCGCAGAAATGAAACTAGAGTGTTAGGCAGTTGAATCAAATGAATATATTTTCAAGAAAAGCATTAGAAAAGTCTTTTGTAATGAGTTTAAAAATTTTTTTTCATAGTCAGACAAAATGCCCCTTATTTTTTCAACATAATTTATTTATCTTTTGTAATGAATTAAGTTTTTTAATAAAAATATGTCATGTTTTAATAATTAAGAAAAAAATTCCGGCCTAATGCCTCACACGCATATATGTACACCACACGATCTGACCTAAATTTTTTGATCTTGTTATCTTTTGGGATGTCCCAAAAGCAAGAATCTTTTTCATAAAATGAAATAATTTTTCTAAAAATCCCAGTTTACATTAAGTTATAATTTATATAAAAAATTTGTTAATTATCCAAAAGTTATACTTTTATGACTTCAATTTAAAATTTCGTGTCAAGAGTGAAGTTAAAAAAAGTTATTAAAGGAAGATACTATACTTTTTATATGCCAAGGAAAATGTTGAAAGCTTTAACAATCATTACTACTACCATTTGCGCTCATTGCCATATGTCAAAGTATAAGCATTAACTTAAAACCGAATTCACATAATTTGAAACCAGGTTCATGTAAACATTAGGCAAACTAGGACTGTCAATGTGCCGTGTGAGTTGAGTTTTAAATAGTTCCAATTCAAATAATGTCGGGCTTCATAGTTATAAGCTCAAACTCGGTCCATGGAATTTTTCGAATTTTGAGTCTATATAGAGCTTATATTGTATTTGTTAATATAGGCGAAAATAGCTTCAAATAAAAATATTCAGATTATCGAAACACATATAAATATACTACTATACACGAGTATATATCATTAAATAATGTCTTAACTGAAAGATCGAGTTATTTACCCAATTTTTTTAAGATACATTTGATCTATATAAGCACGCAGTAGAGTTTTAAAGTCTCAAGACTCTAATTTATTGATCTTTTGTGTTATATTTGATTAAACTTTTTTTTTTTTTGGTTTTGACCTTCAATATGTAATTGATATACTAACATATATGTGAGTTTATATTATAATTTTTTTTTTGTAAATTTACATGTTTCAAAATAAAAACAGTAATTATTAACTATAACTACAATACAAATAAGTAATCGTAAATATTTAAAATAATTACATGTTTGGGCTGAATCGTGTTAGGCTCATGCTCAACTCATAAATTGATTGAGTTTAATATAATAGCTCAAACTCAGTCCGACTCACAAATATTCAAGTTCGAGTCAATTTTAATCTGGTCAAACTATCGAGCTTTGGATAAGCCCGACTCAATTGACAGTAGTAAGGCCAACCATGGTTTACATCTTCAAAGTTTAGAAAAGTGGTTGAGGTCATTTATGATTACAATTATGCATATTAGCATCAAATTACATCTGTCAAAAAAGCAGTGTGACATGACAAATGTAAAATTTAAGTGGGTCCACATTATATCTATCAATACATGCATGTAGCAATGTGACGTTACAAACTATGATGTTTCATCTACTATAAATCTCAACTTAGTACACAACTTCTCTTCACCAACAAACACAATTCACAAATTAACATTCACTAAATAAATATGTCTTCTAAATATTTAACGCTCATGTTTTTCCTAGCTATGATGCTTTTCACATCTATAGCCTCCGAGCTAGATGGTGGTGTGGCCTTTGATGAGTTGAATCGAAAAATTCTCAAGGAGCCTGCTTTGCCTATGCACAAATTACGATCACCACCGCCTACTAAAGCACCTTTACCTCCATACAAGAACGAGCCATGGCCACCTAAGGCGTCTGAAAATATGCACAAATTACGATCACCACCGCCTACTAAAGCACCTTTACCTCCATACAAGAACGAGCCATGGCCGCCTAAGGCGTCTGAAAATATGATAGATCGAAAAGTTTTAGAGAAAAAGTGCAAAGGATTTAGGCATCAAGGACCTAAGCATCACACAAATTGCGAAGTCCCACCTCATCCATCTCCACCAAATTAAATAATCAAATGTAGTTAGATAATTCATATGGATGAAAATGATGATTAGTTTCTTTTATGAGGATTAGATTTTTCATCGAATTATTGTAGCGAAATAATATGTTTGATGGTATTAATGGTTGGAATGAAAAAGGTTAAATCTTAAGCTTGTGGTTGTCTTGCTTTGCATGAATTTTTTTTTATTCAAGTCGGTTTTTAATAATTCAAATGAAATAATCATACCTTAATTAGAATGTATTTATGGTTGAATTTTAATCATATTCAAGTTTCAAAATAAACAGTGAACCATTTTTCTAACGACTGGATGATTCAGGGGAAAGGAAATCTATTGAAACCTTATTAATTAAATTCCACTTTTAATTATATGATATATGTATGTGTGAGTATTTATCAAGGATTTTTTTTAATGCTTATCATTTAAACGAATTTACATTTTTTCTGGAACCCAATTAATCACAAGTGCTATTTTGTGTTTCTAAATGTTTGGCATATTATGATGATATTGTTTTTTTAGTTTACTTTAGAATTCTTGAAATGAGTAGTTTATTACGTTTCAAACTTGAAATTTATTTTAATATTGTGGTTGAACCTTGTTTAATCAAACGAAAAGAAGTATTCATTTAGAGTTTTGGGATTTTGCATTATGAGAATATAGGGTTTTGACATTTTGCACCTCAATTTATAAGTTTTGACACTTTGCACTCTAGAAATACAAATTATTTGGCACTTCGTGTCTTCGTATGTATTTTAGTGACAAAATTTGATGGTGAAAGGGTATAATAGTTCGAATATTTTTTTGTCACTTTGCTCCTTAAAAATATAGATTTTGGCATTTTGCACCCAAACAATTTATAATCTAGGCACTTTGCACCTTAAAATATAAAATTTTCGCACATTCCATCACGATTTAAAACTTTGGCACGTTGAACCCTAGAAATATAATTTTTGACATTTTGCATGCATGATGATGTGTTTTCCTTTGAATGTCATCGGCGGAGAGATGGAATGGTTTTTTTCCATGCACAACAATCAAATATAAAGAAGAAAAAAAAGATATTTTTATTTCAAGTTCAATCACTAAAAATAAGTATTTTTTTTTGGAAAAATTATATGTACATTTTTATTTTGTTAATAATCACTCATTTGCATCAATTGTGACATTCGTACTAAAGATACAAATTTTATTTTTCTTTTACATTTTACATGAAATAAAAATATTGATAATTTTGATATTATGAATACTATAGCACATGCCTATGAATAAAATAATCAGTTTATTTAATAATTTTTGTTACATAGTCAACATTAAACATAAAAAATTGATAAATAAGTTATTCTTAATTTATTTTAATTTTGAATAGCTTCTTTTATCATATTGCATGATCTTGTTGTTATAAGACTTACATGTAGTCGTTCCTAAATTTTTCTGCACAACAGATTCTACAAATATTATTGACTACTAGCATATTAAATTTAGGAATTACAAAAAAATGAAAAAAGAGTTCCTACCAAATTACTAAGAGATAGTACTTTGGTTAAAAAAAATGCTAATTTCTTAAAGTCGGGGTGGAAAGTACAAAAAAATTATAATTTCAAGTTACAAATTTCCTATATTTTCAGGGTGTATAGTGCAAAATTTAAGTTCTTAGGGTGCAAAGTGCAAAAAATATTGAAAATGACTATTCTACCCTTCCTACAATGAAATTTTCTCACCAAAACGTACATATACTAGGGTCCAAAGTGCCAGTTTTAAATCAAGATGCAAAGTGTCAAAATTCCATATTTAAAAGATACAAAATGTTTAGGTTTCGAACCCCTGGAATATCCAACCGAAAATTAGGAGGCATTTATGAACTAAATATGATTTTATCAGTCTAATAATCGAAGGATATCCAATTATCATACGTACTATAATTAAAATTTGTACACTGTACCTAGCTAATACCAATTTATCTTTAAAAGACATAATGTAAAGACGAACGCACTATAATACTGGACCTTTTCAGGATGCCGCTAATAACCAAGGAATGACAAATGATTTTTCTTGTGTGAATCCCATTTCAATGGATCATTGATACGACCTCCTGGTTCCATTTGTGAATGCATCATACACCTCTTCATTGCTAATTAATTCATGCATTATTCTTTTGTTGAGCATACAAATGAGAATTATTACAGGGTCAATTGAAAATAATGTATAAAAATTTGATCTCTAGACAGTTTGGATATGCCAAGAAGTAGATCATATGGAAAAATTCATCCATTTTGGCTGTGGAAATCGGAACACGAATATTATTTGCTTAAGGGCCCAAGTTGGCGCCCCTAGGTTAAAGAAGAATGCAAGTAAAATTGGATATCATATTTCTCCGATGAATAATATAAGTGTTAAAGTTCAATTTATGTTGGGATTAATTTGATATTTGGTCAAAGTTGTTTTTGTAAAAAATTACAAATTAAATTTAGTATACAAATCTCCTTAAATAACTAGGAGTTTTTGTTTCCGTCAAAAATACCAACTTCATATTTGGAATTTCGATCTCTTAAAGGAAGAATATCTACGTCCTCATGATTGAAGTATTTGAGTTTTCTCTATTTTAATTTTAAAAGTTGAGCAAAAGGTAAAATTGCCTTTCAAAATGTTTTATTAACTCTTTCATCTGGAAGTCTATCTTGACTCTCGGTCTGCTCAAGAGTCAAAATAAGGCATGCTTCATAATTTGTACCTCGAGCCTTAAAAAATGTACATTCTAGTTCGATGGTTTAAATGGTGTCTAAACCCCTCTAATTAAGTCGTATATCAGAAATTGACATTTATACCCTTTGAAAATATTGCTTATTTTTTGTTATTACATTAATGCCCCTTCCATTTCACCCACTAAATTTTCTCTCACAAATCCCAACTTAACCCTAACTAAAACACCGCCGCCGCCGCCCCCACACACCACCACCCCCACTCATAGTTGGGTCGTTCAGCGAATCATGAGTGATTGATGGCTAATGAGGGTGATGGTACCGAATTATTTTGTGATTGGTCGCGACCAGAACGGCCCAGGTGGTAGTTGGCGATAGCTGTTGCAAGTTTGTGGAATCATGTATCGACGAGAAGTTTTGGTGTTAAGATATTTCAAGTTTCCATTCATAGTTTTGGTGGAAGCATATATATCATCCCTTCATCAAATTTCAACTACCTAGATTCTCAGAGTACACCAAAGAAAATAAGGACACTTTTATTTTTCGGAGAACGGACTGATCAACAGATGGATGGAAAACCTAGTATAGTTGCTGAATGAATAGCTGAGACAAGGGCACTTGTATTTTCTGATGAACAAACTGAACAACAGATGGATGGAAAACCTTGTACAGTTGCTGAATGAATAGCTGAGACAAGGGCTCTAGTATTTTCTAATGAATAGACTGATCAACAGATGAATGGACAAACCTACAACAGTTGCTGAATGAATAGCTGAGACATTTGTATTTTCTGATGAACTGACTGATCAACAGATGGATGGACAAACCTAGTACAGTTGCTGAATGAATAGCTGAGTCAACGACACTTGTATTTTCTGATGAACAGACTGATCAACATATTGATGGACAAACCTAGTACAGTTGCTGAATGAATAGCTGAGTCTGTTCATGAATAAGGTATGAAGCACTCCTAATTTTTGAAGAGCCAGAGGAAGCTCATTATTATATGGACACAAACCAAGAAGGGTAGTACTAAGAAGAGCAAGTACTCATCTAAAAATCTGGTTGAACTGAGGATGAGACCAACTAAGAAAATAAACAATGAGAACGAAAGTTTGACCGACTTCATATTTGTAATTGTTAAGACTTATACTACGAGTTTTCTTCCTCCTTTTTTCGAAAATTCTTGTCCAGACCTGCATTGGCCAAACACATAGCAGTGAATTACATTTGTTATGTAGATACTCTGAGTTTGACCGAATGCGATTTGGGATAGAGTTCCCCAACTCTTTGTGTGCTTGAGTGCGTGCATGCATGTTTTACATGAAAATGTTTTGTACTTATGAGAAAACTAAATATTAAACAGTTAAATACAATAGTATATGTGATTTCAGATCTCACATTGCTCAATTTCGCAGAAATGAAACTAGAGAGTTAGGCAGTTGAATCGAATGAATATATTTTCAAGAAAAGCATTAGAAAAGTCTTTTGTAATGAGTTTCAAAAGATTTTTTCATAGTCAGACAAAATGCCCCTTATTTTTTCAACATAATTTATTTATCTTTTGTAATGAATTGAGTTTTTTTTGATAAAAATATGTTATGTTTTTAATAATTAAGAAAAAAATTCCGGCCTAATGCCTCACACGCATATACACCATACGATCTGTCCTAAATTTTTTGCTCTTGTTTTCTTTTGGGATGTCCCAAAAGCAAGAATCTTTTTCGTAAAATGGAATAATTTTTCTAAAAATCCCGGTTTACATTAATTTATAATTTATATAAAAAATTTGTTAATTATCCAAAAATTATACTTTTATGACTTCTATTTAAAATTTCGTGTCAAGAGTGAAGGAAGAAAAAGTTATTAAAGGAAGATAGTATACTTTTTATATGCCAAGGAAAATGTTGAAAGCTTTAATTTATGAAAAAAGTTCAAGACTATCAATCATTACTACTACTACCATTTGCATTGTCATATGTCAATGTATAAGCGTTAATTTAAAACCGAATTCACATAATTTGAAACCAGGTTCATGTAAACATTAGGCAAACTAGGACTGTCAATGGCCTTGTGAGTTGAGCTTTAAATAGCACGAATTCAAATAATGTCGGGCTTCATAGTTATAGGCTCAAACTCGGTCCATGTAATTTTTCGGATTTTGGGTCTATATCGAACTTATATTGTATTTGTTTATATAGGGAAAAATAGCTTCACATAAAAATATTTAGATTATCGAAACACATATGAATATACTACTATTACTTAATACACGAGTATATATCATTAAATAATGTCTTTGATCTATATGAGCACGCAGTAGAGTTTTAAAGTCTCAAGACTCTAATTTATTGACCTTTTGTGTTATCTTTGATTAAAATTTTTTTTTTTAAATCTTTGATTAAAATTTTTTTTTTTTAGGTTTTGGCCTTCAATACGTAATTGATATATTAACATATATGTGAGTTTACATTATAATTTTTTATAAAGTTTACATGTTTCAAAATAAAAATAGTAATTGGTAACTATAACTACAATACAAATAATTAATCGTAAATATTTAAAACAATTAATATGTTTGGGCTGAATCGTGTTAGGCTCATGCTCAGCTCATAAATTGATTAAGTTTAATATAATAGCTCAAACTCAATCCGGCTCACAAATATTCAGGTTCAATTTGAATCAATTTGAATCTGGTCGAACTATCGAGCTTTGGATAAGCCTAACTCAATTGAAAGTAATAAGGCCAACCACAGTTAACCTCTTAAGTGGTTCAGGTCATTTATGATGACAACTATGCATAATAGCATCAAATTACATCTGTCAAAAAAGCAGTGTGACACAACAAATGTAAAATTTAAGTGGGTCCACATTATGTCTATCAATACATGCATGTAGCAATGTGACGTTACAAACTATGATGTTTCATCTACTATAAATCCTCAACTTAGTACACAACTTCTCTTCACCAACAAACACAATTCACAAATTAACATTCACTAAATAAATATGTCTTCTAAATATTTCACGCTCATGTTTTTCCTAGCTATGATGCTTTTCATATCTATAGCCTCCGAGCTAGATGGTGGTGTCGCCTTTGATGAGTTGAATCGAAAAATTCTCAAGGAGCCTGCTTTGCCTATGCACAAATTACGATCACCACCGCCTACTAAAGCACCTTTACCTCCATACAAGAACGAGCCATGGCCGCCTAAGGCGTCTGAAAATATGATAGATCGAAAAGTTTTAGAGAAAAAGTGCAAAGGATTTAGGCATCAAGGACCTAAGCATCACACAAATTGCGAAGTCCCACCTCATGCATTTCCACCAAAATAATCAAATGTAGTTAGATAATTCATATGGATGAAAGGGATTAATTAATGATGATTAGTTTCTTTTATGAGGATTAGATTTTTCATCGAATTATTGTAGCGAAATAATATGTTTGATGGTATTAATGGTTGGAATGAAAAAGGTTAAATCTTAAGCTTGTGGTTGTCTTGCTTTGCATGAATTTTTTTTTATTCAAGTCGGTTTTTAATAATTCAAATGAAATAATCATACCTTAATTAGAATGTATTTATGGTTGAATTTTAATCATATTCAAGTTTCAAAATAAACAGTGAACCATTTTTCTAACGACTGGATGATTCAGGGGAAAGGAAATCTATTGAAACCTTATTAATTAAATTCCACTTTTAATTATATGATATATGTATGTGTGAGTATTTATCAAGGATTTTTTTTTAATGCTTATCATTTAAACGAATTTACATTTTTTCTGGAACCCAATTAATCACAAGTGCTATTTTGTGTTTCGAAATGTTTGGCTTATTATGATGATATTGTTTTTTTTAGTTTACTTTAGAATTCTTGAAATGAGTAGTTTGTTACGTTTCAAACTTGAAATTTATTTTAATATTGTGGTTAAACCTTGTTTAATCAAACGAAAAGAAGTATTCATTTAGAGTTTTGGGATTTTGCATTATGAGAATATAGGGTTTTGACATTTTGCACCTCAATTTATAAGTTTTGACACTTTGCACTCTAGAAATACAAATTATTTGGCACTTCGTGTCTTCGTATGTATTTTAGTGACAAAATTTGATGGTGAAAGGGTATAATAGTTCGAATATTTTTTTGTCACTTTGCTCCTTAAAAATATAGATTTTGGCATTTTGCACCCAAACAATTTATAATCTAGGCACTTTGCACCTTAAAATATAAAATTTTTGCACATTCCATCACGATTTAAAACTTTGGCACGTTGAACCCTAGAAATATAATTTTTGACATTTTGCATGCATGATGATGTGTTTTCCTTTGAATGTCATCGGCGGAGAGATGGAATGGTTTTTTTCCATGCACAACAATCAAATATAAAGAAGAAAAAAAAGATATTTTTATTTCAAGTTCAATCACTAAAAATAAGTATTTTTTTTTGGAAAAATTATATGTACATTTTATTTTGTTAATAATCACTCATTTGCATCAATTGTGACATTCGTACTAAAGATACAAATTTTATTTTTCTTTTACATGAAATAAAAATATTGATAATTTTGATATTATGAATACTATAGCACATGCCTATGAATAAAATAATCAGTTTATTTAATAATTTTTGTTACATAGTCAACATTAAACATAAAAAATTGATAAATAAGTTATTCTTAATTTATTTTAATTTTGAATAGCTTCTTTTATCATATTGCATGATCTTGTTGTTATAAGACTTACATGTAGTCGTTCCTAAATTTTTCTGCACAACAGATTCTACAAATATTATTGACTACTAGCATATTAAATTTAGGAATTACAAAAAAATGAAAAAAGAGTTCCTACCAAATTACTAAGAGATAGTACTTTGGTTAATAAAAATGCTAATTTCTTAAAGTCGGGGTGGAAAGTACAAAAAAATTATAATTTTAGGGTACAAATATCCTATATTTTCAGGGTGTATAGTGCAAAATTTAAGTTCTCAGGGTGCAAAGTGCAAAAAATATTGAAAATGACTATTCTACCCTTCCTACAATGAAATTTTCTCACCAAAACGTACATATACTAGGGTCCAAAGTGCCAGTTTTAAATCAAGATGCAAAGTGTCAAAATTCCATATTTAAAAGATACAAAATGTTTAGGTTTCGAACCCCTGGAATATCCAACCGAAAATTAGGAGGCATTTATGAACTAAATATGATTTTATCAGTCTAATAATCGAAGGATATCCAATTATCATACGTACTATAATTAAAATTTGTACACTGTACCTAGCTAATACCAATTTATCTTTAAAAGACATAATGTAAAGATGAACGCACTATAATAATGGACCTTTTCAGGATGCCGCTAATAACCAAGGAATGACAAATGATTTTTCTTGTGTGAATCCCATTTCAATGGATCTGATAGTGGCGATTTATGATCTAGGGGCATTTTAGTAATTATGTCTAGGGGCATTTTAGTAATTCTCTAATTAATAAATTTGATAACAAATAATTCAGTCGAAATGACTATTTTACCCCATTTAATTCATTTGACATTTATGAGAGAAAACCTTTCACCTTCCAAAAACCTCTTCACCTCCCAGAAAAACTCTTCACCTCCCAAAATTTCTCTTATAAATAGCATTTCATTTTCAACCAAAAGGGAGGTCATTCTAGAGAGAAAAAACCGAGAATTATAGAGTTCTTAGCAAGTTCGTCCCGTGCAAATTAGCATTCGTAAAGAGATCAAGAAGAGAGAAAATATCGAAGAAGTCCTTTGATCATTTTTTGACAACATCATTTTGGCGCCGTCTGTGGGAAACTAGTTTGATTTGCACGTTGAGATGGCGAACGAATACGAAGAGAACCAGTGGGAGAATCTTGAAGGGCCAGATGATCCACCAGCCGGAGGAGGCGCTGGCAACGACCTGCTTGATGCAGGAGACATTGGACAAGACCACCCTGGTGGAGGAGGTGCTGGAAACGACGTGCTTGGTGCAGGAGGCGTTGGACAAGGCCCACGTGTTGGAGGAGACACAAGAGGCCCCCAAAATCTGGTGCCTGATGCACTTCCGAATGTACCACCTCCAGCACCTACCATCCAAATGACCCAAGAGATGCTTGATGCAATGGCGGCGACAGTAGCGGCCCGAGCAGTTGCACAGTATGTGGCGGATCAACAAAGAATGCGCGATTCAAACCTGTCCCGGCACAGAATCCCAGGCGCATCCACAAGACCTGAAAGAGATGATCAAAGACAGCATGAACAACCACATATAAGGCAACGAGTTAATGAAGAAGAAGTCAACAGTAGAACCCAAAGACCAGAAGAGGCATGAGGGCAACCTCGATCAAGGATGGAAAGAGTTGAAGGGAGAGAACAAGGAGGACATAATTATACACAACAAGAACAGGAAGAGAGGGTGGAACACTTACCACCCATGACACCATTAAGAAAAAGTCCATTCTCTCATGCAGTTTTATCAGAACCATTGCCACCAGGATTTAGGATTCCAAGCCTATTTGAATATGATGGAATGGGTGATCCTCATGAGCATCTGGATAAGTTTATTGCCAAAGCTGATTTATATGTAATAAGTGATGCGACTACTTGTAAAATATTCCGCACTACTCTATCTAAGATCGCACTTACTTGGTTCAATCAGCTCCCTTCGGGCACAATTACTAATTTTGAGCAGATGAGTCAACGATTTCTCCATCATTTCTCTATGAATAGAAAGTCTCAAAAAACGGCTGCATACCTATTTACAGTGAGACAAAGAGCAGGAGAGCCATTAAGAGAGTACGTACAAAGATTTTCTAATGCTGTGTTAGAGGTCCCGCAAGTCGACCCTGAACTATTGGCCAGCATTCTCCAACAAACTTTGATAGAAGAGCGTCTTAAAGAATCTTTAGCAGGAAAGCCTCCAACAACTCTGGATGCACTTCTAGCAAGATCTGAAAAGTTCATAAGAATTGAAGAGACAATGGAGTCAAAGTCAGAAAAAGGAAGTAAGAGAAAGAGTAGAGAAGATGATAGGAATGATATCCCAAGGCGAAAGGAGAATCCAGAAGAAGAAAGGAAGGTAGGATACAATCAAAAGTACGCTCACTATACTCCTCTCAATGCTACGCGAGAAGAAGTATTTGTAGCTGCTTTAGCTCAAGGACTACCCCAGTGGCCGACACCATTGAAAGATAATCCGGACAGGCATAAGTCTAACAAATATTGTCGATACCATCGTGCTCGAGGACATAACACAGAAGACTGCTATCATTTAAAAGATGAGATAGAAAAGTTGATACAAAGAGGCAATCTACAGAATTTCGTAAGAAGGAAGAGAGATATAGCCCCAGCAAGTTCACAAACTGGGCGAAATTCTAACCAAAGAAGGAATCAACCGCAAGAGAGAAGTGGAGGACAAAGACCTAACAGAGATAGTTCAGTACAAGCAAGGCAGGAGGAGAACTTACCAAACGCCGGCGTTATCAACATGATATCAGGAGGACCGGTCGGAGGAGATTCTGTTAGGTCGAGAAAGGCATTAGCAAGATCAGCAAAAGCCTTACATGATTGTCCATCGTATGCACAACACTATGTCCATCAAGTTGAAAAATGTAATCAGATCATCACCTTTGATGATAGAGATTTGGAGAGAGGAAAACTACCGCCACAAAACGATGCTTTAGTAATCTCAGCAACTTTAGCAAATTTCTGGGTCAAGAAAATCTTAGTAGACAGTGGCAGCTCAACAGATATAATATTTTACCATGCTTTCGAGAAGTTAGGCATCGATAACACTGAGTTAAAAAGGATCAATACCCCACTTACTGGTTTTACTGGAGAGATAGTGGAAGCATTGGGAGAAGTATCACTACCTATTTCCCTCGGAAGTTATCCCATTAGATCTACGAAGATGGTGAAATTGTTAGTAGTCAAGGCGCCTTCCTCATATAATATGATATTAGGAAGGCCTAGTTTAAATATTTTCAAGGCTGTAATTTCAACATATTATATGAAGATGAAGTTTCCGACGCCAGAAGGAATAGGAGAAGTGGTGATAGATCAAATGATGGCTCGTGAATGTTACGCTAGCACCTTGAAAGATTGCAATAAACGAACCAAGTCGAAGTCAAATCATGCCAATAGAAATGATACGACAGATCAACTGATGAACGATGCTTCAGAGGCTAAGGAAGAAGAAATTGAAAGCAAAAAAAGAAAGCCAGATGATTTGTGCATAGAGGTAAGCTCGATAAACTATTATGAGTAGTTTTATAATGTATTTTTCAATAACAGTTGTACGTCAAAACTTTGAGTTTGATGTAATGATTCAATAAAACTTCAATAAAACTCAATGGAAAATTTCTTTCTGGCATCTATGAGAAGCTTTAGATATAATTCGATCAAGGAAAAATCCGACAAGTTAACATTTCAAGAATCATGTATAATTAAAGGATATTATATGCCTTTGATTATCAAAACAGAAACGCAAATAAAATTTGCACCATAAAAATATAGTGGACATATCCACGAATATTCTTAAAAGTTCAAACTACAATATAAAGCAAAAATGCAAGTATTCAAGAACATAGAATAAAATAAACGATGACAAAGTTCATCAACCAAATAAAGTTAGCTATTTTTTCCTTTTTGAGGACTTTGGAGCATGGTCTTCCTCAACCTCATCAAATACTTCATCAGGAATCACAGTCCCCTCATCCTCGTCAGCTTCATCATCAACCTCAGGATCGATAAACATGAAGTCTTCACCAGGAAAACGGTCCGAGTCTCTAAGGGTTTTGCGAATAACCCGAACTGTTCGGTCGTAAACCAAAATAGACTCCTTCAGAAGATCTTCTCTATACGCATCAGACTTCTGATAGTTACTCACAAGCTCCTTTTCTATCGTGCTTTGATACTTGGAGACAAGTTCCTTCTCCAGTTCCCTATAATAATCCTTACCCTGCTCGGACTTCCTAAACTTCTCACCAGTCTGAATCTCATGCTACAGCTCCTTCGACAACTTCGTATTTTCCAGTTTCAGCTCCTGAAGTTGTTCAGTCATGCGCGCCAGTTTCTCCTCAGCCATCTTCGTTTCCTCCTCGCAACGTTTGGCCCGCTGAGTAAGCAAATGAGACAGAAGGGGTATCTGCAAAAAGAAAAACAGACAAACAAACAAACAAATATAAGTATTGTCTAAGTCAAAGGAAAAACATAAAATATATAGGAAATGTTAATTACCCGAGCAACATCTGCGCATAATATTTTATCCAAATTCTCAGAAGGGAGTTGATCAAACCGATTAGAATCGTGAGCAGTAATCAACTGCCTAGTCTTATCATATCCAAGTTCCAGATCGGCGGAATCCCAAAATGAACAGACACCTTTCTCTTTGTTAATGCCAAAGCTGAATAGACCTTTTCCCATCCCAGGACGAGGGGGAACTTCCTCTCGAGGACGTTTTGGAGGAGGCGATGATTGTCGATTCCGCCCACCTGGTGCAATCGTTCCAAAAGTCTCATTAGGAATACTACGCGAAGCTTGAGATTCACTTCTAACGAAACTCCCTCTTGGATTTCCAGATTGAGTTCCCTTATGCGGGGGAGGAGGAGGACGACGAGAATCACGATCTACTTGCGAAACACGACCTACTTGTGAAGCCCCTTTCCCAGCACGAATCTCACTAATGGACATACCCTTGCCTGCAAAATACCAAAGTTAATACACAAGTCAGAATGAGAAACATGCATAAATATATATATATATACATATACATAAAATATACATATGATATGTACCATTAACAAATAAAGGAGCAACATTAAAATGTTCTCTAAATAAACCAGCATTCTCAAACTTCTCAAGAACATCACTCGAATCATAAGAAGGATCGTAAGGGGAAGAACTACTACTCCACTCTATGAGAAATTCCCAACCGTCATTCCTTACGTAAAAATACTTGGATTTCCACGGTCCCCTAGAACCTTTTGCAGAAGTACAACCCTCTAGGAATTTGCATTTATTTTGAGGAAAAAAGTGAAAATATAACTGGTTAGGAACTCTTCTCAAGATAAATAAACTCCTAAAAGATTCCAAAGTTGGATGAATATTCAGTTGGGTGGAGCAACGCAAGAAACCTCATAATACATGAAAGAGTTGGGAGTCAACTGACTGATGCATATATTGAAACTACGCACAATTTCTACGAGGAGAGGGTCTGGAGGAATCGAAAATCCACAAAGAAAAAATTCTTTGTACACGGTGAAAAACCCTGGTGGAGGGGTCCTAATTCTCTGGCCATCAGAAAGAAGCAAAAATTCGTGACATGAGGATAAATTAATCTTATCCTTAAGCGTATTCATCTCCTTCAAGGACATCTCACTATTAGCTATCTCAATATCTACTACACGACTTTTACGCTTTGAGCCCATAGAATATGGAGCATTTCCCTCCTCATCCTCATACTCATTCTCGTCCATCACCCAGCTAGATGCGTCTTCTGGCCTATTTCCTAAAGGAATTTGACGAGATGTATCAGAAATAGATTTATCGTCAAAAAACAAAAAATCTGAAAATTCAGATTCACATGGTGGTAGTTCACGAATAGCTTTTGCAACCTCTTCCTCAAACGAAAATTCAATCCCTGAATCAAACTTTAAAAATCAACCTAAGAAGAAACACCTATACAAAAAGCTCGTCCAAAGCATATTTACTTAACCGAAACAAATTAACCGCGAAATTTCGGGCAAGAATGACCGAGATAGGACTTCCCTGGCCAAACTCAACCAAGACAAATTCCGCCTCGGCCGAGGCAGGTAACCTCGGCCAAACTCGGCCGAGACATATTTACCTCGGCCAAGCCCAGCCGAGGCAAATATACCTCAGCTAGAATTGGCCGAGGCAGATGAGCCTCGGCTAGGTTTGGCCGAGGCATGCTGCCTCGGCTGAGTTTGGCGGAGGCAAACATGCCTCGGCCGAGACTGGCCGAGGCGCTGTGCCGAGGCAGGACCTGGCCGAGGCATATGTTGCCTCGGCTGGATACTGCCGAGGCCTGCTGGCCTCGGTTGGGTACTGCCGAGGCATGGTGCCTCGGCAGGACCTGGCTGAGGCATATGCTGCCTCGGCTGGGTACTGCCGAGGCACGCTGCCTCGGCTGGATACTGCCGAGGCATGCTGGCCTCGGCTGGGTACTGCCGAGGCACGCTGCCTCGGCTGGATACAGAGCATGGCCGAGGCACACATTGCCTCGGCTGGGTCCGAAGTAGCTAATAAAAAAAAAATTTAAATAACAATAAGTACCTCGTGACGACATTCTTCGAACGGATTCTCTCGAGGAAGAAGCTTAAAATTTTTAAGTTTTAAAGGTGTACTTAAAAAAGTGAAGATGAAAATTATAAATAGACTTTAAAACATATAATTTTGGAAGTACAATATTCTCAAAGAATAAAATCCTCCTTTACTTGATCCTAAGATAATTAGGACATTATTTTGCAAAGATTTATATCTTCTAAGTAAGGAACATATTCTAATCTAAATATACATATATATTCTCAAAGTATATATGTTATGTATTTTAAATTCCGCAATTGAAAAAATTTCATTCACGGAATTGGAGGGACATCATGATAGTGGCGATTTATGATATAGGGGCATTTTAGTAATTATGTCTAGGGGCATTTTAGTAATTCTCTAATTAATAAATTTGATAACAAATAATTCAGTCAAAATGACTATTTTACCCCTATTTAATTCATTTGACATTTATGAGAGAAAACCTTTCACCTCCCAAAAACATCTTCACCTCCCAGAAAAACTCTTCACCTCCCATTCTCCTATAAATAGCATTTCATTTTCAACCAAAAGGGAGGTCATTCTAGAGAGAAAAAACCGAGAATTATAAAGTTCTTAGCAAGTTCGTCCCGTGCAAATTAGCATTCGTAAAGAGATCAAGAAGAGAGAAAATATCGAAGAAGTCATTTGATCATTTTTTGACAACATCAGGATCATTGACACAACCTCCTGGTTCCATTTGTGAATGCATCATACACCTCTTCATTGCTAATTAATTCATGCATTATTCTTTTGTTGAGCATACAAATGAGAATTATTACAGGGTCAATTGAAAATAATGTATAAATATTTGATCTCTAGACAGTTTGGATATGCCAAGAAGTAGATCATATGGAAAAATTCATCCATTTTGGCTGTGGAAATCGGCACACGAATATTATTTGCTTAAGGGCCCAAGTTGGCGCCCCTAGGTTAAAGAAGAATGCAAGTAAAATTGGATATCATATTTCTCCGATGAATAATATAAGTGTTAAAGTTCAATTTATGTTGGGATTAATTTGATATTTGGTCAAAGTTGTTTTTGTAAAAAATTACAAATTAAATTTAGTATACAAATCTCCTTAAATAACTAGGAGTTTTTGTTTCCGTCAAAAATACCAACTTCATATTTGGAATTTCGATCTCTTAAAGGAAGAATATCTACGTCCTCATGATTGAAGTATTTGAGTTTTCTCTATTTTAATTTTAAAAGTTGAGCAAAAGGTAAAATTTCCTTTCAAAATGTTTTATTAACTCTTTCATCTGGAAGTCTATCCTGACTCTCGGTCTGCTCAAGAGTCAAAATAAGGCATGCTTCAGAATTTGTACCTCGAGCCTTAAAACATGTACATTCTAGTACGATGGTTTAAATGGTGTCTAAACCCCTCTAATTAAGTCGTATATCAGAAATTGACATTTATACCCTTTGAAAATATTGCTTATTTTTTGTTATTACATTAATGCCCCTTCCATTTCACCCACTAAATTTTCTCTCACAAATCCCAACTTAACCCTAACTAAAACACCGCCGCCGCCGCCCCCACACACCACCACCCCCACTCATAGTTGGGTCGTTCAGCGAATCATGAGTGATTGATGGCTAATGAGGGTGATGGTACCGAATTATTTTGTGATTGGTCGCGACCAGAACGGCCCAGGTGGTAGTTGGCGATAGCTGTTGCAAGTTTGTGGAATCATGTATCGACGAGAAGTTTTGGTGTTAAGATATTTCAAGTTTCCATTCATAGTTTTGGTGGAAGCATAGATATCATCCCTTCATCAAATTTCAACTACCTAGATTCTCAGAGTACACCAAAGAAAACAAGGACACTTTTATTTTTCGGAGAACGGACTGATCAACAGATAGATGGAAAACCTAGTATAGTTGCTGAATGAATAGCTGAGACAAGGGCACTTGTATTTTCTGATGAACAAACTGAACAACAGATGGATGGAAAACCTTGCACAGTTGCTGAATGAATAGCTAAGACAAGGGCTCTAGTATTTTCTGATGAACAGACTGATCAACAGATGAATGGACAAACCTACAACAGTTGCTGAATGAATAGCTGAGACATTTGTATTTTCTGATGAACTGACTGATCAACAGATGGATGGACAAACCTAGTACAGTTGCTGAATGAATAGCTGAGTCAACGACACTTGTATTTTCTGATGAACAGACTGATCAACATATTGATGGACAAACCTAGTACAGTTGTTGAATGAATAGCTGAGTCTGTTCATGAATAAGGTATGAAGCACTCCTAATTTTTGAAGAGCCAGAGGAAGCTCATTATTATATGGACACAAACCAAGAAGGGTAGTACTAAGAAGAGCAAGTACTCATCTAAAAATCAGGTTGAACTGAGGATGAGAACAACTAAGAAAATAAACAATGAGAACGAAAGTTTGACCGACTTCATATTTGTAATTGTTAAGACTTATACTATGAGTTTTCTTCCTCCTTTTTTCGAAAATTCTTGTCCAGACCTGCATTGGCCAAACACATAGCAGTGAATTACATTTGTTATGTAGATACTTTGAGTTTGACCGAATGCGATTTGGGATAGAGTTCCCCAACTCTTTGTGTGCTTGAGTGCGTGCATACATGTTTTACATGAAAATGTTTTGTACTTATGAGAAAACTAAATATTAAGCAGTTAAATACAATAGTATATGTGATTTCAGATCTCACATTGCTCAATTTCGCAGAAATGAAACTAGAGAGTTAGGCAGTTGAATCGAATGAATATATTTTCAAGAAAAGCATTAGAAAAGTCTTTTGTAATGAGTTTAAAAAGATTTTTTCATAGTCAGACAAAATGCCCCTTATTTTTTCTACATAATTTATTTATCTTTTGTAATGAATTGAGTTTTTTTGATAAAAATATGTTATGTTTTTAATAATTAAGAAAAAAATTCCGGCCTAATGCCTCACACGCATATACACCATACGATCTGTCCTAAATTTTTTGCTCTTGTTTTCTTTTGGGATGTCCCAAAAGCAAGAATCTTTTTCGTAAAATGGAATAATTTTTCTAAAAATCCCGGTTTACATTAATTTATAATTTATATAAAAAATTTGTTAATTATCCAAAAATTATACTTTTATGACTTCTATTTAAAATTTCGTGTCAAGAGTGAAGGGAGAAAAAGTTATTAAAGGAAGATAGTATACTTTTTATATGCCAAGGAAAATGTTGAAAGCTTTAATTTATGAAAAAAGTTCAAGACTATCAATCATTACTACTACTACCATTTGCATTGTCATATGTCAATGTATAGATAAGCGTTAATTTAAAACCGAATTCATAATTTGAAACTAGGACTGTCAATGGCCTTGCGAGTTGAGCTTTAAATAGCTCGAATTCAAATAATGTCGGGCTTCATAATTATAGGCTCAAACTCGGTCCATGTAATTTTTCGGGTTTTGGGTCTATATCGAACTTATATTGTATTTGTTTATATAGGCAAAAATAGCTTCACATAAAAATATTTAGATTATCGAAACACATATGAATATACTACTATTACTTAATACACGAGTATATATCATTAAATAATGTCTTTGATCTATATGAGCACGCAGTAGAGTTTTAAAGTCTCAAGACTCTAATTTATTGACCTTTTGTGTTATCTTTAATTAAACTTTTTTTTTTAAATCTTTGATTAAACTTTTTTTTTTTTTTTTAGGTTTTGGCCTTCAATACGTAATTAATATACTAACATATATGTGAGTTTACATTATAATTTTTTATAAAGTTTACATGTTTCAAAATAAAAATAGTAATTGGTAACTATAACTACAATACAAATAATTAATCGTAAATATTTAAAACAATTAATATGTTTGGGCTGAATCGTGTTAGGCTCATGTTCAGCTCATAAATTGATTAAGTTTAATATAATAGCTCAAACTCAATCCAGCTCACAAATATTCAGGTTCGATTTGAATCAATTTTAATCTGGTCGAACTATCGAGCTTTGGATAAGCCCAACTCAATTGAAAGTAGTAAGGCCAACCACAGTTTACCTATTAAGTGGTTCAGGACCTTCAGGTCATTTATGATGACAACTATACATAATAGCATCAAATTACATCTGTCAAAAAAGCAGTGTGACACAACAAATGTAAAATTTAAGTGGGTCCACATTATGTCTATCAATACATGCATGTAGCAATGTGACGTTACAAACTATGATGTTTCATCTACTATAAATCCTCAACTTAGTACACAACTTCTCTTCACCAACAAACACAATTCACAAATTAACATTCACTAAATAAATATGTCTTCTAAATATTTCACGCTCATGTTTTTCCTAGCTATGATGCTTTTCATATCTATAGCCTCCGAGCTAGATGGTGGTGTCGCCTTTGATGAGTTGAATCGAAAAATTCTCAAGGAGCCTGCTTTGCCTATACACAAATTACGATCACCACCGCCTACTAAAGCACCTTTACCTCCATACAAGAACGAGCCATGGCCGCCTAAGGCGTCTGAAAATATGTTTGATCGAAAAGTTTTCGAGAAAAAGTGCAAAGGATTTAGGCATCAAGGACCTAAGCATCACACAAATTGCGAAGTCCCACCTCATGCATCTCCACCAAAATAATCAAATGTAGTTAGATAATTCATATGGATGAAAGGGATTAATTAATGATGATTAGTTTCTTTTATGAGGATTAGATTTTTCATCGAATTATTGTAGCGAAATAATATGTTTGATGGTATTAATGGTTGGAATGAAAAAGGTTAAATCTTAAGCTTGTGGTTGTCTTGCTTTGCATGAATTTTTTTTTATCCAAGTCGGTTTTTAATAATTCAAATGAAATAATCATACCTTAATTAGAATGTATTTATGGTTGAATTTTAATCATATTCAAGTTTCAAAATAAACAGTGAACCATTTTTCTAACGACTGGATGATTCAGGGGAAAGGAAATCTATTGAAACCTTATTAATTAAATTCCACTTTTAATTATATGATATATGTATGTGTGAGTATTTATCAAGGATTTTTTTTTAATGCTTATCATTTAAACGAATTTACATTTTTTCTGGAACCCAATTAATCACAAGTGCTATTTTGTGTTTCTAAATGTTTGGCATATTATGATGATATTGTTTTTTTTAGTTTACTTTAGAATTCTTGAAATGAGTAGTTTGTTACGTTTCAAACTTGAAATTTATTTTAATATAGTGGTTGAACCTTGTTTAATCAAACGAAAAGAAATATTCATTTAGAGTTTTGGGATTTTGCATTATGTATATAGGGTTTTGACATTTTGCACCTCAATTTATAAGTTTTGACACTTTGCACTCTAGAAATACAAATTATTTGGCACTTCGTGTCTTCGTATGTAATTTAGTGACAAAATTTGATGGTGAAAGGGTATAATAGTTCGAATATTTTTTGTCACTTTGCTCCTTAAAAATATAGATTTTTGGCATTTTGCACCCAAACAATTTATAGTCTTGGCACTTTGCAACTTAAAATATAAAATTTTCGCACATTCCACCGCGATTTAAAACTTTGGCACGTTGAACCCTAGAAATATAATTTTTGACATTTTGCATCATGATGTGTTTTCCTTTGAATATCATCGGTGGATAGATGGAATGGTTTTTTTCCATGCACAACAATCAAATATAAAAAAGAAAAAAATGATATTTTTATTCCAAGTTCAATCACTAAAAACAAGATTCAGTTTTTTTTTTTTTTTAAGAAATTATATGTACATTTTATTTTTTTAATAATCACTCATTTGCATCAATTGTGACATTCATACTAAAGATACAAATTTTATTTTTCTTGTTTACATGAAATAAAAGTATTGATAAAATTTTGATATTATGAATACTATAGCACATGCCTATGAATAAAATAATCAGTTTATTAAATAATTTTTGTGACATAGTCAACCTTCAACATAAAAAATTGATAAATATGTTATTCTTAATTTATTTTAATTTTGAATAGCTTCTTTTAACATATTCTCTAAGTAAAACCTAGATCAAGAAAAATAAGACATTATCTTCATGCATGTTGTTTACATGTATTTCTAGATTGTTTAAATTGTATCTAAAAAATAGGTTTACAAATCTAACACCTTATAATATTGCATGATCTTGTTGTTATAAGACTCACATGTAATCATTCCTAAATTTTTCTGTACAACATACTCTACAAATATTATTAACTACTAGCATATTAAATTTAGGAATTACAAAAAATTAAAAAAGAGCTCTTACCAAATTACTAAGAAATAGTAATTTGGTTATATATAAAAAAAAAAAGCCAATTTTTAAAGTCAGGTGGAAAGTACAAAAAATTATAATTCCAGGGTACAAAGTACAAATATTCTATATTTTTAGGGTGCATAGTGCAAAAATTAAGTTTTCAGGGTGCAAAGTGCAAAAAAATATTGAAAATGACTATTCTACCCTTTCTATAATGAAATTTTCTCTCTAAAACACATACTAACTAGGGTGCAAAGTGTCAAAAATTTTAATTCAGGGTGCAAAAAGTGTCAAAATCTCATATTTACAGAGTACAAAATGCCAAAAATCCTATTCATTTATTTGTTTGACCGTATCTCAAAAAGAATTAATCTTGCTTTAGGTTTCGAACCCCTGGAATATCCAACCGAAAATTAGGAGGCATTTATGAACTATATATGATTTTATTAGTCTAATAATCGAAGTATAACCAATTATCGTACATTCTATAAAAATTTGTACATTGTATCTAGCTAATACCAATTTATCTTTAAATGACATAATGTAAAGACGAACGCACTACAATTAGTACTGAACCTTTTCGGGATGCCGCTAATAACCAAGGTATGGCAAATGATTTTTCTTGTGTGGATCCTATTTCAATGGGTCATTGATGCAACCTCCTGGTTCCATCTGTGAATGCACCATACACCTGTATTACTAATTAATTCATGCATTGTTCTTTTGTCGAGCATACAAGTGAGAATTATTACAGGGTCAATTGCAAATATTTAGCGTACATATAAATATAGAGGTACGAAAATTGCAAATCGTGCTACCTAATTGAAAATAATGTATAAATATTTGATCTCTAGATAGTTTCGATATGCCAAGAAGTAGATCATATGGAAAAATTCATCCATTTTGGCTGTGGAAACTGGAACACGAATATTATTTGCTTAAGGGCCAAAATTGGCGCCCCTAGGTTAAAGACGAATGCAAGTAAAATTTCTCCGATGAATAATACAAGTGTTAAAGCTCAATTTATGTTGGGATTAATTTGATATTTGGTCAAAGTTGTTTTTGTAATATCTTACAAATTAAATTTAGTATACAAATCTCCTTAATTAAATTACTGGGAATTTTTGTTTCCGTAAAAAATACTAACTTCATGTATGGAATTTCGGTCTCTTAGAGAAGAATATCTATGTCCTTATGATTTCTCTATTTTAATTTTAGAAGTTGAACAAAAGGTAAAATTGCCTTTCAAAATGTTTTATTAACTCTTTCATAGTGGTAACTAATAGTAGTATTTTTATCTTTATAAATAGTGAAAATCCAAGTTGTTCCTAAGGCTGCAATCATAGTTAGTGTAGTGTCGTTAGGGCTGAGCATTTGGTCCGAACCGGACCGAACCGAATCGAAGTTCGGTTCTGGCCCGGTTCGGTCCCAAAAAATCTCAGACCGTTTACCGGACCGAAGTAGTCGGTTCGGTTCGGTCCAAATACCGACCGGTCCGGTTCGGTCTAAAAAAATCGATTTTTTTTTTAAGAAAACTGAAGAAAGAAAAAAAAAAAAAAAAGAAAGAAAACTGGTTCGGTCCAAATACAGCTCATTTTCTTTTTCTTCTTCTTTCTTCATTTTCTTCTTTCTTCTTCTTTCTTCTTCTTTCATTTTCTTCTTTCTTCTTCTTTCTTCTTCTTTTCTTCTTCTTTCTTCATTCTTTCTTCTTCTCTTCTAAAAACCAACAAAACAAGAAATTGAAAGTGGGTTCGGGTATAGGGAGATCCGAAAATTAAGGCAAAGTGAAAGTGAGAGTGTGGGACTTCGTTCGGGTTCGGGCAAAGTGAAAGTGGCGGATGGCTGTGAGGATGGCGGCGGCCAGAGGAATGAGACGGACGGCAGTGGGTGGGCGGCGGTGGATTGGAAGGAAAAGGAAGGTTAGGGTTTTTGATTTTGAAATGAAAGAGAAATAAGAGATATTGGGGAGTTGGTTCGGTTTTTGGGTATGGTAAATTGGGTCTGGGTTCGGTTTTTGGTTCTGGGTTCGGGTTTGATAAATGGATAATGAAAAAAAAAAAAAAAAGTTTCGGTCCAACCGGTTCGGTTCGGTAAACCGACGGGTTCTACCGAGAACCGGTATTTTTGGAGTTCGGTTCTCGGACAAGAACCGTTTACCGAACCAAAATTCCGGTTTGGTAAACGGTCCGGACCGAACCGTCGGTTCCGGTTCGGTTCAGTCGGTCCGGTTTGAGTTGCTCACCCCTAAGTGTCGTACTCCCTCTGTCCAAAATTATATGTTATTTTAGACAAAGAAATTTGTCTCAAATTATTTGTTATTTTAGGATTTCAACACACTATTAATTACATATTTTAGGTATGTAAGATAAAAGGTAAGAGAGATAGTGGATTTGAATAACGTGTACATAGCTAATTGTGAATTCAATAAAAAATAAAAGTATTTTAAGTATATAATTGATTTTTTCCCTAAAATTGAGGCTATTTAGTAAATATCTTAAAAAGTGTGAAAATATATAAAATAACAAATAATTGGGACAGAGGAAGTATTTTATAAAATTAGATTTATGACATATAAACATATTTTGTGCATTTGGTCTCACCTTATTCATTTTTTCAATTTGCACAAAAGTGGAAAAATGAGAACTTATGAAAACTGAAAAGTGCCAAACAACTATTATGTGGGACAAAATATGTAATATTTTAAAAAGTGGGATTAAGTCTACAACTTTATAAATCTCAGGAGCAAAAGTGCAAAAAATTGTAAAATTTTATGAACCAAAACTGAGTGTAAAATTCAGGAGTTTCTATATTTTATTTTATTTTGTCGAATTCAGGAGTTTCTAAATTTTATTTTATTTTATTTTGTGGAAATTAGGAACTAAAAATACAATTCTGCCCTAAACAGTATAATTACTTTCCCCTTCTTCTTGCACAGTGAATTCAAGCAACTGAAAAACCTAAACCCTGAATCATGTTCAGTGCATTCGGCGGAGGCAAAAAGTGGAACAGTATGAGAACATTTTCTCCTCAAATGAGGTCGTCCTCGACCGCCCCTCTTTCAATTACCGCTGTATCCATCTTCTGCAAGTTCAATTGAGGAACAAGTGATCAACAACTATTACATGTTCAATGTTTCCTTCAAAGGTTAGCCGTCAATTTCTGAAAAAGCTGCAACCTTTCTTAAATTCAGTTATCTCTAGGTCTTTTAGCTCTCAAAAGTTTACCCAACAGAGGAAAATAAAAAAACCTCCCAAATTAACCGTCAAGAAACAAAATGTAGAGCCAAAAGTTTACAAGAGGGATATAATCTCAAACATATACAATATATTAAAGTACTCGACTTGGGATTCTGCTAAAAAACAGCTCGAAAATCTCTCCATCAAGTGGGAATCTTTCACTGTGAACCAAGTTTTAAAGACTCATCCTCCAATGGAAAAAGCTTGGCTCTTTTTCAACTGGGCATCCAAGAAAAAAAACTTCAAGCACGATCAATATACGTATACTACAATGCTGGATATTTTCGGTGAAGCTAGGCGGATTCAATCAATGAAGTTTGTTTTTGAGCAAATGAAAGAAAAGGAAATCAAAATCGATGTTGTTACTTATACCTCTTTAATTCATTGGATGTCGAATGATGGGGATATTGATGGTGCCATTAAGTTATGGAAGGAGATGAAGGCAAAGGGATGCCGGCCTACAGTGGTTTCGTACACTGCTTTTATGAAGATTTTGTTTAATCATAAGAGGGTGAATGAGGCTACTGGTGTGTATAAGGAGATGCTTGAATCGGGTTTGTCGCCAAATTGTTACACATATACCATCCTTATGGAGTATCTTGCTAGCACTGGTAATCATTTTGGAGCTTTTTTTTATGTGTTCTGACTTTGTTAACTGTGTTTAGGATTTTTATGCTGGTTTTACTCTATTTGGATTTGTAATTCATGCGAGACATTTGTTGCATTCTGCGAGGAAATTCAGTTTTTGGTATGATGTTGCTCTTCTGAATTTCTTGAAATTATTATGAATTATTTACAGTAGGTATCATCTCAAAGTAGTCCCTACATGGATTCTGCAGCTTACTAGTGAAAAACATCATATGAGGCCATGTGTGATTGTATAGATAACAATGTCACTCGTTCTGTTAGTTGGTTTTGGTGAAACAATATTTGGTGCAAGATAATGATCATCTTTTATTTGTAGGAAACTTTTTGTAATTTATGTAGGTAGTATTAAGGAGTATTTGATAATGTTGTGCATTTGTTTTCCTTTATATGAACATGGTGGTTATAATTTGATATAATGTGATTTGCACGAAGGCAATAGATGTCTGAATTTGTGTAATCTGATTTTTTTTTTTTTTTAAATTTTCTTTTTATTGATCATAGGCAAATCCAATGAAGCTCTGGAGATATTTGAAAAAATGCAAGATGCTGGTGTGCAACCAGATAAAGCCACTTGCAACATTTTGATTGAAATATTTTGTAGAACAGGGGAAACAGGGGCAATTATGAGAATTCTTCAATACATGAAGGAAAACTTCCTTGTTCTTCGTTATCCCGTGTATAAAAAAGCACTTGAAACTTTTAAAATTGCTAAAGAAAGTGATATGCTTCTGAGGCAAGTTAATCAACACTTCTTTCCTGAACAATCCAATGAGGAGGATGCAATTCCTCCTGATCATGATTTCATTGTGGATAAAGGGCTTGTTTTGAGTTTAATAAATAAGCAGAATCTTATTGCTCTTGACTCTTTGCTTAATGACATGATGAAAAAGGGTGTCAAATTAGAAACTAAAGTAGTTTCAAGAATTATTGAGGTAAATAGCACTCGTAGAAGACAAAATGGTGCTCTGCTCGCATATAAATACGGTGTAAAGTTGGGAATAAATATTGATAAAACGGGATATCTTGGTTTAATAGGCTTATTCACTAGAACAAATTCATTTCCAATGGTGGTGGAGATTGTCGAGGAAATGATCAAGAGAGGTCTTTCTCTTGGTACGCACTTAAATTCGCTTTTGATATATCGTCTTGGCTGCAATAGAGATCTCGTCTCTGCCACTAAAGTATTTAATTTATTACCTAAAAAAGAAAGGAGTAGTGCTGAATATACAGCCTTAATTTCCGCTTACTTCTCGTCTGGGAATGCTGACAAGGGGCTTGAAACATTCAAGATTATGAAAAGCGAAGGTGTTAATGTTACATTAGGAACTTATCGTGTCTTGGTTGCCGGTCTTGAAAATTGTGGTAGAGTTCGTGAAATAGAGGAATACTGTAAAGAAAAGAACAGACTTCAAAGAGAAAGCTATTCTCTAAATGTTTCAATGGAGGAAATGATATGTAATCTTCTATTCTCTGGGGATCTACTTGTTAGACATGCTGGATAATTCCAGATCACGATTTCTGCAGGAGGCACAAATGTTTTATATCTGATTCAATAATTATATGTCCAGTCGATGCATCTAAAGAATCTGCTCAGGTAAAAAATTTCACTCTACATGTAAGAAGTTTAGCAATTTATGATGTTGGTACAGTCTTTACTTTTTGTATCTTTGGAGCAAAGAAATTAGTTGGTAAGCCACTATTTTTACTATCGTTGTTTTCTCTAAAGCTCTGATTGAAGTAGTTTGTCTAAGATGATAGATAATTACTTTTAACTAAATAGCAATCTATTGCTCCTGTAACCCTTTCGAGCTATTCATAAGACTTCTTTTGTTTAGATTGAATAAGAATGCCACACAATACGCCGAAAGGCCTTAATTCTTAAAAGGATCCTCGTACTTGTAGTGAAATGCAAAGGATTTTA
This sequence comes from Penstemon barbatus, assembly GCA_003313485.2. Classification (NCBI taxonomy): domain Eukaryota; kingdom Viridiplantae; phylum Streptophyta; class Magnoliopsida; order Lamiales; family Plantaginaceae; genus Penstemon; species Penstemon barbatus. The sequence goes on from CM064880.1 coordinate 64,815,453, forward strand.
GGACCCAATGGAAAAGCGGGATGGATCTTCTATCACACTTTGGTGTCACACATAGATCTGTTCACAAGTGTACAAATTTAAAATTTGTGTGGGCCCACACCATACACTTGAAGGGTGGATCCATCATGTGACACCAAAATGTTTAGAGGATCTTTTGCCATGGGAAAGGAGCAATCAATCTCGAGGATGTGTCGTAGAGCTACTCAGAGCCCTATCTGTTTATTATGAAATGATAAGACTGCATAATTTTTTATAAGCCCAACTACTGATCCAAGAATACTCATTAAAACTTCTGTCTTATAAATAAAATTGAAAATTTCCGGAGGTGTATTCATAATCTGGTTTGTGAAATTGGGTTATCATTATAAGGACACTACTAAAACATAACTTTTGTTCGAACGTGCAGCAGCTTCTGGTTGGCACTGTCGTGTAACAGGCTGAGTGTTAAACAATTACGTTCTTATATGTTACTTTCATGATATTTGAACTAAATTCTGTCTATAATATTTGGATAATTAACAATAAAACATGATGGATGATACTACGTTATTTTCCTTGCAATGTTAACCATAGTAAATGAAGCATTTATTTTCTTTCTTCACTTAATCCTGTTACACTAAGTTTTATTCTTTTATGTGAATCTGTTTTGCGTCTAAATTTAGAACTTACATTACATGTTTTAACATTATTTAGGAGCAAAGGTGAAAATAGAGAAAGGTCTGATACGCAGCTCGCAACTCCTAAGGTACCACTCAGATTAGCATGAGAATCGAAGAGCTATTGAAATGAATAATCTTGAAGGCTTAATTGGTAGAGAACTAAACACAGTTGATGAAATGAATGCTGTTAAAGGAATCCACAGTCAATATCACAAAAAGAATCAATTCACCTTTCTGCTGACACTTGATTTCATGTATTCGAACGCCAACATACTGGCAGTCGAAGAGAAACTATTGTGATGACTTAGGTAGATATCATTTCTAAGAATATATTCTTTTTTTAACAATAAGAGCCATAAAAAAGGGTAAAGGCAATATACGAGACTCGGCGATTGCAAGAGGAGATATTTGCTCCTTAATCATATTCACTTTTTTGTTTTCAGATTTGATGCGTACTAAGTTTTGTGTCTGAAGAACATCGAACAGAATTCCTATTCTAAGGTAAAAAAGCTCTACTATGAGCAAGTTAGTTATCATGTCTAAAGCTTATTAGCTTATACACAATTATTATTATTCGCAGTGGGCATATTGTGGGAAAGAACAAAATGTATAATAGGAATATTTCTGTTGTAAACCATGTGTTCTTTCATGCTTGTTAATAAATACAATTAATCATATATTGTTATTATCTTCGGATCATGTCGCCATGTTTTTATTTAGGTACAGCTAATATTAAGTTGTCAATTGCTTGTATAGCTACAATTTGATTTCGTGAAGCTAATTCATACCAGATGAGAAATGAGAAAAAAGAAAAAATATATAATAAAAATGGGCGTGATTCACTCAATTGTTTAAAAAAAAAAAAGGAAAATCGGATCGAATCGATTTGAACCCAACTATTTTAAAAGAAAATGTGAAAACCAGAAAAGTAAACTAAATTACACAGAGTCCAATTTACAGTAGAAAGGTCAATTCTAGCGAAAGATTATTTGCTGAATTTTTAATAAGAAGCAGACCACATTCATTCGCGGAAATAAAATAATGGACACCGCGTATTTAACCTTTGTATTTCATTTAATAAATAAGTTAAACACGTTAAATACATGATTGTTATAAAACATATACTGTTTTTTTCGGTAGATTACTCTTCCACTAATAAAATTAATCACGGCTCAAAATTTATCATCCATTTCTATCCCATCATAAATACCAAAAAGATTTATTTTTTTCTTATCGATCGGGAAAAAATTGCAAAGGAATATCTATTCATTGTTTTTCTAATTAACTCACAAATATATATATATATATATATATATATTTATAGTTTTTATATATCATTGATCTTCAAGAAAAATGAATTTTAATCAATGTTACTAACAATACCCGTATATATTTGTCATTATGATTTGCAATGTTTTGGGTTTGGACTAGTAGTATACCATCAAGGGCAATTAAAATAAGTCAATTAAGGCTTTCAAAAAAGAAAAAAAGTCAATTAAGGCTTTCAAAAAAGAAAAAAAAAGTCAATTAAGAGCATGGGGTTATATAAATAAATAACAGGCTGGAATTGGCGTAGCACCTTAAACGCGGCGGCAAGTTCCCGATTTCTCGCGAAACAGATCAACCAAACAACACCACTGAAATTTGAAAGCTAATATATCGAGCTCGGGTTTTCCCGATATGCATCTATCCTAACGTGACGTGGCTAATTTATCAAGAAAAAAAAAATGTGGCGACACGTTTGAGTAAACTTGGGAAATTCCAAAGCCTCCACCTTTGCGGTCAAGTCACCATCACTCCGCCCGCCTCTTTCGGGGCTTTCCTTTTCAGTTTTTTAAATTATTGAAAAACTATCCAAACACCTCATATTCACCGCATAATCACCTACACTTGGTACTATTTTATTATGCTGACCCTGTATAAAATATCACCTCTCACCAATTAACACGTGTAAATCATGATAGTCACATAAACCAAAGACAATAAAATTCAACTAATCTGACGGTGGCGATCGCTCCAACTTCATCCAACCACGTATCCGGTATTCAAACTATTCTCGTGAAACTCAAACCTACCCACGAGTCATGATATGTAACTACGAGACGAGATGCAGAGTATTTTACCCTTTTTGTGCGAATATTCGATTTATTTTTAGAGGATTTATTTGCATATTTTCAATATTAAAAGATAAAATTATACTTTCAGTTCCTTAGAATTAAATTCTTAGCACTTTCAATCTTGTAATTCATAAAGTAGTATTCTTTTAATCTTTTTATTCATTTGTAAAAATATTTGCAGTAAAATTGCAAAAATAAGATAGTTCTATGAGACCTAACATGTTAAAATGATATAATTTTAAATAATCTAAAGCGTACAATAGTTTAAGATAGAGATAATATGTGCAACTTTTATAAAGTAAAAAAATAAAAAATGCAAAATATTTAAAATAACGAGCCTGAAACTCCAATTTTATGCCATAACGGACTAAAAAGAATGCGGATAAAGTTTAATTGGACTAAAAGCGTAACTTTACCAGTCTCCAAACATATTGGCAATAATATTTGGTTAATATTTATTTTCCTTTATTTATTACTATTATAATTTTTGGTTCGGGCAACGGGCAGAGAAGGGGGACTATAAATTGGAAAGGTCTCGCACAATAACTCTCCATTGTTGAACCAATTCAAACGCAATAACAAAAAGCATTTCGGTTTTCATTCTAAATCAATGGCGTTCGGGAAAACATTAGCTCACCGCTTATTCACCCTATCAAGAATCACCAACCCTACATTAACAAACTGCCGCATTTCCTCACCCTGCACCGCTGCCAAATCCGCCGCTTTGAATCATCAAACGACGCCGAATCAAATCGCCCCTGATCCCGGAGATGACGGAATATTCCGTAGGTACCTACACCGTCATTCTTCGGCTACGGCGGCGAAACCGGAAATTCGGTTTCTCCCCACAGGTGAAAAGTTGTTGGAGAAGCTAAGGGGGATGAATATTTCAAGGGAAAGAATCAGACTTGACGGGTTAATACCACCGCCACCGCCGGCGGCGGCGAAGGAAGAGGAGGAGGGGAGGTTGACGGTGACGCTGAAAGATGCGAAGAAGATTCTGAAAGTGTCGCAAATTGAATTGGTGAAATCTAGGTTAAGGGAAATTGAAAAGGATTGTGTTTCATATAAGGAATTTTTGGAGGTCTGTTGTAAAGATTGTTTGAGTGTTGATCAAGGTTTGGAATTTGCGAAAATGCTTGATGAATCTGGGAGTGTCATTGTTCTTGGAAACGTTGTGTTCCTCAAGCCTGAACAGGTTGGTTATTTTATTTTTATTTTTTTCAAAAGTAAAATTTCCCCTGTTTATGTTGATTTACTGAACCTTAATTGTGCATATTTGTTGGTTGATTGTTGGAAGTTGTCTAAAGCTAGAATGGAGATTAAAATCTAGAATTTACAAATTAGATTTTTATTTACCAAAGTTTTTGATTTTGGAGACTACTGAAGACTGATTAGTTTTTTTTGGTGGTGTGTGTTTGTGTTTCTTATGTCTTCTTCCACAGGACAGATCTCTTTAAACGAGATGGTGACTTTCACTCATCAATGCAGATTATCATTACTGATGAAAAAAGGGGAAAATATATTACCCCTTTAAAAGCCTTTGGCTTTTTTACCTAAACGAAAATAAATAAAAAATCAACCTTTAAAAAAGTCTGTTTTACTTTTATGTGATGAAGGGGGAGAAAAGGTTTGAATTTGATTGAGGGGGAAATTAATTATTTGTGAGGGGAAGTAAAGAAAGAAAAATGACAAGGACATCCAACTGTTCTGGAGTCCTTAACAAATTTAGAACAATTCCAATCTTTAAACCATGTTTATTGTTTATTCCATTAAAGAAAACTAGAGAATTGAGTCAGCTTATTTACTAGGAAGAAGCCAAAAGATATTGAATTAGATTACACAAGAACAATTTTAGGGGCGCTGTGTAGGAAAATCTAATATTTTTATCTCGAGTCTTGTGTTGGTTTCTTTAAAGAGATAAACCTAATTCAAAAAAAGAATAGAGGTGAAGTGGACCAATCTTTACCGAAATGTTTGTGTACAATTTGTTTTGGATACAGGTCGTAAGAGCCGTTCAAGGCCTAATGGTTTTGCCCTTAACTCATGACCCAAATGATCCAAGAATGAAGGACCTCCAAGAAATGGAGAAACAAAAGGCAGCCATTGACAAACAAGCTGAGTTTCTCGTACGAAGAGAGCTCTGGTGTGGATTAGGTTACATGGTTGTCCAAACAGCAGCCTTCATGAGGCTAACATTCTGGGAACTTTCGTGGGATGTAATGGAACCTATTTGTTTCTACGTTACATCTATGTACTTCATGGGTGGTTATGCGTTCTTCCTCCGAACATCAAAAGAGCCATCTTTTGAAGGCTATTTCCAGAGCCGGTTTATAGCGAAGCAGAAGAAGTTGATAAAGGCCCAAAATTTCGATTTGGAGAGGTATAATGAGTTGAAGAAAGCTTGTTATCCTCAGTCACCGGCTAAACGTGATGTATCATTTACTTCTCCGGTTCATGATGTTGTAATGAGAACTTAGTGTTAGTGTTTAAGTATGAGAAAATGAGATTTACATGAATTGATGATCTTGTTATAGAATAGTCATTTTGTTATTTTTCTTTCTTAGTTTCTACCATGGGCGGCTCCTGTACCATATTATGTTGAGGCTTTTTAGCATTGGGATCAAATTACTTCTCTCAAGTCATTGTTTCAAAAGAAATATGATTAACTATGTGAATAAGCAAATGGGAATCCTCAAATTTTATTACTCCATTAAGTAGAGATAGAAGAAAAAGAAGGCCTTAAGCATTGTTTTCTCCAACAAATGGGACTCTACTTTCAAAGAGTATTTATGTTGGTATATCATATCTTGTATACTATTATTTACATGGCATTCACGTATCTAATAAGTTTGGAGAAAGGTCCTTTATCGGTCAAAAATGTATGCTCTCACCGATCAACTATAACGGCCATCACCTTATGTATTGAATTTTTGAGGTAGCCCTAGAAGCTAGTAGATCTCAACAATGTGACACATTCTAGGTCATTGATTATGGTCAAGCACGCAGTCGTTGCATCATTATTTTAAATTACTGACCTTGAATTTAGAAGAAATTATTCAGTACAATCGCTGCACCAAGTCATCAAGTACATGTGGTGCAGCTCACCAATAAACTCGAGACAGGTGGAGTGATAATCTACATCACCCCATATTCTGATCATGTTTCCAAAAAATAGGGTTTCAAAAAATTATGTTCACATTGCCAGAACATTGGTGATGTTAATTATTACTCCACATGTCCAAGTGTATTGGTGGGTTTGCACCACGTGTATTTGATGACGTGGTGCATTGATTACACTAAATAATTTCTTCTAAAACGGATCCATTTTGGGGGAAAATTCTTACTTAGACCTGGTCTAGGAGATTTTCCTAGACCTTGTGGTTGAAAAACACTCCACATCATTAAATGTGATGATGTGGTGCTGTCACAATGATGATGTGGAGTGTTTTACAACCACAAGGTCTAGGAAAATCTCCTAGACCAGGTCTAAGTAAGAATGTCCCCATTTTGGGATAGGAGAGTTACATGAGATAGTTTGTCGAGACTATCCATCTACTCTCTATAGAGATAAACAAACATGCCCTATATGTTGCCAATATTGATGGAATACAATTAATTCATCACCTACCAAATCGAGAAAATATGAGAAGTTTGTTATAATTTGTGTGAACGCAATTAGTGGACCCAGTGTGTATATGGCTCTCGATAAATATTACTCATCACCCTATGTACTTGATATTCCTTCCTAAATTAATTGCTATTTTTTAATTTATGAGACGAGTCAGATTGAATTATTAATGACCGCACATGACATGACTCATAAATTAGTACTACAACATTTGGTATCAAATGTGTAAAGTTCTAAATTGGTCAGCACGTGGTCTTATTCGAGTCAATTTGAAAATTCGGCAACAATGTGGACTAAAATCGTCACTAAATTTGGAGATGTGGGGCTTTTTTGGTAACCTGAAATGTTATGGGGTAAAATTATCAGTCAACATAAGTAATGGTATCAAATGTGTAAAGTTCTAAATTGGTCAGCACGTGGTCTTATTCGAGTCAATTTGGAAATTTTGCAACAATGTGGACTAAAATCGTCACTAAATTTAGAGATGTGGGGCTTTTTTGGTAACCTGAAATGTTATGGGGTAAATTATCAGTCAACATAAGTTATGGTATCAAATGTGCAAAGTTTTAACAGCCACGTGACAATTCCGTTTCCAATTTGACGGAAGTATCAAATGTGTCAAGTTGATTGAGTTATGGTATCAAATGTGTCGGGAGAAAAAGTTGTGGTATCAAATCCCTAAAGTAGGTTGAGTTATGGTATCAAAAGTGAAATTCTCTCAAAAAAATTTTAATTTCTTTCTGCACTTTCCATGCAACGGGAGTGTAGGACACACTTAGTAATATGGGAAGTATGAGAAAGAGAGACGTAACAAGAATTGAAACAAGTATTTTTAGTGTAACACAATGATTATATCATTATATTTTTAAGTCTGTTCGATTATTAGTAAATTATAAAGAATATTTGATTAAAATTATTAAAACATCTAGCTATCAAGAATATCGGTGTGTATTAAACTGGAAAATAGGTCACACTTCTGATAGAATTCAAACTCAAAATCTTTATGATTTTGAGATTGAGATCTCGGTTTCACCAACTTTAATAATCTTATAAATTTACGAAAAGACCATTTTGTCTAATTTCCTTTTAAGAGATATAAATGAATGAATTGAATATTATATATATATATATATATATATATATATATATATATATATATATATATATATGCACATAAAAAGGATCGATTGCCATTGCCATATGTTAAACTTTAGATGTGCACCCTCCTTTTATTTTTATTTGTTATTTTAAAAGTTTAATGTAAATTTAATTTTTTTTCTATCAATTTTTCTCTTCTTGTTAATGCTTTTAATTATTGTAAATTATTGATGTATTTATTTGGTTAAAATGGTGTTTTAAAGATTTTTTTCATGAAAAATGTGATTATTAATTACATTTCTTAATTTTAGTGTCAAAACGACAAATAAAATAAAAACGAAGAGAGTAACTGATTATATAATAGCAGCGGTAAGAGATGCAGCAAGATATATAGTGTTTAGCTGGGGAAGGTGTGTTACTAAGAAAGCCAATGTGGCCGCCTTATGTAGACCAAGTTTCATTTTTTTTATAGACCACTTGTTTTACAATATGAATTGTTAATTAATTTATTAATGTTGTGAATTGTGAAATACATAATCTATTTAATGAGTAAAACGCGAGAATTTTCTATATGCATCCAAGCAATGAATTTTTGTAGCGGCTACTTCTCTTGTAATTTTAATACATTGTCAGAATGTTGTACTAAAAAGATAGGTTGAAACTTACGAATAATTAAATAAATAAAAGAAATTGTTTTAGATATTTCAGGTTATGTCCGATATTTTGTTCCAAAAGGTGAAATCGCTCACCCCGGACGCCCTCACCCCCTGTCCGTTATGTCCGATATTTTGACCTTCACATTTTCGAACTATGCATTGCAAGTTAATTCAATTGAATCAATTGACCCCTTTGTATGTATGTTTTGTGATTGGTCATACTCTAATTATACAATTATTAAACAATATGCAAACATAAAAATCTCAGATGTATTTCGAAAATGTGGATGTACCCAACTATTTGAAATGTTTTTTTTTTGGGATCCATTGAATCCGAACCACTAAGTTGATTGAATCTATCCATTTTTCTAGGATGGAATCTATCCATGTTTCGACAAACTAGTCAAAGTTATATATATAGAAAATGTTGTCAGATTTAAATTTGGAAATCCCTTCTTGGCATTAACATTTTGAACATTCTTTATAAATAGATCTGGTCTATGTAAATGAAAATTGCATAAATTTAATTTATCTTATAAGTAATATCAGGGCCGGTCCTGAGTTTTTTGTGGTCCAATGCCAACTCTAAAATTGTAGCTCTTAAGTTTTCATGTGCAATTAAATTATGTTAATAACTAATATAATTTTTTGTAAAATAAAACTATTAATTAGAAAAATAAGAAACAATAATAATGTGAATAAAATATAATATCGCTTTGTAAAAAATATCTGTAATACGAGACACATTTCTATTTAATAAGAAAATGATAACATTTATGAATGTGACATAAACACACAAAATTTTAGTAAAATATTACTTAAATATTATTCTACTAGCATTTTTATAGCAAAATCACTAATTAAACTTGCATAACAAATATTTTTCAATCAACAATATGGCTAACCGATTTGATTTATTTTGTGACAATGGTTGATCAGAAGTAAGACTTAATCAACTATAGCTTCGAAAATATTATCTCTACAATTGCAACTGTAACGAGAATACTTAACAATATTCTATAAGCAATCCATCTATTTGAGAAATCAACATTATATAGTTTGCAAATAATTCAAGTTTTTTAGTTCTTTTGGTAAAATATATCTTAAGACTCTCAACTCAAATAATTAAGTCAATCTCATTTATATTATAAGTGTCATTCAAATAATATTCAAGTTTGAAACAATAAATACTTAAAAACTCATCATCAATAAATTTTAACATCATCAAGTCGAATAATTTTTTTATTAATATATTAATATGGAACTCTTGGTCACATGACTCACAACTCCAAAATTTTAAAATTGCAATACAAAGATTCATTTTCTTACTTTTTGATTTAGATAATATCTATCTTAATTAATGGGGTTTCGTTGATTTAATTGTCAATATGTTGGGCCCGATTTTTTTAGCTATACATTTGGACTTTCCATACTAGAATCCTAGCTCCACGCAAAAATAACAAAAATTAAAGGCAATTTGAAGATACATGGATTCGAACACTACCCTCACATACACTCAATAGGAGGTTTACCATCTACGCCACAAGCAATCTTTGTATAATTATTACATACATATAAATATATATACATATTTTGTATTGGAGGCCCTCGTTCACCGATGGCCTTAAGCGACCGCATGTGCGACTTACGCTCAGGGCCGATGGTCCTGAGTAAGATTTCGTTCCACATTATTTGTAATAAAGGTCACGCTTCAAAATTTAATAATAATATAATAAAACTCTATCTATTCAACTCTTATTGTAGGTTAGACTAGACTATGTTCTCCGGTCCAAAGCATGCCTGGTGTCTGCATAATTGGAACTCACCATTTAATTTATTATGCTGTAATTTGTTTTCACTTTGCGTATATAGGAAACCATGCATTTAGGAAATCATGTTGAGAATAAAATTTAACCTTTTCTCAACATATTTTAGTCCCCACTATTTCTATTTGTGATGACATCAATTTGAAGATGAATTGTTGGAACTCTCCAATCTACTTGATCTTAATTATTTTTTTATGTTTCATAATTATCGATAACTTGATAAGAATGACACTCATTTATGTCATAATAATTTATTAATTTTAATACAAATCACTAGAACCCTCTATACATCTTCATATAATAAAAGTTTAGTGGACAATTATTTGACATGTAATGCCGTCTTATATTTGTAACACCATATGGTAATGTTTGTGCCATGCAATATTATTTTTTAGATCTTAGAACGAACATATTTAATGACAAATTAAATGTACTTATACATATATACTTATTTCTTAGTTAACAAAATAAATATATTTACATATCTTATTCATTAGTGAGGTGGTCGAACCGAGTTCAGAGTCATTCTCTTATCTAACTAAATTAAGTCATTCATCCCTATCTTTTTCTTTTTAGTAATTATAATTATTTATAGCTTATCTTGTTATTTTTCTCTCTACTATATCTCGTCTTTATTGCTATTAAGATGGACCTTATTATACATAATCTTTTGGGTTTCAAAAAGGCCATTATTCTAATCAAGGCATTATTCAAATTAAATTGGAAATTGTACTTGGACTTAATTAAATTTAATGTTTAATAGAGGAACTAGAGGAGTATATAATATAATAAGAATTATGCTTGGTTCAAATTCGTTGACCTTAAATATTATACAGTATATAGTTAATTAATGAATAATGATTATTTACAAATAATGAAGGATAATTATAGGAGACGTCGGTGCAGCCAATTCTATTAAACTTATATTTTAAAGACTACTTTCAATTTAATTAGCAGGACGCATACAAATGGGTGACTTACGAATAGAACTTTTTTTATAAAATTCCATTGATTTATTCTTAACCTTTATTAACTAAATATTCTAATCGGAAATGTGGGTGATCAAATAGTGTAATAATTAAATGAAAGAGATGTATGTTAGTGACTAACTTAAATCTAAAATTGTTGTGGGCTACGAGGCCCATTACATGCTAAATAAGTGGATTTGGTTTTGCGGTGGGTTACTGGGCTGTAGAAGCAATAGCGGCCCAATTAGTTCAAACTTGTTCTGGAATTGACTACTGGGTACTGATTAATCTAACTTATTGGGGTTGGTCTACCGAAATAAACCCAAAAAGACCAATTATATTAAATTGTTCCGAAATCTGAATGTTGACCAAAAAAAAAAATGTTAACCAAAAAAAGTTAAATTGTTCCGAAAAGTTATGCTCATTTTGGGCTTTGCTTGGAAACAAACATCTTATGAGTTGTCCCCAAAAGAATTATTGGAATGCTTCCAAATATTAAGGTTAAGCTCCTTAAAAATATAAATAAAATTCCTTTAATTGTATTTTACCAAGTGAATTGTAACTCTGTAAGATTGTCAAATTACTAAACAGCTCGAGGATTTCTTGTCTAGATGACAAAGTTGAGGTCCAATTTAGGTATTGGATTTGAAACTCATTAGATGTGCGTGTATTTTTGTAGTTTAATCGTTAATCTTGCTAGTTGATAATTATTTGTGCTTGTTTATTAATTATAACATGCTACCTCCGTCTCAATTATAATTGTTCATTGATACAGTTGACCTGACAACAACTTGATTAAATTTATAAAAATTATAATAAATAATTTAACTAATATATTTTACTATAATATCATATGAAACCATATATTAATATTTACAAGATTTAATTCACCACAAATGTGAATAATTTAATATGATAAGTCACTTAAAAGATTGAAAATTATGACCGAGTATTATAACAAATGGAGCAAAATAAATTGGACGGAGAAAGTATTATTTGTACTGTATTTGTAGTCCAATATATTTTATAATATAACGATGTATTCACCGTTGAGAGATGAAACAAATCGAAAATTCAAAATCTATATTCTATTCTTCAATGTTTTTTGTAATTCCATTCTTGTTCCAAAAAGGTGAAATCGCTCACCCCGGGCGCCCCTCACCTCCCTGTCCGACGGGATTGTGAGAGGAGGTAAATCATGGTAACTCAACCGGCAACAGAGGCTGGGACCAGTACTCACTGCGCACAAGGAGCCCCCCTCATTTTTTGAGAGATTGCTCCCACACTGCCGCTGGTGAGGTTCGATCCTTGGTCACTTGTTCCAACTTCCCCCTCTGAAACCGGTTGAGCTGCCCATGCGGACTTGTAATTCCATTCTTCCGTCATTGCATTCCTGTCTTTATATTACATTATTCCAACATTGCCTATTTTCATGTCAGAGCTTTGAAAATTTAAGATTTTGAAGAAAGCCTACGTCAAATATTTATAGAAGCTTTCCACAAATGGGTTTGGAATTTGGATGAACCAGATAGTACGTTTGTTTGTTTGGTGTGAAAAGTGCAAGTTTGTAAAATAATTCAGATTTACATAATGTTGTTTGTTTGAATTTTAATATAGTAGTTTAAAAAATAAAGTGTACATTTTTTAGAGAAGAATCATATTGTAAGTGTAAGATGTGTAAAATTTTATGTCAAATTATATTTGCTACGTGAAATAAATTATGTAAGAGATTATGTCAAATCAACTAAAGAAATTCCATATACATATATATATTCCACACAAGATTCCATCTTAATTTGTTAGAATTTTGATTCAGACTTTGAAAATTACGCTTGAAATCAAATAATAAAATTTTACTAAGAATTAGTAGTACTTAAAATGGATATAGGTGTAACTTTATAGTCGTGTGGTTGTGAAGGTTCAACTAGTCGAATTTGACAAAGGTTTTTCCAAGTTATTGCAAATTATGTGATTGTTGCTTCCAGAGCAAATGTTTTTAATTTCCTAATTTACCCCCCATTTGTAAAGGGATTTAATTTTCTCACCGAACCTTCTTAACCTGTGGAATTTCTCTCTCCTCTACAATGAAGTTTTCTTCAATTTACAGAAAGAAATGTTTTTCAATTTGCACAAAATCATGGGTATTTCTTACAATATAGTGCAAACGCTTGTCAATTCATCTGTTCCGTCTCCTCATCTAATAATTTCACACTTAATCTAATTACGAAAAAGCACACTAAAGATGAGAAAAAAGACGCCCAATGAAAATAACTCTTAAATTTAACAGAAAATAAAAAATTGTGCTTAGGGTTTTTTTTTAGAGAATAAAGGTACTTAAAGGGTAAGTTATGAATAATCTTAGTTAAGACCAAATTAGAAAATTTTCTTCACGTATTGGATATTACGAAAATTACCCTTTGGTTTGTCACTGTCTTACCCCTAAAGTCTCAATTTTGCCCACATGAGGTTATTTGTAATATTTGTAATATCTTAAAAAAAATAAAAATTGCGTTTTAATTGTAATATCTCATAAATCATAAAATTGATAATTATATATTTACCATAAAAAATCAATAAAATTGTATAATTTCCTGTAAGTTTAAAAAAATATTAATTTTTACATAGTAATTAACAATTAATTTTTAATAAAAAATCATTTGTTTTTATTAATTATATATAATAAATATAAGAAATTCATTTACACATTTAAATGAATAAATTATTTTTTATATTTATAATAATAATTTAATAAATTTTATTATTATAAACACAAAAAGTAAATTACAAAAATTATAATGTATTTTTAAATCTTCTTATTATTTTTAAAAATATTAAAACTTCTTATTATTTTTAAAAATATTAAATCTAGTAATACAGTATAAAAATAATTAATTTAATTATATTTGTAAATAAATTTCTTTTATTTATTATTATGAAAACGAAATTGTTAATAAATAGGTCTTTTTAGTATTTTTGAAAACTTATGTGCAATTATACAATTTTTTCAATTTTTTGGTGGTATATATAATTATCAATTTTATAATTTATGAGATATTAAAAGTAGTACCCAAGCTTTAATTTTTTTTAAGATATTACATGTTGGATTTTATGGGTATTAACCCAATTGAATTGAGCCAAATTGGAATTAAGCCCATAAAATGATAAATGAATGAAGCTTAGAAGAATGAAAAATGCCTTCATCCCACATGGAAAAAAGTGAAAAGTTTTTTGTCATTTATAATGCAAAAAAATGTATAAGGGGAGGGCCTCTTGGGGGTACCAAGTTTTATGAGGGGAGAAGATGTAGATGACAATGGTTTTCCACACGCGCGCGTCGTCGACCGATCGGCACAGCACGGTCGGGTTTGGATTTGGATTGGGCTTGGGCCTCAACATAACATTATTCTTTTTGGACAAAATTTAATTAATTTTTTAGCCCAAAATTAAAGGCCCAATTTCTAAATCCATACAAGATTAGATCTGCGCGCCATTTTTTGAATTGTCTGTACCGGTTCGGTTTAAATCGAACCGGTTGCATCTTTTCGGACCGAACCAATGTAAAGGTTTAATCCGAAAAGTCATGTCTCTCCAAACAACACCTTTCTGCAGCTATAAATAGAGGGAGAATCTGGTCAATTCTCTCAACCCGTTTTCTAGCAACCAAAAGCAGAATCCTATCATTCTCTCTCTATATTCTACCACTTTTGGTCCCTCTTATCATTAACTTTTTACAAAGTGGTCCCTTTTATGTTTTTTTTCCCACTCTAGTCCTTACTATGAATTATTTGTTTCACTTTAGTCCCTATTATGAATTATGTGTTTCACTTTAGTCCTTATCAGGCGGTTCCGATAACACGTGACATGCATATGATTATTTTTTAGGGCATTGTCGTCCGTTCACTATTGAGACTATTATTTGAGATATTGTTTAATTGGTGAGCAATTTTTGGTGTTTGAAAAAGATTTTAGGAAAAAACTTTAGTTTGGAACGAAATGTACGATTAAGTTCGATTGGAATGAAAGCCTAGTTTGGAAATTTAGTTTTTTTTTAAATAATTAGAAAGATGAAATATCCATGTTAGTTTACTTGAAATGACAAAATTGCCCTCAAGAGCATATCACATGTTATCGGAATCGCCTTGGACCACTTCAAAAGGACTAAAGTGAAACAAATAATTCATAGTAGGGACTAAAGTGGGAAAAAAAACATAAGAGGGACCACTCTGTAAAAAGTTAATGATAAGAGGGACCAAAAGTGGTGTTTACCCATTTAAATATTCTATTTGTTAAAGTTCGTTGTGGATTTGTTCTTTGTGCAAAGAAACAAGTATCCGACTGCTGTATCTTAGGAGACTACTGGGACGAACTGTTGCACCTTTGACAGCCCAGAAATATTGTCTTAAGGACATTGCATTTGCAAGCCTCAGTCGATTTTCCGTTCAGAATTATTTCAGTAAGTGCACTGTTATTAAATTCTGATTTTGTTTGTTCTGCTAGAATAAACTATACTAAGATTTATAATTAGAGTTAATTATAAATAATTATTCTGTTGGAATAATTTACTATAGTTTTATAATATAAAGTATTTTATAATATTTTATAAATAATTATTCTGTAAGAATAATTTACTATAGTACTTAGAAATATAAAATATTCTATGATATTTTATATGCACATATTGTTTTAAACATATTTTAAACATTACAAACATTCCAAATAATCTCCTATGGGAAAAGTTGGAACTTTTCAGTGGTAAGAGGTTAATTGTAAAGATGGTGACAAACCTCAGGGAAATTTTCATGTACGCGAGAGAAATTTTTATAATTAGGCTTTACCTTAGAGGTATTCATAACTTATCATATTTTAAATTCACAACCAAAGTCATCATCATAATAATGTTTTCTTAAAGAACAACAAGTGCAAAATACTCCCTTTGTTCCATTTATTTTGCTCCATTTGCTATAGTACCCGATCAAACTTTTTAATATTTTAAGTGACTTATAATATTAAATTATTTGTATTTATGGAGTATTAAATCTTTTAAATATAAATTATATGTTGTCATGTTATATTATTAACTTACTAATGAAATATATTAATTAAATTATTTATTATAATTTTTATAAATTTAATCAAGATACCAAAGAATAAAATAATTGGGATAGAGGAAGTAGCATAAATGTAGCCATGAAAGCTTCAGTGCCCTCACATTGATTGAGATGTTTGCAGCGTGAGGAGAGGAAGATGGGAAGCGGTATGAAGCACTGTTTAATTAAGATGAGAAAGAGGAATTTGTTTACAGCATTTTAGTTTTTTTTTTTTTTTTTAAAAGACGAGATGAAATCAAATAAGGTCAAAATTGTCTATAAAAGAAATATGCTCTGGAAGCAACAATCACAAATCTGGCATTTACGCAAGCCATATAGAATATTCTCTTCGGGTGCCGTGCAAATGTATAGTAGAAACCTACTATACTCTCAATTGGATTTGAAAATATCTCATTAAACGACAAACTTGTCATTCAGGGAAAAGAAATATTTTGGACAAATGAAGTGGAAATAGAGACAACTGAGTCAAAACTGGGTTGGACCAATTTAGAATATGAAACATCGTTCCCAAAACTGCAGTTAATTTCTCGGAAAGGGACGAATTCTATTTTTAATTAATATCACGCGGACATCACGAAAAGATAGAGAATGACTCTTTCTCTTTTCTTTTCTTTTGCCCTTAATCATTTATTTTTTCAATTTTTATTACTTCGTCGGTCGTGCTTGGGTCGACGCTTGCATGCTTATTATTGAAATAGTTTTACTGAATTTCGTCTGGATTGCTTGATTTCAAAAAATTATTTGAAAAGGTTTCACGAAATTTTGAAACTCAAATCTGTATTAACTATAAAAATTAGTTGAATTTTCACGACAAGATACTAGTAAATAACAATTTTAAATTTATCACTTTTTTATATCTAATTAGTGATAGTATAAAAGTGGCAACTAAAATATGTCACTAAATTACTGTGACAATATTTATTGTCACTATGTTGTTATTAACATGAATTAAAGTTTCGTTTTCATGATATAGTTCGGTTAGTAAAAAAAATTTAAAAACTTTTCGAGATTTTTCGGGATACATTTGAAAAAATTGTAAACTTAAAATATATGTTGAAACAGACGCTGCATCATCTTTTCGTTTAGATTCACTCAAAAACATAAATTTTTCATGTTTTCCCCTGAAATTATTGAAATTTCGATCCATGTTCACTTAAGGGGTGCTCCTAATTATCAATAGTGACAACTTAAATTGTCATATATTTGTCATTAAAAGTTATTAGTGACAACTATAAAAAAGTTTTTGTAACTACTTTTTTTTTTAAATTGCAAATTACATTTTAATATTTTAAATTCTGTGCACTTAACCCTTTGAATGACGTTTTTACCTTTTGAAAATTACTTAAAAATGATCAGGGGACAAAGTGTACTCATTCAGTCATTTGTCAACTTTTAGGAGGCATTGTCATATTTTTTCAATTATAGGGAGGAAAGTGCAAAAAATAAAAAATTTAAATTTTGGGGGATGATGTGCAAAAATCCAAAGGAAATTTGAGAAACATAGCTATAGCAATATGAAAGGGAAATCTGAGAATCCCCTGTTCACTCCTTTAGCTGTTCAATATCGTTTAATTTTAGTTAATATACTTAAATTACAAGGGAATTTTAGATAATATACTTAAATTACAAGGGAATTTGCAAAAGCTAAAAAGTACAAAGAGAAAAATTTCACAGAAAAGTTTTATATAAGTTTCTGGTCATGCATTTTTAAAAAAAATCTCAATTAGTTTACTGTATTAAGGAAAATTCAAAAGAAAATGAGATGTGCATAAAAGTTTAGCCTAATATCCGACGTATTCAGCACCAAAAAAACGTTTATGGCAGACTAAACTGACTCCAAACGCAGAAGATCGAGATATTTCCTCCCAGAAATCATTCATTGCTTGAAAATTGAAATCATTGAATCGTTTACCGTTCCATTTACTAGCGGAGAAGGCTACGAAATCTTTAACCAAAAAAATAAAAAAAGTCCTTGTCTAGCTCAAAAAATGGAAGTGACAAAATTCATATTTTCGAGAAACATAGGAGTATATAAATTCACTAATGTTTTAGTCCCAAACTAAGTCCAGCCAAACATGTCTCACTCGTAACCGATAACTTGGATAAAGCCAAACATTTCATAATAATTACGATGAGGCCAAATTTCGGTATTTACTTGCTAGTGGGATTGCATTGGGTCAATGTCAATTAATTAAGCACAATTTTTTTAAGTGCAAAATTAATGGTAGTTACATTATTCTAGTAGTACTATAATACAAAGGCAAACCAATGTCAAATACAAGTAATAAAAATACCCCAAATAATGGAATTTGATTTTGGGGCCTCAATAGAAATAAGACTAATTATCGCTTTTGATTGCTTTTCTTATAACACAGGCCAAAAACTGGAACAACCTTAATGATTAAGTTTAATTCACAAATTACATAAATCTCATTCAACTTAAGAGTTACACCCAAAAATGTATAATAAAGTTATAAAATTATTATTAAAGTGTACATTTGTACAATAATTGAGATTAAGGAGTATATATATATATATATTTATATACTAGTAGTGGTGATCTCCTACTAACCTGAAAAATTCCATCTCAAATAAAAAAAAATACTATTAACCTGAAAAATAAAAAATAAAATTAGATGCCTGGCTCTGGCTTCAAGTATCCTTTTCTTTGACCGAGTCAACGCCGACCTTAGTTCTCCGGAGATACATTTTGACATAGAAATTAAGAAAGAGAAGCAAAATTGCCCCATTAAGAACGGAATTAAACACCCAAGCTCCGATCCCATTGCACCCACCTTTGATAAAATGCATAAGGAGCACCCCAATATGGCACACCAGATTACAGCTAAGCAAAACCATTTGGCAGTTAACAACGAATGGGAAGCACGCGCTTGGTAACCCAATCGCCGTCCAGAATCTGTACCCATATACTACGGAATAGAGAAGCGTCGTTAAAAGGATGGCCAACACCTGAAAAGACTGTGAAAATTCGAGCCACAGGAAAGACATGAAGATTAAGATCGAGTGGTTGAAGATCTTGAAGAAGGAGAGCTTTCTGTATCGGATAATGGTGATGAATGTACGGAACGCGTGGAGGAAACGCGACAGGTAGTAAATGTATGACCAGAAGAAGACGCGTCCGGATGGGCGCGTGCCGAGTGGGAAACAGAGGAGCCATTGGAAAGGGGTGGTGCGTGACCTACCCCACCACCACCGCGTGTCGCGGATCTCTGCGGCGGTGGAGAGGACGGTTCCGGCGAAGATCGTGGCCGAGAGGAGGGCCATGCTGAGGGAGTGGGCGGCGGGGATGGGGCCGAGGGGGAGAGGACGGCGGTGGCGGAAGAGGAGGAGAAGGAAGGCGTGGAGGATGACGGAGGCGGAGACGTAGAGGGAGATGGAGGTGAAGAGGAAAGACCACGTGGAGCCCCAGGATTGGGTGTGGCTCCACCGGAAACCGACGATGGATGGGTGCTCCGAGAGGTAATACCTCAGCCTGTGAAGCGACGGCGACGCCATCGACGGCGATTAACCCTTAAATTCTTCTCTCCTCCGGTGGCGGTTTCTATTTCCTTTTTTATCCTTTTCTTTTTGTTGTTTATGACGAGAAAAAAGGTGAAGAAGTAATTTTCGCCTCAAGAAATTGAACGGCTGATTTTTTTGTGACTTTACTTTATTTTATAATTATATTATATAAAAATCTTTTATTTTTGGTATATTGGTATTAGGAGAATTAATTTTCATTTTTGGGTATAGGTGCACCAAGTTTTGAACTTTCAAGTATGCGGAATTTGATGAGCGGTGAGAATATACTACTAGTTATATAAAGACGTTGGAAAAAATGGGTACCTGTTGGTGTCTAATTGATGTATTGATTTTCCGTGTGTGGTCCAGGACTTAATTTTGTCACGTTAGAGCTTGAAATCAATTGCCTAAATACTAATAGTCCTCTTTTTGGCCCTAGTCGGTTTGAGTTTTCTTTCTTTTCCAATTCCAATTAACTGTTGTAAACATGGGAAACAAGAACGTTGAATTTCCGTTTGTTTTGACCTACAGCCGCCAACAAGACGAACAACAGTCAGATTGGATTGGATTGGATTGGATGTTGCTCATCCAACATTCTAATGAATTAAATCCACTAGAGTAGGCACATTATTTCCGGATGAAGGAAAGTGTTTATGTAATTTCCGGGAGGTTTTTGTAATTATATTTAACCTCAAGATTACTCAGTGGTACTGTAAAAGTAAAGTACCCTATCAATAACTTAGAAGTCAAAATACGTTTAACTAATTTCCATAAACTTCTCAATTAGAAAAGGAATTAATTTACATGTTCCAGATAATCACTTTTATTTTTTTGGTAAACCAAATTAAATGACCACTTAAATATCCAATTTCACGACATAATCATTCTATATAATATGATGAGAATGATTTAGTTCATGATTCTTTAGGTCTAACTAATAATAGACTTAAATTGCAATAAATCTAATCTAATCTAATCTAATACATATATATATTTGAAGAATGGGTGTTGACTCCAATTGAGTGTTTTGACTAAAATCCTAATTTTATAGAGTTTTGAATTATTTTTAATTCTACAAAATTATATTTTAGGTAATCTTTTAAAATCCATTTCATATTTAATTTAAATCCAACGGAAAAAGGAATGTTAAAACTAAATTAATGCTAATCAAATACATTTATAATGAGGTGTATATCTTCTAAACAATAACATATTAAACGTACCAATATTATGGCCGTAATTTAGGTAATCATATTTAATTTATATTAGCTGGTAAATTGTATGGTTCTATATATAATTCATTCTTGGTCATTAGCGCAATTAACTCTCACTAAATGATTGCTAAAATAATTTGAAAAATATTACCCCTTTACTACACGATCTATATATAATTCAGTTATTAGTAATTATTACCTCACACTAAATAATTGTTTGAATAATTTGCAAACCGCCCCCAAAAAAAAAACATTTTCAATTAGTTCCTTAAAATCATCTACATTCTTTAATCATCCGTCATTTTCATTAAATTTATAGCTATGTGATTCAGATTTTATTAACTATATAAAGATGGTGAGCTTAAAAAAAGACTATTGTGCATCTCTATATAATCTTTCTCTGTACTTTTAACTTTTTTTTCTCTTACTACGAACACGGTATTATACTTTGAATCAATTTTTTTGCTTTGTAGGTACAAGCACAAGAGGATCTTGAATGCCAATCTTATTTTTCTTGATGAAGTATATTCATTTTCATGTTGTTTCATATGTACAAGTATTTTTTAGTCCCTTTTGATCCATTTGCACGTACCACACCTGTGTTAAACAAGAAGGTAAGTATTTTTCATTTCTAATGTTCTCTGAAGTCAACTTCTACATGAGCTTTATGAAGTTAAATTTTTGTTTCAACTTTCAATTGCATATTTAATACTAGCAATTCCTTTTTCCCGGTTATTAACAGGGAAAAAAAACTTTGTGTAAGTGTTTATAGTTATGAATTAGTTAATCTTAAATTCATAACAATTCTTTTTTTTTATTATTTGGATTTTTTTTTTGCAGGGCGATACGTTGAACAATTCAGAAGTTGGATTGATGTAGGGAATGGGTGATAATATTGCGCATCGGCTTAGAATTTAGTAGTAATGTAAAATAATTTTCTTAATTTTTTTTTTTGTTTGAGAAAAATCACTTCTTAAATTCAGATTGCTTGGAATTTACTTAGCAAGAAAAGTTGGACTCTCAATAATATTTAGAAGATTGTATATGTTTATGTTATTTTATCTATTTAATATTATTACTTTTTCATGTATTTCATCTTGAATCACGATAAATTTGTCAAAAATACTTTGCAAATTGTCATTGTTTTGGTTAATACTATATATTTTTAATATTTTTTCTTTTTGTTTCGTATTTGATTTAATGTGATTTTATATACATTGTAGGCGAAATTTTAGATAACTATACATACATTTATCTCAATTGTGAATGTATTTCTCTTAGTATCAGATGCACACATTCTTATATGAACTAATTAGTTGAAGTTGATATAATAGAGATTGAGATTTGACATGATATGAAACAACATATTAACAAATTCAACTTAAACAATTAGAGATATTTAAAATATATATACCCAACAGGAAAATAATGTGAATTGTAGAATTCTCATATATCAACAATTTTCAAATATTTAAAGTACCCAAGTTGCAATTATTAACAATTGTGGATATAGCAATAATGTAATAAACTAAATTTTTAGTTAATTTCTAGGATACAAATTATAAATTAATTTTGATTCGTGCATAGCAGGATTTTTTACATTTTGCACCCTCTGAAATATGGAAAATAGGCATTTTGCACCCATAAAACTTAGATTTAGCACTTTACACCATCGAAATATGAAAAATGAAGCACTTTGCACCCTCTATTATTTTCAGGCAAAAACTCAAGGGCAAAATAGGTAATTCAATTGTAAATCTTTGGCACTTTGCACCCTCAAAACTTGAGAAATTGGTATTTTGCACCTTTGAAATAAAATTAGCACTTAACGCTCTCTAATTAAGAAAAGATTAGCAATTTGCTCCCTAAAAAACAATAAATGGACACTTTGCACCCCAAAACTCAAACCCCTCTTCTTTTTTCGTCAAAGTTGACCATCCGGGTGAAAAAAACCTGAGGCAAAATAGGTAATTCACTTTTTTCCCTTAACATTTGCAAAATACAATTATAAATATTATAATACTCATTTCTCTCTCCATCTTTCTTTTCGTCACTATACATATCCATAAATAACTAAATAAAGTATAAGTAAACTTCTCGAAGACCCATTGTCTACTTCAAAATATCAAAGACTCATAAATAATTACCTATTTTGTCTTAGATTATTTCATCCCAATGGTCAACTTTGCCCAAAAAAATGAGGGGTTTGAGTTTTTTATTTTTATTTTTTTATTTTTATTTTTTAATTTGAGGGTGTTAAATGTTAATTTTGTATTTTGGGGTGCAAAGTGACCATTTATTGTGTTTTGGTGGTACAAGTTGCTGATTTGTTCTTAATTAGAGAGAGTCAAGTGCTAATTTTATTTTGGGGATGCAAAGTGCCAAAAATTTTCAATTGAATTACCTATTTTGCCTGAAAATAAAATAGGGTGCAAAGTGCTGCATTTTTCATATTTCGAGGGTGCAAAGTGCTAAATCTAAGTTTCGAGATGCAAAGTGCCTATTTCCCATATTTCGGAAGTGCAAAATTAAAAAAGCTCGTGCATAGCACGGGTTGTAGGCTAGTATTTATTTATGAAAAGGGATCGAAATATGTTCAGTTGAATGTTAGACTAGTACCATCGCAAATTGAGAAAAGGTCATGGGCTCGATTTTCATTAGTGTTGGTTTTCTTTTAGTTTATTGCTAGTAGTTCATTGATTGGTAGTTAATTTTTTTAAAATTTGATTCTATTAGAAAAATTTATGATATTGATGTTTTTTTTTTTAATCCAAAACTCGATATCAATGTAATGATATAAATGAAGACATAATTTTATTATGGTAGAATTAAGAGCTCCACCAAAGATCAAACTATTCATTTGAAGATGTTGCAAAGACTCAATACATGTTCGGCAGCTGTTGTATAGGAAAAAATCAGTGAAAAATGATTGTTGTTTGACATGTCTTAGTGGGCTATCTTGACCACTTGTGACTTTGCTCGTAAAGCTTGGGCTACATCAAACATTCCCTATACCGAAAACGGGGAGTGATTTTCTACTTGGTTCTTTCGAATTTTACACTCTCTTGACAAAGACGAAGTGAGTTTTGTTTCTATTTTCTGTTGGTTTCTTTGGTACTTCCGAAATCAGCGCACTTGGGAAAGAAGAGACAAACGACCTCATGATGTCCATATTATGGCTCAAGCCTTTTTCCAAAGATTCAAGTCTGGCTTCTCTACTCCGAGATCTGCACCTCATCCTAGATCTCTAGTGCGCTGGATTGCCCCATCAGGTACGGTTATTAAGATAAACTTGGACGTCTCCCTTGATAAGAACGAAAAAAATTTTGGAGTTGGTTTTTTGGCTCGTGACCGCACAAACACTTGCATTGGTTGGGCTGCTCATCGCATTTCTCTACCTTTTGATCCAGAAACTGCCGAAGCTTTTGCAGCTCTTTCCGCTGTGGAATTTTGTCTTCTAAAATGTTTGGAATGAAGTGATACTTGAAGGCGTTTGTAAGTACATCACACACGAAACCATTTTGCAACATTGGATCTTTACTTGAAGAGATTCAACTTTTGGTTTCTTCCTTTGGATCTTTCCAAGCCCGGCATACTGTGCGCGAAGGAAATAAAACTGCCCACCTCATTGCTAAGTTAGGCTTAAGCTCGATTTTTTTTGGAGTTGTTCTTCCTAATTTTATCCTTGATATTGTAAACTCCGACTCTCCTTATTATTATTATTACCTTCGGGTTTCTCTAATAAAAAAAAATTTATTAGGAGATGTGAATTTTTTGATAAATAATTATGAGATGTGGTTGGGCACTATATCACTAGTTAATCAATTAAATGATTTTGGTAGCGGGTGGATATGATTTCACAATATTTGGCGCCGTATCTTATACTAAAGTGTCCATATTTTCTAAGAACATAAATCATACTGGATTTTATATCTCATGATTTATACAGTAGTACGTACTTTAAGTTTCTCAACATATAGTTAGGGTGCATAGTCTATTATTAAAGATTATTTTTATAGTTCACTTTGAATCGTTTAGAGGTGTTTGGATAAGTTTTTAGCTAATCAAAGTCTAAAAAGAAAAATAAATAATCACCAATTATCTTGTACTAAGCTCTCCACCAAAGCGTTATTTCTGTTAAATTTTTTTTAATATTAATTAAAAAGATTTTCAAAATTATTTCATTAGGATATCTAGCAACTTGTATTCCAACTACACAACCAAGTGACCAACTATGAAAGAGAAATAGTATGAGAGGAAACATGCAAATCACTAAAAAAAAGTTAAAGTCGTTATCATATTGAGTGCAATGATAAGGTATTCAAAAGGTCAATTTGGTGCTAAACATTTAAAAGACTCGATCACTTGTTAGTACAATTACACCATACGCTCTTCTAGCAAAGGAAAAGTTTAGGTAAATAATCAATAGCAATATATCATAATATTTCACTATTTATATCCTCCGACCCCTTTTCTTAATAAACTTATTAATGAATTCAACACGAAGAAATTACATCATCCGGCAAAGATCTACTTAGCATCTCTCTGAATTTCAAATAATTAAAATAAAGTAAATTACATATCCCACCATAAAAATAATTTTAATCATGTCAATTATGTGCATTTCAATTGTCTGCTTAACGATTCATGTTAATCACATAACCTAGTCTAATAAGTACCATAAAAATATCATTGCGTAATAAGTGGAAAAAAAGGGAGCTTTCCTAAAAATGTTTCTTTTAATTTTTTTTAAAAGAGATATCATTTATGACTAATGACCTAAATCAACGATTACAATATCAAAAATATTACTAGGGAGCATCTTAAATCAAACTAACCATATATCACCTCTCTTTTTTTTTTTTTTTTTTAATTCGTATATCAATCTTTTAGACATCCACATAATCTTCGTTAAGCATGAACAATTTGAAACTTTATAACTATTGAAATTAAGTGATTTTGATAAAAAAAAAAGGAATTTGCTATGCTTGGAATTCATGCATGCATGTAGCCAAATTAAATTACTTTCATCATCAATATTTATTGCCCAAACTTTATTGATGTTTAATTTAACCTTATCCTTAGAGAAAGGAACAAGGAAATTAGTGTTCTTAGTACAACTTAGGTCCCTATTTAATTGGGGTATGGCCCAATTGAATTTATTGAGAGAGAAATAGGCCCAAGTTATAATTAATTAATTATAGCATGTACATATGCTTATGGTTGGAAAGTATCTGTGTATATGAATTATTTCATTTACACCATGCAAAGTATATTGAGAAAAATAGACTGCTTGAAGATAATATCGAGTGACTTATTACCAGAGACGCTGAATAATTGACCATTATCATCATTTCTTTTTCTTTTGAGGAAGACCATTATCAGTTTAATTATCATCAAATTGAAATGCACTATTCTATATATATAATGCGACATCATTGGTTGGTAGTACCTACAAACAGCATTAAATCTCTCGATATAAGATGATGGAGCGAAGCAATCAATTCTTGAAAAATCATAGAAAAATATTTTAAAATCAATAAAATAACATATATTATGTTGAAAAAATTGTGTGTTGTAACTAATTAATTAATAGATTATACATAGGCTTTAATTTAGTCTCTCTAAACTCCATATAGGACTCTTAACATATTAATTAATATATTTCAATAAATGTGTTAGTATATATGTTAAATTGATTTTTTTTTTGGGTCTCTCAACGTACGAATGTAGCTCGAACATGCTTTTTTCACTCAATTGATTATAAATAACAAATTTAGTTAATGAGCTTAATCCTAACTTCGAACTGTCTGAATTTGATTTTTAATCCTAATTAATATAATTCAATTTCCAATGCAATTATATATTGATTTTTTCACAAAATTTTTTGCTATTTTCCCAAGGTATTCATGTATATGTTAGGTCTGAATTAATCTCTTTGTTGGACATTTTAAATGACAGTCTCTTTTGACAGAAATTCGAGTTTGAGTTAATCTCGTCGTGAAAATTAATTCCTTCAATCGGTGAATTTTATCAAAATATGTATTTTTTTATGTGCGTACGTGTTTACATCTACGTTTCGAGCTGATCAAGTTAAAAAAAAAAGTTTCACATCTTTATTGCTTTAATAATTTTCTAATATAAAATAATTGATTTGACATAAGTTAGGGTGTATTGTGGAGGGTGAATATATTATATATAGTATTGAGAAGTATAAGCCAATTGATTGTTATATTTGTGGTGGGCTTAATTGATATAAAAGTTTGCATTATTGGACTTTTATACATGATATGAACCGGCCATGCAAAAATGACCATTCCTTAATTCATTTTAATTTATGCAGTTACGGTATAGTATTATTTTACTAATTGTCGTCGGTTGGGTTGTAATTAATGTTATAAAAGCCACATTAATTTAGTCAACCAGACCGACAATGAAATGTCAAGAGCACACAACCAGAAAAATAATACTTGTTTTTTTTTGTTTCCTAAAGATATGATAGAATAAAAGCATGCGTTTATTTAGATGAACGTATATTCATAAAATAATTAGACGAAATAGTGGGAAAAATTATTTACCCACACCGTGCAATCATATTCCAATTCAACCCAAAAAGATGATTTTCTAAAAATCATTACATAATTAAGTAGGTTAGATTTATTAATGAAATATAATTGTCAATCACATTAATCACATACTAAAAAAAAGAAAAGCTAAAGCATACTTGAATGTTGTTGCTCAAAATTGAGCTCAACAACTGTCAATTCTTATCGGGCCCAGTTATGCCCACAAATAATTAAGGCGGTTTGTTTGGCGTTTTTCAAAAAAAATTCGTGTTTGGGAAATGCCAAACAAACATGTTTTCTATTTTCTGAAATAAATTTTTCATCTCTCAATTTTCTCAAACTACTTTCTCAAAATCCAAACAAACAACAATTTTCTTATCTCTAAACAAAATCTCTACAAACTCTACTCTGATTTGACATAAAGTAACATATCTCTTACACAATTTATCTCGCAACAAACATGATTTGACATAAAGTCTTACAAATCTTACGCCTACAACCTAATTCTTCCAAAAAAAACCTACATCTACTTTATTTCTCAAACCACTCTCCCAAACCCAAACAAACAACATTACTCAAATCGAGATTATTTCACAAACCTTCACTACTTCCCGAACTACATTCCCAAACACCAAACAAACAGGCCCTTAGAATTTTGTTTTTGTTTGGAAGAGGAAAATGGGTGTTTTTTAGCTTTTTTATGTTTTGTTTTTGTAGGCGCAACAAATCAAGGCTAGGAAAGATTTTGTGACTTTTATTGGAGAATTGGCTAGTAAATAGGAGTGTAAAAAGTGCCTAAATTTTCTGAAATTTAAGAATGCCAAGTGTTACTTAGGTAGGATGTTACAATTATAGTGTACCTATTTCCTTTTTTAAATGTGAAAAATAGCCGTTTTACATCTTAGCTCGTCCATGGCCCAAGTAAAACATAACCCAAATATAGCAGATAACTCATAAGAGATAGAAAGAGACCCAATTCAGATTATGTGCACATTTGGTAACTGTACGGCTGTATAATTTTGAAATTGGAATATCTGGTATAACAAGTCAAATAATTAATTATGAACCTTGAGCAAATTTTATGTTACTTTGAGTTTTATGCTTGAACATTCCTAGATAAAAAAAATGAAGTCAAATTCATTCAATAAAGTTCAGTACAAGAATTAAACCTTTCATGCAAAATTGTTGGATTAATTTCAATATCAGTACTTGTATATAAATCTGTTGATTGAGAGTCCTTTGCAAATTAAAATAATCTCTAATGTACATACATACTGCATTGCATATACTATTACTATTATCTTCCCAATAGAGTCTATTTCTATATTCTTCATACACTATTTCTGAAGGGACAAAAGTAGAATAAAAAGAAACACGTGCGATGTATTTACAAATAGTCGATAACTCGATCTAGCAAGTTAATTAGCACGTGCATGTAGGGATTCTTTCAAAATTGATTTTGACTCATGGCTTTCTCTAAGACAAGCCATCATTTATAATTGTCCATGAGTATTAACCTATTAAGTATTTCTAAACTCTAAGCCTGCAGATAGAGAAAATTTGATAAGTGAATTTTGAAGGAAAAAAAATTGACCAAATTTTTTTTAAAGAAAATAATAAACACATTCATTGTCATATCATATACAATCACACAATAAAATCTTGCAACGATGAAGACACTTACTGCAACAAATGCACTGGGAAGGTAAAATGTATAAGATACATTTCACACATCACTAAAATAATTGCTGCATATATATATATCTGCAAGTATTCCTGTAGTCAGAAAAAAAACATAATTATAAATGATTAAAATTTTATCTCAAAATCAAACTTTGAATAAATAAAGTATCCTTGTTCTAGCTATCTTCTTCTTTTTGACATCTTAATTATTTGATAGTTTCCCTTTATGACGACCCAGATACTGAGTGATATCTTCCTCGCCATGACTCAGGTAATATTTTAGATAATGCAATGGAGTGTGTTCTGTTACTCTTCATGGGTGTCATATCCGATAATTAACTCATTATTAAGTTAGCTATTGTTATCTGTTTGATCTTTTATATATTTCCTAGACAAAAAGACTTGGAGCCTTGAACAGATTCAAAGCTGGAGAATGTAATATTCTTATATGCACTGATACAAGGGAATTGAAAAAACTAAGACAAAAATTAACAGATAAAAGTAATACAAATACAAGGGGAAAAACTTAACAGGATTTCTTAATTAGGCGAACTTTCTGCAGTTTTTTCTCCTGTGACATTGACGACATACCAAAACGTAAGTCAGAATCATTTTCATGACAGATCTATTTCCACGCAATCAACTCATTTGGACTAATCTTATCAGATGCGTACTGATATCTTATTTTGGTCGCAAGGAAAAGATTATAATCTGGAAAGGGAAAATAAAAAAAATAGACCTCAGCTTTTTGGATAAATAATTACTTACCTTATCGGTCATGGTTGCAGAAAATAAAAATTTTCTTAACATCAAGTATTTCATCAATTACTTTCTCAAAATCCACACTAATTAGCAATCTATCAGCTTCATCAAGTACCTGTAAAATAAGCACATCATATGCTAACTTAGTCACCATAATATAGTCTAATACAAGGAAAGTTAAGGACAAAAAAGATTCACCCTTCACTTCTATTTCCAAATAATAATAAATAAGTGCTTCACAATCTTATGTTTCAAATTACGCAATATCTAAAGAATTAATCTTTTTCTAATAAACCATAGTTATTACCTTGTTTGAGAACCTCAGCAGAACAGGTTTGGCACGAAGGAACTTAGTTATTCTATACTTATACGGTAATCGAACATCTTCACTAGTTTGGGGAATTAAAGTAAATACTCCCATGTTTCATCTTTGTGATTTGGTTCATATTTTTGATGTTATCCATGCAATAAAGCTGAGAAACAACACACACACACACACACACACACAAAAACATATAAACCAGCAGAGCACGAGTGTCTTTAAGCTCCAAGAAAAAGTCTTACCAAGTATTTCAACGTATGTAAAGAGAAACCTTTGGTATTAGAAAGATGATCGACCAGACGGCCAGGTGTTGCCACCTACAAGAGAAATAGCAGCAGATAGATAATACTTTCAAAATTGATCAATATAGTGAATGAAATGGTGTGTTGTGGAGAAAACAAAATTCATGATAAAATTTTGAACCAAATGTATGTCATTTCAACTTAATGAGCAATTTCTAGAGTTACTAAAATTACAACTCCAACAAATCTAGGAATTCTAATACAGAGCAATGCAGCTCAACAGAACAACAATTTCTACTAAATCTGAACTCTTTTTCTCCCCTAAAATAAAATAAACCAGAACTAGTCAGCCCATAAACAAGTAGATATAGCCCGGTATATGATTTTTTTATTTGATAATCAATATGCAAAAGTACGAAAGAAGTTCAAATGTGATAGGATCCATAAAATCGCCATCATGGAATTGGAATTAGAGAAGAAAAAAAAAAAACCCTTTCACGTTTGAATAGACGCATTTCTAATTTACGGAGTCTATTCCTTTATGCCAAAATCAACAAATTCTGAAGAGAGCTCGCCCTCTTTTACATCCAATACACCACTACATTTCCCTAAACTGCATCATATCTTATTTAAAAAAGAATGTAAACACTAAAGCCGAAAAGCAAAAGTAAAGAGTCTCAAACATGCTTTAAAACACAAGAACTCACAACAATGTGTGGCCGCTTTCCAAGGAGAATGCTCTGCTGCACGATATCTACCCCTCCCACAAGCTGAAAATCAATTAATAATTGAACAAACACTCACTATTCCTATCAGAAAATAATAAATAACCAAAAGAAAATAAAAAAACTCTCCCTTTTATATTTACCACTGCGCATCTAACTCTCTTAAATAATATTTAATAGAATGAACATTGGAGGAAAAATTGATGTATATTCATTAATGTGTTCTGTACTATATATACACAAAGCTATGACTAAATACAGTAGGCTAAGTCTAAGGCTAGAAAGGAGTGATCCACATTTAGTGGGATACTAATTACACTAAATCAGCAAAGTAAATATAGGATTATAAACATAAATATATACAACTAATTCAACATACTTAATATAAGAGATTTCCTAATACTCCCCCTCAAGTTTGAGAGTGAATGTTGTGAAGTCCCAACTTGTTGCGTAAACTCACAAACTGATCCTTTCCTAAGGCCTTCGTAAATACATCAGCTAGTTGGGAGTGTGAGGGCACAAAAGAAGGTTTAATCATTCCGGCTTGCAATTTTTCTCGTACTATATGACAATCTATTTCAATATGTTTTGTACGTTCATGGAAAACAGGGTTTGCTGCAATGTGCAAAGCTGCCTGATTGTCACAAAATAATGGTACTGGAGTTATCTGAGAGACTTTCAAGTCTTGTAGTATATAGCGTAACCAAGTTAGCTCTAAACACGTGTTAGCCATGGCTCGATATTCAGCTTCAGCTGATGATCTGGAAACATTAGCTTGTTTCTTAGATTTCCATGATATGAGAGAATTTCCAAGGAAAATACAATACCCTGTAACTGATCTTCTTGTAGCACGACAACCTCCCCAATCGGAATCACAAAAGGCTTTCAATGATAAATTATTATCAGAAGGAAATAATAGTCCCTGTCCTGGAGTACCTTTGATGTATTTGAGGATTCTAATGGCAGCATCCCAATGAGGTATTCTAGGTTCCTGCATGAACTGACTTAATGTGCGAACTGAATAGACTATATCAGGCCTTGTCACAGTCAGATAAATCAGTCTACCAACTAGTCTTCTGTACTTCGTTGGATCATTTAGCAATGCTCCATCAGTGGGAGTGAGTTTCAAATTTTGCTCCATTGGAAAATTGTCTGGTCGTGCACCCAAGAGTCCTGAATCTTGTAGGATGTCCAATGCATATTTTCTTTGTGACATAAAAATGCCCTTTTTCGAGCGGGAGAATTCAATACCCAAAAAATACTTTAAATCTCCAAGATCTTTGATACGAAAGCGCTTGAGAAGGAAAACTTTGAGCCTTCCCATTTCATGTAGGTCATTTCCTGCAAGGAGTATATCATCAATATATATGAGAATGACTGTAAAAGAATTACCTTGAGACTTTGTGAAAAGTGAATAATCAGCCTTTGATTGTTGATAACCAGCTTTCTGAATAGTTTCTGAAAATGTGGAGAACCAATTTCTTGAAGCTTGTTTAAGCCCATATAGAGATTTGTTGAGCCGACATACATTATTCTCCCTCTGTCGGCAAAGGCCAGGTGGAGGTTCCATATATACAACTTCATGTAAATCACCATGGAGGAAGGCATTTTGAACGTCTAATTGGTGGATATACTAAATAATATTTAATAGAATGAACATTGGAGGAAAAATTGATGTATATTCATTAATGTGTTCTGCACTATATATACACAAAGCTATGACTAAATACAGTAGGCTAAGTCTAAGGCTAGAAAGGAGTGATCCACATTTAGTGGGATACTAATTACACTAAATCAGCAAAGTAAATATAGGATTATAAACATAAATATATACAACTAATTCAACATACTTAATATAAGAGATTTCCTAATAAACTCCAATTCCAGAACCCAAGGCCTCGAACTGCTCAGCAATCTGAATAGCTAATTCACGTGTGGGAGAAAGCACGCAAGCAAAAAACGCCTGTAGTTTTTCGAGATCGAGAAGCGATTGGAGGATCGGAATTGCAAAAGCTCTGGTTTTACCCGACCCGGTTTGGGCGAGTGCGAATATGTCCTTTCCTTTCAAAGCAAGAGAAATGGCTTCGACTTGAATTTTGGTCGGGTTTTTCCAACCGAGATTATCGCACGCCTCTGCTAATTGTTCCTTTACGTACCCCGATGCCTTTGAAAGTATATCTCAATGATTCTTCTTCCTCTTGCGCCATTACCAGTGCTGGTCGAAATTCCTGAAACGTTAGGAGAAAACGACAGCTTTGTTGATTCCTGAAAGGGTTGATTCGGAAATAGGCGGTAGGCATTGGGCTAGGGTCTAATGATCTCAGGCGGAGTTTGGATTTTGTTGTTCATAAAACTATTTATTATGTGCATGCATGGCCTCGATCCTCCATATTAAAAAAATTATCGAACTACCCCTTCGGTATTAGATTAATTACATTTTACCTCCTTATGACATTAATTTTAATAAAATAAGTTTGAATTCCATAAATAAGTCTGGCTATTATCTAAACAATCACAAACTTTATTGGTGGAAAATTGATTCACCAAATTCTGCATTAATTTCACCTATTTTTTTATTCATTTGTTACATCAAATTTACTCATTTTTTGTTTACCAATTCGACCTAATTTCACCATTGTTTTCATCAATATCATCTTTTTTCACGTCAAATTATTTTTTGATGACGTTGGTAGTCGTCATCACAAATTAGTGACATAAATGGAGATAATTTTAATGAATATAATACCTTCGGAGTTTGTATAGTTTTTCAACCATTAGAGTGATTAGTGTATTTATATTAAATTTCAGGGACAGTTTGAGTAATTCTCCCAAATAATTAGTCATGAAATTATTGGCAAACAAGTAGCTAGGTTTCAATTATGCTCCGAGACTAACGAATTAATTTTCATATGAGGCAGATATCAATCCGAATTCGATTTGAATTCGACTCAATATTTTAGGATTTATTCGATTGGAGATTCAATGAGTCCGATCTGATTATAAAGATCTGTAATTTAAATTACACATAACAAATATATGAATCTAGGTCAATAAGATTTTATTAAAGATCCATATCTGATAATAAATAATAGGATTTTCTTTATAAATGTACATGATGTTTTTGTGAAATAAACCATTGATAATTTTAATTTTATTTTTATACATATCTTCATCTATGAACATGAATATTACTATTAGGTCAGAAAGTTTGAAGGTAGGAGCTAAATTAAATAAAATTGCAACATTAACAAATTTCATTTAAAAAAAATATTGGTGTAATCTAAATTTTGAAATGGTAATTCTATTGAATCCAGAGAAGATCCGAATTCGGACAAAATTCGAAGAACTCTATATGTTTAGATTACAAAAATGGAGCTAGACATGGATCTATCCCGAACCGAGTACAAGACAGTGGAAACTCTATTATAATTGATACATTTAATCTATTTAAAAATTAATGCTACGAAGTAAAGGTATAAACGAGTCGAGTACTATTAAACGACACACTGTTCAAGCTTGATTTGAATTTTATTGAACTTGAAATTTTGTGTTTGAGATTGTTTGATTGTTTAACGAACTTATCTCAAACAAGTTTTTATCAAAGGAACTCGAGTTTAATATCAAGTAGCTTGATGTTTTTTCAATTTTGTCAATTTTAAATTAAAAGCCGAGCTCGAGCCAAACTTCAAAATTTTTCAAATGAAAAATGATGTTTAGCCTTGTTTCATTTGTGAAACGAACCAAACCCAAACGAGATATTATTGAACGAGCTCGAATCGAGTATCAAATAGTTTTGTTTGATTTCAACCCTAGCCAACAGAAATTGGTCCAAGAACAAACATATAGTCCATAATTAATTGCCTTAAGTTTCTTTTGTAAGGCTACAGCTACAGATCCTTTCTTGATACCAAAAATGTGTTAGACATTTTATTAGTCAATCAATCAGTAGTGGCGTTTTCAAGAAAGATGGTTTCCATAACACTATTCATTCATCCCAATAGTTTGAAGGTGGACTTTAATTGCAAAATGCAGAGGACTGTCCAACTCACAGGACCTATGACCTAATAATATATAATTTCCTTCACAAAAGGGAAAAGACAAACACTAGCAAAGCTTTATTTTGGCACTCCATGAATTCTTGGCTTAGATCTATTATAACCATTCTAGGTCAGGATTCACTCTTTCTAAATTCTAAGCCAGAGAAAATTTGACATTGTCAAAACATATGCACACAAGAAAATCTAGCAACTACAAAGAATCTTACTACAACAAATGCACTGGGAAGGTCAAATGTATTAGAAACATTTCAAACATCACTAAGGTTACAATCAAAATTGCTGCATATATCTGCAAGTATTCCACTTGTGAGAAATAAAAAAATAATTTATAAATCTTTAAAATCAAGTTCTGAATATACTATCCATATTCTTTCATCTTCTTCTTGCCATCTTATTTGATGATTTTCCATTCGATGATTTCCCTTTACGACGACCCATATACTGAGTCATATCTTCCTCGCCATCATCGTTATCATCTCCCTTTCGCCTTTTCTTGCCTCCAGATTCTTTAATTTTCTGGCAGAATTCAAATGACAATCGAACCACTTTATTATACTTACTCATGGATCAAGAACTCGACAGTAGAAAGAATTCAAAATCAATTTAATACACATACCATTTGGGATATTCTTTTGGCCTCTGTAACACGTTCCAATAGTAATAAAACTTCCTCTTCCTGAGCAGGATATTCAGGCAATTTTTTACCTGAACCAAAAAAAATGTCAGCTTAGAAAATCTCCATGGTTTTTCAAAGACTATCACATTTGTTACTTACCGATAAGCTTCTCTATCTGCAAGTACCACTCTAACTCGTACTGGTTCACAATTGCTATTGCCACACCAGAGCGTCCAGCCCGAGCAGTTCTTCCTACCCGATGGATATAATCCTGTTGGAATTTCACAAAACATTAGGTTAAAACACTAAAGGGATGACTCATAAGTCTAATTTAATTTTAGGCGCACAAATTCATTGTAAAACCACAAAGAATAAGGTTAACCTTCGAGTTTGTGGGAATATCATAGTTGATAACCAAATCAACGGCTGGAATATCAAGTCCTCTACTTGCAACATCAGTGCATATAAGAATATTACATTCTCCAGCTTTGAATCTGTTCAAGGCTCCAAGTCTTTTTGTCTAGGAAAAAAAAGTTCATACAGATAACAATAGCTAAATTAATAATGAGTTTTCGGATATGAAACCCATGAATAGTCACAGAACACACTCCATTGCATTATCTAAAATATTACCTGGGTCATATGGCCATTAATTGGAATTGCACTGAAGCCAAGGTTCCGAAGAATATGAGCCAAAAGAGTAGTTGCGTCACATGTTCGAGTGAAAACCATCGATGTACTTCCCGAGAACTCCGTCAGAATATAGACAAGATAACAATCCTGCGAGGTAAATCCAAATTATTTAGCAAAGCACACATCTTGGAGCTTTAGCGGTGATCTCTCTCCAACTTCTCTTTATGTAACAAATCCTTCATAAGGGGTAGTTGACATAACATGACTAAACCTAGCATAAATCCAGCAAACTTACCATACTTTTAAATAAAAAAGAGTTCTAAGCCTTCTTTAAATTGATATTAAGCCTATATCTCGATACAGCCCAACAACAACAAAAATGAAAGTGAGACAATCTTTTCTCTTTTTTGTTGAAGGTATGAGACTATCCAAAATATTAAAATGACCCGCCTTAGAAGTAGCCATGTTAAATTTCAATATGCTCAACAACAAAGAATAAGGGCTCATATTTTAAAGATAAATTGATGTCTTTTGTAACAATTTATTCTTTCTTTCAAGCCATTTCCTACATCATATCTTATAAGGATGTCTAGTAGGGTGATCAAGTACTCCCATTCTCATGGAAACCCTTTTCGTCTTCAGTCGCAACCAGAATGTGAAGTACTATTTTCGACAACTCATTTCAAAAATCATTTAGCACTTCAATAAGTTTGAAACTGGGATCATACACATGTCATTGTTCCCTCATACGTCACCAGAAAGAAGTATTTGAAGCTACTGAATATACAGACCTTGTACTTAGCAGGAACAAAGCGATATTGCTGCTTCAGTGTATCCACAGTGGAGTATTTTGATTGAGTTTCAATCTGGAAGCAAACACAGAAAAGTAAGACAAAATTAACAGATAAAGTATAACAAATACACGAGAAAAAATATAGGGACACCTTAACAGGATTTCTTAGGCAAGCTCTCTGCAGCTTTTTCACCTGTGACATTGACAGCATACCAAAATGTAAGTCAAAATCATCATGACATATCTATTTACATGCAATCAACTCATTCGGACTAAATAGGCAAATATGTCAATCTTATCAGGTATGTACTGGTATCTTATTTTTGGTCAGCAAAGAAAAGGTTATAATATGAAAGGGAATATAAAAAATTAAAAACAGACCTTAGCATTCTGGATAAATAATTACTTACCTTTTTGGTCATGGTTGCAGAAAATAAAAATGTTCTTCTCTCACGAGGAATAACATTTAGTATTTCATCAATTGCTTTCTCA
Source organism: Penstemon barbatus (assembly GCA_003313485.2). Classification (NCBI taxonomy): domain Eukaryota; kingdom Viridiplantae; phylum Streptophyta; class Magnoliopsida; order Lamiales; family Plantaginaceae; genus Penstemon; species Penstemon barbatus. The sequence goes on from CM064880.1 coordinate 64,853,144, forward strand.
AAATCCTCATTTAGCAATCTATCAGCTTCATCAAGTACCTGTCGAATAACCACGCCATATGATAACTTTGTCACCATGATTTAGTCTAATAGAAGGAAATTTAAGAACCAAATAAGATTTCACTTTTATTTCCAAATAATCATAAATAAGTGTTTCTCAATCTTATGATGCAAATTTCACAATATCTAAAGAGTTAATATTTCTTTAATACCATAGTCATTACATTCGTGAGAATCTCCGCATCACATTCACATGTTTGGCGCGAAGGAACTTAGTTATTCTTTTGTATTACTAATACTTATACGATAATCTAACATCTTCACTAGTTTGTGAACTACTGGAATAAAGTAAATATTTCCATGTTTCATATTTGTGATTTGGTTCACATCTATGATGTTTTCCCATATAGTATAACTGAAGAACACCCACCCACAAACATACAAACTTTAAGCTCCAAGAATATTCTTACCAAGTACTGCAACATATGTAAAGAGAAACCTTTGGTATTAGAAAGATGATCAACCAGACGGCCAGGTGTTGCCACCTACAAGAGAAATAGCAGCATACAGCTAATAATTTTGAAAAATCAACATAGTTAATGAAATGGTGTTATGAAGTAAATAAATTTAATGAGGAAAATTAAACTAAATAGGAGTGCTTACTTTAAATTTTTTTAAGAATTTATAATACCAGACTTGAAGCAGAGATATGGAATTGGGAAGGATTCATGATTCCCATGAGATCTTATATTGAATGCAACAGAAAGCCGTTCAATGCTATGAAGTCTTCATGTATGAGATTTCAAAATCATTGAGCAATCTCTAGAGTCACTAAAATTACAACTTCAACAAATTTCTCTTAAATCTAGGAATTTTAATACAGAGAAACGCAGCTCAACAGAACAACAATTTGACCTAAATCTAATCTCTTATTTTCTTCTAAAATAAATTCGACTAAAACTAGTCAGCCCATAAACATGTTGATTTAGCCCAGCATATGATTTTCTTATTGATAATAAGGACCAGAAGTACAAAAAAATTGAAAATGTGATTGGATCCATAAAATTGTCATCATGGAATGGGTACTGACAAAAAAATCTTCTAACGTTAGAGTACAAGGCGTTTATAATTACAAATATTTAAGGCTTCAATTCCGTTATGCCAAAAACTAAGTAAATCAGCAAGTTCTGAAGAGAACTCACCCTCTATAACATCCAATACACGACAACATTCCCCCACACTGCATCATATTTTATTTAATATAAAAATTTCACTATACTAATGCGCATACGCAAAACTAAAAAGGCTCTAACATGCTATAAAACACAAGAACTCACAACAATGTGTGGCCGCTTTCCGAGAAGAATGCTCTGCTGCACGATATCTACCCCTCCCACAAGCTGAAAATCAATATTTAAACAAACACTCAATAATCATATCAGAAAATAATAAATAACCAAAACAAAAATCTCTCTTTTTATTTACCACGGCGCATTTAACTCCAATTCCAGACCCCAAGGCCTCGAACTGCTCCGCAATCTGAATAGCTAATTCACGTGTGGGAGAAAGCACGCAAGCAAAAAACGCCTGTTGTTTGTTGAGAAGAGCTTGAAGAATCGGAATTGCAAAAGCTCCGGTTTTACCCGACCCGGTTTGGGCGAGTCCGATTATGTCCTTTCCTTCCAAAGCAGGAGGAATGGCTTCGACTTGAATTTTCGTCGGGTTTTTCCAACCGAGATTATCGCACGCCTCTGCTAATTCTTTGTTTACCCCTATGTCTTTAAAAGTATATACTTTCTCTTCCTCCATGACCGTGGTGGGTGTCAATGTTTCTTCTTCCTCTTGCGCCATTACTGAAAGGGTGCGAATTTGTGAGAAAATGACAGATTCGTTAATTCCTGAAAAGGTTGAATCAGAAACAGGCGGTACAGGGATAGGGGTTAGGGTTTAAGGATCTTAGGCGGAGTTTGGGTTTTGTTCAGTAGTTATTGAATTTCTCGTTTAACAAGGACAAATTATATGTGCTTCAAACATGGCCTGATGTTCCATATCAGCCATGAAAGTGTGGGCCTAATCATACTTTCATTTATGGGCCGAGCCCGACACTCGTGAATTAGGATTTGAACTCGAACCCATGTAGATAAAGTAGGGCTGTCTTTATTGGAATTCACCACATAGATTGGGCTAAATCCAGTTACTTGGTTTGAGCCTAACTCAACCTCAAAAGCTAGCTTGTAAGGTGAGGATTGTACAATGCCTTATAGGATAGACTTAACTATCATTTTCAGCCAATGTGGGATATTTAGTCTCAATACTCCCCCTTCACGTGTGGGCGGGCTGAATATGTGGATGAAACAAGCCCAACACGTGACATATTAAAGCCCAATATTTGCGAATTATTAACATGTGGGTAAGAGTCCAACACGCGGATTTGACCAGACCGTGTTGATCCCAACACGCGGATTTTTCAGACCGTGTGGGTGAAGAATAAATTCCATCATGCGCGCAAGGAAGAGCCCATCACGGAAGGAGGTGGCCCACTTCAACCTGGGGCTCTGGTACCATATTGGAATTCACCACATGGATTGGGCTAAGTCCACTTACTTGGCTCGGGCCTAACTCAACCTCAAAAGTTAGCTTGTAAGGTGAGGATTGTCCAATGCCTTATAAGATGGACTTAACTATCATTTTCAGCCAATGTGGGACATTTAGTCTCAATAGTCTTGGATAGATATTAATCCGATTTCTGTCTAGATTCAACATGATTTATTAAGATTTTTATTTGATCAAAGATTTGATTGACATGATCTGATGAAGATTAATAAGTCGAAATAATTTGAGTGAACATGAATCTACGTCAATTTGATCCGTTAAAGATCGACAAGAAATAATTTATTTTATAAATTTACATTAATAATATTTACAGTTAGTTTAAGAAGATATTAGTTAATATCTCCTTGTTAATTTTATTTTTTAAATATTTTTTCATCTAAAAACATGTATGTTTGTTAATAAAGTTTCAAATTTAATAAAAACACAAAATTAACAAATATGTTTTAGAAAAAAATATTGGCGTGAATTTTAAAAATAGAGATTCTATTAGATTCGAAAGAGATTCCATATCCAATGGAATCAAGACAAGATTCTATTGACTCAAAAAAAATTAAATCCGAGCAAGATCAAGATGAAAATTTATTCAATTAAAATGAAGCTAGACATGGAGATTGAAACTAATACGATCCAAATCCGACTCTTTGACAGCCTTGTCATATAGTATATATATATTCATTTGGTGGACCAAAGCTGTTCGAGTTTGGTCCACTTAAATTGAACAATTTTTGATTTATTTAAATTAGTGGACACAACATAAATTATGAAATAACATAAATACTTATGCTCCATTAGAACATACGTGAAATTATTGGAGTTGAATTCGTGTTCGGCACAATTAATTCATTATGGCTCAATTCATTTAACAATGACACTTAATTTAAACATATATGATTTTTTATGGCGAATCCACAAAATTATATTATAAATGTGTCCTAAAACTGCAAAAAGGTGTAAGTTAAAGTAGCCTTGCTATAATCCGAAAGAAACGTGACTAAAATTATCACTCCATTATACTTGCATCGATTATTTTGCAACCATCCTACAAATACAGGACCAATTTGCAATTTGTGATCTATACTTTTTTTTTTTTTCTTTTGACAATTTGTGGCCTACTTCGTATTACTCTCTGTCGCTTTCCATCATCTGCAAATTGCAATTGGGGCAGCAACTAGACATCTTGGGCTGTTGAAGTTGGTCAAATATTATATGTACTTATTTTTAGTATGTTAATAAAACAGTAACTATATATGACCAACGACTTTTCAAAGTCAAGCCCCTTAATTTGTCCAATTAAATAATGGAACAAAGATGTGTTGAAAACTTCTCTTTAAATTTCTGTTGGATCCAAATTCTGGAAAGGAACATATATAAATATCTAAAAATATTGCACAAAATTATTAGGGTAAACACCACTTTTGGTCCCTCTTATCATTAACTTTTTACAGAGTGGTCCCTCTTATGTTATTTTTCCCACTTTAGTCCCTACTATGAATTATTTGTTTCACTTTAGTCCTTTTCAAGTGGTCCAAGGCGATTCCGATAACATGTGATATGCTCATGAGGGCAATTTTGTCATTTCAAGTAAACTAACAGGGATATATTCGTCTTTCTAATTATTTAAAAAAAACTAAATATATAATCTCTTCCAAACTAGGCTTTCATTCCAATCCAACGTAATCGTACATTTCGTTCCAAACTAAAGTTTTTTCCTAAAATCTTTTTCAAACACCAAAATTGTTCACCAATTAAACAATATCTCAAATAGTCTCAATAGTGAGCGGACCAAAATGCCCTAAAAAATATTCATATGCATGTCACGTGCTATCGGAACCACCTGATAAGGACTAAAGTGAAACACATAATTCTTAGTAGGGGCTAAAGTGAAACAAATAATTCATAGTAGGGACTAAAGTGGAAAAAAAACATAAGAGAGACCACTCTGTTAAAAGTTAATGATAAGAGGGACCAAAAGTGATATTTACCCAAATCATTATAAGCCTTATTTGAAGGAATCATATATTGGCTTAATCCCACTTTGCACCCTGCAAATGTATCAATTTGGCACTTTGCACCCTCGAAAAAAATAAATCCCACTTTGCACCCTCAAAATATATATTGTATTTCACTTTGCACCCTGGATGAATTTCAAGCCAAAAGACAAGGGTATTTTCGCCACTCTCTTAAAAAAACAACACATATTCCCTCCAAAATATAATAATGTGACATATATGTAATATTAATAGTATAATTGAAAAATTATCCATTAAAATAACTCTGGAAAAAATCATTTTTAGGGCAGTTAAATGAATAATTTACTACTCTTAACTTGACCTAATATAAAATATTATTCTAAATAATTATTTATATAACTTGAAATAAGAAAATATAATATCAATACATAAATAAAACATAGTCTTGTTTTTACAGTAAAGTGGTGGAGTATAAGTAATTATATGGCGCCAAACGACCATCGAAAATACTTGTCACTCGAAAATTCATCAAAAAAAATTCCGACACGATATTTTTCAACGAAATGTTTCGGTCCCAAGCCGCGACAAATTTTACGTTTTTATTGTAGTGAGCTAAAAATTTAACGTAGTTGGTTAAAATTATGTTCCATACGAAATATAATATATGAAGGTCTATGTAACAATATATATATATATATATATATTAGAGCTTTGTGCATTTAAATAACATTAGGATCCCTAAACTCCAACATGGGCAAAAATATCATTTGATATCGTTCTTTTTAAATTTATATTTACAACATGTGACATCTCATTTTTTTTTAATGTTTTTCTCTCGGAGTTGTTTTTTAGGATAATTATCAAGTTTACTCTTAACTGCACATGAATTAAAACATTAAAACCCTAAATTCAAATTTATATTAACATGTGACGTCTCAATTTTTTTTATGTTTTTTTCGGAGTTATTTTAATGGACAATTGTCAATTTACTCTTAATTGCACATGAATCTCACATTAGTACATTTTGGAGGAAATATATGTTGATTTTTTAATGGAGTGACAAAAATACCCCTGCTTTTTGGCCTAATATTCACCTAGAGTGCAAAGTGAAAGACAATATATGTTTTGAGGGTGCAAAGTGGGATTGATTTTTTTCGAGGGTGCAAAGTGCCAAACTGATGCATTTCTAGGGTGCAAAGTGGGATTAAGCCATCATATATTGCAATATTGCAGTAGTTCATTAACTTTCCCAAATAATTGAGATTCTGATGGGAATGACAGAACTTACAAAATAACAAAATAAAACCCATAACCATATATCTCTTTCTTCTGATTTTGTTGAATAATCAGATAACCTTTTTTTCTTTTAAAGACAGTCAACTCTTTAATTAGTATTTATATATATCTTCTTCATTTTGGTAGCTTAACAAACTGCATTCATGGAACCTTCCCTTTCACATCTTCACAAGAAAAGGTCAAGAACCTGACCATATAATCTCATATATATTCACAATCTGTTCCATTTCTCACGTTCATTCCTCAAAGAAATGAAATATTCCAAATTCATTCCTTCCATTTCAATCTTGTTCATTTCTCTATTTCCCTTAATTCTCAGCCAACAACCTTACATAGGACGAGCCACAACATTATGCGAAAGCACAGACAACTCAACCTCTGTGCTCGGCTACACCTGCAATGGCCTAAACCGGAGTTGCGAATCCTTTCTCACTTTCCGATCCACCCCACCTTTCAACTCCATCCCCACCATCTCCGCCCTCCTATCCATAAACCCGACACAACTCTCTCGACTCAACTCCGTTTCCGAAAACCATTTCTTCGAAACAAGCCAAACAATCCTCGTTCCCGTCACCTGTTCTTGCTCTGGTCAATACTACCAAGTCAATACTTCGTACATTCTCCGACAAAACGACACTTACTTTTCCATTGCTAATAATACTTTCCAGGGCTTATCGACTTGTCAAGCTCTCCAGGGGCAGAACAGTCAATTGACACGAAACTTGAACCCCGGTGCAAGAATTACGGTCCCGTTGAGGTGTGCTTGTCCGACAAGGAACCAAAGTGATGGCGGTGTGAACTATTTGTTGAGTTATTTGGTTACATGGAATCAATTTGTTTCTAGCATAAGTTCACTATTTGGGGTAGATACCGGAAGAACCTTAGAAGCCAATGGATTATCGGAACAAGATTCTAATATTTACCCATTTACGACTCTTCTCGTTCCCCTTCAGAATCGTCCGGTGAGTACCCAAGTCACGGCACCGCAGCCACCACCGCCACCTTCCACCACCCCACCGGAGTCAGTCCCGCCACCAAGTGGTGGGAGTTCGAGTCGTACGTGGATATATGCGGTGGTAGGTGTTGTTCTTGTGTCGATTGTAGTAGGAGGGTTCGTTTTCTTTATTAAAAAGAAAAAGAAAAAGAAAAGTTCCGATCCAGCAAAGAGCTTTGAATCGGTTGAGAAACCGCTTAAGAAAGAGGAGGATGACAACTCAAATGACTTTCTCGATAGTCTATCTAGTATAGCTGAGTCTCTTAAAGTGTACACTTTTAAAGAACTTAAATCTGCGACCGAGGATTTCAGTGAGAAATTCTTGATTAAAGGATCTGTTTATCGAGGAACGATAAATGGTGATTTAGCTGCCATCAAGAAAATGAATGGAGATGTGTCGAAAGAAATCAATCTTTTAAACAAGATTAACCATTTCAATTTAATCCGTTTATCTGGTGTTTGTTTCAATAACGGAAACTGGTATCTCGTTTATGAGTATGCATCAAACGGACCTTTAATCGAGTGGATTAAACACGAGAGTGAAGAAAAGATTTTGAATTGGAACCAGAGACTACAAATTGCTGTGGATATAGCCACAGGGCTAAATTATCTACACTGTTACACGTCCCCTCCACACATACACAAAGATTTGAACAGCAGCAACGTTCTTATCGATCGAGATTTCCGAGCCAAAATCGCAAATTTTGGTCTGGCGAGATCGACTGAGGGGCAGGAAGGTCAATTTGCACTGACGAGGCACATTGTTGGGACTAAAGGGTACATGGCTCCCGAGTATTTAGAGAACGGGATAGTTTCCCCGAAGCTAGACGTGTATTCATTTGGAGTTCTCATGCTGGAGATTCTTACGGGAAAAGAGGTTTCCTTGCTGTATGAAGAAGTGAATATGCAATTATCAGAGGTGTTAACCACCGTACTATATGAAGAAAACGGACAAGAGAATGTTAAATACATAGTGGATCCTTTGCTGCAAGAAAATTATCCCCCGGAACTCGCCCTTTTACTATTCCAAATGATTGACAATTGCCTCAAGAAGAATCCTTCCGATCGCCCAAATATGGACGACATTTTACAATCTTTGTCAAGAATTTCGGGTTCAACGATGTCTGGTGAATGGTCGATTAGCATCTCAGCTAATAGTACTACACATAGTATGTAAAGCATTTGTATTCATTTTTCTCTTATCACATGTACAAGTATTTAATTACAAATCTGATAATTTTTCTAAGTATCTTAGTCTATTTTCCTTAGGGGTTGATCTAAGTCTTAAATCTTATTTTTCTTCACATAATATAACGAGTTACACATCAAACGCATATTAACATGAAAGAAAGCTAAGTAGGACATATAATGAAACTTTAATTTGTTGATTCACTGTTATATGAATCAGTAGTTGTTGCGAATGGACATTTGTACATTTTATACATTAACTCAATCCTAAATGGAAATAAAAATTCCGGGTTCAGAAAAGTATGGATTCATTTCATTTCCTGGAGACATATGCATAGTATTGTGCCATAGGAACAACAAAAGCAATGACTAACAAACCTCCAACTACAAGAGTGAACTGACCCCTTTTCTCCTCTGTCTCTTCTTTGGTTTTGAAGTTAGATTCTCTTTTGTTGTCTTTAGATTTCGGGCCACCTGGATCTGGAAGGCCGTCTACTCCAGCCACTATTCGTTTGGCGGCACTATATACTGCTTCATTGTACTTTTCCTCTGTAGCTAGGACTGTAAAATAAATAAATAAATAAAAACAACTATTATCAAGTAAAGAAACTTAAAGTTAATTACGGAAAGGATATATGAATTTAGTGGAAATAGAGGAATAAACAATACTTGGAAGATTCTCTGATACGGTGGCATCAAGAATAGAATCACCAACAGCTTTGACGAATTCAGGGCCACCTGTAACTGCACCTTCTTTTTGACTGGTAACAAGAACAACTATGCCTTTGTTGTTGCCTTCCTCTACTGTTGGATACCATTTTTCTAATACTTGATCGGCATACTCAAATGCATCCGCTTTGCTCTTCAGACAAACAACACGAATAATTCGGAAAATAAGTTATCATGTTCATCATTCATACCTAATTCTTGCATTCTTAAATACTAGCTTACTGGCTTTCCTATGTTCAGTAACAAGAAATTGTAGGATTGTTTTATCCATCAAGAACCAATAGATTACAAGATTATGTTTGTGAAACCGTACCTCACATTTCCATAATTATTAAACCTTACAGGAGATTTTGCATGCATAATGCCTTCGCAATAATACGCACTAGTATAAATGTACTCTAAACTAAGTCTTCCCTACTCCTCCATTTAAGATCCGAAAACGCGTTCAGTTTCTCTCACGAATAGACACGTAATGACAAAAAAATCCAAGTCATACTCCTTGTAATTTTCATAACAGATTAATCTTACACACTAAATATTTTCCACACATTTCTTCTATATCAAAGTAATAGAGAATGTTCATTCTCCAATGTGCCATGTCTTTTGAATAGGAGAGGCGACGTAGCCCATTAATCAAATGGCCTACCCATTACATAAAATTCATTAACATATTAAATATCAATTACTTTACTTAATACACAAATATTGGACTATATTCATCGCTTTATAAGCCTAGCAAAATCAGTCCAAACCCATTTTACAGAAACTACATCCTTTTTGCATTGGTCATTGATTTTCTTCTTCTTCCTTGCCTCATTACTTCAACTAACTAATTCTTCAGCTGTCTAAAAACTTCAAGATTTCATATATAGAGAAAAATGGCAAAGAGTTTCACTTACAGTGAGCTTACGGACAGTGACAACATTAATGTGATACCCTTTTCTCGACTCCAAATCAGACAACAATCTTTTCAAATCAGATTTCGTAACGCGGCTGAGAACACCAGCATCATCGACCACGTACGAATCCTTTGGCGGGCCATCGTTTAAAACATCAAATTCAGATGCAAATGCAGAGTGACTTAAAATTGGGCAAGAGAAATTAATGGCCAAAGAAATTGCAAGTGCTGCTAAACCTTGGTGCACATGAGAAAACCAACTTGTTGGCTTTTCAATAGATTGATTAACGGTTTGAATAGATTGTTTTTTGAGGGTGCAGCAAATGGGTTTGAGCCCGGAAGTTGATTTCGGGTGGAGAGAGTGAAAAGGAGGAGTTTTGAAAAGAGGGTGAAAAGAGTGAGGAGAGAGAATGATTTCCATGGAAATGTTGGAAGTATGAGAATTACAGTACAAGTACAGTATCAGAAATTAGATATGGTGGGAGAGCGAAAGAGAAGAATTTTGATCATTGGCAAATTTTCTATGTTTGTTCTGTTTCTTCATGGTTCATATTTTTTTTGGGTGATTTTAGATATTTCTATATTTTGGATGGTTGGCTGGATTTTGGAGGAGGATAATGTCTAAAATAAGTGGGGTCTCAAGAAAAAAAGAAATAAGGGGGGTCAATTTTGGATTTTCAAAATCGAGTAAAATGCAAAATTACCTCCGATGTTATTTCTAATTGGAGGAAAATCTCCTATTTAATTTTTATTAACCTAAAAATCCATTTGTTGACAAATCAAAAGCATTTACCCCTCAGATTTCGCATTGTGTTTTAATAAAACTCTGAAGAGTGAAGACTAATTACTTAGATTCTTAAAGGCCGGCAGGCAATGTGAACATCATTCATTGTCACATCTTTTATATAAACTTTGATCGATCATCAGTTTTCAGTTGAAAACTTGCACAAAAATTTAGCCGTCTAAATAGTTTATTCTAATCTCCAAAGTCAAGAACCATTTTAATTAATTTGCTTGCTTTACTCACTCAATTCAGAATATGCTCTCTGCCAAAAATGAATTTTGAAGCATTCTTTCTTTTGTTTAACTATACAGTCACTTTCATATGCGCTTCATTGGCTTAATCTTATGAATTTTCTATGTATGCTCATATGTTCCCACCAAAAATGACTTGAAAGATTACTGAGTTGACCTAAACGAATGACGCATTGGATCCTACACTTAGTCAAAATGATGGCTTCTAAAACTGATCCTTCCAATGCTTCTTAATTCACAACCACATTTGAATTCATCATGAGCAAGTTCGTATTCCGGATTCTCATCATAATCACCTTCTGTTTCTCCACTTCCTATGCTCAACAAAATTATTCGTATGACACAATTAAGCGTTGTGACATCTCTGATAAAACAGGCCCATCTCCAGCTTTTCTATACACTTGCAACCAAACTACCCCTTCATGCAAATCCTTTCTAATGTTTAGGACACAATCTCCTTACCTATCAGTTTCCTCCATTTCTAATCTTACCTCATCTGACCCTTCAGAACTTGCTCGTATAAATAACATCTCGATTTCATCCGTCTTTCCTTCGGGAAAAGACGTTATTATCCCTGTAACATGTTCTTGTTCAGGTCAATACTATCAAGCCAACACCACTTATGTTACTAGCCCCCTCGATATTTACTTCACAATCGCAAAGGACACTTATCAGTCGCTTACCACTTGTAATGCACTTATGCGTGAAAATTTATATGGTGAATATAATTTGTATGAAGGATTGGAGCTTAAAGTGCCCCTTAGATGTGCTTGCCCTTCACAAGGACAGATTGGAAATGGCACTAAATTTATGTTCACATATTTAGTCACTTGGAATGATACTGTTCCTAAAATTAGTGAAAGATTCAGTGTAAATCCAAGAAGTGTAGCTATAGCTAATGGGTTTCCGGATTTGGATCCGGTTCTTTGTCCATATACAACTCTTTTGATTCCTCTGTCAAAAGAACCTTTAACTTCTCAGATGAGAAGTTTTAACCAAACAGTCCCTCCGAGAAAGCATAAGAGGTTGTTTTATAAAGAGATTTATGCCGGGATTGGAGCCGGTTCTGCTCTAGCAATCCTATGCTTTGTTCTGTTCTTAGGCTTCCTCTATTACTACAAAAAGAGAAAAAACAAAGCTTGTTCGAAAATCAAGGGACTAAAGATGCAATATCCAAAAAACTTCCTAGATGAAGTTGTTCTTTTGGGTGAAGTTTTGAAGATATACACATATAACGAACTGGAGGTAGCTACTGAAAACTTCAGCCAAAGAAAAAGGGTCAGTAACTCTGTTTACTGTGGGGTTTTACGTGGGAAATTATCGGTTATTAAAAAGGTGAGCACAGATGTGTCGAAAGTGATCAAGATTCTTCGTAATATAAACCACTTCAATTTGATTAGTCTTTATGGTGTTTGTGAGCATGACAGAGTTTTCTATCTTGTTTATGAGTATTGTGAAGAAGGATCTTTAAGGAAGTGGCTACAGAACACAAACAGCCCTCATGTGCAGAGCTGGAGCCATCGGGTCCTTATCGCTTTAGATATTGCTAATGGACTTGATTACCTACACAACTTCACCTCTCCAGCTTATGTTCACAAAGACATTAACAGTAGCAATATTTTACTAAACAGGGACTTAAGAGCAAAGATTGCGAATTTTAGCCTTGCGAGAGAAGACAAAAATTCACATACCAGCTGCGTTGTCGGAGAAAAAGGTTACGTGGCACCCGAGTATATAAAAACTGGGAAGGTGACACCTAAAGCCGATGTTTATGCCCTTGGAGTAATACTTTTGGAATTGTTAACCGGAAAAGAAGCTGTTTTTATCCACGATGGTGAAGAAGTATTTTTGTCTGAGTCAGTGATTTCTGTTTTAAATGGAGGGGATGCGATTAATGACTTAATTGACCCTCGCCTCCATGTAAAGAATCCTCTTGGTTACATTATGGATCATAGTGAACTAGCTACACGGGTACTGAAGTTAAGTTTATCGTGCTTGATTCAAGAACCGGAAAATAGATTCAGTATGGTTGAAGTGGTTTCAGCTCTTATGAAGATTCAGTCAGATGTCCATAACTCTCAATCCTTTTCTTTAGGATAGAACTTTTTCTTTAAGGTATTATCAGCAAATTGTATGCAATGCATAATACATTTTAGATAACCATTATTCCTTTATGTATGAACAAGTATTTTGACATATAAAATGTGGTTGTGCTTCAAGTCAGAAAATTACATTATAATAGCACCACTTATTTTTTCTTTAGCCTCTTCTATATAAGTTGGAAGTTTCTCCTTTGATCCTATGCAAATAGTATAAAAGACCTGCGTACAAATGACGAGCAAGAATCGATTTACGGAAAGCTTCCAGTGAGTCGAATGTGATCGAGAGTCCTTCTTAAGCCATACTTGAGCACTGCTTTATTTCCTTCTCTGAAACCATCTCCATATGCTACAGAAGTATCTGATTCAATTTGGTGTTTGAAAAACTCACCAAGTTTTTTCTCAAAATCGGACCTTTTCCCCTTCTTTGAAGAGCCAGATGAGGCTGAAGACGTGGATGCTGAAGATGAAGAAGATGATGAAGGAGCCATAGTACTACTGCTAGAACCAGCGAGAATTTCAGAATCCAACCACATATGAGCTAGCACTTGGCATATTCCTTCTTCGACATCTGGACTTAGGTTTGGGTAACCTGAAAGTCAACACGGTTCATAACTCAATGAATGAAGGCCATATGACACAGTAAAACTAAGGGGAAAATTACCTTTAAGTCGAAGCCAAGCATGCATCATTTCATGAGCCAAGATGGAGCCCGTAAGTAACCTAGGAAGACCGTATAAAATAAGAATTGCAGTTACTTCACACCTCCGAACTAGCCTATAAGGCTCGGTGAACATGTCTATTATTCGATAGCCTCCGATTCTCGGCCTCTTCAATATCTGTCGTTTTTCAACCAAAAATTTAAAAATTAAAATCTCGATTTCAGTAATGTTTTGAACTAAGCTACAAGAAAAATGATGCTCATACCGTGCTAACAGTTTGTTCTTCCGAGAGGCAAAGTCCTCTAGTCTCAGGCATGTGGTGATGACCCTAGTCCCATAACAAATATTACTTAAATCATTGAGGTTTCACAAAATTTGCAACTAAAGAAATTACTATATTGTTCATAAAGTATAAGATTACATTCTTCTCTCCTTCCATGGCTTCATTAAGTGCTTGTCTCTCAACCAAGAGTAACGGAATTTGCTGCTCCACCTTCATGATTAAGCCTTCGTAAAATTCTTGAATTTCAAGGTAAAGAGGTTGACACTCGTGTGTATCCATAATTGATGAGTCCAAACACTCCAAACACAGCTTCCTACCATCATCAAGAATCAAATATCTAGCATCTACTGGCTGCAATAATCAGAAGGTTTCACATTAATCCAACGCATCAAGTAGTAAGTAAACAAAACTTCAAGAAAAATCTCCAATCTATAGGTTCCTGATTCTGTACGCTATGTTTGGTTCTTGAACTATTTTCTAAGTGTTTTAATCACTAATCCAAAAACCAAACATAGTCATAAAGTTTTCTTTCGTTTATATGGACAAAAGAGTAATTTCTTCACTCACCTCCATTCTTTCGCAGCTGCAACAGCGTGGTGTCCCATCATTCTCATGTGAGGGGCAGTACTTTTGATGCCAGAATGGATGTGCTCTATACTCGATTAGACCAGCAGCATTCGTAGGGATCTATATTCACGGACAATAAGTATGATCTTAGAAGGGCATAAATAGTAATTCCAGTGCCATATACGAGTTAGAAACTTACGAAATTTTTGCAAACGTCACATTTGGGGTGATGGAGGTCCTTATAGCAAGATTTATGGAAAGGTTGACTATCAGACATGGAAAACTGTAAATGGGATTTGAGAAAGAAGTAAGTTTACGAAAAGATGATAGGTTAAGTAACTCTCAAGGACTATATAAAGAAGCAAATTGAGATAAGACCTCTAGTATGCAGGATTAGTACAGCACCTCATAATCGGAAATCGGTTGATTACAAGCATGACAGCAAAAACATTCTGGATGCCAAACTGCTCCCATGCAATTCAAATATCTTCCATGCCCAATTTCACTATTACAACCAGCACATATTCTACAAAAACGAAAAAATCATTTAGGTGCCATGAGAGATAGAGATAGAGAGAGATCTGTATATTACCTAAATGCTGAAGGATAGTAGAATGGATAAGGTGATAAGAAACTTCCGGAATCATATTGAGGTGGTCGAGGTGGAGGTGATGGTGGCGGAGACTCCACATTCAGACTTTCTTGAAGAGCCTTAGCAAGCTGTTCATCTTCATCCAACTGAGACTCATTATCTGATAAATCAAAATATTTGGATAAATTAGAAATGCATCAATTTCTTAGTGGACATTAATTTGAAATTCTATAACCAATAAGAATATTTATTTACTAAGTTATGCGAAGGTTGAACGAATTCCACCATTAGGTACAAATGCACAGCCTCTTGACTTACCTATTACTTTTTTCCCTTTATCATCTTCTTCAGCAATTGAAAGTGCTATTGCTCGATCAAGTTCTTCTTTTTCAAAATCTGACCACTCATCCTTACAAACATAAATAAAAAATGACTCCATTCAAATTATGGAAATATATCATGAAATGCAGAAATGCATAAATTAAATATTACCACTGAATTAGAAGGTCCTTCGAAGATTGTGTCGTGTTCATATTTCCCATGATATTGCCCTTCCGAGATTTTGTGGCTCGAACCTTTAAGGATCTTGGTTAACCAACCCATAATGCAAATTCCTATAAGCTTATGGGTTGGCAATTATACTCTGCAGACTAATGAAGATTTTCAACCAAATTTGTCATAATTTATAATATAATGTGACATTGATTCAAGAGACTCAAAGTCCACAAAAGGGCTCTCAACCTAATTGTCACCGATAAAATCTCAATCTCATCTATCAGGTAACAATTAAACTTAACCAATATTCAAGAACCCAACAAGTCCTAAATCTAACTTCATGTATAGATTATATATATGTACCTAAGAATCATTGAAATGAAAAGTTTGATTAATTCTTCAAGATTAGTGAACTAATTTCAAAATTTTGGATAAGAAAAGCTCATACATCCATCCATCCACCAAAACAGTAACCAAAAATAGGAAAAGAGAAAAGGATAAATATTTTTATATAAAGTTAAGGAAAGTAAATCATGTGTCAGAAGCATTACCTCAAACAGTGGAAGAATCTGCAGAATTTCAAAGAATCTGATGAACCCAAAATCAGAAAAAGCATCCAATTTACAAGTTGAAAGCATAGTCACCAACAAGAATTACTAGAAATGACACAAAAGATATTCCATTTCCACATATACCACTCTGTACTACACATGACAATAGAGAAATTCAGATACATAAAATCAATCTGAACTAAAAAAATTCCTTTGAGTAAACTTGAAAGAACATTCTAGTTGAAGAAAGGAACAAAAGTGGACAACTACTACTTCATTTCTACGCAAACATAAGCCAAAAGATGTAAACTTTATTTTAATTTTTTAAAGAGAGAGATGATGTAAGAATTAATAATACCTTTTGTTTAAAGATTATAAGATAATCTAGAATGGCGTTTCAGTTTCAAGATTTTGGGCATTTTCTTCTCTACTGACGTGGGACATTTGGCCTTTTAGCCCCAATTTTCCACCATTAGTCTACTTCACTAAATGTCAAAAAAACCCATAACTGTTAACCTTTCCCATTGTCAAAGAGTTAAAAAAGTGTTGCATCTTTATTTTATTTTTATTTTCAAAAAACTTCCCTTGGAAAAGAGATGAATAGAACTTCGTACTATCAATCCATTAAAGTCTGTTCTTTATTCTTAAATGAAAATAAAAAGCTGATTTTTTGCAGTTTGTTTAATGAAAATAAAAGGCTGGTACTACTTTCATTCTATTTACAAGTTCTTTTTCCTGGAGCTCGATAGTAAGATTACCCTATGATTTGTTGCAGGCTGTAAGTGCAAATTATGCTATCATATTGTAACACGTGGCTTAAGCTTAAGGTGAAATAATCCGTGGTTGCCTTTTGTTCAAGAATAACTAATCGGGTCTAATGTATGGAGAAATTATGTAGTACAACCGCTGCACCACGTCATCAAGTACACGTGGTGCAGCCCACCAATACACATGGGTACTACATAATTTCTCCTAATGTATGAGGCCCGATTCAATGTTTTTTTTTTTTACTTTTAATATGAACAAAAAAATTACAGATTTACACAATTAATTTTTAGTGGGGGTGGGGTACGTTTTTTTTTTTAAATTATAATTATTTATAATTTATTATTTTAATAAATATTAAATAGATTAATACTATTATATAAATCTTAGATTTGAAAAGAATATATTCTTCCAGATTTATAATTCAAATTAACTATGTAAATATAATAAATAAAATATTCAAATTGATCCGCATATGGTCTTATTCGAGTAAATTTTGAAATTTTACTAAAATATCGACTAAAATAGTTAGTAAATTTGAAGATGTGGGGCTATTTTGATAACTTGAAATGTTATGGGGTAAAATTATCAGTCAACATAAGTAATGGCATCAACTTTAAAATAAGACTTAACTGACACATCATCACTTAACGGTAATTTTTAACGACGATATCAAATGTGAATGAATTTGTTAAATTATAGTAACAAATATATAGACCTGAATTTTTATGACACCACAAATGAGAATTAATATAAAATTTTGTATCACAAATAAAATTCTCTCATTACGTGAAACCCACCATACTTAAAGTTTTTCTACTTTCTAATTTTCATAAAAGCAAATGAAATATTTGTACTTAATCTTTTGAGAATTATTTATATTTAATAATATAATATTATAACTAAAATTTTAATGAACTTAGGAGAGAAAAAATATAATAATATTTTTATTTCAAAATAAAGTCTTTAAATGTCAACTAATTTAGCTAAGTATGTGTTTTCACGGATTGACTCGTACGCTCTTATAAAATCAATTTTAGTCCATATAAATGTTCACAAAGTCCCAATCCAATCCCACTATCAACAGTAGAAAAAAAATATGTGATGAAGACAATACCCATTTCGCACCCCTGTACCAAACTATCAAGTTTATTATTATATAACAAAGAAAGCTCAAATGAATTAACTTTATTCATCAAAGAAAATCCGATGAATAAAATCGAAATTTAAATACTACTACTTGATTTTCGATCATATTATCAATGTTTCTTAATTATTGAATTTTTGTCGGTAAGTAGATAGTCGGTAGCGGATTAGTGATTCGAAAAATCCAACATTAAAATTGCAAGGGCCGGCCGACCTTTGGTTTCTCCTCACAAAAATCCAACTAATTCTGCACTTTTCACTAGCCTTCTATTAAGGCCAGTTTTCTTCAGTTAAAAGCTGCTAACTAATTAATGAAGCTAATAAGTATTGACATTATTTTCAGTTTGAAAAAACTGATAGTACTGCAAAAGATGACTTGTTAGTGCGTACATATATTAATTGATCTAGCTATATATTTGGATCGCAATTAGGACCGTCAATCTGGTCCTGTGAGTCGAGCTTTAAGTAGCTCAAACTCAAATAATATTGAGCTTCATAGTTATAGGCTCAAACCCGGTTCATAAATTTTCTGTTTTCTCTAGCTCAAATTCAGTCCATGTAATTTTCGGGTTTCGGGTCTATATCGGGTTTGTTAATATAGACACAAATAGCTTGAGATATAATATATTTAGATTATCGAAACACATATGAATAGACTACTATTACTTAAGACACGAGTATATATTATTAAATAATATTTTAACTGAAAGATCAAGTTATTTGCTCACATTTTTTAAGATACGTTTGATCTATTTGATCATGCAGTAAAGTTTCAGAGTCTCAAAACTCCAATTTATTGACCTGTATTTTTTTATCTTTGATTTAAATTTTTCTTTGGATTTTGGTCATCCATACGATATTGATATACCAATATATATGTGAGTTTACATTAAAACTTTTTGTAAGTTTACTTAATAAAAATAATAATTAGTAACTATAACTACAATACAAATAATTAATCCTAATATTTAAAACAATCATATGTTCGAGTTTTATTCGGGCTGAGCCGTGTTAGGCTCAAGCTCTACTCATAAATTGATCAGGTTTAATATAATGGCTCAAACTCGACCCGACTCACAAATATTCGGGTTCGAGCCAATTTTAATCAGGTTGAGCCATCAGGCTTCGGGTAGGCCCGGCTCAATTGACAATCTTAATCGCAATTATTGGCATATTCTTTTACGAAAATTCTATCCCAAATCTAATTTAATCGTGCATAACTAATTAGTTATTATTGTGTATTTGTTTTATGATTTGATCAAAATCATAAGAGAGTAACGAATCAAAAATAAAAATATTACATTTGCTTTTAAGTTGAATGAATTTGATCAAACCAAATGTGACACAAATTTGCAATATCATTTTCTATGCCAATATTTTTTTCATTAAAATCTTTAGATGGATAGAAAAAATTATTTTAGATAACTATTTAAAATTTTTGTGAAGATTTTATTTTATATTTGATAGACCATGAACAAAATACATCTAAAGGAAGGTCGACCCTTGCAAAATCCAACTAAATCTTGCAAATAAATTTTTGATGGTCTATAAAAGAACAATTCCACAAAAAAATTTCCCAATAATTACATATACACATGCAAATCAAACTCGATAAGCGATGAATTGTAAGAACTATTTTTGAATGTTGATTACTCACATTGAATACCATTATCTTATAAATGAAATATTGACCAAAGTTATATATATATTGCAACAATTAATTAATAAGCAATAAAACAGACTTAATTATTAGAGGTTGGTGACAACCAATTATTTGATTCTTATAAGTTTGAAAAGTTGTTGAATTCATTCAAATCACCAGTTCTATTTTCGTACTATAAGTGGGGAGTCAATTATGAAAATTATTAAGATAAAAGAAAAGTCACTTGAAATTTGAGTAAATCCTTTCGGTGTTTCCGTATTTTATTATTCTTTTCATCTTAAATCTGAAAGTCTTCATGTAAATAAACTTATTTAAAAGGCGACGTACTTTGTTATTAGACATTTACAGATTTACTTAAAACGTTTATCAAGCCCATTTCAAAATCATTGGCCCACCTAATCCCTTTGTTAATTAAGGCCCAGCCCAGCTACCAATATATAGGTCTAAATATTAGTATTTTCTCAAACAATTTACAAAAAGTAAAGAAGTTCAACCGGGGAGTGGATTTCCTATCACATTGGTATAACACTTTAGTGTCATATCAATGTATGATTGACATGTGTTTTATTTTTAAAGTTATTAAATATACACGATCACTTAATAGATTTTAAAAAGGAATGTGATTAAATTAGGTTATAAATTAAACAAGAAAGAAGATGAAAAAAAAAACTTGCTTTTTCATGGTAGAGACTGGAGATCACGACTCATTTTTCTCCACCATTCTTCTCAGAAAGCTCAACCAAAATTCATTATCAAATTATATATATACTCTTATGTTTTTGTTGTAAACTATATAAGTTGGTAAACTAAAAATGTAATTTTTCTATGAAACAACAATGTTTTTGCTCAATTACAGAATAATCTAGTTCAAACCAAAATTGTCAGTAGAAGAAATGTATCAAGAAAAGTGTTTATATGAAAATTACGGGATTTTGGCACTTTGCACCCTGGAATTATAGGGTTTTGGTACTTTGCACCCTAACTTAAAAGTTTTAGCACTTTGCACCCTGAAAATACAATTTAGTTGGCACTTTGCACCCTAGTGTGTTTTTGAAGAAAAAAATTAATTGATTGAAAATTATAATAGTTAGTTTCGATTATTTTTGGCACTTTATATCCTAAAAGTATAGATTTTGACACTTTGCACTCTGAAATATAGAATATTAGCACTTTGCACCCAAAAAATATAATTTCTTGCATTTTCAACCCCGACTTAATGTGATAATCTGAATTATGTAAATAACATCCAATATAATAATATGTTAGATATGTAAACGTGTATTTTAGATATAAAGTAAATAGCCTTGAAGATACTTGAAAATAAAATGAAGAGTCTTTTTTTCAATCTAAATTTTTTACAGAAAGAAAATGTTAAAAATAGTTATTATAAAGTAAAATAAATCTAGAATAAAAAGTATATGATTGTTGTGCATAGAAACGACCATTTTATCTCTATACATCGTTGACATTCACGAGTCTGTTTTTTTTTAAGAAAAATACATTAGGGTGCAAAATATCATACAAATTATATTTTTAGGGTGCAGAGTGCCAAAAAAATTTAAATCAGGGTGAAAAATGTTAATATTTTATGATTTTAGGGTGCAAAATGCCAACGTTCTATATTTTAAGGGTGCAAAATCTATATTGCCAAGGTGCAAAGTAAAAAAAAAAAATTGAAAATAACTATTCTACCCTTCTATCATTGAATTTTCTCACTAAAACACATACTAGGGTGCAAAGTGCCAAACAAATTATATTTCCAGGGTGCAAAGTGCCAAAACTTTTAAGTCAGGGTGCAAAGTGCCAAAACCCTATAATTCCAGGATGCAAAATGCCAAAAACCCGAAAATTACCAAACAAAACTGAGGGAGATCTAATTAAATTGTTGATAAAGGAGACTTAATTAAAGGTTGATTGATAAAGAACATGTTTAATTTCGGTTCATTGAAATTGAGTTGGGCATGCACGAATGTAACTTTTTCTAATTGAAATCCATTTCCTCCTCCTAAATTTTATTTTATCGAGAGGTTACACCTTTCTAAATTCGTTTATGTCCTTATTTCAAGAAAAAATGTTCTATTCATTTGAAGTGAAACTGATCTTTTAATTTAATTTTGGTAATATTTTGGTTGAGATTTATGAAAAAAAGGATAGATAAGAAAGAGTTATGGTCTCTACCATGAAAAAGCAGAGATTTTGTTTCCTTTTTTTTTTTATTGGTCATCTTCTTCCTTGTTTAATTTATAACCTTATTTAATTACATTCCTTTTTAAAAGCTATTAAATGTTAGTTTATGTTATTTGTGTTACTTAAATCCTACACTAGTGGATTTAATCCATTGAGGTTGGATGAATGTCACATGGGCATGAAAGGACAAAAAATTGTCCTTACATGCTCATGTGGCATTCATCCAACACTCGGGTGGATTAAATCCATCGGGGTAGGTACTAATTTTCCTGTTATGTTATTTAATTTGATGCATAATAACTTATAATAGTAAGACACATGTCAATCATACATTGGTGTGACATTAAAGTGTGATACCGATGTGTGATAGAAATTCCACTCCCGTTCAACCGTAACAATAGGAACTTCAAGCACCAGAGGGTCTTCAGTGATAACTTATAAAATAAAGTAGTATTCCTAGCCATTAATTGAATGAAAATAAAATGCAAGCTTTTGGTTGTTTACTATACAAAAGAAAAGAGGCAAAAGAATAATAAAAGAAGGGTCCGTCTAAAATGAGATTTCGAGGGATGGAGAGCACATAAGATAGTATTTATCTTGGTGACACATGTTCCCTTAAAATTAAAGTTAAAATAATTTATTTTCTCAAAGACAAATTTACCCTTTTTTATGAGTAAATTTCAACAACACCCCTTGTGCTTTTTGTAATTAAAAAAACATATGTTATTTTTATTAGAAAAAGAACCCGGTACTTTTTTTTCTTATTATTGGCAAAAAATATCCCTCTCAAGTCGAAATGACAATTTTACCCCATCAAATGATGAAAAAACATCCCCTTAAATTAAAATATTATCAATAACCCCTGACAACATTAAATTTTTGCAATAAACCCCTGTTATTTAAAAAAAAAAATTGATAAAAACTTTCATATGATTTATGAAGTCCACTTTAAAATTTTGACAAAAATCTTAACCCCCAAAGTTACATATTGTTGCACTTTACCACCCATATGTACAAAATAATCACTTAATTACCGCCTAAAATAATTTTATTTAATTTTTGTTCGGCGGAAAATATTATGCCCCTTTAGTCACTACACTTCTTACAAGTCCAAATACTTCGCTCATGTAAAAGAACCGGAAATCCGAAGTTAAGTAGAAAAATATTTTATTTGTAAAGAGAAAGTAAAAAATGTATGTCATGTTTTGACTAATTTTACCCTTAAAATACATGTGAGGCGCATATATGAGTTTTTCGGCGATCGAAATTGACATAAAATCATTTAAATGATTTGATTTATGTTAAAAAATTAGAACTAATTGAGATTGCTAAAAAAGAAAATCCTAATCATAAAATGAAAGTGGGGTTGTGTGGGTACAAGGAATTGGGGCTGGGCGGTGTTGTGGTCTCGGAGGTGAATGAAGAGGAATTGGGCGGGGTTGCAATAATTGTAACTATCCCCTTCAAGATTTTAGGTATTTTGTGTTCAATTGTAAATGTTCCATTGAGAGATAAAAATGGTGAGTTAACGGATACATATTTGGCACGTGATATTTTTCATCTAAAGACTAGCGGCCGAATGAAATATAAAAAAAAGTTATCCAACTTTTGTACGAAATGTGTCTTTTTGAAAAGTTTGGTATGAAATATATAAAGTAGGCAGAAAGTTTGTCTGAAAAGTGCAATTTTCTCGATTTTTGTTTTTGTTTTGGAAAGATATTTGATATTAATTAGAGATTAGGGAGATTTTTTAAACATATTAATTAAAGGGTTAGTATGTAATTTAACATATGTTTATTTTTTCTAAATGTCCGATGCCACATCATCATTGGACAGACCAAAATTTGTGGTTCAGATTTGTTGTTGACTTTTTTTAGTGGCTGAGATGGATATCTCATATATACTTATGTTCTATAAAATTTTATTTTAGAAAGACCCATAAAAGAAAGAAGAGGCAAAAGAATAATAAAAGAAAGAGAAGAGAAAAAGCCTAAATAGCTAGGGCTAACACTAAAAGACCAAACTACCCTTTACAAATTACACTAATAATAAAACTCTTCAGTTCACTGAGTTATTTTGCAATGAGCTTAATAATGTTTTTTGAGTGCAAATTGAGGTTCTATTCATAATAGTGAAACTTCATTTCATTTCTGATTCAGGAGTCTCTGTAATAGCTTATTGAGATTGATTACTAGAATATTCATGACCTTTACTTTCGATCTGTTACTTTGATATCTTAAGACATACTTGGACATTTAAATTGACACAACAAATATACCGATCTTCGTAGATATTATTAATGTTAATTTCAGTCCCTAAATCTTTAAAATACACACAAAACAAGTTAAAAGTTAAATTTCAAGAGTTTATCTACTCATTTGACTTGAAAGTTACATAAGCAATAGTCAATTTTAATTGCAATCTGGACCTTTATGCAGGCCCAAGGTAAAAATTGGTTGAATTATCAAGAAGAATGACACATCTATGAAAGAAATTAAGATGGATGAGGGGAATTCTATGGGCCATAAATCCAACTGACCCGATGACTGAGAACTTTGTGAAGGGTATATCTTACATGGATTATATGAAATATTGAATAACCATGGCAAACTCCCGACAACTTGTAAGATTTAATTTTCCAACATTAGCTTGATCTAGAGTGAGTTTGATGGCCTAAAATGTTAGTTTAAGTTGAACAAACTGTAATTGAAAAACACTTATTGAAGAGCAGCAAATCTGATGTTGAAATTCAGCAAAATCGGAAAATCAATTCTTCCAAGTCGCGCAAATTTTACGTTCTCCTCAAGACTATATTCGCCCTCAACAATGGAGCCCAGTAATAAACTGTTATTTGACTGCAAATTGTACTTTAGAAGACAAACACGAACACTCAATATTGTAATTAACTTTTAATTGAATTTAATAAATAAAACAAGAGAATTAAATTCATTCAAATCACCAGTTCTATTTTCGTACTATAAGTGGGGAGTCAATTATGAAAATAAAGATCAAAAGTCGTGCTACTAATTAGTAGTTCATTATCGGTTTTTGATTTTTCATGTAAATATTAAATAGATTATTAAATATAATTTTTTTTTTAATTTTAGTGGGACAGTGTAACAATGTTAATATTCAAACCATGTAACTATTCATTAAACGTTGAAATTACTTTACAAAACTGCTAAAGGACATCTTTGTTTAATTACACAAATACCTAATTATAAAAATAAAAAAAGCCTATTTACACTAATACCTCTATAGTTTGTGTTAAAAATGTCACATGAAATTCAAGTAAATCCTTTCGGCGTTTCTCTTGTATTTTACTATTCTTTTCATCTTAAATCTTATTAAAAGTCTTGGTGTAAAGGAAATTCTAGTAATAAATAAAAGGTGACGTAATTTGTTATTACTCAAAAACGTTTGGGCTCTAAAATTATATATAAGCCCATTTCAAAATCATTGGCAGACCTGAAGCCTTTGTTAATTAAGGCCCAACCCACCCAGCTACCAATAAGTCTACATTAAAATTTAGTATGTTGATCCTAAATCTAATGCAAATAGTACTATAGCTATTGTTTTTTAGAATGAGAAATGACCTGATTTAGCCCATTCCTCGAAAGAATTTGTTACAGGATCCTTATCCATAAAAAAATTGACTTCTGGTTCCAGCGAACCAATAATCATTGAGTCCTCATTTTTTATGTTAAAATACATCTTACAGAACATAAAACCTATTAATAATATTTTTAATTAAGAATCACTCAAAATGTCTTAAGGACATTTGAATGGAGTACTCTAATTAATTACAGATGCTAAATAATTTTATCCACTGAGAAACCTAATATGGTTTAATTTGATTAACCAGATCTACTTCAAACTCGTATCTTTTAAATATTACTGAATAATAAAAAAATGTAAAAGGTCGAATGTTAAAAATTTCATAAGAAGGTCAAGTCTAAAAGTTGAGCCTTATGTCAAATCCAATCTCAAATGCTTAGTCTGTTGGGTTCTAAAATGGGGTCAAGTCCAAATTCAGTCATTTGTCATTCACACTTGTGTCGGGATCCAAGTTTGTATGAGCAGATGGATCTTTATCCAGTTTTACTCTTGAGCTATTTGGTGGTCTTGACCCGGACAAACCCGGATAAAAAGTAATAAGGCTTGTTTGTTTGAGTTTTTTTCTTCCCTTTTTCCTTAGGTTTTTCAAAAATTTAGATATTTTTTTAAAATAATTGATGAGTGTAAATTTGTGTCTAAGGGCAATTCGAGATTATGCAACTTATATCTCGTAACCTCTTTTCATTTAGAACGGTTATTAATACGAGAACTGTTTGAATTACCATCCGAAAATATAAATGTTGGTTCCTTATCAACAATATAACTTCACTCAAATTACAATTCTAATACAAAATCAAATTCTCTCAATATTTGTGTGCATATCAAAATTTATTGTTAAATATAAGATGTGTATGATAAAGAAAGGAAAAATGTTTGCATCATCATGATTTCCATTCTTGCCCTCAAAATTTTTATGCAACATTAATGTCCTCAACTTTCCGAACATTTGTGATGTTATTTATTCTGTTGATTCTAAAAATAAAAGAACTTTCATATATTTGAAAAAAATAGTTTCTTCGTGGGCCTGTGTTATCCCATGGGCCTGGCTCACGTAAATAATCATATTTTGGAAATTCCAAAAGTAAAATTATTAATTTTATTTTTATTACATTATTTTATCATTTATGTTTCGTCTATATGTCATTCTCAATTTTCGAACATCTACCAGCAGAAAATTAACCTTATATTATATGGATCGCTAATTCAATTATCAAGTAAAAGTCATATAATTAAAAAGGAGTCAAGATATCATATATAATTTTGTTTAACCTCTTTCTTTTTAAGGTGAATCTCTGGTTTGTAAAGGAAAATATTAACTTAAAATTGTCGAATTTTCCTGAATCATTGCGTGGCTTAATTTCCATACGTACATCCAAATAAAATATTACATAAAATGAAAATAAATGACAAGAAACAAAAAGAAATATATATATATATATATATATATATATATAGTTGTCAAAAAGACCCTACAAAATAGGACCATTTAAAAACCATCAAGAAAAACATTTGTCACATTACATGAACACTATGGTATTTGACTCAAATTAATTTCCCACCAATACACAAAAGACCCTAGGCCCCCTTATTAAAATTGATCATATGCATATCATCCCCTTGCCCTTAGAAACAGACTGTCACCTATCTTTAGGCTACACGTGTCGTAATTTAGCTGGTTGTCCCACCTGGACCACCTCTCCACCACGTGGCCGCGGCCACACCCTGCCGGCCGCGCCACCTCAAGGCGGTGGAGGACCACCTTTTGGGGATAATATCATTAACGCCAATACTCTCCCACTCTTTGTTAATTTTCACAAGTGCTTGTCTTTCAATTATTTCATGTCTTTGTCTTTCATGGGCCCATACATAAAGTTGTCCAAAGCCCATATTTCCTTTTGATGCTTTTCTCTCTCTTCCCCTTTTATTTTTTTTTCCACCTTGTTTTGTTTAACTAAACATTTACTATTTTACATTTTCATCTCAACAGTCAATTTATTAAAAAAAAATTCAGATACACATGTTGCACATTCGTTTTAATATATAACTTGTAATACATGATCAAAATGTACAAACATTGCGTGTATTTTGTATTCAAATGGGATGCAAGAGGTAAGAAAGTTTTAAGATAATTAATTAATTATCTGGTTATTGTGCTTATAATTAGATATTTTACTACTTTCAATCGAAAAAACTATATATTAGTGATACCATAAATTTGTCGAGATGCGGGAAAGTTCACTTACACCTCTTGGTATTAAAGGAACTTATATTTAAATTAAAAGGAATTTTAGATAACTTAAAGAAAAAATGAAAAAGCTTTTGGTAAATATAAAAAGAGAAAATTTGAAAATATGTGGAGCCATACCATGAGAATGTTGGTCCTTCACTTAATGTAACAATCAGACTGCAAGAAAGTGACCCAAATGAGAAGGACATTACTATTTGATTCTCACCCAAAAAAAAAAAAAGTTCAAATTAAATTGGGTACGTACGGTCTGGTGGATGTTTGTAATTGGGATAATTATGCATTATGAGCAGTGTTAATTACCACACAAAATTGGTTAGTGTCCCCTTAATTGGAAAATCTTGACAATGAAGTGCCAATAAATTATTAGAATAAATAAAAATATACATTTGTCATTTTAGTATCACGAACAATAATATATTATTTACAATTTAAAAGTAATTGTTTTACTTGGTCTATTTTATATAAAAAAAGGTTTCTCTTCCTGGCCCAGTACTGATATTCAATCATACTACAAGTAGCCTTTATTTTTAACTTCTTAAAAAATTTCAATAACTCGTGTATGACATGAATGGCACCTTTGAAATAGACAAATTTTGACATTATTTAAGTTTTGTTTTTCCTGAAGATACTTATATTTCAACTTATTGGACCAATGAAATTAAGAGGAAACTGAAATAATAAATAAATCCTCAACCAAATTAAATGTTTGGTGGGGATGACTCGAATCACAGGCTTAAATACTAAGTAAAATATATTATGTTTTATGTTGCTTAAACATCATCCATAGTATCTTGGGATCCCACTTGAAGTGATGGAAATTTGTTGGTTAATCTTTTACATCATTAGGTAAAAGGTACCTTTTCTTAATTGTTTTCTACTTAATTTCACATACAATCAAGCAATCATCATATTAATATTATTGGTCATTTCATCTTTCACATAGCTAGCTACTCCTTTAGCTTGGTAACATTTTAAGGATCTATTATTATCAATTTTACCATTGTTCGAAAGGTCAATGTTTAACTAATCTATAATATTATATACATCATGAATTTGCCTTTTCAATTAGATCTAATTCATATAAACTTTATGTTGTGTTAATGTTCTTTAATGTAATTATAAAGATTGTGATATAATATACTTGCAAAGACACAAATTGTTCAAAAACAATATATAGTGATACCAACTAATTAATTTATCACTGAATTCTGACTAAATATATTTAACGGATTCACGATAGTAATGTTTTTTTTAGTCATATTTAAATTAATTAGTGATAATTCAAAAATATTTTCATATGAATAGTTATATATATACAAAATAGTTATTCGGTTTTTTTCTTTTTTTCTTTTTTCGTTTTAATTGTGAGTAGTGTATAATTATATCATTAACTTTCGATGAGGAAAAACCTAATCATGACAGCATGATTATCATTTCTCATTCTTATAGTATTATTAGTCTAGGTTGCTAGACTTTTACTAGATAAGATTTGAGGGAGACCTTTCCCTCACAATAATTAATGCCTTTATTTACTTTGAAACTTTTTTTTTATATAGATTCCTTTTTTGTGTATCAATTACACTAAGATTCAAAGAGTGGGACAAAACATTCTTGGTAGTGACATGACACAAAATCTCATCAATGAACGGAAGTTAGAATAGTAAAAGCTATAACAAGAATGTTTAGCAAAATTAAATCAATTAATTGAATGTTTTTCAAAAAGTAAATAAATACTCATGACAACCCAAGATTAAAATGCTTAATTTAATGACCAAATTAAGTAAAAATTCAAAAAAATTATTCCAATTAGAAACCTGTTAATGATTTATAGGTATTAATTCATGCATATTGCATAAGCCCCAATTGAGTCAATTGAGTATGAATGGAAACAATTTTATGTTGTAGATCTTATAATTTTGAAAATGAAATTCTCAAAGTGGAATTGTGGTCACGGAATAACAAAGCTTCCTGTGTATTATGTGTTTGCAAAAGCTAGCTAGAAGAAAAGGGGAAGCATCAGAAAAAGGAAAAGAATACTTTGATTGATGTCAAACAAGACAAATTAACAAAAGTAAAGAAGAATCCAATTTCAATTTCAATATCAATTGCATTTTCATGTTTGATTTTTCAAAATATACTACTCCGATCCAGTTTATTGTTAACCATATATAACGTACATGATCAATATATATAAAATTAAAATTTATTTACAGTATGTGTTAATATTGCGTTTGATGTGGACTCAAATATTTGTTCAGCTGGCCTATAGCTTTATAGACTAAATCATGATTTCCTTTTCCATTGCTCTATTGGGCTGCAAAAGAGACAGTTACAATAGAAATTGGCAATTGACCCTTCCTCGTACTTGCTCTATTTAACGTACCTTGTTTATCATTCTTTCTCTTTCACTGTATATATATATATAGTATGAATTATAATTACTATTATTTTAATAAATCAAACAAGCTATATTGCGTAAGTTGAAACTTACATAAATTTCACACAAAATTGGAAGGTGGTAGTTATTAAAAGAAAATCCCCCCAAAACTTATTTTTCTCGTTTTCCTAGTTCTTTTATGAAAAAGATTGATATTAATAATTAATATATAAATAATAATTGTGTGTAAGAATATATGCCGTGATGCATGTCTTCATTATAGCCAATTGTATTTTCCTACTTATTTGAAAAAATAAATAAAATAAAATTTATTGGATCCAGTGGTACTGTGGTAGGATAATTTCTGAAAACTTTTACGTTGAAATTAAATAAATTGATGAATGATGATTATTGGACTAGATAGGTCGAAACCACGACGATAAATGCTGATCACGTCAATTGAAGTAATTCAGATCGACTGGGTCAAATATTTAATTAGTTTTAATTTGTATTCTGGATGCGGAATCAATGTTAGATCCAGTTCGAACATTCTCTTGAAAATCCAATATAAAAGGAAGCTGTAAATTAATTAAATTAATCAATTACATAAATTAATGCCTGCATTGACACATCGAATTAATAATTCCTACATTTTCTTGAATCCAATATAAAGAGCAGCTAGCACGCATAAAATTTAGTAATCAACAGCTTAAAGCCCTTATCTAATCTCAACCATCACGACTTTATAACGGTTATCATACGTGACACGATTTTTAGCCATAGTGAAAATATTCACCGTGACTTTTAGTCATAATAGAAATATCCACTACGGCCGTGATAGTGAATACCACTGTTTCAAGCTGGTTTGATTCTGCACAAACGGCTAATTATGATGGATACATAATTGTCAAAACTCGAATTTTTGTAGTATTAATTAAACTAATTCATTACATAATTACTATCTGCATTGACACATCAAATTAGTAATATGTGCCATCAACTATTCAACTATAGAAGACTCCAGGATTAAATTAATTAGTATATCACAAAATTCAACTTTATGCCTTTTTATCTTCTATCCAACAACACCTAAAGATAATAATACCATATATATATATATATATACATACAAATAATTACTATGTACTTTATGAAGGTTTTTTGGAATGACATTCTACTTTCGGATTTAAATAAACTTCCAATACATAGAGACACATGTAATTGAGTCTTTTCTTACTTTCAAAGAATTAATTAATAAAATGGGTAACACGCCTCCGATCCTCTCGATTTATTTCGGCCCGATTTGATTTGGCTTGGTGAGAAATATTTTGGCTGGACAATTTGCGAATGCACTTGCAATTTGTGTTGAATAACTGAATAAACATGATTTAGATGATTTTTTGTTATAATATTTTGAATGTAAAATAAATTTAATCAAGTAGTGAATTTGATGTAAAGATGTGGATTATGTCTTGAATGTATTTCAGAGAAGGGATATTAGGCTAAGTGTCAAGTTATATCATTTTTAACAACTTAATTGATATCATATTGTGTGATGATGAATGTGATTGAAAGATTATTATTTTAAGTTATGTTTTTTGTGTCTAGACAATTAAAAATCGCGCGTATCAAAGACATTTGACCAATAAACATTTTAAATGCTTGAATCAAGGTTCAATTGAGACCTAATACTTGGATGAAACTCAACCCAGTTTTATTCTTTTATTGCTTTATTGGGCCATATCAAATTAGGGTAATTTTTTTATATGATCGATTTGAGTAGTATCAAAGCAACATGTATATCAATTAAATGATATATATGCCCAAAATTAAGAGGAATTGAATTCGATTCTCAGTTGTGTGGAGAATAGTCTAGTTTATTGCTCCCTTCATTTTATTTTAATTGTTATTTTTGCAAAATCTTCATTTTTCAAATTAGTCTCACATTTTATGCTCAATGCATTTTTACACTTTGCATCATCAAAACTTATATTTAGCACTTTGCACCCTCGAAATATGAAAAATACAGCACTTTGCACCCTCTTTTATTTTCAAGCAAAAACTCAAGGGCAAAATAGGTAATTCTATTGTAAATCTTTGGCACTTTGCCCCCCCCCCCCCCCCAAAATAAAATTAGCACTTAACACTCCCTAAATAAGAATAAATTAATTAACAACTTGCACCTCCGAAACACAATAAATGGACACTTTGCATCTCAAAATAATAAGTATGCATTTAAATAAGATATTTTTTATCCAATAGCCTTTGTAGACCCATTCAATAGGTTCTCTTTTTCTGGAAACAATCATTTACCTCTCCGCAAAATGCCTTCACTTTACCATTTGTTTTGTGAAAAAAAAAATATTAATTATGTTATTACGATATTATAACTAATGGGCTTCTTTAAAAGTGATGAATTATCTTTGCCACTGAACGTTCATGATGCCATAATTCAATGGTAAAGTTAATGTCTCATATCAAAGTTTTCACTAATAAAAGCGTATTTTTTTCTAATTTAATCCAAGTGTTTGGTAGCTAATTGATTTTATTTTATTTCGATCATAGTCAAAAAAAAATTCTAATTTAAGATTATTAGTGTAATAATGTAATTATAATTTCACCAAAAAGATTAAAAAAAAAAAAAAGTAAAATTCGGCTTCATTTTATTTATTAATGATATGCAATCTGATGCTTGTGATAATAATAAATAATAAAAGAAGAGAGGCGCGTGTGCAGCCGACTTTGGCACGTGAGATGAGGGAAAAAGCTGATAAAAATAAAAGATGTTTGCGTTTTGCAATGTTAATAATAGTGTGTGCGCTCGTGTGTGTGAGCATATGATGAAGTGGTCCTATGAAGCGTGTGAGCGGGAGGGGGTGAGATTCACGTGACATCAGCCCCCACTCCAAAAAAATCTGACAGATATGAAAGGGTTAGCCTGTCAACAATCAATCTGGTTAGCAGTTGGAAAAGCATATTTCCTCTTTTACCCCCAAATATTGTACCCAAAACTATTTTACATATTTCTATGTTTCCGTATTAAATCGAATCAATCTATAATTAACAATTTTGAGAATAATATAGAATCTCAAAAAAAAAAAAAAAAAATTTAAAATAATATAGGGTTGTATTTGTTTCGCTTTTCAAAACTCTCTGAAAATCAAATAAATAATTCATTTTTCATGATAATTTTATTCTACAAGCTTAACTTCTATTTTTCAAAAATAATTTTATTTTATAAAGATATTCTGATCTCTCTCTAGATATTTCAAATGTTAGACATATCGTAACATGTATCTTATACTACTCATTGAGTTCTTTAATATAACAAATTTAATTTCACATAAATTAGTCATCATATTTCTTTTTTATTTAAAATCTCTAGACAAACATACATCGTTCTGAAAATATACTCAGTGTTCATTTCTAAAATTTCAAACAAACAAGATTTTCATAAATTCTTGAAAGTATTCTCTAAAAGGCGAAACTAACATGCCTATGAATTTGCAATTTGATTTAGGTGGTCCGGTTTAACAATTGAAAAACATTGATTTAAGATTATAATTTTAGGTAAATATACTTTTACAATTATTGACCTTAATAAATATTGACTTACCATGTAAAACTTATACCATATTGGAGGTTGGCTAAATACTCCATTTTATAATTTAATTTAATTTTTTTAAAATCGGACATGTAGAATTTATAATTTTTCTGGTGGTCAAACATTTTATAAATGGCAATAAAGCAAACAGGTATATCAATATATCTGCCAAATAATTTTCGAAATTACGATAGGAGTCAAAACATTTTCGACAGCTTGAGTCAAGTCTTTTATTTGTTTTTTTGAGAATAGCTTGAGTCAAGTAAACTTGACTTACATTTAAAATATAATATATAGATTGCATTCACATGCACACAATACTTGAATCGGATAATAATTAGCTAACTTATAAAGTCTAAATTAAAAGCTTCAGCACACTTACAAAATGATGAATTTGACATCGTTACATTAATTATTTAATTTTCGCATTTTGATTTCTTCCTTAACATTCTAAATTATCTCAACTATGAATTTCTAAACTCTAGCTGCACATTAATAATTCACCATATATACAACAAAACAGATCTTCCAGATTACTTAAATATCAATTCTCCCAAAAATAATAATTCTTGAAACATAACAAACTTTTGTTATTTAATGAGAATTCTTCTAATTTTATTCCCATTTTTTATTTTTAATCATTTAAAAATGTGCCAAAATCTCCAAGGCTCCAACTTCATGTGCCACATTAATTTATTGTTATATTTCTACAATTATTAAGATCTTTCTCATAAGAGCAAAAAAGCAATCATGTGCTCATTTATGTTAGAGATCTCCAAAACTACAAGTGGGGACAAAGTTTGAGGTGATACGAGTCGATGATTTTGATAGGCGGGCGATAGTTTATTTCATAGTTATGGCAACTTAGCACAAGTGTTATGGCATTTTTTTCTACTTTAGAATCCAAATGTTTTTTTTATTTCTCGCAATAAAACAAAATAAATATTTCATTGTCACTTTCATACTTGATGTGATAATAGAATGCCATGGAATATTATATTATGTGAATTACATTTTTCAATGTACGTAATAGTGCTTATTGATGAATATATTTGTTCTGCACCAACTAATAATTTAGATAATTATGATAAGAACGTAGTCCTTTTTTTTTTTTTTTTTAAATATGTTTAATTAAAGCATCTTTCTTCTTCCTATCATTTATACTTATTAGAGATCCTCCAAGTATATTGTAACCTGTCAATGAGGTGCCATTTTGAAAAATAGTGTATGTATATGAACTATAATATATAATTTTGAAACACCTAGTTAATTAAAAGAAAAAAAGACAATTTTTTTTTTTTTTTTTTTTTTTTGTGATTGACAAAAGAGTTTTAATTTCAGTCGAGATTATTTTGTTTATCGATGCTTAATTTCTATAGTAAATAACATCAGTAACTAATTTTTTTCTCTAGAACAACTTTAATAAGTAACTAAATATTTGCAAAATTTTAATATTGACAAACCAGCTTGTTTGTTTGGTGTTTCGGAAAGTAGTTTGGGAGATTAGTGAATGTTTGTGAAATAATCTTGATTTGCGTAATGTTGTTTGTTTGGATTTTGAGAGAGTGATTTAAGAAATAAAATAGATACTTTATGTCAAATCATAGTAGAGTTTGTATAGGAATAGTTTGAAAATTGTTGTTTGTTTGGGTTTTGAAAGAGTAGTTTGAGAAAATTGAAAGATGAAAAATTAATTTCAGAAAGTAGAAAATAAGTTTGTTTGACATTTCCCAAACGTGAAATATTTTTGAGAAGCCAAACAAACAGCCCCTAAAGGTTTTATTGAAAAGTTTGCATTGGCATTATATTGATATTGCCTAAATGACAAATCAGTTATGTATATCTTTCACTCACACTCCCCATAGACCCAACTCTGCCCTCCCAAGCCCAACTCCTCACACGTGCCAGTATGTAATTACTTTTGCGTCCAGATTGTTTTCTCTATTTTTCAGCTTTAATTTTCCAAATTACAAATTAATTTATGTCTTCTGGATTCTCGACTAAAATAATTCAGCATGCAAGCCTTTTAATGGCAAAAAAGAAAAAAAGAATAATATTGAACTCTCCTATTTAATAGCTGGTTTTTGGGGTAGGATTCTTGTGAGATCATGGCGACAATAAAAATTAATATGGTCGAAATTATGTATATGAAATTCTTTATAATTATCGAGACACAAATTTATATATATTAATTGTGTTAAGTATACGATGAATATGATATGCAAATATATTTGTGAATTTACCATTCTTTGATGGTTACATTGTGTAGCATGACGCCTACATTAAGTTATCCATAAATCAACATGGAATATCCAGAAAGTCAATATTGAAAAATATGTAAAGATCATGCGGGTATAAATATATATTTAAAGACGCATTGTAGGTAAATGAATAGAATAATGTATATTGACCTTACCTTACCTGATGATGTTGCTTTCGTGTTGTGATGACAAAGGGTAAAAAGGTCATAATGGATGGACCTTAAGAATGGGGCTCTATATAATATACTTTATATTATATATCTTTGTTAAGAATATAAAAGATTGACTTTGTCCTCAAGTCTGTTTTTAATTGCCTATATATATTGCAATGATGTTTTAAGACCTATATATATACTGAAATATGCCAGTCATATATTGAACCTTCACAATTCACAAATGACATATGTATTAGTGGCATTCAATATTTATCAAAACAACATAAAAAACCTCCCCCTTTTATTTATTTTTTATTTTTTATTTGTTTGTTGTCGATTGCTTCTAATTAATGACGACCTTACACTTATGTGTATATAATATGGAATTTAATATGGCCTATAGGCCACGTCCATATTTGAATACTTCTGTTTGTTTCAGCCTCCAAATCTTTCAAAAACACAAAAAAACAAGTTAAAGTTGAATTTCAAAGAGTTTATCTACTCATTTGATTGCAAAGCTATACATGTATTTGTCAAGTTTAATTGCAATATGGACTTTTATTTTATGCTTTTTTTTTTAAATTTTTTGATAAGATATGGACCTTTATGCATGGCCAAGGTAACAATTGGTGGAGTAATCAAGAATAAAAGAAAAGGTATATAAAAATTGGTAGAATATTTACTCTAGAGAAGGGAATTTAATTAATTTATTTATTCGGGCTAGCAACCAGGTGAGGTGACATGGTGCACTAAACAAGTTACACAGCCTCGCAAAAAACTTGGTCGATCGGCCTTATAAGGCCAGCATGCATGTAAGCTTACCAAACAGACCTTTAGTAAACATATGGACTAATTAACTATAAAGCTATATATATTAGGCCATCTTCAAAGAAATTTTATAAATCAAATTAAAAGCTATATTATAATTTTTCCAAACGAATTAGTTCTACAAGAGAGCTTTTAAATATTATGAGCTCTCCAAAATTTCTAGCTTGGATTCTCAAATTTGAGAGCCTCAAATTGAAATGTCAAAATCGACTTTTGTAGGGAAAGTACAATGTTGCAATAAATTGAAAATTACACAAAAATCTCGAAATATAGAATTTGTTTATTTAATATAAAATTATATTACTTTCTCGAATAACAAAATTTTCAAGAAGCAATTTTTATTGTTATTTTGAATAAGTATATATCAATTATTTATCATTACTAACTATATTTAAATAATAATTAAAAGTAATTTGTTGAAATATAAACGATATGTTGAAGTGAAATGGTGTGGTTGTTTCAAATTAAAATATCAAATTATGAAGTCGATATTGGAGTGCAGATCCAAGAGTAAAAAGTATTGAGACTAAATGTGCCACATTGATTGAAAACAATAGTTAAGTCCACCTTATAAGTCATTGGACAATCCTCACCTTACAAGCTAGCTTTCGAGGTTGAGTTAGGCCCAAGCCAAGTAAGTGGACTTAGCCCAATCAATGTGGTGAATTCTAATATGGTATCAGAGCCAGGTTGAAGTGGGCCACCTCCTTCCGTGATGGGCTCTTCCTTGCGCGCATGATGAGATTTATTCTTTACCCACACGGTCTGGGAAATCCGCGTGTTGGACTCTTACCCACATGTTAATAATTCGCAAATATTGGACATTAATATGTCACGTGTTGGGCTTGTTTCACCCACACATTCAGCCCGCCCACACGTGAAGGGGGAGTATTGAGACTAAATGTTCCACATTGATTGAAAACAATAGTTAAGTCCACCTTATAAGTCATTGGACAATCCTCACCTTATAAGCTAGCTTTTGAGGTTGAGTTAGGTCCAAGCCAAGCAAGTGGACTTAACCCAATCAATGTGTTGAATTCTAATAAAAAGTGGCAATGTAAAATACTACATCATTTATATTTTAAGATCAGAGATCAGCTTTTAATAATTCTGTTGGAGATGATCTAACATAATCAAATTATTGATCCACTTTTACATATTCATTTCAATAAATAATGTATACTTTATTAAATTGATCTATGAGATAATAATTATTGATTTCATATTAAACTTTATTTTGTTACGGGATATAATTATGAAATGTGTTTACACATAAAATATCAATATTCATTTGGCTAGATAGTCGAATTAATTTGGCTATAGTTTTTGGAACCATTCTTTAGTTTTGGATGTTTAAATTAATTTTGGTGTCATTTTCCGAGTAATTTTGATTTTGCAAATTCGGAGATCGAACACAAATCGAATCATATAGCTAGGCCCCAACTAACTGCCAGAAGCCCAGAAATGTATTCAGAGTACTACAATTTAAATCTCACATCATTGTCAATGAACAAAATGGAAAAAGGAAAAAAAAAAAAAAAAGAGTCCCTGCTATTGCATATTTATGTATATTTATATAGGATTAAATGACTCTAAATGTGATTTTATTACTTATTGTTATTGGCAATTGTTATAATTCTATTTGGATTGTGCTAAGTTCATTTATATAATTTGAGTCTAACTTAACTTCAAAAGTTACCTTATAAGATAAGGGTTGCCTAAGACATATTAAAGTGGACTTAACTATGTTTTCAATCAATGTGGAATATTTAGTCTCAATACTCCCCTTCACGTGTGTGTGGGCTGAATGTGTGGGTGAAACAAGCTCAACACGTGACATATTAATGTATAATTTACGAATTATTGACATGTGAATAAGAGTCCAACCCACGGATATTTGTCTAGACCGTGTGCCGTGTGGATCCCTAACACGCGGATTTCCCAGACCGTGTGAATCCCATCATGTGCGCAAGGAAGAGCTCATATATAAGAATAATGTGTAATTTTCCCCTCCAATTTAAGCTAACTTGACTAGGTGATATGGCGGAGGGAAATTCTTACCCAGACCGGGTTTGGCCGAACCCAAAGTAACTACATGGCAAGTGTAGTACACTTGCTTTGGGATTGGATGTAACTTTCAGGAAAGTGACCAATCACAAAGCAAGTGCAAAACACTTGCTTGGTGGTTGGATGGGTTTGGCCAAGCCAGGCTTGGAGAAGAATTTTCCTATGGGGGATTACCACCGAGTGGCATCAAGAGGGACAAAATCCTACATTTGTTTGCGTGCGCATCAATTTAAGGATGCTGATTTTAATTTCGATGAGTTTATGACTAAAATTGCGGAAACTTAAAATATAAATAATATAAATTATTTTTCAAATCTACAAATGTCCCATTTTCACGTCTCTGTAAAAGTTAAAAGGAAAAAAAAATTATTTTTTGCCAAATAGAGTTCTTCATAAACATGTAAGGGTCTATACGTCCCTTAAAAGATGTTTAATAGGGAAGTGTGATTTAATTACGTATACACGAAATGATAATTCACCTATTAATTTTAAGAGAAAGGTAACATTACAATTATCAGACAGGATAAAATGTTACAAACCTTGCATATGAGCAGGTTATCATAACCAATTAACTTTAGATTAAAATTTTAAAGGAGATAAATTTACTATTGATACCATAAGTTACCCTATTTTAAGGTATGGTATCATAAGTTTTTTATTCGACATATTTTATTCTATTAATTAACGGTTAATTACACATTTGGTACTTCCGTCCAATAATTGACGGAATTCTCAATTTTCCAAGTAAAGTGGTTAGAAAATTTACAAAATTGATACCATATTTAAAACTTGATGGCAAAGTTTGCACCACATATTTTTTAACCGACAAATTTACCTCACAATTTGCAAATTCGAAGCATTTCACCCCAATTGCAAAAATAGTTAACTTATTAATCTTATTTTTAAAAAATATATTATTATTAAATCTTTTAAGATACTTAGACTTTATATTTAGATTTTATATATAATATATGTAAGTTAAATGATATTA
Organism: Penstemon barbatus; assembly: GCA_003313485.2. Lineage (NCBI taxonomy): Eukaryota > Viridiplantae > Streptophyta > Magnoliopsida > Lamiales > Plantaginaceae > Penstemon > Penstemon barbatus. Next base: position 64,893,025 of record CM064880.1, read on the forward strand.
TATATATATAAAACCTGAAAAAAATAAATATCTATTAAACTAATTATTAGATTTTTAAATTCAAAATAAATCTTTTAAACTAATTAGATTTTACGTATAATAGAAAAAAATATTTTTATTATATTTCACTATTATAATTAAATAATTAAAAAAAAACTCTAACCCTTCAACAACCCCCAAGATGAAAACCAGGCCCGCATCTTGGGAGGGAGTGAAGGGGTGGGTTTTTTGTATTTTTTTTATTATAATAATGATATAAAAATTTTATTAAGTAGGATTAACAATATTTATATTATTATAACTTTTTTTCAGATTTTATATAAAATATCATTTAATTTATATTCTTTCTAAAATTTAATTAGTTTAAACTTAATAATAATAGTTAAAAATTTATTCAATAGGCTTAATAATTTAACTATGTTTGCAGTTCTTGCAATTTTTGTAGTTGGGATTGAAATGTTTCAAACTTATAAATTGTGGGGTAAATTTGCCGACTTGAAAATATGTGGAGCAAACTTTGCCGGTGAGCTTTAATTATGGGATCAATTTTGTAAATTTTCCATCTATTTTCCATCTTAAATTGGAAATTCCGTCAAATATTGTACGGAAATATTAAATGTATTAATGATCGTTAAGTAATAATATAAAATGTGTCGGATGAAAACTTATGGCAATATACCCTTAAATTAAAGTAGAGTAACTTATATAACAAAAATAAAATTCTCTCAGTTAAAAAGACAAATCAATTGAGAAAGTGAAATACCAAAAGTTGAAAACTTTTCACATCACAGTATATGATCAATCTTGCAGTGTAATTTCAAAAGTATATATACTATAAGAAATAATTAATGTAATAGTAATTATAGAACTTTACCGAGCGTGTCAAAATGTTTCAAATAGCAGTACTATTGGAAAATCTAGAATAAGGTTTAATCTCATCATTTTCCTTCTTCTATCTTTTATTCACTAGTTATTTAAATTTTGTATGGCATACAATGCACAAATTCATTGTGCATGTGTTTTTTTAATTCGTTAATTACTATAGATAAGGTATGCTTAAAAAAATATAAACGAAATAATATATTGACAAGTGTCATTTAACAAATGATCTAATAGCAAGTTATCTTTTAGGAGAGAATTGCATTTTTTGTACACAGCTATAGGCCAATTCCCACTTTTGGTACACAGCTTTATGTGTCCAACACATTTGGTACACCTCTTTAACAAAGTTCGACACATTTGGTACAACCGTTAAATAAATTGCAAAATCACCGTTAATTCCGTTAGTTCGACACATTTGGTACACCTCTTTTACAAAATTGACATGTGCGCGGCACATGGCTGCCCAAAAAAAAATTAAACTTGATAAACTTTTTTAAAAATTATCATATGTATTTATTATATTTATCATATCATATTTATATAATGATAAAAAAATATGTATTTATTATTTATATGACATGTAAAATATAATAAACTATATAATGTCATTTATAGTTTAATACTGGAAGAAGAATAAAATATAATAAACAAGTTTATCAAGTTTCAATTTTTAAAAATTATTTATAAAAATAGTTTATTATTTATAAAAAGTATTAAAAAATATGTCTTTATTATTTATATGACATGTAAAATATAATAAACTATATAATGTCATTTATAGTTTAATATTGGAAAAAGAATAAAATATAATAAAAATGTTTATCAAGTTTCAATTTTTAAAAATTATTTATAAAAATAGCTAGTTTATTATTTTTATAGTTTATTATTTATAAAAAGTATTAAAAAATATGTATTTATTATTTATATGACATGTAAAATATAATAAACTATATAATGTCATTTATAGTTTAATATTGGAAGAAGAATAAAATATAATAAAAAAGTTTATCAAGTTTCAATTTTTTTTTTTTTTTTTTTTGGGCAGCCATGTGCCGCGCGCATGCCAATTTTGTAAAAGAGGTGTACCAAATGTGTCGAACTAACGGAATTAACGGTGATTTTGCAATTTATTTAACGGTTGTACCAAATGTGTCGAACTTTGTTAAAGAGGTGTACCAAATGTGTTGAACACATAAAGCTGTGTACCAAAAGTGGGAATTGACCTATAGCTGTGTACCAAAAATGCAATTCTCTCTATCTTTTAGTGATTTTTATTTTATTAATTTTTCAAGGGTTTAAATCTTTTTGAGTCGTGTCAGACACATTAAGTGAGAACTTTTTCTCAATAGAGATTCGAATTTGAATTCGCTATTTTGTAATAACTAGTCTCAACCACTAGATCAATCACATGTAGATTCTCCAGTGTTATTATTAAAAGACAGTTTACCCTTTATAATAAATCAAAAGGCCTCCATTTTCGTAAAAAAAAGGGTTTATTGTCTATATTCATGTAGTAAATCACAGGGAGAAGAAGTGTTTATTATTCAATATCATATGGGTTAAAACACCTATGATAAATATCGCAGAGAAGTAAAATAATCATTTTAACATTTCACAAGGAGATAAAGCAAATGAAAATGATTGCCAAAGTAAGGTTGAATTAATCATTTTTTGCAACAAAATGAAGTTACGATTTAAAGTGCTCATTATTATATAATTTTCACTTGAAATTAAATAATATACCTATGTTCATATCAGTGAGGATAAACTCCTCATTAAGAAATCGGGTAACTTGCCAAAAGAAGCCCTTTATAAAGAATGCTATAACATGTAGATTCTCTTTGAGAACTTTGAAATTATAATTTATTGAACCTTAGATTTTTGGAAATATCGTAACCTCCTCTAAAGTTATTTAAAGCTAGCCCTGTACAGGTCCTATTCCCGGAAGGGGCACCCTCGTCATTTCAAAAACCTGATTAATAATTCAGGTCTGTTATCTTTGTCCTCAGCTTGTATCAAGAAAATTCTTTTGAACTTTCTTTGTCAAGTTGTAGAAGAAATTAAAAAAATATAGTTAAGTGAAAAAGGAAGACCTCTTCTTCTTATATTATACCCTCTCACTTATATATATATATATATTATAATACATAATAATGCAAGAAGTCATGTCTTAAAATAATTCTTTTTTATTTTTATTTTTTTATATATATTTATTGTTTTGGTTGTTCTCTCTTTGGATTTGGAGAAGGCGATTGCAGAGAACAACAGCACTCTCTCACTGCAAAGAGATAGAAAAGGAGAGAAAGATAAAAAAGAGAAACGACAGCCTCAGAAACACCAGACACAGATAGAGATAGAAATATTACAAGATCGATCGATCGATCAATAGAGGATTATTATTATTATTTTTATTATTAATTCAGCAAGTTTAATCTACTGTGTGTTTTTCTTTTCTCTTTACTTTTCCTTTTTTTTAATAAAAGTTCCCACATCGAAGAAGAAAACGATGTCTGATGGATTTGCACCCTTTACAACCTGCAACTATAAGAGGTATGTACATAATACTAATACATGTTTGTATTATTTTGTATGTGTGAATGACAATACAATTCAAAAAGATTCATATATATATATATATATAATGACGATGATGATGCTTTCACTTTTAGTCCTCATTTCCCTTTTTATTCTCCTCTTTTATCTAAATAATTTCTCCTTTTTTTCTTCTTTCACATACATACATACATACATATATATATAATGATGGTGATGATGATTAATAATTTTCTTGGATTTTGTTGATGGATCCTTTTCCATAATAGGAAGCTGCAGCTAGCTAGATGAATTGCAAAGAAGAAGGTGAATTTAATTTATGAATAAAAGAGGTAATGATGTTGAAGAAGAAGATAGTAATTATATGGGCATAGCAACGCAACCCCTCCCTACCTCCCAATCCAAACCTCACACTTCATTTCAATTCTTGGAGAGGGTAAATTTGTCAAATTCTATGTCACAAGATTATCAACATCAAGGTATTTTCGGTTTCTCGAGTGGATTCGAGAGATCACAACAACAACAACAACAACAACAACAGCATCACATAGCTCAACAGATCCGAAGAGATAAACTACGGGTTCAAGGCTTCGAGCCTCCACCGCCCTTAGTCGGTATCGGAGAAGAAGAAGACCCCGATGGGCTTCATCCGGTTTACGAAACCCACGGTATGTTGTCCGAAATGTTTGGTTTTCAATCGGGCTCCGCTTCCACCGCCACGGAATTATTAGAGAATCAGATATCTCAGAGTTACCGGAATCATCATCATCCGAGAGGCGTGCCACCGCCCCCGGGCTCGGGCACGGATTGGTTCTCGCACCGCCATGGTATGGTGGTGGGTGGTGGGGGTTTGGGAAATACGAAGAATCAGAGTTTGGTCAATGACACTGCTTCTGCTTCTGCTGCTACTGCTGCTCATATGCATCAGCATCAACATATGTCGAATATTAATGCGGAGTCAGCTGCAGCCATGCAGCTTTTTCTAATGAATCCTCAACAACAAAAGTCACCCTCACCATCTCCTTCTCATCCACCAACTCAAAGTTCATCCACTCTCCACATGCTTCTCCCGAACCCCACTTCCTCCTCCTCCACTCTACAAGGCTTTCACCCGGGGGGCAGTTTCGGCCAATTCTCGTGGCTACCCAACAACGGCAACGACAACAACCCTAATGAAATCGCGGGTGTGGTGGAAGGTCAAGGTCTTTCTCTATCCCTATCTTCATCTTTGCAACACTTGGAGGCGGCAAAGGCCGAGGAATTGAGGTTGGGAGAAGGCGCCATGTTGTTTTTCGGGCAAGGCGGAGGGGGGTCGACGAGCCAGTTCAAGAATTTGGGAGGCGGCGCGTTGCATCAAAACCAGCAATTGCAAGTGGGATTGGGATCTTCATTTGGAACTGTGAATATGTTGAGGAACTCAAAGTATGCTAAAGCAGCACAAGAATTGCTTGAAGAGTTTTGCAGTGTGGGCAGAGGTCAATTCAAGAAAAACAAATTCGGAAGAAATACCAACAATAATAACGGGAACCCTAGTGGCGGCGCCGCCGCCGCCGCCGGTGGTGGAAATTCTTCGCCGACTTCGAAAGACCTCTCTCCTTTATCAGCTTCAGATAGGCTGGAACATCAAAGAAGGAAGGTCAAACTATTATCTATGCTTGACGAGGCAAGTAACTAATTAATTAATTAATTCATTAATCTTCTTTGAATTTTGAGAATTAGTCAATCATTAGGTAATTATTATTTGCTTAATTAGTACTCCATTGTTTAAGAAATCATGAAAATTCCGGCAAGTTTCATAGGATATTAATTTTTATTGCCGGCTAATGAATCATGTCACACACGGATTGAACTAGTTAATTCAAATAATTGAATTTTGTACTCTTTACCTACTAAACATATTTTTGTAATTGATTAAGATGATTAGTGGGGTACAATTAGGGCATACTAGATTTTCATTTGCTATTGACTAATTAACCACCTTCACTCTGAAATTTTCACGTCTTTTTTTAATTCATTAAAATTGAAACAGAGAAAATTTCATTTTTAATGTATGAGTCCTTGATTTCAAAATCATTTTGGTAATTATATTAAATTTTTAAGCTTAGTGTAAGCTTGTCTCAATTTTTTTCGAAAAAAATATGATAAAAAAGATTAAATTTTATTGTCCTATTTCAATTGACTTGACAATTGAATTTTCTTCCATTTAATACATTTTTATCTTCCAACTTTTGATAATTCAGATATCAGTAGCATATTTTGTGTCTGTATTGGGAAAAGAGTGCATTGCAAGTGAGACAAGGATATTCTACCTTCACATCAACAATCATGTCTCTGTACAAATCTCTGATTCACAAAATTGAATAAAATATTATTAAAATATATATGGATCGACCCATGGTGTATCATATAATTAATTTGTGTCACGTTATTAACTAACAAATCTTTTGATTTATAATACATGTACAACAAAATAAAGCGACCTATAAGGTACTAATTAATCTTGTAATTGTTTTTCAGGTGGATCGAAGGTACAACCATTACTGCGAGCAAATGCAAATGGTAGTGAACTCATTCGACATGGTAATGGGCTTTGGTGCCGCGGTGCCTTACACATCTCTAGCACAGAAGGCCATGTCTCGTCATTTTAGATGTCTCAAAGATGCCATTGCCGCACAATTAAAGCATAGTTGCGAGTTGTTAGGGGAAAAAGACGCTGGCACGTCAGGCGTGACGAAAGGCGAAACCCCGAGGTTGAGAATTTTAGAGCAAAGCCTGAGACAACAGAGAGCATTTCATCAAATGGGAATGATGGAACAAGAAGCATGGAGGCCTCAACGAGGATTGCCCGAACGCTCCGTCAACATTTTGAGGGCTTGGCTTTTTGAGCATTTCTTACACCCGTAAGTATTTCTTAGCTACACTTCTTCTTTGTTATTTTTATTAAAATGAATATTCACTTCGTCCTCTAATCTTTGCTTATGTTAACATATTTTTGTTGTAAAGTTTTAGATAATAGGTAAAAAAATTATTAAAGTTTTAATATCTTTTTATTTTATTTATGGTCTGAAAAATAGTAATTGAGAAAAACTTGTTTCAATTGATTATTTTATATAAGAAGTTATTTTTTACGAAAATAATTTCATTTAGAAAAACAATAATCTGTTTTGAGACATCTCAAAAAGAAAATAAGGTTAAAATTTCATTTAGAAAAACTGTTACACCTATACTATTTTCTAGTTTGTTCTATACAAAGCAAGACTACTCCTTTTAAAATAAAATTATTGGAGTATTTTTTTAAAATTATACTATCACATAAAATAATACTTCTAATTAGGATAGCTAAATTCTCAAACATTAATACTCATGAATTTCACTTTATCATTTTTAATTAAGTCTTCTTTGCCGCCAAACATAAATGAATCTTTATTGTTGGATCAAGTAAAAGTAGTTAATCAAGAAAAAAATCATTATTACGGAATTCTATGATAAGACAATTCTTCATGCTTGAGTTGAGACCGTTAATCCACTTTTGTTTTTCTTTTATTTTCTCTTTGTGATCAACGTTTAAAGTTACTGCAATGCAGTGCCTGATCGATGTTGTTCTGAAAAGCTGAAAAAGCAGTAATTTTCCATTCCCATTATATAACATTAACATATAATAATATCAGTAAGTATATAATGTTAATTTCATTTTCTTTCTCCTGACATTAATACACATTACAAAATGGAAAAGTACCAATAATTTAGTCTTTCATACGAGTGATATTTAATATAATTACTGTACATTAGTATTTGATGTCAACAGTTTTCATTGTCCTTTCTAGTTAATTAGGCCCCTCCCTCATCTAGCCTTTTGGAAATTAGGAGTAAATTTTGTCTGTAGACTTTTGCATATATGTCACTCACCTAGGCTATATATACATTTTTTTTAAAAAAAAAATTAGCTATACATTCTTTTTCAATGATAATACTATACTCTTGCATAAATATATTGTGGGCTTCATGCATCTACATATCATATCTAACTCTATTTCTTGCATTAATTATTAATTTGACATCAGTAATTAAAAAACACTATTTTTTGGGTGACAAAAATGTACAACTTATTAATAATATATTTGAACTCTTACTTAAATTTTGTGCCAACTTATATAATGAGCAAAAATTTATCATCTGTATATGAAGAATATATATATTTTTATTAATGCATCATTGATTGTATCCATATTAACTTAGGTACAATATAGTATTTTTGTTAGAATAAATAGTTGTAGTAATTTAGTAATATATATTGTGTTGTGAAAATACGATGAATATATATGTATATATGTAAAAATGAAATAGAAAGGGGGGGATATGATCTGTCAACTTTACTTCTGCATTGTCTGCTGCTATCACTGAGGCAACTGTTCTAATGATACCTCTTAGATTATCACGCCCATGCACAAATTATTAAATATGTATATATACTAGTAGTAATTAAATTAAATTAAATTAAATTAATTTCAAGAGTATTCAATAGTATATATATAGTATACGTTATTGGTAGTACATATATATAGTGCATAAAGGTTGAGCGTCGGTTTATATGTTTAGGGTAAAACAATTAATGTCTGAATAATCATAAAAATATATATATATATATATAATAATGTCTTTTTGGATCTTTTGTGGTCTCTTTCTCAGGTATCCAAGCGATGCAGATAAGCATCTCCTAGCCCGACAGACTGGTCTATCAAGAAACCAGGTACGTACGGTACCACACTACCACCCATCATCTCTCTCTCTCTCTCTCTCAGATTCAATATGGAATTTTGGATTGAAAAAAATATAAAGTAAAGATTTTAGGTACATTTACATTTTTAGACTAGCTAGAAATAAAGTTTTGTTTTCAGACATCTTTTGATAGAAGTGAAAATTTTAGGAGTGGTCATAAATTGTGTTTATGTTTTTGTCTGTCCCATAATTCTTTATTCCTACCTATGATTGACCAGTCAACTCGTATAAGATTCAAGTTAAAATTAATTAACTATAATTGAGTTAATCTATATATATATCATTAGATAATTTCCTTTGCATTCAATTATATAAACGGAATTACTGATCCCAGTAAAAAAAAAAAGAAAAAAGGATCTCAACACAACAGTCTATGGAGAAGCAATTAATTATTCCTAAAGTTCATTTCCTTTGCATGGGTTTGTGTCTTTGTTCAGTGGGTTTTTCTTCTTTTTGTTGAAGAAAGAAAAGGCCAAATTTATTTTTGAATGTGTCTTTGGATTCTTTTCCACAAAGACATAAATTCTGAAACAGAGAGAAAGAGAGAAGCAGAGGCAAGTACAGGGGGGAGAGCTAGTAAGACATCAAAGTTTGCATCTCTCTCTCTCTCTCTCTCTCTCTCTCTATGTCCCACACATTCAATAATTCAACTATTCAACATGCAGGCCTGTACTCAAATCCATCCCTACATTTAATTTAATTTAATTTAATTTAAGATATCTGCTATATATATACCCCTATACTAAGATTAAAATGCATAATTGGTAAAATAAAAATAAAAAAACTTTAATAAGTAATGTTGATTTTATTATTTGTAAGTGCACCTCAACAATTTGGGAATTAATATGACAAAAATAAATTAAATATGAATATATGATATATATGCTCTCTGTGTGTGTGTGTAAGATGTACCAACACAACACATGCATGGACATATATTTACCTCTCATTAATTCTGAATTATAAATTAAATATTTTGAATAATGTAACATCACTATATTCCTAGTAGTCATCATCATATTTAAACCCGCCCATATGTTTTAGAGTACTAATAATTAATAATTTTTGTCTTTTGTAATTTGTATTTTCAGGTCTCAAACTGGTTCATTAATGCCAGGGTACGTTTGTGGAAACCCATGGTTGAAGAGATGTATCAACAAGAAGCCAAAGACGAGACTGATGATCAAGAAGACCACACCAGGGACCATAGCACCAGCAGTAGCGTACAAATTCCTCCCGCCACCTCTTCCACCACCACCGCAATTACTCCTCCGCCACCCCCCTCAGAAAACGACCCATCATCATTCGTCGCAATTAATAGGACACAGCAGCAGCAGCAGCAGCAGCAGCAATCTTTTCCGGTCATGCAAGATGCTGACACGTGTCGCAATCCTGTAAGTGCTGACATGGAATCTACGTTGATTAGATTTGGGACGAGTGCCGGTGACGTGTCACTCACCCTAGGGCTACGTCATGCTGGGAATTTGCCGGAGAAGAGTAGTAGTACTGCCCCATTTTCTGTTAGAGACTTTGGGGGATGTTAGTTAATTATATTAAATTAAAATTACTTTATTATACCGGTGCTTATAAATAAGAAATTTGGAAGAAAAAGATAAAAATGTTGTTACGTTTTGCTATAATTTGTTCTCGGTGGTATAATTTAAATTAGATTTTTGGGTTTTTTTATTCACTTTGTACTAGATAAACACATTATGAGATTAAGGTAGAAAATATGAAATGTTAGCAAGGTGTACGAGGTTTTTTTAATTGTATAGTACACAATTTCACAATCATATTTGTATTTGATGATGCAATAACTCTAGCTAATTGCAGACAATATATTCAGTGAGAATAAAATTTATATATATATGTGATGTCAAAAAAAATTAGTTTATTCAATTTAAGTTTCTTTACTGAAATAATTGAGTTCATAATAAGAAGATATTGGCAAATGTAATATTAATGTGTTGTGTTGGAATAATATTATATATTAAGAGAGTGATCAGTCAGACAATCACAATATATGTAAGGCTAAGAGGTAATGAGTTTAATTCCCTTTATTGTGGGTATTTTTCGAGTTTATTATTAGTCTATTTAATTAGTTTAATTTTATACTTAAATACTATTGAAACATATTTGAACAAATTTCTTTTTATAGTAATTTCAAAATTATCGTTTGTGATTAAAGGTGACACTAGGTTGAATGTTTTCTTTGTTCTTGATAAATATATAAGTAAAGTATGAGTAGTCAATAATAAACACTTTTTATTTCTTAGCTCAAGCTATTGTAATTGTTTGAAGCATTAACTTAATGACAATGTTCGTAAAAAATATTAATGACGATGTTGATTTAAACAATTAATATATGTTAAAAAATATATTGAAATTAAATGATATATTAGGGACATGATATGTAAGTACCTTTAATTAGTTCATCAGTTTTACATATTTTACCTCATTTCATATTCAAATAAATTACTTCAGAATTAATGATATGATGAGCAAGTCTCGAATTATAAATTTTAGTATTTTCCATACGCAGAGTTTTTCTCAATTTTTATTGTTATTAATTCCCGCAATAATATGATTCAGTTAGTACGTCTAATTAAATTATCACTTATTCATATATTCATGTTATATATATATATATATATATATATATATATATATATATATATATATATATATATATATATATATATATATATATATAGATCATTTTAGAGTGAAATATAGTTTTTCTTACCCCCTAAAATATAACACATACCCTCCATCTGTTAAATAATTTGTGATTCAAATAAAATAAAATTACTCATTTAACTTTTATTATAAAATTGGTGGGACTATAATTATTTGATAGGCCATATCACACCATATAAAAGTCTATATTTGAATTGGGTTTCAGACTTAAACGTTTTCTCCCATCTTCTCATTTAAAAGTGAAAAGTTCTCTTTGAAGAGGTGTCTCTTCAAATTAGAACGTTAATGGCTTTTTGAGTTTGAGATTTCCTCTATAAATACCAATGTCTCTCCCCAATTCAAAGTACAGAAAAAATACTCTTCATCTTTCTTTCAAAAGATTCAAATACTACTTATTTATCTTCCTAAAGAAAATCATAGCAACTAGTTTTGAATATTATCTCAAGAAAGTTTTGGGTTATAGTTTATTAAATAAGGCGATTGTGGGATCATTCGAGTTCGTGGGATTCTCTTGTTCGAGTGCACGTCAAGAAGTCCTGAAGGTTCGTTGTATCTTGGGAATAGACGTCGATTGAGTTTGCACCAGGGCAGCGACGAATTCTATTATAAAGGGAGTGCTTTGCACGCCTCGAACCGGGTATTTCCATTCCATCCCTCTTATAATTATTATCATCATAAAAAGTAAATTGAAAGTTTGGTGTTGTTATTGTGTGATTTTGTTGTTTTCTGTTTCTAGAACTAACACCATCTGTTATAGTATTGAATTGAACAATTTATTCCAAAATTACCATGCCCCTTTTAAAACAATAAATTGTTTCTTTATTAATTTAACTAAACTCTTTATGAATTCATCCATCCACCAAACAATATTATGTTTCAATTTTTTCATGTCTTTTGTTCCCTTCGATTTTCTGCTCTCAATTATTTTCTTCATTTTCTCGAATTTTATTTAGTGATAATTATCTCATTTGTTTTTGTTACAAATTATAATTCAAAATTTTACTTATAAAATTCTTACTTGACTCAGCCTTGTATCGTTAAACATCATTCTATAATTACGCTAACTTCTTTATACATCTATTACTAATTAGAAGTAGATTCAATACTAACATAAAAATTACCAATAATGGGTCTATGTCAAACTTGAATTTTGCGAGGAAGAAAATAAAAGAGAACTAATTCATTTTGAATAATAATTCGTACCGAATATAAATGAAATAATTATCACCTAATAAAAACTGAGAAAAATATAAAGAAAAAAATTAAGATAAAAAAAAATTGAAAAAGAAAATAAAGAAAACAAATTAAAAAAATAATGAGATGAAAATAAAGACAAAATTTGAGATCGAAAAAGGAAGAAATTGAAATATAATGTTAGTTGGTGGATGGATTAATTCATAATTAATAAAGAGACAATTTTTTTGAGGTAAAATTGCAGAAAACGTCCCAAACTAATTACTGATTTTGGATTTTCGTCCCGAACTATTTAACTTGGCGAATTTCGTCCCGTAATTTAATATTTTTTTGGAATGTCGTCCCAAACTAATTACTAATTTTGATTTTTCGTCCCAAACTATATCAACTCGCCAAATTTCGTCCCATAATTTACCATTTTGTATGAATTTAGTCCCAATATTAAATTTCTAAATTAATGAAAATGACGTTCAATTTTGTAATTAATTTGGGACGAACTCTGCAATATTATATAATTATATTATTCATGTTAAAATTTACCATGTCATGACCCTTAAGCAGCCATGTGATAATTCATCGGCAAATGCGCAATTCCGTCTTATAATTATGGTGGGACGATATTCCAAAAAAATATTAAATTACGGAATGAAATTCGCCAAATTAAATAGTTTGGGACGAAAATCCAAAATCAGTGATTAGTTTGGGACGATTTTTGCAATTTTGCTTTTTCTTGATAAATTAATAAAGAAATGTATTATTATGAAAGAGGTGGAGGTGGGGTGTTTTTGGGGAAAAAAAATTCTAAAACTATATCATAGGGGATAAGTGTTATAAGTGATACTTTAGGGGTAACTGATACCACTCTCAAGGGAACTATATTTCACCCATTATGTTTTTTTTTCCCAAAATATTTCTACTAATAATTAGCCATATATATGAATATTAAATCGTGCACTCGAGATCATTTATAATTTAAAGTCAAGTCCGATTAATACAAATGTGATTTATATATACGCCAATTTCATATTGGTTTAATTAGCAATATTTTGTTTTGCCTAATAATAGTTGATAGTCATTAATATCTTGATTGCGACTTCTCAATCAAATCATCTCTCAACTACACGGGTTCTTGCTATTATTTTTGGTGTAGACAACGAAAGAAAAACAACGAGGGACACTATCAAGTCAGTTTCATATCTGTTACACATACTTACAAATTAGTTGTTAATTTTATGTATATTTTTCCCCAAGGCTGAAATCATATTTCCAAGCAACAATTACTCTGTACCAAATTTATTGCTTTTTATGGGAGAAATGTCTGGCCAACTACAAGTTCATTCTGGCTATTGGTAAGTGATTATATGTAAATAAAAATTGTACAGTTGGTAATTAAGTGATCCAAATTATTGGTTCAACTAAGTCTAAGATGCTCCAAAGTCAATATTAATTATCAAGTTAATATATTTATGATATAAAGATAGTGGGACTAAAAAAATATATTGTCGAGATTTGGATCGAGATTAACTGGTACATGTTCTTTCCTCGTTTCATAATATGCAATCAATCAAGTCTGAATAATATTTATTGTTTCTTAAAATTCGAAACTTTGTTCGATTTCAATCCAAAAAGATACTCCCGTTGTTTTTATATTTGTCGCTTCGACAAAAAAATATTGTTTACTTTTATTTGTCATTTTAGGAGTTTAATGTAAATTAATGTTTTTCTACCAATTTTACCCGTTTTGTTAAAGCTTGTAATTAATGATAATTAATGATGTATTTATTTGGTTAAAAGGGTGTTTTGGGATTTTTGCTTTAAATAATGATTATTTATAACTACAAATAAAAAAACGGAGGGAGTAAGCATGGATCAAAATTTCGTTTCGAGTGTATTCGGTCAGCCAAATATTGGAACTTCGAGACTTTTCAGAAATGTTTTAGAAACACCAAGGAAAAATTGTAAAAGAAGTTACTAAATTTAGAAGAAAAAAAAGAGTTTAAGGCAAACAAGTAGTTTCAGAATGACATCTTGTTTACGTTTCGCTTGATTCAAAAATGGAAACTTTTCGATGTTTTCGATGGAAACGATGAAAATTTTGATCTATGGGAGTAAGTGTAATATTATACATGGATCAAAGTTTCGTTTTCGATATATGTTTCGGTCAGCTTAATATAAGAAACTTTTCGAAAAGTTTCCGGAAACGTTTCGAAAAAATTAGGAAAAATTATAAAAAAAGTTACTAAATTAAGAAAAAAAGAAAGTTTCATGAAAAATATTGAGTTTCAAAAGTACATCTTATTTTCGTTTCAATTGATTCAAAAACAAAAAAAATTCGATGTTTTCGACGGAAAAGATGGAAATTTTTTTCCATGGTAATATATATTCTTGTTTTAAAAGTCAATGTTCATTTAAGAAACATTTACGCACTACAACAAATATGATCTATAGTGGCACCATGCCAGATAACATTTTAAAGAAAATGTCACAAATTATTAATATAGTCACATTTTTGAAAAATGACACAAAGTATAAGTGCTAATTTTACTGATTAGTGACATTTTTATACTATAGTGATATTTTATAATGTTACTTTTAACTATAATTGTGACATTGATACATTTAGCCACACCGCTACAAGTGGCACTTGGCTAGTGACATTTTATATATAATGACATTTTTCAAACTGCCACTTGTAGCGGTGTGGCTAAAAGTTAAATGCCACTATCATAACAAGATGTAACATTATAAAATGCCATAATATATTAAAATGTCACTAAATAATATATTTAACATTTATAATTCCTGACATTTTTAAAAAATGTAACAGTATTAATTTTTTCTCACATTTTCTTCAAAATGTCATCAAACTTGATGCCACCAAAGATCATTTTTGTTGTAGAAAAATACGGAGGCACCTATGTAATCTATCGCAAAGCCGCGCGTGTATACAAGACAAAAAGTCAAGTGTCCTCTAATTCATGGACATCGAACTTTGGCATAAATACAACCTCTATCGTACAATTTACAACTAATTAACGTCTCATAGCTACCCATTTTTTTCCCATATGTTTAAGAACATACACTGTCTTAGGCATTGAAGTGAATATACGATAACATAGTTTCGATCCATACTCTTGGGAAAATTCTTGTACAAGTCTGGCTTGGTCAAACCAATCCAATCACCAAGCAAGTGTATTGCACTTGCTTTGTGATTCGTCACTTTCCTGGAAGTTACATTCAATCCCAAAGCAAGTATATTACACTTGCCATGTAGTTACTTTGGGTTCTGTCTTCCCCATACCCTGTTAGAAATATTTACATTAACAATCCTCAGTTCAACAGAATTGAATTTGAATCAAATTTAAATTAATATATTCGACACTACTTAATTATATACACTTGTAGATCCTCTTTTAATATATACATCAAGAAAAAAGAGTTTTTAGTTATTACAAATGTCAACTGAAAAATGTTATATTTGTCACGATATACATATACTCCGTATTATATTAGTAATCTGAATTTTGTCACCATAATAATTTCAGCCTATTAGTGACAAGATTTATACATAAATTGTTGCTAATAACAATTTTTGATAAATATAAAATGAATATAACATAAACTTTTGCTAGATTGCGGCATGTTTTTTTTAGACCGATTGCGGCAATTATTATTATCACTAGAATATCACTAATTAAATAATGGCAACTTATAAAGGTAACTGTAAATTTGTCAAAATAATTATTGTGAAAGAACTATGAAATTTGTACCCAGATAAAATGCGTTCAATATATATATATATATATATATATATATATATATATATACTTCAATATTATTCATATGACATGCATTAGTGATTGCATGTATTTGAAATTGCATGCCAAAATGTTGCATTGACATATTTAATACTCCATAAGACATCGATTGTTTCATGCATGAGCAATTTATTTTTTGAATTTAGGGATGTCAGAAAATTAAATTAGAGTCAGACATCTTGAGCTGGGACAGAAGTGGGTTGAAAGAGGGAAAAAGAGTTAATCATAATTATGATGAACGTGAATTTTGAAAGATTGCATTAAATTTGTTACATAAATTATTCGTTTTCTGGTTGGTGGTAATCGTCTTTTTATTCATTTTATTTTTCAGAACATGGACCATATATAACAGTTTACACGTAGACAAGTCTAGGGATTCCCAACATTTTAGAATGATTTTTTTGTCTTGTTATAGAGAGAATCGAAAAATAGTTATAGGACTATTAATTTTATTAAAATTGATTTTGATTATAACTGACTATAATAAAAATTAATTATAAAATAATTGCTTTTGTAATAATTTCCGTAAAATTAAAGTATTACTTTATGATCTTCTAAAATAAATTGATTTTTAGCTTTTTAAGATCCTGATATTGATTATGCCATTGAAGACTAAACACCATAAAAATCACTATTGATCAAAAACAATTTTTATAAATGAAATCAATTTTTAAAAATTACAATAAAGATCTAGAAGTAGTCTCACCGTTGGACCAAACTCATTGATACTAACTAATTTTTACTATTAAAATTGACCAAAGTTTTAGTGTGAATTTTGCGACAAATGAAGATTATTCTTTTAATTACAAAAAATATCAAAAAAATTATGATCAACCTCAACCATAAGTGAAAAGCTCTTAAAAATAAGGCTATTTCATAGTTTATTTATCTAATTTGAAGGTTGTAATAAACTACTTTTTCATTCGCTTACAATTCTTATTTTTCTCCAATTTCGTTCGGGGACAACAATTAAAAAAAAAGGAAGAAAATAATTTTTTTGGATAATTATAATAGCCTCCTTAATACTATTAAGGAATTTGTTTTGACCAACATGTAGAATTCGTGGTCTTTATGAGTATTATTTAAAAATTATTAGTATAAAAATAAATAATACATTTTCGAATAAATTAATGTTCTTAAAATACTTGTGAATTTCGTAAGCATTAGGCAACTACAGTTTGTTCGTGGGCCCGTAATGAATTATATATGGGCCGAAGGTTTACCTAACATATAGAATGCGGGTCCTCATGTTATGTTGGGAAGATATCACAAATTATCCTGTTTAGGCATTAAAGGCTTAAACCATCTTCAACAATTAAAAGTCCTTTGCCCAATTTTCCAATTTAGTTTTATAGAAAAAAATTAAGAAAGAAAATTAAATAGAAACTGCTCTAGAATTTCCATTTCTAAGTTCTCTTTTTGGACAAAGAAAAAGTGAAGCATACTTTAAACAAATTTGGGTTTGATTCTTAGGTTATTTATGAATTATAATTTACTTTCATTTCGGAAAGATAATTAGCAAAATATGGTTTATGTTCTTTATGAGAACAGTATCAATCACTTGGATCAAATTCACAGCTTTGCATTACTCTTAATCCAAAATAAGTTTATAATGACATAACAAATTTAACTCGAAAATTTATCGATGTTATATATATATATATATATATATATATATATATATATATATATATATATATATATATAAGATTGAACAAACTGAATAAGAGGGTAACATATGATATATAAATAACAAATGTTGACAGTTTAGTTTTATGGACTAGAAATTAATTAATGTAATTATATGTCATTTTTATAAAATTGACTAACTGCGAATACATTAAAGACGTACCGTGTGAATCTACAATGAGTTTGGTTAGAAATAGAACTAGCTAGATAAGTTGATCAATGTGAATGTGAAAAATCTTAATTTTGAACTCATATGACTGAGATAAGTCACATCAAAATTAATGTGAAAAATCTTCAGAACAAAACCCTATTTCGGAAAAACACAATGATTTGAACTCAGTACAAATAAACGAACTAATTAAGACAAAAAGAGGACCACGTTACAATATTACAGCCCATGCAATTCAACGAAAAATTAGGACCACGTACCCGACATATTACAACCCAATTTTTCAGCAGAATCCTTCGGAATATTAAATAAGATAATCCATATCAGTACTACTGAATCATGATTTCAATAAGTTGTGAGGCTACATATGTAGGAGTATAAATTTACTCAATTAACCTTCCAAGAAGAACCAAGTAGGAAGTGATTTTATCCTAGGAACAAAAGCTAGAAGGAAAAAAAAAACGTAGCTCAAGAAAGAGGTGGGGATTAACATTGATATCCAATTCATGTATGACATTTAGTCTTAACACGCCCCCTTATATGTAGATGGGTTGAACGTGTGGGTAAAACAAGCCCAACAACGTGACATATGAAAGTCCAACCTTGCAAATTGAGACATGTGGGTAAATGTTTATGATAGTCCATGTCTAGCTATCTGGACAAATAATGACAACCCATTTTTGTTATATGTGTGAAGCATGTGGATAAAGAATAAAAATTGATGTGGGATGTAAAATCCTACACTCGGAGCTTGCCTTCAAGTCATATGATTTTCAGCTATCAAGCTTTTTCGCATATGTGGTCGATCCAGCAAAACAGACAAATACCAAGTCAGGGGTGTTTCGACCTAGCCTCTTCCGATGATTAATTGATTTGTACTTAGCAGAGGAAAAAATTAGCTAGTGTATGGAAGAGATATTAGGTTTTAGTGTTAGGCTTTTATTTTGGATGCGGATCTCCCTTGACCTTAGGCCTTAACCGAAGCATAAGTGGGGGGAGTGGCTGCCTCGTATGGCGCAAAATTTCCTTCAAATAAGGGATTTGTTGAGCTTAATGAACTCCAAAAGTATATTTAATATTTCGAGCTAGTTAAGACAATTGTGCCTTAGGTCGTTTTTACTATGATATGTGTTGTTTGTTGATGTATACATATCTTTGCAAGTATTCGTATATATGTTATTGAGCTTCTTTTAGCTCCTTGAATACCTTGTAAAGATGATCAGACTTGATTATACCATTCAAGATTACGTGTTGAACTCGTAATGAATGAATTGGAGTCGACCTATTTGTGATCGACAGTTCGAATTCTTTGATCTATACTCTAAAGTTGGGCATGTGAGGCCATCTATGGTGTATTTCTACATCAATAGTCCAACATGTGAACAATAAGAGCCCACCACCTCGATCTGGTGCTTGAGATTTTAATACAATATTAGGCCATCTCCAGTGGGTATGGACTCTTCTTTCCCTCCGGACTCCTCTTTTTATAGTCATCTTCAGTGACTCAATCTTCACATTATATTTAATTCAAATTCTCATACTTCCCCACTCTCACTTAATCTTCCCAACTTTTTAGCATGATAATAATAATAATAACAACAATAATAATAGTAATTAAGGCAGTAGTAAATTAAATATTGGCATTAATAATAAGTAATTTAACATTGGCATTAATAATAAGTAATTTAACATTGACATTAATAATAACTAATTTAGCATTGGCATTTATAATGACAAAAAATATTTAAAATAACAATACAATAACATTACAATAATTAATAATTCATATATGAAAATTCATCGCCGTTGCCACCATTATTGCCGTTGTTGTTGCCATTTATTATAATGTAACATTATTACCATTTATTCCACAAAATTCTAATTCTCATATTTTTTCACTGTCAATTAAAAATAATAGAGCTAAATAATAATAACACTTAATAAATATTGTACATAAAATTACAGTATGACAAGTTATAAATGTACAAAATGCATAAGTAATAAAAATATTTAAATGTTAATAAATAATTTAAGTTACTATTTAAATAAAAAATAAAATAAAAAAGTATATGAGGCCAGCCCAATTTAAAAAAAACAAAAAAAAAAAAGAAGAAGAAGAAGAAAGAGACATTGGGGCTGGCCGCATTGTCCAGCCCCAACAAGAGATGGGTGGTGGGTGACCACCACCCCACACCCCACACCCCTCTCCCCCCGATAGATTATTTAGTGCAACCGCTACACCACATCATCAAATACATGTGGTGCATCTCACCAATACACTTGAGACATGTAGAGTTATAGTTCACATCACCCCATATTCTGGCCATGTTCCCAAAAAAATAGAATTTCAAAAAATTGTGTTCACATTGCTAGAACATGGGTGATATGGATTATTACTCCACATGTCTCAAATGTATTGATGGGTTGCACCAAATGTACTTAATGATGTGGTGCAGCGGTTACACTAAATAACTTCTCCTCCCCCCCCTCCTACTCATTAAAGTGTATTTTATCTTCCCTTCCCCCATGAATTCTCTTTCCCATTGAAACATTGGAGATGCCCTAAAATTGGATTGAGGTCCACATGGCTTGTGTCAAAGGCTATCTCCAATGCTCAAGGGGGAAGAGCTTCCCACTTGAAGGTATGGAGATGACCATCTTTATTGATTCTAGGGAATGCCTCCTTAAATCCAACTACCCATTGCTCTAAGGGTTGGAGCAAGTCAATGTTGGCTTGTCCCGTCCCTTGAGTCTTCAAGTCAAGGAATTTTTGTTTTTTTGGTTTTATTTATTTTTTGTTAATAAAATTCCTTTTTTAAAATAAATTCCTTTAATTTATGCTTAATTTTAAAAAAAATATAATCTTTATTTAAGAAACTTAAATAGTAAAATTTAATTATTAAACATTAAAAGAACGTTCCTTTAATTTAAGAAATTTGACATTAATAGTCTGTAAATTTAATAATATTGTAAGAAACATAAATATCATTTATAATATAATTATTATTAAGTGATGGGGAAAACGAGGATTGAAATTAAATGAAATTGATAGATTGAGTCATTGGAGATGACTATGAAAAAAAAAAGAGGAAGTTGGACTTAAGTTGAAGAGTCATTAGAGATGACCTAACTCTCCTCAAAAGCTAGTTCAAAAAAAAAAAATTTGAGGATTGTTCAACACCTTATAAGTAGTGCATAGTCTTGATATCCAATCCTCATGAAACATTTTGTCTCAACACTCTCTTTTCACGTGTTGGCAGGTTGAATGTGTTGGTGAAGCAAACACAACATGTGACATAGGGGTGTTCACGGTTCGGATAATCGACCGAACCGAACCGAACCGAAATGAGTTCGGTGGAAATCGAACCGAACCAAAGCTATTCGGTTCGGTTTTCGGTTTTGAGATTTGGCCTAATTCGGTGTTCGGTTCGGTTTGGTTATTTTTGTTTGGTTAACCGAACCGAACCGAACCGAAAACCGAATTTTTGATTCAAATGTTAACATTTTTTGTTCGATTTTATGGACTTTAAAATTCTTTAATCTTATGCCTATGGATATGATTTCTTTTTTTTTTAATTTATGTCAATTGAAGATTATTAAATGTTAGTTTTTGTAGTTGTATTGTAAAATTCTTTAATTTTATGCCTATGATATGAATTTTAGTTTAATTTATGTCATTTGATGATTATTAGATGTTAACCACTTTACTATGTAGTTCTATGTAATGTTTAATAATGATTAGTGTTATGGTTACCTATTAATTTGATGTTTTTTTTTATGATAAATGATTTAGTATTTGATTATATAATTTTAATAAATTATCAATAATATAAAATTTCGGTTAAACCGAAACCGAACCGAACTGAATCAAAAAAATTCGGTTAAAACCGAATTAAGATGTTCGGTTCGGTTTTCGGTTCGGTTTTCGGTTCGAAAAATCAAGAACCGAAACTTTTGTTATCCGAAATTTCGGTTCGGTTTTCACCGAATGAACAACCCTAATATGACATACGAAAACTCAATATTCTGAATTGCGATATATGTGTAAAGGTTCAACAATAGTTATCTAGATGAATAATGACAACCAGTCTTTATTATTTGGGCGGAACCTGTGGGTAGAGAATGAGGCTCAACATGTGAACAAGAAGAGCCCATCACGCAAAGACGTGACCCATATTAATATGTGGCTCTGATATTATATTAGATACACATGGATTGGCCTAAGGTTCATATGCTTGAGTCTAACTCACCTTAAGCTAGCCCAAGTGATGATTGTGCAAAACCCATATATATAAGGAGTACTTAGTGTTGATATCCAATTCATGTGGAACATTTAATCACACAAAAATCTAGTTTGAATTTTTGTATAGATTTAGTGAGTTTTAATTTTCAAAATTCTTGGTTTGTATTAGGTTTCACATGGATTGGGCTAAATCTGCTTAAACGACTTTGGTCTAACTCACTTCAAAAGTTAGCTCAAGAGTTGATGATACACAAGACATTATAAGGTAAACTTAGTATTGATTTTCAATTCATGCGGGGACATTTAGTTTCAACATTCACGTGTGGATAAAACAAGTCCAACATGTGATATATTAAATTCCAGCCTTGTGAATTTGACATGTGGGTAACATACAAATAATTACAGTCTAGGCCTTGTTAACTGAACAAATAAGTGGTTATATTAATCTCATATTAAATATCAGATGGATTATGTTAAGCCCACATAAAATATTTGGGCCTAACTCCCCTAAGAACTAGTTTAAAAGTTAAAGATTGTCTAATATCTTATAAGTTAAACTTAATATTAATTTTCAATCGATGTGAGACATTTAATCTTATTATCCATGCAAAAAATACTCGACTGAAATAGTCCTATGTTATTGTCGAGATTTGATAAAGGGACATCAGTTATTATCAGGCAAGAATAAACAAGAAAATGTTGTGCAAGTATTTGAACATTAATCTTGATATTTGAAGAGTAAATTATGACACTGAAATTGTATGTTAATTTTATTAACATAATGTTTCATCAAAATTCTGTTTTTAAATGTCATTGTCCTTTCATCAAAATTCATTTTGTTTTAACCTCAAACTAATTTTATATTTCCTTACTATTAATTAATTAAAAATAGTTCTTATCATGGCAATTTAGTTAATCATTTTATTCATATTAACACAATTCAATTAATACTTGTGTTATGTGCATATTGAAAATTTAAAAAGTTGGTATGCTTTGAATTATCCTTACAGAAATATGTTACTACTATTTATGTTTTATGTGTACAGATAATAGTTGAAAAATTCAAAACAATACAAGATATACTTTTCTCATAATAGTTGAAAAATCATTGTACGTTAACAAATCTGATTTATATAGCAAATGTGGTTGGATTAAGTGGTCTAAAACGACTTGTTAAAACTCTGATCTCCTGCTAAATTATAGATATATAACAAATCCAATGAAGTTTCTTATTAAACTGAACCACCAATATCGTGACTAATCTTCTGCTGTTGTTAGACTTCTATTTTTAATTTAAATTTTGCTAGTTTGCTACATCTTTGACCTTCAAGTAATATTTTATCTCATATTATTCTGTTAGTTAGTTTAATATGACATGCTCTGCACGTGAGTTTGGCTAGAATAATTTTTTCATTTTCAAGGACTAAAGTGTAACATAAATAGGACTTTTGGCCGCTTGCACCCGCGAAAATGGGCCTTTTGGCATATTGCACCCTCGAATTTAAATTTTGGCAGATTGCACCCTCAAAATACATAAGCATTGGCAGATTGCACCCTCTAAATTTTTCCGGCCAAATAATTCGCCGGAAAATTAAAATTCTGATGTTAGCAAGGGTATAATTGTCTTTTTAATTCAATTCCCTCCAAAGAAAATTATTACCCCCAAAAAATTAAGCCAACAAAATTAAATGTGTAGTTTAGGTGTTAATTTGTCCATTTACACATTAATTTAATCTAAATTCCTAAAAGAAAAATATAAAAACCATGCTCCAGCAACACCGATTAGGGCTTTATCATATTCTCACTTCAATTTTGCCCTATTTTTGCATCACATTTACTATAAAATCGAAGTTATATGTAATATTAGGTATTATACACCGTGTATTGATCAATGGGGTGGAGACTGATAGTAGAAGAAGATGAAAATTATGAGTTCCTCATTCCCTTGGGTTGTCAAGCTCCACATTATGGTAAGAAAATCGATTATTAATTTTTTTTGTTATTCACACATATTTTCGGGCATGTTCCTTTCATAGTACTATATTTATATATATTTGTTTGTCTCTTTCATACACTAGAGCCATGTTTGTTTGGGTTGTTATTTTTTACTTATATTGACCTGAGTTGTTTGTTTTCAAAATATATTTGTTACTTTAATGATGTTTTTTGCATAAAAATTATTGTCGTGAATGTTTAAACAAAGTATTATGTTTAGCATGTGCAGCCAAGATACATTTGTTGCTAAAAAATGGTTGAAAGATTTAAATATGTTGTAAAAAAAAAATTTGGCACAAAATTTAAATTTTTGGATGGAATTGAATTAAAAAGACAATTATACCCCTGCCAACATTAGAATTTTGATTTTTCGACAATTATTTGGCCGAAAAATTCTAGAGGGTGCAACCTGCCAAAGCTTATGTATTTCGAGGGTGCAATCTGTCAAAAGACTCATTTTTCAGGGTGCAAGCTGCCAAAAGTCCACGTAAATATTAACTAAATGATTATATTGTACAAAAATTGCCCAAAATGGACTACATCTTTTAAATCAAATGACGAAATTATCCTCCTCAAAATCATATGTTTAACACGTTCTTTCTTATTAATCAGAATCTCGTCAAAAGAACTAATGGTGAACAAAATATTAATTTGAAGGACTAAAATCTAGCAAAATTTAGATTATGAACGAAAGTGTAACAACATGCAAAGAAAGATTAGGGACAATATCGATCGGTGATTCATCCTTCTTAATACTACAAAAACTCCATTCAATCATTCAAAAGAGAGAGTAAGTTCTCTAATTTACATTTTCAATATTATTCTCCTTACTAAAGCTCTCAAAGCCCTCACACTAATTAACTAGATTGTTGAAGGATCCGAACCAGAGCCATGCCGGTTCCTCTAGTTGTTTGTCTTGTGAAAACAAAGTCGAAACCATGTCTCTTCCGACTTCACATATTCATGGTGTGTAAAGTTAGTGGATGAGCCAAAAGACTTGGACAAAATCCCATGTTCGCCCCTTCAACAATTCTTCACATTACTTTACACAAAATACACAAATATGAAATCTTATACTACCAAACCTTTTCAATATATCAAATCTCCTCAAAATTAATTACATTCATAAATCCAAAGCACAGTTAAAAAACATGCATCTTTAAGGCCTAATCAAGCAATGCACTATTAATATTACAAATACCTTGTTCCACATACGGCCGAACGAAAGTTCTCCTCCACCATACCTCAAAAGCTCTCTGCAGATTCGGACAATTATCGCCCGCCTTGAGAAAACTCCCCAACCAAGAAAGCAAAATACTCTGCTGATCCTCTAAAGGCAATGTCAGGATAGTCCTACCTATTCCTTCTTCCACAACCTTTCGATCGAATGATCTACACCCGTGTTGTAACCAACTATAGTCGTTAATCAACGGCTGTAACCATGTCTTCAGCAACAAATGACGAGTATCTTTACACGGAAGAAGCTCCCCTCTTCCTATTCCTACAAATAGCCTTGCGGTAATTGTGCTAACATGGTGTCTAGAAACTACCGGAAGTTTCATGTGAAGCGAAGCCAACTCATTTTGACTAGCCCAAATCACGGCAAATTTATCGGCTGATTGTCTGTCGGCTAAAATATCGAGCAACCACAAGAGATTATCTGCCTCTAAAGCTATTAACTTTATAACTGGTTCTCTTGTATCTAGAGGTTTGTCGGCAAAATCAGATTCAGAAGCTTGTCTGAATTGAGACAATAAAGAATCTAAGGAGCTTTTGCATGAGGAGTATATGGTTTTGTTGCATAAGTCGGATGAGGCTGAAGAGCTAGGAAGAGTGTTGTTTTCTCTCAGGAGTTTGAGTACAATTGGTTTCATTTCACGTCTTCCTTTTTCTTCGTGGCTTTTGAGGACTAGCTCTAATATGTGAGAAAGGGTGTCTTTATGTGGTTTTGATGAAGTTTCGGAAGACACTCGTTTAAGTACTGGTTTGACTCCAATGTTTTCACCTTCGAGATGCAAGATTGAAGAAACCACTTTCTCTTCTTCTTCTTCCCCAACCCATGGGACTGCTTCTAAGTACTCCAAACATGAGTGGATGCACGTTGTAAAACCAAGTTTTTCAGCAACCTACATAAAGTAGTCTTTGTCAGAACTATAAAACATACTACAAATAATTTCACATAGTAGTAACCTTAAGATGTGTGACTTAATTTCATAGAATAGAATCAAACAAGAACACAAAAGCACGAGTGTTGAATTATATCAAAGAGTTACATATTTTTATGAAAAATCAAGTGTTAAGTATGCTCAATTTCATGTTGTTCACATAATCCAAAAACACACATATATAGCACAAGCAACTTTTACATGATATAAGCTGGAGATGGGCTACTTCAAACTCGAGATTATTTGAGCATGGAAAGAATATTGTAATGGAAGGTTTTATCGAGGTTGCAAATCCATATAGAATTATAATACTAGCAAGTCTAACTCATTTATCACCTCTGGGACCAGAGCCTATTTAGGATTTTGTTGGCCTAGTTATAGCGAAAATATGGATCCAGCACAAAAGCTTGTGCCTTTTTCATTTGTGAAAGAAGATTAAGTTTCATATCGTATTAGAAACACCAAAATCACAATCAATTTAGTATTAACAAGGGAAACAAAGAACTAGTTCAAGGTTATGTTTGGTTTATAGATTTTAGTGAGGAGAATGATAGGGAAAATGAAAATGGACAAAACTAGAGCTTATGCTATGGTTGTTGAATTCTACTGATTAAAATACTAAGAAAAATGTGTTTCTTGCATCAAATAATAGGAAAGTGAGCTTAGCTTCTTATTTCTCATCGTTGTTTCTTCTCGATTTTCCTCACTAGAATCGCGAATCAAACACAGTCTTAATGTTTTATATAGAAACACATTTTCCTTAGTGTTTTACTCACTAAAACTCAAGAATCAAACACAGCCTTGGCGTGATCGTAGTTTAAACCAAGCAAACAAAGAACTAGTTCAAATAAAATATCAGTAAATCTACTTGAACTAGGTACAAGTTGGTCTCAAACTAGCATAATACATTAAAACAGTTCATCACAGATCACTTGTGTTTGTAAGGAAAACATCAAAATTCTGTAAGATAACATTAAAATAAATACTGACAATATCACATCAACATCTATATCAAGCAACTGAATATTTAACTGAAAAGATACAAGACAAAATACGAGGTATAGTTCTCTTCATTACCTTAAGTATACGCAACACACGTGCAACGCTTTGCTTGATCAACCGTTGCTTAAGTTCTTTACAATACATCAACCCAATAGTATCAACATATATCTCAACATCCTCGCAGTCGTCAATTTCCAGACAAGGAAAAATCAGCTCTTGTTCCATTATTTTGCTAGCAAAAAGTTTACTATTTTCAACTAATACACTCCTATGAACGCTTAACTTCACCGAAATACCTTGCTTTCCGAACAAAATGACCTTCAAATCACTACTTCCAGGTTCACCAAACTCAATTGTTACCTTTCTTGGAACACTTTCAGCCTTTATCTTAGGCGTCTTCTCATTCATCAGTGAACCACTATTAAGAACAGGTGCCTCAGAACTATGACTTCGTTGCTCATCAGTAACGATAGTAGATTTTGATGATGAAGTACCTGGTTTTCTTTCGGTTACTGAGGTTTGTTTTTTCGGAATTAAGGTACTTTGGGTTGATGGTTTGGATTTGTTTAGAGGATTTTGTGTTTTGATTGTCTTTTGAAACACAACTGGAGAGGGACAACACCAGAACCCTTCTGGGGTGACAGCAATTGGGACATTCCTAATTTTGGTTTGACCTTGTTCTACTTTTGGAAGTCTAATTTCGGCCATTTTCAAGAAGATTTTCAACTCTAATTTAAGTTAATACATGGCATTAGCCATGGAAACAAAGAAGTTATGCTTCGAATCAATTCGAGCTAATCCTTGTTTGTTTCTATCAGTAAAGAGTGAAGAACACAAAAGCTCTTTTATTTGAGTATTAATAAGCACTCTGTTTGCAAGAATTAATGCAAAAGAAAAGAATAATTCCCAATAACAATAGATCTCCTAAAACTTACCAAATTCTTCAACAGCACAAGAAATTGAAATGAACCAAAACTAACTACTTCTACACAACCAATCACAGAAATGTAATTTCCATTTCAGTAAGTATGTATGTAAAGAACAAAACCAACTAAGATTTCTCAAATTGCATACTTTAATTTGCTCTGGAAAACAATTAACCAGAACAAATATCAGTAGTAAAAGAACTATTAAAGGTAAATCTTCTGGAAATCAGAAAGAAGCATAAAGATTGGATTTTTATATACCCATTTAGAAGGCATTTCCAGAAAACAACAAAAACTCACCAACAAACTGAGAAAGAGAAGGTTTTTCAGAATACCCACATCCCTTTCCATATTATCTCTTTAATTAATTTTATGAGCCATTTGAAAATGATTGAAGAGTGCTTCGATGTCAAGCATCAAGGGAACCACTTTAGCTAGGGACTCAAACAGAGTGGAATGATGAGATGAGCGCATTTAGATATTTTTTTTTTTATTTAAAAGATTATTATTAAAGTAAATAAAGGACCACATGGACATGACATGAGGAGGTAAGAAAAGAGTAAAGTTAAAACTGTTGTATTATGGATGTTTTTGTAACTTCGCCACCTTGACTAGATGTGAGTATGAGGATGCTTTCTTTATTTTAATTATTAATTTTCTGGGTCGGAGTCTGATTATATCATGTGTCTCTTCTGCAAATTCTGTATATTGTCCTGTCCCGGACGAGATTATTTCTTGAATATAGATGACGTAACGGATATAATATATTTCAAATAAACTGTGCATATCAATTAAGGGTTGATTATAAAATTTTATGCTTATATGAATCTATGTGGACCTAATTTTATCGTACCGCTAGATTAAATCGTAATTAATTCAATTTGTGTTTGGATGAGGATCAAGGTAAACTCAACCAAAATGAATAAAAGCATATTATACATTTTTTTTTTATCTTAAACTATATATAATAGGAGAAAATACACGATATTATCATACTTAGTAAGTGATTTAAACAAACTTAATTTAAATTGTGTCTGAAATATTTCACTGAAATCATTCAAACTGATGTATGAACTAAAATTCATTAAAACCATATTTATTAAAACCGGTCCATATAAAAATTTAAGCACAATATTATGAAATGTAATATCTGTTACACACAAAAACAAAAATAAAAATAAAAATGTGAGGGGGAGAGAGAGAGAGAGAGAGAGGAGACAGGCCTGCAAAATGAAATGGGGATGTGGGCTTCCCACATTGTTCTTTGCTTTCTTTATCTTTAATTTTATTGGGTCTCGGGGCATATCTCTTGCTTTTTTGGAAAAAGAATCTCTTCTACTTGAAGACAACGTAGATTACACGCCACTTTTTTTGCAACTCCAATTGACCAGAAAGAATACACTTTCCTCTCTCTTTGAGTTTGTGAAAATCAAAATTTAATAAAATTATTACTATATCTGTAAATGGTAAAAACCACGTAATGGTTGTTTGAGATTCTTGAATTCTTTTTTTGCAATAAATAGAGTTTGACTAGTTAAGACAAGACGGAAATGGAATTTAGGTAAACGTATCTGTCTGTCGATGTTGTCCTTAGCGTTTTATTATGAATGAAATGAATGCTAAAAATGATATACTTAATTAATTCCCTTGTAACTATATATCTACTGTATGATTATTTCAGTTGCTTTAGACAATTATAATAAATTCATTCCATTAATAAAAAGGTTACTTTGCTCTAGTATCCCCGAAAACAATTATAAAAAACAAAATCCAGATTAAAACATTTCATAGGTGAATTTGTAAAAGCATACATACCCTTTAACAAATTTGATTTCTTAGGATGCTCTCCACTAGTTGGTTAATTATGCCCACTTTTTTAAAGGGGATCTTAGGGCCTATTTGGATGGGTTTTGGCTCGATTTTGTAGGTTTCGGTTTAAAAAAATTGGTTTGGGTGATTTCGATGAAACCTTCAAGACTTCATTTGGATGGGTTTTGGCTCTTGAATTTTGTGATTAAAATAAGTTGAAACCCACTTGGATTGAGTTTGGATGTTGGGATTTAGGGGATGAAGTAGGTGATAGATGTCAAATCAATGTCTTTTTTAGTGAGATTTGGGGGAAAAAGTATGTGGTAGGTGTCAACTCAATGTTTTATAGGTTTGAAGAGTTTGAGAGTGAGTTTCTGAATAGGTTTTTTGTGGTTTATGGGTTTGGCGAAAACTCATTTGAAATGTTTTGGCTTGGTCTCACGAAACCCGCGAGACCGGGCCAAAACTCATCCAAATACAGCCTTAGAATTATTTGTAGAAAAAAAGTGAACTGAATTTTAGTTAGATCCCCCAGCTATATACTGTAACAATTACTTACGAAAAATATAAGTTTAATAAATTTGTTATGTGATTGCAGTAGCTTCAATAAAAAAAAATGAATTTGCTTATGTGATTGATTAATACATTAGGTCCATTAATCATTGAATCCCACACGTTACGTACAAAATGCAAAGCAATTCGAGTAGGTCACGTGTTTAATTGTAAAACTCATTGAGTGATTTCGAATTTCTTTTGACTTCACTCCTTTTTTGGCGTTATATTTAGACATATGAACATGGTTTTGCTGTAAAATTGACATAGTAATCGGCAAGTGATGAGCGTGTAATAAAAGGCACAAAAGGAAAAAGAAATTCACTTGGTCTAAATCATAAATGTAGTATATGTTTTGCCATTTGATATAAAAAATCCTCAAACAAGTTCTTAAATTAAGATGTTTAAGATCAAAATTCTGTGTACTGTACCGGTAAAGTTACACTTACAAGAATGCTTAAGATTAAAATCGATAAGATGCTTCTACATTAATAAAAAGAAAAAGAAAAAAAAATTTGTAGACTACAATGAATCAAAGATTAAAGTAGTACATAGCTGGATTTCAGAGGACAAACCAACTTCTAAGAGACATGAAAGATACAAACAAGTTTGCATACTGTCAATTGGTGTTATTCGTTCTTTTTGAAGCCCGTGAAGAATTTAATACAGCCTTCCTCTGCAATTCGAAGCTCCACAAAGACACAAACATCCTTCTCCGGGTAATAGCTTGTACCGGAAGTCATATGTCAGTTCCTCCCCCAAAGCTATCTGAAGAGAGGCAATAACAAGGAAGAATTGGACTATTAAATACGAGAAATGATTCAAAAATTGATTAGTCTAACCAACCAAGAACATTGAACATACTTAGCAATTTAAACAAAAAGAATTGGAGTGTGCTTACATCTCGGCTTGCATAGAGACCAATGTGTGCAAGCTGACTATCCATGCTTTCTACAAGAACTTGATGATTCACAAGATTTGGCGAGCAGCTAAGAACAGTAAACGCCAGGCAATAGAATCCATATACAACACAAATAACATCAGCAAAAGTTACGTAAACTTTTTAATGCCCAAGAAAAGTTCCCACAACAAAAAATATCCAAAAGCAGATTAATGCAACATTCCTCACCTATGGTTAATGTAACGTGAAACATTTCCATAGTTTGTGGCATCAATTACGTATGGGACCTGGTCTTCGATCAATCGGCTCATGTCATTAATGTGAGCATCAATCTCATAAAAATATTTGCAACCCTCTGTACCATACCTGCTTTTTTCAAATACAAGAGACACGAAATAGTTAGATCATTAGGAGGAAAAAAAACGTTAATGAAGAACAGATCGATGAGTGGAAGATCTAACCTATTACGTCTCTCATTTGCTTCTTTCTCGTCTATGACCTCCCCAAGATACTCGCATATAAAGGTGCCACGAAGAATTGCTGTCCTCGCCCTCACAGCCCAACCCTTCAATCACAATGGCAATTTATTAAGTCAAATAGCCACCCTATGTAAAAATAATTGAAGAATACTTGTGTAGCTAGCGTGACAGAACCAAATAACTTGTGCATGAGAATAATGAAACCCATACATGTTGCCCATTCATGACTGTTTGAAATATGAATCATGCATTCATATGGAAGTTTCAAATATAAGTAGGGAGTTACCTTTCTCTCGGTTTTAAATATTTCCAACTTCACTTGCACTCCATTTTGCAAAACCCTGTTTTGACAAGATTTACTGCAGCAGCACCTCCGATTGCACTCGTAAACTAGATAGCCCTCCTGATAATTTGTGCACAAACTTTTACATGTTATATAGGACTACATATAGCATCGAAGATAACAGTTGTGGGATGAAAATATGAGGAAACTAGGAAGAAGATGTAAGTACCTCCAATATGATTCGACCTCTCTCATCATAAGCAAATCTACGGTGCATGGGGTTTCCATAAATATCTTTTGCATCTTCGTAATCATTGTCGAAAAGATATGAATGGTCACATGTTTCAGCAGAGCACGTTGAATGTACACAAGCACATCCCAGTTGTGAACTCTGCATATGCACAAATATCAAACATTAGAAAGTTCCATTCAAATGCATTTATTAATGCTGGAAAAGTGCTGATATTAGCCAGGGTAAAAGAATAACTACAGCGAAAGTCCTAAAATCTAACAAATTCTACTGTATTTTATTGCTTCTGACATTACCAATCTACGGTGCACATCATTGCCAGTTATTATTAGTGGCTCGTTTTTCATTATATACTCAGGTTCGTTAAAGGCACAATGCATGAGATCCCTCCTACTCTTTAGATCCTAAATACTTTAGATTGGTGAAGTGCCACTTAAGACAAAATATACTATAGAATAATAAATAGGATTTTTTTTTTCTTTTTCCTGAAAAAATAGGAAATATTTTGTATTAGTCACTAAGATATTATTTGATAACATTATCATCTAGTTCCCTCTCTCTATATTTCGTAAGAAAATGGTTACTTTCAAAAACATTTTCTTCAATAATCAATCTGAAATGCAACGTAAAAGTTACTTTCTTGTCTTAAGGACAAGAAGAATCTCAAAGTTAGTCATGTCAAACATTATATTAAGTGAAGGTAATTGTAATTAATATAGCAATTACCATCTCGTCCAGCATTCATGTCAAAATTACCCATGGACAAGACACAGACAAGTTGCGTGAAAATACCTCTACTTCAAGAGCAAGAGATTGATTAAGCAACGGCTTTGTAACGTAGGTAAAGCTTTCCCATGGAAAGGAGTACTGGGTCATTTGGCCATCGGGTCCCTCAGCATTCAAAAGATTTTCATCCACCACACAAGCTATTGGAACTGATTCCTGTCCAAAACTTATGTCATCGCATAATACAATATTATTCTCGGACAGATCCAGGCAAAAATGTCGGGAATCAATAACACAGTGACTTTCATCCATTGTCCAGTCTGAGGTTATTTGATTAGACTGAACAGGAGCTGCAGCCTTAAATATATTGTCCGATGAGGGCACCAGTGGGGACAAACTTGGTGACCTTACATTTGGTGTGCAACCTTTAGGACAAATGAAGCCTGGTTGGTGCCACTGAACTAATATATTATGCTCACTGCATAATCGGGCAGCTTTCAGATACATCCTTTTGGGAAGAATTCCATATTTACCCTCCAATGAGGCTTGCAGATTTACCTTGCAGCAAGCTGAGCCTGCCATTGCTAAAATTTCTGAATTACTTGGATGTGATTTTGTTTTCTTAATTTCAGAAAATATTAGTTTAGCGACAGCTGAGCATTGAGAATCTGCCAACCTACCAAGAGTAGCCACCTCAGGTACGGAAGATTGGGCCATAATTTCCACTGGACCAACTGAATTTGATGCTTGAATGCGTTTCTTTAAATTTTGGACACTTCTGTTTCTAATCTTATATGATGCCGAATTCAAAGTCTTTTTGAAACGGGGACGAGTGAGTCTCCCTGATTTCAATTTCTGAGCGTAAAACTGAATACCTTTCTTTGTCAGGCGAGGACCAGTGGGGTTTTGGCTCATATGAGCAGCTTGATGATGACGCCCAAGATCAGGTAACAAATCAAATTTTAAGCCACAAAACCGGCAAATAAATCTACGGTTACCTGACTGGTTCTCAGGTTTCTTATCTTCTACAGGAGCTGACTTGTTTGGCTCAACTTTTGGCAAAGAACCTTCATCTCGTTGTGGACCAGTATTTGACAACCTTAAGTCGGAAGGATGAACTGAGAGCACGTGCAACCACAACTGATCTGGATTTCCAAAATGGCTACCGCAAGGGATACACTGTAAAAGCATGCAGTTTTCGACAAACTGCACATGATGCCTCTCCTGCACATGTGCTTCCAAAACCTTCTTATTAGTAAA
The DNA here is from genome assembly GCA_003313485.2 of Penstemon barbatus. Classification (NCBI taxonomy): domain Eukaryota; kingdom Viridiplantae; phylum Streptophyta; class Magnoliopsida; order Lamiales; family Plantaginaceae; genus Penstemon; species Penstemon barbatus. Next base: position 64,927,397 of record CM064880.1, read on the forward strand.
AGAATCCAGACAAATTGCACAAACATAGCCTCTGAAGAGCCATTGAGCTTCTTTCTTATGGTTATCCATCCAGTGTGTGCCAAGTGCTTGGTCATCGAGAAACTTTTCCGAGCAATATTTACACTTGATGACATTTTCGTCAAGATCGCTATCATTAGAACGCTCAACCTCAGTTGGAACTAATTCTTCACTAGTTGAAGCTTGCAAGTTTTGACCCTCCCCAAAGCCCCAGAGCTTCTTCAACCTCTCTTTTTCATTGCATACCAATTTCACCAAAAAATTCCCTACTCTATAATCTTTTGAAGCTTCAGAAATTGCCCATTGAAATTGTACTTCCTTAGGCACTGGATTTCTTAAAGATAATACACTTTTGAAAAGCCTGTAAAAAAGTTCGCATGCTTGATGTAACTGCAATTTATGCTCCCTTGATTGACAATCTTTTAAGAGCTCTAAGAACACTTCCTTGGAAACTATCCTAGTCTTTCCATTTCTTGCACGTTTAAGCCAGCTTGGTATATGTTTCTCACAGTAGAGTGAATGCCTTTTTGGAGTTTCTAAACAAGGTTCATTGCTGCCCTGGAGCAATGTACCTATGCACTGCACGGTCTCGTCAGTGCTGGGAGTTTGATGAGGATTCTCTATCATGCTGCTTTCTGGGATGAAGCCTTTCAGATTAAAAAGTGGATCCACTTGGGTGGAAGATTCATTTTTTCTGGCAAGCACAAAGCTCGGAGGACTTTTAGTCTCTGGACACATAAGAAGTTCCTCATTTTTCCTTTTAAGTTTATTAACCGGAGATGTCATGTTTTTACCATCATGGGGCCTGTGTTTCTTGCAGAAAGAAAAACCAATTAGAGCTCGGTGTTTGCATTTAGTTCCAAGAACTGTGGTGCCTCCACACATTGGTGAGTCAACAGGAGGTGATGCTTCAACTTTTGCTGAACTTCCAGCAAAACGAGAGGCCATATGCACGCAACAATATACATCGCCGTCATTAGCATACCTCACACACTGCCTTCCTTTAGCTTCAATGAAAGCTACACATTGTCGATTATGGTTTCCCAATTCGAAAGACTTTTTAACAACAATGTTAGAGGGAGTCAGTTCCAGACCTTTAGTCTGAACAATCTCTAAATTACCAGCCTCAACAACTATATCATCCCATTTATTAGCTACAATACCAGGAGATCCAGTCGGGGCAGCATCCACAATAGAACTATCTCTTTTTGGAATTTCAGAAGCCAATGTTGCAGTACTTACAACATTATCACCATTAAAAAAAGTTGAGTTCATTTCTAAAGGAACAGATTGATGTGAACTAGATGCATGTGTATCAGCGCGACGGACCTCGAGCTTAGGCCTCTTCCTGCTCATCTGAATGTCTGTTGTCAATGGGCTGTCACTAATAGGCTGGTCTACACCTATAGCAGTGACTACAGGATGCGAAACTGAAAACCATTTCATGACCTCATGTTTCCAACTCTTCCAGTCGGATCCCAGCTCCAACTGGACTGCTGCACTAGATAGTGAGTTTACCTCATCCCATAAGATCGAGTCAGTCAGTTCCTAAACAGCAACAGATGAAAGAAGTTACAGTTGTAGTAAACTGGCAACAACTTCGAAATTCTATGAATTAATTCTAACTGAAATGTCAAACAATCAAAAGAGTAATCATACATTACGATGCATCACAAGAAGTACACTCCTCTCTCCAGTTATAACAAAAAAGCTTCAAAAAGAATTGCCCGTAATTTGCCTTAAAAAAATATGTTAAATCATAAATTCAAATTCGGCTCTCGAGATGCTCCTTCATGTTGCTAGAGCATTTTTGAGAATTTTTTTAACGTTAAAATAGGTTGTGTCTTTAGCCATTCAGATTCTAATTCTATAATTTTTTTCAGAAAAATAGCATACAAACAAAACATCAATACAGCAACTTAAAACAGAGCAAAAGTTAACAGTGAAAAGACAAGATGGAGTTCAACACAGCATAGCCAAGTGGCTCTGTTTGGATGGCTAACATACTACCATAATACTGTTTATCGATGATGAAAGCATTAGATTTGCAATATATTAACATTAAATCTCATGCTTGCCCTGGGACTACAAAAAATGGCAATGGGCATTAATAAAGAGATTTTTTTATAAAAGGTACTTCAACTGATCGAGAATAGAGCCTTAAGAAAATCAGAGGATTCATTTGTCACAAATATATTATAAAATATCATGCATAAGTTATCTTTCTCAGAATCGATAAGAGTTTTAGCATATTTGAGAACTTGTAGCTTTCAAAGTACCTCTTTCAGCATTTCTATGCATTCAGCAGTATTTGCAGCCTGACATCGTTCCCTCCAGGACTGCATAGATTGTTGAAGCCATTGAGAAGTTAGGCAACGCTGCATAATCATCTGAAATATAAACAATCAGTTTAGCGTAGCATTGGTTAAAAATAAACCAGGAAAACAATCAAATATTGACAGTCGAGATGTTTAACTTCATTTTCTTTCTTTCTCTTTTACGCCAGATAATTTAAGTTGAATAAAAAACAAGTCAACATCTATACAAAATTTTGTGCCATAAGAACTCGATAAAGTCTAATCATCTTGAACCAATCTTGACAATTCTTACAAGAGAAGAGGTTCACCTCGTCTCATAAGATTAATGTAGCAGGAAAATTAGCAGGCATGTTAATGTGTCCACATCATATAGAGGAGACTCTAGAGGTAAGCAATGACTGGTTACCCAACAATAAGTTTAATACAACTACTTCAAAATTGAGGAAACATTACAGTTTGAAGTTTTGAAAGCATTCTTCCGAGATCAGAATAGTCTTTGCAGCGGGAAGCCTCCATTGCAAATTCCTTCAAAACCATCACATCACGTGCAGCCTCTACCAAAGCCTAGATTCCCATGACAACAAAAGATCAACAGCAGTGAAATTGACATTAAGATATGCTATATATTTGGATTAAAACTATATGCATTTGAAAAGTACATAAACGCCTGAACTTCAAAAGCAAACCTCACGGTGCAATTGATCGAGAATATTTAGCATGCTCACAGCAAGCTTTTGCATGATGAAACGACGAGCAAGTGTCAGATCTTTCACCATCTTTGCACCAACTTTGTGTGTCTTATATGCAATGGGCTGTGGAAATTCATTGATTGGACGAACTAGAAGCACATCTGCCCATGAATAATTTCTCGTCCGGGGAAAGAATATCACAAGATATTGTTTCCTGTCATGAGTTGGCTTTGCTTTCAAAGTTGATAATGGCCAGTCAGCCCTTGCACATCTGATCCCTGATTGCCACTTACCTCTCCACTAAAAATGTAAAAACCAAATTGGCATTATTTAATGTACTTGTGAAGAATGGGGTCTCATAATTTATTTAAGCATCATAAGAGCATTTTTCAAAAAAGTCCTCCTTGTAGGCACATTACAGGTAAGGAACGAAAAGATGAGAGCGTATGCCCTATAAGAACATAGTATTTTATACTTCATCAACAGGTAGAACTTTTAGAAAAGTGAACATCAACACTCAAATTTTCTTCAGGAAAGCAATTAAGTTCAAGTTATATGTTTTACGTAGTCTGAAACTTCGTAACATTTCCACTTAAGTTAGAATAAATTATTAACAGCCATGTCAAAAAGAATAAAAACAAAACATTTATTCAATTTCCCACAATTTCAAGATACTAATCCCAGGTTATGTTTTGAGAATAACGCCATCACATTTACCATCGTGTTAATTGAGCAGCCTACCTGATACTTCCAGAACTATGACAGTAAGAAACCTTGGATGCCATAATTTGAAATTCTAAGTAATCTAGATATTATGAAATACAAAAAAGTTTAGCATAAGAATATGAGTTCCTTAGTCAGAATAACTATGTCCTTGATGATCTAGATTTGTCTGCCGAGTTAAGTTATTTTTCGTAAGTTCCATGAATCTTGGTATTTTGGTAATATATATTTCTGCACTCGTATTTTATGAGTCTTCCTATAGGAACTCTTTTGTTATTTGAGTTTTATTTGCATTCTTTAGTCAACCATGAGTTAGAAACTATTAGTTAGTGTTAGTTAGTGTTTCCTAGTTACAGAAGGGATTGCTTCATAATTCATAGTTTTTCACCAGGGAAGAATTCTGAATAAAATCACATATAAAATTGGAGTCATCAAAAGTAACATAAGAGTGGTGTCTACCTTCACCCAAACTGGTTGCGGTTCATCTTGTTCTAGGGTTTTAAATTCCGAGTGGGATGATCCCTCCTGGTTATTTGTCAATCCACTTTCAATAGTACCAATTTTGTCTAAGTTATCATCTTCAGAATCATGGGAGTCAAAAGAGAGATTTTGACCATCAATATCATAATCATAATATGTATCACCATTCAAGCTTCCTTCAGAAGCAGGGAACCTCTCAAGAATTATTCGACTTTCATCGTCTCTTACTTCATGAGACTCTGCCAAATTATTCGTTAGACTATCAACTTTGATATCTGCTCTAACTTGTTCGGCATCTGCTGCTTCCGTGCCCACCTCAAGGCCATCCGATTCTCCAATATAACGCGCACGAGAACATGGAAGTATTTCCATTATTAAACACCAAAAAATTTAATGCCCGCTTATAAGCTTATCATGAGTAGAATGAAATTAAATCTGCATCCCACTCGGAAATTAAAAGTGTCAGAAAGGAGAAAGTAAAGAAAGTCTAAGATGCAGCAAATGAAGAACACGAAGATATGATTTCACCGAAAATACTTACAGCATGTGCCAATTAAAGATGGCCAATTTTGTTCATTTGGCATCAAACTAGATGGCAAATTCAGAAGCTACAAATCATTATTAGAATTGAGTTATGCACCATTAAGGTTTATTTTTTATGATTGGCTTACTTTACATATATTCAGATGTTCACTCAAACAAGTAAAACAGATCATGCTTTCTCGTCTCCTATGTTCTTCAACCCATCACTAGCAAAAATTGAGGTTAACTAATGTCATGATGAAACCAATCAAAATTCATTTTTAGCAATTTTGAACAATTATATTTGGTAATATAGGAATCTGCCAGTGAATATTTTTTAAAAACTCATTACCATATTCTACGAGTAATTTCAAGTTCTTGAAGGGTTACACAAAGATTTCGTTATAAACTTTGAATAATTTTCCAGCAAGAATTTTCGGGCATATGCATTAACATCTCCATAATCTACCCAATAAAGAAAAACTAAAACTGCTGCCCTCATGGTCAAGTTATTTGTCAACCTCTTAAGCCCAAACCAAGCATAGAAATATAGTTAATATGCACACACGCGGGCACACGTCACGCACAAATATTGTTTATATTTAGTAATTTTAGTAAGATTAAGATGAATCGAACTAAGAAACTATAAAAATTTCCATAAAAATTGCTTGACTAATTTAAAATACATCAATGTAGCGATCGCATTTAAACTTGCCAAACATGACATATTAGCTTATTAGTGATAGTAGAGTTGATCATATGTATTTTCCTCCACCTCATTGCATGAAAATCATCATGTATAAACAAACAGACATCCGTAAACACGCCAATGATGCCTACATAGGCATAATTTATTGCGTTGAAAAATCTAAACACATGGGGGCATATAAAAAAGCAAAAAATAAAAAAACAACACCGTCTTCGTCTCAAAAGAGAAAATAAATGTAGATAAATTTGCCAACTCTACATAAAATATACAGTAATTTCTTTAGTTCAATTTCAAAAATTACATGCAAGACTCTAGCTTCACCCAGTCTCTCCTGCCAAAAAAAAAAAAAAAAGCACACCTTCCAATGCAAGCTTGGGGTTCAAAACGAAATGGCTATCAAATCTCACAAATTGAAAAAAAAAAATCAAAATTGAAACCCTACATCAGCTTAATTTAATATTAAAAAATAAAAAACCCTAGATAAATCGAAGAAAAAGTTCCCATAAATGTAAATCATAGACGCAAACCCTTCAATTGGAGACATTAAATTTAAGAATGAATGGCACATTAAATCTTTAAAAGAATTAACCCAAAAAAAAATTGATTCGAGTTGTTATCTTTTTGGGTTTGTCATTTTTCTGTAGCTAGGTCATGGATGTGCTATGCAATGTTGCCATCAAACGTGTTACATAAATAGATACATATAAACAAATAAGATGGGTAAATTAAATCAAAAAAAAAAAACAGCAGGTAAGAATTGTTGGTAATGTACCTCAAGAACTGTGGATCACCATTAATTTTTTGCAGTAGAGGGTTCGATTTGGGTGAAATTTTATGTGTCAATTTTGACTAGGAATTATTTTAATTGAATATATATATATGTGGATGGTGTGAGTGACCAGATTTTGTAGCTGGGGAAATATGGAGTGAAGTGGGTTATGTATGTAACAGGTCCAATACGGAAAAGGGCACAAAAGAAATTATAAAAACAGAAAATTAAAGTGATATGATATGAAAATATCAGAATATGAATGAGTTTTCGGTGTGCAGATTTATTAGAGTTTATAGTGGGTGGTTGGGGGTGGGGGTGGGGGTAGGGGTAGGGTGAAATTGATAGAGGGTGAAATAGAAATAAATAGGCAAAAGGGTGGTGGAGATGGATGGAAAGAAAACCCAAGGCAAGATTTTCGATTTTCTAGGGAAAAATGGAAGCTTTGGTACTAATATATATCAATGGGCGACTTCTAAGTTGTAACGTGGTGTGGGGTTATATTTGGAAATTCGTTCTTATTGTTTGGGGGTATATTGGGAAATTCAGGAGTAGTGGTTACTCCCGACTTAAATAGGAAAAAGATTACGGAGTTGAATATTGTACCTCCACTTAGGGTGGGGCTTTTTTGAATGAGACCAATTTTCAATTTTAAATTTAAACAAGATCCAATAATATATTAAGTAAATCCGATTACATTTATTAAAAAAGAATTAAAAATTAAATTCTAATCTGAAATATTGCATATAAAAGAATCTAAATTTACATAAATAAAATTTTAATATATATTGATTTCATTAATTTAGTACACTAACAATATATTTATCTAGGTCTAATAATTGTGACCAGTGTTCACGCCAAACTCAAGTATGGGAGAATATCACTTTTGATGTTATAAGTTACTTCATTTTAAGGTTACGGTACCTTAAATTATAAAGACAACACACTTCATACCAAAAGTTAACAGTGATCAACACATTTAATACTTCCATCAAATTTTTTACGGAAGTTCCAATTTTTGATGAAAAATTTGCAGAATTGGTCCCATAATTAAATATTGCTAGCAAAGTTTGCCCCAAATATTTTCTAGTCAGCAAATTTACCCCATAATTCCTGAGTTTGAAGCATTTCAGTCCCAATTAGAAAAATAGTTAAATTATTAATCATATTTAATAAATTTTATATATTATTATTAAATCTCTTAAACTAATTATATATATATAATATTTTATGTAAAATCTGAAAATATAAGTATCAATTAAACTTATTCGAATTTTTAAATTTCGAAAAAAAACTTTTAAAATAATTAGATTTTACATATATTATTAAATTAAATAATATTTTATATAAATTTTGAATCTTTATATAAAATATTATTTAATTAAATAATATATGTAAAATCTAATTAGTTAAAAGATATTTATTTCAAAATTTAAAAAATCTAATAAGTTTAATTTATATATATTATATGTAAAATCTAATTAGTTTAATCCGAAATTTAAAAATCTAATAAGTTTAATTGATATTTATACATGTAGGATGATATCTTACATTTATATTTGTTAAAAAAAAAAATACTTCTCGTGGTATGATCATTCTAACCTAATAATCAATTTATATATCGTCTCCTCCCCCTGCGTACTATTTATTTAAGATTTTGGCACTTTTGTTGACTTAAGCATCAGAGGAGGTTCCACCGACACCCCCACCTCGGTATGTAACATTTGTTTAGCAGGTACAAGAAATGCAAAAACTTGAGGAAGAGTATACCGAATTCAAAAATCATTTATTTACCCTACTGACCCATGATTGGATTTTATTATTTTACAGTTTCCAACGGGTTTAATCTCTTTGGCGCGTCAGACATATTATATGAGAACTTCTCCCAAAAGGGATTATAACTTGAGTCGCCACATTAAGAGTAATAGTTCCACTAAACTATTCACTTGTTGGTTACTATTTTTGGATATATGTCTATTGACTAGTGCGCTCTTTGGCTTTGAAGTGGGAAAAATATTGAAATATGATTTAAGTGATATTGAGAGAATTTCCTCTTTTCTCCTTGAACTTGGAGTCAAGTTATACTTATTTTCCTAAACTTGAATTTTTTTGTACCGTTCAACATGAATTTATACTAGTGTTGTAGTTTTTCCCGAAACTATTTTATGAGTGTTTTTCTGAGAAAAGTATATCACGTGAGAGAAGCACATAACAGTGTAGATGGTACAATCAGTTAGAATCAGAAGGAAAGTGCAATCTTAAGGTGATGTTTTCAATAAATTCATGGTTGGCCTTTTATAGAGATTGTTCAAAAAAGTCCAAAATCACTTAAAATCAAAAGTTGTTAGTGTTTGCAATATTAGAGATATAAGTGTTTTTAGTCCAAATTAGTATAAAGACTGAAATGCCCTCAAATTATGACTCAAATATATTGTAAAAAAAAAAAAAAAGTTTGTCAACTCTAGAACAGAACTATGTGACCAAGATAAGAGTCCATAACTACATTAACAATATGCAAATTAATAAATATCAAGAACAATACACCAATCATTTACACATTATAAACACTGCAAATACAATAAAAGAACAATTTGTTAAACCAAGAATCAAATGAATGATACTAAAAAAATCTAACATGTAAACAACTAAAAATGAGGAACACAATTGTTACTGACAAAAAAACTCACTTAAACCCTAATTAACAAAAAATAAAAAGAAGACTCCTGCTATATTGAGAATCAAATGACATTTTGAAAACCCTTCGTAGAAAAGAATTAAAGGAGAAAAAAATAAAATTTATTTACATTATCAGTAAAATAAGAAAACTTAGTTCTTCAAAAAATTAATGATATTTATGTGTATACAAGTTTGTGTTGAAACAAGAAACAAGAAAGAAGAAAAGAGAAGAGAATGAATTAAACGATAGATCTGAACAAATGTAAAGAGAATTGAGGGGCAAAAATGGAATAACATTTAAATTACAAGGATAAAATTGTCCTAACAAACTTTGAATAATTTACAAAATTGCCATTAGAAGCTAGAAGTAGCCAACCCCCAGCTTCTGACTTTTGTACGGTAAATGGCTTTTTTTAAGAAAAGCTTAAGTTGTTTTGTTATAGAAAACACTCCAAAGTAGCTTTTTGAAAGAAAAAAATTGAAAATCACTTATATTAAGTTGTCCAAAACACCACCTAAAGTTAGGAAAAAATACAACAAGGGTGATAGATCAGGGAAAAAAAAGTGCAACATGATGCAAGGGAAAAAGTACAGCTCAACTATATAGTCAAGAAGGAAAGCGTGATTTTCTAGTTTTAAAAGCATTAATTTACTTTTCAAAAATTATAAAAACACAATTTCTTTTTCATTAAACATGAAAATATCAATGCTTATTAAAACAAAAAACTAATTTAGGGCTTTTTCAAGGTAAACATTTAATATAACGCAAGCTTATATTATTGTATCTATTTTGTATTTTCTGAATATTTTTATATATCTTTTTTAGAAAATAACTAGTCATGCACTTTGAATTATACATGATTGCAGAAATTGTGATTTTTATGATTTTCCTGAATTTACACTTGAGTTGCACTTTTAATTGAACTTACACCATAACTGTATTTTTCCACTGAACTTAGGTCATCTCTAATGACTTGAAGAGGGAATACCCTCTCCAGTTTTCCCTAGTTTTTTAGTCGTCTCTAATGACTGATTCTATCAAACTCATTTAATTACAAATTTTATTCTTCTCTACTCTCACTACTTATTATTATTATTATTATTATTACACCAAAATTAAATTTAAAATTGACATTAATAAAAAATCAAAAGTACATTAGGGAACATAGAAAATAAAAAATTCATAAAATATTAAATTGTAGGAATTCTTTTTAGGTAATAAATACAACCTCAAAATTATTAAAATAAATCAATATTGAAATAATAATATTAATTAAATGAAATGAAATGAAATGAAAGCTATATTTTTATAATTAAAAAATAATTATCTTTAAATAATACAAAAAATTTAGGATCTTTTTTAAAGAAAGCTCGAAAAAACGAACCAAATGTGAGAGAGAGAGAGAGAGAGAGAGGGGTTGGGCCGGGGAAGCTGCCCCTCCCCCCCTGTCCCCTCCAAGGTCCCTCCATATTATTTGCCCTCTCCATCCCCCTAGTCATTAGAGGGTTTCCCCCCCCCCCCCCCCTTCCCCCCACATACCCTCTACGGCATATCTCCGCTTGTCATTTGAGATGCTCTTACACTCCAGGTTGCTCTCTCCCCTGAACGTACACGTTGCGCTTACCTATTGGACTTTAGTGTTACACTTTTTCCCCAATTCTAAATGATGGAAATAGTCTCCATAGTGGCATGTGTCTCTCGCTAATCTATTATATCCCGAAAAAAATGCTCAGGTTGAAGTTTCAGGGAGAAACTGCAACATTAATGTAAGTTCAGGACGAACGATGTAAAAAGTTCAAGTTTAGAGCGAAAAGTCCATCTTGACTATCAGTACACGGGGAAAATTGGAATTTTCCCTATAAATAATATAAAAAGAATATAGTGGATATGATTCTTGCTCAAATCGAGTTGGTTGAATCCCAAATATTTACATAACTAATACAATACATTTGATTTGAGATCAAATAACAAGTTTGTTTGTCATATAACTCTTTGTGATATGCCTAATATCCAATTTACGTACATGTGATATAAAAATTAACATATTACTTCTCTGTGATACATTATAAGGAGTATTGTACCTCTCTCTAATGTAGGTATTATACACATCCTCAAAAATGCGATATTGCCTAATGAGCACTTTACTCCTTTTGATATTGTCTAATTGGCACTTTATCCCCATATGATATTGTCCAATTCCCCTCCCACCCACCCACCCCCGAAAGTTCAAAAATCAAGAGAGACGGAATATGCTTATTTTACAAAAACACGAAGATATCTTGCCATTTTATTTATCAGATTAGGTCAAATATCTTTTAACAATAACACAAAGAGTTAATTTGCTATTTTCACTATAGTGGATATAATTCTTGCTCAACTGAATCCCAACCTATTCACATACCAATCAATCACAAAATGTAAAGTTTGAACTTTCTGATGCAACAATAGCAGTCTGAAGTAAATAAAGGAAATATGTAGAGTTGTCATGAAATTAATACATAGACTATACAATTTTACTCTTAATTCGTAGATAATAAACTATACAACACATATTTTTAGTTTAGAAGACTATACATTTTTTTTTCCAGAAAACTATTCCTTTTTTTGTAAGTTTAGAAGACTATACAATTATATATACTCTCATTTAATTTGGATATACTAAGAAAAACATTTAAGTTTGCTTTTCACTAATATTGTTTCAGTGGGTTACTCAAATAGCTCACACATCATTTCGATAACATGATTAAATATTGGTTCATATAGTTGATCATTATTTTGAGGAGAATGCAAGTACTAGAACCTCATAGAACAATCATGTGAAAAGTCAATTGCATAAAAATCCCCCATTGGGGGTTCATGTCAAATATTTAATATTATTAGGGAATCTTATGCAATAAAAATTTTGCGGGGTCGTTCCGTGCATGTTCCGCATAGGGAATATTATCCCCAGTTTTTAAAATAAAATCATGAATTTCTTTTCAAGGAACTGTATAAAATACTTTTTTCTAAAAATTTTAGAACGAACATGCATATTTGTCTTGTTGGTTCATTGAAGTAGTTCTAAGAAATGTAGTAATTACCTGTCAATTTTGTAAAGTCCGCAAGCCCAAGCTTCAATATTTGTTGTTCATTTTCATTTTCCTCACATTTAAACTTAGCCTAAGTTGAATGAGTTAATTCGGAACTGCAAGGTCGATGATTGTGTTATTTTCAATCGCAATAAATTGTCATTTCTTCAGTATTTGATCAAGAATGCAGCAGTTTGGCTGTCATTTCTTTCATGAGAATGTTCAAATTTAGTACAATAACAATGTTAAGACTTAAAGTGCCAATCAGAATATGCCAATAAAAGATTGTGATCATGTTGTAATGGTCTCACCTATAAGTTGATCTGATTTTGACAGAGTTATCTCCCTGTAGGCATTTTGTCCGTCGCCCAAATAACCGTCCGAACGACATACATATTAAATCAAGGTTGTTCTCCTTCATCAAATTAACCAACACAAAATATCTAATCTAGGCTAATTAAATCATATATGTTTATGTATACATGAATCGGTTGACTATTGGATCATATCATATATTTGCATATGTTTTGCTGTTACATGCTACAATTTGAGGAAAAGATGATGATATATATCGTTAATTAAAACTATTATGCATATGAAACATTTCTATAATATCATCATCTTGTGTATACATGAAAATTTTGAACAAAATAATGGTACATATCGAACGGTTTTGACATGGTTTCAACTAAATGTAATGGCCTATATCCTTTACCAAAAATTTCAACTGAATTCTGTTTTTTCAACTTTTTTTTGTGTTATTGCACGAGTTCTGGATGAGCGACTCAGTAATTAAGGAGAGTGATGGGATAAAGAGATGCCTTTGTGCCAATACATCACTTGTCCAAATGTCTTTGGAAAATTCACTTTTTTATGTCAATTTCTGCGGAATCCAAACCAACATCATCAATCTTTCTCTAGTTATTACATCAATCAATACATACATGTAAATGTTTAACACTTGTTTTTATTGTGTGCATCGGGTTCAATGCTCATTCCTCGATCAATACATCATATATATTTATATATTTGATGAAGAAAAGAAGAAAGATTCTGATTCATATTTTTGGAACTTAGCTTGTTTTACTTAAGAAATGTTGTGTTTTCAACATCACAAAAACGAAAGTTCTATGTCTGTATGGCCAGTTCTTATAAGCTTATTGTTTTGTAATTATTTGCATATAATTTCAAATAAAAGCATGCTCATTCTTGTCTCTGCAAAGCTGCTCTATGTATATTGACACATCACAATTTCTCAAAAAGCAAATCCACATTTTATTATAAAATAAACCTTTTTTAATTTCTTCTTGCACCAGAAACTGAGCATTGAACTTTGTGTTTGATTTCTTGAAACTACATGCTAGATGCAGTAATTGTCCCTTGATTAAATCTGCAAAAGAATCAAATTTAGACTAATAAATTCTCCTAAATGACAAAATTGTTGAACACTTGATTAATGTAGTACTGGAAATAACTAGTCCAACACAACATATAGAGCAAATTCAAGTCCAAAATTTTTGGGGTGACATGGTGTTTGCTCAATGTGGTAAATTGTTATTCGAAAATGATTAAGTCATGTCTAATATTAATTAACAAATAGTTATTTCGTTTTTGATAAGAGAAAAGGCAGAAAGAAAGAATCCTACTAATTATCATGTGTGGAGAAAAAATCTGAGTAGCATTGAATCCTGCAGAAACATTATTCAGTAGAGGGATGTTTTTTTTTTTTTTTTTTGTAATCTTCAACTAGAGAATATTAATTTAATGCAGCTCAATTATTCATGTAACACAGCAAAGCATGTCTGTCAGTTTGATTATAAAAATTGGATGCTTCACTTACTCCCACATTGACATATTTTATGCAAAAACTTTTTAACATCTTTTAAGTTTGACATTTGTAAGAAAATTTTGGATTCACTTTGGAGTGTATAAAATTTCATAAAAAGATAAAACAGAAGTTTCTTAATTTGTAATTTGTGGGACTGGGATCACTTGTTAATTTCCATCTTCACTTAAGTCCAAAAAATGGCCATTCCCCCCCTCCTCCTTCAAATTGTACTATGTACAGTTCCATTGTAAAAAACAGAATTTGAGTTCATACTCTTTTAAATGTTTTCATAACTTCATATTTGGAAGCAGAGTGTTTTTTTAATTTATGACCCCTTTAATAAAATAAGAGATGAATATTTATTAATTAGAACGAATTTCCTTATACCAAAAAAAATGGTTCACTGCCTCCCTCTTATTTATTATATATTCATAAAATATAAGTGGATGTAATTACTTTCACTTATATATTATCAATTAAGTTTCAGCACGGCCCGGAATGAGGGTAAATTGTCAATTATGAATATTACAGAAGCGGTATATGAAGAGCGTATGTTATCAACAAAAGGTAAAATTAATCATTTTTTCGCATTAATATGAAATCTCAATCTAAATTTTCAGCTTGTACAACACCTCATCGTGAAAGAAGGTGTACCTCTTTTATAATTGTCCAATAATCATTTGACAAGAATTACCTGAAAAAGCCCCGGTTAATATATGGTAGAAATGTATATGCTGATTTAAAATTCATGTCTTCAAATATACTTCTACTACCTCCGTCCCATATTAATTAAATTATTTATTATAATTTTTATAAATTTAATCAAGTTGATTAGTAAAAAATAACGAGAATAAAGAAAAATGACACGAACGAGAAGTATTAAATAAAGCTACTTGAAGATTAAATTTTAAAATAGATGAAGAAAAGAGAGAAAAAAAAGGGTATATTAATGAATAGGTCAACGTGACGACAAAAAGAGAGGCCAGATACCCTTCCTACAGTCAGTTTTTCTTTTGTACAGATCTTGGAAAAGGTCTAAGCCCTATCCCCATTTCTTTAATTGCTGATTCTATGACAAACTATAGACCCTTGGATACTCAAGGACAATATTGGGTATCTTCCATTTACCATTCCTAGCTACTTGAGTTATTGTCTTTAAATCTTTAATATTTAATTTATTTGACAAAAGATAGATTATTACTCCTTAGACAAATCAAAACCCCACAAAATTTCATTTCTTTTCAAGCATCCAATGTTTCCTTTATTTCATTTCTTTTGAGGTAAGCAAAGCCACTTTATTCTAGACACAAACCCATTTGGATTTATGACTCCATAAATTTGATTTGTTATATTTGGTTGGATTAACATATTTGGAGAGTCTTTGTAGGTCTTTGCAAAGAGACAAACTAACAGATATATTTTCTTACGAATCGAGATGGAAATATATCATATTATTTTTCTTTCTCGATTGTTGAAACTTGAAACAAGTGCAAATTTGAATTTTGAATACAAATATATGGTAAGATATAAATATAAGAATTCTTAAATTAATGTTAAACTATATATGCATGTAAATTTGTGATGCTGCAATTCTTTTTAATGCTTTAAACTCCTGCGTAAAGCTGATAAAGGTGTGTAATTTCTACTCGATTGCAATTTGACTGCAACTAATTAATGAGTTCAGGGTGGACTTACCAAAAGTTTGCAAAGATAAGATAGTTTATGCATAATATACTAGCATTGAATTAAATGCAAAAACACCCCCGTGCTATTGTTAATTTACAAAAAGTCTCTCTATATTATTTTTATTAGCAAAAAAACTCTCTTAAACGAACAACTGTGTTTTGAAATATATTTATCCATTTTCCGGATTATAATGAAAAATAACCAAGGGGAGTTTATTACAATGCAACCTAAAATGAAGTACTTCTAGATGTCATTGTTTTGTTTACAAATAATTTTTTACTAATAAAAAATAATACAATAATTTCCAAAAATCCCTCGAATTTCCCATTACTTTTTACATGACCTTTTTCTCGTGCGCTTTTTTGTGGAGTCATATATCTCTCTTGATTTTGTAGGCTTCTAGTTGTAGCAGTATATATTTGGCAGTATGGGACAAAGGGTTGAGAGACGGTCACCAACTCCCATTTGCTACCCAACAATTCAAAGGAATCTGGCTTTGGATTGGAACTTACCGCTTCTTCTTTTTCTTCATTAAATTTACAAATCCATTTTTACTTCATACCCACCATTTTTTCACCTTTGACATTAGTAAAGTAGGAGACTTTCTTCAACTAAAGAGTAAAAAGCCTACAGTCTATCTCTATTTACTTCTTTTAACACCAAAAGTTCCCCATTCCCTAAAAGCCATAGTTATAGCAAGAGATTTAAGGGAGCTTTTCTTTAGGAAAGAAGAACACTCATTAGTCAAAAGGCCCAACTTTCTTTAACCATTTTTGCATATGCACATGACTCTGTGTTGTGTTCAGACTTGAAAAATCTTTAACATTGAATGTTTGACAAATATGCAAGAAGACAATAAGGGGTTTTGACTCAGAGCTGAGGTTTTTCAGGACCCCTTCTGGGTATTATTGCATTTTATATCATAAAAATCACAACTTGATACTCTACATTACAAAACAGAGATAGTGAAAGGTAATTCTTCTTCTGGGCTTTCTTGTTTTTGAATATAGCTTTGCGTTAAATTCTACAATTTGGTGTTGATTGTTTAAATTTGGTATTTTGTCTTGCAGAGATGGCCTTTGAAGAGTTTAGTAGTAGTAAATGGCCTGGGCTTGTTAGACATGAGCGTTCAAAGAGGTAGCCTTTTTCTTTGTGTAGCAGTTTTAGTACTTTAGATCTTATGAGTTTTTGGGTGGAAATATATCTGAAATGGAGCAAAAACGTTAGGATTGTCCTCTGTAAATTGAGACTAGCTTCATATTACTTTCTCTGGTTAAGCAGAATTTCTAGTTTCTGTTCAGTTTCACTTGGTATTTAAAAATCTTTGAAGACCTGTGGAAGAATGTTGTGATCTATGTGAAATCTTGAATCTAGGGATTTTCTGTATCTGTTTATTTCTCAACTTTATGGTATTAATTGGGAAACAGAGTTTTCTGTTTCTTGTTAGAGATTATGATTATTGAAAAAGTTATAGGGAGTATTTAGTTTTATTGTTGTTTGATTTTTTGCATGAAAAACAATAGACTGATGTGAGATCGAATTTTGAGCTCTGTTTCTTAATGGTTCATTGCAATGTCAGCTTCCCAGACAGCAATGGAATCGAGGACAATAACTCGTCTCAATCTACAGAAACAGCTCATCTTCGGAAATTAGTAAGCACACATTATTATGGCCTTTCTGCCTCTTTAATTGATGTAATAGTTGTTAGAGAGCAATTTGGATCTCAGACTTTGATAAACAAATTTCGATTTATTTATCTAGGATTCGACAAAGTTAAACGATTGTAGCACCAGCAAGAAGAAACATTCATCGAATGCTGAAATTCAACATTCTTTGAGACAAGAGGTATATGAGAGATTGATGATTCAGAAAACTCTTATAGATCTCATGACACAAAAAGTTAAATTAGTTAATAAATTAATAAGTTTTTTATGAAATTATTTTTTATTCTCTTTGCAGATATTGCAGCTCGAAAAGAGATTACACGATCAGGTTTCCGTTCGCTGTGCTCTCGAAAAGACACTCGACTGTGGGGCTTCCTCTCATAATAATATTACAAACGAAGTCACAATTCCTAAAGTAACAATCTTTGCACTTAGTTTCTATATCTTAAGAAAATGCTTGATCTTTTTTGTTTTAATTAAATTTTCTTTACATTCTCCAGCCGGCAACAGAGCTCATTAAAGAAATCGCAGTATTGGAGTATGAAGTTGGACATTTGGAACAGTATCTTCTTTCGCTCTATAGAAAAGCATTTGACGAACAAGTTTCTTCCGTATCTCCATTGAAGAAAAAAGAAGGAAATATAAAATCACCCATATCAACTCCAAGGAGAAGGCGCTTAGATTTTTTGAAATCAGATATTACATCTGCAACTGAGAACATTCCACCTGAAGCTGAAACTCGAACACGATCCAATTCAAAAAAGGAAGCAAATGGTTTGGTTGAAGAGAAGCTTCTAGATTCTGGTGTTCAACGCTCTCACTCTTCATTGTCTCAGCGTTCAGCTATGCCAAACAGAACCTCTCCTCCATTAGAGGCCTTTGGAAAAGCTCTTCGTGCGTGCCATTCTCAACCATTATCCATGATGGAGGTATCATCCCATGACCTTAAACTATTATGAGATGGGTTTTTTATTGCCTTAGCTTAATTTTTTTATATGTATCTTCACTCGAGAAAACTAATTCTTTAGATAGTATGGTTGATTTGGAGAGTGCTAAGGTTATTATGAAATTATATATATGTAGAGATGGCGCAAAATGGAACTACGAATAGCCAGAATAACGCTAAAGTCATAGATTAATTTTCTCAAGAAAAACTAGGAGAAGACAAGGAGCTAAATGCAAAAATATCCCCTGTGGCTTGGCCTGATTGGCAAAAAAAACCGTGTTATTGACAAAAAACCCCTATGTTATATTTTATTAACAAAACCCCATTTGAAATTTCTTCATAAATCAATAGGGGTTATAAATCAACAGGGGGTTATTGCTAACTTTAAAAGTGAACAAAGGGGTTATTGCCAATTTCAAAGTTAACAAGGGGATTATTGTCAAATTTTCAGGAAAATAGGTTTATTTGCGTATTTTTTTGGTGGGGGCTCTTTCTGCAAAATATGTACTCTAGATAGGGAGGTTTTTTTTGCTACTAAAATATAGCACATAGGGGCTCTTGGTATAAAAATAACAGTTATTTTTGCTAATTAGGCAAAACATAAGGGGGTATTTTTGTATTTCATTCAGAAGAAAAGTTGTCTGCAACCTCAGGCTTATACAGCTTTAATAGCCCTAAACTCTCGAAAATGAAAATTAGCAGAAATAACAACAAACATAGCTAAACCAACATTACCCATAACAAACATTTTTATACTTTGCCCAATTTGCCCTTCATGAAGAGAAGACTTGTTTGATCCTTGTTACTACTTACTAGAAACTTAATTTATTGTTCACCCCCTTTAAATAATAATGGTTTCAAATCCGTCTTACTTTCTTGAAATGCTTACCAAAGTTATGGTATTAATTCTTGCAGTATGCACAAAATGCTTCTTCAAATGTAATAAGTTTAGCAGAGCATCTTGGTACCCGTATTTCTGATCATATTCCCGAAACACCAAACAAGCTTTCCGAAGAAATGGTCAGATGCATGTCCAACATATATTGCAAGCTTGCTGATCCTCCATTGGCAAATCATGGCATCTCATCTCCAACTTCATCTTTGTCATCTACAAGTGCATTTTCTCCTAAAGATCACTATGACATGTGGAGTCCGGGACTTAGAAATAATTCTTCATTTGATGTTCGATTGGATAATCCTTTTCACGTCGAAGGACTTAAAGATTTTAGTGGACCTTACAGCACGATGGTCGAAGTACATTGTATATACCGAGATAGTCAGAAATTGGGCGATGTGGAATACTTATTACAAAATTTCAGGTGAGATTACTTGATCAATGTAAATATTATTTGACTAAGTTCATTTAATAAGTATCTTAAGTCGGGTATGTATTTTATAGGTCGCTTATTTCTCGATTGGAAGATATAGACCCTAAAAGGATGACATATGAGGAGAAGTTGGCATTTTGGATCAATGTGCACAATGCTTTGGTGATGCATGTAAAGATTCAAATCAACTAAATTTTTATGATACTTTCATGTTATTAATCCATCTCAATCGGGATTTGACTGTGATTTTTCTTTGAAAACAGGCATTTTTGGCATATGGTATCCCGCAGAACAACATGAAGCGAATGTTTCTCCTCTTGAAGGTGGTAAACAACATATTCAATTTCTTATCATAAGGTTTGGTTAGAAAATGTTTGTTTCTTAACACTTATTTGTATTTAGGCTGCCTATAATGTTGGAGGTCAAATAGTAAGTGCAGATGCCATACAAACTTCTATCTTAGGATGCCGAATGTCCCGTCCTGGCCAGGTACATCCATGATTCAAGAAATGCTTTCTTTCTCATTTTTCGAGCTATATGCAATAACACCCCCTGTGCTTTGCCTAATTGGTAAAATCCCTTATGTGTTACTTTTATTAGCAAAAACTCCCCGTGTTTTTTTTATTTGAAAAAAGCTCGTGTATCGACATTTTATTAGCTCACTGCACCCATTTGAATACCTTCATAAGTCATTAGGGGAGTTATATCCAATTTCTTAAGTGAACATGGGGTTATTGCTAATTTTAAAAGTTAACAGGTGGAATTATTATCAAATTTTTAGGTGAATAGGGGTGTTTTTGCATTTTATGGTGGGTGTATCATTGTCATTATTCCTGCAAAATATGTATTCCTGCTTGGGAGAGTTTTTTTTGTTAATAAAACAAACACAAGGGGGGGGGGGGGGGGGGGGGGTCTGCTAATTAGGCAAAGCATAGGGGGTAATTCTGCATTTCATTCTTGTTTTATTTATCCACATTTTGATCATCAATCTTCTCAGTTTACCTTGATAAGATAAACTATAGTTATGCTGATTATATTAGCTCTACATGCAGTGGCTTAGGTTGTTAATTTCTTCGAAATCAAAATTCAAACCCGGCGATGAACGACAAGCATATGCCATTCAACGCCCGGAACCCCATCTGTACTTTGCACTTTCATCTGGAAGTCACTCTGATCCTGCGGTAATCACCCAAACCCCAAATTTATTTTGAATTAATCATTGGACTTTATGTTATAATTTTCGTTAAATGTCTGTGTTTCATTTTGTTCTCAGGTACGCATCTACACGCCCAAGAGGGTATTTCAAGAGCTCGAAGCTGCAAAAGAAGATTACATTCGAGCCACTTTTGGTGTTCGGAAAGATCAAAAAATCATTTTGCCGAAGATTGTTGAATCCTTTGCAAAAGATTCGGGTCTATGCCATGCTGGCATAATGGAGATGATTCAACAGTCCTTACCGGAGTCGATGAAGAAAAGCATTAAGAAGCAGAATCAGTTGGGGAAGTCTAAGAAAAACATTGAATGGGTTCCACATAATTTTTCTTTCAGGTATCTTGTATTGAAAGAACTGGTGAAGTAAAATTAGTAAATGGAGCCTTATCTTTTGTTATTTACATTTTCTTCTTGGATAGAGGGGTCTAGTTTCTCTTTTTAGTGTAAAGGAGTAGATTTGAGCTAAAATGGAAGATGTTTTTGTCGTAGATTCAGGTTTGGAACTTTCGGATTTGATCTTCAACCATTTGCCGAGTAAACGTGTTTTGCCATGGATCAAAATTTCGGTTCAAATGTATGTTTCGGACAGTCAAATATTGAAAATTTTTCGAGACTATTCGAAAATGTTTCGGAAACACCAAAGAAAATTTGTAAAAAATGTTACTAAATTTAGAAAAATAACAGAGTTTAAGGCAAATAAATAGTTTTGAAATTACATCTTGTTTTCGTTTCGTTGATTCAAAAACGGAAACTTTTCGATATTTTTGATGGAAAAAATGAAAATTTTGATCCTGATTTTTGCATCTCTATGTATAGAAATAAGGGTAATTTACACGAGTGACCCTCGACATTAACGAAATTATTTGAACATCCTTTGGAATTGACTATCTTACAAAATCCATCTGAACATTGTTAACTCCTAACAAGGAACAACTTATATCAAACAAAAAATTTCATGGTTTCAATAAGTTACTCCTTGATCAACTAAGAATTAACCGTGTAATGTCTTTAATAATACCTAGTAATTATAATAATTGCAAAAAATAAAGAAACACATAGAAATAAAATAATAAAATAATAAAATTAATTTCCCTAAATTCAGAAGGTATAAACAAATAATTTAAACTAAGCTTTATTATATCCATGAAATCTCAGACAAACCCATTTACGAAATGAAATTAGATTCTCGATCACATCAGGATTTGGAAAACATTAAACCTCAATATCCAATGCAAGTACACAATAATAAACTCTAAATTTCACACTATTTCTAATAAGGTTTTTCCCCCACAACATTTCCAGGCGGATTATAGAAACAAATAGTCAAACTAGATTTCTCCTTAGCGGCATTAACACAAACACCTTGTGCGCACCCCAGCTCAATCGATTTCTTCCACACCACCTGCGTGTACACCCCACACCTGTGGTCCGGCGCACAGGAATTGTTGTCGTAGTTATAAAACCTCTTCTCCGCCACCCAATTCTCCACCGCCGCCCGCGGCGTCACCGTCATCCCGCCGGCCCAAAGCTGGTTTCCGCCGTATTTGCTGTTGGCTAAGTCTGCAAAGCTACAATTTTGTTTGTCCCTTTGTAGACGAACTAATAGGCTTGCAGATTTGGCTAATGCTTGGCTCCATTGAAGAGGGGTGACGTTGACTTCGGATCTTGCTTGATTGTGTGCTTCTAGGTACTCTTGGGTGGCGCCGCCTGGAGGTGGTGGTGGCGCAGCTTGTGCCGGTGAGTATTGGTATGTGAAGAGAAGTAGAGCAGTAATAAATGCTGACACGAATTTTAGCATTTTGTTTTTCTTGTAATTTTGTTTGTTATGTGTGGTTACTGGATAGGTGTGAAAGTGTGCGACGGTGAAGATGATAATATTGAAATTGTTATTTAGAGATATTTTTTAAACATTGTGTTTGAAAATGTACCACGTCATTTATCGTAACGATGATGTTGTATATTTTTAACCACAAAGTCTAAATTTTTTTTTTTACTAACTAGATTTGAGGTCATGTATAAATTAATTTATAAGAGTTTTGTTAAAATTATCACAAAAATTGATGTCCAATAGCACATATATAATTTATGTGTTGTTAAAATTTATAGGTTTGGATGGTCAAATACAAAATGTTATTTGTAATTGTACAAAAACTTTTGTACTTTCCTGCAAAAGTACAAAAACTTTTGTATTTCCTGCAAAATAATACATTATTATGTGAAAAAAATTAAATTTAATTAAATTCAAATCCATACAAATTTGAATTGAAATTGTAAATTCAAATTTTATAATTTCAATCATCATAAGATCTTGACAATTAGCGAAACCCGACATATTAGTGATAATTAATATGTCACAATTGTAACGGCCCGAAACCGGCACCTGCCTGCTATGACATAAAAAAAATAATAATATAACCTTGATAAATTTCCAATAACTGCAGTTCAGAGCTCTAACTATCTACTACAACAGAATGATTCTTCCAACTAACTTATTGCTTTCAAACTTTTTATTACAAATCAAACTTTCACCTGATGATCTCTAGAAACTCTATGGTAGACGCCCAACCGAAATCCCTTAGTTTCATGTGGTCCATCTTGCCCTTTGGTGAGATTCTGAAAGAGTAATAATTTGAAAGCATAAGTTGTAAAAACAACTTAGTGAGGCCAGTGCAGGGGTGCAGTTGAATTTTATGCAAGAAATGATTTATAAATCCATGAACTGCCTATTTAAATTATAAAATCAATCCACAATAGTATAACAGTTGTAATAATGGCACAATTGAAATCACGTTCAATTACCCGTCAAAACGGGCTAAACAACTCCTCCACCTCAAAAGGATACAGAAAGATCAGGATGTGATCAATAGTTAGCACGCCGGTTAGATAAGGGCTGAGGCGCTACCCGTCCCTTTAAGTGGCCCTGACATGTCATGCCGAATAATTTGAATCACTTCCCAAGGGGCTCTAATCCCTGGTTTTGTGAGTCCGGTCAATGGCAGAGCTCTGGTAGTTCTGTAGCCCCCAGCTACCCAGAAGTATCCAGAGAATACCATTAACCGAGAGCAGATGAGCGCGCAAATAATCATGTACAAGCAATTGGTACTTAGGTGAGATAAAGTACTACACCTTGGTACCATTCATCAATATGAGGTGAGATAAAGTACTACACCCCATTATTCAACAATTATCATATACTGTGAGAAATGCAGACAAGTATAGAGTTATCAGTTCTACTATGATGAAGTAGTACATGTTGCAAGAACCGCATGCAGATACAGGGCTATCCGTTCCATCATATTCACGTAATGTGAGCATTTCAGACAGTTACAAATATAGATATATAACAACTATAGTCATTTCAATTGATAAATGCATATATATGATATGATTTTCTTTAGAAACTCTTTCAGTTTTAAAAGTATTTTATTGAGGCGCTCACCGTTCTCAGGCTAGAGATGTCACTCAACGGTAAACTGTTGACATCATGGCCCGCTTTACAATTACCTTCTTGTGTGGTTCAATATAATCCAATCATTCACAGTCTTGATTCCAATTAACTGGAGAGTCATACATTGACTAGTCCAAAAGTACCTACATGGTATTCTAATTATATAAATAACGATTCTACGACCACATACTCTTAAAATTTCCTACTTCGTTCTATTTCTTATTTGTCGCCGTGCCTTTCATATAAATTGCTTCTTGAGAATAAATTAATCAAGTTTGATTAAGGAAGACGACCACAACAACTTTAAATGTATTTACTTTCATTATCAATTTCTATAGTTAAAATAATTAACTATGATTTTGAATTTACCAAAGTAGTCATATAATGGACATACGTACAAATATAGGTAAATACTCATTAAGCTAAGTCTATTTAGATAAAGATTAATATCTATACAATTATTGTTTATGTTTATTGGTTATCACAAGTTAATCAATATTTGAATATATTAATTACAGCCATAATAACTAGGAAAATATGATTATAAGGTTCTATACTTTTCTAATAAAATTTATAATCTTAGTGAATCATGGTTAATTATCATAGTTAATTAATTCGTGGATGAAGACAAGGTTTCCGTCAAATTGTTATCATATCAATTGCTAGTTCTCATCAAATTAATTTATTATCCTCAAATTAATATTAATCAATCAATTATAAACTATTAAAAATTAATCAAAATAATGAACAAAATCTTTACTAATTAATAAACCCCTGAACCGTACACATCAATTCAAAGTTCGAATACGAATATTTTGATTCAAAATAAAATTACCTGAAGTTGAATTGATATGAGAACAAAGTAATTTCCTTTTTACTTCTTAATTAACTTCCATTTGCCACTCTAAATTATTTCACCAAGACATGCATACTTGTTTTGTTGTCTGAATAATAGGTGTGTAAGTCTGTATGTGTAGTTTGTTTTCTTATTCACTATTAGTAAATGACCGTATGTTTTGGGTAAAGGAATGGGATAATCTCATGGCATTATTACTTAGTAATTTAATGGTCTAAGTAGATTAATGGTTTGACACGTTTTTATGCTATATAATAGCTTTGCTTACATGGAAATCAAGCACACATGGTTAGTCATATATTTTGCTACGTGGAAGAAGAAATAGGAATTGGAAAAACTTAACACTTAGTCCTTGACTTTTAATTGGAAGAACTTAACACTTAGTCCTTGACTTTTAGTAATTATATATTAACCCCAAAACTTTATAGCTCATAATTAGTTTAGTCGACTTCTTTAACTTTTATATACGATCGTTAAAGTCTACTATATTTCTTAAAACATTCACTTTAGTCATCTACTATGGTTAGAAACTCCAATTTATTTCTAATGTTCAATTATTGTAATAAAGTGTTGAAGTAGTTTGGTACCGTACTATATATATTTAGATAGATAAGCTTACAACAAATTTTAATATCGAACTACAAATTTCACATTAGGTCCATAATTTTATTTTGACACTCATATTACCCTTGTCTATTAAGGATCTATTCAATTGATCCTAAACGAATTTAATTTGTCCCATTCCAAAACTAATAAATTAAGTTTCCTATTCAAATTAAGATTTAACTAAAAATTCATTTTACTCTTATTTAAAAATACAGGGTATTACATTCACCCCTCCTTCAAAGAATTTGGCCCCCAAATTCTCTCTCACTTATTTGGTTCTGGTTATGATAGGAGTTGATAGAAGGAATAGAAATAGTAAGGAAAAACAAACCATGATTTAAAATAATATGCCTGGAGAAGTTATTAGGTCAAAAGATATACTAAGGTATGTTTAAAGGTCTATAATAAGCAAGAACGAGTAATAATCCGCTCGAAGGTAAGCAAGGAGAGAATCATATAGAAGAGTTGTGAGACTAAGATATGGAATATGCAATTCTTTTGTCTCTAAAAAGGTTGGCTAAATGTGAACAGGTTAACCATGTGAAATTTATATCGAGTGTCCTAAAACTAATCGTTCAAAGAATATATAAATGGAAAGTAATTGACATTATGTATGTCAATAGGGTCATGTCAAATTTTATGAATTCGTATGAATCTTACAAGAGCTCTAGTGTAAGATGAATAGATTTAGATTTTAACACAAGAAAGTC
The DNA here is from genome assembly GCA_003313485.2 of Penstemon barbatus. Taxonomy (NCBI): domain Eukaryota; kingdom Viridiplantae; phylum Streptophyta; class Magnoliopsida; order Lamiales; family Plantaginaceae; genus Penstemon; species Penstemon barbatus. The sequence goes on from CM064880.1 coordinate 64,953,654, forward strand.
CAAGTAGAACGACGTACAAATGTTTGAATAAAGAAATAGGTTTAGCCATTTCTGGCTTGAAAATAATGTGTTAAAGAAGATCCTATTAATAGATTTGAATTAGCATAATAGTGAAAGTGATTGAAAGAAGTGAAATTATGGATTTCTAAGTGGTATAAGAGTAGGATGAAAGTAAGATACTTAATATACTCTAGACAAAGTTTAATCAGAAGTTTCAATCTAACACTATAACTTTGCAACTTGTAAGTTCCGATAGGTATTTTACCAAGGATCACAGGTTTCGAATCACGCGTGTTTGAGATTTGGTTAAACTTGCAACAATTTGAAAAGGTAAGGGAAAAGTATGAAAGGTATGGTCATAGTAAAGAAGGACATATTACAGAAACATGATTTTATGGATGTGAAAGTTAAGAGAATTTAATCCACTATCACTCAAATTCAAATATTATAAACATTCGCTTAACTCATTAAAGAATTTTTTTTTTTTTGCTACCCCGATGTTTTCTTGTCACTTTCAGTAGGACACCTAAGTCTTTCTCACTTTCTCGATTGACTATCCTCAAATTCATCGTAGCAAGACAATGAGTGGACCAACTCACCGAAAATTTTAATCCAACTTAGCTAATGAAGTTTCATAATTCACAATTTATAATGGGTGGTATATATATAGTATAGCCTAATTGGATAAGTATCTAACTAACTTTCTAAGGTACATCCAAGAATTGATTCTAGAGCACGACGTTCGATTCTCGGCGATCGTAATATCTTCCCCATCCAAACAATAAAAGCGTCTGCTCCACGAGTTCTTCATCACATAACTTGTTGACTCTTATGGCTTGTAACTGCGATGATCTCCGATCCATGGCTTGATTCTCTAAGACGAAATTCGGTTTTATTTAATTCAAGTTCAAATCCAGTCAGATGAGTGAATGTTCAATAATTCTAACTCAATTAGGGATTTCTCATTTTATTTTATTATCTCAAGCTTAGCATTACTCTTAAGTGCTAATGAAATCAACATAGGCATAACAACATATGTCCATCAACTTCAAGTCATTATCTTAGTGTACAAGAACTTATAAAAGTTCGGATTCATATCAACTTTGGAGGTATTAAAATATGAGTATGGGGACTGAAGAGAAAAGCAATCATTTGGAGCAATGTCAGATGACTCGATAGACATTTGAGAAGATCTCACTACTACTTAGTTGTTATAAAATGAAACCAAAGGTTCCAACGATCTTGTTGAATAGAAAATGGGAAGGTAGGATCTTAACTCACTTGATTTGTTACAGGTCTAGACCACTTCCCAGGTTAAACCTTTCTATTACAAATTTACCCCGCCAGGGAAAACCTATCTCAGTACCATAATTGTAATGATTCACATGTTGGTCGCGCGCCCCAATAGTGATTCACGACAATTGGGTACTAAGGGTTCCTATGACTCGATTGAAAATCTTAAGGGTTCTATATAATTTCTTTGGTATAACCACCCACAGTCAAAGGAACCTATCCTGACATAGCACTAACACAACTTAATGCTCTGATACCACCTGTAACGGCCCGAAACCGGCACCTGCCTGCTATGACATAAAAAAAATAATAATATAACCTTGATAAATTTCCAATAACTGCAGTTCAGAGCTCTAACTATCTACTACAACAGAATGATTCTTCCAACTAACTTATTGCTTTCAAACTTTTTATTACAAATCAAACTTTCACCTGATGATCTCTAGAAACTCTATGGTAGACGCCCAACCGAAATCCCTTAGTTTCATGTGGTCCATCTTGCCCTTTGGTGAGATTCTGAAAGAGTAATAATTTGAAAGCATAAGTTGTAAAAACAACTTAGTGAGGCCAGTGCAGGGGTGCAGTTGAATTTTATGCAAGAAATGATTTATAAATCCATGAACTGCCTATTTAAATTATAAAATCAATCCACAATAGTATAACAGTTGTAATAATGGCACAATTGAAATCACGTTCAATTACCCGTCAAAACGGGCTAAACAACTCCTCCACCTCAAAAGGATACAGAAAGATCAGGATGTGATCAATAGTTAGCACGCCGGTTAGATAAGGGCTGAGGCGCTACCCGTCCCTTTAAGTGGCCCTGACATGTCATGCCGAATAATTTGAATCACTTCCCAAGGGGCTCTAATCCCTGGTTTTGTGAGTCCGGTCAATGGCAGAGCTCTGGTAGTTCTGTAGCCCCCAGCTACCCAGAAGTATCCAGAGAATACCATTAACCGAGAGCAGATGAGCGCGCAAATAATCATGTACAAGCAATTGGTACTTAGGTGAGATAAAGTACTACACCTTGGTACCATTCATCAATATGAGGTGAGATAAAGTACTACACCCCATTATTCAACAATTATCATATACTGTGAGAAATGCAGACAAGTATAGAGTTATCAGTTCTACTATGATGAAGTAGTACATGTTGCAAGAACCGCATGCAGATACAGGGCTATCCGTTCCATCATGTTCACGTAATGTGAGCATTTCAGACAGTTACAAATATAGATATATAACAACTATAGTCATTTCAATTGATAAATGCATATATATGATATGATTTTCTTTAGAAACTCTTTCAGTTTTAAAAGTATTTTATTGAGGCGCTCACCGTTCTCAGGCTAGAGATGTCACTCAACGGTAAACTGTTGACATCATGGCCCGCTTTACAATTACCTTCTTGTGTGGTTCAATATAATCCAATCATTCACAGTCTTGATTCCAATTAACTGGAGAGTCATACATTGACTAGTCCAAAAGTACCTACATGGTATTCTAATTATATAAATAACGATTCTACGACCACATACTCTTAAAATTTCCTACTTCGTTCTATTTCTTATTTGTCGCCGTGCCTTTCATATAAATTGCTTCTTGAGAATAAATTAATCAAGTTTGATTAAGGAAGACGACCACAACAACTTTAAATGTATTTACTTTCATTATCAATTTCTATAGTTAAAATAATTAACTATGATTTTGAATTTACCAAAGTAGTCATATAATGGACATACGTACAAATATAGGTAAATACTCATTAAGCTAAGTCTATTTAGATAAAGATTAATATCTATACAATTATTGTTTATGTTTATTGGTTATCACAAGTTAATCAATATTTGAATATATTAATTACAACCATAATAACTAGGAAAATATGATTATAAGGTTCTATACTTTTCTAATAAAATTTATAATCTTAGTGAATCATGGTTAATTATCATAGTTAATTAATTCGTGGATGAAGACAAGGTTTCCGTCAAATTGTTATCATATCAATTGCTAGTTCTCATCAAATTAATTTATTATCCTCAAATTAATATTAATCAATCAATTATAAACTATTAAAAATTAATCAAAATAATGAACAAAATCTTTACTAATTAATAAACCCCTGAACCGTACACATCAATTCAAAGTTCGAATACGAATATTTTGATTCAAAATAAAATTACCTGAAGTTGAATTGATATGAGAACAAAGTAATTTCCTTTTTACTTCTTAATTAACTTCCATTTGCCACTCTAAATTATTTCACCAAGACATGCATACTTGTTTTGTTGTCTGAATAATAGGTGTGTAAGTCTGTATGTGTAGTTTGTTTTCTTATTCACTATTAGTAAATGACCGTATGTTTTGGGTAAAGGAATGGGATAATCTCATGGCATTATTACTTAGTAATTTAATGGTCTAAGTAGATTAATGGTTTGACACGTTTTTATGCTATATAATAGCTTTGCTTACATGGAAATCAAGCACACATGGTTAGTCATATATTTTGCTACGTGGAAGAAGAAATAGGAATTGGAAAAACTTAACACTTAGTCCTTGACTTTTAATTGGAAGAACTTAACACTTAGTCCTTGACTTTTAGTAATTATATATTAACCCCAAAACTTTATAGCTCATAATTAGTTTAGTCGACTTCTTTAACTTTTATATACGATCGTTAAAGTCTACTATATTTCTTAAAACATTCACTTTAGTCATCTACTATGGTTAGACACTCCAATTTATTTCTAATGTTCAATTATTGTAATAAAGTGTTGAAGTAGTTTGGTACCGTACTATATATATTTAGATAGATAAGCTTACAACAAATTTTAATATCGAACTACAAATTTCACATTAGGTCCATAATTTTATTTTGACACTCATATTACCCTTGTCTATTAAGGATCTATTCAATTGATCCTAAACGAATTTAATTTGTCCCATTCCAAAACTAATAAATTAAGTTTCCTATTCAAATTAAGATTTAACTAAAAATTCATTTTACTCTTATTTAAAAATACAGGGTATTACAACAATGATTTAGTAATAATATTTTAATTATTATTTTTGGGGCATCGCAAAATGTCACTAATGAAAATTATTTTTTTTTATTATGAAATAAAATCAATTAGTATTATAAATATATCATTATTTATATAAATAATAATCAAAGTTATATGTTAAAATATAAACTAGATGTTGGAGGGCTGAGTAAAAAGTGGAAGTGTATAATACTGTTCATTAGTTATATTTTAAGATAAGAGGCTGAAATTTAAGAGAGCTGTTGGAGATGGCCTAAGTAATATATATAGAATAGGGCGTGCCAGAATTATTTGAAAATAACTCACCAAAAAATTGACATTATTCGAAGTGTGACAAACTGACAATTTTAAAATTTCAAGTGATTGACATTTTGCATTTAAGAAATGTATCGTTTTGAAACGTTACATTTCGATTTGCTAAACTGAATATGAAAAAAATTTCTAGAAATTTTGAAAAACTATGGAAAAAACTACTAAATTAAGAAATAAAGAAAGTTCTAGGGCAAATATAAAGTTTCAGAAATGCATCTTATTTTCGTTTTCACTAATTTAAAAATAGAAAATTTTCAATATTTTCGACTAAAAAGCTACTAAATTTTTTTATCAATGTTTGCACAATATAATTGAAGTAGACTCATTGCAATCTCGTGTTACATATTCTTTGGTGAAATGTATCGTTCTGAGTGCAAAAATCTCCATTGTTTTGCCAAAGAATTGCAATTCAGTTGTGCAACACGTCAAAATTTTAATTTTGGTGCAAATTATCAAAATAGTATATCCCTCTAAACATGGTTAAACACATAAATGTATGTGTGAACATTAATTACTACTCATAATTTGAGTTTCAATTGTTGTTTTCAAGACTTCTTTTGATAATGAAAATTTATCTTTATTGGAACAAGATAAATAGAGTAGTATGTTGATTTCATCGCTTGATTACCGAGTCAAAACGTAGTCAGCCCCACATTTATAGTATTTCCCTTAGCCTTGAGAATGCACGTGACTCTGCTGACTTGTGGGAACACTGTCCCAGTTGATTTTGACTTTGATTTTACCGCGGCTTTTATTGTACGCACGTGATATCATATCAAGTTTGGAATTTAGTGAGATCTCAGAAAAAAGAAAAAAAGGGAAAAATCACACAATTTTATTTTCAATTAATTGTGAGGCCCAATTCGTTGAAAAATCACACACAATTCCTCTGGGTGTATTTTGTTTCGGCCTTGTAAAGTTCATTTCAATCTGAGGTAACTAATTTGGTCTTATTGAAAATATATTATAATGGAGAAGGTCAAAGTTCAAACAATGTTGTTAAAAAGGTTAAAGTTAAATGTATAATATATATATGTATCAACAATTGGAGCACACCTATACTCATCTCTGTCAATACATCTTTCTATGAACTTACAATACTATAACATTAAGAAGTTTAGCACCTGGTAAATACGTATATAATTTAAGTATATATATATATAGTAAAACACCTTTGAGATAATATTTGTCACAAACAAAAAAAAAAAAGTCGCGCATTTCTTAAATATGTGAATGTGTTGTAATTTTCCTACTAGACCAGCCCATTTCAAAGACATTGTTTTTATTGGGTTTTTCTTAGTGAAACCATGTAATTTTTTCAAACTAGACCAGCCCCTTTCAAAGACATTATTTTCATTGGGCTGAATCGAAAGCCATATATTAATGAAGGCAAGGTCTAAAACTAGGCTGACCCATTTAAATGATTATTTCTTTTGTCAAACTTGTTAAATGGACTGCACTATATAATATTCAAGTATATTTTCCAAAGTCTGGGTGATGGGGACATCTCTATATATTGGGCTCGCCAAGGAAAATTAATGCAGGGACAATTTCAGAATCTGTTCCAACACAAAGGTAAATTTAAACATAAATTTGATTTGATTAGCAATGAACTAGAGGGTGTAAATTATATGGTTGGAAAGCTATGGAAGTTTATTTTCAACTAAATAAGAGGTTTACTTGGATTTGCTAGAAGGCCAATGGAAAAAATGGTTTAATTAGAGTCTTAACCACGATAATCACGATCACCAGTCATGAAAATTGATGAAATTTTCCCAAGAAGTAGAAAAATTAAGTCTCCGGAAACCAACTAAGACGGGCAAAATGACGATTATTCTACATGTTATATCAATCAGATGAATTCACAAAAGCAAACACACAAAGAGAAACATATCATATAATTCACTAATTATGAAAATAAGTCAACAAGCCCGACTTTTATGCCCAACTTCAAAACCACAAATATCAAAATCTTGAAAATAATCATACCAACGAGGAAAAACTAAATTCCCAGCTTATAAATGAAATATAGCCCCAATTAAAACAGTTTTCTCATGCATCACTTAACTTAACCAATAAAAATAAAATTCATTTTAGCTTACATATTTTTTGAACATTCCATCGCTATGCCTAAATACCCATGATTATCAGCCTGTGAGTAATTTGGTTCTTTTGGGAAGGATTAGGTCTAGAAGCTTACTTCTAAACCTTATGATCGATCTAAATTTTGCAAAATCATTGATAATTTAGAAAGAAGTTAATTGTTATTAGATTATGCTAACTTATCCTAATTAGATTAAACCAAAGCTAGCTAGATGATAAGAGAAAACAAATAATTAAATTTAAGAAAATGGGTTAATTTTGTCTCTCGGATGATTTAAAAATGTGATTGGTGAGTATTTTTTTAAATTTCCTGTTGTTCTTTAATGGTTGATCCAGTGATTAATTAGCCAGTTAGAAAGAACATTATTTAAGTTATTAATCATGACACAATATACCACTTGGTCAAATCATTGTCAAAGATTGCTTTGATAATCTTAAGGGATAAGAATCAGGAATAAAAGTAATAATTACCAATTATCAATTACTTGATTTAATAATATAAGACACATGTGTGGTTAACTAATTAATCGTATACTGTAATTATTAACACTTTTTGTAAGCAAGTTGTTAACTAATAAGTGCGATTCTGACTTGAGAAAGGACACTTTCATCAAGCACAATTTAAATTAAACTAGAAGAAAACAACCTAATAATTATGAGAAGATTTCACTAATATTTCATGAGAAAGGGGATGAACCTTCCTCCTCAATGAATAGAAAAACAAATAATTAAAATCTGGATTTTCACGTGTATGTTATCATTAATTCATAAAAGTACTGATTAATTACATTATCCATTCTTCAAAATCTACGTACATGCACTTCAAAACAGAAAACTTTTATTAAGTAATTGAACATTTGAACTATGTTTGAAGTGCCAATACCATCATCATCTTAAACAAATCATACTTCTTCTGATAATAATAATTTAGGAATATGACATTTATGCAAGTGAACTTGGAGTACTTAATAATACTTTTAAATGATTGATGGATTATAGATGGTTACTTTATGGATTTTTGGGAACTATCTCATGTATAATGGACAATTTATCTGAAATGAAAATAGACGTATCATTCCTTCCGTGATGTAAAATAATGATATTTTACCTCATTTTTCGTAGAGGTATTGCACATTCTTTCTATAGTGTGAACATCATTTTGATGTGAAAAATGATAAATTTTACCCATATTGACAAATTACTCTTTTCAATTTACTCTCTCGTAATAAGGGTAATGAGCATTTTACCCCCATGTGATACAACTCAATGCGTATTTTATACCCCTGTGATATTGTCTAATGAACACTTTTCTTTCGCTCTTTTAAGACCTTATACAAGTACATTTAACCAACTCCAAAATTAAAAGGAAGGGTAATATAGCCAAGTCCTATATATATTATATCATATAAAGGGGTAGCCTCCTTTGCTACAGTGCATTTATGGTCGTCCGAAATTATTTTCTATTTTTTTTTTTTTTGGTGCGGGTCCAAAACGACGTCGTTTTGGGTTTATTTATTTTAATTTTTTTTAATAGAATTTTCTTCTCTCACAAATCGACCCTTTCCATTTTATTCTTCCGTCGTCTTCTTCTTCTTCCGTCTTCTCCAATTCAACTCCATCTTCAATTTGAGAGAGAAATAATGCCTTCTTCATCGATTTCTCTCTCAAATTGAACGCGGTGTTACAATTGGAGAGCAATTTTTCCTTCCTTCGCCGTTTGCTAACATCGAATTGGGTTTCTCTGCTCTCAACAAAATGCCTCGATTTGATGCTTCGGAAATTGGGCCTCGATTGAAGGTGATTTAATTTAAAGTTTTACTGATTTTGTTAGATTTTTCATATATATTGAAGGCAGTGGATGTTGTTGGTGTATATATATCCAAACATAAAAATGTGGGAAAAAGAATCCTCATAAAGTGTGACACTATATATATGGCCATGTCCACCATCATCAAATTCGCCCAATGCCGCCACTAGTGTCAACATCTCCAATTTCAACTACCCCCTTCAACCCCACAAAAGTTATACTAATTAATTAATACCAAAGGTTACACAATAAATTAATTTGACAAACGATGTTCTAATAAGAAAGCATTTCAGATTTCAATATCATACTTGAATTATGAAGAAATGGTAATCGGATAACTTTGATGCTCCTTTTTTTTAATAATTAGAAATGGTAGTGAATGGATTTTCTTTAGTAGTTTTAAAAATATTAGGAAGATGCACACAAATTGCGCGTGTTCAATTAATTACTATTGATTTTTTTCATAAAATATTATGCACAAAAATATTATAAATATAGGTATTAACAGAAAAATTGAACGTATCACAAAACTATATAAATATAATTTCTTTTTATAACTATAAAGTATTATACCTAGCTTTATTTTCTAAATAATTCAACTTTATCAAAAATTAAAACAGCTTAATATTTTTGTATAAATTACTAAAACATGTAGATTTCTATCTTCCAATTTTACGACAATGATTTTAAATATTTATTAAAGTGAATTCAAAATTCAAATACACACAATATGGCCTCAAATTTGCTATCAAATTGTGTAACAACTCTTAAGTCATTCTTAGGATCTTACCATAGTTTATTTTGCCCATAAAAAGTATTTTAGTTAAGATTGTATTATGTTATGTCTTTTAACTTTTAATGTCTCCTAATTTAATTATACTTTTTGAATTTCTTTTGCTTTTTCAATCACACGGGAGTATTCAATCCGTACAAAAAAAAATTAAGAAATATTCATGTTTTTATAATAAAATAATAACTAGAGATTATCCATTAGTACATTGTCCAATTAAAAAGTATGCACCGTTTGGACAATTTTTTTCTTGATTCAAACCTTATTGAAAGACCATATGATGTCACAAAATATAAAGAGAATCATATAGTAATGCATGTTTCATATGCGATGAAAACTAGAGGGAATTATACAATTAATTGACAATTTGTATTATTTGGGATTTCAAATTTTGGTATAGAGACATTGGATTCCACAGCTGATGTGAATTCGATCAGTATGAAACTTTAAAGCCAAAAGGTAGGTTTTGAAATGGGGACCTCACCCACAAAAGGACGGCTGCCTTTAATTCCTAAAGCCAATTAAGTTCCAACTGGACCCAAAAATTGAAATTTATTTTTCCACTGCAAGCTCAACTTGAATATATTAATTTACCTATAGATAGGCAAGAAGCAAATAAGTTGTAATGCATAATACCTAACTCAATTATAAAATTTGGACTTAATTGTGAATATTTTACTTTAGTATTTAATTAAGTGACTTAGACCATTTCCAACAGACCTCTTAAATTCAGGTCTTTTATCTTAAAATTTAAGGAGTGAACAGTGTTATACATTCCCACTTTTTACTCTGCACTCCAACAGCTTCTTTATATTTTAAGATTTTATTTTTAAAAAACCACACCATTCCACTCTAACAGCTCGTTTATATTTTAACAAACTACTTTTAATTTTAATTTATATATAAATAATAATGATATATATTTAATATCTATTTAATATAATAATAAAGTACTATAATTTGTACTTTTGTCTGCAAAAATAATTTTTAAGATATGAGAGTCCAAACTTAAATTTTTTTGGCATTCTTAAATTTTAAAGATTCCCTTGGAGTTGATTTTTTGCACAATTCTTATCAAATCTCTTATAATTTGAGATATAAATAATCCCTTGGAGAAGCTCTTACTTAGAGTTGGCCCAATTTAGTTCAACCCTGTTTTGTGCGATATTCTTTCTCATATTATGTCATGGATTAACTTTGATAATTTGAACATGGACCTATAGATCTACCAACCAATTCATAAAAAAACTTACACATATTTAAGAAATAAATTCAATTACTCCAAAGAAATCAAGAAATTTTATTCAAGTTACGGATTCATTGTTGGAAGCAATTTTACTAGAGGTATGTACGTGCTCATTTTAAAAATTGAGGAATTATTCATATATATTGTCAATAGGTAATATGGATCGGATATGGCAGTGTACTGTTGTACAGCTGTAAATAAATAAAATATCTAGTTGTACTTGTATAGACCATGAAGCTAAGGCCATCAGCAATGCATTATTATATTCCATAATTTTTAACCTACTAGCCCTCTCACCATCCTAGAAACTGGGAATTTAAGGCCTACTATTTATTTTTTTATTTTTTTGAAGTACTCTATCAATGTAGACTTATTATGTTTTCTTTAGGCCAATTATTGGGACATTTTTTTTTACTAGAAGATCTGGTTAAGTATTTTAGTCAAGTTGGTCAACTTGCTTTTCGTTTTCTTTAATTCCTCTCAATGTTTGATATTCGATATGATGGAGTTACACATCTTTTTGATTTTTTATCCGTTTTATTAAGTATAGAATGAAATTTTTTTATCAAAGAAAAGAAAGATAATTCCTCTAATGAATGATTCACATATTTCGTCCTTCATACGGTACAATATTATTTGTAATTTTGTACCCCATTAATTTTTTGTAGCAAATACACCCCTATTACCAACGTATTATTTTACTTGTAATTTTATGACAATCATACAATGGAGATGGACTCACGTGCCTTGCACATGCCTCACTTCGAGGGCATTTTCGTCCTTCATTTCTAAATATAAATTGCCACTTTAGAGCATCACCAGCGGTGTACCCAAATATTGGACCCAAATTCTTCATATGCACCCTGCTACAGTGTTTTGCACTCTCTGAAAAAGTTTTTTTTCTGCAGCAATAGACATCAAAAGTGTGAACCCATTTTTAAAATCAATTTAAATTAAATTTATTTCACTAACTTAAAATTAAAATCTATTTAAAAATACAATCAAAAGTAATTTTGGACTAAAGAAAAAATAAATAATATTCAAAATATTTGTAATTTTTTAATAATTATTAATTGTAGACAATTAACTCATTGATGGTGTCTTCATTATTTTTTTCAAGTGCGGATTTATATTTTATGTAATAATTATTATATCTTTGATATGCTTTTTTATCCATTTGAATCGAAATTTGATATTATATTATGAAAAGTTTTGAGATAATATTTTTATCTACGTGTCAATTTATGATTAGATACTGAGATTTCATATAAGATTTTTTTGTTGAAATTTCTTATCAGATTTCTTTCCCACATTGTATACGTGTCAATTTATGATTGGATGTTGAAAATGGGTTCAGCAATTTTGGGGGCTCAAATTTGGGTTCAATTAGAAGTAAATGGGTTCTTGGTGCATTTTGCACTTCCCTTTAGGTCCTCCACTGTGAGGTACTTTTTGCAAATTTTGGACCTAAACTAATTTGGGCTCCCATATGGGTACACCACTGGTGATGCTCTTATATAACACAGTATAGCAGTTCACTTTAGTTCCTTTTATCATGTTTCAAATGGATTATTCCATGTTTACCCCCAAAACTATGAATTGAACAAGTTGATCAAATTTAAAAATGATAGCTACACATTTACCTCCCGGCCACCCAAAATTTATTAAAATAGTGTAATTGTCAAAGTTTAAATAAGCATAAATAATTGAACTAATTTTGGCCCGAGCTAGCATCAAGTGCTAAGAAATTTGGTGATTTTTGACATTTGGGGTTAATATGGACTAGATGTGAGAATTCATAATTGCATAATCCATCCTAAACTTTCATGAATTTTAATTTATTTATAAAAAAGAAAAGAAAAAGTAAAAACACACCCCAACCCCCACCCCATCTCCCCAACTTCGTCAAGGCGTTTCACCGGCCTGGGATCGACGATTCCATCTGGGGGGAGGGGGAAAGGGGAAGGGTTTTTTTTTCTATCAATTTTTTAATTAATTTATGAATATATGTTACTAAAATATGTTATTGCTTATATAAAATTACCATGTAGTAAAATTGATTAATAAATTTTAAATAAAATTTTATAGTTAAATATTGTATTTAAGTAAGCAATACTTTGGTTATATTTTTTGTTGAAAATAATAAACTACTTATAGATATCTAAGTCTAAAAACTAAAACTTCATTGTCTTTTCTGATTGAAAAATATAAACTTCACAACTTGAATTTTTTTTAATAAGCATAACTAAACAAGTTACATATATTAACTATATTTTATTAATTGAGTATTATTTTTCTTAACTTTACTATTAAATTGATAAATAGTGTTTTAAGATTTTGTAAAAGAATTTAGTGATTTTTTTAGTTAAAAGTTTATGAACAATTTATATTAGTTCAATTATTTATACTGATTGAACTTGTAATAATTACACAATTTAATCTAACTTTTTGGGAATAAATATGTAGTTAAAATCTATCTTTTTGGGAAATAAATATCTAGTCAGATTGTCCAATTCATAGTTTGGGGAGTAACATGCAATATCCATATTAAAACTGTGTAGTGGCTTCTGGTTTTATAATACATGTTTAAGAGGGACCAATTTGAACAACTATATTGTGTTATATAAAGCGGGACGAAATGCCCTCGGAGATAGGCATGTACAAGGCACGTGAGGCCGTCTCCACCCTGTGATTATCGAAAAAGCCACAAGTCAAACAATATATTGGTAAGAGTGAATTGTGGGGAAAAATTATAAATATCGTTCCATAAGGAGGATGAAATATGTGATTTACTCTTTCCTAGATCTTGTGTTTGAAAATGTATTATATTATTATTATGAGATCATACATCATCATAGTCAATAATGTGACACATTGTATTAATGTCTTTGTCCGGAGGCCTTCTTGCACCGGCTCTTAGAGAGAAAAGACTGTCGTAATGTATGTCCCTCGACATGTGGGACCGATGTAGATGGAATCACCAACTTTCTCGATCTTGGCCATGAATTTCGATGAGCGGCCATTTTACTAACCTGAAAGAAACCTGGGAACTTGGAGAAAAAGATGATTGGGTGCTCTGCTTTCCAAGCTTTGCAGAAAGCTCATGAGAATTCTGAAAGCGTAGAATATTCCATGATCACCAGGTTGGTACTATTTTATTAGAATTCACCACATGAATTGGACTAAGTCTACTTAATTACATGGACTGGATCTAACTCATCATCAAAAGGTAGCTTAAGATGTGAAGATTACCCAAGACCTTATATGGTGAACTTCACTATTGTTTTCAACTCATGTAAGATATTTAGTCTCAATATATTTATACACGAAGGTAAACATTAGAATTAGGGGCCTATGAATCGCCGCAATGATCAAAGCAAACCCTAGGGCAGCGAAAAGTTCGAAATTCTAACGGATAACGAAGGGTTGCTCTAATCCAAGAGAGCCACGTCAAGAGACGAGTCTTTTCCTGCCAGATGTGACATCATCATGGAACGTTTCTAATACAACATAATTTCAAAATTGGTGTAAGATATAAGTTCCCTTTATAATCATCCCCGAGGTGAACTATTTTTTTTTTTTTGAAAGCCGAGGGGAACTATTCTTTACACTAAACTTAATCCCTTCAATGAAGTATCGTACATGTATTGAAAATCTGGATACTCAATTTGAAATAAAAAAATAAAAAATAAAAAGCATACCATAATAGATACATCGAATAATTTATCAAACACGCATAGGATACTTAAAAATACGTGTTTCTACAAACAATTTCTAGATTAAGTAGAAACCCTTTAATTTTTTCAAAAGGATAGCTAATCTAGATATTGAGTTATATACAGATACAATAAATACATGGTGATAGAATTTTTCAAAATATAGGATATGACATGGCTAAGATAAGTGTATATATATATATATATATATATTTAATTTAAATAAAAATCATTGTTTTAAAAATGCATAATAAAAACTATGTAATATTTTTTTATCTACTGTGTATTTACAGTTCGGACCGAAGAGTGCAAATGTAATAGGTCCTCCCCAGTGTTGTGTCTCAAGTAGGATTCGAACTTGAGTCTCGCCTCTAGGCATATGATGCCGCATGTGTATATTTTTAAAAAAAAATTAAAATTAAAACCATTGTTTAAAAATGCATAATAAAAAGTATTATGTAATATGTAGATATTTTTTTTTTTTTTAATATGTAATATGTAGATATTTCATTCTTAATTTGTCTATTTTATTTAAGAAATTCAAGACTAATTTTTGATTAACTAATAGCTCATCTAATACGTCATCCTTCATTAAAGAGATGATCCCAACGGATCCGCTACCATTGTGTAACGTTGATTTTAAAATTTGGTTAATTCGGATTCATATTTTGTTCTTCATAATCTTCAAAAGAAGCGTAGCTTACAAAACAAACAACGTATGAACGATAATTAATGTTCCACGCCATGATTTAACCTTCTTTTCTAATCAATCCATTAAAGATGACGTAAAAAGGGCACTATGTTTCCAGTTAAAATCCATACATCTATTCACAATTTTTAGAACCGTAAATTGTAATGACTCCTTAATAAATGGACCGCATAATAATCAACAAAACACTAGTCCTTTCATATTATTTGGGAGAAAAATACAAGATATTATCATGAGTTATCTGAAACTTGAAATCTTACATAAAATACTCAATCTTCGTCAGTTATTAACACCAATAATTTCTAAATGCAAAAACAACAAAAATCGTATATAGTTCGCGTGAAATACACGTGCGTCAAAAAATGTACGGAAGAAGAAAGATTGAATATTTTATGCAGGGTCTTTGAAAATTCAAGAAAGTTCAGTGCAAAAAAAAATTTACAGTGCATTTTTGTGCAAGTTTATCGTATTTCATTTTGCCCAATTATTTGTTGTTTTGGGTAATAGCACACGTATTAAGAAACCTACTGAATAACTATCATTTGAAGATCAAAATCATAAAATCCTTTTCTCTCTCCTCTTAATGAGAAGTTAGAACAATTAATATGAGAGGATAAATTTGATGAATTTAATTTTGAATTTTTCATTAAACTACTAAATCAACAAATAATATACTATGCAATAACTATTTCGTAAGAAAATTTTGTATGTATCTCGCTTAACAAGAGGGGGGTGTGATGCATTTTTCAAGTAGCATTGAAGTATTTTTTATGTGTACTTAAATTAATAGTCGAATATACGAGATTTATTCTTTTGTTAGTAAATCAACTCCCACAAGGGCCAAAAATTTTACTAACTCAAATGTAAAAAGAATAGAACATCTAATTCTGTTTTACTCTCACATTATATTTACAAAATGAATTCCTTAATTTCCCAAACTACCCCTACTCCGGTATCGCACTCAACTTCGCCGCAATCTTCCCCCTCCTCCCACCACCGCTGTTCCTCCCAGATCTACTACCGACGTTCGCCACATTTCCAGACGGCTTCAGACCACTTTCACCGGGAAACACCGGAGCATCTCGACATTTCTCACCACAAATTCCGCCACCGCCACTTCTGGTCAAAGCCGAACTAGCCTTAACGGCCAATGCCGCCATCTCCTCCGCCTGCAACCGGTGCTTCAACCGACTCAACGGAAGCGCGAAATACAACTGACCTGGCTGAAGCTCCTCCTCATCGCTCACAGCCGAAACGACGTCGTTGAAATCCATTTCATCGGAATTACATATAAAACATGAAGGATTCTTCTGCAAAACGTAAGAAACCTTTACTGGATACGAAAACTCCTGTAATTTACCGTCATCTGATATTAATTTAGCCGTAGCTACATTAGTTGAATCGCGCGAACTGCATATACCCATTTTCTTCAATTTTTTCTTAAACTTTTTCTTTTCTCTTAATTTAGTTTTTCAATTTTCTCTGGACTGGATGGAGGTTGATTTTGCGTGTGGTATTTATAGAGGAAGGGTGATATGGGGAATTGAACCAGGAGGACACGTCAGCAAAAGTGAATTAAAAATATTTATTTGTGTTTTTGTTTTCGATCAGTTGGCAGGGGTGCCAACCTGTAAAATAATGGTGACAGGTTGTATGAGGAGAGTACTGTGTGTGTCTTTATACTGTGACCCACGGTTTTCGATGAAATTACGAGGCCAGGGACTGGGGACCTTTGTTTTCTGTTTTGTCGTTTTCGAATTTTCATTTTCTCTGGTTATTTACTGTGCAGTATAATTCTGCAAGCATATATATATACTTGGGAAAATCGCACTTCGCCCCCCAACCTTTTTATGTTTTTGCAGTCTCCCCCCTAACCTTTAAAGTTTCGCACTTTCCCACCTCACCTATTTAAAAAGTCTCAGGCAACCACCTCATTGAGCAAGGCACCCCCCAACCTTTTTAAGTTTTTGCAGTCTCCCCCCTAACCTTTAAAGTTTCGCACTTTCCCACCTCACCTATTTAAAAAGCCTCAGGCAACCACCTCATTGAGCAAGGCAATGGAATCTGGCGAAATATTCCGTTTGCTTGAAGTGACGTGACTTTAGTCAAGGGTAGAATAGTCCTTTAAGACACAAAAGTGCGAAACTGTAAAGGTTAGGAGGGGGGGGGGGGGGGAGAGACTGCGAAAACTTGAAAAGGTTGGGGGTAAAGTGCGATTTTCCCTATTTATAATAATTTATAGATCAAAATTTCATTTCGAGTATATATGTTTCGGTCAACAAAATATTGAAGTTTTTTGAAGAAATTCTTCGAAAATATTAAGAAAAATTGTGAAATAACTTACTAAATGAATATTTCACAATTTTTCTTAATATTTCCGAAGAATTTCTTCAAAAAATTTCAATATTTTGTTGACCGAAACATATATACTCGAAATGAAATTTTGATCTATAAATTATTATAAATAGGGAAAATCGCACTTTACCCCCTAACATTTTCAAGTTTTCGCAGTCTCCCCCCTAACCTTTACAGTTTCGCACTTTTGTGCCTTAAAGGACTATTCTACCCTTGACTAAAGCCACGTCACTTCAAGCAAACGGAATATTCCGCCAGATTCCATTGCCTTGCTCAATTAGGTGGTTGTCTGAGACTTTTTAAATAGGTGAGGTGGGAAAGTGCGAAACTTTAAAGGTTAGGGGGGTGACTGCAAAAACTTAAAAAGGTTGGGGGGTGTCTTGTTCAATGAGGTGGTTGCCTGAGACTTTTTAAATAGGTGAGGTGGGAAAGTGCGAAACTTTAAAGGTTAGGGGGGAGACTGCAAAAACATAAAAAGGTTGGGGGGGGGGGGGGAAGTGGGATTTTCCCTATATACTTTACTATAAGGAGCATCTGGAAAAATGGAAGGGCCTTTTCTGTAATTTTCTATAAACATTATTTGCGTATGTTATGTTACTTTATGGTAGATTAAGGTAGATTTGTGTTTATTTCAACTACTTTGATACTCCACTAGTTTATGCAATTAAGGGTAATTTTCGACATCATAAGTTGAGTGGACCAAAAAATTGCATATATATTTTGACTAGTTGAAGAAAAAGTTTGAAATATATTTATATATGGTGTAACTTGATAATGTAATATAAAATTGAGGTGATAATCAAAATTTGATTATAGTGAAAGCTATTAATATAATAATATCATTTGGATAAAAAAACAGCTATTAATATCAAAATCGTCTAATGATCTGATTATTGGTTTAAGACAAGAGGCTTGACAATTTTAGGGAAAATTGCAAATTTTTCTTTAACAATTTTTGTGACGGTCTTTTTTTTAAGTGATTTCTCTGTCTTTAAATTTTCATTAAATTTTTTTAGATGTCCCAAATTTACACTCATTTTCCATCAATAAAAATATTTTTCTCAAAAGTACCCTCTCATGCACATAAAGTAATGAATTTACACCACTAACTTTCAACATTTACTTTTAAGGATATATATGTAAAAATACTTAAAAAATTACACCTCATTAATTTTTAGCTAAAACTTTACATGAAGAGTGAAATGATAGAAAAATAAGACACGGAGAATATAGTATTATATCTTGCTATTTATTGTAATCACAAAGATACATTTGGCAAAATAATAACAATTTATGCATTCCATGTTTGCTGAAATAAATCCAAAATATGAGAAAGACGGTGGGTATAAAACAGTATAATATATAGTGTTTGGATCGAAAAGATTGAAGAGATTGTTCATGATCAATTTATGCATGTGAGGTTTAGATAACTCATTTTGATTTAACATTCTAATGTTGCACATATGCTATATATATATATGCGCTACATTGATAAGAATATTGCTTTAAATAAAAAAATTCTGGACTTATATAGTTTTATTTGCAAACATACGTATAAGTGTGTTACTTTTAGATAAAAGGTATATTATAAATTTACACCTCCTTTGGTTTAGTAAAACTAGAAATCCACTTCGGAAAGTTTCAATACTTACAAATACCTCTTGTATTTAAGTTTTATCTTACATATACACTCTCTATATTTATATTCAAAATAAAAGGTCTATTATGCCCTAATGAGTTTTGGTCAACTTTTGACTAGTAAATCTGGGCAAAAGACCATTTTTATATTAAGCATGTGATCTATGGAAAAAAGCTAGTATTTGGTGCATCATTTACTATCTAGATTTAAGGAGAAATCATTTATGGGTATGTAAAAAATTAATTTGAATAAATTTGATAACCACATCATTTATACAACGAATACACCAAAAAAGAATGAAGCGTGTTTGTGATAAATATTAAATCTTAAGGTGTGTATTTGTACAATCATAATAAATAAATACAACTTTATAATTATTATTATTATAAGAACTTCACTATAGTAACATATATAATAAAGAGTACTTTTGAAACAATATACCTTTATAATGTTGACATATATAAGTATCTATTATTTATTATACTGAAAATGTTATTTTGCATAAATTTAAGAATAAAATTACTTTAAAAATTATTGAACTAAAAAAGAAATAAAATGAATTTTCACCTTTAGATTTTGGATATGATCGACTAATTAGAAATTGGTATGACTCAAAATTGTGTTAAAGTTTTTTGAATGAGCAAAAGATAAAAACACCTTCTATGCTTTGTTTAACTTCCAAAACGTCCCTGTGTTATTTTAACTATCAAAAAATCTCCTGTGTTTGATTTTAAATACCACACTCGACCCAAGTAGTATATACTTATAATTTTATTTTTGACTTTTGGTGGAATGACAAGATTATCCCTATGAGTTTGTTTTTTTTAATTTATTTATTCTTTTTGAAAAAATAAGTATATACTACTTGGGTCAAGTGTGGTGTATAAAATCAAACACAGGGGGATTTTGGGGATTTAAAATGACACATAGGGGGTTTTTTGGGAGTTAAACAAATCATAGGGGTATTTTTGTCTTTTGATGTCAGGGATAAAGTTGTCATATCAAAAGCAAAATGTGAACAAATACTTGCAAATGGGTGTTTTTGTCTTTTGCTCTTTTTCGAATTATTGAAACTCCGATCCAGATAATATATAATTATATATCTATAATTTCATCAAATTCAAAACTACAAGGGTTACTAATTAATGGTGGGTCTGCAACGTCTAACCACCACCATTTCTTTCTCTTGAAAAGTGTATCGTTACCAAACCAAACAGGGTAAAGTTCTAATTTTTCAATTGAATAGTACTCAGCACTAGGCGACAAGAAACCCTCTATAAATAGAAATTTCCCAGTTCACATTGGTGGGCAGATGGTAATGCGATTTTGACGTCTCAAGGAACAAATATCTTAAAAGTAAAACACAACAAAATATTGAAGCTTGTTTGTTTAATAAAATTATTGTAATAAAAATATTATATAAATTACACTTTAACTTGACATACTTTTATATATTTCTTACTTCAATCTTCTTATATTCATAATCTCTAAAAAAAATTAATATATTATTTACCATACTTCTCTTTTCTTCATAATCTCTAAAGAAGTTATAGCAATTTATTTTAAATTAAATACACTATTATTCTCTAAATACTTTAGAAAAGAAAAAAAAATCAAATACAGCAATATAAAAAATTTCTCGCAAAGTTCTGGAAATCTCTAACTCCCTCCAAAATGTTTAAACAAATAAATCCTGACCTCTTTCATATGAACATAAATTTTAGTTAGATGTAGGTCATTTAGGTTTATTCTGAATTTCTTATTGGCTGAATTTAAAATGGTAATAACTTCTGTTTGGTGAAATTGGAGAATGATCTATTTATACATTAACACACTTATTTAAGGAAGTTTTTGTTTTACAAAACTAGACACTATTTATACTTGTTCATCCTGTTAAATTAATTGAACAAAATGCAAAAATACCCCTTTATTTTGTCAAATTGACGAAAAGCCTCCTGTATTATTTATATTAGCAAAAACATCTCTTTACTAATAAAAAGCAACACGGAGACTTTTTACTAATGATAATATCACAAAAGGTTTTTGATAATTTGACGAAATATAGGAGGGACTCTTGCATTTCACTCGACGTTAATTCGCCCACTGATCTCTTTATGCATGCATGACTAATGTGAAATTTATCATGGCTAATATATATAATTATGTCATGTAATGTGATACGTACTCATCAATTATTTTTGGGTAAAATGCACGAAATCTCCCTATGTGGCGGAGCTAGGACCAATTCTTTGATTTTTTTTTAAATACTTTCTTAATATTTTATATTTTTTCAATATTAATATACAATGACAAATAATAAGATAAAGTAATACCAACACACAAAAAAATCACACAAAAATTGAAAATATAAATATCTTACTATATAAGAATCACTTAAACTGTCATGGACAATCTTTTATTTGAATATGAATAGTTATTATCGAGTCCGCATTAAAAGAGTTAACATTTTAATCTATGTTAATTATGAGATCTACTTCAAGCTAAATATTCTTGGAAAACTAGAAGAAACAATTTGTTAAGAGAATAAAAACAATGTTTAAAATGTCAAAAAATAAACCGTTCCCTCAACCGGCTCACAACTAATGTTTTTAATTAAAATTTAATTCTGCACATTTATAAAAAATATGTTTCATGGGGAGGTCGCCCCCTAGTCTTCATGACGCTCCGCCACCGCCTATGTTATGAAAATTTTACTTGAAATTTTATGTATTTAGAGTTTATTGCACTGTAAATTCTGCATGAAATCCCCCTTAAGTCCAACTCTGTTAGGGTCTATTTGGATGAGTTTTGGCTCGGTTTCGCGGGTCTCGGTTTAAAAAAATTGATTCGGGTGGTTTCGATGAAACCTTTGAGACCTCACTTGGATTGAATTTGGATGTTGGAGTTTAGGGAAAAAAGTAGGTTATAGGTGTCAAATCAATGTCTTTTTTAGTGAAATTTGAGGAAAAAAGTAGATGACAGGTGTCAAATCAATGTTTTATAGGTTTTTAAGGGTTTTATGGGTTTGGAGAAAACTCATTTGGATGGGTTTTAGCTCGGTCTCGCGAAACCCACGAGACCGGGCCAAAACCCATCCAAATACAGCCTTAATTTTTTGGCGGGTGTGTGCATCACTCATACCTAGTGAAATAAAAACTTAATTTTATCTATTTATTTAAATAAAAATATCACAAAACTCCCATGTGTGTTATGAATAATTTGCAAGAAATCCTCATGCGTTAAGTTTTATGGCACCGATCCCCCTTTATTATTATAAACTTTGCACGAAATCCCTTCATGTTTTTAAGATTTTTTAATATTTTTTAAATTTATATGTATAAAATGTAATTATATTGTTTTAATGAATGTATAAGTAAGATTTTTTGTATTATAACCTATCATATTAACATTTTATTTAATAAAGTGTAGAAAATAAGTTAGAATAAATATAAAGATTTTTTATTTTATTTTATCAATATCTATTAACAAAATGTTTGTATTTATATATTCAATAAATTAAAATATTTTATTATTATTGAATTTATGAATAGTAAATACAATTAAATAATTAATAAAAATGTAAATAAGTTTAAATAGTGAGAGTAATGATAATTAATTTGAAGAACCAACGTACTAACATAAGGGAATTTCGTGTAGATTTTCCATAGCACAACGAAATTTCGTGTGTTTGACCCTTAAATTTTCCTATAGTACGATTTAATTCCTTTTCGACAAATACTTTGTTCACATATTCTAATACGTACCTTATCCATTTGCATTAATATTACTCCCTCTATTTTTTTATTTGTTGTTTTAGAGAATTGCACACATATTAAGAAATGTAATAAATAGTAACTTTTTTAAGTAAAAATTCCAAAAAATCCTTTTAACCAAATAATTAGCTTGAAACATCATTAATTAGCATTAATTACAAGCTTTAACCAGAAGGGTAAATTTGATAGAATATCACTATATTTACATTGAATTCCTAAAATAACAAATAAAAATAAACACTTTTTTTTTTTTGCAAAGCGACAAATAAAAAATAACGGAGGGAGTATTTGTTTTTGTGCAATGAATCCAGATGATAGGTTTAATTTGGGTTTTTTGCACTTTGCATCCCCGAAATATGGAAAATAGGCACTTTGCACCCTCGAAATTTAGATTTTGCACTTTGCACCCTCAAAATATGAAAAATACAGCACTTTGCACCCTCTTTTATTTTCAAGCAAAACTCAAGGGCAAAATAGGTAATTCAATTATAAATCTTTGGCACTTTGCACCCACAAAATAAAATTAGTGCTTATCACCCTCGAATTAAGAACAAATCAACAACTTGCACCCCCCTCCCCCGAAACACAAAATTAACACTTAACACCCTCAAATTAAAAAAAAAACCCTCAAATCCCTCATTTTCTCTGGCAAAGTTGACTGTCGGGATGAAAAAAATCTAAAGCAAAGTTGAACTTACCAATTTTTACTCACTCAATTGTTGTGCATAGCACGTTTAATTTGTACAAGCTACAATTCATGGCTTGTTAATTTGTTATATGATGTAATCAATTCAAATTCATGGTATTTAATTTGTATATATGTATATAAATGTAGGTTGTTCAATCAGATAAACAATTTACCTATTTTGCCTTTTTTTTTCACCCCGATGGTCAACTTTACCGGAAAAAATGAGGGGTTTGAGTTTTTCTTTTAATTTGAGTTGTTAAGTGTCGATTATATGTTTCGGGGGTGCAAGTTGCTAATTTGTTCTTAATTCGAGGATGATAAGTGCTAATTTTATTTTGGGGGTGCAAAGTGTCAATTTCTCAAGTTTGGGATGCAAAGTACCAAATATTTATAATTGAACTACCTATTTTGCCCTTGAATTTTTGCCTGAAAATAAAAAAGGGTGCAAAGTGCTACATTTTTCATATTTTGAGGGTGCAAAGTGCTAAATCTAAGTTTTGGGGGTGCAAAGTGCCTATTTCCCATATTTCGGGGGTGCAAAGTGCAAAAAACCCGTTTAATTTCATTAAATAATGTGTATAGATTAGATTAAGTTGCATTTATTACTAAACAGTTTTTTTTAATAATTTTTAATATAATTAATTATTTCACACGGTCACGCCCATTGTTTTTCTATTAATATAGTATGTATTTATCTTATCTTCTGAAAATACAATGAATCTGAACCAACAAATATCTTAACCATAAATAGAATGTATTAAATACATTGGTACGAAGAACAAAGTTTGAGTACGTAATAAACTAAATTAAATAAATCAAAAAGAAGAAGCAGAAAACTCAGATATAATTTGGAATTTATATTCACCATCATTTCGTATATCTTCAATTTAATTGTATCTTTTGATCTACTAATTTACAGCGGAACATACATTCTCTTTAAAATTAATTAATCAAGCTTTGTATTTAATCATATAATCATGTTAAGCTGCGAGTAGATTCGGCTGAAATATAATATTTTAAATTTTTCATCTCAGATTTAATGAAATTACACTTCAATCGACAAATTAAGTTTATAATACTTTGTTTTATGAATTGATCACTCTATTAAGAATTTCAATTATTCTTCAAATATGTATATTATTATAGTTGTTATTTAGTTACTTTAAATACGTTTATATCCGATGTAAGTAAGAATTTTTCGTATTAACACATCTCCCAGTTGATATGATTGATGGTACTTCTAATTGACTAGTGTATTTTTCTAAGATTTAGGTATTATTGTAATTTTGCTGAAATGGGAAGGGCATTTAATTTGTAGAGAAGGATTAGGAAACGTGGCACCTTGACGAGCCATTGGAGTTGAGCTGCAAAACATGCAGAAAGACACGTAGATAAAGAAAAAGAAATTAAAGGTGGGGTTTTAAATTATAGAATTTCCATTGGGGCTTTTAGGTTAAGGACAAGAAAGTGGTGGGTCCTTGACCAACAACCCGACAATTACTTAAAATCATCGTCTCTTCTGGTGGATCTTAGTAAATGGTTCTATTTCGTATTTTAGCTTTTTAACCGCCACATGAAAAAAAATAAGAAAATTAAATTCTCTGTGATTCAATTGTCGTTTCTGTTAAATTATAAATAAGGTGTTACACATTAATTATGTGGATTTTCACATTAGTCCAAGCGTCACCTTCGAATTTGATACATTGGTGATACCAAGACCGATTTTAAAAAATAGTGATAAAATGTTAGCTCTTGCAAAATTAAATTTCATAATTTTACACAATATAATAACTTAAATTTGTCATTAATATATATATATATATAAATGACAAAAATTGTTATTATTGATAATTATTAATTACTGATCATAAATAATTTTGTATAGATATAATTGACATAAATAATTCTCAAACATGATTTGACATAAATTGTCATTAAAAAAAGTAAATGATAGATGTCAGTCAATAATTTTTTTTATAGAGTTTGAGTATGACTTTGTGATGAGTTTCACGTGTTTCGTTTAAAGTCTAGACTCGATTTGAAAGAGTTTTGGCTCAGTTCCACACTTCCATTAAACCCATGAGACGGAGCAAAAACTATTCTAAACATGCCCTTAATGACATTAACACTAGGAACAATGAGAAACATAAGATTGAAAAAGGATTTTGGAGTTGTATTTTGTAAAATTCAATATAATATTGTGACATATACAAAAACCTGGTCAGCTAAAATAGACAAAATATAATGAGAACTTCAAATAATATCCCATATCTCACTCACGCGACTTGTTTATTGTTGTAACTCGTAACGTAACTAACATGCATGCCAAGAAATCAACGTATCATTAATTAAAACAAGGCTGTTGCATTAATTCTTCTAAATTAATATTTACAGGGAACTTAATTATACTACTTAATTAACGAGTACATTCTCCAAAATGACTTATTATATCCTCTTAATTTGTTAACTATCATTGACAAGATACATTTAAAAAAAAATTATATATGAACATCTTATATATTTATATATAAGAGAATGGCCGTTGACTCAAAAAATTGAACCAAATTATCTTTTTCTAGAATTTTGAATTATTTTTAATCATAAAATAGTTAATTAGTTATAATTCTAGATTTCTGATGGGGTTTTTGTAAGATACTATTTATGTTATAATTCTTTGATATGTCTTTTCAAGGGTTATAGATGGTTTATATTCTCGATGAATGAATAATTCTTGGATAAGGATGAAGATGAAGAAACACTGAATACAATAAGTAAAGGGAGGTTTTGATGCATTCCAAAACTTCAAATCTGCTAAGTATAAATTAACTTAGCTGATATCCCTTTGAAGAATTTTTGACTAAGTAAAGAAAATATCAGAAGAGTCAAAATTCAAGGTCCAAGGCTATTGATCTGCTGAAGGAAAGAAATCAGACTGGTGAAGATCAGCCGATTCAAAACAGATTTGTTCAAGTTTGAGATCAACTTAGTTCGCCATCAGACTAGTACTTTCGTCAGCCAAGTGGAAAAGATCAAGAAGCCATCCCAACGGTAATAAATGCCCCTGGAAGTAATAAATGCTGAAGTTCAAGGTTATTAAAGTCAAATGATTGAAGAAATGCTTCGCATCAGCTGTGTGCATTTAATGCTGCCTGCAGAAAAGTACTGTTGACAGTACGGACAGACTGCAAAGAGCCGTTCGCAAAAATTAAGGACCAGTACCCGAGGTTTTTGAATCTTGTCTCTCTTCAACGGACATTTTTTAAAACTCAAGTATAAATAGCTGTAGAGACGAAGAGAAAGATCACAACACAATCTCAGAGAAGAATTTCGAAGCAAAATCTCTTAAGTCTCAAGAACATCTCACTCATCAGCTTAGTCATTTGTTGACGAAAGCAGAGTTGAAGAACAACGATAAATACATCTTCTGAGTGATTTTGTAATCGTGAGTGTTGTGAGAAGTAGATATCCATCTTTGTGAGTGATATTACTTCGGAGAAGTAGGAGTTTCTTAGTGATTTCTTGCAGCGAACTTGTGGCTTATCATTTGTTGTAAAGCACAAGCAGAGTGTACTAATTACTGTATGTTCTTAATATAACCCAAGATCTGTGTGACTTGGAAGAGTGGATTAAATGATATTTACATCCATATAACCACTATAAAAGTCTGTGTGTTTTTACTTGCATTTTACTTGCATAGTTTCTGTTGCATAAAAACACTTTGATTTAACTGTTTGAAAAGTTTTTTAAAAGGAAAGGAGTTTTTATAAAACTGGGGATCAAACTTTCAAACTACTAAGTTTACTTATGAAAAACACTTTACAAATTCGCTGCAAGTACTCTAAGTATTGAAACTGATTTTAGCAATATCAGCTAAGTGATTATCAGATTAGTGTTCAACAAAGCTGTTCAAAGATTTGTTCGCGATCAGCCTTGTAAAATTACTGTTCGGTAACAGCTTAGTCTGTTTAAGTTAGAACAAAGGTTTTAAAGTTAAAATTTGTTAAAAAGTTTAGAGGTCTATTCACCCCCCCCCCCCCTCTCTAGACCTCATCTGACCACTTGGGACCAACAATAATGATTTATAACATGTATCAAATCTATATCTATATTAGATTGATATTTGTCAATTGTGAATGCATGAAAAATTAGTACTTTTAATGGGTTGAGTTGAAAATACTTTTCAAATTTAGTGCTGAGAATAAATTTCAATACTTTCGTACGTGAATTTTTTCTTTATCGATCATTATTCGTTGATTATTACATAAGAATGTTAATAATTGTAATTTTTTAATCTAAACAATAAACAAGCAAACACTGGGTGTTTGGCATTTGAAATTTCAATGTGGTTTATCTCAACATAAATATTAATTCAGGGTAAGAAAAGGTCAGGCAATATGAGCTAACAAGTTGATCTATTGAAACAATTTAATCCCATGCAAATATTCAACTGAGTTGTTTAAATTACGATCGATGTTTGAAATTTGAACATTTAGGTTATGATTGCTTCTTGAATTTCACTAATTAAAATGATTAGTCTAATGAAAATGAACAAAAAGTCAAGTTCTTTAATGTTGTACTCACTAAAATCCTAGAACCAAACATACTTGAAATTTGTTTAAGCTACTATAATTAATAATATTAACTTATAATAAATCTTATTTTCTCAATACCTATAGTCATTGCGCGTTATAGCCTATAGGTACACAAAATTGCAAGTTTATTCGTACATAAGTGAGAGCCCTTAGCACTTTTAGTTATGTAATTTGCAATCTACATTTTTTGTCTTAATTTTTAGAAATATTTGAGCCTTTGATCTTACACTTTATAAAATTGCATTTTTTCCTCCAATATTCTAATCATCCACTTAGTCCCATAATATAGTATATTTTTGTAGTTTAGAGATCTTATACAATGTTTCAAGTTTTGCATTATAGTTTTCAAATGAAGCATAGTACAGCAAAACCATTTTAATAAATTATAATCACAAATTTAATTTTATAAAGTATTAGACCAACCTATTGTTTTGCATTATTTTCAATTTTTTTTTTAAATTTATCAATAGAATTCAATTTTTCTTCTTCTTTTGTGTAGAATCTTTAATGCAAAACAACGAGACGGTTCAATAATTAATACATACTCTATCAACCGAAATGCAAGTAAGAAGTTTTCACTTTTTCTAAAAATTAGAATGTTGCTTTTCACATAATTAAAAAATATATGTCTTAATTTTTCAATTATGATAAAGAGCCAAGTTTGACAATTTTATAATTTTAATAGTTGAGGTTTAGGTAACTCATATTAATTATATTATAAAAAATGTATTATATAAAATTACAAAATTTAGTATAATTTTGTGCATAGCTAGTACTATATATAGTCGATGGGAATATGAGTATTATATTTAAGAATAAGATGAAAAACACAACTGTTATATAGAAATTAACTACAAAAAATTAATCGAATGATCACAAATGTACATCGATCTCATGAAACGATTCAATGCTAGCTAGAGCTATAAATCCAACAACAAATGTAATTACACTTAATTGGCATACTAATTAATCCGGTCCTCTAATTAAAGAAGAGTTTTAGTATAATGGAGCTCTTCGAGGAATGCCCTTCCTGTTCTTTTTTCTCAAGGAGATGGAGTTTATTTGAGTTTTCTTGATTGTGAAGGACAAGGACTTTGTTCCATTTTTCTTCAGGATTGTGAAGGACGACATGGTCGTCTCTGTTCGAGTTTTCTTGATTGCCAGTGACATCGTCTCTGTCTCTGTTCGAGTTTTCTGCAAGACAACATTATCGATCAAACTTATTTACTTATTTTCTACCAAAAACAAGTTATATATAATATTTTACGGTAAAAAAAAAAAAAAAGAATTGCATAAATTGATAGTTATTATTTAATTATACCTTGCATGCAATTGAACAAAAGTTGTATTTGGAATCCAATAGCTTCCTGTTGCACGTCTCACATTTGAAGCTATTGTTTTGCTCTTCGGTTGGTTTTCGATCTTGAATTTGTTTTATCAATTTTGACCCTGATTCTTTGTGTGGATTGAGAAACACAACTTGTTTTTCATTACTAACGTATCTTTGAATTCCGGATGCATCCCAAAGTTTCTCTATTTCAACAATGTTTATTGCCGTTCTTCGCGAGGATGCATAAACCTAACAAATATATATATATATATATATATATATATATATATATATATATATATATCAAAAGATGATCAAAAGTAGTATAAATTAAAAAAGATTGGTTCATATATATATAAAATAGAGATAATAATAATAATAATATGAAAGATTGATGATTAATATTGCAATAATTAATTACTTACTTGCACAACTTGATGATCTACATGCTCGGAATTCTTCCAACATGTTTCGCAAAAGGGTTGTCCCATACATTCGCTGCAAAATACGTTTTCGTACTTGGAATTATGAACTCGGCATTTTCTTTTCACTTCATAAATTGGTGTTTGGAGCAATGGATCCATCCATTCTAGGCCTCTTTTACCGAGAATCACCATTAATTAGTGTAAAGAAATATATTTGACTAATTGAACAAGAGAACTCTATGTATATATTTGAGTGTGAAATAGTATAGTGAACTCTCGATCTGTGTCTTGTAAAACAAAAAATTAATGTGAAGGTCACTATATATATATGTATAAAGATTTAGGGCCAAGAAGTCTTATTGAATCGTAAAAGGATTGGTGTTGAGATCATATTATTCAAAAGTTTCCTTTCAAGAAGATAGATATATCTAGTACGTACGTCATGTGGATAAATAAAGTTTCCTTTCCCACTTCATAAAGGATTTCAACAATATTTTGTTGCCTTATATAATTAAAATCGCAACCTAATAGAACTCGAAAACTAACAAACTGTCTTATTTTTTTTTTTTAGCGTATTATTTAAAGAAAAGGATTTGTCAAGAATTCAAAATAGCATCAGTATTAAGCGAGGACCAAGAAACTGAAACTGTAACTGCAAGAGTGCACAAAAGCCCAATAAAATTCTCCAAAATGAAATTACACTTCCCCTGCACGGTCTCAAACAAGTGTGAGTCCTTGGCGGCCCAATAACATATTCTAATTCAAATTTGACTTGATTTCGATTGAGTTGTTAAAAGTTAGTTATTGATAAAGCAATTAAATGGATATATTGATTAATCCAATCAAAATTATAGATTTTATAGCAAGACTTAATAAAACACCGATAATCTTGTTTACGTAAAGCAACACTCATCTACTGTAAAAAAAAAAAAAAAAAAACCAACAATTATCTAAATAGATATTTTTTTTTTTAAAATGCATTATCAACTTCAATAAGATCTTACAATTAAATACTTTCAAATATGTGAGTAAATGTATTTGGAATTGACTTTTAGACATCCGAGATATGTAACAAAAATGAAGTTTAAATTTATGACTATTTTGTTGCCTTCAGAATCGGCCCAACATATTAAGGGTCCTAGAAGGTCCTCTACAAAAACAACAATGTATTATTTAAAAAGAAAATTCTTACTTTTAAAATTTTAAAATTACTTACAACAATCTTAAAAATAAATTCAATGATATCAATTGAAAAAATCTAATAGGATGCTGTCCAAATTTAAATATCGTGGGAGATTGCACGGACTAAATATACCAATTATGGTAAAAAAAAAGGATCAAGAAACAAAACTATGAACCACGCTGAGTATAATTTCTCGAAATAAGAATTTTCACTGGGCCAACATTTGCCCAATATGTCTGGATTTCATTTCATTTCATAATTTCTTACTACATATGTCCTTAAATTTTCACTATTATAATTTAATCATTTTTTAAATGTCTCAAAATAACACTATTTTTTTATAAATAATTTTTTTTTAAATATCTTATCATAAGGTAATGATTTGACACCATTAACTTTCAACTACTACTTTTAAGGATGTTTGTGTAAAAATATCTAAAAATTCTACTATATTTTTAACTTTTACCTAAAACTCTATGTAAAAAAATAAAAGAATAAAAGAAAAAGAAAGGACGGATGAATTATTAACGAGAAAACTTGTTTGTCAAATGTTAAGTGTCGATCAACAATCTAGCCTCACTCACTCTAAAGTAGGGCTGTGCACGATTCGGTAAACCATTCGTACCGAACCGGAATCGAAAATTCGGTACGTACCATTTTCGGTTCGGTAAACGGTACTCGCCCAATTACCGAACCAGGTTACCTTTCGGTTTTCGGTAATACCGACGATTTATCGAACCGAACCGAACCGAACCGGTAAACCGATTTTTTTTTTTTTAATTATATTCCTTATTTCCCTTCTCTCTGTCAAGTTAGGAAAGACCAATTTAGGAAAATAGTTATTCATCTCTAAGTCGCTATCTAACCAAACGTTTCAATTTCAATTTTCAACCCAACGTCTCCCGCCGTCTGCCGCACCACCCGCAGCTGCCGCACACCCTTGACCCTCCGCCACCATCTCTCTCGGCCCAAAGGTATAGTTCAAAACCCAACCCCTATTTGGACCTGACCATTAAGAAGCCATGTTTGTGAAAGTATAAAAGTAAGAATATTTTAATGGTAGTTAAAGGAGCTTCATCTACTGCCTGGGACCATAAATCTCATTTTAATTGAAGTTTTAAAACCAATTTTAATTGATTTTCTATTTTGATTTTTGAGGCAAGCCAAGGGAAAACACCCATTGGAGCTGTTATGTTGCAAAAACTGTTATGTTTTTATGTTTTTTTTTCATGAAATAGATTATTAGTGAATTTGGTATTAAGACTTTGGGGATTTTGTAACTCTTATGCTTAAATAATTTATATGAATTTAAGATGATTTATTTATGTTGATTGTTTTAACTTTAAGATTGTT
This sequence comes from Penstemon barbatus, assembly GCA_003313485.2. Taxonomy (NCBI): domain Eukaryota; kingdom Viridiplantae; phylum Streptophyta; class Magnoliopsida; order Lamiales; family Plantaginaceae; genus Penstemon; species Penstemon barbatus. The sequence continues at coordinate 64,986,015 of CM064880.1, forward strand.
GAATATTTATTAGATTAAGAGTGATTTTGAATATTAGAAAGCCATTAGTCGGTGGGTTTTGGCTGAAACAGGGGACTTGGGTTGATTTCAAGTATGAAAACTTGGGTGTCTTTTGTTATAGATGTGGTAGGATTGGTCAGAATTATAGGACTTGTATGTTTCTTCCCCAGCAGGAAATGGAGTTTGAGACTTATCAAAAAAAAAAAAAAAAGAAAGAAAAAACTGGACAAAGAAGCACAAAACAACTCCTTAAATTTTCGGTATTTTTTTGTACCGAATCATACCGAATCGTACCGATCGGTATTTTACCGAACCGTACCGAAATTTTCGGTTGGCAAACGGTACACGATCTGAAATTACCGAACCGATTAGGATACCGAAATTTGGTACGGTTCGGTACGGTTTTACCGTTTGCACAACCCTACTCTAAAGAGTGAAAATCTTTATCCTAAAACAAAAGATTAATTTCCACGTGGCAAGTCACAAAACCAGTATCAATAGCTGAAATCAACCAATGAAAAAAAAGACCTTATCCTATCTCTTATCTTACACACGCCAAAGCCACCCCACACAAAGCTATAGAGAAGGATTAAGTGCTACTTACTTACCAAAATCAAAACAAACAAGACTTTCTTTTTCAGAAAAATGGCTACTTCACTACAGGCAGCTGCAACTCTTATGCAGCCAACAAAAGTTGGTGTCTCCGCCAGTAGCCGCCACCAGCTCCGATCACTTCAAAGCGTCGGCAAGGCGTTCGGCATTGATTGCGGCAGTGCTAAGCTGACATGTTCTCTCCAGGCTGATTTTAAGGATTTGGCTCAGAAGTGTACTGATGCTGCCAAGATTGCTGGCTTTGCTCTTGCCACTTCTGCACTTGTTGTCTCGGTATTTTACCCTTTTACTGTTTTGGGATTCTACTCATATATATATATATATATATATATATATATATATATATATAAATATATGTTACTTGAAATGATCTGCAGTATTAATTTAAGAAGTTGAAAGTTTATAAATTGACATACATTCATTTTGCAAGAAGAAAATTGGACATGGAAATAGCTATGTAATCCAGTTAATTGAGAGTTATTGGCCATCTACTCGGATTCTATCCCAAACCCAAATATTTACATGGAAAGGGCAATACATTTTTAGGAAAGTGAGCAATCGCAAAATAAGTGCAATATATTGTTGTGGTTCGATGGGTTCGGTCAAGCCAGGTTTGGGTAAAAATGCTCCCATCTAGTTGTGGGAACTGAACTAATTACTTAATCAACATTGATGTCACAAGAATTGCAAAACCTGACATCCTCATATTCGTATCCACTGTATTAGAAAACAGGGAAGAAAATTCATTCTTACTCCATACACTGAACACTCAGCACTTTTAGTCTCACGGTTTCAAAAATAACATTTTTAGTCAAAATTTTTTCCTACATTTTGTCCTCTCCCTATTTCCACTGAATTTGAGATCAAAAGTGCAAAATAGAGATAGTCTTGTGAGTCCGAACATGCAATACAAAGACTGTCATGTGGTACCAAAAGTGTACAAATTGGATTGAGGTGGGGTGTGCCAAACAATTGACAATTAGGAACACAAGTGTTATATATGGAGGCGCGAGACTAATAATTAATAATTGCAAGGGTTTACATGCAATTATTTCTAGGTGTCCAGTTCCGCGAGACTAAAAGATGCATATGTTTACATGCTAGGGTTCAGATCCCAAATGCATATCAATAATCACATAAACAAATTAATCGCATTCATTTCTTATATAGGGAGCAAATGCTGAACCGAAACGTCTAACCTTCGAGGAACTCCAAAGCAAGACCTACTTAGAAGTGAAAGGAACTGGAACTGCAAACCAGTGCCCAACCATAGATGGCGGTGTCGAAAGCTTCGCCTTCAAGCCCGGCAAATACACCGCCAAGAAATTCTGTCTTGAGCCTACATCATTCACTGTCAAGGCAGAAAGCGTGAGCAAAAATGCCCCACCCGACTTCCAAAAGACAAAGCTAATGACTCGTCTAACCTACACCCTAGACGAAATCGAGGGCCCTTTTGAGGTGTCTCAAGATGGCACTGTCAAATTTGAGGAAAAGGACGGAATCGACTATGCTGCTGTCACAGTACAGCTCCCGGGTGGCGAGCGTGTACCTTTCCTCTTCACCATAAAACAGCTAGTAGCTTCCGGAAAGCCAGACAGCTTTAGCGGAGAATTTCTAGTACCAAGTTACAGAGGCTCGTCTTTCCTTGACCCAAAGGGCAGAGGTGGGTCCACTGGTTATGATAATGCAGTCGCACTGCCTGCTGGAGGGAGAGGAGATGAGGAGGAGCTTGAGAAGGAGAATAACAAGAATGTTGCTTCTTCGAAAGGGAAGATTACATTGAGTGTTACAAAAAGTAAGCCTGAGACTGGTGAGGTTATTGGAGTGTTTGAGAGCCTTCAGCCTTCGGATACTGATTTGGGATCCAAGGCTCCTAAAGATGTGAAAATTCAAGGTGTTTGGTATGCGCAGTTAGAGTGATTAGAATGTATTTAGTGTATTTATGTGCTTATTTTCTTGGTTTGAGTTTTGTTGTAATTGAAAAGGATTATTGGACTACCCATTGCAATGTTGGAGAACATGCTTGTACATTTCTGTTATTTTTTTGTCAAATCTTCTTGAAATGATAAGATTTCACAGCGCATTCAAGAACTGGATGGATGGAGTTTGTTCAAAAATGCAGCTTACTATGCTAGATATCATCAAATAATACATCCTTTATGTTAAGAGTACAGAAGCGTCCTAATTGAGGTTCCTTATGCAATAAAATTACTTGGCTGGAGTAGTTACAAAAACAATCATAATTTGATACGCGGAATGATAATATACTCGAAAAAATGATATATGAACAGAGAATAGATATATGATACATACACTTAAATGTTGAGTAGCTCCTGATTCCTGAACATGTAGAAGCATCATAATAATTGTTGCTCATTTTTCCTCGAGTCATTCTTTTCTGCAATCTCGATGACGGTAAGGTAGAATGGCACCTCGAGTTCAAATAATGTATTTGAGGTTAGGATCTTATCCTCAAGATTGATGTTAAACAAAGGCCTATATAGTTAAACCTTCTCAAGAAATTTCACTTTCCAATACATGTACATCAAAGCAACCCTTTACAGCAAATCCTCTGTAGTTCCGCAACCCTCGGAAAATGCTAAAATCACCTTGGATTTACTCTTCTGCTGTTTTAGATTCCAGTTAGGTTCTATTGCTCCATTTTAGATTGGCAATTTTTTTTTGACAAAGCTGAATCGACACTGTCCATGACGAAAGTTTTCCTAGAAATTTCATCGAACAACTGGCGTGTCTAATCACCAATCCGGCCATGGAACATTAAAAGGCGAAAATAACACCCACATTTACTTTTAAAAAAATGGAGTAACACATTTCACATCTTCGTCAGCAACCAAACGAAATGCATATAAGTTGACAGTTTAATTCTACGGAACAGCAAAAGGCGACGTATTTAGAATTAAAGAAGAGAACTGATGGCCCAATGAAGCATATTGACTTAAAAATTATTAACTTCTTCACTTAATTATTGAGTTAATGACAATTTATCGCAGTGATATTCATAATATTTAATTTACTCCCCGTAATTTCAAATAAAAAGCACTTTACCCCCCTCTTCGTAATCTTATAAAGTTTCACACCACCTCCCTGATAATTTTATACTTCCTCCATTCTAGGGGTGTGCACGATTCGGTAAACCGGTCGTACCGAACCGAAACCGAAAATTCGATACGTACCGTTTACCGAACCGAAATTTCGGTCGGTACGCGCCCAATTACCGAACCAGGTTACCTTTCGGTTTTCGGTATTACAGACCGGTTTACCGAACCGAACCGAAATACCGATTTTTTTTTTTTTAATTCTATTCCTTATCTGTCAAAGACTGAAAATTAGACCCAATTATAAAAAACATTCAATTCTCTTCTCTCAGTCTCTGCCCTAAGTTAACGTTTCAACTTTCAATTCTATCCTCTTCTCTCGGTTTTCATTTTTTTTAATTCTATTCCTTATGTTGTTGGATGTTTTCATTAAAATTAGTGCATCAAATATCTAAAAGAACTTTCGGAAACAATACAGGAACAACATGGAAAATGAATAAAAGAATTTTGCTTGTCCTAAAACCTGAAGGTGTAATGTATCACATAAAGAAGAAATTATTTAATTCAGAGTGGTTCAAAAGCATACACATTGCAAAGATTAACAAAGAAGAAATATAGTTTATAGACCTTTGTTAATCCCTTCAACATTATCTCCATCGTCTTTAGAGAACTGCAGTGGTCATTAATATTTATGTAGACAACATCCTTATCATAAATAGGATCCCCTAGTCTTGACAAAGGAGCATAAAATAGCTTCTCAAAATTTTGGTTTTTTTTTTACCGAATCATACCGAACCGTACCGATCGGTAATTTACCGAACCGTACCAAAATTTTCGGTTTGGCAAACGGTACGCGATCTGAAAATACCGAACCGACCAGTATACCGAAATTTGGTACGATTCGGTTCGGTTTTACCGTTTGCACAGCCCTATCCCTTTTACATATCGTTTAAGGTTGTTTCACAAAGATTAAGAGATCATTTAATGCTCTGGATTTTAGGAAAATTAAAGGGTAGTTGGACAAAATTACCCTTGAGAACACATGAGTAAATATTTTGAAAATTGGGAGATATTAAATATAGTATTTAGGATTGAAGAAGGGTAAAAATGTCAAACTAGCATTTAAGTCTATCTTGAAATTCTAAAGTGACATGTAATGTGGATTTTTTTTTTCTTTCAAAAGTGATGTGTAAAAGGGAATGGAGGGAGTATGTGAAAATTTACCCCTTGTGTTAAGATAATGTGATAGTTTATCCCCTGTATTATGATAAATATGGTAATTTATCATCTGTATAATGATAAATGTGACAATTTACTCCCTATGTTGCAAAAATATTTTTCATGCCATGTCTCAATTTTAACAAGTTAGTTACACTATTCGGCTAAATGAGGTAAATTGCTTATTTAAAATTTTCACAGAGGAGTAAAGTACTCTTTTCCAGAATCACAGGGGGAGTAAATTAAATATTATACATTTCACAAAGAGGTAAACTGGCATTAGCTCCTTAATTATTTGGTGATGTATTTGTAAACATAGTTATCACAATGACAGTATGTTCGAATATTCTTACTCAGATCGAGTTTGTTTGAACTCAATAATTACATGACAAGTACGATCTTATTTTGTGGTTGAATGTGTTTAGCCAAACCAGATCTGGACAAGAATTTTCCTAGTCCATCGGCCGTTTGGAATTTGATAATTTTAGGGCCTGTTTGTTTGGCGTTTCCCAAAAAATTTTCGTGTTTGGGAAATGCCAAACAAACATGTTTTTTATTTTCTAGAATAAAATTTTGATCTCTCAATTTTCTCAAACTACTCTCTGAAAACCCAAACAAACAACAATTTTCTTATTCTAAACAAAACATATAGAAACTCTACTCTGATTTGACATAAAGTAAAATATCTCTTACACAATTTAATTCACAACAAACATGATTTGACATAAAGTCTTACACATCTTACACATACAACCTAACTCTTCCAAAAAAAACCTACTCATACTTTAATTCCCAAACCACTCCCTCAAAACCCAAACAAACAACATTACGCAAATCGAAATTATTTCACAAAACTCCACTACTCTCCCAAACTACTTTCCCAAATACCAAACAAACAGGCCCCTAATGTTTGTACTTTGTGTCATCTTGTTTTTATAATGGCGTCCTTTTTTCTAGTTTGTTCCTCGCGTCAACAATTTGACTTTTTGCTATGTAATATAGATATATTACTACTGATGAGGAAATAATAACGAGCGTTCTTCATCTCATTGATGTTGCACGCACACTTAAAATTGTGAGCGAAATTTCAAGTGAATGCGATTAATGATCAACTTGACCCTCCCTTAAGATTATACTATTCTCACTCCCACCCCCCTGGTATGTCAAATGAACACCTTATCCCTCCTTCATGATGATATTGTGTAGTGGACATTTTGCCCTATGTGATATATTGCGTGGGCATTTTTATCCCATGTGATATTCCTTTTGGTCCCTTTATAATTGAGGATAATTTCGTCCAATTATAATTTTTGAATATGTAAGAATATGAGGAAGACCAGTGAGGCAATATACATCTTCTGTGTTAAATCAAACGACAAAACCCTCACACATTGAGGTGATAATTAGCCATGGAATTTACATTGAGGGGAAGGGGTTGGACTGAAGTCACTGGAGATGGTCATCGTGACCAAAAATTCAAAATATTTTAAACATGTGTGAGGGTTTCTGAATCTAAAAATGAATTTTTTTCCTCGAATATTTATGTACAACCTAAAAAAGCAATAACCTATTTATAAAAATAAAATGTAATTTATACTACTATATTTAGAACCTTTTCAAACAAAAATTTGATTGGTAAGAGTTTTCATCTTCTACTACTTTAAAAATGGTAAAATTTTACTTCCAAAAAAATGGCTATTATTTAATTAAAAAAAAATCACCCGAATATTTCCACTACACAAATTTTAACTACCAAAATTTCCACTTGAAAGATTTTAAGCTACTATATTTATTCTATGTTATCTTTTTTAAATTTAGTTTATTTATTAGTATTATATTCATTGAAAAATTCTTGACATTCTGAATATTATTGAGCTTTAATTAGTAATATTTAAGATTTTAATTTAACAACTTATTATAAATATATCAACGGCATGATTTTGTGCATAGCACGGGAATAAGCTAGTATTGAATTAAAAGATTAACTACTTGTAATAATCACTAATCAATTAAAAATATAATATATTAGGTTAGCGATACATAGTACACATTGTTGCTATCAGAACAATTTTTTCATTATGAATGATTTATCCTTCACATTTATTAAGAATAATACAATTATGGAATAAAATTGCTTCTAGAAAACACAAGCCACCAAAATCTTCTTACCATCTGCTTCATCAACACCACCAAAATCAAGTAAATGTTTCTCTCTTGGTCAGATTAAAGCCTCTTTTACTGAACATCTGGAATGGTAAATCATCTTTTAAAATTTGCTACCATGAATTAATTTGAAATGTTTTTTTTTTTCTCATAAAATATGTTGTAGTGAAGCAGAAAATGTTGAAGAAATTTAATGGTGAATTCAAAATTTCTCGTCGACAATTTTATGAAAATGGTGGGAACCCAGCAGGTGAAATTTGAAAGCCATTCATGTTGATGAACTCAAATTATACTATGCTTATTCCTATCAATATCATTCAGGAGTACAATATAAAAAGGGCAGCCCGTGTAAAGACAAAATAAAAATATTTCAGTGGAATTCGAATTATAAGAATAGATATAAGAATTCTATCACTTTAATAGGTTAATACACGATTCTCAATAATAGTCAATTAATTCAATAATAGAGATATGGTCCAAAACGGAATCTGGTTATAGTTAGACACAGAAGAGAACAACATATTTGCTCCACTAAATGTTGGGTATAAGAAATGAATGCTAAAAAAGAAAAAGAAATCCTTTATGGCACTGTTACATGTGTTTATGAGTTACAAAAACACCAAAATATAATTGTACTCGCATGAAATCTCCACCACCCAATCCAGGATCTCACCAGATTCTCCAATTAGGATTTACTCCCTCTGTCCCATTTTAAGTGTCGTTTTAGAGAATTTTTTTTTGTCCCAAATTATCTGTCACTTTAGAGTTTCAATGCACTATTAATTACATACTTTTCCATTTTGCCCTTTGCTTTTTCTCTCTCTTACTTTATTACTCCAAGAGAGATAGAAAGAGAAAGATAGAGAGAATAAAAGAAAAAGGAAGAGAGAGAATGTAAGGGTATTTTAAGAATATCATTTGTTTTTTCCCTAAAATTGAGGTAATTAAATAGGTGTCTTAATATGTGTGAAAACACCTAAAACGACACTTAAAATGGGACAGAGGGAGTAATTAGGACAACTAAAATTAAGGTGCAGCTCAGTAGTGCCTACTCGAAGCTCAGTCGTTCGGTCCGATAAATTTAACCCCGACCCGGTTAATGGTGAGTTGAATTAAAACTGATCTCATTATATTAAATTCGATCAATTTAAGATTAATGGATAGAAGCGTACTAAACACAGCATAAAAGAAAGTCACTGAAAAAATTATCGCTTTGAAGAAGATTCATCTTCACGAGGATGGATCTTTTTAAACAACTATAAAATATTATGAGATAGTTGAGTCCGGCCTATTAAACAAGCAAACGAGTAAAGTGTTAGTACTCCATGTTAAATAATTTCGACTCGCCCTAAAGAAAAATATACAAAACAAACAATCAAGAAAATAAAAGGAAAAATCGTTTCACGCCTCATTAAGAGAATAACGCTTTTAACTAAAACGTGAGAGAGGTTAACCAAATAGCTAACCTATGAATTGCCGACTTCAAATAGTCAGCCGAGAACGGTACAATAGTTTCTGAAATATCAAGTTTTTTAAGAAATTTGACATCTATTCACCTTTCCAGAAGTCATATTACATGGTAAAATGTAATATACTATCACTTGTTTTGTTACATGAAATTAGCATAAAATTATTTTGCGAAATTTTTTCGGAAAAAATTCTCTTATACTTTTAAAACATAAAATACATAATCTTCAATAATTACTTACACCTTTTATTTTTAATTAAATTGTCTAAATTACCTCTAGATATATTAAAAGTATAAGGAAATTTTGTGCAAACATTCAAAGTAAATGGAGTTTTGCGCAAACATTCAAAAGTATAAGAGAGTTTTTGACTGAACAAAGTATGTAAAAAAACAACATAAATCGAATATTATTCGCATTAAAAAATGGACGGAAGAAGACGGGTTAAGTGTTTTATGCAGAGTTTTTGAAAGTACAAGAAAATATGATATAAAAAAAAATAAACTCACACGGCTTACAAATTTCGCATAACATAAAGTTAAATTGTGCATTTTCCTCCATATTACACGGGGCTAACATAAATCCAATAAATTAACTAAAATTATTTAGATTTTTAGAAGCGTGGAAGTTTGGTTACATTCATCTTATACGTGTGGATTATATCCATAAGAGTTGGATGATAAACGCATGTGCATAATCCATCCAGGTAAGCTATTAATTTGTAGTTTGGATTCCAACTTCTAAAAAGAGTCTACACCATATTAAATAGGTAAAATTGCATAAAACGTCCCAAATTAATTAGTAATTTTGGATTTTCGTCCTAAACTATATTACCTCACTGAATTTCATCCCGCAATTTAATATTTGTTTGAAATATCATCCCAAACTAATTACTAATTTTGATTTTTCGTCCCAAACTATATCAATTCGCCGAATTTCGTCCAATTTTTTTACCATTTTGTATGAATTTAGTCAAAATATTAAATTTCTAATTTAATGAAAATGGCGGTTCAATCTTGTAATTAGTTTGGGACGAACTCTGCAATATTATATAATTATTCATGTTAAAATTTACCATGTCATGACACGTAAGCATCCACGTGATAATTCAACGTCAAAAGCGCAATTTTCGTCTTATAATTAACAGTGGGACGATATTCCAAAAACATACTAAATTACGGAACAAAATTCGCCAAATTGAATAGTTTGGGATGAAAATTCAAAATCAATGATTAATTTGGGACAATGTTTGCAATTTTACCTATTAAATATTCAAATGCATTATTAGATCATCTGGCAAAAGGTTGCGTATTAAATTCGTTAAACACCAAACATCTTTGTTGACTGTTAAACAAAAACAATAAAAAAAAGCAAATCAAATCAGCATTTATTTAACAAAGAACAATAAACACACCCAGTTAGGAAATAATATAGGAATAGGAGTATATATATATTATAGTCTATTGTCTTGTTTCCCGTCATACATAACCCACCGTTTGTTTTCTCTTCCATTTCCCAATTCCCATTTCATGAAAAAAACAACAATTAAAGTTTCAAAGAGCTAGGATTTTACTTTATTTATATTTACCCCTTTTGTTTCTCTTTTAATTTCAATAATTGATGAGAAACAGAAAGTTGTCATGGGCTTGGGAAGAGATAATTAAATGGCTATAGAAGAAAGCAGAGATTGTTTTTGTTATGTGTTGATGATATGGAAGCTTTACCGGGGGCATTTGGGACAAGTGCGAGTTTGTCTTTGAGATTAGGACAAGCCATTTTTGCTGTTGCTTCTTTGCTCTTCATGTGTTTGGACATCCAATTTTACAGTTACACTTCCTTCTGGTAATTAATTGACTTCTATCTATTATTATTACAAATTACAAGCATTTTTGGTTTTTGTCAACAGCTATTAATTGTTTGATATTTTTCTGGGGGAATTATTAGAATTCGGAATCATATGATGGACTTTAGTAATTATCATATTTATGGAAGAGGAAATAATTTCAGAATTTACCCTCTGAAATATTAGATTGAAGTTATTGAACCCCCTTTTCGAATTTTTATTTCTGTACTCACTATTTTTTGCAAATTAATTCTAGTTAATTGTCTGCACTACCTCTAGTTGTAGTTGATTGAACTGTTATATTAGGGATATTCTGTTTTAGGCGAAAATGAATTTATAAATATTCCAAGGGATCTAATACTTCAAAAGATTGGACTTTTGGTCCCACGCTTTACAAAATTGTATAATTGTATTGTTGGTCGACCGATTTCTTAAAATATTTTGCACTTTTAGTCTTATATATTCTTTGTTTAACACTTTTTGTTTCATTGTACCGTCTCATTTCTGAGCTTTTGGCCACAGATTAGATGATGAACTATAAGTGATTGGACCAAAATGCACAACATTCTAAAAAGACGGAACGAAAAGTATAGTTTTGTAAAGTGCGGTATCAAAAGTGTTGAGCGTCCTGTATTGTGGAAATGAAAATGGAATATATCCTTCTTTTTAGTTGCTTTCTTAAGAAATAAATCAATGGTATTGTCTGCAAAAAAATGAGGTACATTATATTTTATTCTAAAATTGTTTCTTTCAATTCCTTTCACTCGCAGCTTCTTGGTTACAGTAATGGGCCTGATAGTTCCATGGAGTTTAACATTAGCAGTGGTGGATGTATGCTCGGTTTTCATTAACCGTGCAACTCGACAACCTGGATTACTTTCAATTATTGTCATAGGAGATTGGGTATATACATATATATATATATACATCATCTTATTGCATTTCTTAAATACCTTTAATTTTCTTTTTATTAATTACTAAGAGATCTCATGTATATATATATATATATATATATAGGTATTATGTTTTCTGTCACTAGCCGCGTCTTGTTCAACAGCTAGTGTGACTAGTATATTGCTCGGTTCTGGAAGATTTTGTGGTGTGAAGTTATGCACGAGATATCAACTGTCTTCTGCCATGGCCTTTTTGTCGTGGTTTCTATTGTTATTCTCTTTTCTCTTCAATTTCTGGCTTCTTCCTTCCGTGTAGCTCATCCTCATTTGCGCTACCCATCAAACATATGTAGATATTAAAAGTGAAAATATTTTGTTGTTTTAGATCTATCGTTCATTGTAACTTTGAAAGTGTATATAGTACATATTGCTCTGTGAAATTTGTATTAAAAAATAGGAAAATGCTCATATATTGATCAAATTTTAAAAGTGATTGGTCTGCACTCTTTGTACTTATATACTTGGAAGTTTTAAGAATGTACAAACACTAACCACAAGTATGTCACTTGCTGGTGTTCAAACTTCAAATCTATATGTATGTATCTATCTATACTTAGATATCATTAAATTAACGATATATTTTTTTTTTTGGTTCATTTGAAATAATTGAAATTTGGTTAGATTTCAGGTATAGTAATTGGGATAAAACCTTCATTTATCTCTAGCTGCTATAAACTTCTGAATACTACATAAAACCATTTTACTTTACTCATAAGTTTAAACTTCATTTTTGTTACATATCTCGGATGTCTAAAAGTGAATTCCAAATACATTTACTCACATGTTTGAAAGTATTTAATTGTAAGATCTTATTGAAGTTGATAATGTATTTAAAAAAAAAAAATTATCTATTTAGATGATTGTTGGTTTTTTTGTTTTTTATACAGTAGATGAGTGTTGGTTTACGTAAACGAGATTATCGGTGTTTTATTAAGTCAAGTCTTGCTATAAAATCTATAATTTTGATTGGATTAATTAATATATCCAGTTAATTGCTTTATCGATAACTAATTTTTAACAACTCAATCGAAATCTAGTCAAATTTCAATTAGAATATGTTATTGGGCCGCCAAGGACTCATTTCATTTTGGAGAATTTTATTGGGCTTTTGTGCACACTTGCAGTTACAGTTTCTTGATAGGATAAAATGACGAAAAGTATATTTTCTTGGTCCTCGCTTAATATTGATGCCATTTTGAATTCTTGACAAATCCTTCTCTTTAAATAATAGGCTAAAAAAAAGAATAAGACAGTTTGTTAGTTTTCGAGTTCCATTAGGTTGCGATTTAATTATATAAGGCAACAAAATATTATTGAAATCCTTTAAGAAGTGGGAAAGGAAACTTTATTTATCCACATGACGTACGTACTAGATAATAGATATATCTATCTTCTTGAAAGGAAACTTCTGAATAATATCTCAACACCAATCCTTTTACGATTCAATTAGACTTCTTTGGCCCTAAATCTTTATATATATGTATAGTGGCCTTCACATTAAATTTTTATTTTACAACACATACATATCGAGAGTTCACTATACTATTTCACACTCATATACATAGAGTTTTCTTTTTCAAGTCAAATATATCTCTTTACACTAATTAATGGTGATTCTCGGTAAAAGAGGCCTAGAATGGATGGATCCATTGCTCCAAACACCAATTTATGAAGTGAAAAGAAAATGCCGAGTTCATAATTCCAAGTACGAAAACGTATTTTGCAGCGAATGTATGGGACAACCCTTTTGCGAAACATGTTGGAAAAATTCCGAGCATGTAGATCATCAAGTTGTGCAAGTAAGTAATTAATTATTGCAATATTAATCATCAATCTTTCATATTATTATTATTATTATTATCTCTATTATATATATATATATATATATATATATATATATATATATATATATGAACCAATCTTTTTTAATTTATACTACTTTTGATCATCTTTTGATATATATATTTGTTAGGTTTATGCATCCTCGCGAAGAACGGCAATAAACATTGTTGAAATAGAGAAACTTTGGGATGCATCCGGAATTCAAAGATACGTCAGTAATGAAAAACAAGTTGTGTTTCTCAATCCACACAAAGAATCAGGGTCAAAATTGATAAAACAAATTCAAGATCGAAAACCAACCGAAGAGCAAAACAATAGCTTCAAATGTGAGACGTGCAACAGGAAGCTATTGGATTCCAAATACAACTTTTGTTCAATTGCATGCAAGGTATAATTAAATAACTATCAATTTATGCAATTCTTTTTTCTTTTTTTTATATAACTTGTTTTTGGTAGAAAATAATTAAATAAGTTTGATCGATGTTGTCTTGCAGAAAACTCGAACAGAGTCAGAGACCATGTCAGTGGCAATCAAGAAAACTCGAACAGAGACGACCATGTCGTCCTTCACAATCATGAAGAAAAATGGAACAAAGTCCTTGTCCTTCACAATCAAGAAAACTCAAATAAACTCCATCTCCTTGAGAAAAAGGAACAGGAAGGGCATTCCTCGAAGAGCTCCATTATACTAAAACTCTTCTTTAATTAGAGGAACAAATTAATTAGTATGCCAATTAAATGTAATTACATTTGTTGTTGGATTTGATGTACATTGGGAGAGTGATTAATTTTTTGTAGTTAACTTCTATACAACTGTTGTCTTAATTAGATTAGATCTCCATCGGATCAAGTTTTTCATCTTATTCTTAAATATAATACTCATATTCCCATCGGCTATATTTTTTTATTTTTAAATTTATCTTGTCAATGATAGTTAACAAATTAAGAGGATATAATATAATTAGTAGTTTGGAGAATGTACTCGTTAATTAAGTAGTATATAACTTACCTGTAAATTTTAATTTAGAAGAATTAATGCAAAAGCCTTGTTTTAATTAATTAATGATATTGCAAGTTGATTTCTTGGCATGCATGTTAATTAGTTACGTTACAAGTTACAACAATAAACAAGTCGCGTAAGTGAGATATGGAATATTATTTGAAGTTCTCATTATATTTTATCTTTTTTAGCTGACCAGGTTTTTGTATATCAGTGTCACAATATTGAATTTAACAAAATTCAACTTCAAAACCTTTTTGAATATTAAGTTTCTCATTGTGCCTAGTGTTAATGTCATTAAGGGCATGTTTGGAATACTTTTGGCTCCGTCTCGTGAGTTTCATTGAAGTGTGGAACTAAGCAAAAACTCTTTCAAATGGAGTTTAGACCAGGACCAGTCCCAAAATATTGAATTTCAAATGGAATTGAGCCAAAACTCATATTAATACCCATCGGCTATATATAATATGTTCATTTTTTTTTAAATGTATCTTGTCAGTGATAGTTAACAAATTAAGAGGATATAATATAATTAGTAGTTTTGGAGAATGTACTTGTTAATATAAACTTCAATTGATTTTATCTAATCCCTTAAAAAAAGCATGATTTTATCTGACATTAGGAAAAGTAGGTAATTATTCTTAATCATGATCTGCAATTAGTAAAACAATTTGATTGAAACAGGTGAGTGACATATTAAAAATAAATCTATCAATTCTTGATCTGAAACGTGATTAATATAAAATTTTATTCTTAATTTCATTATAATGTTGAAAATTTTAAATAAAAGCCATACTTTGGAATTGGATAAATACATTGTTCATCTGGTAAAGCACAACGTTGAAACAGAGGAAAAATTATATTGAATGAGGTATTAAACAACGAAATTTTAATGGGACTATAATTTTGAAGACATATTTAATCTCTTTTAATGGATGCTCGTGTACATAAGTGGTTGGCTGGTCGCTGATTAACTATTGAAATATGTATTTTTCCAGAGCTAAAAACTTTAAAAAGTTGAAAAAAAAGTTTTGGCCCATGCAGGTCTCGAACCTGCGACCTTCGCGTTATTAGCACGACGCTCTAACCAACTGAGCTAATGGGCCAGATGTTTCTCTTATATATAAATACTGGATATATACTAATATCTTTTGGAATTATCTGGTTATTTACCCGATATAGACAAACGAATTTTCCACGATATAGATTAGACATACGAACAAATTAATTTTGGAAGCAATTTTCCCTATCTTCAAAATTTTATTTAAGTGTGAGAATGTTTAATAGATTTAAGTCTCATAAAAGAGCAGGATACTCTATTTAGATAATACATTTCATTTTAGCCTTCCATATCCAAAAAAAGAAAAAGAAAAAAAGGGGAGTTTCAAAATGAGAAATACATCTCAATATTCCTCCATATTCCATCTAAAATTATAAATACATCTCAAAAATGAGAAATAATTTAGTGACACCATTACGCCACGTCATCAAGTACATATGATGCAATTCACAAATACAATTTTCATATATGTAGTGAGAATTCACATCACTCATGCTATGACCATGTTCTCAAAAAATATAGGATTTTCAAAAATGCATCCATATTGACTAGAACATGAGTGATTGAATTCTCACAGCACATGTGAGAATTTCATTAGTGGGTCATCATGTGTACTCGATGACATGATGTATCGATTACACTAAATAGTTTATAATCAATAATCGGGTTCTTTTACCTATATGTGACATTGTAATTATTATTACTTTTTGGTATTTGTACTGTTTTTATGGATTGTGTTCTAAATCTTATTATACATTTAATTAAATAAATAAATTTCTATTGTATAAGTCCTTATTCTCATAATCCACTTGTTGTAAACTATTCTTCTTCTTTTATTATTTTTTATTTTTATTTTTTTATTATCTTATGATAGTTGCGGCATAAGACACATCTTCAATGACCAATAAATGAGCAATGATGTTCGCATGGGCAGCTCAACTGGTCTCAGAGGGGAAAGTTGGAACAAGTGACCAAGGATCGAACCTCACCAGCGGCAGTGTGGGAGCAACCTCTCAAAAAATGAGGGGGGCTCCTTGTGCGCAGTGAGTACTGATCCCAGCCTCTGTTGCCGGTTGAGTCACCATGATTTACCTCCTCTCACAATCCCGTCGGACAGGGAGGTGAGGGGCGCCCGAGGTGAGCGATTTCACCTATTGGAACAAATAAATGAGCAATGATTGAAGTGATCAAACACCCACGCGTCGGGAGTTCAAGACGAGCTAGATCTCAAAGTGGGCCCCAACCGCATGGTCATTGAATCAGACTTGGTTCACCTTAATTACCTGTGGTGCATCGTGCGTTAAAATTTCGCATGCATCAAGTTGGGTCATTTCTTAAACCTCACAAATCCACCCAAACCACAAAAATCAAGAATTATATTATTCCTAAAAAGACACGTGTCTACATTCATTCAAAAAATTACCATTGTCACCTGTAGACACAATGCATTTATATATATTAACTATTGATTATTGAATTTGAATATTAACGGATTGATGATGAATTCTTAGTCGGATTAGATCCGAATAATGGTCAAAGTATTGTAATATCTCAATAACAAAGTTAAAAGGTTTTAATCGGATTTGGGCCTGAATTTGACAAACCAATCATTTTTTCTAGTGGATATATTGATGTTTTTAACCCAAAAATAAGTGAGCATCACTTATATACAATTTAACCCGAGTTGTGCAATCACACCAATCCAAGTTCATCTATTTCTCCAAGGGAAATAACTCATTCTTTATAATTCCAATTTCTATAATTCATCCAATCTGAAACCGAACAAAATAATGATTACAATTAATAACTTAATACAATAAATTTCAAATTTTCAACCATTACACGTTGATATATGATGGAGAAATATCTTAAGTCTTTTGAAGTATTTAATTTGACATCATATCAAATGTATTTCTCCGCCAAATTAAGATACGACATTCCAATTAAATCTTATCTAAGTTTTATTAAAAAACCATTCCATATCGTTTCAAAAGTTTCAGTGAAAACATTCCAATCGAATTTGCAAAAACGAAATGGAACAAACCTCCTAAAATAGATCACGCAGAAACTTAATTTTTTTTTTGCTATTTCACCTTTTTTTTACTTTGAAAAGTAATGAATATGAAATAGTAATATTACCTTATTACCTTTTTTTAAGAGGGGGAATTTATTTTTATTTTTTTGAGAAGCTTTAATAAAGAATGTTTAATTTTTTATGATTTCGCTATTTATTTATTCAGATAGACCATTCCTTTGAAATTTTACAATCATGTGATAAAGAAAGAGATAAAAAGTGCAGTGGCTCAAAAGTGCTTGAGAAACAAATCATAGTGCCCTCTCAATTGAATGATTGAGAGATTAACTCAATCCTTAACAAAAGGGAGTGTCTTCATTTTCTCATCATTGCCACATTTTCCTACTGAATTTAAAATGATCAATTTAAATCTGGAAATTCCAACAGAAAACTAATCAAATGACAATACATGAATACTAAATCGAATAAAATCAATTAAAATTACTAAAACTTTTCTGGATTCAAGTAAAATGAAAACAAATTTACCAAATTTAAGGGGCATTCAGAATGAGTAGGAGGTTGTATAATCAACAAAAATCATAGTAATTTTTTTTATCCTCATTATGCCCCAAATAATAATATACTCATAGCACAAATTATCCAATTAAATCAAATTAAGACACTTAAATTCGAAAATAATAATAACAATAAAACAAAGAAAAGTTTGTTGATTTGTAGTAGTTCCTCTCAGACAAATGCCTCGATTGTCGTCAGGATATAAATGAATGGATTTCAATCGGACTCGTCATCGTAATTTATTCATCACCGAGAAACATTAAGTACCAAAAACTAAAACGAAATCATTAACTGAAAAAAAAAAAAAAATCATTGAAAAAGGTGGAGCTAGACATGATTGGGTGGAGAAAGAATGGGTTTCTTGTACCTGGGTAAATTCCCAAATCACAAATGAATGAATGATTGCAATTGAGAGCTGCGGCTACTAAATTTTATGTGGGTTGTACTTATACTAGATTTCTTCTCTTTATTCTTTAGGGTTTTACCTTAGGTGTTAGGGTTAGTGGCTGTACTTGGACTTGGACTTGGACGCCGTTAGCGTCGTAAATGACGAAATTGCCCATTAGACTTGCTTGGGCTTGAGAGCTAGGCCCAGTTGCATAGGCCGAACCTCGAGAGTGTCCAACAAATACAATGCATATAAATTGAGTCATTTTTTTCCCTCAATATGTGATTAAATTAGGTCGAACTTCAATTAAAGGTGGTTAGACCTAGTGATAGTAGTTTGCGAACCTCAGAAACGAAACTTAGGTTTCAATTCTATTCGAATCATAACTCTAGGAATAATTCATACACAATGCATTTTTCAATTCGAACTAAGAATTCACAGTTTAGTAGATAAAAAAAAAATCAAATTTAAAATGCAGAAAAATATAATGTAAATTTACGTTATTAATTCCTAAAAGGAAAAAGTATTAGGACTATAAGGTATCACCGTCACCTTAAATAATATACAAAATAAGGCAAAATTTCATCTCATAAGCAGCACAATAATAATATATGGTTAATGAAATAAGGCAAAATTGCAAAAATGTCCCAACTAATCACTGATTTTAGATTTTCATCTCAAACTATTCAACTTGGCGAATTTCATCCCGTAATTTAATATTTTTTTGGAATATCGTCCACCGTTAATTATAAGATGAAAATTGCACATTTGTTGTTAAATCATCACATATTGTTTACGTGTCATGAAGTGGTAAATTTTAACATGAATAATTATATAATATTGCAGAAATCGTCCCAAACTAATTACAAGATTGAACTGTCATTTTCATTAAATTCAAAATTTAATATTGGGACTAAATTCATACAAAATGGTAAATTATGGGTGAAATTCGGCGAGTTGATATAGTTTGGGACGAAAAATCAAAATTAGTAATTAGTTTGGGACGATATTTCAAACAAATATTAAATTGCGGGACGAAATTTAGTGAGGTAATATAGTTTGGAACTAAAATTTAAAATCATTAATTAATTTGAAACATTTTCTGGCAATTTTACCGTGAAATAATCAAGTTTGTACTAAAAACATGTAATTGGATTTAACTTTTCTATAACTTGTACACTATAGAATGTGCATTATCCCAACCAAAAAGTTATAAAACAATAAATGAATGTGCATTGCCCCAACAACAAAAATTACATGTCCAAACATGTGATTCCTTTACAACCTCAAAAGAAAAGAAACAACACAAATTGAGAAACTATGTATTAATTTATAAGGAATTGTGAAGAAAGTGATTATTAATTAATTGTGATGATGCTAGCTTAGCTAGAGAATGAGATATGATCAGACGACACGGGTAACCAAAGCCCAGATGGGGAACACCAATAAGAGTATGATTCCCATAGTGTTTGAGATACCATGGCTTTGAGTGAATGAGTTTCGGAATCCACCCGACGCTCGAATGTGCTCTTGAAGTAGATAACAACCAATTGCAAGACATATTGCTACCCCAATCCAATTGTCTCTCAAAGTATGTGCAAACAGATTTGGAGAAACCACCAACAATAGAATCAATGATCCCGGCATCTCCAACCAATCTGTAATATTAGTTCTCGAATTCTCAAATTTAATTACTTTTGATGAATGGATTTCACAAATTCAATCACAAAAGTGAAGAAAAGTGAAGAAAAGAATGTAATTACCTGGAAAATGTCGTGGGAAGAAAAGCCGAAGTACAACTGCGATGAATGCAATCCATTTACCAACTTCTCCCCTGACAGAGTCATTAAATATGCCTATTACTTCTTATTAATATCAATTTATTAACTCAAATAAATGAAATATAAAAACGAGTATATATACAATAAAACAAATACTAATTAAGTAGTTAACATTACCTTAGGAACCTGAATAGGACTGAGGGAAAACTGAAGAAAATATAAGGGATCAGAAGTGACGTCAGCATGTTTGTTCTCCAATTTGTCCGATCCAAGATCAACAAGTAGCTGTAGCAAGAATGAAAATGGAACCAATCAAGTTAATTATATAACTAACTAGAAACAATATTTGAAAAACACAAACATGTACAGGGACAAACTATTTCATGCATATATGAAATAATTAAATTTAAGTTTGTAACCAAATACCAACGAATTTTTTCAAGTTAAAAGTGTTCATTCAATAACAGATTAACTAGATGAAATGGAATATCAAAATAATATATATATATATATATATATACATATATATGTTTTTGTACCGACATGGCAGCAAAGGAGGCGACCCATTTGAGGAAAGAAGTCCCAAAACCAACGCCACCCATATGATTGATGAGTTTCTTGGCGGCAATTTTCAGTTCATTAAAATCTGAGTTCAGCAATTCCGCCGTTTCTTCATCAGTCTTCATGGCAAAATAATTCATCCGACCCATTTTTCTTTTTTTCCTCTTTTAATTTGATATATATTCTTCTTCTAAGTCTCTAGGATTTAAATCTGAGTTACAAATACTTCCTACAGAAATTAAATTACTTTGATACTACTTATGACGGAAAATATTTGATGCTATTTATTGGAATCGATTGGTATTTTGTTTACGACATTGCGGGTTTCTAAAAATGGAAAGTGGTCAGCGGATTTACGGATCCAACTGTTTTTTCAATCGATTCTGTTTTGACTGGTATGCCACGTGGAGGATAAAAAGAGGAGAGGAGTGCACGTGTACAGTACAAGAAGGTAAGAATCGGTTTTCTTAGAAATTCCAATTTTGAATTGGAATTGGAGTTGTCCTAAAAAAGATCTTGAGATGGTAAATACATTAAATTGATCCTCATCTACAAAAATACAAAGAATAATAACAACAAAAATAAGTAATAAATTAGAAAGTTTTCTCAGAAAAAAAAAAGTAATAAATTAGAAAGAGAACCTAAACAAAGTGAAATTGAACACATATTTAGAGCCTCGATTTTGCCACTGGGTGGGTTACAGCTTCATTAGAATCTTCAATTTCATTTGCTATGGAATGAGAAATCTTTTGTGATAAAAGAAAAAAATTGGAGTAGGAGTGTTAGTTAATTATCGATCCGACTTCTAATTTAGTTTGAATTATAATTCAAGCCTACCAAATTTCTAATTAAATATACTTTACTCGTATTGTTTGTAAAATGCAATAGTCCATCTATATTAACATAATAGCAATTTTGTTTTGGTTCTGTTTAACGAGAAATTATTTAGTACAACCGCTGCACCACGTCATCAAGTACACGTGGTGCAGCCCACCAATACACATGAGACATGTGGATTAATAATCCACATCACCCATGTTCTGGCAATGTGAACACGACTTTCTGAATCCCTATTTTTTTGGAACATGGCTAGAATATGGAGTGATGTGGATTAATAATCCACATGTCCCAAGTGTATTGGTGGGCTGCACCACGTGTACTTGATGACGTGGTGCAGCGGTTGTACTAAATAATCTCGCTCCTGTTTAACATAATAGCATTAGTAACAAGTGTGGATCATTTAGAATGGTATAGAAACATTTTCAATTTCTCTCGTCCAAATTATTATCTGCACAATGATTAAATTATTTTTGCTCAAAGAAAAAAGTGTGGTTTTTAACATATGGCCTTATAGACGTAACTGACCAGTTGGCCCATTTTGCAAATGATAGCTGGCCCATCTTGTATAATAAAACTGGACCATTTTCGTTCATAAATAATTTTACTTATATTTGCAGACAACAAAATATTAATTTTCAAAGAAGGTGTATGTGGATGGTTTTGGTCCGGTCTTACGGATTTCGCGAGATCGAGCCAAAACCCTTTCAAATGAGTTTTCATCAAACCCATAATATGTGAGAATTTAGAGGAGAATATTACTAAGATCTCAGGGACAAGTGGGATGAAAAACAATTTCAGTACTGCTGTCCAAAAGAGGACTCCTATCGTTACTCGATGGATCAGACCTGGGTTATGGTGGCATAACTGAATACGGATGGAAGTGTTCGCACATCCTTGAACCGTGCGGCGGTGGGGTGGCCTTCTTAGAAATGAAAAAGGAAAATGGATTTTTGGATTTTCTTGTAAATTTGGAGACATCTCAATCAACATGGCCGAGCTTCTAGCTGCTAGGGAGGGGCTTAAGCTGGCATAGGAAAGAAGAGTTCATAGGATTGAAGTCGAGTTCGATTCAAAGGTGCTTTTAAATATGATTAAAGAAGCCGATACGGAGTGTCACCCGATGGGAAGAATTATAGAGGATTGCCGGATTTACATTCGGAAACCTTGGGAATGCCACGTGATTCACATAAGAAGGAGCGGCAATGAATGTGCAGAAGCTCTTGCGAAGCCTGGATACGAGTTGGAGGACAAGATGTGTATTTGGGAATATGCTCCGGAAGAGATTTCTCAATTGGTGATGGAAGACAATTTGTAGTTGTTTGTTTGCTTCTTTGTACAATTAAAAGAAAACCATAAAACCATCAAAAACATATTCAAAAACTCATACTCAAACTCTTCTAATCTATAAAACATTGATTTGACACTTGGCTTGGCAAATGGGCAGGTCGGGTCGAAACGGGTCGGGTCATTAATGGGTTTGTGGTGGTGTGTCATAAACGGGTCGGGTCTGGGTCGGCCCTTTAATCCTCATCTTTTTTTTCCCTTAAAAAAATCCACAAAAATTGTTGTAACATGGGTTGAAAAATAGGAGTAATTGATGCCAAGATCTGAAAGAATAAAGTTAACATGCAAATTATGAAACATTAATTACATGATTTGAAAATATAATTTTTATTATTCTCTTATATCTAAGAAATATAAAGGAATAGAATTATAAGAATTATATTGCGTAAAAATAAATAAAAAAAAAAACCCTTTCGAAAGTCAATACTAATATTTTATTAGTCAAAAGTGGCCATGAAATTGGTATAGAAAAGACAAACGATTTTAAGATATTTTAAGAAATTAATTTTTTTTCTTCGAAATAATGGGTTAGTAATTACAAAATAAGAAAAGTTGGACCTAGGCCTTCAATTCTATGATAGCAAACAAGATATAATAGGATTTCTTTTTGGAATTTAAGATAGTAGCAAAGTTGCTTTTAAATTGGGCCCAATAATTAATTTTCTTTTGTTTTTACAAGACCCATTAATTGACCCACTAGGAGACTCATTAATTATAAAGCTGACCCAAAACCAACCCAACCCAACCCAACAAATATAAAAATTAATGGGTTGGGTCTGGACGGGTCACGGACTGGCCCGCTGGTCCAGAGCCATCTTGCCATGCTTATTTGACACCTACCACCAAATTTTTCCCTTAAACCCCAACATCCAAATCCAATACAAGTGGGGTTTCAAATTATTCAAACCACGAAACCCAACAGTCAATACTCATACAAATGAGGTCTGAAAGGTTTTATCAAAACCATTTTTTTAAACTGAAACTCACAAAACCGAGCCAAAATCCATCCAAATAGACTCTGAGAGACTAGTACACTAATCGAATATAATGAATTCATCCATAATTAGGGGTGAACGCGGTCGGGTTTTAGCGGGTGACAACGAAAAAATCAACCCGACCCGACACATGCGGGTTGCCAAAATTTCAAACCGCACCCATATTTTTAAGTTCATAAACCGCGCGGTTCGGGTGAGGCGGGTGTGGGCGGGTGACGGACGGGTTGGCGGGTTGAACCATTGAATATAGTATATTCAACTAACTTATACTACATAAAATTCAATCTTACTAGGAAGAATAAAAATAAAATAAGATTGCGCAAACTCATGGTTAACGACCCATTTTGCAACTATAATTCCTAGCTACACAATTCTCCAATCCGATTTGTTCAACAAAATTAATCATTGGTACGAAGGTACGAGCTTGAAGTGTCCATAAGCTTGAAGCATATAGGGGGTGATTTTTATGGGTATGATCAATTCCTACAATTGTTTTATAAGAAGAAACTACATACATACAGTGCAAAAATTAATAAGTTAATTGATGCATAAGTTACAGTACTTTTTTTTTTATAGAAATAAAAATAAAATTTAAATATATTTTAAACTCGAATATTCTCCAAACTGATTTTGTGTACTGCAAAAAAAAAGGGATCTACAGTTAACAAGAGCACGTAAAATATGGTAGGTGTGGCAAGATATTTAAACTAAACATCCAGCAAACGGAATTGGGTACTTGGTTAATAACTATGAATAACTTAAACTTAGAAAACTTTGATGTTCCTCTTTCCTCTTGCTCGCTCAAATTTCCTACCCTTGGCTCGCACATATGACTTGGTGTGACTTATGAGTGATGAAAATTGAGAACAAATTTTGAATCTTAATTTTTGAGGAGAGGCACATTGGAGAATAAAACTGGAGAGTGGAGCAGGTATGAAGCTTAAAGATGGAAAATCCTAATTATTTCTCAATATTTTATTTGGTAAGTGGTGTTGGGTAGAGAAAACATATAATATTTGGATGGGTCGGGTTAGAGGCGGTTTTTAACCATTAAAACCGCAACCCGACCCATAACTTTCGGGTGGTCACAATTTCAACCCGTTACTAGTTTTATAAAAATAAAAATCGTCGAGTTCGGGTTGGGTCGGGTCGGGTTGAGCGGGTCGGGCGGGTTAGGCGGGTTAATGAACACCCCTATCCATAATGCAGTTTTGTAATTAGGGAGAAATATTGCTCATTCACCTTTCATATTCAGCTATTGTATAGTGCTTACATTGCAATAGGAAAGAGGGGCAACAGCGCAAACACACGTGATCAATCACAAATCAAATATATTATAGTTGACGTATGATCATTGAATGAGTTTGGTCAAATTATGTCTAGACAAAAAAATTTCATAATAGAAGTATATTTAAATGTAATTTTTTATGTAATGATTGATTAATGAATCACATCAACTATATTAAAAAAGAGTGTACAACTAAATAAAAATACTAAACAAACAATAATTTTTTTTTTTGAAAAAAAAAGGCTATTCGAGAATCAAATTCCAGACTTAATAAATACAAGTAATTTCAAGCATGCATGGGTTTGGTTAGGTACGTAAGATATTTATAATCTTGAGGTTAACCAATCAAATTAGTGGCCTAGTTAGAAACTTATCGATCGATATGGACACCTGAACGACAAAACATAATTGGAATCATATATATACTTTTATATATATGTAAAGAATATTTAAACTTACCGGATATATACTGGATGATAAATCTGACAAATGAATGTGGACATTTAAACCAAAAAGATCACCATACAAAAATTAAATGAGGTAAGAACATTATTCCAATTTATGATGTACCCATGCAAAATGCAAGTACACTTAAATTAGCATGCACGCTCCTCCCACTATATATTGTGCCTTTTGAACTGGAAAAAACAAACCACCCCATTGTGGGTACCGATCATCTAAAAAGCAGTGATCATATTGTCTACTTTTTAACTAACTGCCAAAACTTTATTTATCATAAAATTTCGTACAACCCGGAAATAATAAAGACCTCTTCGTAAGCATTTTTTCTGTTGCTCATACGTCATTTTTCACTAATTTTAGTTGTAGTATACCAATTGAAATGAAAATTTTAGAAATTTTAATTGGAATTGAGATATATGACGAGAAGAGTGGACTATGTAAACCTAAATTATTGTAGTTGATCTCTGACAGTTTGGTGCAATGAACTTAAGTAAATGCTGCTGAGCATAGTTGCAAATTTATTATGTGGTTTATGTGATTGGACACTCTTTTAGATTTTTGCAAGTAAGTCTATGACATTTGTCACGTACACCAAACTCGATTCGGGATAAAATTTCCTCTAACTCTAATAAGTAGAAATAATATATTAGTCAAATTTTAGTTTAATAAACTTTGGTCCGATAAAATCTATCCACTTAGGGTCCATTTGGATGGATGTATTTGAAATGAAGAGGTATTTCAAATGAATGGATTTGAAATTCCAATGATTTAAAATCCATTCATTTGCAATCTATTGATTGGATAAATTTTTTTACAAAAGATTTCAAATCCATTCATTTAAAATCCATTGTTTGGTATACATCATTTGTGTTATTTGAAATTCCCAATGGTGCCTAATAATTTGCTCTATAAGTTAATTCTTGTTGTTGATTTCGGGATAAAATCGCATAAATCGATTTGGGGCAAAATTGTAATTTTTCAAAATTGAGGGAACAAAAGTGCAAATTCGGATTTCAGAAAATCTGGGGCCGAATTGAAATATTAATTTTCTGAAATTCAAGACTGAATTGGAACTTTGGGTTTTTCGAAAATCTGTGGTCAAATGGCAATTTTTGAAAATTAAGAGACCAAAAGTGCAAATTTGGATTTTTGAAAATCAGGTGCCGAATTGAAAATTTTAATCTTCTGAAAATTATGGACTGAATTGCAGTTCTGATTTTTTTGAAAATATGGGGTCAAATTGCAATTTCTGAAAATTAAGGGACCAAAAGTGAAAATTTGGATTTCTGAAAATCAGGGGCCGAATTGAAAATTTTAATCTTCCGAAATTTATTGACTAACAATTCTTAGTTTTTCAAAAATTTGGGGTCAAATTGTAATTTCCAAAAATTGAGGACCAAAAGTGCAAATTTGAATTTCTGAAAAGCAAGGGCCGAATTGAAACTTTTTATTTTCTTAAACTACTGTACTGAATTGCAATTCTTGATTTTTCGAAAATCTAGGGTCAAAATTGAGGGACCAAAGGTGCAAATTCGGTTCCTGAAAATTAGGGTCCGAATTGAAAATTTTAATTTATGAAAATTCTGGACTGAATTGTCATTTTGGGTTCTTCGAAAATCTGAGGTCAAAATTGCAATTTTCAAAAATTGAGGGACCAAAAGTGCAATTCGAATTTCTGAAAATAGTAACCGAATTGCAAATTTTAATTTTTTAAAAATTATGGACTGAATTGCAATTCTAGGGTTTTTTGAAAATTTGGGATCAAATTGCAATTTTTGAAAGTATACAATGTGAATTTTTTTAAGGGTGAGTTTGGCCTAGCGATTCGAAAAGCAATTATAGGATAATTAATTTTACTAAAATTAATTTTGGTAATAATTGATTATGATAATAATTAATTATAGAATAATTGATTTTGTATAATAGCTTTTGTAGAAGTAACACTTTAGTTGCTTTTAAAATAAGTTGATTTTTTGCTTCTGAGGATCCCAATAGTGATTATGATCTTGGGGGCCAAACACCATGAAAATCACGATTGAACAGAAGTAATTTTTATAATCGGGGCCAAACACTTCAAAAATCACAATAGAGATGTAAAAGTGATTTTAAGAGCTCCAATCGCTGGGCCAAACTCACCCTAAGTGGATTTCAAATGACTACTTTTAGGAGGAATTTTAAATCCACTTAAAATTGGCCTGAAATCCATTAGACTAAAATCCAGAATTTCAAATGAATGGATTTAATTTTGTATCCAAATAGCATGATGGATTTGAAATTCCTCCACCCAACTCAAATCCATCCATCCATATGAACGCTTAACGTATTTTACTATTTTATATGTGTAGATCATATTATTGATGTGCATGTTCAAATAGTGGATCAAAAAACGAGTTGTTTCTTTTTTCTTTTCTTTTTTTTTTTTTTGGGTCTAGATAAGCCTGCAAAATAAACAAGTAAACTAGGTCGAGTTATTACGATGAATATCTGATGCTCAAGTTTGAAAAATGTAGTTGCCCTTTATGTACGGCTTGTAATGATTATTTATTCAATTGTTGTCCCAATCATTATTTATGCTTTAACAATGCATTTTTTTTAAGTTTTAATTCTCTTATAACAAGGTTCCAATAGATGAACTGCAATTTTTCCTAAAATCTTTTACATTTTCCTAGTAGAATAGTATGAAGTAAGTATTAATATATTTATTTTAATTGGATTTTATTCGAGTTGGGTCAAGTTAGACTCAAATTCGATTCATGAATTCGTCGGGTTCAATAAGAAAGCTCAAAATTGACCCGTCTCATAGGGTCTATTTGGATGGATTTTGGCTCGGTTTCGCGGGTCTCGGTTTAAAAAAATTGATTTGGGTGGTTTCGATGAAACCTTTGAGACCTCATTTGGATGGGTTTTGGATGTTGGGGTTTAGGGAAAAAAGTAGGTGGTAGGTGTCAAATCAATGTCTTTTTTAGTGAATTTTGGGGAAAAAAATAGGTGGTAGGTGTCAAATCAATGTTTTATAGGTTTGAAGAGTTTGAGTGATGGTTTTATAGGTTTGGTAAAAACTCATTTGGAAGGGTTTTGGCTCGGTCTCGCGAGACCCGCGAGACCGGGCCAAAACCCATCCAAATAGAGCCATAATTACCTAGACTCGGCTCAATTATTTCAGGTTGAGCATTCAGGTTTCGAGTAGACCCAACTCTAGTAAAAGACCAACCCAAGTATATGCATGAATTTTGCCATTTAGAGGAAGTAGAGCTCGACTGTTTGAGTCTAATTATCAAACCCAATGGGCCTGTTTGTCTCGCCTTTCGGAGAGTGGTTTGGGAAAGTGGTAGATGTTTGAGAAATAATCTTGATTTGCGTAATGTTGTTTGTTTGGGTTTTGGAAGAGTTGTTTGGGAAAGTAGCCGCAATTTTTGACTTTTCTAATATAGAGAGAAATAGAAATAGAGTAGAAAAGTGGCCTGTTTGTTTGGCCTTTCGGAGAGTGGTTTGAGAAAAACAATTACTGTAGCTAATTAATTGGAAAAGTAGTTGGATTGTTTGTTTGGCATTTCCGAAAACCGAAATTTTTTTCGGAAAAGCGAGACAAACAGGCTCAATATATCTGATTTTTAATACAATTAAATCATTAAACAAATCCATAAATTGCTCATATTCACAACAACAAAAGTGGGAGAAATTAAAAGAAAAAGAAATTGAGAAAAAGAATTGAATTAAATGGGGCTATACGACTATTGTTCGTGGCGATTGTTACGTCCCCTTCTTGCTTCCACTACAGATGGTTGATGTGAATCACACACCTGAGTCTTAAATTTACACCCAAACCTATTCCGCCAACCACCTTTCTCCACGTGTCCTTTAGGTTCCATCTTATCGATTTTCTGAATAGCCTTCCGCATAGTGGTACACTCTCTCTCCAACTCGTGTACCCGCGTCCTCATGCTATCCATGTCTACCCGCAGCACCTGATTCTCTCTCACCGCCGCTCTCCACGTGCTACTCCCTTCCGGCGCCCGCGCCACCACTACTGACCTCTCCTCCTCCTCCTCCTCCTCCTCTTCCGTTCCGCCGTGACTCAGCCGTCCGGCGGCCTCCATTGGTGTATCCGGTTCAGCGGCGACGAGCGTCCCGGCAATGGCGTGGCGGAGCTGTAACTGCTCGAAAAATAACACTTGAACCACCGCTCTAAGCGGAAGCCGCTCATTCTGCGCCGCGTGGGTACAGGCTTCTAATGTCAGTTTTTGGCAATCCAAAATTCCGCAAATCTTCTCTCTATCCGCCTCTGAAACCCATGGATGAGCCTGTGTAAAAAACATTCACAACAACGGATTAAAGTTTCGTCTTCAAGTCGAAAATAATACAACTATTGGGAAAAATTGTAAGTCAAAGCCATTTAGTAGAAATTGGAATTGACTCAAAAAATAGAAACATATTGAAATTTTGATCTATGTTAACCACAAAATCGCATGTTTCGAAAGGTACAGATAACCGAATAACCAATTCACATTTCCACCAACAGACAGATGTATTGAAAAATGTAATAGAAAATTGCGTCCAAATTATTAAATTTGAAAAAATAAAAAGTCTCAAGACAAATAAAGACTTCCAAAACTAATCATATTTTCGTTTCCATTGATTCAAAACCTAAAAAAGACATTAATATTTTGATCCATAATAATGAAGTATCTAATTAAATTAAACCTGTAATTGTTTTTACCTTGAGATAAACATCAACGGCTCGATAGAGTCCGTCGTCAAAGAGCCTGGCATGATCCGGTAAAGCAATGGCAAGATCGTAAAATTTCTCGGGCTTCAAATTAGCATCAGAAGCAATTTCCGATAAGTATCCATCAATCAATTTCCCAACCACCATTAACGCCGCCGATCTATTCTCATCTTCATCTTCAATTCCTCCAGATCTACTCTCTTCCAATCCTTGTAAAAAGTACTCCAAAATTCTCTCCACACATTCCACATCGTAAAGAGTTTCATTCAAATACGAGTAACTCGGAATCAACAAATCATCTAAACTCGCCTTCTCTAATTGCAATCCAATTCTCTTCTCCAATGTTAATCTACAACCTTCAGAAGCATTCAGTATATATGAAGCTCGTAAGAATCCGAATAAGAAACGCGTAGCGGTGTTTGAAGATGATGATTTTTCAATCGGGAGATTCGAAATGATAGTTTCTAGAAGCTCTCTCTGTTCGTTTTGGGAAGGAAGAGTTGAAGAAGAAGATGAAGATGGTTTTCGACTTGTACGCGAAATTCCGGGAAAAAACTTCTTCGCGTAGTGAATTAAACAGGTTTCGATAGTTTCAACACTCACATTCAAGGATTTCATAGCGAAAATCAAGTGTTGAAATAATGGTAAACTTAAATTTCCTAGCTCATTTAACCATGAATCTGTTTCACAGATTTTCATGGCGGCTCCGTCGTTCACCGGCCATCCAAACAGCGACGGATCTGCGGCGGCGGATTTGGAAGCAATGGCGTCGATGCATCTTTGCACAATACCCAAGTTTTCCGCCATCGGGACTAGTTTTTGACAAGAGGTAAGAGCTTTTAGTGAGTATTTGATATTTTTGAAAACAGAGTGTGACAAAAACCTTTCGGTTTTGGAAATGAGATTCTCTTCTGAATACTCTTCCGTCATTTGTAAATACTCTCCAGCGCAGCGGAGGGGCGCGGCGGTGGTGGGTGAGATTTCTATTTTGACACCGTAACAGAATTTAGCGGCGGTTTCAAATGATTCGGATCCGCCCGGAAAATCTGGGAGAGTGATGTGACAGTGTTGTTCGTCTTCTTCTTCGATTTCATCGTCTTTCTGTAGAGTGTCGTTGTCGAATTTCTGGTCATTTTGGTTTGTAGTGGTGGTTTGGTTTTTTTCTTGTTCTGTTATGAGGTCGTGAAGCTTTCTACTCTTTGACATCAGGGGAAACTGAACAAACAAAAACAGAAATTGTTCATGTTTCAGAAATTGAGAAATTTATGGATTGAAAAACTCGACTGAAAACTCGTTAATTAACTGACCTTGTGAAGATGAAAAGTCATATCATCAACCTCGATTATAACATCACTAGGCAACCCCGTCGTGCAGAACCTGATTTACACGGAAATTTTGTCAAACAGTTTATAAACAGAAAACAGAATGAATAAATGAAATTGAAATTTGCTGTTAAGCTCACCAAGCTTGGCCTTTAGAAGTGGGCTTTTCCGCTGCCATTTTTTACTGTTTTACAGAAATCTGAAGGAATAACGTTTTTAACAGAGGATTAATTTCATGGGATTTGAACCCGAACCCAAAAATGAGCTTGACTTTCTGGGTTCTTATGGAATGATTATGTTTGTTCTTCAAGTCTAAAAGGGGTTTTTGAAGGGGAGTAGGTAGCAAATATTGATTGAAAAATTGGAGGAAGGAAAGGGGTTTTTGATTAGAGAAAGGACAAATGGGCCTTTGAGCAAAAACCAAGAAAGGTGAATTTAGAAGATGATGGGATATTGAGATTTGATTGATTTTTTTTACCTTTTTCTTTTTGAATCAGATCAGAATCTTCTCTCTTTTTCTTTTTCCTTATTCTGTTTGAGAAAGGAAGTGTGAGTTTGAATTTATAATCCTTTTTTGGGTAATTATGATTGTGATCATTATGATTATCTGCAAAGCAAGCACTATTACAAAATTGCATTGCTTGCCAACTGTTGTTATTGCTGTTTCTAGGCCCCATAAGAGATTTTATTATTATTAATCTTAATAGGTTTGCTTGGATTTCATGGGCTTTCTGAATTCCATCTTCATCAATTATGAAAAAATTCGTTCTTGCTTTTGAGGTTGTCTTTTGAGGTTGTCACATTGATTGATCCATCATTTTTCTTTTGTGCAGCTCAATCAAAAGGTGTATGATATTTGCATTTTAGAAGTTCATATTAGGAAACTTTGAATTATGTTTGAAGTCATCAGTTTTGACTTATAAGTACATATTCTTTACACACTCCTCTTATTTCGTTAATTAATTATTTAACGTCGTCAATTTTTAATTAATATACTTAAATTATTTCTAGATATAAGAAAAGTGTATTTTAAGTTAAAAAAATATAAAAGTGTTACGTGATAAATTTTAAAATACAAGAAAATTCATGCTAAGTTTAAAAAATACAAGCGAATTTCGTGTCAAGTGAAATTAATAAATCGATGGGAGTGGACCGTGGACGGAGGGTTGATTCTATATAGAAAATCTGAAAGTACAAGAAAATTTTGGTGCAATAAAAATTTGACAATGAAATTTGTACTGGTTTCGAGTAATGCATGGGAGAATGTGCATTTTTCCTTGATTTTTCTTTTGATGAGTTTGAGAAAAATCTTTGAGATTATTAACTTTTATAAATTTAAAAATGTGAGATACATTGTATTTATTTTAAGTGACATTTTTTTTCTTGATGTAATTATGACATTGATGACTTTCTAATCCAAAAATGTTACTTCCTAAAAACATAAATCCAATAATGTTACATCCAAATGGGGCTCAGCTCTTCATAATGAAACAAGTTAGAATATTGTCTGACTCTCCTCTGATTATTATCCATAAGTCCATAATGATTTATGCGACTTTCCCAAAAGCCAAATCATGATGATCAAACTTATTTTGGCCATGAGTTCTGGAAATAATAATATATTAATGGGCTTTCAAAAATCAAAATAAATAACTTGCAACAAATATAATCTAATTCAGCTAATAATTCATTCTTAAATTTAATTTATTTGGATATTAAATTACTGTTAAATCTGATCTAGTCCCTCTACGGGCCAGCATTTCTCTAATCATATTCATCGTGCAAAGCCAAAAAAAAATATATAATTGAATATAATCTTGAGGAGATTTCAAATTTGTCAAAGAGCTAGGTCTAAGATTAAATTGAAGGTTCTAATGACTATTCTCTTTTCTCTTTTCTATT
Source organism: Penstemon barbatus (assembly GCA_003313485.2). Taxonomy (NCBI): domain Eukaryota; kingdom Viridiplantae; phylum Streptophyta; class Magnoliopsida; order Lamiales; family Plantaginaceae; genus Penstemon; species Penstemon barbatus. The sequence goes on from CM064880.1 coordinate 65,019,427, forward strand.
TGAATTGAGGGATCACATACAACAATTAATGACTATTTTAACAATTATTCCCTTCATTTTAAATATATGTTGTTGTAATAAAAGAAAAACATTTCAAAATATATGTCATTTTAGAAATCGAAGAGATACTTATTTTTATTTTTTTTGGATAATTTTACTCATTCTCATTAATGATTGAACTCTTGATATTTAGGTAATTAATAATATTCTTAATTTTTATGCAACAACCTTAAACGACATATATTTAAGAATGATGGGAGTAAAAAACTAACGATTGTCGAATAAATAATTAATTTGGTAAGAAACAATATTGCACATTTTCACTTCATGTTCTAATTGGTCGGAACCAAATAGTATATTACTTTATAAAAGAATAGCAATTAACAACTAATTTGTAATATCACTTCCTCCATTTCATTTTAATTGTCGCTTTAGAGATTTTTTCTTGTTCCAAATTAAATCGCTTTAGGATTTCAATGCAACATTAATTACATATCTTCCAATTTTATCCATATTTACTCCTTATTTTTCTCTATTTCTTCTACTTTAAGAGTGTGAAGAGAAGAGGGGTATTTTAGGTATTATTCTAACTTTTTTCTAAAATTAAGGCGAATTAATAACTTTCTTAAGTCATGTGCAAAAGCCGAAACGGATGGAGTATAACAGAAGATATATACCCAAATATCGATCTGGTTGGGCTATATATTTTTTGTGTCAAAATTTCGCCATAAATTAGGATAAAACATATTACATTGTTGGGAAAAAAAAAAATCAAAACTAGAAATAACCTATTGTTTGGTTTCATACAAATTTAAACAATTATTTTAGATAAATAAATTTAAACAATTGACTATACATGTTAATGGATGATAATAAATAGATTGAGATATATAGTTAATTGGCAACCATAATATACATGTACTGTATGAAGTATGAGCAATAATTTTATCCTTCGACCCAATAAATGGTGATATTTACTGTCAGGATTTTCTAATTTCGAAACTGGCCACAGATTACAGCAATAAGTCTGAAACCAAAGACATGCTCAATTTCTTGATTCCTGGCATTTATGAAAACGTATCTACCCCTTTTGTAACCTTACACGCATTTACATTTATTACAATACACGGTATTAATTAACTGACAAGAAGAGTAGGTATATATTTAATGTAGTCCCACGAGAGTCTTTTTCAAAATTCAAAACTAATAATCCACTAAATCTTTTGTAATTAATTTCAGTGTTTTAGCACAAATTAATCATCAAATTAATTTATATTGCATTATGTGATTTTTTTTTTTTTTGTTTTTTTGAGAGATAGAATTTTAAGTTTAATTAGCTGTAATAAATATGTACAGATGTCAAACTATTGAATCATGTGAAAATTCTTACACATCACGGGGTCATATCATGTATGATTGAACTGGGGGATCATGCACGACTGTGGGTAGCAGGCAATTTTTTTTTTTTTGGCAATTTTAAATGTACTTTGGTTTGATTTTGTTTGGCTCGGGTGAAAAATAATTTAGATACGTGAATTTGTTTAGGACTTTTTTTGAAACATGCACGAAATAATTAAAATTAATTTTGATATATGTTTATTTGAACTTTTAGAATGTAAACTTGATGTTAACTTATTTGTTAACTGGGTTTGAGAATTTGGATTGTCGCTTAAATGTATTTTGAATAGCGCGATTGGAGGGAAAATTGCAAGTGTTGAATATCGAATCATATCTTTATTAAATGAATAGCCGATATGGTATCGTACAAAGAATTATGAGATTGATATTGTAAGTTGAAATACTTGTTTCTCGTGTTTAGGTTGGTGAATGTTCCAAATGGTATTTAGTCCAACGAAATTCATAAATGCATGAGCCAAAATGAATTCGAACTAGGCTATTATGTATCTAGCTCCATGTTATACTGCATTGAGACACAATCATATGAATTTGTGTTCGGCTTCATCGGACAAGACTCGGGATGAATTCGGATCTTATCAAATCATGTAATCATCGAGCCATGTTTGGACTCTATAGGATTGTAGGTTTTTGGATCCAAATTTTTGGGATGTTAGGGTTATTTTACAAGTTTACCCATATCAAATTCCAATATTCTTACCAATAGTTTTTTCTGCACAAATTTTTAGCATTATACTTATATGTTCCAAATTACTTCGTAATTCATTGAGCTCTAACATAAAAAAAAAAATTAAACAAAAATCGGCTATCAACTTATTTAACCACTTACTTCAGTTGAGTTTATATATCACATTAGAATTACCTAGTGGTACGAATACTAATGTATCAAATGTCCGTCAATGAGGTCGTAGTCTACTTGCAAAGTAGAGGTCCTAGTTCATTTCTTAGTAGTATAAGTACTTTTCATCTAATTTATTATTATAGTGTACGTAGTTATTCTTTGTAATGTTTGAATTGATTATGATGTAATGATGATATATTGTTATATAACTACGATATAGTTATATATTTACCATCTCGAAAAGAAAAAAAATTGTTGATGCCCCCAACAAATTAAGTTGCATGTTGAAATTTTGATCTTTCGTCCTCCAATCCATCACAAAACTCCATGCACGTGTCATCAAACACAAAATGAATACGCAGGTCAACCCTCAAAAGTTTTCTATTATTGTACTTTCTCCTCTATAATAGAAAAACCTAGCATGTAACCCCCTTGAAGTTGATAAGTAAGTATAGTTTGTCTCTTGATATTTTCAGTAAATTGATGGAAGCGTCAATTAAATGGTTTAGTGCAATAGCTAACAAAATTTGGGTGGTTAAAATGCACAAAATTTTAAAAAATCAAGATGTGACATGCAAATTTGAAAAAACATTAATAATAAAAATTTAAATATGTCTAGTTGTGACTTGTGATGCTATACACATATTTGAAAGAAAAACAACAACGAAAAAATATTATTAGTCTAAAATTAAAGTAAGATGTAATTACAATTTACAAAGGTCTATGAAATTGTACTTTGACAAGTTAATAACCAATAACCTAAATTAATGTTTTACTAAACTTTAAAAAAATAATTGTATTTTGAAACACAATTCATGAACTTGGAAAATTAATAACATGTGGTTAGAATTATATGTTAATACGAAATGTAAATGAAAACATAAAAAAGAAAATTAAACCAGATTAAAGTTGTACCGTACTAAATATACATTTAAATTTATTTAAATAATATACCAATTACTAAGTTCTGGATTTTGATTAAAAAAAAAAAGATAAAAATGTGAACCATGTATAAACCCATAAAATAGAATTTCCTTTTTGTAGTTGTTTTGGGCAAATACCCTTTGGGATGCAATAAAATATTGATCAGATGCCAAAGTGCACTCGTTTATCAACTTTTAGGTGGGTACATTCAAGTTTTTTCAATTATAGGGTAGAAGGTGGAACAATGGAAAACTTTTTGGGGGTGATTGTGCAAAAATCCCAAAAAAAAGAAATGTCTTTGTCCTATAAGATACTTCAGACTAATTAATTTAAAAATCCTTGTTTTTCTATCTTTTTTAAGAATAAGATTCTCATTCTAGACCCATGGTCGATTAATAAATCCTTTTTTTTTTTTGGGCAGCGGTCGATTAATAAATCCTAAACAAGGGGAATATTTACCAACATTAGTAAAACATTAACAAGAGTCAAAATTGTCTCTTATGACGAATAGATGCTTCCCACTTGCTAATTTTTACTAATCACTATCCTAATCATTTTAAATAATCTTCATATATGTAATTACAATGGGCTATTAATTAATAATATGCTTAACGGTAAATTAACACGAGTGGATTGGAAAGAACTAGAGCACAAAAATCAGTAACAAGATAAGCCAAAAAGAGCACAAACCCCGTGATTATCATAATTATAAATTAGTTTACAATAAATTAACTATTTAAAGCACCCTGCACTAGGTGAAAAAGAGTAGTTCTGCAATATATTTTATTACTATTTCCACACTTTTGAATTTTGAAACTTTTTTGGTCAATGCGTATTGACCTCAATTTGCACACCCGGTGCACAATATTATTCATACATAATACCAATTAACAAGACAACAGTTTTACTTGACCAAAAAAAAAAAAAGAGACAAACGAACTTAATTATATTTGGAACCGTGTGGGTCTACTGAGCCGATTCAAGATGTCGTTTTAGCTGCAACAAATGAAAAAGCAAATCTTGTAAGCTGAAATTCAGCAAAACTATTGCAATCTTAAGAAATACTAGTACTAAATTTGCAATCAGGGTCAGGGACAAAAGTTTTATTTATTTTATTGTACAAATTTGGTTTTTACTGCCTTATAATCTCTGTCCCCTGTAGAAATTTTCCATTTCCGCATTATTGTCCCCTTTAGGCAATTTGGTTTTTTTCAATCTTACAATATTTGTCCCCTTTAGGCAATTATTGTTGCAAATGCATCATGTAATGTACCAACTTTGAATATAGTTTTCATGTACCAACAAATTAAAAAAAAAAATCAGTATATGTTTTGTTTGATTTATGCAACAAAACAACGTAGAAATGATACTCTATTATGGAAAAAACGACCATAATCTCATGCAGAACGGCTCTTCGCCAAAGATCTCAATCACTTCCTATTTAAATTTATGTGCTGATATATGCTCCAAATAACAAATTCATAACTATAAAGTGTTTGATATTTCCAGATAAGAATATTACATTTTACAATTATAGTTCCCAAAACTTCAAAGTTATGTTAATACAATATTAAAACTCATAATTTTGATGTTTTAGCACCACAATATAATTGTTCATGCTCAACGAGTGACAACCATAGTAAACTTTAATTTGGAGTGGAATATCACAATTCCCATAATCAAATCATAGCTTAATATATGCGGCAAAAGTTGAGGCTATCAAGACCAAAATGTCTTGGGTTCGAGTTCCACCAGTGTGTCTGTGTCGGTATATCTCTGTTATTTTAAGATGGATTATCATTGTATTTTAGTATCAATCGATGCAGGGCCGGCCTTGTGCCTAGTCCAACTAGGCAATTGCCTGGAGCCCCATTTAGTTGGGGCCCCCAACACATATATGCATTAATGCATGTGTATATTCTAATTCATCTAGCCCAACCCAAAATGAAAAGAAAAAAAAAATATTAGCCCAACAAACTACATTCCTTCGATGCGTCACTCCAACTTAAGTTACTTCAATTTTTTTTTTAATGCAAATAAACATTGGCGGCTCTTATAATAGTGCGATTAAAAAAAAAATCAAAAATTCCAAGGGTCAAGTTGAAACGTCTCTATTTTTTCCCCTTAAATCAATGTCTTGTCTTCTTCTTCTCCAACTCTAAGTCTCTTGTTGTTTCTTCTTCTCTAACTTCAATTGTCCAACAAAATATTATATCTCCACTCTCTATACTCCCTTTCACAATTCTCTTGAATCCAATAAATTGAATTATTTTTTCTCCATTCTATATCACAATTTATCAATATCGAAATTGAATTTCAATCTTTTATTATCATAATTTAGGGATTTCAATTAGGATATTGATATTTTTGGATTTTTATTGGATGTCACAACTCTAAAGTCTTTAGATGATAAAACTTTGAAAGAATGTTGTATGAATATTGAACATTCTTTAAAACATAACTTAAAATCATATATAGATGGTTCTGATCTATATTATGAACTACGAGTTTTATCAAAAGTTTTGTCTGCCCATATATGTAAGCCAATCGATGTTCTTGATCATATAAAAGTATTTGATTCTTACCCTAATACGTGTATTTGCTATAGAATAATTTTTATTATACCTGTTACGGTTGCTTCTTCTGAAAAAAGTTTTTCAAAATTAAAATTGATAAAAATCTGTTTACGATCAACTATGTCACAAGAAAGATTAAGTGATTTGGCTATTTTATCTATAGAACAAGATATGTTAGAGAAACTAGAATATGAAGATATAATAAACAAATTTGCATCTAGTAAAGTAAGAAAAGTAAAATTTACATAATTTTTTTTTCAATATAGGGCCCCAGATTTTTTCTCGCCTAGGGCCCCAAAAAGTCTAGGACCGGCCCTGAATCGATGGTATGTAAATTAATCGATCGTTCTCACTAAATAAAAAAGAAATGTACCTTGAGTGTTCGAAGATGAAGATCCAGAGTTTTTATCTTCAGATTCAGATGGGATTCCAACTCCGGGCCAAGATTTGCACATGCAGTGCTTTCCTTTGTCAATGCTTGCATACAAAGTGGTCAAGTGATCTCCACACCCTCCCCAAGAATACTTCCCACATTTCTTGCAGTCCACTCTGTAGCACATTTTTAAAACACAGCTGGGTCACTTTACTTTTATCCAAAGATTGTCAATTGTTATTGAAAATTGATGCTTTTAGTTATAGTAATCTCTATATCATTTTGCTTCTATATATAGATATATGTCTAAATGATCCAATAACATCAAAATCATCAATAAGTTTTGTCCCATTTCAATTTAATCACTATGAAAAAATGTTGTATAAACATGGAAGATAACGTTTTTGCATAGAAACTATTTTCTTGTTAGCCTACAACACCATATATATGTTTTTGTTTGTTTCATCTGTTTGTTTCACTTGGAGCATACATCTGATTATGATTAATCATCTGATTAGGTAAGTAATTAAACTGCCGTCGTGTGAGATTCCTGGTTATCCAGTAACCACCTACTATAATATAATATATGCAACCTACTAAATTATTAGAGCTCAAAAAACTAAATTAGTATATTTAATATTCATTCGGCACAAATTGGATTTACAAATGTTAGTTTAACTTTAATTCACGTGCGCAACAAACTAAGCTTAAACATTTTACTATTTGATAATTTTTTAAACTTGACTTGATTGATTAGCTAAAAAATGACTAAATATATTTATATATTAACATATAAAAAGAAGTCCTGGAACTTAAAATAACTCATTCAGCCTGATTAGAGATAGTTCAAGCTTGGTGTGTTTAATAATCAAATTATATTCAGATACAATCCAAGTTTATGAGAAAATGAGACAGAACTTACATAACTAGTTGTTCGATTAACTCAAATCGTATACAACCCTAATCGAGATACAGTCGCAAGAAGAAGTGACAAAAATGCAAGAAAATCAGAGTCTTTCAAGTGAATTATGCTTTGCGAACATATCTGCCAACGTTAATCCAAACAGGATGAAACAAAAGTAGTTAGGACTTAGGACTCAAGTATTTAGTATCATCTAAAAATCACATGAAAGTCTGTGACTTTGCACCAGAATTTATGCAGCTAAAGAGCATATATATATATAGCTGCTAACAGATCCAACAAACTATGTGTATGTAAAATTTTCTTGATCTCAACTTTTAGGCAGGCACCTCAGTTTCACAATCAGTTTCCTCATGTTCCACCTATACTGAATTTAGTATTATTATTTTTTACATGAAAATAGAAAGATGCTCGGCCAAGTAGATGAAGACAAAATGGCCATACAACAATGCATGGCTATCCTGCCTTCATGTTTTTTATCATTGTTGGATGAAGGATAAATTCATGGTTTCTTCATCAGACTAGATTCTGAGGTTGAGCTCATCATCACTGGCTTGACTATGCTTAAATGTGTCACTCCAAGAGAGTGATATGTATAGGAAACTGAAACAATTGGAGACTCGGCACTTCTGCCAGCATTAGCAGTATCCGCTTACGAGGAACCCAACATTTTTCTCTATCGACCTAGACTTGGCAGACATAATTCCTAGGATGTCCGAAAGGATGGATCTTCTCGTTCAGCCATGCTGTTGAAGATACAAAGACAAAAGTTAATGCAACTGTCAGATGTATATTAACCAGTTATTCTAAACTTACTTTCCTAGTTCACCACACAGAGCAGAGTAGTTAGTGTTTCAATCGCTGCTTCTTTGTCAGCGGGAGAATTACCGGACTAGGAAAAAGGTTGCAACCAAACTAAGCTAAAAAATGGCTTTAAAACCTGGGTATAAACTATAAACCTAGAATTAAATACACCCAATCATAATTCCTTTTGTTTAAAATTTCCAGACAGTGGTGTTTAACTTAGTAAAGGATATATAGCTCAGTTATAAGTCGACTATCAGGTCAAACCAGGTGCTCCAAAATGAACAGGACTTTCAAGTAGTTTCTGAGGGAAGTGTCACCGTCCTTAAGATCAGCAAAGAACTTCTATTATGAGCTAAGAAAGCCCTTATTATCTATGTACTATGTAGATGAAAACACTATGATGACCTCTTTCCGGAGCTATTTCTGCTGAAATTACAGTACATCAACCTTTTCCATAGCATCATCTGAGTGCTTCCTCAACAATTTCCGAGCAACAACTAGAATCTTCCATGCCAAACAGGTCAGATTCATCCTCATAACCATCAACAAGATCTTATGCATCGATCACGTCATCTTCCGCTTCATCTTTCCCTTCCAAAGCTATTATCCAGTAGAAGAAAGCATTAAGAGAACCTTCAGTTATATTCATGCTGAGACGGTGACATCAAATAAAGTAGGTTTGGGTAGGAAATACAACTATCTAACTATTAAACAGAACTACATATCTAGCAGAAAAAATTGAAAAATAGAGAGCAGACATATGAGAAAACAAGCCTCCTAATTACTGGAATGTCCATAATGAATCATCGACAACATATACTCTACTACTCGAATTGTTAGTTTTTTGAAACCTCTAGGGGTGTCAACATAATGCAGCCTATCTTTCAAGCAGATATGAGGCAAGACACCGCCTCAAACCCATAGTTCCTTTAATGAATAATCATGTAATCTGCAAATTACTTACTACTGTTATGAGGAAACTAACCTAGACATATCATTAATTAAACTATCTATCAATCCAAAAAAAAAAAAAAACATTCTGGCATGAACCTAAAAGCATTAACACCACCAATGGAACAGCCTCTTCTTGAGGTTCATACTGCAGAGCACATTCTTGAGGTTCACCAAAAATGTTCATCTTTAAAAGCATTTAAAAAACACTATCCAAATTTTAAACTATACAGCCTATTCAGTATGTCAAAAATAAAAAATAATAAAATGTGGAAAGGATTGGCAATTGTTATGCAAAGCTAGTATTGGCAAAGCGGAAATAAAAAAGGATGCCACGCATTCCTACTGTTACAGTTGGATTTCCGCGGCGCAAGATATGAAAGAAAGTAGGTGAAGATAGATGGAAGAATTTCCAATTAGGGGACGTAAAAAAACCAAGTTTTAATTCAGACAGAAAACAATCAGTAACTGCTCGAAATAGTAAAGTCCGGATGAAACATAAAGATATAAGTCAACTAATCTTAAGATGCTTCTGTTATATACTTTACATAGTCCTCCCAATTGCAACATAGATTGTCCTAATTACACAGGATAACGAATAAGATAGCAAAGCTAAAGTACAGCAAGAGGGCAACTTTCAGAAACAGTAGATTCAGTGACATTATAATTGAGTTAAAGGCAATCTACCCCTGTGATATGCACAATGTTCATTTAACACATACACACACACACACCCCTCATGATTTCAAAAAGGGTGCTTTACCCCTCTGTGATCTTATAGAAGTTTGACACTGCATCCTTGAGATTTATAAAATTAAAATATATATGAATTGCCAAAACCACCCCTCTTATATGTGGCATTTTATAATAAATGTTGCACTTTACCCTTATGTAAAAAAAAAACACTTTTAATTGAAGGAGGTAAATTGCTCCTTTAAAATTTTCACGGGAGGTCAAGAGCTCTTTATCAAATCATAGGGCAGTAAATTGGACATTATGCATATCATAGGGGTTTAACTTGGTATTAGTTCCATAATAATTTGGTATTAGTTCCATAATAATTAGTAGCACATAAACAGGATAAACAACATCAGAAGACCTAAGCCAAATAAAACGCTATAAGAATATCATTTTCCAGATAAATTAAAGTCCATAATCGTACCTTCACCAATATTTCAGTACGAGTTAACTCGGTATGTACACAAATACACAATTAAAAGCATAAATTGCTATCGAGTTAATACATGAAAAGAACAGTAAATAATTTCGGAATTAACCTCACCTGATTCCTAGAGGACGGCTAATCAGTTAATCTAATCAGAATCCTTGGGAGCTTGAGACCACGTGCCATCAACTTGTCGGCGTATTCCAGCTTCTCACATAGGAACATTGTTGCCGTGGCAATTGGATTCCGTGGTTCCGAAATCGGTTCCCGACTCAGTTGTCGCTTCGACAAAGCTAAGGTTTTGGTCGTAGGTAGGTCCATGCACCGAGGTAGCGGCTTCTTCCGCCATTGTTGTTGAGTATAGGAAGGAAATTTTGGAAAACCCTTGTCATCACACTGCTTGAAAAATGAAATGAATATGAAAAAAACTCATCCCGCGGAAAAGAAAGCCATAAGCCTTTTTGTACAAGGCCCATTTAGAATTTAGATGGCCTTTTATAACTTTGTTACAAATTCTGTTGGACCAAACCCATATTAAATATAAGACAAGTATAACACATTTGTTTTGTAATAATTGAATAAATTTTTAGGGGAGTGATAAATCAACCACTAAATAATTATAAATCATTTGTAATGTGGTTGGATAACTTTGAACAAACTATATTTGATCCAAAAACTCATAACATACATGGAAAATACTATGAATATAGTCAAAATCAGGTTTGATCGAACCAAAAACATTCGCATGGTAAGTGAACAATATTTTCTTTGTGATTAAATAATACTCAACCATTCACGGCATAAATGTATTACACTTGCTAAAAAATGAGTGTATTAATAGTTTTGTGGTTGGATGGATTCGATTAAATCCGATTTACTTTATGTTAGAATTACCGAGAATTAACTTATATATTATCACATATTATCAAATTTTAAGAATAGAACAATTAAGATAACAAAAATTCTTATTTTATAATATATAGTTGATGTAAAATATGAACATACAAAGCAAAAATTATAAGTACCAATTTTAGTTGAAATTTGTTAAGGAGAATAGAGTAGTCTTTTTTTTTTAATTATAAATAAATTATTATCAATTGAATGCTTTAATGTTTATTCTTTTTCTGTTGGCGGGTATTTTATGGTGGGGCATTTGGTCTTTTCACCTATAAGTCCAGTTAAGCCAGACCACACAAATATGACACTCATTGAAATTAATTAAGGGATTGGGAGGATCAGTTTCACTGTTGTTCGGGAAAAAGGAAAAGCAATGGCGTCCACAACCTCACTCGTCGTTGCACAAATTCTCCCTGCGCACCACTCTCATCCAAAGGCGCACACCAGCAAACATGCGCCGGTGGCGCTTCCAACCCGGAGGCAGTGTTTGCTATTTCTCACCGCCACGACGTCGTTGAAGGCGATGGAAATGCCTTCAAGAGCGCAGGACATTCCGCTTTTCGGAATAAGGAAAAGCCTTAAGAAAGCGGAGCAGGAAGCGGAATTATTAGTCAAGGAAGGGTTCGAGGCAGCGGATAAAGGAATTGTGGCGGTGGAAAAGGGGGTTGAGACCGCGGAGAAGGGGGTTGAGGCCGCGGAGAAGGGAGTAGCGGCGGCGGAGAAGGAAATCGAGACTGCCGTGAGCTTCAGTGGACTTGCGCAAGCTGGAGTGGTGGCCGGAGCAGAGGTGATCGGAGTTTTAATTGCTACTTCTGTTGTAAATGGAATTTTAGGGCCGGAACCTCAGAAATCGTGAGAAAAAACGCATAATTGTTCTTTTTATTTTTATTTTTTTAATTTAAGTGTTCATTTTCTATATGTATTGGAGTTTTTGCTTTCTTCTTTATCTTTGCTGAATTATATTGGAATATTCGGCATTATGAAGCTCTAACATTGTTTCCTAAATGCATACATTTTCAGTGTTTGAATCATATTTATTTCTGTAGACATGTTTAGAGGTTATGTTAAAGGTCGTACAAGGTGAGTAATATGGAACAATATATATTTCAAATTTAGTTTGAAGTTTATTTGGAAGTATAAGCTGTTTTTAAGTTTAATTTGAATTATACATGGAAAATGAAATTGTGTTTGACTTTGATTTTATTGTAAATTAATTGAACTTAAGTGTGTTTTTATCGAGTATAAGTTCAAGTTGAGTATTAATAAGTGTGTTACATATATTTTGTTAATTTTTGACTTATCAAATCGGGCTTTAAAAGTTATCGAACAAAAAATGTTATTAAATCTTGTTTTTATATTTATAACAAACCGAGTGCAAATTAAACGTTTATCTATAAGTTCTAATCGAATACTAAGGATGTGTTTGCAATTTCTATTAAAAAAACTTAAAACTGGAGAATGTGAATTAAGTTAAAGATAATTGTTTATAAAGATAAGTTAGGAGTGTTTACAAATTCATTATAAATAAGGCTTAAAGCACTTTGAATAGTGTTTAAGACACAAGTTATATGTTCAACTTATTTTAAGATTTCCTGGGAAATGTCATTTACCCTTATTAACGTAACAGTTTTTACCTTAATTTAAAACCTTATATGTATTGAAAATTCAATATTTACACTATATCTAGATTATTATATAGCTGTTATTAAACTATTATTTTGGATTATTTTGCTAGGTGTTTCTAGCCCACGTCAAGATTAACAAGAAAACTTGTTAGTGTCAATTAAAAAGTTATTGTTGTACATTAAAAAGAAAAGTGAGAAAGAAGACGTTTTATTATGTTATAAAATGGCAAGGTTTTTTTCAGAATATTGAATAATTTATGAGGACAAATTTGTCTCAAACTTTAGAAATCAAGCTTTTCATTAATTACAAATGTGCCATCCAACTAGATAAGTTGCTCAAGTCATGCTTCTAGCTTAAGAGGACAAACCAGCTTATTTTATGAAAAACTTAGCCAAAAGCTATTTTTACAAACACTTAATCACAATTTTCGAGGAGAGAAAAGTTCAGAATCAATTTGGTGTAGAGGCTGCAAACACACCCTAAGAAGTTTAATTTCTTTTCAATCCTACTCTTATAGGATGTTTGCAAATGCTTTTAAAATGTATTCTTTTGCTTTTTTTTTTTTTTTTTTTTTTTCTGCTTAAAACACTTTAATAATGTTTGCAAGTAGGTGCTTCTGTTATTGCTTCTTCAACTAAAAGCAGATTGACAAGAAGCAGCTAAGATATTTTTTCTATTGCTTCATTCAAGGTGGCATTTTTATAATAATTAAAGCTGTTATTTTTTTCATATTTACAAAAACCTACTGCTAAAAATACTTATTTTTTACTTTTACTTTAAGCAACTGTTTTTGGGTTTCCAAAAGCATTTACAAACACCCTATTACTCTCGCGTAGTAAAAAACAAATCTAAAATTTAACTTGATTCTATTTGATCATAAGTAAATAAACTTAATTATGTGGTTGGAACCATACCGAAATCTAAATTTCGATACGTAACGAATATCGAACCGAAATTTTGTTGGGATATGGCTCGATTTGTCATACAACAAAGTGCGGAATTTAAAATTTTTCGAGTCATCCAATGGTCCCATAAAATAAGTCTCCATATTATGTATACAAAAACATGAAACAAAAACAGACACAATGAATTAACAAGGGGGTTTTTGCGATATACCTCACCACAGGCAAGATGGTGGAAACCTCCGACTTCGTTTCTGAATCTGGATCTGGTTCACAGGAGTGATCCAAATGTCTCACCTCCAGGGATAGTCCACACCAATTGGATTCTGGCAACACCTCAAGATTTTAGGCTCAGAACTGGATTCAGGAGATTTGTTATTGCAGGATTGTGTTGAATCTCTTGACAGATCAAGATCTAACACAACGGAACAGGGAGATGGCGGCGGCGGCTAGGGTTTCTAGCTAAGGGGGGGGGGGGGGCGGCGGCTACTAGGGCAAGAGGAGGCTAGGGTTTTCTTTTAGAGTGTTACCCTTTGAGCTCTAGTTGTGCTCTATTTATAAACTCCTTCTGACCTAGGTTTGCAAGACTCCTTATGGGCTTTAATTAATAGAAGCCCATGTCTTGCAATCCTTTATTTAATTAACTACTTTAATTAAATGCCCAGTCCAATTAAATCATTATTTCTTTTGCATAATTAATTAGCAACTCAATTATTAATTAAGTTAGCCAATTAATTAATCTCTCACTTGAATTAAATACTTTTAATTCATTTAATTGATTTAATTACCTTTAAATCAATTAATTCCTTTCATGTCCTTTTATAACAGTCACCGTCCAATTGTATTGTGTGTGACCCTCTGGGTTCACCATCAATTGGCAGCAGGCCCACGAATCCTTCGTGATTTAATTTATGAACAATAAATAGTTCCGGTCAATTAAACAACCTTTAATTGACCACTCCTAGAATTAAATCCTCTATTAATTCAGGAGTACCCACACTTCATGGTCGATGTCTAGCCACAATCCCATGAAGCCCAACTTCAGGTGAATTGATATTTGTGAACCTCGTCTCATATAATTGCCATGTACATACGGTCCTTCTATCGACTAATATTCCCGATCAAGACTTAGGGTGTGTGAATTGATCGGCACCTCTAAATTTGTCTCGATAACTATACTTTCTAATTCAGGATAATATTTCTTTGTGACCTTCTAAATTTGGAAACCCCTTTCCAAATCCGTCACCGACCACGGCCGTGGATTCCTTGGATATATTATCTAAGAATCGTATAGGAAATTCTCTCACCCATTACAGTGAGTCAATAGATTCCATATCCGTACTAACCACCCGCGTACATGTCCATACGCACCCAACCTAGGCATGTTATGACCAAGCTACGTGGCCTATACCTAGATCTAAGTACGCACTTTCATGCACCGAATTCGCCCTAGTACCTCAAGTCAAAGGACTAAATCGTACACTATTATAATCCTTGAGAAACATCCCATCACCGATATGCGACATGCCCTTCCACAATGGGTTTCTCTGTTCGGGTCGTTCGATGCGTTCAATCTTCTATTGAACCACCTACTCGTATGCACTGGCCTCAAATGCCTTGCTCATGAAACGCTACAAATTCACTCCATGTGAATCATGCATACTCGTACAAGTCTTGGCGATTCCTACGATACCCCGTCTCGTTCGGAATCTATGACTTGGAACAGTTTTAAGATTACGACCTTTGAGACTGTTTCATGATTGCACTCAGTACTGAAGTGAATCGTCCCATAGTCAAATGTAATCTAAGGATTTCATCCAATCGCTTAAATGTATTCGCGAGAGATGAAGTTGGCCATTGTTTATCCTTATACACATATAAATAAACGTGCGTATTAAGTCATTTATACTAAAGAAAGATAATGATAGTTTCACTACAAGCTAAATATATTGGCTTGCAGGGCACTATTCCATCAAATTTTAGTTCAATATACTGTATGAGCTACATTACCGAACCAGGTTCACTTTCGATTTTTGATAATACCGCCAATTTACCGAACCATACCGATAACGTTTTTTATCAATCCTAAACTTTCCTTTTTCACTTCTTCATTCAATTACGGCACTGCACTTTAGAAGCAAAACCCCTCTTCCTCAATTCAAAATTAATCCCTAACTATCACTACCACCAGCGTCGTCGCACCGCCTTCTACCTCAACCTCCTGTTCTGCCATCTCTCTCTCGACCCAGATTAGTAATTTACAGAGGTTCGTACTCACAATCTTCCTCAATTCAAAATCAATCCTTAGCCACCACTCCCACCCGTGCCGCAGCACTACCCCCACCGCACTGTTGTGAATTTTGGTTTATTTTCATAATAATCACAAATCACAAATATATAGAAATCAGTAATTTAGACGAGAATAATGTAAAACTTAAAAGTAAAACGGCTAGCCTGATCCGGAGTCACGTCAGTAGACGCTTGTCCTAAGAAAACGATTGCCTCCCCTCGTGCAGGTATTGGCGGCTGATCGATTCCCCAAGATAAAACCTTTGACCTCGTCAGAGTCTTCTCGTAAGCACGTTTACGAGAAAACGATGAATCAAACATTGTCTAAAGTGCCAAAGTAAATGTAGAGAATAATATAGTTTTGTGATGCAAGTTAAGCTAGTGATGTGTGTGTTTTCCTAAGACAACAAACCTCTATTTATAGTGTGAATGAGACCTCTAAGGTCAAATAATTTTGAATAGCCACATAATGGCGATAAAGGGAAATTATGGCATTAAGGTAACACAATCAGTTTGATTGTTACAAATCATTATTTTGAATTTAAAAGCTTAAAATCCCAACAATCCTCCACAAGGTTTTAAAATTTAAGAATGCATAAAAAAATAATTGGACACTAAAATATTGTGCAATGGGTGCAGGAGCCTTCCGGGCTTGAGCCTAGACTTATTGTTAGTAATATTCATTTGAGGAAAATGTAATGGCGCTAGCGCTTTGAATTAGGTTCTTTGGCCAAACTTCAGTATATTACACACACAATATCGGCATCAGTTTTAGTTCGCGGGTTAGCGCGTTAACGCCCATGCGCTCTAAACTTGATTCTCATGAGAGTTTCAAGGGTTAGCCCAATTCCATAGCCACGGCCTCATGGCAAAGCTCACTTAAGTGAAATCTCAAAGGGTACATGTGACCTATATCCTGCGGAGTTCCCCCCTTGATCTCATTAAGGGTTAAACCCAACCGTAATATCATACTATGAAACACTATCATCATAGGGATGGGAAGGTGGTGCTCTCCTATAAATTAGTGTTAAACGAGTCACGCATTACATGTTGTACCTACCCATTGAACATTCTTCATGGGGTCTCCAATCACAAAAATTGGCTTACTCCCGGAGGTGACTCCCTTACTAGCTTACGCCCATCCCCCTCGATGATTAAGGATCTAGCCTTTAAAGCTAGTCTTGAGACAAAATTCCACCTCATGAAATTATTACATATTGTCTCTTATAATTTAATTTTCACCATTATTTTTCACTACTAGAAATAATTAATATTCCCATCGAAATTCCCACCGATTTTGGCCAAAATCGGTGGGATTCCAACATTCTACAAGATTTTGCTATTTTCTGCAGACGAGCCACATTATTACCTATATGTTTTATTCTCTAAATAATAAATAAACAAAATAGAGGGAAAGTAAGATCTTGCACTTCAGTTTTAGTTTAAACAAAATGAAGATGGCAAAATCTAACAGAATTAATTAATTTAAAATATCTCGTTTCTCATCGACCGAGAAAGAATAAACTGCATTTGGTTTTATGATTTTTCTGTCAAGCCTATGTTGTAAATGAAGTTGTGGTCTCCTACAATGTAATTCCAAATCTTTTCTTGCTTGTTCATTAGCCTTTGTCTTTCCTTTAATGTCCATGACGGTGTTAAATACATTATCAAACACATTTTTTTCAATGTGCATGACATCCAAGTTGTGACGAACCAAGTTGTCCTTCCAATAAGGCAACTCCCAAAATGGTAATTATACCTCTTTATTTCTTTCTATTCTATATTCTAGCGTAAGAACTAGGTGAACTCCCTTTCAAGTCAAGACATAAGCTCATCCATTCTTTTGGCAGCAAGTCAGATTCTATAGCCATCGCCATGGTCGACAACCGGAGGAAATGTAAGGCCAATGCAGCCGAGACTTCATCAAGACGATCAGGTACTCTTGGGGTTTGAAAAAAAATAGTAAAATTAAACGGTGTCTAGTAGTAATATAGATTGTAAATTAGTATGACTGTAGGGTAGAATCGGAATCATTTGATTTCTTTTCTACACTAATCTTTCTCAATCTATTTTTCTCTAGGGATGAAGAAAAAAAATGATTTGCCCAAAGTCATGAATGTAGCTGAAAAGCCCTCCGTAGTCATGAAATGTTAGGCCAATGCAGCTGAGATTGAAGAAAAATAGTAAAATTAAACGGAGTCTATTAGAGTAATATATAGTGTAGATTAATATGACTGTAGGGTAGAATCGAAATCATTTGATTTCTACACTTATCTTTCCCTGTCTATCTTTCTCTAGGGATGAAGAAAAAACATGATTTGTTCAAAGTCATGAATGTGGCTGAAAAGCCCTCCGTGGCCAAAAAATTATCAGAAATACTATCGGATGGCACGTTCACGACCCTGAAGTCTGAACATGTGCATAAATTCAACTACCAATATTTTGACCATAGCCTTGATATGACATTTACCTCGGTAAGTGGGCATATCAAGGAATACTCATTCACTAAGAAGCTCAAAGAAGTTGAAGACTTCTTTGAAATGTCCATTGATAGGAAACAAAAGGTAACAAAAACAGTTTGATATGATATGCTATTACTAAAATTGAAGTGCAAGATCTTACTTTCCATCTATTTTGTTTATTTATTATTTAGTGAAAAAAACATATAGGTAAGAATGTGGCTCGTCTGCAGAAGATAGCAAAATCTTGCAGAATGTGGGAATTTCGGTGGGAATTTTTTTATTCCCATCGATTTGGGCCAAAATCGGTGGGAATATTAATTAATTCTAGTAGTGAAAAGTAATGGTGAAAATTAAATTATAAGAGATAATATATATAATAATTTCACGTGGTGGAATTTTGTCTCAGGACTATGTCACGGGCTTAGACTTTCCCAAAGCCTCTCGTGCGGTACTTAGCCACGAACGCCCCCAGCGATCATTTCCGCCCCTCTCTCGGAATCGGCTAAGTCAGCCTCACTCTCGTCCCAAAGAAAGTATTATGAAGGAGGTTAATTGAGAATGTAAAATAGCACACAAGAGTAGAAATAATACTTATATCATTACATGGATGGATTACAACATTTATATGTAACACTTGGATCTCCCCTTGGTTGATCCTTACAAATGAATTCCTACTCCTATTTATAGTAGTTGCCATCCCTAATGGATGACCAATATTATTCTAATCTTACGGCTAGGAATGATCATCTAGATCATTCTACAAAATCCAAGTACATCTACTTTATTCTAGAACATTCCATAATGTTCTAGTACATACTTCTATATAGTTTTAGAACCTTCTACAAGGTTCTACTTTCTTCCGTAACCTTCCACCGCTTTCCACAACCTTCTAGAGTCTTCTAGAAGATTCTCCAACCTTCTAGAGTCTTCTACAAGGTTCTCCATCCTTCTAGAAGGTTCTCTAACCTTCTAGAATCTTTCACATCATTCAAGAATATTTCGGATCCCTCTGAAACCTTGTAGCACCTTTTGGAACCCTCCGAAACCATATAGGATATTTCGGACCCCTCCGGAATCTTGTGGAATACTCCGGACCCCTCCGGAGTTCTCTTGAACGCCCTGGACTTGTGTAGAACCCTCTGGAATCCTCCGGAACCTCCAAGACTTGGTTAGACACTTCCAAAATGCTTGGTCCGTCCCTGGGCCACTCGACGACCTTTCCTTACCCTCATTCCTCATCTCACGCCCGGCTAGGCCTCTCTCCTTGCCGGCTATCCCTTGGTGCACGCCTCCGGCGCCTGCCTCATCCCAGGCCGGCCATCCCACCTGTATGGATGCCCGTCCATGCTACTTGGCCAATTCAGCCCCTTGCCTTACTGCCAAGGTCTTCCCCTCGAGCCACCTCAATGCTCCCCTGAGCGGAGTCCCGTTCGTGCGAAACCTTACCCTAGGTTTCTTGGTCCCGCAATTCCTTCGACAAGGCAGGTGTGTCCCCGTCCCTGATTCCCCCAGAGCTGCGATCCCGTCCATCGGGCCTCCGTTGCGCCATTTTGCGCCCAGCAAAATATCAAGGCGTGACACTAAATCGGTGGGAATATTAATTAATTCTAGTAGTGAAAAATAATGGTGAAAATTAAATTATAAGATACAATATATAATAATTTCATGAGCTGGAATTTTGTCTCAGGACTAGCTATAAAGGCTAGATCTTGCAGAATTAATTAATTTAATATATCGCTTCTCATCGACCGAGAAAGAATAAACTGCCTTTGGTTTTACGACTTTTCCGTCAAGCCTATGTTGTAAATGAAGTTGTGGTCTCCTACAATGTAATTCCAAATCTTTTCTTGCTTGTTCATTATCCTTTGTCTTTCCTTTAATGTCCATGACGGTGTTAAATACATAATCAAACACATTTTTTTCAATGTGCATGACATCCCAGTTGTGGCGAACCAAGTTGTCTGATAACGCCGTGAAAACGTCGTTATTACCTATCTCTTTAAACCCAAAATATCTTGTTTTGATCCGAGTGTTTGTGTGTCTTCGCGTGTTTTCGTGTCTTTTGTGCTTTTGGCCCTTTTGTTTGGCCTTTGTTCGTTTTTGTGTTTTTGTTCTCGTTTTGATCATTTTCTCCGTGGTTTGTAGGTATTTACATCTTAGAGAGATTCGGAGTTACGTATCAATGATGCGAGTCGCTCTACCCACCCCGCAAGTCAAGCTTGAGCTTCAAAGGAATTAGAACCCGGAGCAAATTGTACAAAATGTAGATAGCTGCTCACTAGAATATGCACAACTTTTTCATGGATAATCCAAATGATCTGAATTTTAGATATGTCATAGATGAGTGAGTTAGCTACGCTACGGACTTTACGGATCCGCAATCGGAGTTTGGAATCAAAATATATGCTGCTCGGAAGGAAGTGCGGCAGAGCAGAAAATCTGCAGGAAGCTTGCTGCCTGTGTCACACCGCGGTGTATCATTCATACACCGCGGTGTACCCCTGCTACCAGCAGACTTTTGCTGCGGGAAAGGCAGGGGGCTTTTGG
This sequence comes from Penstemon barbatus, assembly GCA_003313485.2. Classification (NCBI taxonomy): domain Eukaryota; kingdom Viridiplantae; phylum Streptophyta; class Magnoliopsida; order Lamiales; family Plantaginaceae; genus Penstemon; species Penstemon barbatus. The sequence goes on from CM064880.1 coordinate 65,040,125, forward strand.
TATTATCCCCCTTTGATCCCACTTGTATTTTTAGGCATCTTGGGGGACTTTTTGGCCTTAGTTGCCATTGTTTGGAGGGTAACTTAGGCATTAGGGCTTGTTGTTTAGCTAGGTTAAAGGCTTGAAGGTGGAATCATTCAACATACTACATTTTTACTTTCCTCTTGCCTCCTTTTCTCTTTAAGCTTCCCTCAACTCTCTATTTACTTTTTCCTTTGTTTTTCTTGTATTTGAAGACTCCACCAAGGGGGTGAGTTAGTCACCACCCTTGGGGAGTGATTAGGTGGTGATTAAAGGGAGGAGAATCATTGTCTCGATTCCATTTCGATTAGGTGATTTATTTCCATTTCTTAGTTATTTATAATTAGGAGATGAATATTGTTATTTCCTTTTTGGATGAATGATTGTGGATTTGAATTCTCCGGATTTATATATATTTATGTTATTGTTTGATTAAATGATGTCTTGATGATTAGTATGGTGCTTATTTGTGTTCGTTAATTCGATTCCGTGTTTATTGTTCATCAAAAACTTGTTACGTGTCAAATACTAATACGCAAACTACGCAAGTATACGGTCGTTACAAGTAATATAAAACGATAAGTACATACCGAGTATCGAATCCCCACGAATGAGTAAAAAGTGGGAATAAACGAATCAATCGAAGGCTTATTCTATCTAAGAATGCTTGATACAAAAGGATCGAACCCAAGTATTGATAAGGGTGATTTTATTTAACTACGAGCGATAAAATAAGTCTAACTACGAAAATAAGTAAATGGGGAGTTAATTACGCGGTAAGGATGATTCATAAGCTATTAGTTAAAGCAGATAAATCATGCGGTTGTTAGGTTAGCTATGCAAACTATCCTAGATTTAGTGTTGTTTGTGAGTTCAAATTAGTTAAGTCTCCCTATCGGTTTGACTTAACTCTACCAATCTACCCAAACTCTCCATCTCCGGATCAATAACGAACATCGATGTCAACCAATGCTCTAAAGAAAGTCTGAACCCAAAAGAGGATTCTAAGGCGTACCGTTGTCACCCGGGACCTAAAACTAACCCGAATCCCCGAATAAAGAGAATCTAAGTTATTTGATGCATTTATGGATGAACCCATTATACAAACACGGACCAGACTAGGTATATGACTATCCTAGGTTGAAATCCACAAATCGTCACTCGCCTAACCTATGTCTAGGTTGCATTAAATGTAGATAGCCAAAAGTGCGATAAAACAATAAACCCAACAAATCAAACATAACTCAACATCAAACATAACTAATCAAATGATAACAATGACTCGACAATTAATATATTATGCTCGTGCTTGCTATTCAAGGATTCACTGATGTTCGTATGTATCTTTCGATAGCATACCAACCTATCGAATTAAACTAATCCAATTTACGTATAAACGGAATAAAATCTGATCGATGTCATTTAAACTCAAACCTTAAACGAATATGAAACGACATAGGTATATGTCTATCCTAAAATCGAATCACAATCCAAATTCATAATCAAATCCTCAAAATCACTAAATATAGCAATCAAAAATCAATAACTTTCATCTCCAAAGGTTGTCAAACCACAAGACGAACAATAAACACGGAATCGGATTAACGAACACAAATAAGCACCATACTAATCATCAAGACATCATTTAATCAAACAATAACATAAATATATATAAATCCGGATAATTCAAATCCACAATCATTCATCCAAAAAGGAAATAACAATATTCATCTCCTAATCATAAATAACTAAGAAATGGAAAGAAATCATCTAATCGAAATGGAATCGAGACAAGGATTCTCCTCCCTTTAATCACCACCTAATCACTCCCCAAGGGTGGTGACTAACTCACCCCCTTGGTGGAGTCTTAAAATACAAGAAAAACAAAGGAAAAAGTAAAGAGAGAGTTGAGGGAAGCTTAAAGAGAAAAGGAGGCAAGAGGAAAGTAAAAATGTAGTATATGTTGAATGATTCCACCTTCAAGCCTTTAACCTAGCTAAACAACAAGCCCTAATGCCTAAGTTACCCTCCAAACAATGGCAACTAAGGCCAAAAAGCCCCCCAAGATGCCTAAAAATACAAGTGGGATCAAAGGGGGATAATACCAAAAGCCCCCTGCCTTTCCCGCAGCAAAAATCTGCTGGTAGCAGGGGTACACCGCGGTGTATGAATGATACACCGCGGTGTGACACAGGCAGCAAGCTTCCTGCAGATTTTCTGCTTTGCCGCACTTCCTTCCGAGCAGCATATATTTTGATTTCGAACTCCGATTCCGGATCCGTAAAGTCCGTAGCGTAGCTAACTCACTCATATATGACATATCTAAAATTCAAATCATTTGGATCATCCATGAAAAAGTTGTGTATATTCTAGTGAGCAGCTATCTACATTTTGTACAATTTGCTCCGGGTTCTAATTCCTTTGAAGCTCAAGCTTGACTCGCGGGGTGGGTAGAGCGACTCGCATCATTGATACGTAACTCCGAATCTCTCTAAGATGTAAATACCTACAAACCACGGAGAAAACGATCAAAACGAGAACAAAAACACAAAAACGAACAAAGGCCAAACAAAAGGGCCAAAAGCACAAAAGACACGAAAACACGCGAAGACACACAAACACTCGGATCAAAACAAGATGTTTCGGGTTTAAAGAGATAGGTAATAACGGCGTTTTCACGGCGTTATCATTGTCCTTCCAATAAGGCAACTCCCAAAATGATAATTATACCTATTTATTTCATTCTATTCTATATTCTAGCGTAAGAACTCGGTGAACTCCCTTTCAAGTCAAGATATAAGCGCATCCATTCTTTTGGCAGCAAGTCAAATTCTCTAGCCATCGCCATGGTCGACAACCGGAGGAAATGTAAGGCCAATGCAGCTGAGACTTCATCATGACGATCAGGTACTCTTGGGGTTTGAAAAAAAAATAGTAAAATTAAAAGGAGTCTATTAGTAATATAGAGTGTAGATTAATATGACTGTGGGGTAGAATCGGAATCATTTGATTTCTATTCTACACTAATATTTCCCAGTCTATCTTTCTCTAGGGATGAAGAAAAAAAATGATTTGCCCAAAGTCATGAATGTGGCTGAAAACCCGTCCGTAGTCATGAAATGTAAGGCCAACGCAGCTGAGATTGATGAAAAATAGTAAAATTAAACGGAGTCTAGTAGAGTAATATAGAGTGTAGATTAATATGACTGTGCGGTAGAATCGGAATCATTTGATTTCTACACTTATCTTTCCCTGTCTATCTTTCTCTAGGGATAAAGAAAAAAAATGATTTGTTCAAAGTCATGAGTGTGGCTGAAAAGCCCTCCGTGGCCAAAAAAATATCAGAAATACTATCGGATGGCAGGTTCACGACCCTGAAGTCTGAATATGTGCATAATTTCAATTACCAACATTTTGACCATAGCCTTGATATGACATTTACCTCAGTAAGTGGGCATATCAAGGAATACTCATTCAATGAGAAACTCAAAGAAATTGAAGGCTTCTTTGAAATGTCCGTTGAGAGGAAACAAAAGGTAACAAAAACAGTTTAATATGCTATGCTATTACTAAAACTGAAGTGCAAGATATTACTTTCTCATCATTTTGTTTATTTATTATTTAGGGAAAAAAACATTTAGGTAAGAACGTGGCTCGTCTGCTGAAGATAGCAAAATCTTGCAGAATATAGGAATTTCGATGGGAATTTTTTTATTCCCATCGATTTTGGCCAAAATCGGTGGGAATATTAATTAATTCTAGTAGTGAAAAATAATTGTGGAAATTAAATTATAAGAGACAATATATAATAATTTCACGAGGTGGAATTTTGTCTCAGGACTAGCATAACTGCTAGATCTTGCAGAATTAAATAATTTTAAATATCTCGTTTCTCATCGACCGAGAAAGAATAAACTGCCTTTGGTTTTACGACTTTTCCGTCAAGCCAATGTCGTAAATGAAGTTGTGGTCTCCTACAATGTAATTTCAAATCTTTTCTTGCTTGTTCATTATCCTTTGTCTTTTCTTTAATGTCCATGAAGGTGTTAAATACATTATCAAACATATTGTTATCATGACATCCAAGTTGTGACGAACCAAGTTGTCCTTCCAATAAGGCTACTCCCAATGCTCTTCTTGGTCCAATGATGCGTCACACCGTACCCTGCTATTATGTTGTCCGTTGGATCCAACTCTTCAATGCTTGGTAGATGTTCAACCCTTGCCCACTCTTGATGACCATCCAATCTCGGAGGAGCATGCGATGTTTCATCTTTTCCGACTTTGAAACCGTCCCTGGAATTCCTAAATGAGTGATTATGTGGTCGGAACTTACAATCAAACCATGTGATCTTTTTACCGTACTTAAGATAAAAAGCCTTTGAGTTCTTTATGCAAATTGGATAAGCCAAACGACCATACGTCACCCATCCCGATAACATACCGTAGGTGGAAAAAACATTGATAGTCCACATGAGTGCAGCTCTCAGCTGGAAGTTCTCCTTCTTCGAAACATCCCATATTTCCACGCCGTGTTCCCACAACTCATTCAATTCATCAATAAGAGGCCGCAAATAAACATCTATTATGTCCTTCGGATTTTTGGGTCCGAGAATTATACAAGTTAAAAACATGTATGGTGTTGTCATACACAGCTCAGGTGGCAGATTATAAGGAGTTACAATAATCGGCCAATACGAATATGGATCACTAGAATTAAACGGATTAAATCGATCCGTACACAACCCTAATCGAACATTTCTTGGTTCTGCTGCGAAATCAGGATAAGCTCGGTCAAAATTCTTCCATGCTTTTCCATCAGACGGATGACATAAAACACCTTCTTCTCTTCTAATCTCAGAGTGCCACTGCATATGAGGTGCCGACTTTTGTGAAGCATACAACTTTTTTAGTCGGGGAATCAACGACAAATAATGCATTATTTTCCTTGGAAGGGATTTTTTATTTTTACCGCTCTTAAAACGGTCTTGATCACATAATTTACACTTTGTTCGATCCGCATCTTCTTTATAATACAACATACACCCATTTATACAACAATCTATCTTGATTGAACTTAATCCAAGCTTTGAGATTAATTTCTTTGCTTTGTAAAAACTCTCGGGAACACAATTATCTTTCGGAACCGAATTTTTGATTAGGTTGGACATTCGATCATAGCATGATTGTGACATGTTGTAGTCTGCTTTAATTGTCATCACTTGTAGGGTTAAGGACAAGTCACTTTGAGTTTCTCACCATTCCCACAAAGGCTGTTGAGCAGCCGAAAGCAAGTCATAGAAATGTTGCGCTTCAGCGTTAGGATGATCATGAGTTACTTCGAAATTTTGCACAACATCCCTCATAGCTTCATTTACAAGATTCTCGTACGGCGTTGTAACTCTCACCACGTGTTGCCTGAAAATATTACTTGAACCAGCGTTGATAATATCAATAGGTGGATGGACTTCACCGTGTGAAGTCCAATACCAGTAGTCGGACTTGAATCCCCAACGACATAAATGTACAACTATGACCTCATATTTTTTGTAGTATCTATTTTTCCACTTCGAACACGGGCATTTAACTTCATTCTGTAATGCAAATTCAGGATGCGACTTAACATAAGTGATGAACTCATACACTTTACTCATGTACTCATCCTTGAGAGATCTATTGCGTGGATCAACTCTATCATACATCCAACTTCGATGTAGATGAATATCCATTCTGTGAGCATTATAGTTTAGTTTTGACAAATCTTTATTTCTATTTATGAAAATTTGAAGCATAGATTTTAAAAGTCCAACTTTGTATTTTAGCAGTTAGTTTTTTAATAAAATTAAATTTAAACTTTTAAACACATTTGCTAATCAGTTTGTTCAACTCCAGAACAATGTACATTTATAGACTAATTTATAGTCATTATGGCCCTTCTAAGTATAAAAATAAAAGCCCACTTTAGTACCCTTTCTGATTGGTAATAAAAGATCACTATGGATTTATGAGTCTTAATCACAACTACAAGACCAATCATTTCTATATATTATTGAAGAAAATTAATGAATAAGAATATGCCAGAACTTAGCTTGCACGAAAAAAGCTATCTAACTAGTCTTACAATAATGGGTCAACTAGTCTTGTATTTAACCCTTCCAAATTGATTATGCCAATAACTATGCTTACATAAAGTAATATAATTATGTAGTATTAAGCCAAGAGTCTCAAATAACAATACTTTATCAAATTGTGCAGCTAACAAGTCGAGTCAAAGCATATTGATCCAAGGGGCAAACTTTTCAAAAGAAGTTACATGCGTTATGGCAGATGTAATTACTAAATCAATGATATAACTGCTGATCAACCATTTCAATTAAAGATTTGCACTTCACTAATAGTACTTTTTGGCTCTAAAACTTAACCTTTATAAAGAAATAATCGTCCACCAGTTGCCTAAGTTGGTATTTAACCTATTTATATATTATCCACGAATAAAATGTGTGCCTAAATTATTGTAATTCTTTTTTATGATCACAATTAGAAAAAAAATAGAGAGAGACATACTTATTATATATTACGAAGATATTTCTAAATCAAATCAATCTAATTTTCAATAGTAATATTCCAATTCTTCATATATATTGTAACACACTCCTCAAACTCAGCTATTTACTCAGTACTACTATACTATTAATTTCAACTTGAAATTAATTATTTCAACATGTTATGCACAATGAGGTTGTTCGAAATTAAATGGTTACTTGCTCGAAATTGATTAGTTAGTTAGTTAGTATGTAATTCAAAATTATTAATGACTATATGTAGTTATATACTTACATTCATGAGATTACTCACAATAAGATTGATTGATTATCGATTTGTAACATTAATGACCAATTGCTGACCTTAGAGATATTGTGACGGCCCGGCCCCGCGGGTCCGTCGGATGACAGTCGAAAAATTATTGTTATTTTGAAAAAAACGTCAAAAATATCGAAACTTTTTTTTTTTTTTAAACGAAAACGATAAATTAAAAGTTTAACAGCGGAAACGGTTTAAAGCGAAATAAGAACAATTTATTTTACTAAGTTTTAACGAAAAAATCAATTTTCCATAGTAGATGTTTAAAGCGAAAATATTTAATCACAACATATCAAAATATTTGAACAAAATCAATCGAGAGAGATTAATAAGTAATTTATGAAAATCTTATCTCTTTTGCAACAATATAAATCATCTTTAACGAATCAAATAGTCTAAGCAAGGTTTTAAACAAAATCGAAAAGGAGCATAAATCGACCACAAAATATTACTAATCTCTCGAATACTAGGGTGGGACCGCAACCGTGATGACCTAACCGCAACCCGACTATTATTTCCAGAACACCTGAAACTGAAAAGATTGAAACATAGAACGCATAAGTTGATCGTCCAACTTAGTGAGGCTATGAGTGAATTTGCATGGTGATGTGTGAATGCAGCATATATATAACATAATCATGTTATCAAGCAAATAAACATATATTCAAGACGGAAGAAACACGGAATTCACATAACCAAGAATTGCTGATGCCGTCCTCCACTTACCCTCCATCCTTAGTCTGATATCCATCCAAACTCACCAAGTAAGGAGCGACCTTACTATCAAAAATGCATCGACATGTCTTTGCCGGAGTTTGTCCTTACTCCCCAAGTGTTCCTCCCCACTTGGGTTGTAAGAACAGGCCTACGGGTAACCGTGACAATCCTGCCGGCCCTTGCCGGCCAGGTTGGCATCGGGTCCATATACCAATCAAAAGGGGGCCCACACAAAATCGGAAACAAACAGAAACATATAGTCGGAAACAAACGGAACATAACATATCAAACATATTAACATATTATCAACATTTAATAACTTATCAAATGAAATTTTGGGTATCATGATAATTTCGAAAAATATATTCGCAACTAGTAGATTCGGATGTAGCATGTATTTGGATAATCATGTTGAAATGCTAAGTGATTTCATGCGAGTAATGTTGACCTAATAAGTCAACCTATTCGTGACGACATGTAAGAAAAGTTAGAATAAAATTCATGCTTCGATTATTAAGAGCCTAAGTGCATGTTTGGACTCGATCTACTAGCACATCGGACCGACATGCAAATTAAACACACAGCGCTCACCTTTGTCGCTTAGTATAGCGACTAAAACTCCACAAATGATGCATATCCGAAACCTGAGCAAGTACGTATACGACTTAGAATGTATCTAACAATCTTACTAAAACGTAACTAATGAAATCCTACACAAGGATTGCCTAAACTAACACATCGCACAAAAGTGTTTAAAATTTACGACATCAACTCCACTTAAAAGTTATTATTTTCAGAACTCAAAATTCTAATTTCATAAAACAACGCCAAAACAGCAAAATTTTCCTTTTATTTTCCAGATTTACAAAACAACCCCTAAACTTTTATAAACATCCATTTTTCTGAAAAATTTGCAACAAACTTTAAATCAAAAGATTTTTAACTAAACCCATATCGAAAATCAAATAAAAGTATTAAGTATCTTTTTACTTCAAAAATCGAACCTTTAAATTCCCACAAGTTTAAAACTTTTCAAATATACCCTCATAGTTTTGAATACTTAAGAAAATCAACTTTCTTGAAAAATAATTCAAGATCCAAGCATTTCAGTAATATTTAAAAATAATCAAGCATAATATAAAACTGAAATTAACAATAAGTTTTAATAACTTTCCACAAACGAAACAAAAAGTTCTTTAATTATAAACTTTCTTCGAAAAATTTACAAATATTCAATCTAAAAACTAAAATGAATAAACCACTACTTCAAATCAATAAATCAAGATTTTATAAAAGAACCATGTAAAAATTAGCGACAAAACAGCGCATTTGATCCCTTATTTTCAGATTTACAAAAATAACCCCAAAAGTTTTGAGAAAAATAAAAACATCAACTTTCTTTCAAAAAGAAATCAAGATCCAAACATATAAGAAATATTTAAACAAAACCAAAGCAAGTCACACTAAATATTACATATGAACTCAACAACTTATCACAAGGACAAACTAAACTTCTTCAACATATATTTTAAAGAGAAAAAAGTAATATCACAAAGACTAAAGAACACATGCATAGATGTCTTTTTACCCAAATCAACGAAAGGGGTGAAAATTTCTTCATTTCCAGAACTCCGAAGGTGGGGGTGGCAGCTCCGGTGGCGGCTCCGGTGGTGGTTCATAAAAAGGCCTTCAAATCCTTACTTTTCACCATTTCCTAACGGCTGTCAATTCACTTCGGGAGTTCCAAACGACGATCCGAACGGTCAATATGTAGATCCATGTGTGTAGGACCTTCACGCAAAATTTGGGCATGATCCAACGGTGGAAGAAGGCGGAATGATCGAAAATCCGAGGCTGGGTTGAGTATACCCGAAAACTCTCTTTCTAAATGTTTTGTCTCTTTTCTCTCTTTTATTTTCTCTCTAATTCTAACTTAACTATGAACTCTAAGGTGTAAAATGAGTGGAGAGAAATCTGAAAATGAGGAGAAAGGTGTTTAAATACACCTTGGGAAGATGGGAGATATAATTACTTCCCATAAAACAAGTCAATGCATGTTCATCTTGGATAGAGAAATCTCTCTAACCAAGAGGCATGCTTGACCACTCCCTATGGCAGGCTAGGAGAGCTATAAAGGCTCTCCTATTAGCTGCAATCAAGTATGGGGCGAAATTTGCACTTTGCCCCCTGAAGTTTCGATAAAGTGCATTTTTGCCCCAGAAATTATTTATTTTGCACAATAAAGTCAAAATATTTTTCAAAAGAGGTATACTATTATGCTAAAGTAGTTTTGTGCTTTTAAAACATTTCAAAGTTAATAAGGACATATGACATAATTAAATTGTATATTTTAGTTCAAATTAATGTTTAACTTTGAAAATAAAAAGTAGCACATAAATTTGGATTAAAAATCCAAATCAAACGGGTTCGAAATTTTGGGGGCGTTACAATCCTCCCCCCTTAAAAGAATTTGGTCCCCAAATTCGTTCTTGAGATTCGCGTGGTATGGTTAACGCCGTCGTATCTTCTTTTCTTCCTCCTGAAACGTTTCTTCATTACTCAATGTGCGTCATAAAATATTTTCTTGTAGAATCTGCGGCCTTCTTGATTAAAACGAGTGTGCGAAAATGTTCTCTCGTACGTTAGGAGTTTTCAAAAATCTGACGTATCTTTTTATCTAACTCCCAAGTCGCCTTTTTATACTCTGTCCGCGCCATAATGAAATTCACTCGTTTCTTCATCTAGATGAGTATGCAAGCGTGTCTTCGTTTGTACGTTACATATTTCTGAAGATCTTAAGATATGTAGTCAGGTTCACGAGGATGATCGATGTAGTACTTCATATACGTACGCATAATCATGATGCGGTAGAATGAGATACGACGACAAATCTAACTCCTATGTCGCGGATTAAGATTCTTCTCAAAAGAAAAACTACTCACATAACAATATATAGTTCAGTTTGGCCCAGAGAATTCAAAAGGTACTGAATGACATTTGACTTGGGATTCTTGCAAGGAACAAAATGAGTCAAATGAAGAGACACGATAAGGATTAGAAACGATGATCGAATCAAGATGCTCAAGATGACAAGATAAGAATTAGCAATGGCAACTTAAAGAAGAATCAACGAAGATTGCAAAAGGACTGAAATATCGATAATAAAGATAATCAAATGAATAGTTCGATATAAGTGACAAGGAAAACGATTAAGGCGCACCGATAAGAATAACTGAAGGGATGAGCCTCACCATTTCAAATGGTGTAAGTAAAAAGATGATCAAGGATATCGATAAGGATAATAGAAGGTCGAAACAAGTATCATGACGATAATAACCAAAACACTAAAGTGTGTTTGGTCATTTGAAAAGCAAGTCAAAATAAATGACGTGATTTAAAGATCATTTCAATAATGATTGCAACAAGATGCAATAGATAACAAGTAAAGCTCAATAGTGAAATCTGAGAACATCGAAACGATCAAATTGAGCGAGATGGGATTAAAAATAAGTTCAAAACAAATAGAAGGTAAGTCCGAAGTTCAAAAGGAATTGAGAATAAATTGATCTGATTTATGCGGCTTGCAACAAGGAATGAAATAGCCAAAAGAACAACAATTTATGAATGGACAAATGAAAACGTGAAGTTCAAAAGAAATTGAGACAATTCAATTCCTTCAGGAAATTTAGAAGATTGTATAATTGAATACAACAAAAACGAGTAACATGAAATCATATGGATAATTTCAAAATGATCATAACGGAATAAATAGGCTCGGGAAAAAGAAGGACAAGGAACAATAACAATCATAGAATCCGACAAAATAAATAATTTTGGTTTACGAAGTCGATACGAGAAAGTATCTCATGAAATAGGGAGGAGTAAACTCTGAACAAGTACAAAAATAAGGGATCAATATAAAAGCTTGATAGGATACAAGAAATCAATCCTTAATAAACAAGGACGTGTTAATTGAGAGTGTCGATAATCTCTGAAGGAAAACAATCAAAAAGTCAGATTAAAGGTAATTAAGGGCACAACTTGAAGAAGCATTTCAAGAATGAGGCTAAAATGATTGAAGAATAATTTACGATAAATTACGGAACGTGAAGGAAAAGATACAATCGGGCAATCGCATTTAGAAACTTCAGAAAAGCAAGAGCGAGAATGAGAAGATTAGATATGAACTTAGGGTAGTTTTAGAATTCAAAATGAAGTTACTCGCTATCGATAAAAAAAATCATAGTTGAATGCAAGGAACGAGTAATAGACAAGTTAGAACTCAGGATGATGTCAATGAAATTTGAATGATATTTTGTCTATTGAAAGAAAGATTAGATAGATAACAATTTGATTTGCCAAAATGATGGAGAAAAGACATCTAGGGTTCACAAGCTCAAAAATGAATAAGTACCAACATTATAATAAGGGCGAAATAATTAATTATAGCGAAAATAGGCTCAAGAGAGCACACTGAAGTCGAGAGATCAATTTGGAGATGGATTTGTTTAGAATCAGAATTATGAGTAAGGTAATCTCGATAATGGAATTCAAAAGGATTAGGACTATTTTAGTCATGCTATATGTACTTCAAGACAGGTCACTTGATTCAGATCTTTCAATTTACGTAAAATCACGGAACGCACACATATACAATCAGAACCAGACAATAATATCAAAAATAAAGTTCGAATAACATTATGGTATTCGGGATACCACCAACAAAATAATTTATCAAGAAAACATAGAATCAAGCAAAAATAATCATTAACCCCAAGGACATGTACTAAACATATGGTTTCGGTTGCGGTCTTGTCCTAAAAGTGAACTACCCAATATGGGTAGACACCATAAAATCATGACGGTGAGTCCCACCTTACTAACCCCTCAGTACAAATCCGAGGATCCTATCCTGGCCTTGAGCCGAAGCTCTGATACCATCTGTGACGGCCCGGCTCCGCGGGTCCGTCGGATAACAGTCGAAAAATTATTGTTATTTTGAAAAAAAAAGCGTTAAAAACATCGAAGCCCTTTTTTTTTTTAAACGAAAACGATAAATTAAAAGTTTTTCTTAAGAAACAATAAATTAAAGGTTTTAAAGCGGAAGCATTTAATCAAAGTATATCAAAATATTTGAACAAAATCAATCGAGAGAGATTAATAAGTAATTTATGAAAATCTTATCTCTTTTGCAACAATATAAATCATCTTTAACGAATCAAATAGTCAAACCAAGGTTTTAAACAAAATCGAAAAGGAGCATAAATCGACCACAAAATATTACTAATCTCTCGAATACTAGGGTGGGACCGCAACCGTGATGACCTAACCGCAACCCGACTATTATTTCCAGAACACCTGAAACTGAAAAGATTGAAACATAGAACGCATAAGTTGATCGTCCAACTTAGTGAGTCTATGAGTGAATTTGCATGGTGATGTGTGAATGCAGCATATATATAACATAATCATGTTATCAAGCAAATAAACATATATTCAAGACGGAAGAAACACGGAATTCACATAACCAAGAATTGCTGATGCCGTCCTCCACTTACCCTCCATCCTTAGTCTGATATCCATCCAAACTCACCAAGTAAGGAGCGACCTTACTATCAAAAATGCATCGACATGTCTTTGCCGGAGTTTGTCCTTACTCCCCAAGTGTTCCTCCCCACTTGGGTTGTAAGAACAGGCCTACGGGTAACCGTGACAATCCTGCCGGCCCTTGCCGGCCAGGTTGGCATCGGGTCCATATACCAATCAAAAGGGGGCCCACACAAAATCGAAAACAAACGGAAACATATAGTCGGAAACAAACGGAACATAACATATCAAACATATTAACATATTATCAACATTTAATAACTTATCAAATGAAATTTTGGGTATCATGATAATTTCGAAAAATATATTCGCAACTAGTAGATTCGGATGTAGCATGTATTTGGATAATCATGTTGAAATGCTAAGTGATTTCATGCGAGTAATGTTGACCTAATAAGTCAACCTATTCGTGACGACATGTAAGAAAAGTTAGAATAAAATTCATGCTTCGATTATTAAGAGCCTAAGTGCATGTTTGGACTCGATCTACTAGCACATCGGACCGACATGCAAATTAAACACACAGCGCTCACCTTTGTCGCTTAGTATAGCGACTAAAACTCCACAAATGATGCATATCCGAAACCTGAGCAAGTACGTATACGACTTAGAATGTATCTAACAATCTTACTAAAACGTAACTAATGAAATCCTACACAAGGATTGCCTAAACTAACACATCGCACAAAAGTGTTTAAAATTTACGACATCAACTCCACTTAAAAGTTATTATTTTCAGAACTCAAAATTCTAATTTCATAAAACAACGCCAAAACAGCAAAATTTTCCTTTTATTTTCCAGATTTACAAAACAACCCCTAAACTTTTATAAACATCCATTTTTCTGAAAAATTTGCAACAAACTTTAAATCAAAAGATTTTTAACTAAACCCATATCGAAAATCAAATAAAAGTATTAAGTATCTTTTTACTTCAAAAATCGAACCTTTAAATTCCCACAAGTTTAAAACTTTTCAAATATACCCTCATAGTTTTGAATACTTAAGAAAATCAACTTTCTTGAAAAATAATTCAAGATCCAAGCATTTCAGTAATATTTAAAAATAATCAAGCATAATATAAAACTGAAATTAACAATAAGTTTTAATAACTTCCCACAAACGAAACAAAAAGTTCTTTAATTATAAACTTTCTTCGAAAAATTTACAAATATTCAATCTAAAAACTAAAATGAATAAACCACTACTTCAAATCAATAAATCAAGATTTTATAAAAGAACCATGTAAAAATTAGCGACAAAACAGCGCATTTGATCCCTTATTTTCAGATTTACAAAAATAACCCCAAAAGTTTTGAGAAAAATAAAAACATCAACTTTCTTTCAAAAAGAAATCAAGATCCAAACATATAAGAAATATTTAAACAAAACCAAAGCAAGTCACACTAAATATTACATATGAACTCAACAACTTATCACAAGGACAAACTAAACTTCTTCAACATATATTTTAAAGAGAAAAAAGTAATATCACAAAGACTAAAGAACACATGCATAGATGTCTTTTTACCCAAATCAACGAAAGGGGTGAAAATTTCTTCATTTCCAGAACTCCGAAGGTGGGGGTGGCAGCTCCGGTGGCGGCTCCGGTGGTGGTTCATAAAAAGGCCTTCAAATCCTTACTTTTCACCATTTCCTAACGGCTGTCAATTCACTTCGGGAGTTCCAAACGACGATCCGAACGGTCAATATGTAGATCCATGTGTGTAGGACCTTCACGCAAAATTTGGGCATGATCCAACGGTGGAAGAAGGCGGAATGATCGAAAATCCGAGGCTGGGTTGAGTATACCCGAAAACTCTCTTTCTAAATGTTTTGTCTCTTTTCTCTCTTTTATTTTCTCTCTAATTCTAACTTAACTATGAACTCTAAGGTGTAAAATGAGTGGAGAGAAATCTGAAAATGAGGAGAAAGGTGTTTAAATACACCTTGGGAAGATGGGAGATATAATTACTTCCCATAAAACAAGTCAATGCATGTTCATCTTGGATAGAGAAATCTCTCTAACCAAGAGGCATGCTTGACCACTCCCTATGGCAGGCTAGGAGAGCTATAAAGGCTCTCCTATTAGCTGCAATCAAGTATGGGGCGAAATTTGCACTTTGCCCCCTGAAGTTTCGATAAAGTGCATTTTTGCCCCAGAAATTATTTATTTTGCACAATAAAGTCAAAATATTTTTCAAAAGAGGTATACTATTATGCTAAAGTAGTTTTGTGCTTTTAAAACATTTCAAAGTTAATAAGGACATATGACATAATTAAATTGTATATTTTAGTTCAAATTAATGTTTAACTTTGAAAATAAAAAGTAGCACATAAATTTGGATTAAAAATCCAAATCAAACGGGTTCGAAATTTTGGGGGCGTTACAATCCTCCCCCCTTAAAAGAATTTGGTCCCCAAATTCGTTCTTGAGATTCGCGTGGTATGGTTAACGCCGTCGTATCTTCTTTTCTTCCTCCTGAAACGTTTCTTCATTACTCAATGTGCGTCATAAAATATTTTCTTGTAGAATCTGCGGCCTTCTTGATTAAAACGAGTGTGCGAAAATGTTCTCTCGTACGTTAGGAGTTTTCAAAAATCTGACGTATCTTTTTATCTAACTCCCAAGTCGCCTTTTTATACTCTGTCCGCGCCATAATGAAATTCACTCGTTTCTTCATCTAGATGAGTATGCAAGCGTGTCTTCGTTTGTACGTTACATATTTCTGAAGATCTTAAGATATGTAGTCAGGTTCACGAGGATGATCGATGTAGTACTTCATATACGTACGCATAATCATGATGCGGTAGAATGAGATACGACGACAAATCTAACTCCTATGTCGCGGATTAAGATTCTTCTCAAAAGAAAAACTACTCACATAACAATATATAGTTCAGTTTGGCCCAGAGAATTCAAAAGGTACTGAATGACATTTGACTTGGGATTCTTGCAAGGAACAAAATGAGTCAAATGAAGAGACACGATAAGGATTAGAAACGATGATCGAATCAAGATGCTCAAGATGACAAGATAAGAATTAGCAATGGCAACTTAAAGAAGAATCAACGAAGATTGCAAAAGGACTGAAATATCGATAATAAAGATAATCAAATGAATAGTTCGATATAAGTGACAAGGAAAACGATTAAGGCGCACCGATAAGAATAACTGAAGGGATGAGCCTCACCATTTCAAATGGTGTAAGTAAAAAGATGATCAAGGATATCGATAAGGATAATAGAAGGTCGAAACAAGTATCATGACGATAATAACCAAAACACTAAAGTGTGTTTGGTCATTTGAAAAGCAAGTCAAAATAAATGACGTGATTTAAAGATCATTTCAATAATGATTGCAACAAGATGCAATAGATAACAAGTAAAGCTCAATAGTGAAATCTGAGAACATCGAAACGATCAAATTGAGCGAGATGGGATTAAAAATAAGTTCAAAACAAATAGAAGGTAAGTCCGAAGTTCAAAAGGAATTGAGAATAAATTGATCTGATTTATGCGGCTTGCAACAAGGAATGAAATAGCCAAAAGAACAACAATTTATGAATGGACAAATGAAAACGTGAAGTTCAAAAGAAATTGAGACAATTCAATTCCTTCAGGAAATTTAGAAGATTGTATAATTGAATACAACAAAAACGAGTAACATGAAATCATATGGATAATTTCAAAATGATCATAACGGAATAAATAGGCTCGGGAAAAAGAAGGACAAGGAACAATAACAATCATAGAATCCGACAAAATAAATAATTTTGGTTTACGAAGTCGATACGAGAAAGTATCTCATGAAATAGGGAGGAGTAAACTCTGAACAAGTACAAAAATAAGGGATCAATATAAAAGCTTGATAGGATACAAGAAATCAATCCTTAATAAACAAGGACGTGTTAATTGAGAGTGTCGATAATCTCTGAAGGAAAACAATCAAAAAGTCAGATTAAAGGTAATTAAGGGCACAACTTGAAGAAGCATTTCAAGAATGAGGCTAAAATGATTGAAGAATAATTTACGATAAATTACGGAACGTGAAGGAAAAGATACAATCGGGCAATCGCATTTAGAAACTTCAGAAAAGCAAGAGCGAGAATGAGAAGATTAGATATGAACTTAGGGTAGTTTTAGAATTCAAAATGAAGTTACTCGCTATCGATAAAAAAAATCATAGTTGAATGCAAGGAACGAGTAATAGACAAGTTAGAACTCAGGATGATGTCAATGAAATTTGAATGATATTTTGTCTATTGAAAGAAAGATTAGATAGATAACAATTTGATTTGCCAAAATGATGGAGAAAAGACATCTAGGGTTCACAAGCTCAAAAATGAATAAGTACCAACATTATAATAAGGGCGAAATAATTAATTATAGCGAAAATAGGCTCAAGAGAGCACACTGAAGTCGAGAGATCAATTTGGAGATGGATTTGTTTAGAATCAGAATTATGAGTAAGGTAATCTCGATAATGGAATTCAAAAGGATTAGGACTATTTTAGTCATGCTATATGTACTTCAAGACAGGTCACTTGATTCAGATCTTTCAATTTACGTAAAATCACGGAACGCACACATATACAATCAGAACCAGACAATAATATCAAAAATAAAGTTCGAATAACATTATGGTATTCGGGATACCACCAACAAAATAATTTATCAAGAAAACATAGAATCAAGCAAAAATAATCATTAACCCCAAGGACATGTACTAAACATATGGTTTCGGTTGCGGTCTTGTCCTAAAAGTGAACTACCCAATATGGGTAGACACCATAAAATCATGACGGTGAGTCCCACCTTACTAACCCCTCAGTACAAATCCGAGGATCCTATCCTGGCCTTGAGCCGAAGCTCTGATACCATCTGTGACGGCCCGGCTCCGCGGGTCCGTCGGATAACAGTCGAAAAATTATTGTTATTTTGAAAAAAAAAGCGTTAAAAACATCGAAGCCCTTTTTTTTTTTAAACGAAAACGATAAATTAAAAGTTTTTCTTAAGAAACAATAAATTAAAGGTTTTAAAGCGGAAGCATTTAATCAAAGTATATCAAAATATTTGAACAAAATCAATCGAGAGAGATTAATAAGTAATTTATGAAAATCTTATCTCTTTTGCAACAATATAAATCATCTTTAACGAATCAAATAGTCAAACCAAGGTTTTAAACAAAATCGAAAAGGAGCATAAATCGACCACAAAATATTACT
Source organism: Penstemon barbatus (assembly GCA_003313485.2). NCBI lineage: Eukaryota > Viridiplantae > Streptophyta > Magnoliopsida > Lamiales > Plantaginaceae > Penstemon > Penstemon barbatus. The sequence goes on from CM064880.1 coordinate 65,058,558, forward strand.
AATCTCTCGAATACTAGGGTGGGACCGCAACCGTGATGACCTAACCGCAACCCGACTATTATTTCCAGAACACCTGAAACTGAAAAGATTGAAACATAGAACGCATAAGTTGATCGTCCAACTTAGTGAGTCTATGAGTGAATTTGCATGGTGATGTGTGAATGCAGCATATATATAACATAATCATGTTATCAAGCAAATAAACATATATTCAAGACGGAAGAAACACGGAATTCACATAACCAAGAATTGCTGATGCCGTCCTCCACTTACCCTCCATCCTTAGTCTGATATCCATCCAAACTCACCAAGTAAGGAGCGACCTTACTATCAAAAATGCATCGACATGTCTTTGCCGGAGTTTGTCCTTACTCCCCAAGTGTTCCTCCCCACTTGGGTTGTAAGAACAGGCCTACGGGTAACCGTGACAATCCTGCCGGCCCTTGCCGGCCAGGTTGGCATCGGGTCCATATACCAATCAAAAGGGGGCCCACACAAAATCGAAAACAAACGGAAACATATAGTCGGAAACAAACGGAACATAACATATCAAACATATTAACATATTATCAACATTTAATAACTTATCAAATGAAATTTTGGGTATCATGATAATTTCGAAAAATATATTCGCAACTAGTAGATTCGGATGTAGCATGTATTTGGATAATCATGTTGAAATGCTAAGTGATTTCATGCGAGTAATGTTGACCTAATAAGTCAACCTATTCGTGACGACATGTAAGAAAAGTTAGAATAAAATTCATGCTTCGATTATTAAGAGCCTAAGTGCATGTTTGGACTCGATCTACTAGCACATCGGACCGACATGCAAATTAAACACACAGCGCTCACCTTTGTCGCTTAGTATAGCGACTAAAACTCCACAAATGATGCATATCCGAAACCTGAGCAAGTACGTATACGACTTAGAATGTATCTAACAATCTTACTAAAACGTAACTAATGAAATCCTACACAAGGATTGCCTAAACTAACACATCGCACAAAAGTGTTTAAAATTTACGACATCAACTCCACTTAAAAGTTATTATTTTCAGAACTCAAAATTCTAATTTCATAAAACAACGCCAAAACAGCAAAATTTTCCTTTTATTTTCCAGATTTACAAAACAACCCCTAAACTTTTATAAACATCCATTTTTCTGAAAAATTTGCAACAAACTTTAAATCAAAAGATTTTTAACTAAACCCATATCGAAAATCAAATAAAAGTATTAAGTATCTTTTTACTTCAAAAATCGAACCTTTAAATTCCCACAAGTTTAAAACTTTTCAAATATACCCTCATAGTTTTGAATACTTAAGAAAATCAACTTTCTTGAAAAATAATTCAAGATCCAAGCATTTCAGTAATATTTAAAAATAATCAAGCATAATATAAAACTGAAATTAACAATAAGTTTTAATAACTTTCCACAAACGAAACAAAAAGTTCTTTAATTATAAACTTTCTTCGAAAAATTTACAAATATTCAATCTAAAAACTAAAATGAATAAACCACTACTTCAAATCAATAAATCAAGATTTTATAAAAGAACCATGTAAAAATTAGCGACAAAACAGCGCATTTGATCCCTTATTTTCAGATTTACAAAAATAACCCCAAAAGTTTTGAGAAAAATAAAAACATCAACTTTCTTTCAAAAAGAAATCAAGATCCAAACATATAAGAAATATTTAAACAAAACCAAAGCAAGTCACACTAAATATTACATATGAACTCAACAACTTATCACAAGGACAAACTAAACTTCTTCAACATATATTTTAAAGAGAAAAAAGTAATATCACAAAGACTAAAGAACACATGCATAGATGTCTTTTTACCCAAATCAACGAAAGGGGTGAAAATTTCTTCATTTCCAGAACTCCGAAGGTGGGGGTGGCAGCTCCGGTGGCGGCTCCGGTGGTGGTTCATAAAAAGGCCTTCAAATCCTTACTTTTCACCATTTCCTAACGGCTGTCAATTCACTTCGGGAGTTCCAAACGACGATCCGAACGGTCAATATGTAGATCCATGTGTGTAGGACCTTCACGCAAAATTTGGGCATGATCCAACGGTGGAAGAAGGCGGAATGATCGAAAATCCGAGGCTGGGTTGAGTATACCCGAAAACTCTCTTTCTAAATGTTTTGTCTCTTTTCTCTCTTTTATTTTCTCTCTAATTCTAACTTAACTATGAACTCTAAGGTGTAAAATGAGTGGAGAGAAATCTGAAAATGAGGAGAAAGGTGTTTAAATACACCTTGGGAAGATGGGAGATATAATTACTTCCCATAAAACAAGTCAATGCATGTTCATCTTGGATAGAGAAATCTCTCTAACCAAGAGGCATGCTTGACCACTCCCTATGGCAGGCTAGGAGAGCTATAAAGGCTCTCCTATTAGCTGCAATCAAGTATGGGGCGAAATTTGCACTTTGCCCCCTGAAGTTTCGATAAAGTGCATTTTTGCCCCAGAAATTATTTATTTTGCACAATAAAGTCAAAATATTTTTCAAAAGAGGTATACTATTATGCTAAAGTAGTTTTGTGCTTTTAAAACATTTCAAAGTTAATAAGGACATATGACATAATTAAATTGTATATTTTAGTTCAAATTAATGTTTAACTTTGAAAATAAAAAGTAGCACATAAATTTGGATTAAAAATCCAAATCAAACGGGTTCGAAATTTTGGGGGCGTTACAATCCTCCCCCCTTAAAAGAATTTGGTCCCCAAATTCGTTCTTGAGATTCGCGTGGTATGGTTAACGCCGTCGTATCTTCTTTTCTTCCTCCTGAAACGTTTCTTCATTACTCAATGTGCGTCATAAAATATTTTCTTGTAGAATCTGCGGCCTTCTTGATTAAAACGAGTGTGCGAAAATGTTCTCTCGTACGTTAGGAGTTTTCAAAAATCTGACGTATCTTTTTATCTAACTCCCAAGTCGCCTTTTTATACTCTGTCCGCGCCATAATGAAATTCACTCGTTTCTTCATCTAGATGAGTATGCAAGCGTGTCTTCGTTTGTACGTTACATATTTCTGAAGATCTTAAGATATGTAGTCAGGTTCACGAGGATGATCGATGTAGTACTTCATATACGTACGCATAATCATGATGCGGTAGAATGAGATACGACGACAAATCTAACTCCTATGTCGCGGATTAAGATTCTTCTCAAAAGAAAAACTACTCACATAACAATATATAGTTCAGTTTGGCCCAGAGAATTCAAAAGGTACTGAATGACATTTGACTTGGGATTCTCGCAAGGAACAAAATGAGTCAAATGAAGAGACACGATAAGGATTAGAAACGATGATCGAATCAAGATGCTCAAGATGACAAGATAAGAATTAGCAATGGCAACTTAAAGAAGAATCAACGAAGATTGCAAAAGGACTGAAATATCGATAATAAAGATAATCAAATGAATAGTTCGATATAAGTGACAAGGAAAACGATTAAGGCGCACCGATAAGAATAACTGAAGGGATGAGCCTCACCATTTCAAATGGTGTAAGTAAAAAGATGATCAAGGATATCGATAAGGATAATAGAAGGTCGAAACAAGTATCATGACGATAATAACCAAAACACTAAAGTGTGTTTGGTCATTTGAAAAGCAAGTCAAAATAAATGACGTGATTTAAAGATCATTTCAATAATGATTGCAACAAGATGCAATAGATAACAAGTAAAGCTCAATAGTGAAATCTGAGAACATCGAAACGATCAAATTGAGCGAGATGGGATTAAAAATAAGTTCAAAACAAATAGAAGGTAAGTCCGAAGTTCAAAAGGAATTGAGAATAAATTGATCTGATTTATGCGGCTTGCAACAAGGAATGAAATAGCCAAAAGAACAACAATTTATGAATGGACAAATGAAAACGTGAAGTTCAAAAGAAATTGAGACAATTCAATTCCTTCAGGAAATTTAGAAGATTGTATAATTGAATACAACAAAAACGAGTAACATGAAATCATATGGATAATTTCAAAATGATCATAACGGAATAAATAGGCTCGGGAAAAAGAAGGACAAGGAACAATAACAATCATAGAATCCGACAAAATAAATAATTTTGGTTTACGAAGTCGATACGAGAAAGTATCTCATGAAATAGGGAGGAGTAAACTCTGAACAAGTACAAAAATAAGGGATCAATATAAAAGCTTGATAGGATACAAGAAATCAATCCTTAATAAACAAGGACGTGTTAATTGAGAGTGTCGATAATCTCTGAAGGAAAACAATCACAAAGTCAGATTAAAGGTAATTAAGGGCACAACTTGAAGAAGCATTTCAAGAATGAGGCTAAAATGATTGAAGAATAATTTACGATAAATTACGGAACGTGAAGGAAAAGATACAATCGGGCAATCGCATTTAGAAACTTCAGAAAAGCAAGAGCGAGAATGAGAAGATTAGATATGAACTTAGGGTAGTTTTAGAATTCAAAATGAAGTTACTCGCTATCGATAAAAAAAATCATAGTTGAATGCAAGGAACGAGTAATAGACAAGTTAGAACTCAGGATGATGTCAATGAAATTTGAATGATATTTTGTCTATTGAAAGAAAGATTAGATAGATAACAATTTGATTTGCCAAAATGATGGAGAAAAGACATCTAGGGTTCACAAGCTCAAAAATGAATAAGTACCAACATTATAATAAGGGCGAAATAATTAATTATAGCGAAAATAGGCTCAAGAGAGCACACTGAAGTCGAGAGATCAATTTGGAGATGGATTTGTTTAGAATCAGAATTATGAGTAAGGTAATCTCGATAATGGAATTCAAAAGGATTAGGACTATTTTAGTCATGCTATATGTACTTCAAGACAGGTCACTTGATTCAGATCTTTCAATTTACGTAAAATCACGGAACGCACACATATACAATCAGAACCAGACAATAATATCAAAAATAAAGTTCGAATAACATTATGGTATTCGGGATACCACCAACAAAATAATTTATCAAGAAAACATAGAATCAAGCAAAAATAATCATTAACCCCAAGGACATGTACTAAACATATGGTTTCGGTTGCGGTCTTGTCCTAAAAGTGAACTACCCAATATGGGTAGACACCATAAAATCATGACGGTGAGTCCCACCTTACTAACCCCTCAGTACAAATTCGAGGATCCTATCCTGGCCTTGAGCCGAAGCTCTGATACCATCTGTGACGGCCCGGCTCCGCGGGTCCGTCGGATAACAGTCGAAAAATTATTGTTATTTTGAAAAAAAAAGCGTTAAAAACATCGAAGCCCTTTTTTTTTTTTAAACGAAAACGATAAATTAAAAGTTTTTCTTAAGAAACAATAAATTAAAGGTTTTAAAGCGGAAGCATTTAATCAAAGTATATCAAAATATTTGAACAAAATCAATCGAGAGAGATTAATAAGTAATTTATGAAAATCTTATCTCTTTTGCAACAATATAAATCATCTTTAACGAATCAAATAGTCAAACCAAGGTTTTAAACAAAATCGAAAAGGAGCATAAATCGACCACAAAATATTACTAATCTCTCGAATACTAGGGTGGGACCGCAACCGTGATGACCTAACCGCAACCCGACTATTATTTCCAGAACACCTGAAACTGAAAAGATTGAAACATAGAACGCATAAGTTGATCGTCCAACTTAGTGAGTCTATGAGTGAATTTGCATGGTGATGTGTGAATGCAGCATATATATAACATAATCATGTTATCAAGCAAATAAACATATATTCAAGACGGAAGAAACACGGAATTCACATAACCAAGAATTGCTGATGCCGTCCTCCACTTACCCTCCATCCTTAGTCTGATATCCATCCAAACTCACCAAGTAAGGAGCGACCTTACTATCAAAAATGCATCGACATGTCTTTGCCGGAGTTTGTCCTTACTCCCCAAGTGTTCCTCCCCACTTGGGTTGTAAGAACAGGCCTACGGGTAACCGTGACAATCCTGCCGGCCCTTGCCGGCCAGGTTGGCATCGGGTCCATATACCAATCAAAAGGGGGCCCACACAAAATCGAAAACAAACGGAAACATATAGTCGGAAACAAACGGAACATAACATATCAAACATATTAACATATTATCAACATTTAATAACTTATCAAATGAAATTTTGGGTATCATGATAATTTCGAAAAATATATTCGCAACTAGTAGATTCGGATGTAGCATGTATTTGGATAATCATGTTGAAATGCTAAGTGATTTCATGCGAGTAATGTTGACCTAATAAGTCAACCTATTCGTGACGACATGTAAGAAAAGTTAGAATAAAATTCATGCTTCGATTATTAAGAGCCTAAGTGCATGTTTGGACTCGATCTACTAGCACATCGGACCGACATGCAAATTAAACACACAGCGCTCACCTTTGTCGCTTAGTATAGCGACTAAAACTCCACAAATGATGCATATCCGAAACCTGAGCAAGTACGTATACGACTTAGAATGTATCTAACAATCTTACTAAAACGTAACTAATGAAATCCTACACAAGGATTGCCTAAACTAACACATCGCACAAAAGTGTTTAAAATTTACGACATCAACTCCACTTAAAAGTTATTATTTTCAGAACTCAAAATTCTAATTTCATAAAACAACGCCAAAACAGCAAAATTTTCCTTTTATTTTCCAGATTTACAAAACAACCCCTAAACTTTTATAAACATCCATTTTTCTGAAAAATTTGCAACAAACTTTAAATCAAAAGATTTTTAACTAAACCCATATCGAAAATCAAATAAAAGTATTAAGTATCTTTTTACTTCAAAAATCGAACCTTTAAATTCCCACAAGTTTAAAACTTTTCAAATATACCCTCATAGTTTTGAATACTTAAGAAAATCAACTTTCTTGAAAAATAATTCAAGATCCAAGCATTTCAGTAATATTTAAAAATAATCAAGCATAATATAAAACTGAAATTAACAATAAGTTTTAATAACTTTCCACAAACGAAACAAAAAGTTCTTTAATTATAAACTTTCTTCGAAAAATTTACAAATATTCAATCTAAAAACTAAAATGAATAAACCACTACTTCAAATCAATAAATCAAGATTTTATAAAAGAACCATGTAAAAATTAGCGACAAAACAGCGCATTTGATCCCTTATTTTCAGATTTACAAAAATAACCCCAAAAGTTTTGAGAAAAATAAAAACATCAACTTTCTTTCAAAAAGAAATCAAGATCCAAACATATAAGAAATATTTAAACAAAACCAAAGCAAGTCACACTAAATATTACATATGAACTCAACAACTGATCACAAGGACAAACTAAACTTCTTCAACATATATTTTAAAGAGAAAAAAGTAATATCACAAAGACTAAAGAACACATGCATAGATGTCTTTTTACCCAAATCAACGAAAGGGGTGAAAATTTCTTCATTTCCAGAACTCCGAAGGTGGGGGTGGCAGCTCCGGTGGCGGCTCCGGTGGTGGTTCATAAAAAGGCCTTCAAATCCTTACTTTTCACCATTTCCTAACGGCTGTCAATTCACTTCGGGAGTTCCAAACGACGATCCGAACGGTCAATATGTAGATCCATGTGTGTAGGACCTTCACGCAAAATTTGGGCATGATCCAACGGTGGAAGAAGGCGGAATGATCGAAAATCCGAGGCTGGGTTGAGTATACCCGAAAACTCTCTTTCTAAATGTTTTGTCTCTTTTCTCTCTTTTATTTTCTCTCTAATTCTAACTTAACTATGAACTCTAAGGTGTAAAATGAGTGGAGAGAAATCTGAAAATGAGGAGAAAGGTGTTTAAATACACCTTGGGAAGATGGGAGATATAATTACTTCCCATAAAACAAGTCAATGCATGTTCATCTTGGATAGAGAAATCTCTCTAACCAAGAGGCATGCTTGACCACTCCCTATGGCAGGCTAGGAGAGCTATAAAGGCTCTCCTATTAGCTGCAATCAAGTATGGGGCGAAATTTGCACTTTGCCCCCTGAAGTTTCGATAAAGTGCATTTTTGCCCCAGAAATTATTTATTTTGCACAATAAAGTCAAAATATTTTTCAAAAGAGGTATACTATTATGCTAAAGTAGTTTTGTGCTTTTAAAACATTTCAAAGTTAATAAGGACATATGACATAATTAAATTGTATATTTTAGTTCAAATTAATGTTTAACTTTGAAAATAAAAAGTAGCACATAAATTTGGATTAAAAATCCAAATCAAACGGGTTCGAAATTTTGGGGGCGTTACAATCCTCCCCCCTTAAAAGAATTTGGTCCCCAAATTCGTTCTTGAGATTCGCGTGGTATGGTTAACGCCGTCGTATCTTCTTTTCTTCCTCCTGAAACGTTTCTTCATTACTCAATGTGCGTCATAAAATATTTTCTTGTAGAATCTGCGGCCTTCTTGATTAAAACGAGTGTGCGAAAATGTTCTCTCGTACGTTAGGAGTTTTCAAAAATCTGACGTATCTTTTTATCTAACTCCCAAGTCGCCTTTTTATACTCTGTCCGCGCCATAATGAAATTCACTCGTTTCTTCATCTAGATGAGTATGCAAGCGTGTCTTCGTTTGTACGTTACATATTTCTGAAGATCTTAAGATATGTAGTCAGGTTCACGAGGATGATCGATGTAGTACTTCATATACGTACGCATAATCATGATGCGGTAGAATGAGATACGACGACAAATCTAACTCCTATGTCGCGGATTAAGATTCTTCTCAAAAGAAAAACTACTCACATAACAATATATAGTTCAGTTTGGCCCAGAGAATTCAAAAGGTACTGAATGACATTTGACTTGGGATTCTCGCAAGGAACAAAATGAGTCAAATGAAGAGACACGATAAGGATTAGAAACGATGATCGAATCAAGATGCTCAAGATGACAAGATAAGAATTAGCAATGGCAACTTAAAGAAGAATCAACGAAGATTGCAAAAGGACTGAAATATCGATAATAAAGATAATCAAATGAATAGTTCGATATAAGTGACAAGGAAAACGATTAAGGCGCACCGATAAGAATAACTGAAGGGATGAGCCTCACCATTTCAAATGGTGTAAGTAAAAAGATGATCAAGGATATCGATAAGGATAATAGAAGGTCGAAACAAGTATCATGACGATAATAACCAAAACACTAAAGTGTGTTTGGTCATTTGAAAAGCAAGTCAAAATAAATGACGTGATTTAAAGATCATTTCAATAATGATTGCAACAAGATGCAATAGATAACAAGTAAAGCTCAATAGTGAAATCTGAGAACATCGAAACGATCAAATTGAGCGAGATGGGATTAAAAATAAGTTCAAAACAAATAGAAGGTAAGTCCGAAGTTCAAAAGGAATTGAGAATAAATTGATCTGATTTATGCGGCTTGCAACAAGGAATGAAATAGCCAAAAGAACAACAATTTATGAATGGACAAATGAAAACGTGAAGTTCAAAAGAAATTGAGACAATTCAATTCCTTCAGGAAATTTAGAAGATTGTATAATTGAATACAACAAAAACGAGTAACATGAAATCATATGGATAATTTCAAAATGATCATAACGGAATAAATAGGCTCGGGAAAAAGAAGGACAAGGAACAATAACAATCATAGAATCCGACAAAATAAATAATTTTGGTTTACGAAGTCGATACGAGAAAGTATCTCATGAAATAGGGAGGAGTAAACTCTGAACAAGTACAAAAATAAGGGATCAATATAAAAGCTTGATAGGATACAAGAAATCAATCCTTAATAAACAAGGACGTGTTAATTGAGAGTGTCGATAATCTCTGAAGGAAAACAATCAAAAAGTCAGATTAAAGGTAATTAAGGGCACAACTTGAAGAAGCATTTCAAGAATGAGGCTAAAATGATTGAAGAATAATTTACGATAAATTACGGAACGTGAAGGAAAAGATACAATCGGGCAATCGCATTTAGAAACTTCAGAAAAGCAAGAGCGAGAATGAGAAGATTAGATATGAACTTAGGGTAGTTTTAGAATTCAAAATGAAGTTACTCGCTATCGATAAAAAAAATCATAGTTGAATGCAAGGAACGAGTAATAGACAAGTTAGAACTCAGGATGATGTCAATGAAATTTGAATGATATTTTGTCTATTGAAAGAAAGATTAGATAGATAACAATTTGATTTGCCAAAATGATGGAGAAAAGACATCTAGGGTTCACAAGCTCAAAAATGAATAAGTACCAACATTATAATAAGGGCGAAATAATTAATTATAGCGAAAATAGGCTCAAGAGAGCACACTGAAGTCGAGAGATCAATTTGGAGATGGATTTGTTTAGAATCAGAATTATGAGTAAGGTAATCTCGATAATGGAATTCAAAAGGATTAGGACTATTTTAGTCATGCTATATGTACTTCAAGACAGGTCACTTGATTCAGATCTTTCAATTTACGTAAAATCACGGAACGCACACATATACAATCAGAACCAGACAATAATATCAAAAATAAAGTTCGAATAACATTATGGTATTCGGGATACCACCAACAAAATAATTTATCAAGAAAACATAGAATCAAGCAAAAATAATCATTAACCCCAAGGACATGTACTAAACATATGGTTTCGGTTGCGGTCTTGTCCTAAAAGTGAACTACCCAATATGGGTAGACACCATAAAATCATGACGGTGAGTCCCACCTTACTAACCCCTCAGTACAAATCCGAGGATCCTATCCTGGCCTTGAGCCGAAGCTCTGATACCATCTGTGACGGCCCGGCTCCGCGGGTCCGTCGGATAACAGTCGAAAAATTATTGTTATTTTGAAAAAAAAAGCGTTAAAAACATCGAAGCCCTTTTTTTTTTTTTTAAACGAAAACGATAAATTAAAAGTTTTTCTTAAGAAACAATAAATTAAAGGTTTTAAAGCGGAAGCATTTAATCAAAGTATATCAAAATATTTGAACAAAATCAATCGAGAGAGATTAATAAGTAATTTATGAAAATCTTATCTCTTTTGCAACAATATAAATCATCTTTAACGAATCAAATAGTCTAACCAAGGTTTTAAACAAAATCGAAAAGGAGCATAAATCGACCACAAAATATTACTAATCTCTCGAATACTAGGGTGGGACCGCAACCGTGATGACCTAACCGCAACCCGACTATTATTTCCAGAACACCTGAAACTGAAAAGATTGAAACATAGAACGCATAAGTTGATCGTCCAACTTAGTGAGTCTATGAGTGAATTTGCATGGTGATGTGTGAATGCAGCATATATATAACATAATCATGTTATCAAGCAAATAAACATATATTCAAGACGGAAGAAACACGGAATTCACATAACCAAGAATTGCTGATGCCGTCCTCCACTTACCCTCCATCCTTAGTCTGATATCCATCCAAACTCACCAAGTAAGGAGCGACCTTACTATCAAAAATGCATCGACATGTCTTTGCCGGAGTTTGTCCTTACTCCCCAAGTGTTCCTCCCCACTTGGGTTGTAAGAACAGGCCTACGGGTAACCGTGACAATCCTGCCGGCCCTTGCCGGCCAGGTTGGCATCGGGTCCATATACCAATCAAAAGGGGGCCCACACAAAATCGAAAACAAACGGAAACATATAGTCGGAAACAAACGGAACATAACATATCAAACATATTAACATATTATCAACATTTAATAACTTATCAAATGAAATTTTGGGTATCATGAGAATTTCGAAAAATATATTCGCAACTAGTAGATTCGGATGTAGCATGTATTTGGATAATCATGTTGAAATGCTAAGTGATTTCATGCGAGTAATGTTGACCTAATAAGTCAACCTATTCGTGACGACATGTAAGAAAAGTTAGAATAAAATTCATGCTTCGATTATTAAGAGCCTAAGTGCATGTTTGGACTCGATCTACTAGCACATCGGACCGACATGCAAATTAAACACACAGCGCTCACCTTTGTCGCTTAGTATAGCGACTAAAACTCCACAAATGATGCATATCCGAAACCTGAGCAAGTACGTATACGACTTAGAATGTATCTAACAATCTTACTAAAACGTAACTAATGAAATCCTACACAAGGATTGCCTAAACTAACACATCGCACAAAAGTGTTTAAAATTTACGACATCAACTCCACTTAAAAGTTATTATTTTCAGAACTCAAAATTCTAATTTCATAAAACAACGCCAAAACAGCAAAATTTTCCTTTTATTTTCCAGATTTACAAAACAACCCCTAAACTTGTATAAACATCCATTTTTCTGAAAAATTTGCAACAAACTTTAAATCAAAAGATTTTTAACTAAACCCATATCGAAAATCAAATAAAAGTGTTAAGTATCTTTTTACTTCAAAAATCGAACCTTTAAATTCCCACAAGTTTAAAACTTTTCAAATATACCCTCATAGTTTTGAATACTTAAGAAAATCAACTTTCTTGAAAAATAATTCAAGATCCAAGCATTTCAGTAATATTTAAAAATAATCAAGCATAATATAAAACTGAAATTAACAATAAGTTTTAATAACTTTCCACAAACGAAACAAAAAGTTCTTTAATTATAAACTTTCTTCGAAAAATTTACAAATATTCAATCTAAAAACTAAAATGAATAAACCACTATTTCAAATCAATAAATCAAGATTTTATAAAAGAACCATGTAAAAATTAGCGACAAAACAGCGCATTTGATCCCTTATTTTCAGATTTACAAAAATAACCCCAAAAGTTTTGAGAAAAATAAAAACATCAACTTTCTTTCAAAAAGAAATCAAGATCCAAACATATAAGAAATATTTAAACAAAACCAAAGCAAGTCACACTAAATATTACATATGAACTCAACAACTTATCACAAGGACAAACTAAACTTCTTCAACATATATTTTAAAGAGAAAAAAGTAATATCACAAAGACTAAAGAACACATGCATAGATGTCTTTTTACCCAAATCAACGAAAGGGGTGAAAATTTCTTCATTTCCAGAACTCCGAAGGTGGGGGTGGCAGCTCCGGTGGCGGCTCCGGTGGTGGTTCATAAAAAGGCCTTCAAATCCTTACTTTTCACCATTTCCTAACGGCTGTCAATTCACTTCGGGAGTTCCAAACGACGATCCGAACGGTCAATATGTAGATCCATGTGTGTAGGACATTCACGCAAAATTTGGGCATGATCCAACGGTGGAAGAAGGCGGAATGATCGAAAATCCGAGGCTGGGTTGAGTATACCCGAAAACTCTCTTTCTAAATGTTTTGTCTCTTTTCTCTCTTTTATTTTCTCTCTAATTCTAACTTAACTATGAACTCTAAGGTGTAAAATGAGTGGAGAGAAATCTGAAAATGAGGAGAAAGGTGTTTAAATACACCTTGGGAAGATGGGAGATATAATTACTTCCCATAAAACAAGCCAATGCATGTTCATCTTGGATAGAGAAATCTCTCTAACCAAGAGGCATGCTTGACCACTCCCTATGGCAGGCTAGGAGAGCTATAAAGGCTCTCCTATTAGCTGCAATCAAGTATGGGGCGAAATTTGCACTTTGCCCCCTGAAGTTTCGATAAAGTGCATTTTTGCCCCAGAAATTATTTATTTTGCACAATAAAGTCAAAATATTTTTCAAAAGAGGTATACTATTATGCTAAAGTAGTTTTGTGCTTTTAAAACATTTCAAAGTTAATAAGGACATATGACATAATTAAATTGTATATTTTAGTTCAAATTAATGTTTAACTTTGAAAATAAAAAGTAGCACATAAATTTGGATTAAAAATCCAAATCAAACGGGTTCGAAATTTTGGGGGCGTTACAGATATAGATACAACTCAGGTTATTAAAAATCAAATCAACATACTTTGCTTGAAAATTTAATTAAAATTGTAGGTTATATATATGGTTTGTACATTGAGCTAGGTTAATTACTCACATCAGATCAATTGACCAATTGTTACCTTATGGTTATGCATATTGAGCTAATTCGAAATCAAATTGATGCTTGATTAGATATTAATTAATTAGTCAACCACTTGATTCTCGATTTTTAACATTAATAAACTAATTGTTGATCTAGCTAGGGGTTATGCACATCGATAGGTTAATTATTCGAAACCAAACTGATACTCGAACTTAATTAATCTCTAATTAAAAATTGTGAATTATATATATGGATATGTATATTGAGGTTAATAGCATTTTAATTACAAAAATAAAAAATAAAAATTTTGATTTATGTCGCTAAAATTTTTAAATCGTTGCTATATTCACATCAATTCAGCGACGAAACCTTAACTCCGTCACTAATATTTTTTAATCAACGATGGAAAGTAAATTCTCGTCGCTATATTCATATCAATTCAGCAACGGAACCTTACTTCCGTTGCCTATATTCATACAAATTCAGTCGCTAAAATTGTTAAGTCAGCGACAGAAACATAATTTCATTGCTTAATTAATTTTTTTAATTTTATTTTTTATTAGGCGGTTCCATAGCGACGGAATAGCGAGGGATCTAGGAACTGAAGTTTTAGCGATGGAATTGAGTGATGAATAAACGACCCGTCGTTTTTTTGGTCCGATTTAGCGACAGAGTATTTTAGCGACGGAATATCGTTTTCGTCGCTATTTTAGTACAAATTAGCTACGGAACTCCTTTCCGCCACTAAATTCCGTCACTAAAAACAGTTTTTCAAGTAGTGTATTAAATACGAATTTATATGCTACAAATAAAAAGGGTTGTCATATTCATTTTACATTGTTTTAATTAGGCTAATATGAGATGTCTTGTAACGTACAATTTATTTTAGTGCATCAAAATTCTATTGCTTCTTTCAGGGTGCCATTTTTATAATAATTAAAGCTGTTTTTTTTATATATTTGCAAACACCTACTGTTTTTGAATAAAAATACTTATTTTTTACTTTTACTTTAAGAAACTATTTTTGAATTTTCAAAAGCATTTGCAAACACCCGATTACTCTCGCTTAATCACAAATAGATCTAAAAATTAACTTGATTCTATTTTATCATAAGTAAATAAACTTAATTATGTGGTCGGAACCGTACCGAAATCGAAATCGAAATTTCGGTACGTAACATATACCAAACTGAAAATTTGATTCAATATACGATATGAGCTACATTACCTAACCATGTTCACCTTCAATTTTTGATAATACCGCCAATTTACCGAACCATATCGATAACGTTTTTTATCAATACTAAACTTTCCTCTCTCACTTCTTTCATTCAATTACGGCACTACACAAGCGAAACCCCTCTTCCTCAATTCATATTTAATCGCTAACTACCACCACCACCAGCGCCGCCGCACCGCCGCACCGCCTTCCACCACAACCTCCTGTTCTGCCATCTCTCTCTCGGCCCAGATTAGTAAGTTACAGAGGTACGTACTCACAACCTTTCTCAATTCAAAATCAATCCTCAGCCACCACCCCCACCCGTGCCGCCGCAGCACCACCCCCACCGCACCGCCGTCCGCCGCAACCTCCTCCTCCTCCATCTCTCTCTTTCGGCCTAGATTAGTAATTTACATAGGTACAACTCAAATTTTAAAACCCCAATTTTATTCCTATTTTTGTTAAAAAGTTAATTAATTTAAAACCCAAATTTCAGAAAAGTAAGAGGCCCAATTTTTTTTTGTTTTTTCTGTACCGAATCACACCGAACAGTACAATTTGCCAAAATTTTCGGTTTGGCAAACGGTACGAGATTCCAGAACACTGAACTAGCCGGTATACCGAAATTCGGTACGAGTCAGTTCGGTTTTACGGTTTGCACAGGCCTACATTTACTATTCTCATTGAAGCATTGTTGTCATATATTCAGTTTCACATAAAGGTTAATCATTTGGCGATTAAGTTTCATGAAACTTGGAGATTATTTGTTGATAAAATGGATTAAACTACGAATCAGACGACAAATAAATACTAATTTGTGAGGGGTTTAATAACATTTCATCTGCATACGCTAGCTTTACACGTCCAATTAAGAAAGAGTAGTACCTTTGACTGTTTTGTACCACAAACGTGCTACACAGGAAACAAAAGGTTCCGCCTCCTGCCCCGCCCCTCCGCCATGGCTCAAGTGGCTTCAACTTCTACTGCCGTCGTCCTACCAAAGTCCTATCATTTCAATTCTCATCAACAATCACGGACATTTATCAAATTTCCCTTCAATAATAAAAGTCGCCGAAGTCACAGTTTGTTTTGCGAAACAAACAACTCCAGTCCAGTAGACTCCCCTACAACCGAGGTAATTTCACTATGCTATTTACTAAAATATTGTTTCACTTGTAATTTAATTTCCCCCAAATTTTATTCCAGCTAAATTATTACTCTTGAATTTGTCAGCTTAGGATGATAACCTATCTTTGTAATTGTGCAGGAAAATGGATTAGCAGAGTCTGAAGCTGAAATTAGTGGAAAGCCGGCTACAGAAACAGCTTCATCCACTGGTCCTGGATTCCCGGAGTATCCAGACAAAAGTTTTAACAGGCGAATTGCAGTGGTTTCTACACTTGCTGCTGTTGGACTTTTCTTGTCGGGACGACTGGACTTGGGCGTGTCATTGAAGGATATCTCTGCTGCTGCATTACCATATGAAGAGGTTTGCTCTTTTTGTGTCCAATTAAATACACAGATTTGTAAGGACTAAATGGATTAGTATTACAGTATATCATCTTAGTGTACTATTGTATTGTGTTAATATCTCTTATCTAGTGACTAGTGGTGACCTTAAATTCTTTATTTCCTGATGTTTGAATTTAATGTCGTCAGTCACCAACAATTTTGCCTTTCCTTAATGGGGACTTGATTAACATTATTTCCTTCTCTGATCGTTGGCTTGTGAAGTTTTCATGAGACTGAGTTATGTAATGGACATTTTGGTTTCTTGTTGTTTCAATCCTTTTGTTTTTATATGGGTTTAACAATGTAGGCTCTTTCAAATGGCAAACCTACTGTTGTCGAGTTCTATGCAGATTGGTGTGAAGTATGTCGGGAATTAGCTCCAGATGTCTACAGAGTGGAACAGACATACAAGTAATTATTTTAATTTTTTAATTATACTTGAGCACTGACTCAATATATATATGGGTAAAATGCACAATACTCCTGTGTTTTGCAAAATCTGCATGAACTCTGTTATTATTATTTTTTTTTTAATGAAACCTCCTTTATGTGTTATTTTTCCTTGCACAGAAACCCAAGCATATATGAGCTGATTAATAGTGCAATTTGATAATGGAAACATATCCAAGTCTTGTATTGTTGCACCTGTCAAGCGAACTTTGAAATCCCTGAACGACTTCTTGAGAGTTCAGACATACGGTCCATTATATTAGGAAAGAGGGTATGAGTATCCAAATACTATATGCAAAGCATGCTTAGCTTGTCAGTACTCAGCGTGTAGCCATTTTTATATCTATTCCACATTGACTCTTTGGGAACTTCCCATGATTCTGAACTTGTAATTTCATCTGTATGCATATGTGGTATAATAAAGTATAGCTCTATATTACATTGACTCTCTAACAAAGTTCCCATCATTCTGAACTTGAAGCTGTATCTGTGTATCTATACAATTGCTTTTACAGTCCTTGATTTCATTTATATACTCAACTTGTGATTGCAGTATAACTTACTTGGTCATATATTTTGTATCTTAAAGTATAGTAATTTGTGAATTCAGGGACCGAGTAAATTTTGTTATGTTGAATGTTGATAACACAAAGTGGGAACAAGAGCTTGACGAGTTTGGTGTTGAGGGTATACCCCATTTTGCTTTCCTGGACAAAGATGGTAATGAGGAAGGGAATGTCGTAGGCCGCCTTCCAAAACAATACCTTGTGGAAAATGTTGATGCCCTTGCTCGAGGAGAAGCAACTGTACCTCATGCTCGTGTTGTGGGACAATATTCAAAAGCTGAATCAAGGAAAGTTCGTCCAGTTGTTGATCCAAGAAGTCACGGATAGGAATATTTTAGTTGTAATATTGGAGTCCATGAAGCAAAAAAAAAAGAAAATTAAGTTCTCTACTGCTCAACTGAAAATAAAGTGTGACTGTAAAATTTATAACTTATTGGGCTACTTTTCACATGTATGAATCATTTTTAAGATTTCTAAGAAGTTCTCGAAGCTCGAAAATCTTCTCAGTCGAAGGAGGTAATTAATAGTGCTTATTGTGAGTTCTATAAGTCATGTCATTTTTATGCTATATTCCTGTTTTTCCTTGAATACAGAAGTCGCTTTTCACGTGTTTACCTCATTGTTTCTGCTGTCATTTCTGATTCATGGTTAAAAACTCTGGTAAGCTATGCAAAATCCTCATGGTTGTTTTGACAATGAATTTGACTTCGTTACATTTATGCTTCAATGAATTTCATCTCATCATATTAATAATCCCAATTGTAGAGATAACAGTGCATCCAGTAATTATATGTTTCTGCTGCAAATTCTTTTCTTGATACTTGTAGAGAGTTCAATTTAAAACCAGTAATTTTCTGACCAGACCTCACTTCTTTCATCTTAGTTTACATTTTACACAATGTTCTTTTCGACTACTAAGGATCAAGATGCAACAGATCTTGATCAGCCTACATCACCCACGACAGATTTCAGGAAATTTAGTTGGACCTTTTTTTAGCTCTTTCAGTTCTTGTGATTGCAAACAACCGTAAACCTAAAAGCTTCTTGTACAATCTGGGATCCATTTTTCTAAATTACACTTGTAGAATGTATACAACAATGAGGGTCACACAACTTTATATTCAGTTACCGAGCTACATGACCCAGTAAGCTATTCACTGATGGCGAGCTCTGCTCACTCAACCAAGCACCCTGTACAGAAACAGGGGAACTCTCCTTTACCTCCTCTGTTTTCTTCAACCCATCACCTCCCTTCTGCTGAACAATCAGCCTCCTACTACTTATCCCCGTTTTCTTACTCGTCTTTATGTTCATTGATTTCTCACTTCCAAGGTATGGAGATGAAGAAGAAGAAGCCACAGATGATCCCAAACACATATTCTCATCTACTGGTGCCCAACCACTGAGCCTGATTTGCTCTAGCTCATCCGCCACTTCCGTCATTGTAGGCCTCATGTCTCTATGAAATGCAAGACATCGAAAAGCCAGCTCAGCCACTTTATGTACAGATGTAAGTGTCCAAGCATCTCTATTCGGCTCAAGGTATGTGTCAATTATCTCATCAACACGACCTTTTCCTATTCTATCAACGGCTAGTGCAGCTAAGTTGATTTCGCTGTGAGGTCTAGAAAAGTCGACTACTTTCTTCGCTGTGATTATCTCCACAAGAACAACCCCAAAACTGTACACGTCACTTTTATCCGAAAGATGGTAGTTCTGATGATATTGAGGATCGACATATCCGGGAGTTCCTTGTGGTGCAGTCGAAATGTGAGAGTCATCTGTCACAGTCATCCCAAATCTCGAAAGACCAAAGTCTGCTACTTTTGAGTTGAAATTGAAGTCTAAAAGTATATTACTAGACTTAATGTCTCTATGGTATATGGGAGGATTCATGGCCGAGTGAAGATGGGCAATAGCATGAGCGGTTTCAGCCGCAATTGTCAGACGTATTGTCCACGGTAACACAGATCCCCTTTCTCTTTGTAGATGCTGGGATAAGGTCCCGTTTGGCATGTACTCGTAAACAAGAATTTGCTCTCCTTTCTCAATGCAACAACCCAATAGGCGAACTAAATTTGGATGACTAACAGAGGAGAGGAGTTTGATTTCGTTCATGACTTGATCGACACTGTCGTGATCTCGATGTCTTAATTTCTTGATTGCTGCCCACTCGTCATTGTGGAGTTTCCCTGCGTAAACTGTGCCGTAGGCACCAGTTCCAAGCCTTTGTTTTTCACTGAAGTTATTTGTTGCTCTTTCGATTTCTTTGTAAGGATAGGAAGGGATACTGGAGTTTCCAGCTGCTTCAGAGAGCAGGCGCTTTAAACTTAATCTGGTTTTCAAATTTGTAGACCGTTTCTTTATGCAGTAGCAGAGGAAAGACAGGGCAGCGACGAATGATGCTCCGGCTATTATTCCTACAAATTGAAAAGAATGCATTAGTCACTTTAAAATAGTTAAAAGGATGTAATTTGGATGAGATAATGTTGAAAAGAAGTGTACCTGCAATTAGAATGCCTATATTAGTTCCACCACATTGACCAAAGATGAACCGTCGAGCATTGCAGTCAGAAACTGATACATGAAAAACAACAGAGAAGAAACATTAGCAGGATGAAGAATAATTACTACTTGAAATCAAGGAATTCAACTAAGAATGTATTGAGGGCTCGTTTGCTAGCGCTTCTGCTTTTTTAAGCTTTTGAAGGGCCTGAATGCAAATACTTCATCTTCTCAAAGGTCTTTATAAAAGTGGTGTAGAAATTTGAAGTAATTCTTATTCTGCATTTTAGTGTTTGGATGTGTTCTGTCTTCCCTTGAACAAACTCAAGAAGCACCACTAACAAATAACTTTTGAAAAATGAAAGTTAAATTGCTTGTTTGCAACTTTAGTATTTTTATTTTTTATTTTTGTTTCCAAAGTATTAAAATTTTAAAAAAAAAAAATATTGGGTGTCCCAAGTTTTAGATCTAATTTGATCTATTTTGGACAAATTATGTAAGATCATGTCTTTCTAAAAAGGTATTCCTGACAATAGAAGTGAGAAGCAATTTTATCAACTGGTCATGTTTTAGATTTAAAATGTTTTTACGACCATGTCAAATGTCACTTTCCATAAACTTCTGGAAGCTTTTCTAAAATGACAAAAAAGAAATCTTAATATAGAAGGGCAATCTCCAAAAATGAAAATTAACCAGTACGGTAGATGTGATCATGTTTGCTATCACAGATAAAGGACCAAAGTTGAGATTGTTTGCGATCCACGACTTCTCTTCCTCTGACTTTTACATTTTTATAATTTGTAATCTTCTCTCCATTATCATAGTCGTCATTATTATAACATTATTTGAATTGTAGAAATTTTGACTTTTCTAATTTTCGTAGCAAATCAGATTTAGCTTATAGATATTTATTCTTTTTTGTCATTCTCTAATACTTTGACTAAAAGCCAGAGATCAAATAATCAAGATTATTAGTAACAAAACTGCAAATAAATCTTCCTACACGCCATATTTAGACTACTACTTATGTTATTAAGATCATTTTTAGACTACTCATCTTTGCTGAATATTGAAGTGCAACTTTTTCTTATTAATTTAATGAAGTTGATCACTCCACCTTATCTATTCTTTAGTCAATTCAGTTTTGATCAACTAAATTTATTGCAGATGTCACAATTAAAATGAGGTAGTATCAATTCTATCCCAAAATTCAACTTTTGATCAAGTTGAAGTTTAAGGCAATCGGACAACTCAAACATCCAAAACCCATCAGCTTATTTGACCAAATACCCAAGCCTGAGGTCAAAAATTCCAATTTCAATATTAATAATATATTTATCTAACTCTATCCTTACAAGTTGCAATGCTACAAAACCAAAGCTCCCATTTTTCCTTCCAGTTTGGTCAAATAAGGGCAATTAGGCAATCCAAAAACATCATCTTCCCAAACAAAAGAATTATTAGTTCTACATTATTGGGTCATCAGCTTCTTTAATCTCGCGCTTTTAAAAATTGCACATTGAGTCACACTTCTTTAAAATATTTTGCACATTAGGTTTTGTATGGCAATCAATTTTGCATTTTTGATATGATAACTTAGACGATTCTCTGTGTGCAATGCACAAGTCCATTCTCCTATTGGCATGTGCCCACATTTTCTTTTATTTTTTAATGCCTAAAATGATATGGTACTTAACAAAGTGTGTATGCGTCATTTTGAGAATATACTCGTGCATTGTCACGCCGTGTAGCATCTAAGTTCCCATTTGGTCTCATAAAATAGTTTCATTAATTAATTTTTGTGTGAGGATTATCTCAATTTAGCATTTTTTATCCAAATTTGGACGAAGAAAGGCAAATAACCTAAGAAGAAAAGCATGTTTACAAATACATCTTAATAAAGTGCAGGACTAAAAATGTTGAGGGTTGTGTTCTATAGGACTAAACATGCAAATATCCATCTGTTCAAACTCTAAAAATGCTATAATGACAAATGAAATAATAGACCTAATAACAATAATAATTTTTAAAAAAAAAACTAACCTTTCCGGCAACCATCCCCACCGGCGAAACCATCGCCGGCGTATCCTTCTCTACACTTACACCTAAACCCCCGCCGCCCCCTTCCACGATCCACCTCCGTACAATCCGCATCCACATCACATCCACACTCTCCATCCAACCACCACCCCAACTCCACCATCTGAAACTCCAACGAAATCGTCGAACTCCCATTCCCACTCGCCGCAGCATTCTCACCCAAATCCACCATTATCGAAGAAAACACAACACTGCAATTCCCTTTACCAATCACCTTTCCATAATCCAAAAACTCATCCCCGTCCTCAAGCCCACCCGAATAACAACTAATCCTATTACTGTCATTAATTCCCGACCCGAATCCACACGCTTCATAATCGAGTCCGGACCTAGCTAACCGATTCGGAATCACGCATTCGTTGAGTGCTGAGGTGCAGTTCTCTAACAGAAGACCGTTACGCCACGTGGGCGCGAAGTTTTCACGGAATAGTACGGCCAGTTGTTCAATCGGACGGTCACATTTCGGGGGAAGGTTGATTAAAATATGATCGGCAGTGAAATTGTGAACGGAAAAACCATCGATTTGGATAATTGAGGAGCTGTTGCTGCTATTATTAGTGCAATTTAACTTGATTTGACATTGATCGGAAAATCCAAATGGGTATTGTACGCTATTTTGACCGCAAGTACGGGTACAATATGCAGTTGAGTTGGTTATATTTTGGGCAGATGAAAACAGGGGAAGAATTGAGATGATAAAACAGAGTATGGTCAATTGATGATGATGATTTAAAATCATTTTATGTTATGGTGTGGAATTGAAGGATGGTGATTACGAGCATGATGAAAAGGGAATGGAAGCAAAAACGAGTGAAGGATTAATAATAGGAGAGAAATTTGAGGAAAGGGTTGACTTAATGTAGGTGGGTAGAAAATTTAATGCCTTATTAATGTTTCTGTGTAATTGCTCTGTCATTTTATTTTTGAATTGCTGCGAGAAGGAAGAAGATGGGTTTAAGTTTATGTTGGGTTGGGTATTTGATGTTGGTTGGTTATGTGAAAAATACACACTTTACCTTATTATATACTAGCCGATGTGGCAAGCAGAACTCGCGTGTGTTGAATTATTTGAATTATAATTTATCCTGACATATTAATTTTTTGTAATATATCAGACTAATTTTGAATATGCAAAAAATATATGCAAAGATTCAACTTAGAAAAGTTCAATCATGGCTTTGTCATGATAAACAAAGTGAAAAAACGTAGTTTTTTTATCGAGCAGTTTTTGTGTTTTGTAATTTTAAATTTTGAAAAAAGGGTCATTTTGAAAAGTGATAATTTTTTGATGTACCATGGTGTCACAACCGTCACTTTTTGAGTAAAACAGGCTTCTCTTTTTTGATAGTATAGATATACTACTATTCTTTTACTTATTCTCAATTTGGCGCAAGTATTGAAAGAATGGCACAAAAATTTTGGGGTAAAAGTTAAGAAAGTGAAAAAATTAATTTATTTTTATATTTTTGTCATAAAAGGAGTTGTTGAGAACTTATTGGTTTACATGATACGGGTTATATTTTAATAACGTAATCTTATTCTCATTGAGATTGACCAATCCCAATCCTATCGGGAGAAATACATTAAATCGGGCTTCAAAATATTGAGAAATTAAAAAATAATAAAGAGAGAAACTCTAGCGAATTTTGAGCTTTATGGCCTGTTAAGTTTTTTTGTTTTTCTTGAGATTTTGAATATAAACACTAGTATTAAGAATAAACTAATTATAAAAATTAATATTAATTAAAAAAATATCGTATCTCATGATCTATTAATCATCTTTAACAACAGGTTAGCTGCAGACTGCAGTAAACTACATTGGACAATTGCAGTCCTTGTAGGTTTCATTAAACTACATACCGTTTCTATAAGGGCAAAGTGATGTTGACTTCAAAATAAATGGGATTGGGACTTGGGACCGTTTACTTTTATCGGAATAACTATATATAAGAAAAACACATTATAAACTTTTCTAACTTTATTAGAAAGATATTAAAATTATGCTTCTATTTCAATCATGTTGGTGATATTGATCAACTTTAACCTTTCTATTTGTGAATTATAAGCTTGTTTAGAAGTTTATCGAACAAATTAATGAACACCAATTATATGAATTTGTATAGCATCAAATTTATCAAATAGTTAAGATATTTTTAATTGGTCTGTGTAATTTTATACTGCGACTTATGTATTCAAAGATAGAAAATTATATTACTTGTAACCAAAAACATCCATAATTGTAATAATAAAGTTATATAATTGTTGTATATATTTATATATTGTTGTTAATTTGGGGATACTAAATGTCTATTGTGGCTACATTAATCTTATGTTTCAAATAGAAGAAGTCAATTGCAATAAAAAAAAATGCAAAAAAAGGAAAAAGAATTTGGGATTCGTTATGGCATGATCTGGGGAATATGAAATCGTTAGCCAAAAAAAAAAGCCCCAACAATCCAAAACCGCGTCGATTGGGCCTTAACATGCCGTAGCCGTAGGACATTCGGGTGTCGGGCCACATGAGCCCATATTTATTTAATAATGCTCGAGTACCGCGTGCAGAGTGCCTAACCTTCTGTTGATTTTGAAAATTTCTCAAATAATTATCCTTTTGAAAATGATTATATATGATAGTATATTAGATTCTGGAAAAAGCTCTAACTTTTGAATGTTAATGTAATAGTTTATTATTAATATAACATTCTCGCTTTCAAAAATAAAATTTTCGTTTGCTACATGCAAATTCAATCTGATAAGTTATTATATGAATTTATACTTTGTCAATTGAGCTAAATGTAAAAGCATATATACCTTATGTTTTGTCTAACTAACAAAAAATTCCTTGTATTATTTTAACTAAAAAAAACCCATGTATACAAGGGGTGATTTTGCATTTCCCTCGTTGTCTATTATCAGGCTTTAAACTTGTAATATCAATGAAGTTAATTTTGGACTACAATATTTTAACTATATTTATATTATTTAAATAAACTCTAATAAATTAATTAAGTTTTAATGTGGAGTTTAGAACGATAGTCTAATTAATTAGTAAGAAAATTGCCAGCTTGACCATTCATTTATGGAGTAACATTTTATTTATGATCTTGCATAGTTTTTTTAAACAGTACTTTTACTTGTAAAATGGACAAAATGCCATGACTCATTTATAAAATGGTATAAGTGTGGAGTTTTTCTTGATTTTCGCAATTTATCTAATTTTCTGATATTCTTTAAATGGATAAATTTTAATTAATTATTACTAAGATTGAGATTCATCTCTATAATTAATAATGTTTCCTTCAATTCTATTTAGTTTATCATAACAACAAAGTGATCAAGTAATAGTATTTGTTATTTGCCAATGCTCAAATCATTATTTTAATGATGTCCGAAAAAGGTGAGGCCAAGATCCAAGAGGTTCTGGGTTTGAATATCACTTATATGGATTTTTCTTCTTGCTTAATACCAATGTTTGGATGGTTAAATTATATTTATGATTCTTCAAGTATAAAGTGTTTAATACTTATATTCCTCTTGACAAAAGATTTACACTTAAATCACTTTTATACATGAAAAGATTTACATCAATCAAATTTTAGACATCTTTTTGGCGGAATAATAATATGTGCAAATCACATGACATTCTGGAAGGGCATTTTCGGATTTTTCTTCGTGAATTAAATCTAAATATTATAAGACCTTAATAACCAAAAATATCCTTACTAAAAAGTCAGTGATTTGCACGTAATTGCATTTTTATAGGAAAAGGGCCAAAAAATTGGTCCATGATAATAATTTTTAAGGGAGGAGGGGAGGGGAGGGGGATTAAGTGTAAATATTTTGGCAAGAGGGACATAAGAGTAAAATAATTTATATTTAAAGGACCATAAGTATAATTTAGCATCATTACAATGAATTGCCAAATATATGAGGATAAAACACACTTTACACCCTCCAACTATAAGATATGCAACACTTCACCCATCAAACTATATAATGTAACAACATCCCCCCCCCCCCCCCCCCCCCCCCCAAAACAATATTTTGAACATAAAAACTTGAAATTATTGGAGTTCATTCATTCGAAATAAATGGATTTTAGACAATAAAGATATTACGATTAATGTGAGTAACACTAGTCTTACAGTCTATTAATTAGGTTGTAGAACAGTTCAACCTAAATTATAGGAAGTAGTCAGTTTACAATTATTTCTTATTAGTAAGATTGCCACTGCAATATTCATAATTAATAAAAGGCCCATACATATCTACTTGACGTAATAATCTTTTTAAAACACAAACTATTTGTAATATATAAATATAATAACATTTTCAAGTAATTGAGCAATGTATTTTCAAGTTTAACTTTATTTTTATTGAAATTGAGATTGTGATTGGTTTTACCATAAATCTTAAATGAGTTGTCATCGTGCGGAAAACGAGTTTTATCAAATTTATTAGTAAAATTATTTGATATGTACATGTTTACATGTTTACAAATTCACTTTTCAATTATAAGATCTTTTAACATTTTTAGATTATAGAAACGAGGTTGAAATGTCGGATATGACATAATAACAAATTTAAAATTTGGAGGTAAAGACATATACATGTTTAATAGAAAAATACACTTTGGATAAAAGAAATTATGGGTAAAAAATAGTTAAAATACAATAGACACGTACTAACAGGTAAAACAAGTTGTTAACTATTTGCACAAAAGGAAAAAAAAATAGCAAATTATAAGTGGACTCAAATTTTTATTTAAAATTTATGGGAGTAAAAATTGCAATAAATACTTTGAAAACGGGTAAACATGTTACTCTACCTACACTATTTCCACAAAGCAAACTTTCTCCAGCAATTAAATGCAAAATATTACTTCCTCCATTCCCTTTTACATGTCGTTTAAGGTTGTTTCACAAAGATTAAGAAATCATTTAATGCTCTAGATTTTAGGAAAATTAAAGGATAGTTGGACAAAATTACCCTTGAGAAACATGAGTAAATATTTTGAAAATTGGGAGATATTATATATAGTATTTAGGATTGAAGAAGGGTAAAAATGTCAAACTAGCATTTAAGCCTATCTTAAAATTCTAAAGTGACATGTATTGTGGAATTTTTTTTTCTTTCAAAAGTGACATGTAAAAGGGAGTGGAGGGAGTATCGTTTCGCCCATGACCTGAAGATCAAGAATCTTCACTATGCTTCTATTGTTCTGAAAAATTAGAGAAATGTTTACTGCAAGTGTAAGTTCGAGGAGGTATTCTATTACTCCCTCAATTCCATATTACATGTCGTTTAAGGTTTTTTCACAAGGATTAAGAAAACAATTAATGCTCTAAATTTTAGGCAAAAAAAAGTGTAATTGGACAAAATTACCCTTGAGAAACAATTAAATATTTTGCAACCCCCCTTAATCCATCTCTCTATTCCAACATTTAATGAAGAAGGGTAAAAATGTCAAAATAGCATTTAAGTTTATCTTGAATTTCTAAAGTGATATGTACTGTGGAATTTTTTTTTCTCCTTAAAAATACATGTATTGTGGAATGGAGGGAGTATATTGTATAAGGCGGTGAAATGCTACACGCCCTATAGTTGCGGGAGTAAAGTATATTTTGTTGACAGTTAATTTATACTAAAATATAATAATTCTCTCAACAAAAAAAAAAATTTAAAATAAAAGGCACGATTTAAATGACAGAAATTAAACTTCAATTAAACAATTACAGTACTTTAATTAGACAAAAGGATATTACCAACAAATAAATCACTACTTTTCTTTATTGTGCAATTGAATTTGGTAATATCCATATTAATTTAAGCAGAAAAAATCAATTTAAGATATAAATATTATCTGAAATCCCTTCACAAGTCGGAAAGGAAACTTGATTCACTTGAGATTCACCTCAAGTAAAAAGGAAACTATTTGAGTTATAATTGGAAAACAACTCATCGGAACTCAAAACTTCCTTTCATAATTCAATTATACTTCTTTAATTCGATCGCCCTAAATCTTATACTATGTATATATATTGGTCCCTTCACGCTCTTCATATTAATAATTGTTATTTAAAGAACACTTACAGAAAGTTGAGTATTTGATTGGTAAAAAATTTAAACATATTTAATTACTTTCTTGTTCGAGTCTCTACAAATTAAGATGAGTCCCGACCTACAATGGATGGATCCATTGCTCCAAACACCAATTTATGAAGTGAAAAGAAAATGCCAAATTCATAATCCCAAATACGAAAACGTATTTTGCAGCGAATGTATGGGACAACCCTTTTGTGAAACATGTTGGAAGAATTCCGAGCATGTAAATCATCAAGTTGTGCAAGTAAGTAATTTATTGCAATATTAATCACCAATCTTTCATATTATTATTATTATCTCTATTTTATATATATATGAACCAATCTTTTTAAATTCTTTTATACTACTTTTGATCATCTCTTGATTATATATTTGTTAGGTTTACGCAACCTCGCGAAGAACGGCAATAAACATTGTTGAAATAGAGAAACTTTGGGATGCATCCGGAATTCAAAGATACATTAGTAATGAAAAACAAGTTGTGTTTCTCAATCCACACAAAGAATCAGGGTCAAACTTAAAAAAACTAATTCAAGACCAAAAACAAACCGAAGAGCAGAACAATAACCTCAAATGTGAGACCTGCAATAGGAAGCTATTGGATTCCAAATACAGGTTTTGTTCAATTGCATGCAAGGTATAATTAAATAACTAACAATTTATGCAATTCTCTTTTTTCATATTAGATCATAACTAGTTCTAGCTAGTATTTAGTTCTTTCTTTTTTGCTACAATAGTAATTAACTAAAAGTAGTAAATAATTAAGTTTGATGTTGTCTTGCAGAAAACTCAAATAGACTCAATGTCCTTCACAATAGAGAAAACTCAAATGGACTCCATGTCCTTCACAATAAAGAAAACTCAAATAAACTCCATGTCCTTCAGAACCAAGAGAAGGAAGGGCATTCCTCGAAGAGCCCCATTGTTCTAAAACTCATTTTTATAGAGTAACTAGAAAAATGCACGTGTTTTGCACGTGATTAACTAATTTATTTTGATCAAATTAGAAAAGTGCACGTGCAAAAATTAATTAATCTCTTATGTTAGTTGAATAATATCATCATTTTTAATCATATTATGGTCTAAATGATATACCATATAATTTTTTTGGTTAAATCGCTGTAATTATTACTATTTTGTTCCCAAAAATTTAAAGTTATTATCATAAATATCTAAAATCAACCCTTGAAAATAAAAAAGTTAACTATAATTACTAAGTATTTCTAATATAAAACTACATGTCTACATAACTATTATTCTAAAACAACCATTTGAGTTAATGAATAATATCAATTCTTTTCTTCTTTGACTTTGATATTTTCATCTAAACCAGTTGGTGTTATTTTAATCCGTTCTTTCACCAATTTAACCGATTTTTGTGGTTTATTACATTCGTTAATCAATTCACTCATTTTCTCCGATTTGACCAAATTTTAGTCGATTTTACTTATTATTTTGTTGATTATCCCATTTTCTCGACTATTTCACCTTTTTTTTGTCATTTTAACTCATCTTTTTGTGGAGTTGTTTGTCAATTTGACCAGTTTTTTGTTATCATGTGTTTAGTAGATGTCATCCAATATTTTACCGATTTTCTTCATTGTTTTATCTATTTTTATCATTTTTTGTTGCTTAATTATTTTTTATTCAATCTAACCCATTCTTTTCATTTTTTTCATTAAATTAACATATGGCAAATGGCAATCGATCCTTTTATTATATATAATTCAATTCATTCATTTAAATCTCTTACAAGGAAATTAAACAAAATGGTCTTCTCGTAAATTTATAAGATTATTACAGTTAGTGAAATCGAGATACCAAAATCATAAAGATTTTGAGTTTGAACTCTATCAGAAGTGTGATCTATTTTTCAGTTTAATACACACCTAATATTCTTTATAGCCAGATGTTTAAATATGTTTAATCAAATTGAAAAGTGCACGTGCTTTTTATGTGATTAACTTTTTTTTTTTAAATTAAATTAGAAAAGAGCACGTGCTTTGCAAGTGATTAGCTAATTTTTTATGTTAGTTGAATAATATCATTATTTTTAATCATACTATGGTCTAAATGGCATACCACATAACTTCTTTGATTAAATCGCTTTAATTATTATTATGTTGTTCTAAAAAATTTAAAGTTGTTATCATAAATATAAAAAATGAACCCTTGAAAGTAAAAAAATGAACTATAATTACTAGGTATTTCTAATATAAAACTACATGTCTACATAACTATTATTCTAAAACAACCATTTGAGCTAATAATATCAATCATTTTCTTCTTTGACTTTAATATTTCCATCTAAACCAGTTTGTGTTATTTTAATCCGTTCTTTCACCAATTTCACCGATATTTGTGGTTTATTATGTTGATTCAACCATTTTCTCACATATTTCAGCTTTTTTTGCGTGACTAATTAATTTCTTATATTAGTTGAATCATATAATCATTTTTCATCATATTATGGTCTTAGTAACATATCACATAATTTTTTTTGACTAAATCGCTTTAATTATTACTATGTTGTTCCCAAGAATTTAAAGTTATTGTCATAAATACCTGAAATACAGTCCCCCCCCCCCCCCTTAAAGTACGAAAGTGGTATCAGTTACCCCCTAAGTATCAATTGTAACACTTATCCCCCCTCTGTTATAATTTTGTAATATTTATTCCAAAAATACCGACACCCCTTTCATAAATAATTTTTTTATCAAAATAAATTGCATCTTTATTAATTATGTAAGGGACGGGGGTAATTTTGAAATAAAAACTACAAAACTATAACATAAGAGGGGGGGGGGGGGGTAGTAAATGTTACAATTGATACTTTAAGGGGGTAACTGATACGACCACCATATTTTAATGGGGGAAACTGTATTTCACCATTACCTAAAAGGCTAAAACCAAAAGTTGAAAATAAAATATGAACTATAATTACTAAATATTTATAATATAAAACTACATGTCTACATAATTATTATTCTAAGACAACCATTTGAACTAATGAACAATATCAATTATTTCTTCCTTGACCTTTATATTTTCATCTAAACTTGTAACCAGTTTTACCGGTTATACCTATTTATTTATGAGTTCATTCATTTTTTAATCACATGCCTAATCTATTTTTTAACTAATCTAACATTTTCTTTCATCGATTTCATCTGCTTTTGCATTGAATTTACCATTTATTTTTTGTTATCCCAGGTTTAGTCAATATCATTCATTTTTACCAATTATCCATTTTTTGCCGGCCTACCCCTTTGTTTTATCAATTGCACCATTTTTTTCTTTAACTAGTTTTCCTTCAATCTAACTCATTTTTCCATTGATTTTACCATTTTTCTTATCATATATATTTTTAATAGAATTTTACCATTTTTCACCAATATTAACCATTATATGTTTTGATTATAAGTTTTTCAGTTAACTAAAGTAGTATTTTTTTATTCGTATAGCCCGAAGGTGGCCTTTTATTTTTAGATTCTTTAATAAGTTATGATTTCTTAAAAACTAACGAAAGAAATATCGAGTTTACTTGCTTTTACATTGAGTTTATCATTTCTTTTTTGTTATTTTAACTCGTTAGTTCACTATTTTTTTACGGTTTGTCCAATTTATTAATCGATCCATCCATTCTCAAACTAACCCATTAGATAATTTTTACATTTATTAATCAGTTCACTCGTTCTTTCCAGTTTAACCCAATTTTAGTCTGATTTTACTTATTAAACATATTTTCTCACATATTTCACTTTTATTTTGCCAATTAACTCATTTTGTTTTTTTTTTTTTTTTGTTCTTTTATCAATTTGATCCATTTTTTTGTTATCCCGTGTTTAGCCGATGTCATTCAATTTTTTTTACCGATTTTACCCATTTTTTTGCCGGTTAACCTTGTTGTTTTTATCAATTCACCATTTTTTTTGTTTGTTCTTTTATTGATTCGATCCATTTTTTTGTTATCCCGTGTTTAGCCGATTCATTCAATTTTTTTACCAATTTTACCCATTTTTTTGCCGGTTAACCTTGTTTTTTTATTAATTCGCCATTTTTTTTTTGCTTTAACTCGCTTTTCTTTCTGTATAATCCATTTTCCCATTGATTTTACTATTTTTATCATATTTTTTTTATCGAATTGTTGATTTTAATTATTTCTATCTTTTGACTTTTTGGGGCTTAAGCCAATTATACATTTTCTAGTTAACCAAATAGTACTTTTTTTTTATTCATGTAACATGAATGTGACATAAGTCTCTTTAATAATTTTTGAGGTTCCTTAATAAGTATAACTTTTTAAGAACTTTTCAAAGAAAATTTTGAAGAAATATAATTATTTTTTTATCATTAAGGTTTTATATAAAACTTTCAAACATAATTATAAGGTTCATGTAGGATAGACTTCTTGTCTAATTAGTATTTCTAGGATTTTTTTTCTTTTACCTTTTTATCATAAAATTAATTATCACAATATAATTTAAATAGGGGCATATTAGTCTTCACAAAAAAGGGAAGAAATTTCCTTATGCCAACTCGTATTTTTATATGTAAATAAAAATAAATAATAATATATAAATATAAATATATATATATATAATATAATATAATATAATATAATATATATATATATATATATATATATATATATATATATATATATATATATATATATATATATATATATATATAGAATAGATATAGATATAGATAAATATAGATAATCATGATTGTTGTTAGTTTACTTTTCTTAATAATCAATTCTAATGGGCTTCACCAATATGTTGTTAAAATTTTTATAGGGTCGAATTGTCGATGAGATGTGCATCAAAAATTGTTAATTTCTAAGCATTTTTATGAAGTCTTTATGTTCATTGGTCTACTTGTTAACAATATTCATATTCCCAAATGGATAGTTAGTTTAGCTTAGCTTTCCATCAATACAATATACTTCTACGACATAAACCTAGCTCAGAAATTCAATTACAATTAAGAGATTTGAAATCTTGCATATAATCAAACATAAAGAAAATTAAATAATTAATTACTTGATATTAATACTAAGACAAAAGTAAAGAAATTCAAGGTTGATTTTTTGAAAAAAAATAGAGTCTTTAATTTTTTTC
The DNA here is from genome assembly GCA_003313485.2 of Penstemon barbatus. Taxonomy (NCBI): domain Eukaryota; kingdom Viridiplantae; phylum Streptophyta; class Magnoliopsida; order Lamiales; family Plantaginaceae; genus Penstemon; species Penstemon barbatus. The sequence goes on from CM064880.1 coordinate 65,092,065, forward strand.
AACTAATATAAGATAAATAATGACAATTTATTATTCCTACAATAAATACAAAATATGCTATGAAAAAACATATACGACTTCTTCCTTCCCATCTAAACAATAAAAACAAAAAGAAAAGAATTTCCATATTTTCCAACGTTTAAATATTGGGATAATTTTCCGTTCTCTGAATGTGTTGTTCCTTAAAATAAAAAAAAAATTGTGTTTTGGGAAAAAAGCATTAAATTAACTTGCTTTTTAAATTTTCAAAATCCAGGTCGGCAGCGGTCTAGGAACGACAATTCCAAGCCACCAACGACCTGAGTTAAAAGTTTAATATTTTTTTCATTTCGGGCGTATTTTTATTATTTCTCTTTTCAATTTAAATTGATTTGAACTTCATTCTATAAAGTGAATGAGATACCCTAGGGCTGTCAATGGGTCGGATTCTGATCGGATCAGGCTCGTCCAGATCCGGCTCCATTTATATCGGATCGAATTCTGTCGGATTCGGATCTTGCTTGAATTGTGCTCGGATCTAGATTTTTTTAATCAAACGGATTTTGGTCGGATTTGGCCGGATATCGGATATTTTTCGGATCCAATAAATTTGTATTTTAAAAGTTAAAAGATGTGTTTTTCCTAAAATAAGTTTATTATCTTTTCAAATTTATTTTATTTTAGCTTCATTTTCAAAGTTTCTCTACTATATTCATATTTGTAGAATGAATATAATGGTTTAAATAAATTTATAAACGAATTATATATTACTATCTTCTTAAATTGACGTTGAAATATTATTAATGATACTTATTTTTATAAATCATTTTGTATATATATCTTTCTTTTTATTTGTTGTCGGATACGGATCTTTAACGGATCGGATCGACCTAAATCCATATTCGCTCCATGAGTTTCGAATTTCGAATCTTTATAATCGGATCAGGTCCATCGAATCTCTAATCGGACAATTATCCTAATAAATCGGATCGAATTCGGACGAATCCGGATTGAAATCCACCCCATTGACAACCCTAAGATACCCTATCCGTTGATTTGGATGCAATAGAGATTTTGTGCAACATTAATCACTCCAAAATCGAATTGGACGTCTATATCTCCTTTTTCCTATTGTGGACTTAATTTCTTCCTTTGTTATTATATAACTTCCTATTTAACTTGAAGCGGCGTCACGTGGCCTTTTATAATCCAATTAAACTTATTGGCCCAAGTTCTTATATATATTGGCCCAAATATTTTTTTTTTTATATTAATGAAAAGTTGTAAATACAAATAGGCAAAATTGCAAAGAAGTCCCAAATTAATTAGTGATTTTGAATTTTCGTCCCAAGCTATATAACTTAGTCAATTTAGCCCTGTAATTTTATATTTTTTTGAAATATCGTCTCATTTGTCACATGGATGCTTACATGGCATGATGTGGCTTATTTTATTATAAACAATTATATAAGATAGCAGAATTCGTCCCAAACTAATTATAAATTTTAATTTTTCGTCCCAAACTATATTAATTCGCGAATTTCGTCTCACAATTTGTCATTTGACATGAATTTAGTCCATTATTAAATTTCTAATTTTATGGAAATGACGATTCGTCTTTTACTCTTTTAAGGTCTAATGACAATTTATCCCCTATGATATTCATTATGTTCAATTTACCTCTTATAATTTGAAAAGAAACAATTTAAGGTGAATTGAATATTATGAATATTACATGGAAGTAAATTGTCATTAACTTTTTTTAAGAGAAAAAAAAAGTATTTATTTTTGAAATTAATGTCCGCTTTTGAGAAAAAAATCTATCTCATTTCATTAGGAAAAAATTGTTCATATTTTTGTATTAATAAATAATAAATATTTATAATTAGTTTGGAACAAAAAAAAATTCCCATGTCATTTCAATTACGGGACGAAAGTCGGCTTATTGATATAGTTTGGACGAAAATTAAAATTTGTAAGTAATTTGGGATGAATTTTGCAATCTTATATAGTTGTTTATGATAAAATTTGTCACGTCATGACATATGTTAGCATCCATGTGGCAAGTGAGACGATATTCCAAAAAAATATAAAATTATGGGACTAATTTGGTAAAGTGATATAGCTTGGGACGAAAATCCAAAATCGTTAATTAATTTGGAAACTTTTTTGCAGTTTTTCCATACAAATATTAAAATCTTACTTTATTTGTCTTTAATTAATTTATTTAAGATTTCCTTCATAATGAAGAGCATTTTTTCTTAGTAAAAGTTTTTCAAATTCAAAGTCAACATTAATGATCAGGTCGAAATACTTGATGATGATGTCGATTATGTAAACTAACAATATGGGTATTCTTTGGCTAAACTTAAATAAATATGATATTTTGATAATTACTGAAACTTTTTAGACGATAATATTACCTATTATTTAGATGCAAATAAGCAATTTTCCAGAAGGAAAAGAAAAGAATTCAATCCTAGTTCGAGCTAATATTTTAAAGAAAAAATCGCACTTTCCCCTAAACTTAAAATTTTGCACCGTTTACCATGGACTCACATTATTATAGTACTTTTATCTCTGAACTTTTTTTCGAGCAATTTTTCTATCAAAGTAGATTGCGTGACAAACATATGTCAGTTTTGGAGGATATTTTCATCATTCATCATTAAAATTAGGGTGAAAAGTGCAACAAGAATGTAAGTTTAGGAGGGAACGCTTAACTTGGGTATAAAGTTTAAGGGGAAAAACGTGATTTTATGATTTTGAAGTATCTTCATTAATTAATAAGTATACCTCTTTATTTTTCGAATGTCGAACTATTTTTTTCTCTTACAAATTGTGACAACTTGGGACTTAATTTGAATAATTTAATGAAAAACTTAAAAAATAAAACATGAAAGTATAGTGTATGCTCGGTTTTATAACCATATTCCACTTTGTAATATCTAAGTGTCTTACTAATATATGCAAATATATTTTATATTTGTTAATTTTGTACTAGAGTTTTTTTTTTCTTTCTGTATTGTATATCTGCGTATAATTTCAACTAAAATTTGAACATTCTATATTTTTTCCACTTTGAGATTTAATTGTTTGCAAATAATTGATGTTTGCCCTTAACTTACATCAATTTGCATCTTCCCCCCTAAACTTACACTCAAGTTGCATTTTTCACTCTAAAATTTTGTGTTGAACTTTCACCCCAAATTCTTTGGCCATAAAAATGCTCGGAAAAGAGTTTAGGAGTAGAGATGCAATAATAATATAAATTTAAGGTGGACAGTGCAAAAAATGCAATTTTCTCTATTTTAAATTGGGTTCTATTACATTTAGCTGCACATTGCGGCGTCGTATTTTCGGCACAACTTTACCCCTCTGTGCCAGAGACAACAAAAACCCTAGCCCTAAAACCCTGATACATTATCTATTATTCTCGGATTTTAATTGAAGAAAATCGAACGATTTTTTTCAAGGTTCAGGATAAATATGTCTGATAGAGAAGTGGACAGCGACTCCGATGCTCCTGAAGAATTCACCACAGAGCAGGTTCATTCGAAGTTCCATTCTAAGCCATGTGCACTTCCTTTTTTTCTCTTATAAATTGCAATTTTAACTTTTGTTGTTTCTTTTTAAGGGGATGCAAAAAGACGAAGAGTTAAGGAAAGTCGAAAGAGAAAACAAGGCTAGGTGATTTTTCATATTCTTTTTCCAATGTCTTTTGGGAGTAAAAAATGCAAAATTTCCTTTTTAGCAGTATGTTAAACAGGTTTGCTTAATATAATGAATTTTATTACCAGCTTTGTTGATGATACATTGGGATATTCTTCTCAAGTTAGGGATAAATATTACTGGGAAGATTTTAGATGTAACGATTTAGTAGAATGAACTCTTAATGCTAATTAGACAAGTTCAACAGTTTCCAGATGCTTTGGGCATTCAAGAAGTTGAATCAATAATGGGAATATAACAAAATCAAAATTGTGGTTGCCTATATGCTATTTGCTCTTCTCTTTATTTTGATGGAGGGGATTGTGCATATATGAAATGTGCATATCTCATTGTTGCTTAATTGTCTTTGTGCAGCTTTAGTTACTTTTATGTGCTTATGTCTTTATTTTTTAAGGTTTGAATTTGCCTTGTTTGTTGCAATTAAACTAGCTTGAATTGCTTCTTATCTGCAGTTATAGTTGTAGGTTGTTGTTTACATATTTTTAAGATGTTTACAAAACAATGTTAGCTTTGAGAATTATGCATCCTTTTGGGATATCACATTCTGGATGTACTTAGATAAGACATAAACATGTCCTCGATTTTTGGATAATATTGCGTACTACTTTCATATACTAAATATTGTTGAGGATCAATGAGTGTGTAACAAACAATGAACCTCTTTTAGGGTAGTTCGCGAGGGGAAAGAACGCCGTAGACAGTGGGCACAAAAGTTGACCCCACGGTCATTGCCCAAAGAAAAAAGCACGAAAGATGAAGCAGAAACTGAAACACGAGAAGAGTATCAGGAAAACAAAGGAATGCTGCCAGATGACATCGTCAATTTTCTTGCAACGCGTGAAAAGTATGTTCTCTATCTTTGTATGTCTCTGCATATCCATGTTTCTATGATACAAGTTCTTAAATCTAGAGTATGTTTCACCTGCAGGAAAGTCTTTACATCAGACTCTGAGGACGAGGAAGCTGACAAGAAACCTGCCTCAAGGAAAAAAAGGCCAAGAAAATCCGGGTAATCTCTCTCTCTCTCTCACACACACACACACACACACACACACACCACTGCCCATCTCATAAGTGTGTGTCATATAGCTGATGCAGTTTATAGAATTAAATTTTCTTATGAAGATAATGAAATTAACATTGTTTTTTGGTTTGTTTTGCAGGGAACCTGTTATTTTGAAGGACCTACCACCTGCTCAATGTGTACAAAATTCACTGGACTTTTTGCAGAAAAGAAAGATGCAGGTTTCAAGATCTTCCGCAGTTTTGAACAATTCAAACCAAGCATTGCGCTTCCTGTCCACATCTGGCTTGCTGAAGTAAAATTTGAAATTTTAGTTGTACTATTTAAAAAATTACTCAACATATGGTATTTATATTCAATATTTGCGTTTTGACAACATGAAAAGTGTACTTAATTTGAAGTTTAGAAATCCAATGGTTCTTGAGTGAGATACTGAGATGTAATCCCATTCTATGCACAACTGTAAAACAATTGAAATTGAGTTCAGATTGGCACTATTTTCTGTCCTTTGAGAAATCTTTACTATTGTGACATATTGTGCATCAAAATAGCTATTAACTAGATATAGTTCATTGATGGATTTAGGATATCCAACCAATGCATCAGCATATTGGTAGTCCTAAATCGTTCTTTTTTAATCAGTTGCAATAATTTTGTAAGTTTTACGAGATGCAACTTCTCATGATAATACATTGTCTTGTGCTTCGGACAAAGCTTTTGTGAGTTTGCATTTTGCACTATCCTTAGTGATATTATATTCTGATATGCTCTTAATATACTACTCTTCATCGTCAATTGTCATTAACCATCTCATTTACTTTTGTTGAAGTATAAAACAACCTCACTTTTAACTTTCCAATAGATGCACCTATACATTATGTTTGAAAATCAGCTTTGTGAGTTCGAGGTTCCAATAGATACCTGAGATTCAACTTTAGAGAGTAGTGCTCAATTTTGCTTTGAGATCTTTGTTCTTTTATACAACTATATATAATATATATGTAATAATGTAATATTAGTGGAGGGAAAATAATGATGTGATGGGACACTGTCTCTGATGAGGATAAAGGACTTTTAGTTGGTGGTATGTAGGAGTACACCACTTTCTCTTCTTGGTGGAGACATTTGATAAAGGATTCAATAAATCCCAGAACCATTCTCTTGTGCCGCAATCTTGAACCTAAGAGACAATCAAATCTAAGTTACATGTCTCTATCAATAAAAGAAAACCTAGTGGATTAGTTTTGTCTTCGTTTCAATGAGTTTTTATTTTAGAATATTGGTTTTGGAGGTTTGTACGAAACCTTTGAAATGAGATTTGGATTGGGTTTGAATGTTGGGTTGAATGTTCTGAAAACTTGCGATGTCATGTTATTTGGATTGGGTTTGCATGTTGGGGTTTGGGGAAAATAGTAGGTGGAAGTTGTTGAATCATGACTTTTATAAAGTTTGAGATGGGAAAAATTAATTTTTAAGGGACTAGTAGACGAAAGATCATCGTTGATAGAATTAATTTTCTTTATCACCGACTGACAATCTCCTCCCAAGATAATCCTAGTCCATTGCTACTCAGTAGTCAGTTCCACTGCAAATTTTGCAGCTAAAACCTCGTAAACGGTAAATCTATGGTCCAAGTCTCTGCGAAATTCTCAACGCAAGCCAAGCTAAACATTATCAAGATTCATCCCGCTCCACCACCCCCACACCAATATAATCATCTTTGTCAAAAACAGCTCCATCAAAGTCAATCTTCACCGAATATTGTCTGGCGATCTCCAACACTCCTGAACCGCAACATTGATATCCACGGCCCCCCCTCCGGCATCCTCCAATATAATCCGAGTTTGGGCTTATCTATACCACTCGAGAAACGCCTGCGACTGTTGTACAATATCAAGTGGCATATATACATCCTCCCCAAAAACACGCTGGTTGTGCCCCTATATACTCTAGTCTCATCCAAACGCGATTTGGGTTGGCTCTAGTCGAATTCTGCGGTTTGGCGAAATCTGGCAAAAACAGATCTGGCTTTCGGCCAAGTAATAATACTAAGAATTCGTTGTGTAGTTGCTGAGATATGACATGACAACCGATAACTACTTGACTTCAGATTGATGAATTATTTGGGGTGATGTATTATGGTTTTTTAAAATGTACTCTTGCATTACAATCTACATTTTCTTTATTTCCATCAATAATTGATATAAGCATCACATAATTCATAGAATATAAAAATGACTAATATAGCGCACTGGATTCAGAGAACAGAGTCCAATTAGATTATAAGTAACTGATTTTCTTGTCATTACATGTTGTAATTTTCATTTCATTAGATAAGAAATACTACTACAACATATTATATATATATATATATATCATCATATATGATGATTACATATAGAAAAAAACAAGAAATGTTGGGGTTCCCTTCCGATGATAGATTCTTCTGATCATGATATTGAGCCAAAAATTCAATACTTCGATCATTTCCAAGCAAGCAAGCAAGCATTGCTTCTAAGGGTAGGTGAAAGTGTCACCCAATTCCAGCAATTTCTCTTCGTAAGGGTCGGCATGAAGCGGTGCGAGCATGGCCTGAAAAGTGTTCTTAACTTTGTTGACGGTCTTGTGGTGGCGAAGGCGCCTGAGCACCACCTCTTTCTCCATTCTCTGAGTTGTAGACGATGATTTTAGAGCGAGTTGGCTGGAGACAGGACCACCAGTTATAGCACTAGTACTACTCATATGATCTTTATTATTGTTACCAATATAACTTATTTCTTCTTCTACTGACTCTTTGGAGATCAGGAAAGACATTTAGTGTATATATATTGAAGATATCATCCGATCCTCAAAGAGTATATATAGAGAGAGAGAGGCCGAGGTGTAGAAAAGATAATTGATTGATTGTATGTTTGTTTGTTTCTTTTCTGTGGGCTTGTTTGGTCCCACGGGTTTTAATTTAATGAAATAAACAAATTGGCATACGGTTTCGTGTTCAATTGTGGGCTATATGATAAGCACACAGCGGATTACTATTTTCTAATTTCGGACTTGTAACAAACTCTCTTTCTATATGAATATTTTATATATAGAAATACAAATGTTTTATGTATCTATCTATCATTATTACTAGTCAAATTAATTTGTCGTCAGGTCCTCCTATCAATTTCCTTGATGAATCAATTCTAAAGTCGGTTCGTTTCGGTTCATTTATGAAGTTTTGCTGTCTACTTTATTTCCTAATGCATACTGATACGCGGTCAATGGGCAATTACAATCTACCAATCCAAACACAAATTCAATTACTATTTTACTTCCCAAATAACACTTCATTTTCCAATACGGTTATTATTCTCAAAACTAAAAGTAGTAATTTGATATCACTAATTTTCTACCACTATTTTTAAGGCATAAATGTAAAATTGCTTAAAAGTTTTACATTTTCAACTCTTACATAAAATTCTGTATCAGAACCTAAGAGAGCAAAAAAAAAAAGAGATGGAGTAACATTTTTTACTTTCAAGAATAAACTTATCCTCTCTCAATTTTCAAAAATACATTAGGAAGACTTCAACTAGTGATTTTGAAACCTAAATTTTTGTCAATGGACCACAGTCTCGTGATTTTAAAACCTTTTCCATTATCATTAAATAAGCTTCAAACTTAAACCTTTTCCATTATTATGGATCTTCGACGTACTAAACCATATTAGTGGATGTCTTATATAAATATTAAATATGTGTATTCTTCTTCCGATAATAATCCACAGCGCTGCTTTATACAGTATCATTTATTCTGTTCAGCTCGGAAAAATAAGTTTCAAACAAAATTTGAATAAAAAAAGAGAAGAATGAAGTTGAGTCTCAATCAGCAAATTACCTCACCATTTACCCACTCAAAAATTATTTATAAAAACAATTGCATTATAAACAAGAAGGTAACAAAATACAAAATATATCCCGGTGTTACTTTGTTTGATCATCACTTTTGTTGTCAAGAAAACTCAACAAGAAACCACTAACAATCCTTCTTGCTAAAGGATGAGGAATGTTTCGACATAAACGCCCATCAACATACGCAACTATACCCGAAAACAAAAACTTTCCGATTCCCCATCTCCACACGAGCCAAACCTTCTGTTCGTCGCCACTCGCAATAGCTTCTTTATCTTCATCTCCCTTTTCTTGTCCCTTCCACTTGATTCTACCCTTTGCGATAGCCTTACCAGCCTGCTTTCTAAGTATCTGAATCGCAAAACTCACAAATAGATGCTCGCACAAAGTCAGCACAGTCGGTCCTATTCTCCATTCCTGCTTTCAAAGTCGGACAATCATAACTGAGTCCAGTGATTGTAGATACCGTACTATATTGATTTATCATTATATTGAGCACACTTCTTACCCTCTCTCCTCGTATGTGTCGAAGGGAATGAGATGTCGAAGATCCCCCCTTCAACAATGACTTGCTTGCAAGAAAGTCTTTTACACGTTCCATAATCTCCTCTATAAGAGAACTACTTGGAGGAAGGTTTTTGAGTATCACCTATAGCAAAGTAAATAAGATTTTGAGCATAATTATATTGTCATATTAACTAACTAGCTTTACGAATAAATTGTTTTACGAACACGAGATTACCTGGTTTTCAATTACTCTCACCCTAAGATATTCTTGTTTATACATTGTATCCAACATCGCTTGTAGGTAACCCTCAATGTATAACTGCATAATTCAACAGAAAAGATAAAAAAGACAACTTTGTACAATCCCAGTAAACCACTCGACTAAGTTACCTCGTCAACGCCAGGACTTCTGTCAAGTTTGATTTTCCTATCCGGCCCACCTTCCATGAAAGCACTTCCAAGAACCGATGGCTCCATAGCTAACTTAAGAACTCCTTGGTGAAAGCCATTGACCTATAGGAATATTATGTACTCAAACAAAACAGTCAACAATATTTTGGTACATTAATATTTAAATGATAAAACAGATATCTGACCATTCCATTGACACCACTTGTTTCTGCTCCCTTAAGAACAGAGTCTGATACTTCAGTGACTGCTGCAAATAGAATATTGGACCCCGCGGTTTTCAACTGCAAATGGAACACAGCGAAATTTTATGCAAATGCAAAAAGCATCAACTGGTTTTGAATTTAAAAGGAAAAAGACCTACAGTTTTTCCCAGATCACCGAAGTACCGCTTTGTTCCAGAAAAACCTTTGTTATCAATGAATTTGCTGATGAGCTTGAGCGTACCTGATATAATATATATTTAAATCAGGCTAGAATCACACTGAAATAAACAATTGTAGCAGTATCAAAATAAGCACTTAAAGAGACATTAATCATGTTCTATTCTCTTACAACTATATAATTTTTAAAAAAAAAACCTTTTATGTAGTTAAGTAATCATGCCAATCTTGTCCATCCATAGATATATTAAATTGCCATAAATCAATAAACAAAAGCAACATGGACTATGATTCAAAGGGATCAATCTAGTCGGGAGGTACCGCCCAAGGAAAGGAAAAGGTTACTTCCAGATCAGATATATTTAATTATAATTCAATCCTAATATATCAAAACAACTAACTAAACGGGTATAAACCACATGTGCAGGGCAACAACTATTCTGGATTGGACCGAATCAGAACCGAACCGAACCGATTTGTTCGGTTTTTTACCGAACCGAACCGAAATGTTCGGTTCGGTAAACGGTACTGGGTCTTAGAATTACCGAACCGGTCGAATACCGAAATTCGGTTCGGTCCGGTTCAGTCCGGTCCATTTGCTCAGCCCTATTCTGGATAGCTAGAATAAATGGAAGAAAATGGAAATTTAAACACCAAGTGGTATTTAAGAAACTAGCTAACTGGTCACCAAATTCGGACATCACCGCAGCACACATTGTTCTTTTGCTCCTTAATAAAGAGCTAAAAATTGCCCCAGAGAATCAAGCAACACTGTTTCACAAACAAGACTATTATACCAAAATTCGTTTACTTTACAAACAACTTAGCAATTTGATAAGAACATAAAAAGGATGTGAACAATTGTGCCTAATTTGGGCCTTTTTTTATTTTTCTAATACTTCACTGTTATATATATATATAATGTTTTATAAAAGTAAGTACCATTAATAATATTTCACTGTCAATTTGAGAAGCAAGTAATTTATAACTCGTTTATAAATTTATTTAAACAAATATTTCCATCTAAAAATATGAATATTAGTAAAGGATGTTTGAACATGTGAGCTAAATTTAAATAAAATTGTAAAGTTATTTAACTTGTTCTAGGAAAAAAATATTAATGTAATTTTTTAAATGAAAATTTTATTGGATCCGAAAAAAGATAAGATATCCGGCAAAACCGAACCAAGATCCATTGGATTTAAAAAATCTAGATCCGAGCACAATCCGAACAAGGTCCGAATCCGATATAAATGGGAGCCGGATCTGGACGAGCCTGATCCGACCAGAATCCGACCCATTGACAGCCCTAATTCAGATGTCCCAGTCACCTTAATAATGGAGACAATGATGAACAATTCTTGAAAGGTAGGCTAGAGAGAGAAAGATATACCTAAGGTCGCACCAGGAAGATTGACCAAGCCACTCGATGGATCAAAAAATACATCAAGGGAAGACGAAGCTAAATCATCAAATAAAGAAGCAAAAGCTGGTGGAAGCAATGGGCTTCCCTTTGCAATATAGATCGCTCGCATGGCATACCTATAAACAGAAAAAAATTATGTAAATGCTAAAACATTAAATCAAAAAAAAGGAACACAATAAATCAAAACCCAACAGATTACCATGAATAATGCTGTGCACATTTAATAGTCAAATCACGTATGGTTATCAAAGCATGTGTAACAAGGACTCCATTGAGCTCAACTGTCTTACTCTTAATGGTAGGTACCTGAGAAGATATGGAAAAAGTAATATGGAGTAAATATCAGCACACCAAAAAGGGTAAACCAATAGACATGCAAAAAGAGAAAGTGACTAATCACTCTCATACCTGAATCACACTATGAAGTAAAGACCTCAGTGTCTCTTGGGTTGAACTGTAGCTGTAATTTGAGTCTCCAGGAAGGAAGCTGGCCACTATCTTTAAAGTTAAAGAATGTAAATCAGATACAACCATAATAGCCACTATATAACGAGAGGAATGATTTGAAAATTATGAGGGTGAAATGAAGTAGGATCTCAAACCTTTACTGGGTGGATCTCAAAATGATCAAAGTAGTACTGTTGACGGGGAGACGTCGATTCACTGAGAGAACTTCTCCAGAACGAAACAATTTTCATTAGTGTCTCCTCGTCAAGGTTCAAGTCAAGAGGCTGCAAGGATGCCAGATTTTGACAAACAGTTTCATAAGAAGGCACTGTTTGCTAAAATATATATATTTGAAAACATTTTTTTCTCGCATATTGTTAGTTCTACAAACGGATAAAGCACATTAAAAACTCCAATAATGCTAAATTTATGCTACCTGAAGTACGATGGATAGGTATTTCACTTGTTTGACACCAGACCTAGTGGGAAGTAAGACAACTGCTACATGAAGAATGTAATCGTTGGTGTCCGACGTCTCTGACTGGTGCCTACGAAGCATTGCTGCAAAAGGTGCTCCATCCCACTTTTCATCCACACTCAATGACTGCATTTATTAGCCATATTACAGTAAACACTTAGGCATACTAGCTGGAGAAGAGTATTAAATCTTCATTTTGCAGTACAAACATGCACCCCCTGGAAACAAAAGAGAGATAAATAAAAGACAATAAAAATATGTTTGCTTACCCGTACTCTGATCTGATTATACTTATGCTCGTCGATGAACACAGAATCCCAGTTAAATCTTTCAAGCCTTGTAATGATTATAGGTACATAATCAGATGCCTCGTTTTTATCTATTTCCTTTAGAAATCAAAGAATAGATGGAAGGTGAGTTTAATACAATAAAATTGTCATATGGGTAACCTAGGCAGCAGTACGTATAATCTTGAAGTACATCTGGACCTACTATATGAAAAAGACAACAGACATTAAACTAAACTTCAAGCTGCATGTGAATACTACAGTTGATCATAACTAAATATACATTTTGAAAAAATTCCTTCACAAAAGCATAATGATAACTGACTCAGATAAATGCATCTGAATAATCAAGAAAACAAAACATGATCAGATCATTAAATAGCCATAATATACTATGCTCGAATAATAAATCCAGATAAGAAAATTGACCTGCTTAGCATGCTCTAGCAAGTGGACAGCGAGATAAGAGATTCTCAGCCGCATCTTTGTACTGGAGGCCCGTACAATGTTTATCTTTTGACTATCAGAGAACTCACAAATCCTCAAAACTCGAGTGACACCTTCTGCATATACTTCATAACCCACCTTAACAGTTTCTGTACCAACCAATCGACTATAAGTAGTTTGTTTCTGATCTTCAGGCCTCTTCTCCAGGGGTAAACGAAATCCTAGACCTCGGGTTTGCTTATTACGATAAAAAGGTTTCCATGCTCGCACCTTATCCAAGCTGATTTCGCGCAGAAGATGCACATCTGCCCGGGGTGAACCACATAATTACATACCCAATGCATATTTGATTAGCCTTAACTGGCACTAGAAAGAGAAACTTGTGCTTTACAGAAAATATCTAGTTCTTTCTTTTCTTCCACCAACATGATGACATTAACATGTAAACAAAGACAGTCATATATTTTCTTCCACCAAAATGATGACATTTGCATGCAAACAAAAACACACTCAACTATTAACATCCCTAGGTCAATTTCAAAAAACTAAGAGTCACATAAATATCAAATATCATAAACCACAAAATCTATCTTTAAAAATTCTCTCTCCCGTCGTTTTTTCACTTTCTCTCATATTATTTTACATCGCAGAGAAAAGCATCCAGCGACAAGAGAACTTGGAATACAACTTAGATTTTCCTCAGTTTCTAATGCATGTGTCAGTTTTAATCATATGTTCTCCAGCAACACAATAAACATACAAAACCAGTAAACACAGAAAAAAGAGCACAAGAACTACTATTACGAGTAAAAATTGTTGAGAGCATAATACTTACCATCAAGTTGGATGACTAGTTTGTGTGGAAGAGTTAGGTCATCCCAGACATAATTAACACTAACACCAGCTCCCAAAGTCTCTGGCTCTGATGAACCCTGAAATTTTAAATATTCATGGAAATATGGATGAAGAAAATTATATGAATATCATCAAAATGGATAGAAGGGAAAGGCTGCATATTTACCTTTTGATAGTATGTTATGGGAGCATTGCGTAAAGAGTTTTCTATTCTATATGGTACATTTGTAAGTGGAGGCCTGTAGAAGTGCAAAACAACAGTAGGCCCTTCTTCCACCACATGAACAGCTGCAAAATCATTCTTGTCTGATGTACGATAAGATTGTCCTTGAGGAAATTCCAAGGATTTTCTGAATTTCAGGAAAAATAGCCCCAATGAAGCCACACATATGGGCCCTGACCAACCAAGTTCAGTCTCATTTGGTTTAAATTGAATGAAAAGTGATAATTCGTCTTGAGATTTTGTATGTTTTTTGAGAAGATTTTCAATAACATTGGTTTCTTTCCTGTTTCTTATTACTGTCTTTAGCCTTAAAGCTATCCTCTGTTTGCTTTTGATAGCAATCAACTCTTCCGTGTCCTTTCAAAAAGAAGAAGTATAATTCAGAGTTTTGAAATAACAAAGCCAATAGGTATGGTGATACAATTGTGACAGTTAGAGCAGACCTCTATATAACATTGCCGAATAGAAATCTCTCCTTCAGATTCATTAAATACAACATATCTTGGGCTCAAAGATACTATTTGAGATGAGACCGCTTTGGTGGTCGATGGTCTTAATGACACCCCCAACCTCGTGATATTTTTTGATCCAAAAGTTCCGTCCGCTTCGAGGTCTATCTCTGTAAGGCCAGATAAAGAGTCCAAGTCCAATTGTGCCCCCAAAGCTTTCTCCTCCAACAACTTAAAGTGCAGCTTGTGGCATCTAGGAGATGAAAAAGTAAATCACTAAAGAGCTCTATGCAAAAGTATAAATGGTTAGATCAATATAGATCACTATTATCATCTCTATTTTTTAAGTTCTGTAAGATGTCCCATATAGAGGTTTAGTTTACACAAACAAAGAATATATCGTTATTGTTGCGATATGCATTGCTTGATTGGTATAGCATGTTAAAATTTCATTACAAAAGGTACACAACACTAGTACACAATTTACTTGTCACTCCTCCCAAGAGAAATCAGAACATTATTATAAATCATAGAAAAATCCAACTGACGCAGGCATAATAGTAGTAGTAAGTAGTAAGACATCCATTTCTTAAATTAAATGATTCAGGAAAAAAACTATGAGAGTTTTTTCTTATTAGGAATAGTTGCTCCAGAAATCAGAAATGATTTTACAAATATGTTCTATTCATAAAATAAAGGATTATCATTATTATCACATTAACTTTTAGGCAATGAATCTGATTGCACACGTACATTTGAGACATTTAAACATGAATGACTTGGGAGGTTTAATATATTTCCCAATCTTAATTAAATAAAGAAAAACAATTGTTATTATAGACAGAATCTTTCATCTGTATTTCAGCATGTTGAAAATGGACTATTATTATTGCTAAATCAACAATAAGAAACAATTGTGAATCATGCAGAATATTTTTACACTAATTTAACCATGTATCTTTATGAATCTTTGAGTGCAAACTTATAAGTACAAATAAAGAAATCAAACTCTTTCTTTTGCAGCAGAATAATATGAAACTTGATTTAAAAAAAAAATTTGTTTGAAACTGAATCCACTTTTTTTTCTTCAGCAACATAAATTGAAATTCAATTACTCCAATAGCTAGAAAATATTTAATGTGTTCTTGAATTTTAAGCGCACATGTATGCTAATCCACAACCAGACAGGGCACGTTTTACAGAAAATTCCAAAAACTGAATTTAGACAGAATGCCACAAGTTATCAGAGACAAAAGGAATAAGGATACTTACTTCAAGAACCATGACGTAATGGAATTAGGAGGCAAATATGAGCCCATGTCAGGAGTAATACCCGGACTAGATCTTTCAATGACACTCCTGCGATATATATATTCTTGCTAAGGATCCTATTGTATTTTAAAAAAATCTAACTAAAATGTGATACAAATAAATAGATACCTAGGTAAAGGCTTCTGGTTTGCAGCAAAGCAAAACAATGTATTATTTGTATCATTTTGCAATGCATATGGTGTGAAGATAACAGCCTGAAAACAAGAAGAATTTCTGTAAATATATGACAGAGATCATTATAAATAGGTAAAGGCTTCCAGTTGGCAACCACATAAAAATGATCAAATTTTCAAGTTGGAGCAAGAAATTTTGCCCAGGGGTAGCTGAATAGAAATAATGAGCAATTAAAAAGTTTGTCAAAATTAGATTTACAAATTCTGGATAATGAAGTCAAAAAAAGAAGTTCTTTGTTAATTTTTTAGCATCTGTTCAATGAATATTTATGTATTTAAATTAAAAAAAATCAAAAATATCAAAATAAAGGCATACAACTAAACAAGAACATAATTATTAGTTTTAACTAAACATTCACTTTTTAACCCACAAAACCCATTAAAGAAAGCCTAACATAGATCCAAATTACGAACTCCCATAATATAAGCACGAGAAAAAAATTAGTATAAAATTTACCACTAAACACATGATAATTGAAAAACTCTCCAACACCCCACCTTGATGCCTATCATGGCTTGTCGGTTGTCTCCTTCCATTGATTTTAACTTTTGTGTTTCCTCCTTTAAATGGTTCTTTTGACTTTTGCTGGTGTGTATGAATGTAATTGTGACCTTTGGAATTTCATTTTCTTGTGAATAAAATCAAAACTTCTGAACAAGGGAACTTTTTACACTTAAAAGTGGATAATAATGATCCATTTATTTCCTTAATCATTGTTCAACGAAGGTAAATTACTTTTGTACTTGTTTGCCTTCTTGTAACCACCCAGCCATTTTGCTTTGTTTTTCCAAGTTTTCCATGGGATTATGATGATATAGATTATGATTTTAGCACATATATCGAGAGAATATTTATAGTCAGTGAGGTCAAGTTCCCCTCTCCTCTCTGAGATAACTGTAGTTCCCGCCCTACATATATGTGTCGTTTTGCAATGTATATTATTTAAAGATAAAAAGCTTTATACAAACACAATATGAGTTTCAACTTAAAATGTGTGGATAACTTGTGTTGAGGTATAAGTACCTTTAATGTGCCTCTGTGCCCACGAGACAATCTCAGCATAGCTAAGTACTTCCCACCACCAAAGACCAACTCAATGTCAAAATGATGGATATTACCCTTTTGCTTTTGTAATTTTCTCATCCAGTCACTACTATTGACAGGTATGCAGCTTGAGCCAAAAGAAGTTAAGGTAACCACAAAAAATATAGTGGCCGGGTTAGCATAAAAATTAACCGCTGATCCAGATGGGATAGTTGCACAACTCCATGGATTTTCATGGTCAATAGTGTTTTTTGGATCTGCAAAGTGAAAGTTTTGCAAAAATATATCAAGCAAACAAATAAAGAAGTTGAGTCTTTCTCTTGTAGCAGGAGGGGGGGGGGGGGGGGGGGGGTGTGTGTGCACAGGTTACCTGTTTCAGTCAAATTAACTTGTATATCTGTGTGTAATAAATTTGAAACTTGAACTGTAGGAAGAACAAAAACTTCTTTCTGCTCTTGCATTGCAACTGGTGCATTTCTATTCCCATGGGCATATCCAAATTTATCTGGATTTATAACAGGTATACCCTTTCCAACGGTTTGTATCAGAAAATATATGTGAGTAGCAATACCATCCTCAGATTTAAGAGCACAATTGGCACTGCTTAGTGACACTTTTCCGGAATCGACTGACAATGCTTTCCTCACTTGGTAACTCAATTTATCGAAGATCCCAGATAGGGGAACAGGTTTTCCCCCTTTAAGATCATCTGACCACTCCACTGATGAAATCTTTAAATTTTTCAAACCATCAGTAATGTTTGGTCTAAAAGAGAATACAAAGTTTCCTGTAGATAAAAATTCTGACTCATAAGTGGTAAAGACTTGAGGATTATTCTCATTAGTGTAAAATAAGGATGAAAAAAATCTAATTGTTAGGGATCAAGATAACATGCATGCAAAAAAAAAAAATTACATTGATAAACAAAATAATCATTGCTGATTGAAGTGACAGAGTGAATAGGTACGGATCGTGAACATATTTAGTATCATGATTAAGAAGCCATGACAAGAAGGATGTCAGAAGTCCATCCGATACAGCAATTTTTAAAATGTTAGGATTGTAGGCAGTTACTGAAAAATAAGTGGCATCAATTCATAAGTTTTCACCAAAATCCGGGTAAGTATTCATATGGTTTCATAATTCCACAACAAAATTCAAAAGTGATCCAGTGCAAACATCTAGATGCATGCAGCTGCAGAAGAAATATTACAATACTGAAATATCTTAGGTAATGTTATGAGATTCTCGTCAGGGCAACCCTAGCTCGTATATGATGAAGTAAAGCTCAATATATACTGATGCATGTTCACTTGCTCACTCTCCAGAATAAACATCATAAAATGATACTATATAAACAATATGCACATGCAATATCCTTGTAAGATAACATTTGAAGATGCAATATGTCATCCTAATAAAGCATAAGACCTTTTACTATAATTGATGTTATTCCTTCTAAATATGTACTCAACTTCTTGCAGGAACCACAACTCAAAATGAATCATTTTTTATATACTTCTATGAAGTGTATTCGCAAAGAGTCGTGTGTTCCATTTCCAGAAAACAATCAGTTCTGTCAAGTTGAAAGCCTATAAGATTATCATCCCTTATTATGTTCGCACAACTGATATCTTAGACTGTCTAAACAAAATTGATATCCTAATGATTCTGTATTTTTAATAAGAGACAGCGATTTTGATAAGATCAGTGTATAATATAAGATATGATAGCTCACTTATCAAAAAGAAAAAAAAAAAGATATGATAGCTCCAAAAAGGTAGCATGCAATCACAAATTACATCAAGACGTGATTTGAGTTTCAGAGAGAAATTATAGAAAAACAGCATTAAACAATGAACTAGAATATCTTCTTTTATTCTCCATGCTAAATTCTTATACCCATTTGTGTTGTGGGTTTATTGACGCTATATACAAGATTCACAGTGAGCAGAAAACGAAACAAGCTGGTCAGTATAATATTGTCCCAGTACTTAGTTGCCTATTTAGGAGAAATGAACACAAAAGCATACCAACACTCAGAGAAGTCAGTGCCTTTCTAGATCCACCAGATAAATCAATAGCACTAAAAGCTGCCATAGAATCATCTATAACATCTCCAGCTTTCAGATTCAGCAAAGCATACTCTTCTTCCTTATGGTGCGGCCTTTGAAACCTCAACTCCAGTGAGAAATCAGTTTCATTGCATATCTTTAATAAAGGAGAGACACCAATGGACAAGCCATCCTGCAAATACCATAGGAGAAACAAGAACCAAATGAATACTAAATGAGTAATGCACAGACATCACACAAAGTGAGACGAGAGATGAATTTATACCTCATTTCCCCTCGAAATTTCAATCACAAGAAATGGACCAGGAAAGGACTTGGAGTCTGATCAATAATAGAAAAAGGAAAATGTAAAATCAATCATCACCAAAGATTACCATTTAAAGAACTATAAAGGTAGCCGAGCTTTAAGTGAACAATCGTTGAAGTGATAGTGATTGACGTGAATAACGTACACAAAAAGAAAAAAAAAATCAAGTAAAATATTTTCAAACACCATTCGCCCATAGTCAAGAACTTTTTCCAAGTGCATGACAACATATAAAGCAGAGGTTCTTAAATTCATTAGCATCAGCAGATCCCGCTTAATTATATATGGCTCTCCATGAGTGTCAAAAAATATCATGGCTTGTTTTCCATTATTATGGACAGCAAAATGTACAGCAAAAAGGGTTTTTCTACTAGATGCAAGCTTTCAGCACCACATGCGTGGATGATGAATGTCCTGAATGGAAAATGAGATCATTCATTTAGGGGATAAGAATTTATTTGCAAAACTGTAAACAAAGTCAATAGTAATGATAAGGAAAAAGAAGGTTTATTCAACCCCACAGCAATTCTCATCCAATCCTAAATCACCAATAATAAGAAGAAACATAGAGAAAGAAACGAAGTCTATAAACACCAGATTTCAGAAATTGATTCTCGTTGTTCTTAGAATCCTCCAATATTTTAACTTAGGTATTCATCATACTTAATAACTTTTGATGTACATGTAATTTCTAATGCATCTAACTATAGGTTTAAATGACTTACAATTAGTTTTCACCACATGGATTGGGCTAAGTCCATATTAAATGGCTTGGGCCTAACTCATCTCAAAAGCTAACTTGTAAGTTGAGGAATGCCCAAGACCTTATAAGGTGGACTTACTTTTGTTATCCAATCCATGTGGGACAATTTATTCTCAAATCTCAATACTGCCTCTTCACGTGTGGGCGGGCTGAATGTATGGGTGAAACAAGCCCAACACGTGATATCGATACATCGGGGTACACAAATTGGAACTTTCACTTCAAACGAAACTTGAATGAGCATGAAACTCAGGAATTGATGCATTTAGTAATTTTATTGGAAAACAAAACTGTGAACAGACTACTTGAAGATCGAAGAGTTTGGGTGGGCGGATCAGCTGAGGCGTTCACGTGTAAATCCGCTTTTGAACATTTAGTATCCTGTTCTGACTTTCAGAACTTTAATGGGGCGGATTTAGTGTGGAGTTCTACTGTACCGCCAAAAGTGAAGATCTTCTCTTGGTTGGTGCTTCATAAGCGACTTAATGTGTCTACAGTAATGCAAAAAAAAAAGACCGTATCAGTGTCTATCTCCCAATTGGTGTGTATTATGTAAGAATGATGAGGAGTCGGTGGACCACCTTCTATCACAATGTGGATTTACCTCTCTATTATGGCTGAAATTGGCAAAGGAATTCAATATTACGTGGAGTAACTCACTTCTTTGTTCGGAAATTTTAACATTACAAAGTCCAGGAGGAAAGAAAAGAGGTTTGATTTGGAAGACGGTTGTGCAATCTATTTGGTGGAATGTGTAGCTCGAAAGGAATGGAAGGATTTTCGATGAAAAGGAGCACACAGTTGAGGAAATATGGGAAAAGATTAAATATTGGACAGCTATGTGGTTGTTCAATTCCAAACCATTTAGAGGCATTCCATTCTTCTTATTAGTTACGGATTGGATGGCTGTGTAGTTATTTAGTTTTTCTTGTTTTTTCTCTCTTCTTTGCTTGCTTGTTCATTTTCCTATTGTTCTTGCTCTTTGTGCAATCTCTGCACTCTTCCTTGTATTACATCTTCTTTAATACAAGTGATGTTTAGTTTCAAAAAAAAACCTTGTGAACTGCAACATGTAGGCCAAACACAAGAATAATGACAGTACAGGACTTTGTTATCTGGGCGAAGTGTGTGGGTAAAGAATAATCCCATCATGTGAACGAGAAGCCCATCACGGAAGGAGGTGGTCATATTAACCTTGGCTCTGATACCATATTAGATTTCACCACATGGATTGGGCTAAGTCAACATTAAATGGCTTGGGCCTACCTCACCACAAAAGCTAGCTTGTAAGTTTGAGGAATGCCCAAGACCTTATAGAGTAGATTTACTTTTGTTATCCAATCCATGTGGGACAATTTATTTTCATACTTACCCTCAGCAATTTTAATTATTTGACCAACAGTTGTCATTTACAAATTTACTTGCAAAACAAAAAAACAATATGTGCCCTTCTGCTAGACAATTTAATAAAGCTGCAAAGCTTGCTACCTTACCTTGTGATGACACAATACGAGTCCTCCAAGCAAATTGTCGAGCTTCTTTAAGTGAAAGATGAATAGGAGAAGTTGAAAGGAAGCCTTGCTGGACAAGCTTTACTGAAAAGAAAGATGCTTCTGGTGGTCGATTTTCCAAAGCTAGGTGCCTTAAGAATATCCGGAGTAAAGTCAACAAATAAAGTGCATAACATATTTTGACGAGAAAAACATAAGTATGATACTCCCTCCATCCTATTTTTTTTTGCTCCCTTTTGATTCGAATCAGAGATTTAGACAAGCGTTGAAAAGTGAAACTTTTAGGTAATTTTACATTTTTACCCTGGTAAGTTGTTGAAAATTAGTGGTCACATCAGAGAGGAATGTTTTGCAAAAGAAATTTTCGTTTAAGCAAATAGAACCTTGTTTTACGACACCCCAGTAAAGAAGGTGCGAAAAAAAAAAAGAGAGATGGAGGGAGTATGATTATGATATTATATAAAAGCAAAGACATGCTAAATGAAAGGCTAACAAACAACATACCAGATTTTGCTGAAAGATAAATGAAGATGAATCTTAGTGAAATAACTGGTTGAATAAAATAAATACCAGATAGTTCATGTGAAGTCTTCATGTTCTAAAATCTAATTGGATCTAAGTAATTATAGGTGGTATATTGTTCCCTCTTGAAGCAGTACTTTAGGTAGCTAAAATGACACAACAAAGATTACGTTCCTCATGTATTATAGATTTTTCCGTTTTCTTTCTAAAATCTGATCAGCGTCACCAAAATAAGGTAGTATGTATAATGTCATGAGTTTTCAAAGAGGTTATCTAAATATATAATTGATTAATGTATGAGAAGTACTTAAAGCTTTCTACTGTAAGCTGCCCACTAAATCTCAAACATGTTCCTCATACAGAAGATGACAGTTGAAGAGGTTATGGCCAGAGCCTGTCTTCCTCATACAAAAGTTTCTGCTGAACAACTTTAGATTTACAGCATAGAGCTTTAGTTTAAAAGAATACAATTGAATGAAAAATCTTTTTATGTCAACTAATGAAATGGAGTGAGGATACCTTAATAAAATGGTAGTTGATTGTCTTGCAGATACTGATGCATCTTGGTTATAAAATTGGCAAAGAAGGGTCAAACCAGACTGGTTTTCCACCTGTCATTTCAGAGTACATCAGTTTTTACATCTTCAATTTTCTGAAAAAGCTAAGACGAAGAAAGAACTCCACATAATCCAGTTTATTAGAAGTTAGAACCATAATAAGTTAAAAACCTTGCAGCAATTGGCCAGGACCATAGAGCTTTTTACTGCATAAGGACCAGCTAAATCCAGTTTCCCAATCACAAATAGGATTGTATCCAGTGAAAGCTCGCTCACTAATATGGTAACCTACCAATATCATAAGAAAATTAAAATAATATGCTTACAAGAATATTGGTAGAAGAAACAAATTAACAGAAATGCCTTAACCTCCTTAATTTTAGCAAATAAATGACTATGCCCTCTGTGCAGTGAATTTTCTGGACACTCAATCTGAAACTTAAAACAATAGAAAGTGCAAATTTCAAGTGGTTGAATGAATTCCATCCTGCAATCATATATAGAAAAAGGAATAACTAAAAGCATCTAGCTGATAAGAAAAATAATCCACATAAATAGTTGGTGCTGAAAAGAAGACAAATAAGACCAAAAAACATCTGATTGAGCATTGAAGCATGAAAAACTTACCATGAATTTTGGAGGGCATCAAAGTAGCATAAAGTAACTTCCAATGTATTCATAAACCTGACTTTAGAATCTGATATCTGTATTATTGCTTGATTGGGTATGATTGTTCCCTGAAGAAGTGGGAACTTTTCTTCAGTATCTGAAAGCTCATGAACAATAGTCAGAGTAACCTTGTCCACAGTAATGGTGATCCCCAACAGATTCCCATTTGTCCTCAACTCTCCAGAGTCAGAAACATTTGAGTCACTTTTCGGATTAATTCCAGTCCTAGGTAAAGCAAGAAATTCATTTGACCCAGTGGTACGGATGGAAGTTCCCTCCACTAAATCTCTAGCAGCAAACAAATTATTAGTTGTTGGACCAGGATCATCGAACACTTTCCACTTGAATAGATTTCCTGGTTTGCTGACAAATTCAAGGGTACCATCTATAAAAGCCACAGCACAATCATTCTTTTTATTCACAAGGTGGAACATTCTTTTAGATGGAGAACAAGAAGATTCTAGCTCGGTAGCATCCTCATAGGCATCGGGTTTATAAGGAAGCATACTCCAAAGTGCAGGCCCACCATCATTAGAACATGAGATGTCAACAAATCTCGATCTTGGGAGACAATTCAACCGCAGTGATTCCCCGGACCCATCTTTAGCATACAGCGAAATCAGGGAAAAATACTGAACATGAGACTTCCATCTTGGATTGTGATACTTTACCTGAACCAATATTCAATAGCAAAATGGCAGACAAAATTAAAGATCCTGGT
The DNA here is from genome assembly GCA_003313485.2 of Penstemon barbatus. NCBI lineage: Eukaryota > Viridiplantae > Streptophyta > Magnoliopsida > Lamiales > Plantaginaceae > Penstemon > Penstemon barbatus. Next base: position 65,116,278 of record CM064880.1, read on the forward strand.
GATGATAGAACAAAGAAATAGACTAAAGAAACAGTACAATGATAATGTAAAGAGGAAGCGAAATATAAAGAAGGTGAACACAAATAAAAAAACAGAAGCACACGAGAAAAAGTATGTCTAGACAATTGGAACAATACAATGCCAAAAGTGACTCCATCAATTCATTTTCAATAACGATCATAACTGATGGTTACATATGCAAGTGAACTAGTACATCATTTGACGAGAAAATAGGAATAATCCAACATCTTATTTTAAAAAATCATTTCAAATTAAATTAAACTCATAATGAAGTCATATGGAATCATTACATGATATATTTCTAATAACAAAGTTTACAGCCAGCACTTCATCCTATAACAAGGTGCGAACATTCAGAAAAGATAATGTTAAAGCATCTTACTCTGAAAAGAGCGCACTCTCCCACCAGGGAGTAATGGATTGAGCCAGCTATATCATATCTACCTTCTCCACCTTCAACTGCAATATACATGTGTTGATCGACATCTTGGATAGCAACAATTGTTCCTGCAGAAGTTAAGGGAATATCTTAGCTGAAACAAGAACGAGAGCTGTTCTACAATAAAAGACAAACATAAGAGATACCATCAGTAACCATTTCATGAGTGCTTCCGTCCAGTTCTTGGTTATAAGACCAATTCCTCGATTCTTCTTTGTAAGTTTCTTCTCTGCTCAAAACTTCAGAGACAGATCCAAAAGCAGAAAGCACCATCTGACACAAAATATTAGAAAAAATAATACATGACCGTATAAATTTTCTTTAGAGAAAAATACAAGAAATAAAAGTTATAAAAAAGAAAAACAGCATGCCAATAGAGAACTTTATGTGACTTGAGGATCAATGTGAACACAAATTTTTTAATGCCATTTGCCATCGGACTTTCCTTTTCTCGTCACTGAAAATTCTTAATGTGAGCTTCTATAGGATATACAAGAAGCGATTTCATAGACAAGGGAATGATACTTTTGAATATTCCATTTTTGTTTCATGAGTTCGTTTTGTGCCCCGCAGATTTTCCATGCTTACTTTATTTATAAATAAAAATACATATATTTCCTACATTAAAATAATACAGGTAAAATGAATTTCTGATTACTTTATTTACTAGTGTAAAAAAAAAAAAAAAAGCATGAGTTGCGACACTTATTTGAATATGAATCAGAGATCCTTCTATGAAGAGTAACAAACACAATGAAATTGCTTTACCTTTATCTCAGAAAGAGAGAGTGTCATATCCAAACCAGATATAGAACCATTTCCGACCCAAATGCTATTTGAGCATGCAGGATTAATCTGGGCCCTTGTGACAGGTTCCTCGACTTCTAAGCAACATTGCATATCTTTTAGTATATAGTTTAGAGGGCTTATATTGAAGTTTTTTTGTCCTGGGATCCTTTCTTTATGCTGAAGTGGGGGAGACAGAATATCGCTTACAAAGCTTGAGGATGAAGCAGCATGCACGACAGAGGATAAAGGAGGATTTTGAGTAACCATAGTTTTATGTTTCTTTGCCCCATGCATGAATTGAGAACAGACAGAAAAATTTGAACTCATTGAAATTTTTCTCACGATATTCGACAATTCAAGGTTTGAATGGAAGTCAACTTCAAATAGAAGTACCTGGACTCTGCCTGCATTAGAGTTAAGTAGTTAACTAGTTAATCTTTGTTGGCTCTACATGAGAACATTTTCAGCAAAAAAATATATATCATACCAGATTCATCTCTTTCCACAAGCACGAGAGACAAATGCAAGAGACTCATGGAAAATAGTTTTAGATGATCCCACAGCAATTCTTGTCGAGCTTTCTGGAGATTCAGATTTGAGTGACCATCTAGAGCAGCCATTTCCCTGCTATTTTGTGCAACTTCTAATTTACGTGATGATTGACCAGTTGGCCAAAGTTCTAATATCCAGTGATAGTAAGAAGTAATGCATTCAACGAACATCACTGCAGCTGTTGCTTCAAGTAGCACAAAACCACCCTGTTAAAAACCAAGCAGTTTAATACTAAAAGATTCAAATAATCATAGTTGAAAATGGGAATAATTGGCATATTCAAAAATATGAGAAGTGTAATTGAAGACCCCAATATGTAGCATACCATGAAAAAAAAAAGAAAAAAAAAAATCTTATTTACATACAGGCACAGCACCTTGCATTGACAACAGATTTTTTGAAATTCTCTCCCAGCTGAAATAGATACATTCAGTTCCTCAAACCTTTTATCATTAATCAAAATATCTTTAATTTGGCATCCACCCATATAAATTCCAGAACATATGATATTTGTGATTAAGCAATGATCCCCAAATCTTTCAGTGTTCATAACCGAAGAAGACTCTCCAATCATGTTCAAAGTTTTACCATGAACACTAGATGCATCTGCTGTATAGTGCACACTTGCTGAAGGTAAGGCTTTCTCAAAAGTTCTCAAGCATAAACAAAATTTGGCCAGAGAAACTGATGCTTCAGTTAAGAAATTTAAAGAACATAGAAGTTTTTTTAGCTCGGATTTATCAAGGCTTCCCTCAGACTCAGTCAAATATCTGAAGATTGTTGATCTAACTCCAGCTGTATCAAAGACAACATCAATATTCCCTCCTCTGAAAATTAACTCCACAATTAGCTGCTGGACAGATATATAAATTCCATTCCCAGAAGAGTCGTGCATGGCAGACTTTCCACCAATTTCTCTGTCAATGGACATCAAGTTCATATAATTCTCCTGACTAAACATTTTCCTGGAATTATGAAGAACTATGTCAAATGACCTAATCTCACAAGTGCTGTTGACAATAAATTGAGTATCTGAAACAAGTAATGCCTGTTTGTTTCTGTTAAGAAATGTTTCCCCACTCTCAGATTCAAAATAAACTGTCTCTCCACTTGATTCAGCTTCATTGTTCAGGCGACCATTTGACCCATCCTTAACAGAGGGAAGTATCAGATAAAATACTCCAAAAATAATCTGAGATAAAAAAATAAAAAGGAAAAGACTGTGATTAGAGAAGAATAACTAAAATTTTCTCCAGCGAAATAAAATAAATAAGGCTGTCTTAAAAATTCAATCGTAAATAATTAAGATAAAGATCCATCCCATTAACTATAATAAATGCTTGAAGCGGGAATACAGATATGGGCAATATGCCACTAAAGACTTCAGTAAGCAAAATAAATTTCAGGGAGGCAGAAGATGGTGAAATCAATTATTCTATACTTTCCATCATGTACATGTATCTTCAGATTAAATAAAAGACGTACAAAAACAATATTGAAAAATAATGATAAATAAACAATGCTATTCAAAAAATATTAGAGCCTTAAAAACAAGTAATATGATTGAGCATATAACAAGAAAAACGACAAAATTTCCATTGTATTATCCAGTCAACAATGAAAGATATATCAAATCACCTTGGTCAAAAGATACAACTCATCCAGAAATATTAAACTGGAAAATCCACTAGCCACCAAGTGGGAAGTTGCTGAGAAAGAAACAATTGATGAGCCAAATGAATGGTGATCCTTCCTGCCATAGATAACACATACATACATCAATCAGGAGAGAATCACAAACGAGCTGAAGGACCTGCACTTAAGAAATTAGCAATTATATAATCTGTTAACTCATTCAACTTTGAAATCCTTCATTGTACTGCTTCACAAGATACAGTAAATTATGCCTCAGGTGAAAATTTAACTGTTTTACATCAAATTACACCTCATAACTTTCTTGTCTAAAGTATAACTTCTTGCCTGAGCAATGTTTTAATGAAGCTTGATTATAGTGGAAGTGATTGGAGGGAGTTCATAAAACAAACCAACAACTCAGAGAATTCAATGGAAAGTCGAACTGCTCATTACTGACGAGCCTAATAATTTCACTGTTTTAAGTAATTCTGAGACCATAATATCTAGAATAGAAAGATAAAGTTTAACATACATAAACAAATAGAATGCATACAGATGAAGTTCAAGGTACTTTAAGGAGTATTTTCGGGGAAACCACTCACTGATTAGTGAACATAAAATGCAATTCCACAGACACTTAACTAAGAAATAAATACAGTATTTTATCCTAAGGTTTATATGGTACAAATTAGGATGAAGTGTAAACCAAATGAAATGGAACAAAGAAGTTACCTTACATATCGTAGTTGTGTAGTTATTGGACTTAGTACAACAATTTGGTACTTTTGATTCTTAGCGCAATCATTAAAGTAAGCATTCAACCCATTAACTTTTACGTGCGCCTTGAGTGATATCTTCCTTTGACAGCTGTAAGACACACTATCTGGTTCAAGCAAGTTAATATCCTGAGGTTCTTCCAGTTCAAGGTATTGTGGTTCTCTATCACTTTCTTCTCTGCTTTCACTTGACAAAATATTTTCTTCCATAACTGGGGATAACAGAAGTTCAATATCGCAGATGTCAAATGACACCTGTGTAACCAGTTGATCATCTTTAGTTTCAGTGTGGAACTGGTCATTTAACAAAGAAATTTGAATGTGAGGACCAGCAATGAATGCCCCAATTTGAACATGCTTCTCTGGGATCATCCTGATAATATCCATTTCAATTTTCCTAGAAAATGATCTGAATTTACTGCACAGATCCCTCACTGGAGGATCCTGAACTGTGATATTTGGAGTAGGCAAAAAGATGTTTTTCCTCCTCTTCTGGATCCAGAAAAGAGCAGTCTGTATTTGTCTAAGAAGTACAGCAATTGATGCTATAGCAAAATACTCCAGGTTGAAATGTAGTTTGCCAACGACAAAACTACAGTCCCAAAATTGAGAATTGAGGTCTTGATCTGCCAAAAAGCTCCTCATATCACATAGAATCCACGGAGATAGCATATTTGGTGTATTTTCTCCTTCAAATTTCACACTAGATTCTTTCCAATTCAACCAGAGTTTTCCTAAAAGAGAGTGTAAATGAGGGATTGATATGCCACAGGTATCATCAGTGGCATTACCTTGCGTAGCTTCACAAAAATAAATAATTTGTGCGGGATCACTCCATACAATGATATTCCTTTCATTGACTTCCTTCTCCTTATATCCTTTAGAATAACTACTTGCACCTGCTTTGGCAAGAGAAGAAGAAAGAACCTTCAAAGGTCCAGATGTAAATGTTAGACGTTGTTCAGAAATATCTTCTGTGTATCCTAAGAAGAACCCATCTACAGAAAGATGGAACGAACGTAAGTTTTGGTGCAAAACTACTGTATCAAAACCTGTCTTCCTATTGATAGAAGGAAGTACTGCATCATCTGGAGAAACCGATACCGTAATTTCTCGAACAATTAGATTGATACTTTGTCGTAGAATGGTATCTTCACAAACAGAACCAAGACGCTGACTACCCTCTGCAAAGGTTCCAAAAACTTTGTGCAGATATATAATCCTTATAACTGCATACAAGAAACTTCGAACCATGTTCAAAATAAGCACAAGTAGCTGATGCAACTTTGAGAACCCCTTGCTGGTTACCAACTCATCAGAATTCTCATTTTTCCCAGAACCATTTGATGCCACTCTTGACCGAATTATTCGTCGTGCGCACATAATTGCTTCGAGGGGTAGATCATTTTCTATTTCAGCAATCAACTTCCACTGAAACTTGGCAGATCTTGAATATTTTCCATCCCTTAAAATCAAGGTAGCTGATCTTTTCAACATTTCATCCTTAGGATATCCGATTAATAGAAGCATACTCTGGTAGGTGTTTATGTAACGCAACCATAGACACAGAATTTTAACTACTTTAATCAATGACAATTTAGATGTTGGTAGAAGAGAACTAATTCTGCTTGCCACTATATTCCACAGTTGCCTTCCAGATCTAGCACGTTTGGACTCTTTGGACAAAAGTCCATACAATATTAATATAACAGAGAGATCTGATGGAGAAAACAATAAATTTAATGCTGGAACACGAAAACAAATGCTTGTGAACTGAAGATGGTTCATATTAACTAAAACAGACATATTGGTTGCAGGAACAACACAGCTCATACTGTTTTTATTGTTCAACCTAATCTCAAAATTGTTAACATCAACCTCAAATGAACTTTCTTCAGAAGGCCAAAAAAAAGAACTCATGAACCCTCTAGTAAAACATCTGTGAATTATAACCTGTGATCCTGCTCCAATCATTTTCGTGTACAATGAGCATGACAATGGACCATGTGAACTAGGAGATTGCGAACGTACATGAATATCATGCAACTGCAACTGACAATGTCTAATTATGGTATTCAGTAAGGAATTTCTCCATGTTCCGGTGCTAATGTCTGAAATCTTTTTTATGACACCATGCAGAGCACAACCCTGAAACCATCAAAGACGAATAAACCATATTTGAACTCTAGAAGTAAAACAAAATTTCAAAATATAACGACATAAAGGACAAATTTGTAAATAAATTGAATCTGATAATCATAGAATTTCTCTATCCTGCTGACGTCATCCAATGATACTTTTTAAAGTTCCCTATTTTCAAACATTTTTCACTCCAATTGGCTGATTCATCTCTACAAACAGTCAAAGTGTAAAATCAACAAAATTTATAGGTACAAAGAAAGATACCTCAGGATCAATCTCTTCAAGAGCTTTGTTCCTTTCCTCCACTGTGGTGTTTTTTGGCTTACGACTCCACTCCATTCCTCCCTCGTCCTTTGCTTCCCTTCTCACACCAAAAAACAAGTATCAAAAAACCCATTAATGGAAACAAAATTAAAATTCTAAAAAAAATAAACGTACCCAAGTGAGAGAACAATGCGGAGGCCGCGAGCTATGAGAGTGAATGCGGCAGAGGAAAAAGGGGAGAATTGCAGGCTCAAGTGTTGTACAGTTACTTCTCCGAAGCAAAATTTGGAGGGGTCGTCTAGTAATTCATTGAGGGCGGAGGTGTTGAAAGTGATGTTATTGAGGGTTCCGTTTGAACGGAAAATCCCAAGCTTCAGTTCGAGTTCTGGGTCGTCTTTCAGCCATGGCTGTAGCAGAATTGCGAGTCTCCGTTGAATTTTGTCGTTGAAAAACATTATCTAATTTTGGTTCTGCATTTCTGAATGTTTTCGCATTGAAGAGGAGTGAGTTTGTTTGTTTGATGGAATTTCGTGGTAGAGAAGACGTGGTACTGGAGTGATTCCTGATTTTTCTTATTTTGAGAGGAAAGAAAGATAACGGCAAACACAATCTTATTGACGACACCGTTTCTAGTGACTCTTAAGTTCTTAACTTTCCTGCAATTTGTTGGTGGGATTTTTTTTATTTTGTGCCCCAAAACATGGAAAATATATACTTTGTACCTCAAAATATAGAATTAGCACTTTACACCCTCAAAATGGGAACAATTAAGCACTTAGCACCATTTTCTATTTTTCGGCAGTGTTGACCACCGGAGTTAAAAAAATTAAGGGCATAATGGGTAAATTATTTTTGGATCTCTGGCACTTTGCACCCTTGAAACACGAAAAATAGGCAATTTGTACCCCCGAAATCGAATTAGCACTTTTCACCCTCGAAACACAAAAGTAGCACTTAGCACCCTCAAGTTAAAAAAATAAAAAACTCAACAACTAGCACCCGTCGTTTTTTCGGGCATAATTGACCAGTGGAGTCAAAAAAACTTAGGGTAAAAATAGAAAATTCATTATTTCTTTCTTAAAATTTACAGAATACGATTATGAATACTATACTTATTTTCCGCTCCATCTTTCTTTTCAACAGTATACGTATCCATGTTGTAGACTTGAAGTTAAATTTTTATTTATGTGATATGTTTCGGTCAATTTTATGTATTGTAAGTTTCTAAATTTGGTTATGAAGAAACACAAAATTAGTACTTTGTATCTCCGAAACAAGAACAATTCAACCCTTAGCACTATTACTTTCTTTTCGGGCAGAGTTAACCACCAAAGTCCAAAAATCTAGGGGCAAAATAGGTGACTTAATTTAGGGGCTGAATTGAAAAACTACACAACTATAGGAAGAAGGCGGGAATTTGTTGAAGCCCTAATCCTTTCATTATCCTTTTAACACACCTCTTGATTTCTTCATAATCAAATTTAGAAACTTTCAATACATAAAATTGACCGAAACATATCGCATAGATAAAATTTTAATCAAAGTCTACAACATGGATATGTATATTGATGAAAAAAAAAGATGGACTGGAAAATGAGTATTCTAGTATCCATAATCGTATTCTGCAAATTTTAAGGAAGAAAGAAAATGAATTAGTTATTTTGCCCCTAGAATTTTTTGACCCGGTGGTCAAATATATTGAAAAAAATGAGGGGTTGGTAGTTGCTAAGTTTTTCTTAATTTGAGGTGTTTAGTGCTAATTTTGAATTTTGGGAGAGCAAATTGTCAATTTCTCGTGTTTCGGTTCCAAAGATCCAAAAAAGGCCAGAAAATAGGAAGGGGTGATAAGTGCTGAATTATTCCTATTTCGGGAGTGTAAAGTGTTAATTTTGTGTTTCGGGGGTGCAAAGTACAAAAACCCTTTGTTGCCCCTCTAAAACGGTTGTGTTTCAAAGCCATTTATTGTGGTACCTTAAAAATATACGCCATTTAATGTGTCACTGCCATAAATTTGCAATCTTTGTCACCGATTTTTTTTTTAATTATCGCCGTAAATCATCAATTTATGCCTTACTTGATGATCGAACTTCTTTCCCTTGGAAAATAATCAATTTTTGTCCTATCTGACGGGAAAGTATCTTTCGCCAAAAATATCATGTGTAGTGTGACACTTAAATTGGGGGTTTCATATTCTTATTTCAAAATTTGCAAATATATGTCACGTGATATGTCTATAACTTCAATTTGAAATAATTTTTCGTAAAATCTCATCTAATAACAAGTCATAAATTGCGGTTCTATTCCAACACAGAACGGAAAAGACAATATACAGGATGAGTCAAAAGGTTTATGATACTTCGCTTGATTCATCAAAACTAATAAAAATAATATACCAATCCTTTTGACTGAAAAAGGGCCAAAGTTTCCCCATAAATTGAAGATACATGTCAAATTCTCAATCACATTTAGAAAATTTGAGGCAAATGTGATCGTGAATTTGACATATTTAATTTTTTATAAATAAAATTTGACCCTTTTTCCATCAAAAATTGAAGCTGCATATCACATGACTTAGACTTGCAAATTTTGAAGTCATAATATGAAATTATCAATTTTTAAGTATCACTCGGTAAATAATATTTTTGGTGAAAAATAATTTTTTCAGTTAGATATGACATTAAATTGATGATTTTCGAAGAAGAAAAAAATTGGTCATCAAATAGACATAAATTGATTATTTCTGGCGGTAAATAATTGATGACAATGACAAAATAAATAATGTATATTGCTAATGTATCACAATACATGACCAATTTTGAAAAACAACCACTTTTTAGAGGGCAAAGTATTAATGCCTAGCGTTTCTTTCTTCATTGTTTATAGGATAAATTACAAATATGTCCCCTGAGCTAAGGTCTATTACAAAAATTCTCTCATGTGTTGAATATTATGAAAATCCCCCTCAAATTTGTCATCATCTTACAGTTAGCCTTTACCCCTGAATAATTCTAATTTTGCCCTAAGGTGGTTATTTATAATGTTTGTAATGTCTTATACAATTTTAAAACTTTGTATTGATTATAATATATCATAAGTTATCAAATTGGTAATTAAATATTACCACAAATAGTTGATAAAATTGTAAAATTACACATAAGTTTCAATAAATATTAAAAAAACTTATTTATGTATTTATTAATATTTTTATTTTTATAATAATAAATTGTATAGAATTTTTTATTAATAATATTACAATTAGTATCCAAGTTTTAAAATTGTATAAGATATAACAAACATAACAAATAATCCCCTTGGAGCAAAATTGAAACTTTTGAGAGGTAAATGACTAATTATAAAATGATGACAAACCTGGGAATTTTTGTAATACCCAATATGTGAGGGGTTATATTATTAAGTTTTACTTCAGGGGATATCCGTAATTTACCTTTCTTCCGTAATTTACCTTTCTTTATAAGTTCTTTCCTTTTTTATCTTTTTAGGAAATCGACAGAATAATTATTACAGTGAATGTTTAAACATATAGCATGGTGCATTGAATAGTTTAAGATATCTAATAGAAATGGTATAATTAGAAGGAACGTTTTCTTTGATTTAATATTTTAATTATTTAATTTTATCCGTTCGCATTATTGTATAGAATAGTTTTTATACTTTTTATTACATCCCAGTTTATGCCGAAATTATCGTAAATACTAACTCAATCAACTTTCCTACTACAAATTATCTAAGAATTTGCCTTACTTGATTATTTATAATATGTGTGACATAAAATATAAACAAAATGTACAAAACATCTTTTGAGTATGACATATTAAAGTTCAATCGAAAAAAATATGAGGGAATTGTACTTTTCATACCAAACTTTTATTTACTTTAACATTTCATACCAAACATTTCAAAAAGACACATTTCATACCAAAATTGAACAACCTTTTTCACATTTCATGCTGCCGTTAGTTTTTGGATGGAAATTGTCACGTGACAAGCACATGCCCATTAAGTAAAAAAAAAAAAAAGGCGAAAAAAAGAAATTATCAAAAAATTAGGGGGTAATTGCAATTTTCTTCAACCCCAATCAAAATCTCCTTGCCGGACTCTTTCACCACTGGCTGCTGCCATCAGAACCGCCCCCTAACCACCATCTCCCTCAAAGCCACTGAAACTTCCATCACCACCACCACCACCCCCCTTCGAATCTTATACTACGTACAACCAATACTTCTCTCTTCTTATTGTTCAACCAAAACCCAAAATGGCAGAAAAATGAGACATTAATTTGGTGCTCTTTCCATATTCATGTGAAAGTTGGGTTTTCTCCAGATTGTAAATCATGGAATCCTTAAAGAAAAAGAGATTTCCAATGTTCTTCAAGCGCAGCAAATCGGATCAGTCCAGTGAGTCAGCGACTCACTGAGTTCATCGTCCGAGTCTGACTCAGTCAAAATGTGTAATTCTTCTGTTCCGACGAAGGTTTGTTCATGAAAGTGTAATACTGTAATTATTCACTTCAAATTGTTTCCCAAATCAAAAAAGTTTTATCTAAGCAAAGCTTATTTTCCAGGTTTTTTCATGATGCTCATTTTTTCTTTTTAGTTTTTATTGATTTTGTCTAATTTACGAGTGGGTTGCCAAATACACCCAAAAATTTGTTTTGGTAAATCAATCTTGGATTTACATTATGCAATATTGTTTCATATTTTGATGGATCTCCTTTGGTGGAGTTGGGGAGTGAATTGGGACGTGGGCAGAGGACCTACGCGGGGTTTGAGGGTGAGGGTGGAGTTGGTGGCGATTATGTGGGGATGGAGAGGACCTAGGTGGAGGAGGAGGAGGAGGGTTTGGAGGCTCGGGTGGCAGTGATGAATCCGGTTCCGAACGGGGAGGTGGTGGTGGTGGTGGTGATGTAACAGATGAGGGAGTTGGGTGGTTAAGGGGCGGTTGAGGTGGCTGCTTTCGGTGCTGAAGATAATTGGTCCGGCAAGGAGATTGGGTTGATAATTGCAAATACCCCCTAATTTTTTGATAATTTCATTTTTTCCCCTTTTTTTTAACTTAACGGCCATGTGCTTGTCACGTGACAATTTCCATCCAAAAACTAACGGTTGTATGAAATGTGAAAAAGGTTGTTCAATTTTGGTATGAAATGTGTCTTTTCAAAATGTTTGATATGAAATGTATAAAGTAAGCAAAAGTTTGGTATGAAAAGTGCAATTCCCTCAAAAAAATATTATTTAATTTTAGCTGTATATGTTCTCTTACTTAAATTTGATTTCTTAAACAAGCTAATCTCAAATAGAGATGTTAACAAAGTCACACATGAATTAAATTTGAAAACATTTCTCATTATTTTTTTCCGTGACTAGATACCTTTCTTTAGTTAACTAAATCAAGTTCTTACTAATTACTATATATCTTGTAATAGTTCAAAAAAAAAAAAAAACAACAACAAATCAAATAATGGGTAGATTAATTATAATTATCCCCCAAAGTTACATATTGTGGCACTTTACCACCCATATGTATAAATTAAGCACTTTACCGCCTTAAATAATTTTATTTAATTTTTGTTCGACGAAAAATATGCATGTGCCCCTAACATGAATTTTCAAAGTTAATCACAACACTTCTTATAAGTCCAACTACTTGGCTCGTGTAAAGATTTGTTTTCAGGCAGAGAAGGGTTGGGCGGTGGTTGTGGTGTCGGAGGTGAAGAGAGAGAGGACTTGGTGGCTGCAATAATTGCAATTACCCCTCCCAATTTTAACCTTTTTAGGTATTTTTTCCCAATTGCAAATATCTCCTGAAGAGATAAAAATGGTGACTTAAACGGACACGTGCTTGACGCTTGACCTTTTTCATCCAAAAACTAACGGCCGAATGAAATGTAAAAAATGATGTTCAACTTTTGTACGAAATGTGTCTTTTTGAAAAGTTTGGTATTAAATGTATAAAGTAGGCAAAAACTTGGTATGGAAAGTATAATTCCCTCGATTTTTTTTTCTTGGAAAGAGATCTGAAATTAATTAGAAATTAGATAGTTTTTCTAAACATATTAATTTAAAGGTTAAGTATGTAATTTAACATATGTTTATCTTTTTTAAATGTCCGATCACGTCATCATTGGAACATTTTGATTATAAATTATGATTCAGATTTATTATTAATTTTTTTTAATGATTGGAGGTATCTCATTTCAACTTATATTCTATAAAATCATATCTTTTAAAAAGACCGTATATAGTTCCTAAATTTTATAAGTAGTTGATTCCAAAATTCCATAGGCAACGTAACTAATATGAAATAATTAAATCGATCAAATCTAATGTGAGTATAGGACCACGTTGTCCATACATCATAATTCAATAACTAAATGGGCAATTTTTTTGGATTGGGTATGCCCCGTTTAAATGTAATTAAATCTCACATTTAAATGTCTCTCGTAATTTGAATTTACGACTCATAACTTAGCTAAATGGGCAATTTTTTTGGATTGGGTATGCCCCGTTTGTTTGGTTCCCTACCTACCAACCGTCTTTATAACTGGTTCCCTTTCAAAAAAAAAAAAAAATATATCATTTGATTTATTATTAATTAATGCAATCTATACTACTTTAAAAAAAAAACTCTTGTTTATGGAATAGTTTGGACACTGCATCAATTTGATTTGACAAATATTACATCTTTCACCCCAAATCTTCATGGCCGTACCTTTCTTGACATAACCAGATTCATGTCAGCCACCCTTTTATCATTCCATCCCTTTCGGTTGTTGCCATAAACATTCAATTAATCTCCATCTTCATTTCTCAGTACATTCAATAATTCAACAATTTTATTTTGTCATCACATAAAAATCAAATTAATTAAATATTTAACAGATGAAGAGACACACATTCAACAACGCTTTCCATTCCGATCAAGAAGAAGACTCCTCCCGCATCAGCAACACGTCAGACGCCGCCGCCAACCACGACCGTATGTCGCCGCGCCCCTCCGACCCTTCATTAGATCTTTCCTCATCTCCATTATCGAAATCTCCATGGTCTTCACACGTGCCATCCGAATCTAATAATTATTCTTACACGGGTCTAATGGGATCCCTTGTCCGTGAAGAAGGCCACATTTATTCATTAGCAGCTTCAGGGGATTTGTTGTACACGGGTTCGGATAGCAAGAACATTCGGGTGTGGAAGAATCAAAAGGAGTTCTCCGGGTTCAAATCGAATTCGGGATTGGTTAAGGCTATCATAATCGCGGGCGAACGGATTTTCTCCGGTCACCAGGACGGAAAGATTCGGGTTTGGAAGGTTTCGGGTAAGGATCCGAGCGTGTATAAACGAATCTCAACGTTACCCACTTTCAAGGCTAAAATAAAGAGCTCGTTTAAGCCCAGTAACTACGTGGAAGTTAGGAAAAATCGAAATGCGATTTGGATCAAACATATTGATGCAATTTCATCTTTGAGCCTAAGCGAGGATAAATCACTTTTATACTCAGCTTCTTGGGATAAAATGATTAAAGTTTGGAGAGTATCGGACTCGAAGTGTTTGGAATCGATAACTGCACATGATGATGCGGTGAATTCAATTGCAGCCGGTTTCGATGGGTTGGTATTTACGGGGTCGGCCGATGGAAGTGTTAAAGTGTGGCGAAGGGAAATGCAAGGGAAGGGTACAAAACATTTCTTTTCACAAACGTTGTTGAAACAAGAATGTGCGATTACGTCTTTAGCGGTTAACCCTGCAGCTACTATCGTGTATTGTGGCTCGTCCGACGGGCTAGTGAACTTTTGGGAACGTGATAAGTTTCTATCTCATGGCGGAGTTTTGAGAGGGCATAAGCTCGCGGTTTTGTGTTTAGCCACGGCAGGGGATTTGGTGTTGAGTGGTTCTGCGGATATGAATATTTGTGTGTGGAGAAGGGAAGAAGGGGATCATGTTTGTTTATCGGTGTTGAGTGGACATACGGGGCCGGTTAAATGCCTTGCAGTGGAGGAGGAGGAGGAGAAGGGGTCGTATTCGAGGGGCGGTGATAAGCAGTATATGGTGTATAGTGGGAGTCTTGATAAGTCGGTGAAGATATGGAGGGTGTCGGGAAATGCAGCCGCGATGCAAACTCCGCCGGGTCCACCACCACAGGTGGAGAACTATAACGGGCCGCAAACGTGTGCTTCGGTTCCGAGCTTCTCGAAGCAAGGGAGTAGTAGGGTGATGAGCCAAAGGAGAAAGTATTGAAGACTTATAAATTAATGGTAATTGGGAAGATATTAATTACAATCCATTGGTTATGAACTCTTTGGACTTAAACATGCTTGAAAATGCTCAAGAGTCAGAAAATGATCGGGTATTTTATTCAATGCATTTTAAAGCCTGTAAATATATACTATATATTGCCGTGCTTATATGTATTGATCTGGTTTATGGAATAGTTATTTACACAGTTTGATGATTTTGTTTAAAACATGCAAACATCTTAACATTATATCCCACTTCATCGTAAAGTGACTTTTGTGTCTATGTGAGAAGTCGATGTAAGAACTTTTACATGATCGATGTTTGACACTTGATGCATGTTATGAATTAATGTCTACCATGTCCATTAATTATTGTAATTTAGACTTTTAAATATCTTACGAGATTGGTTATGTAACAGTAGTCAAAAGCTGGAATAATTAATTAAGTTCTTAATCACATAACGAACTTATTTTGTGATCGAGTGATTTGAATAAGTAGAATATTGTATATAATTAAAGGCCGGGTTTTATGATTTTTCTTTTTGAGATAAAAGTTCAATTATATTGGGACTTTTTTTTATGTTGAAATTATAATATTAATCCTAAATCTATATCCCATTTTTTTAAGCAATTTATCTCATAGTAAAAATAATATGCATATTACCTTCTCGTGAAACCAACAATCGGGGTGGGCAGTGGTGATAAATTTACTTTTATTTGATGTTAGGTACGTACATAGGGTTATTTTAGTCTTAACACAAAGAAAATGTAGAAAAACTAAGACGATGAACTTTTTCTTTGATATTAGAAGAAGGTATGGGATCCCGAGGCTTGGTAGAGGCACATCCTGCGATTTACATCCTTCAGGGTTCTAGAACAAAAGTTCTGAAGGTCCATGATTAGTCTAGTGTAAGCTTGTACATCTGAATTATAAAAAAAATATATATATATATATCAAATGGATGTAAATTGCTATCAACTCTATAGTTAAATGTAGATTAGTACTCCGTACAAGAGTAATGCCCATAATGTGCATTTATGATCACCTTTGACAGGTGGCCTAACTCGTGTGCATGCATTAATATACTTAATTCAAAGCAAATAAATATGTTAATATAATTGTTAATAAGTGAACAACCAATTTTCCATATTTAGGTAAAATGAAAAATATGTGTTTGAGAGTGAAAGAACTTCCGGAATTACAATACCTTATTACGTTCGAGTGAATCACATTTTTCGTCCTATTTATAAGTAATCTTTTACACGTTCAATCCTTTTAACTTTTTTTAAGCAAATTCATCTCTCTTATTAATATAATGTGACACATTAGTCCCTCTTAAAATTTTCATAGTAAATTTGTCCCCCTCATCAATGTAGTATAAGTGTAACACATTAGTCCCTAAATGCAAAATACATCCTAAAATGGATAAAAATTGATGTATTTTGAATTTAAGAGGGACGAATGTGTTACATTACATTGATGAAAGTGACGCATCTATTATGAAAAATTTAAGATAGATAAATATGCAAAAATTAGCTCATAAAGAGTACGAAAAGTACGACTTACTCTACTACCACTACAACAAAAACTGGATCATGGGAAACTTTCAAGGGGACATTTATTTTTATGTGTCCCAAACTTTTAAGTTTTAAGACATTTATTTTTAAGTGTCCCATAGGAAAATGATTATGGGACAATTTAATTGGAGCGGGAAAAGTGGCGCCCAATTTTGTTCCCCTTTTTTTATTTCACTCAAATTCCCTTATTATTTTTGCCCTCGTTCTAATATCTCTTCTCTATCAAATAAAACCTCTCTAGCTTCTCTATCAAAAACCCTCTCTAGCTTCTCTATCACAACACGTAAGAAATCAAATAACAAAGACTAATCAAGCAACATGTAATTTCTTCTTCTCTTTCTCACAATCGGCCCAAATCCTCAGTTTTTCTTTTTCAATTTCTCTTCCTTATTTTTGATTTTTCCTTCAATTTGGGTCACAATCGGCTTTCTCACAATTGGTTTTTGGGTCACAATAGATTTTCTCACAACAGGTAACAAAGGCATTCGGTTCTTCTCTTTCTCAAAATAGGCTTTCTCACAATTGGTTTTTGGGTCACAATCGGCTTTCTCACAACAGGTAACAAAGATTCGGTTCTTCTCCTTCTCACAATCGGCCCAAATTCTCTTTATTATGTTTCCCTGTCCTTCAATCCTTTTGTGGAGACTTTTAATTGAAAGGCTATTTTCTTTTCTCAATCCCTTTCTTCAATTTTGGTTTATTTACTTTTGTCACATTCATCTAACCAGTTTTGCTCTTTAATTATTTTTCCTGATGTAACATCAGCTGAATTGGGTTTAATTTTATTTTCTTTGTGTTTATATTTTATTTGACAAATGCATTTATGGAATTGTTTAGTTCTCTGTTGGGACAAATGCAGGGGAAGTAGATTTGTTCCCCCTTTAGAATTGAATTTTATAAATATGATTTATTCTTGAAGTTGCAGAGTTATTACATATTATGGTATTGTAATTAGTTTCTCAATTTTCGTCCATATCTAATGCTTTCCTCGTTATTGGAATGATGAGGATCTGGGGAATTGATTTTGTCAGTGATCCATATAATTGCATTTTATGTTTCTTATGATTTGTTGTTGTTGGTATTGTTGGTCCCAAGTGGTCAGAAGAGGTTTAGAGGGGGGGGGGGGTGAATAAACCTCTTTAAAATTTTCTCTTAAAATTTAACTTTAAAACTTTCACTTTAACTGAACAGACTAAGCTGATCAGATTAGTTAGTTACAACTCTGATCGCGAACAAATCTTTGAACAGCTTTGTTGACCACTCGTCTGATTGTTACTTAGCTGATTTTGCCAAAATCAGTTTTAATACTTAGAGTACTTGCAGCGGATTTTCAAAGTGTTTTTCACAAGTAATCTTAGTAGTTTGAAAAATGTTTCCCCAGTTTTATAAACTCCTTTAAATCATTTTTCAAACAGTTAAGTTAATGTGTTTTATGCAAACAGAAAATATGCAAGTAAAATGCAAACAAAAACACAATCAATTTTTATAGTGGTTATATGGATTTAAATATCCTTTAGTCCACTCTTCCAAGTCACACAGATCTTGGGTTATACTATAATCACTAAGTTTACAGTATACTCTGCTTGCGTCGAACAACAAATGAAACGACCACAAGTTCGCAATAGGAAATCACACAGAAGACCTATTCTCTGAAGTTTGATCACTCACAAAGATGGATCACAACTCCGCACAACACTCTCGATTACAAAATCACTCAGAAGATGTATTTTTCTTGATTCTTCAACTCTGCTTTCGTCAACAAATGACTCGGCTGATGAGTGAGCTGTTCTTGAGACTTAAAGAATTTTGCTTCGGAAATTTCTCTCAGAAAGTGTGTTGCTTTTCTTCTTCGTCTCTTTCAGCTATTTATACTTGAGGATTGAAAAGTGTCCGTTGAAGAGAGACAAGATTCAAATTCCTCGAGTACTGGTCCTTAAAATCCGCGAACGGCTCTTTTGCAGTCTGTCCGTACTATGAACAGTACTATTCTGCAGGCAGCATTAAATGCAGCATTAAATGCACCCAGCTGATGTGAAGCCTTTCTTCAATCATTTGTCTTTAATAACCTTGTACTTCATCATTTATTACTCCAAGGGGCATTTATTACCGTTGGGAACACTTCATGATCTTCTTCACTTGGCTGACGAAAGTACACGTCTGATGGCGAACTCGGCTGATCTCAAACTTGAACAAATCTGATTTGAGTCGGCTGATCTTCATCAGTCTGATAAGTTTACTTCAGCAGATCAGAAGTCTTGGACCTTGAACTTTGACTCTTCTGATGTCTTCTTTACTTAGTCAAAATTCTTCCAAAGGGATCATCAGCTAAGTTACTCCATACTTAGCCAATCTTGAAGTTTTGGAATCCTTCAAAACCTCCCTTTACAAATTGTCTTCAGTGCCTTCATCTTCATCCTTATCCAACAGGTATTCATATGCAATTCTGATTTTATTATTGTGAATAAGTTTCTAGTTCTAAAAGTTTGATTTGATCCTTTTCTAAGAAGTGATTAATTTCATTTTATTGTCAAATCCCAAATTCAATTCTCTGATAGGGAATAGATAATTTATTTTCAACTTTGATGGTTCCTTGTAACTTCAATACATGAATCTTGCATTTTTTTCTTACATTTGATTTTATAAATCACATAACACGTTTACTTTTTAGTAGGTTAATAATGTATAAGAGTTGGATACATAAATCAAGGTTATCAAAAGAATATGAAGATGGGTTAAATCGATTCCTTGATATGACATTTGATAATGTATCTCTTAGTGATAAGATCTTACGTCCCTGCAAAAATTGTAAGAATGGAAAATGGTTAAATAGGGAGAATTCGAAAGAACATTTGATAGTTGATGGGTCCTTGAAAGGTTACACATGCAAGATTTATGTAGTTTATGTGATTTATGAAATCAAATGTAAGAAAAAATGCAAGATTCATGTATTGAAGTTACAAGGGACCATCAAAATTGAAAATAATTTATCTATTCCCTATCAGAGAATTGAATTTGGGATTTGACAATAAAATGAAATTAATCACTACTTAGAAAATGATCAAATCAAACTTTTAGAACTGGAAACTTATTCACAATAATAAAGTCAGAATTGTATATGAACAACAACAACAGAAAATCATAAGAAACAGAAAATGCAATTATATGGATCATTGAAAAAAATCAATTTCCCATATCCTCATCATTCCAATAACGAAGAAAGCATTAGATATGGAGGAAAATTGAGAAACTAATTACAATACCATAATGTAATAACTCTGCAGCTTCAAGAATAAATCGTATTTATAAAATTCAATTCTAAAGGGGAACAAACAGCTTCCCCTGCATTTGTCCCAACAAAGAACTAAACAATCCCATAAATGCATTTGTCAAATAAAATATAAACACAAAGAAAATAAAAACTAAACCCTATTCAGCTGATGTTACATCAGGAAAAATAATTAAAGAGCAAAATTGGTTAGATGAATGTGACAGAAGTAAATAAACCAAAATTGAAGAAAGGGATTGAGAAAATAGCCTTTCAATTAAAAGACTCCACAAAAGGATTGAAGGACATGGAACATAATAAAGAGAATTTGGGCCGATTGTGAGAAGGGGAAGAACCGAATCTTTGTTACCTGTTGTAAAGACCTTGATCCACTTTCTGGCTTTGTCAATGTTGGGCTCTAGTCCACTAGCCCAAAATGCTTAAGTCCATGTTGACAAGTTGAAGTAGGTCAAGTCTTTATTAACCATTCAAACAATTCGTCCACAATCAATGTGGGATTGGGTGTTACACCTGTTGTGAGAAAGCCGATTGTGACCCAAAAACCAATTGTGAGAAAGCCGATTTTGAGAATGAGAAGAACCGAATGCCTTTGTTACCTGTTGTGAGAAAATCTATTGTGACCCAAAAACCAATTGTGACCCAAATTGAAGGAAAAATCGTAAATAAGAAAGAAAAGTTGAAAAAGAAAACTGAGGATTTGGGCCGATTGTGAGAAAGAGAAGAAGAAATTGCATGTTGCTTGATTAGTAGGGGTGCACATGGTACGGTTTTGCGGTATTTTTAATAAGATTTGTACCGTACCAATTAGTGCGGTTTTCAAAACTCAAAACCAAATTAGAGTTTTATGAACCATACCAACAAACTCGGTTTTGTGCTGTTCCGGTACGGTACGGTTTTGCGGTTTTTTCAAACAAACTTTTTTCATGCATTTTTTCTTATATGGTCGGTTACATGATTGACAATTATATAAAAGTTAAAAATATAATATCTTACAAACTATTTTTTTACATTAAATAAAGCATTGGAAAAGAAAACGTTCACAAATGTGACGCGATAATTCGACCTAATTAAATAAAATTTATTGGTTAATTATTTGATCATTGTTTTTATTATGTGAATAAACTTACTACTTGGTATTTGTTCTCTAGAATTTTTTCATTTTAAGGTTTCAACATATAACAAGTTTAGTTTGTGCTAAATTCGAACATATCTTTTTTTAATTGAACGCGAGCAATGTAGTAATAATAAACTATGATGGACTATAATATAAATTATAAATAATATAGTATTCGAAAATATTTGAATTATAATTTTAAAAATTTAGTTGTAAATATAAAAAAAAATGAATAGTTAATTCAGGTTTCTTCTCAATTTCGGTACGGTACGATTTTTTACGGTATGAGAAGTCTAAAACCAAAACCATACAAAAATACACGGTACGGTTTTCATCCATACCAAGACCTTCGATTTTGAGAAAAAAAACCTAATATTCGGTACGGTTCGATACGGTACGGGACGGTCCGGTACGGTTTTGAAAACCATGTACACCCCTATTGATTAGTCTTTGTTATTTGATTTCTTACGTGTTGTGATAGAGAGCTAGAGAGGGTTTTTGATAGAGAAGCTAGAGGGGGTTTATTTGATAGAGAAGAGAAAATAGAATGAGGGTAAAAATAATAGGGAACTTGAGTGAAATAAAAAAAGGGGAACAAAATTGGGCGCCACTTTTCCTACTCCAGCCTCCAATTTAAGTGTCCCATAATCATTTTCCTATGGAACACTTAAAAATAAATGTATTAAAACTTAAAAGTTTGGGACACATAAAAATAAATGTCCCTTGAAAGTGTCTCATGATCCAGTTTTTGTTGTAGTGTCATAATTTACCCTAAAAGATATTATATAAATTGAATTGAAACATTTGGTGAAAAAAACATCGTGGTGAATTACATCAATTTACAGTAACAAAAGCGATTCATATATACCATACACTTTCCCCTGAGAATAGCTATATGTGTATTGTTTCTATGAAAACAAATCTATGTTTAATGTTTTAACTTATTTGGTCCCATCGACCGATTGACTCTATGATAACGCTAATTAAGAAATTCATTTTCTTATAGTTCATTTGGTTGTTAGTAAAGTGATGAAAAATGTAGGAAAAAAGTTTTTATTTTTTTCATTTGTTGTTTGGATAACAAGAAAAGCAATTACTATATATTATTTTCCTTAAATTTTCATGTAGGTAAACAGAAAAAAATAAAAAATTCCACCAATTTTATAGGGAAATTTTAGGAAGAATTTAACTTTGAAACATGTAGTTTTTTTTACTTAATCATTATATATATTTTTTGTGAGTATGTCTAATTTAATAATACATGTGAACTAAAAAATATCTTCAATTTTCAAACTTGATATAACTTCGGGGTAAAATTGCAGAAAATGTCCCAAACTAATTACTGATTTTGGATTTTCATCCTGAACTATTTAACTTGACGAATTTCGTCCCGTAATTTAATATTTTTTTGGAATATCGTCCCAAACTAATTACTAATTTTAATTTTTTGTCCCAAACTATATCAACTCTCCAAATTTCATCCCATAATTTACCATTTTCTATGAATTTAGTCCCAATATTAAATTTCTAATTTAATGAAAATGACGTTCAATCTTGTAATTAATTTGGGACGAACTCTGCAATATTATATAATTATTCATGGTAAAATTTACCATGTCATGATACTTAAGCAGCCATGTGTGATAATTCATCGGCAAATGCGCAATTTCGTCTTATAATTATGGTGGGATGATATTCCAAAAAAATATTAAATTACGGGACGAAATTCGTCAAATTAAATAGTTTGGGACGAAAATTCAAAATCAGTGATTAGTTTGGGATGATTTTTGCAATTTTGCCTAACTTCGGTGACTAAATAATTTACAAAAGCATCAAATTAATTTATAATAAAGTTAACATAATGACAAATGTGATTTCCATACAATATTTTACCTAGGGGTGCACATGGTACGATATTGCGGTTTTATTAGCTAAATTCGTACCGTACCAATTGTTACGATTTTTTAATATTGAAAATCAAACTTCACTTTTAAATACCATACCAATGCACTCGGTACTGTTCGGTTTTGGTACGGTACGATACTGTTTTGAGGTTCTAGAAATATTTTGTATTATACTATTTTTCTCTTATAGTCGACTTCTAGTTGAAAGGAAAAAAATTAATGGAATACATTGTTTTTTTTTTTTTTTTTCCTTTTTGCATAATACTTTATAAATGAATGAGTCACATAATAATTTCCTACGAACTTTTTGGTTTTTCAATGATTTTAATCATTTTTTAGACATGTTGTGCACATTAAGTGAGAACCTCTCCCAACATGTATTCGAACATGGATTCATTACTTATAATTTTCTAACTGACTTAACCTCAAATACGGTAGGTTATTAAAAAGAATGACGATAATTTATTTGCCATTTGTTATTGTTTTAATGGTATAATTGTTTACTAGTTAGACGTTTTTATGTTTCAAATTTTTATTTTTTGACTTTTAATATTGTAAATTTATGATTTAATTTTAACACAATTATATGTTATACTTGAGTATATTTTTTGAGTTAAAATTATTAATATTAGACTATTTGTCATAATGACATGCTGTAAGATAATACATTTTTATTTTATTGGATAAACTATTAAATAATTAATTAATTTATATTTATATTTACGGTACGATACGTTTTGCGGTATCCAATTTTCAAGACCTATACCATACCAACAAATTTAGTACGATTTTTATACGTACAGGAACCTATGCTTTTTAGAAAATAAACCTAAACTTCGATACGGTGAGGCACGGTCTCAAAAACCATGAGCACCCCTAATTTTACCAAAAACACACAATACTTATCTTATTAGAAATTTTGAAATAGAAATAACAAATTAAATTTACATAAATTCCCAACCAAAGAAAAAGTTAAAGATTTAAATCATAATTTATATCAAAATTATTATTTTCTAAGATAAAAATTATTTTTTTACCCTACAAATTTCCCTCGTTTATGTACAACCCAACAAGCTACGATAAAGAAACTACATGGGCTTGTTTGATTGGTGTTTGAGAAAGTAGTTTGGGAGAGTAGTGAATGATTGT
This sequence comes from Penstemon barbatus, assembly GCA_003313485.2. Lineage (NCBI taxonomy): Eukaryota > Viridiplantae > Streptophyta > Magnoliopsida > Lamiales > Plantaginaceae > Penstemon > Penstemon barbatus. The sequence goes on from CM064880.1 coordinate 65,140,181, forward strand.
GAAATAATCTCGATTTGCGTAATGTTGTTTGTTTGAGTTTTGGGATAGTGGTTTGAGAAATAAAGTAGATGTAGATTTGTTTTTTGGAATGGAAGAATTAGGTTGTAGGTGTAAAACTTTATGTTAAATCATGTTTGTTGTGAGATAAATTATGTAAGAGATATGTTAATTTATGTCAAATCAGAGTAGAATTTGTATAGGTTTTATTTAGAGATAAGAAAATTGTTGTTTGTTTTGATTTTGAGAAAGTAGTTTGAGAAAATTGAGAGATAAAAAATTTATTTTAGAAAATAGAAAACATGTTTGTTTGACATTTCTCAAATACAATTTTTTTTTTGGAAAACACCAAACAAACAGGCCATATATTTAATTGAATATTCGTCCCGTCCATGACATAATTCGGACAAAATACACCCATGGATCAAAATTTCAATATCGAAAAGTTTCCATTTTTGAATCAAGCGAAACGAAAATAAGATGTATTTTCGAAACTATTTGTTTACCTTAAACCTTGTTATTTATCTAAATTTAGTAACTTTTATTACAATTTTTTCTTAGTGTTTCCGAAATATTTTCGAAAAGTCTCGAAAAGTTTTCAATATTTTTCTGATCGAAACATACACTCGAAATGAAATTTTCTGACCGAAATATCCACTCGAAATAAAATTTTGATCTATGAAAACACCCTCATTTCTCCCTTAAAAAGGAGCCGAAACTGGGGACCACTAGTTATCCAAAGCAACAAGATTCCAAAATCAAAAGACGAAATTAGCCCTACCCAACCCCAAAACTTCCACATGCCAACTTGCTCACATCACCGCCCCACCATCCTACCGTCACTCACTACAAATATCTCAAAGCAAAAGATTTTCCGAAAAACGTTAGCAATTTTTTTTAAAGGAAAAAGGTTAGAAATTAATTAATGGAAAATATATTATAATAGTTAATTAACTACAAAATGAATATCATATAGTCATAAACCTGGTTTTACTTCCATTTATATATTATGGTAATCTGTTTGTTTGGTGATTGGAAAAGTAGTTTGAAAGAATAATTCATGTTGTAAAATGATTTTAATTTGCGTAATATTGTTTGTTTGAGTTTTGAGAAATAAAAGAGGTGTATATTTTTTTTGGAAGAATTATGTTATATGTGTAAAATGTGGAAAACTTTAGGTCAAATGACTCAAATCATATCTATAATGTAAGATTAGTTGTGTAAGATATAAGTTACTTTGAATTGTTAAAAAAAAGATATAAGTTATTTTATGTCAAATGATAGCAAAATTTGTATAGGTTTTGTTTAAAATTAGGAAAAATTATTGTTTATTTGACTTTTGAGAGAGTAGTTTGAGAAAATTGAAAGATACAAAATTATTTCAGAAAATTAAAAATATATTTTTTTTGGAATTTCCCAAACACAAAATAATTTTGAAAAACGCCAAATAATTTAAATTTTTATTTAGTACCAACTAAAAAATGATGAATATAAAATAATTGTCGTAAATGTTATTTTACTTTAATTTTTGTTTTTTAGTTGTTAAAAATGAAAGTTTAAATAATATTTGTTAATTCTCTTGTTATTTTACATTAACAAAATAATTGCATTTTAAATTTTAATTATTATTTGAAACCATCCCAAGAAACTGTAAAAATAAAATTGATTATTTTCTTGAGAACCAATATTTTTTCTTAGATAGGATGGGGAATCTCCATTTAATTAAAACCCCAAAAAGAAACAACAGTGTCCACCACCACTACCATTCTTTCTTACTTTCCCTTTTTTGGTTCCTCCACCTCATATACCCTCTTTGTATTTTCTTCCACACTCTTCTCCTTGCCATTAATCCAATCCTCGTAATCCAGACAAAAATTCTATGTACAATCGTACCAATCCCACTTAATTTCGTCCCGCTCTGTCCCAAGAACCCAAATTCTTTTCTTCAACCTAAAGTTTATACATATTTATCTACTAAAAACCCCATCTTTTCTCCGTTTTCCTCTTCTTATTTTGCTCAAGATTCAATTTTTTTTTGGTAATATTTATAGTTTTATACCTCATGTGAAGTGGGTTTTCAGAATTTGTTTTCAAGGGTTTCGTTTTAAGAAGATTAGTAGTTATGTCGCTAGAGGTGAAAGATGCGGTGGAATATTCCTTCGCTGTGGAATACCACGGCCCGCCCATAACCCGTGAGCTACCTCGGGCCGTGCCCATCAATGTGGATCGGATTCCGGTGGCTTCCGTCGTATCTCCACCGCCGTTTTCGAAAAAGTTTTCGCTTCCCATTGTGCAACCAATATCAGCTACTGCCATAAACAGCAAAAAGACATCCTCTTCTTGTGCTGAATTAGTGACTGTTTCCCCAACTTCGGTGATTGCATTTGAGTCCACGAACAACGAGGTGAGTGAAGGTTCTTATAGTAAAGAACTAGGGTTAGGAACTGAAGCCACTGTTTCTCCTAGCTCGGTTAATAATGCATTTGAAGGAGTAGAACCTGAAATTTTTCATAGTAATGGTGCTTGTGCTTTGTCAGGAGAGTTTAGTAGTGATTTGGACTGTTGTAATCACGGTTATGAGGTGAATAGAGTGAATGAGATGGGGTTCTCATCGATTTCGTGTGAGTTTGTAGGAGGGGTGGAGAGTTCTGGGGTTTTAGGGTTTTCGGATAGCTTTGAGAAGTCGAGGGAATTTTCAGGGAGTTTGCCTGATTCGAGGTTATCTAGTGCTTTTAAAGAGAACTTGGAATTTAATGAGTCTAACAGACCTGATTGGGCATCAAATGAATCAGTGTTGAGTGTGGATTATCCTTCTTCTCGGGTTTCTTCTTGTAAATTTGGAGATAAAATGAGTGAATCTGGTGGCGATGTTAGGCGAGCCCCAATAGTGACATTTTGTGATATTGAGTCAGATGATGAAAATACTAATGAGGAGTTTAGTTGTTCTGAACCTGAGGTGGTTAGAGCGAAGAAAGAACCTGCTGTTAAGGTCAGGAAAGGAACGTGTTATCGGTGCTTGAAAGGAAGTAGATTTACTGAAAAGGAAGTGTGCATGGTTTGTGATGCAAAGTATTGCACTAATTGTGTGCTTAGAGCAATGGGGTCCATGCCCGAGGGTAGAAAGTGCGTGACTTGCATTGGGTTTCCAATTGATGAATCAAAGAGGGCTAATTTGGGAAAATGCTCAAGGATGCTCAAGCGACTCCTCAATGATCTTGAGGTTCGGCAAATCATGAAGGCTGAGAAATTATGTGAAGTAAATCAATTGCCTCCCGAGTATATTTGTGTGAATGGTAGGCCTCTTTATCATGACGAGTTGATCACGTTGCAAAGCTGCCTTAATCCACCAAAAAAGCTAAAACCAGGAAATTATTGGTATGACAAAGTATCGGGTCTTTGGGGAAAGGTGAATACCATGAACTTAACTCGACTTTCTTGCATTTATAGTTCTATTTTTAATCGTTTTAATTGAAGTTAATAATTCTGCTGATTTTTTTAGGAAGGACAAAAGCCTTCGCAAATTATTAGCCCCCATCTTAATGTTGGGGGTCCTATTAAGGCAGATGCTAGCAATGGGAATACACAAGTTTATATAAATGGTCGTCAAATCACAAAAGTGGAGCTGCGGATGTTAAAGGTTGGCATTTGGATTCACCCAGCATTTATGTTTGAAAGTTTTTGACATTCTCATGTTTCTTTAATTTCATGGTTTTTAATTTCTTAGTTAGCGGGAGTCCAGTGTGCTGGAAATCCACATTTTTGGGTGAATGAAGATGGTTCATACCAAGAGGAGGGACAGAAAAATACAAAAGGTTACATCTGGGGAAAGGTTCGATTTCTGTTAAATCTATCTGGGATGTCTTTTCTATCCTGTCAAATTTTTCGTCCTCATGTTTCTATACCTTAATGTTGTTATTTTATTTAGGCTGGAACAAAGCTGCTCTGTGCTGTGCTTTCTCTCCCAGTTCCTTCTAAATCATCTAATATTTGTGGAGAGCAACTAAGTAGCACGATGAGTCGGAGTATGCCAGATTACCTTGAGCATAGAGCAATTCAGAAACTTCTTCTGATTGGATATAGTGGATCTGGGACAAGTACCATATTTAAACAGGTAGACCTTAAGATTCTGTCAGATATTTATCGCACTTCAAATAGAAGTACGTTTCCATCTCATTGGCGGATAAGTAATTTCTATAATTTAGTGTATGTTTGTTGACAATTAATTGGAATGCTGTTGTATTTATTTGGTATAGGGAAGCATGTGTGTTTGTATGGGAAACTTTTGTGTCCTTCATTTTGTTCATTTAATCGAGTAAGACTTTAACTAACAGAAATGTGGGGAGATAATATGATGCATTAATGTGTGAAACTAACTTCTGCATTGGTAAGTGAAAATTGAGCCTTTTGGGTTGATATTATGGCTATTAAAATTACCTTCTTCCAGTAAATCATTGGTACATTATTACCTACTTTTGGTAGTGGTTGGTATCGAGTTCATCCATATTTTTGGTGAGGGAAAGTCAAATGGTGAAGGGAAATTCTCGAAAGCAAATGTGATTGTGTTAGTATGTCCAATTTGATCGCACTATATGTTTCTTTTAGGCTTTGACTCTGGACCACCCACATGGTAACTAGCTTTTGTTTTCTACACCATCTCAATTACTTGGATAAATGACAACTTATTCGTGTTTTCTTTGTGCTAATGACTAGTTTTGATTGTATATTTCTTATTGAATCTATTTATGTACGCGAGCTTCTGATAAGTCTCTCCAATTTTGGCAGCATACTCTTATTAACGTATTTAGTTATTTTAGTATAGTCCAAGCTCACATTTATTGCAATGACCATGTGGTGTTTCAGTTATTCAAAAGTGAACATGGTTGCTTGTTAGTGAAGCAAGTCAGTAGTTAATGGCATCCAAAGTACTTGAGATTTGGAATAATTCAACACATATTCATTTCTTTTTGTGTTTTATGTGTTCTTCTGACCATTCATCATGCCACTGCTGCCTTTCAGTCTTTTTTTAGTTCAGATTGTGGTTTATCGTTGGTGTTATATTGGTTAATATTTGGATATTTGAATAATTTACCAAGTTTAATTTTGTTGTATTAGGCAAAAATTCTTTATAAAGACATACCTTTCTCTGAGGATGAACGTGAACACATTAAATTGGTGATCCAGAGCAATGTGTATAATTACATTGGAATACTTCTTGAAGGCCGCGAGCGTTTTGAAGAAGAAAGTTTGAATGATTTGAGGAAAAATCAGTCTTGTGATGGTTCAACTCTTGAAGGTACAAGCTTGTTTGAACATTCAGTTTTACTTATTGTTTAAGCGATAAAGCATAAAAGCATCTTTCGGTTATAAGCATTTTTTCCTTAATTGTGTGGATGCTGAATATTGTTGATGCACATTTATTTGTTGCTCTCTTGCTTTACTTTATATCGTTGGTTGTTGTGGAAATTTTTTACGAGGATATGCTCGTGAATTACTCTGATCTCAAATTAAAACAGACTAAACATTACTTTCCGGGTGCACACAAGCATGTTATCATCTAATTTATATCTCAGCGTAGGATCCAACAATTTCGAAGGATCATTTTTATTGTTTCCTTTTCAAAAATTATTTTGTAGGGTGTGCTGAGAAAATATGTATAAACCATACATTTCCAGGCTCTTTCACCGACATTCCTAAATTCGAACGTAAATATCTCATGGAAGTTGATATAGATTATTTCCTTGGCCCCTTTTCACCTTTTTCAGGATTAAATGCTTGCTAAGTTTCCCATTTTATGAACTTGAGCTTATTTTGTTTCTTTATGGCAAAAGTTCAAGTCTGGCTATGATGAGAAACAGTGTCCTCTCGTGTTCATTATTCATTGGCGACCGACTTGTTTTACTTTTGAGTATGAAATTATTTCAAACTCTAAAATGATTATTGATTAATGCACCTAAATGGAATGCCGTCGACATAAGCTGGTTGTGCATACACTTCTTTCCGGTTGGACGCATTAGGCTTTTAGACGAGTCATACAATTTAGGGTGTTCTCACTTATCAGTTTACATGAATGAGAATTGCAATTTTAAGAAATTATATGTGGCTGAGGTGGCTAGACTTAGATGCCAAGCACTTTATTATTATGATGAAATTAAAGTACAACTGGGGAAATGAATACACCTGCATCCAGAAGTACAAGGTTGAATAAAACTGGAAGTAGAATTATTACTTCTTAAAAGGAAAAATGCAATTATGTTACTTTCTATGAATATGAGGAAGAGATGCCTAGCTTCTGAAATCCAAAACTGCTTCATGCGAGAAGCAAATCAATGTAAACTTTAACGTCATGGATTCCTTGAGGTGATAATGTCAAAATCAAGTGAACATGAATTAGATTGTGTGAAGTGCTTTTTGGGTTAAAACTTTTTTAAATTGGTTATTAAATTTGTTTTTGGAATGCTGTGGCTTCATATTTCACGTTTTGTACTGCTAGGAATGTTCAATTTGTGTTGTATATTGTATTTTTTTTTCTCAAAAACTCTTTTGATGTACAACAGGACACGTCAATTGCAATGATGAAAAAACTCTTTATTCCATTTGTCCACGGTTGAAGGCATTTTCGGATTGGCTCCTTAAAATCATGGCATCAGGGACTTTGGAAGCAATTTTCCCCGCTGCTAGTCGGGAATATGCACCAATAGTTGAGGAATTATGGGGCAGTGTCGCCTTCCAGGCTACTTACAAGCGAAGAAGTGAATTGGAAAATCTTCCCAGTGTTGCCAGTTATTTCGTAGAGCGGGTAAGTAATGAGCATACCTAGCAGTACAAAACGTGTCCTTGAAAGCAACCACTAAAATAAAGATTATATTGTTCAAGTTTCTTTCTATTGTAGTCAATTTGTTCATTACCCTTTCTATTTTGCTTTGTACCTCAGGCTGTTGAGATTTTAAAACCCGATTATATGCCTTCTGATGTGGACATCCTTTATGCCGAACGTGTAACTTCATCAAATGGACTTTCATGTGTTGACTTTTCATTCCCCGAATCAACGTACGATGATGATGTTAACAGTGGAGATCTGCATGATTCCCTGCACAGGTAGTCTAACAATTCACAATATATCTCGATTTTGTGTTTGGTTTTCCGGTTCCCTCTAATTCTCTTAATATTATTTATTTTCAATAAATCTGTAGATTTCAGCTGATCAGATTACAGGCAAAAGGCGGGTTTGGAGAAAACTGCAAGTGGCTTCAAATGTTTGAAGATGTTAGAATTGTTATATTCTGCGTCTCTTTAAGCGACTACGATCAGTTCACCATCGACAGTGATGGAAACTCGGTCAACAAGATGCTACTGAGCAAAAAATTCTTCGAAAGCATGGTTACTCATCCATCCTTTGATCAAATAGACTTCCTTCTCCTATTAAATAAATTTGATTCGTTTGAGGAAAAAATGGAGCAAGTTCCTTTGACTCAATGTGATTGGTTCGATGATTATCACCCGGTGATCAGCCGTAACCGGTCCAGCACCAAGAATGTAAACCACCCAACCCTGGGGCAGTTGGGATTTCATTATATTGCTGTTAAGTTCAAGAGGCTTTATTCTGCGCTAACTGGTCGAAAATTGTACACATCATTGGTGAAGGGTCTTGAGCCTACTAGTGTGGATGCAGCGCTTAAATATGCAAAGGAGATTCTAAACTGGGATGAGGAAAAACCTAACTTCAGTTTGAGTGAGTATTCGTTTTATAGCACCGAGGAGGCGAGTTCATTCTCTCCTTGAGCGAGACGGGCAATGGAATAATTATACTAGTTGCAGTTTGTACATAGATTGTGTGTGAATGAGTAAACAAGTTAGGTGTTGATTGTACTCATGTTACAAGTATTATTGTCAGATTAGTTCTTTTGTATGTATTCATTTTATAGCTAGTTCACTACAGTTGTAATAGTAATTCGATTCATGTGATGGTAATGCATTAATTTACTTACTTTGAAAATTACGTAGTTTCCTTTTGGAAATTATTATGTTGTTTTATTTGCAATTCCTTCTGTCTGTCATCTATCTAGTAACACATTTGCATATTATTACACTACAACAGGGATCAAAAAATTGGTAAATATAATTAGATATGAAAAATTTCCATCAAATTGGTAGGAAAACGAAAAATTGTAACTTCCTCATATGAAAAAACAAAAAATATATTTTTGCACCTTTTTTCGTTTTCCTAATAACTAGATAAGCTCATTACTTATTAGAAAATATTGGATCTTATTTGAATAACAAGTTATTACTTATTTAAAAAAAATTAATCTTACTTGAGCGTACTATGTAGTGAAATATCTTCATATTCTTTACGAAATTCCATCTAATTTTATTTTGGTAGTATTCAATCTAAAATGATTATACATCAAGTATTAAATATAAAATCAGGTATTAGTTCCTCCGTTGAAAACTTACCAAAAAATCTTATATAACTGGACCAGGTTCAACAATGTTATGTAAGAGTTATGTATTCAAATGACAAATTGATTATGACATTTGATATAAATTTACTCTTATGTATTATAGTAGTATATAAAATACAATTTATAACATTTAAAGATTTATTATAATATAAGTCATAAACACTTATCAGAATACAAAATTTAAACACAAGAAAAGAAAAATTGTATCACATCTTACCTATGAATGAAAAAATAATACTAATGATAATACGTAATTTACTTTGTCTAGATAAACAAAATATATAATATCCAATAATATTAAGATATGCATAATCTTGAATTTTCATTGGATTTTTTTTTCTAGAATAACAGATAAAATCGATGATAAATACATGCAATCGTTGAAACCATGTGAAATTGGGGTTAAAATAGTGAAGTTGGTGAAAAAAATGGTGAAATCGGTTAAAAGGCGCCCGTAAAATTGATGAATACATGTGAATCGAAGAAAATTCGGGTGAAGTTTGTGAAAATGGATGAAACCGGTGAAATGACGAAATCAATGAAAACTGGTGAAATTGATGAAAATGGGTAAATCGGTGGAAACGGTGAAGTCGGTGAAAAAATGTGAAATAAATGAAAACTCAGGTGAACTTGGTGAAAACATATGTGAAATCAGTCAAAAAATGTGTGAAATAGATGAAAATGGTTTAAACCGAAAAAAATAAAAGAAATTGACAATAACGAGAAAAACAATCAAAACAATTGAAATTCGTGAAAATTTGAAGAAATCAATGCCAAAATTATAAAGTCCGAGTAATGTGAAATCAATAAAAATTCATGCGAAATTGGTGAAAAACATATGAAATATGAAAATGGTTAAATTGGTAAAAAATAGTGAAATCGGTTAAAAAAGAGTTTAACCAAAATATTAGGGTGAAACCGGTAGTAAATGATTTAAACTAAAAAAAAATCGACGAGAAAATGATTAAAAAACAATGATATAGAAAAAGGATAAATCGTTAGTAAAATATATTAAATTAACAAAAATGAATGAAATACGCAAAAATAGGGGTTAAATTAGTGAAAAATTGATTGAAGTGATGAATAAATAAGTGAATAACAACTTACATGTGAAATTGGTGAACACTGATGAAGTTTGTGGAAAAATGGGCGAAACCGATTAAAAAAAGAGCCTAAACTCGGTAAATACATATGAAATCAATGAGAATTTGGGTGAAATTCGTGAAAAATCGATAATACACAAAAATAGGGGTTAAATTGGTGAAAATTTGATGGAAGTAATGAATAAATAAGTGAATACCAGCTTACATGTGAAATTGGTGAATACTGGTGAAATTTGTGTAAAAATGGGTGAAACCGATTAAAAAAGAGCCTAAACTCGATAAATATATGTGAAATCATTGAAAATTTGGGTGAAATTCGTGAAAAATTGATGAAACCGGTGAAACATTGGAATCAATGAAAAACAAGTAATATCGATAAAAAATGGTACTCCCTCTGTCCCATTTATGTGTCGTTTTAGAGAAATTCTTTTGTCCCAAATTATTTGTCACTTTAGAATTTCAATGCACTATTAATTACATATTTTCCCATTTTGCCCTTATTTTAATGTATCTAACACTCCCACTTTAAGAAAAAAAGTAAGAGAGAGAATGTAAGGGTATTTTAGGAATATCATTTATTTTTTCCCTAAGATTGAGGCAATTTAGTAGGTGCCTTAATATGTGTGAAAACACCTAAAACGACACATAAATTGGGACAGAGAGAGTAAAATAAGTGAAAACATGTGGAATCAATAAAAATTCTGATGAAATTGGTGAAAAAGTTAAAAAAATGTGTGAAATAAGTGAAAACGGATTAAACTATTAAAAACAAGCTAAGTCAGTTTAGAAAAGAGTTTAACCGGCAAAAATAGAGTAACACATGTAGAAAAATAGTTTAAACCGGAATAAGTAAATAAAAATTGATAAAAATAGAATAACAATTAATATGTTATTACAGATAGACAAATGAGAAAATCGGTGAAAAATATATATGAAACCGGTAAAAGTGAATGGAATCAGAAAAAAAGACGAGTAGGTGAAACACAAATTAAACTAATGAATTAAATATGTGAAACGACTAAAATTTGAAATCTACTTAAAAATGGACCTAAATTCATTTGATAAAAAATTAGTACTTCATTATTTTGTGGTCAAACAATGCAAAAAATTTGAGCTAAAGATATCAACTCCATGAAGTCGAAATCCACCTATCTAGATGGACTCGTAGTATATAATTGTCTTTGTTGTATCATACGTGTCACATTTTAATTACAAAATAGTGAGTAATATATACTTCTAGTATTTGACAAATAAGAGAACAAATTATATTAATTGTTGTATTTTGTTCTAAGAAATTAAAGAGGTCCAATGATATGTAGTCTTGAAAACAAATAAACTGAACTAAATTAAATATCAGAAATTGAATTGTACTATGACATCATAAAATTAATTTTACCCTAATTTACAAAATATTTCCATGAAATCAACTAGACACATACTAAATACGTGCACTTTTCTATTATATACAAACACCAGAACTTCAGACCCAAACTTAGGTCCATATGCCTCTTCTAGAAAGCCTTTCCACATATTTTGAGAAAAAAAGACCTCTCTATATTTATCAATGAAAGTAAATCCAAATTTTTATTTAAAAAAATGGTATTGGGGGTTGGGGGTGGGGGGCCTTTTGCTATTCTGAATGTCCAACAAAGCTTAAGATAGGAAAATTGCCATCTGTCTTCTCCAAACACTGTGGCTGTTCCTTTTCTGTATTTTCTCACGCACTCGGCTCCGAATCTTACCCATCCAGTCCAAGTCCAAGGTCTTGACCTCCGCCGGAGGTTTCTTCACATTGATTTTCTGGTCATTATAGACCCACCACAAGTTTGTGTATTCAATACACCTTTTGTTTTAACTTTTGTATTTCTCTTATATGAAAGATAGAATCTTCTTTAAACTCAATATCATAATGTCATTCGGCAACATAACTGTATCTTGCTTTCTCTTGTGTGCTCAAGAGTATGTTTCTACAAGCCCACCCCATTTCCAACATTTTGTCATATAAGAGACCATGATCAATCTTAGCAGATCTCTTGCTTTCTTCCATTAATACAAACCATTCCCTAAGAACTGAATCTGAAGAGTTTAAATCTTCTAAACCATTCTCCCAAAGAGTCATATCTCGAAGAATGCCCTTGCGCACGTAACAAGCCTATATATTTCACAAGATAATAGAAAAGATCATTATTATTTCGCTTTCATGAAAATAAAGATGAGTATATAGGGGAAATAGTATTTACGTGCAATAATCCCATGATAATATCTGAAGTTCCAGCCCCTTCCCGCAGAGAAAGAAGAATGTTATGCTGTGATTATGAAAGACAAAGTAGAATTATAAAAAAATGTAGCTACAAGTCCAAGAAAGCAAAAAATGATTTATAAATATACATACGTCACTTATTCTGGATTCCACATTGAAACTCTCCATGCATATGAAATATAAATCCTCGTCTTTTAAAGATCTCAAAGTAAGCATTGATAGCTTAGGCATTCTTTTCTTGGGATTCAAGCAACCTATTCTGATTGGGAGAAGCTCCTTACCTATTCCAAAGCTACTTAGAAGCTGTATCTGAATCCAAAGCGTTTCAATTGGAGAAAAGTTTAACTGTAGAGAGAAACCTCACCTTTGTTGCTCCAAAAGAAATCGATACCTTCCTTCTTACTCATTTCAGCAGGTAAAGGAACATATCCTAACTGAATCCACGTGTTTATGATAGACTCGAGCCTATCCTGGACAAGAAAGTATTGTGCTTAATTGCAATTATATTCATAGACAAAGTTAAACTTAAGATAAGATAATTTTTTCCTCATTCTGATATTAAACAAAAGATGATAAGTAAAAAAGGACCTAAAAGGTGGAGGAGGAATATCCAAAATATAAATGATGAAGAAGTATACCAATTATTGAAATTGTATGACTACGAACCAAACTATATAAAAACTCTCATTACCTTGAGTTGGTAGATAATTAAACAAATAGTATAAAGAACTACTAACCTTGGTTAATGTTTGCAGATGTACATGTTTTAGCCCTTGATAAATCCCAAGTAGGTCCATAGCAGAGAAGATTGGGTATAGAAAAAATGGTAGAGCTGCAAGTAATCTTCACACCACAGGGAAGTTAGAAACCATAAAGCATGAAAAAAATAAGTTCACTGTCCATTTGATTCCTCCAAAGGAAAATCATAGCACAATTGACATACATTAGCAAATAATACAAATTTTTGAAGTATTATAGAAAAGATATAAGATAAGCTTGTATTTCTTGGAGGACGCTGCATAAAATTGCAATACATAGCGTAATAAAGAACGTAAGGATGCTCAGTGATTAATAAAATATAAAGACAGGGCCAGCAACCTTTGATTGTTTCTGAACAAAATGTTAAGGGTGGCTGCGAGCAGAAGACCAATATTATCAAAGCAGACCGTTTGAATCTGTAGAAAAAAGAAAACCAATATTTATACTTTATAGCTTGAAGGAAATTAGTTATGAAACTGAGTTCTTTCACAGAATGTCATAATACCTGGGCCTTTGCAGAAAGTTCACCAAGATTGTCTGCAATGGCGAAGCTTCTGTGTACAGCAGACTGACAACAAAGCAAGAAATTTTCGTATTATATACTAAACTGTTGACATACAATATGCTGGAAAGAATTTGGGTGGCATTATTAGGTTTAAGAAAATGACAAATGCTGATGAGTATGGACTCAAAGATCATACTGAATCATTCAATTTCTAGAATACTTTCATTGATAGAAAGACTGATAAAGCAGAGATGTAAAAACTTACACCAGTAGCTAAGTAGCAAGAAAGGCTTATTTGCTTAGCAATGTTGGCAATTGTTGCAAGAAGCAGGAAGTATTTAGGAAAGATGGGAGTCAACAACTCAACTCCAATGCTCAAACTGAACAGAACCGCTGTCGAAAACCTAACTCTCTTCAGACAAAAACAAATAAAAACATAAGCATTTTGGAAAGCTCAAGTATTAAAAAAGCACGATATACATATTTCTTTAAGAAGCTATAGCAATTACATTGTATCAATACAAGGTATATTAATTCAAGAACAATCAGAACTATTTATCTGTTGATTGATAACTTCTAATTAGACATTGCCGTTGTACCTTTAGATTGGTATCAAAAGCTGAAGCAAGAGTAGCAGTGTAAATGCACCTACTCAAACGCCCAAGGCCATCCTTCAAAACCCAATTTAAAGCAGCAGCTGACGGAAGTGAACGAGAATAACCAATCCCAATTGCCCGAAACATTGCCTAAATATGACAATTCAATGATCACAGCTAATCATATGTGCAAGTAAAAGCAAGTGTTGCTAAAAATGGTTTGAAAAGAAAAGAATGAGTAATATAATAGTGCCAACAATAATACAACCAAAACCTCACAGAATTCATCAATCTACCCAGATTAAAACCAGTGACTATATACATTCAATTGCAACAATTACAACCAGAGAAAATGAAAAGCCTAAATTTGACCTCAAAACCATAACTTTAATACTAAAATTAGTACCTGAGTAGCAAGAACCTGAAGAGCGGAGCTAGAAACTCTATGCAAGAATTTCCATTTCACATACTGTATATAATTCTCACTCACTTCTCTTGGCAAAAAAAAGTTCCTCACCCCTTGTTCAAAATTAAGAGAAAAATCCCACCAAGAAAATGAATTAACTCCATTAACAGAGACCAATCCCAACTGCTTTCCATCCCAAAAGTACCTTGAAACCGTACCCGAGTGGCGTACTGCTATAGGGAGGTTAAAATTTTCTTCTTTTTGATATTCATGGTCGTTCGATTTGAAGGAGGTTTTCAGTGAATTTGACAAAGTTAAGGGTTTAAGAGAGGTTTTTGGTTTAATGGGTTTGGTTATTTTTTGAGTTGGCGTGATGGGATTGTATGGTGGAGTCCATGTAGAATAGAGGGGTGAATTTGAATGTGCGTGTATTATAGCTTCCATTACAATTATGTGTGTGTTTTGAAGAAAGTATTTTCAGATTTTCTTATCATTTCCTAGGAAAACTACACAACAAATAGAGGCTTACTTTATCGCAGCGATTAGGGCTCCAGATTTTAGAGGGCCATAAAATGTTGGACTTTTGGCAGCTTGCACCCTCGAAAATGGGCCTTTTGGCAGATTGCACCCTCGAATTTAAATTTTGGCAGATTGCACCCTCGAAATACATAAGCTTTGGCAGATTGCACCCTCTAAATTTTTCCGGCCAAATAATTCGCCGGAAAATCAAAATTCTAATGTTGAAAAGGGTATAATTGTCTTTTTAATTCAATTCCCTCTAAAGAAAATTATTACCCGCCAAAAAATTAAGCCAACTAAATTAAATGTGTAGTTTAGGGTTCATTTGTCCACTTACACATTAATTTAATCTAAATTCCTAAAAGAAAAATATAAAAACCCTGCTCCAGCAAGACCATTAGGGCTTTATCACATTCTCACTTCAATTTTGCCCTATTTTTGCATCACATTTACTATAAAATCGAAGTTATATGTAATATTAGGTATTATACACCGTGTATTGATCAATGGGGTTGAGATTGCGAGTAGAAGAAGATGAAAATTAGAGTTCCTCATTCTCTTGGGTTGTCAAGCTCCACATTATGGTAAGAAAATCGATTATTAGTTTTTTTTTGTTATTCACACATATTTCGGGCACTGTTCCTTTCATAGTACTATATTTATGTATTATGGTAAGAAAATCGATTATTAGATTAATATGAATATTGTTGATATTTCTTATTTGTTCATTATGTTTACATGTGTTTATTATGTCTTGACAATCATTTTTTTGTTAAATGCAATAATATTAATTTTTGAGCTGATGAAGAACTATGCAAAAATGGTTGAAAGATTAAATGTGTTGTAAGAAAAATGAAAATTCAGGAACAAAATTTGAATTTTTGGAGGGAATTGAATTAAAAAGACAATTATACCCTTGCCAACATTAGAATTTTGATTTTCCGGCGAATTATTTGGCCGGAAAATTTTAGAGGGTGCAACCTGCCAAAGCTTATGTATTTCGAGGGTGCAATCTGCCAAAATCTAAATTCGAGGGTGCAATCTGCCAAAAGGCTCATTTTCGAGGGTGCAAGTTGCCAAAAGTCCTAAAATGTTAGTTGAAAAGCAATGAAGTGGGGGATTCTATTCTATCTTTTAAATTAGAGTTTTATTTAACTAGGATGTCCTGATTTAAGAACTTTAAGGCGTCAATGTGAATATATTATTTAGACGAAAAACGATTATTTCTAGATGTAATCTGAATAATGTGCTTCATACTTTTAGATTGAGAAAAACATTCAATATGATTAAATCACTAAGTAGTATATTTCATTTATTTTGGAGAAGCACTGCGTCCCATTAAAGTTTTTAGTCAAATGTGAAAATATATTTGAATAAATTCGAAAGGTTGAGCTTCTTAAAAATGTCATAATTTCTTGAAGTGCATTATGCTATTCAGGCAAGCAAAAACTCTTCTAAACAACCAACACATATAGAGAATTCATCAAGAAAATCAAAGTTCAATGTTGAACAGTAAACAAAAAGAGAGTTATGACTTCTGAAGTTGCAAAAGGTAGAGTTCCATAGAAACTCTACATCAAAATACACAAGCAATTGCCATTTGTTTATGTCATCTAGTGTCCACAGGGTAACTCGGATCGAACGGTGATCACGGCACATCACATGTTATTCTCTTAGCCTTCAAACTTAGGTCCAGAATTCCAAAATGCATTTTTAACAGCGAAAAATGATAACATTCCACAGCAATTGTTTGCGCTTGTTCACTTCAAAGACGCAAACATCACCTACTTTGAGGTTATTGTCCTGCACAAACTCCTTCCATCCGCCGCTGATTTTTGCATTCATTGGCCCTAGGTTGCACCTAACAGACCATATTTTCCCATCCAAATTGCGAAGCTTTAAGTCATTTTGCTTTCCAGGCAAATTTTTCTTCGCGAAAGTCGATGAAATAGACTGCATGAACAGACATAAATGAAGATTTTATGTTGAATGAGATAAACCACACGAAATTTGAAGACAAGTTATTTCGATGACTAGTATAGATCTTACCAAAACGAATGAAGAAGAAACATAAGATGGCTGCATAAGATATATGCTGAATGGGTTACATGACTTGAAAGATTTCGCTCTTTGATAGGCTATGTTCGCATTCTTATCAATTATTGTTTGCACTTTGTGACCATCAACTTCTTCGACATTTTTTGTCTTTGTTTTTCTTTTTAGGCTTCGCGAACACTGTTCCAAGGTAGCGAAAGAATCATCTGATTCTGATTCTGATTTAATGGCCACGATCTCTGGCACTCGATTACTGTTCGCCATGTTAAAGTTGGTGATAGCTTCATGACCAACAGCATTATGAAGAGAAGGATATTCGATTTCCGTAGCAGTCATGTCGAATATGAGAACATCAAAATGAGAATTTCCAGCGTACTGGAATACCAACAAATGTCCGAATCTGATAGAATAATACTCTCTGAAATCCTTCCATCCTTTATGAAGCCACGTTCCACCATTGGAATGAACCAATCCTACTTCTCGTATTGATCCACTCGGAGTCTTGAGGTATACCTTATCAGACGGCATAGTATGTCCATATCTTCTCATAAACTCTTTCGGAATTCTCTGTTAACATAACTCAATATTGCAAAGATATCCATGAAGGCAAATCGGGAGATAAAAATAAAATATTAAAGACAAATTGCTTCAATAAAAGAACCATATTATCTACAAACACTAAGGGTCCATATTATCAACCCCCCCACCGGCCCCTCTCTCTATTTTTTTTTTTTTTTTTTTTGTAGCTAAATCTTATAATCTTATAATTAGAAACGTATTCACTCGCAAATGAAGGTTCAAGTTTTCCTGTAAGAACTTAAGCAAGTAGGAAATCAAATTGACAAAATTCTTAATAAACTATTGAACAAGTGAAAAAACAAGTGCAGAGCAAAGAAGTGAAACACAAGTGCAGAACATGATCTAAAACTTTGAAATCTTTAAAGTTTAACAAATTTTAATATCATTGAAGTAAAGATCATAAGGTCAAGAAAGCACAAGAATTTTGCTAAATAAATTACCATTCAGTAGTAGAAAATGCATGGAAACAATATAATATATGCTATACTTACTAGCTTTTGATGTGGAGGATTGACTACAATCTTGAAAAATTTAGGAGCCTCACGAGACAGGGACAGGTTTGAGTTCATAGCCATTGATTTGTAACTTTCGTGTTAGTATACTTTTAGAGAGAAAAGAAAAGAGGGAGTGATTTAAGCTTAGAACATTTTGGAGGAGAGAATTTGAATCGATTGAAATTGAAGGGGTTCTTGGAAAGACCAACTTATGATGGCATTTGTCTTTGATCTTTCTTTTCTTTTTAGACTTTCTAGGACAAGTAATGCCGGATTGGCCTATTTGTGTAGCAGAATCTATTCTGGTGCTCCTTTTCCTTCATGGAAAATTCTAGGGTGCCGCTATGTTAGGTGCCGCTAATACTACATTAGGTAGTATTACCATACAATGTGTATCACATTATATGGTACATGATCACATTACATAGTATTAACCCTATATATTTAGTATGACCCCACATAATGTAGTATTTATTCCAAATTAGGTGGTATTACCACGCAATGTGTGTCACATTCTATGGTATAAATTATACTCCTTATACCATACAATGTGATACACATTGTGTGAAGTGGTATTATCAGCACCTAACGTAGCGACACCCTAGAATATCCCTTCATTTTAACATCATTTTTGTATAACTACTGTCTACTCTTCCTTTCCACTCTAAAAGCAAAAAGATTCCATCCCTCTTAAATCACCTCTTACCTGTTTTCTTGATATATGTTTTGATCACTTAATTACTGGAAATCTTTTGGGATTTTTTCTAAAAATTCCAAAAATATTTGAAAAAAATTAGATCAGAAAAATATGTCGTATTTTTGTTTCGAATTACTCAAAACATAAATTTTCGGTGTTTCCGATAGAAAAGTATAGAAATTTTGACTATTATCAAATTATAAATGGTTATCTATATCAAATTATATCAAATTATGTCATCTATAAATGGTCTATATCAAATTATACATAATGAACAATGTTTTAACTACTCAGTTTTAGCTATTCACTCCAGCAGTCATCATCTAAAATTTCAGAATTATTATATTTTATTCTTCTTCCAATATTAAATTATAAATAACATTATAAATAATGTTTTATTACATTATATACATCAAATCTAAATAATAAAAAAATATTTTAATGATTTTCTTTAAATATAATAAATTAATAAATATTTTTTTATGTGAAATAAATGTCTTTAAACTTAACTAATAAACATTTAACTCAAATCGATAATTAAACATAAAAATTTAGTAATATATTTATAATTAAAATACAAATCACAAAATTTAAGAAATCCAATAAGATATTTATAAATTTAAATATATAGCATTTTACAAAATCTGATTTTAAAAATAATTTCTTCACAATTTTATACACAAATAAATATTGGTGGTGGTTGGAACATAAATTTGATGACATGGATGTCCTCTATAAAGATACAAGGACATCTATATATGCAAGTCCAAACTTGCATTATACATAGCCTTGTATTTATACAAGTTACTGCTGAAACACAAATAATTGAATTTGTCATGTATAATTGAGTTTTTAGCTTTTGAAAGAGCTAAAAAGGAGACTGTTGTGGATGCTTTTAGGCCCTTATTTTTTCCTTGTATTTGCCAATTGTTGATGTGTTAATAGCTATTGGTACAAAACTCCAATTTATCCTTGGACAAGTTAAATATTTAAATATGGGGATCGGACCTATTGAAATTAACTATTTAACAAGGAACCCCTAATATTTTTAAAAATTACAAGGAGACCCCCTCTAATTTAAATTACATTATAAAATACCCCTTACAGCTTTAATGATCATTACAAGGACCCCCAAAAACGTTTACAAAATCTCCCCTCAAGGGGTGTCCTTGTAATTTATTAAACTACAAGAGGTTTTCTGTAATTACGGTAAATTTTGATCCATATAGTCTTTTTATGTTGGTCTTACTATCATGGATCAAAAATTTTTTCTTTTCCGACGAAAACATTGAAAAGTTTTCGTTTTTGAATCAATAGAAACGAATTCCATATTATTTTGCTGTAAACTCTGCTATTTTTCTTAATTTAGTAACTCTTTTTACAACTTTTCCTAATGTTTCCAAAAAATTCTCGAAAAGTTTCAATATTTAGCTGATCGAAACATACACTCGAAACGAAATTTTGATCCATGCTAGGTATTTGCACTTCCACTTTTGGTCGCTTTTCAACTCTCCTAAATTTAGTTAAGAAGTTGTAGTAGTCTTTATAATTCGGCAACGAATTAGAAAAAAATGTGACATTTTCTTGGAAAAGTGGAAAAGTTGTCTTCAAATCTCTGGTACCCAGAACACATCCTAAAGTCCATATACTGGTACATTACATATTCATCAAACTCATTGCACTTGAAACTGCAGCAAAAGAGGCATAATTCAGTCCAGTGTTTTCATAATCTCCCATGACAAAATGATTTGGCTCATAACACTCAACAGATAAGCTCATCCAAATGTCCATAGAAAAACATTTTTCAACTACGAAAAGGGGTAATGTGCCATAACAATTTGTCGCTTTTGTTGACTTCAAAGACACAAGCATCACCTACTTTTAGCGCATTTTCCTGCACAAAATCCTTCCACCCGCAAGCTATACTTGAATGTTTACGGCCGATACTGCACTTGACAAGCCATAATTTCCCATCAGGACCACAAAGCTTTACGAGATTAATTTTATCGGGCATATTTTCTTTAATAATGGATGATGGAACAGTCTGCAAATATAAAGAGCAAAAAACAATTGTAGTGAAAAAGCTAATTCCATGAGTATGCAATAAAAATCAATGAAAACTTCCATTATAGCATACCACTGAAAAGGGATATGAAACATAAGAAGGATACATGAGAACTACGAAAGATAAGTCTTGGTATGTGTTATCGGCCTTGAAAGCTTTTGCCGTTTGATAAGCTACGCTTGTTTTCCTGTCAATTGCTATTTGCACTTTCTCCGGAGAATGCCTTCTTCTTTCTTCTGCATAAAAATCAATATATATTGCCAAATAAAATCACCAACAAATTAGAACAAGAATAAATTAAAGCAGAAAAACTAAAGAACACCAACATGATAAACCATCTCACTTTTGATCCTAAGTTTCATACTCCGCGATTCTGGATTAATAGTCGGTTTATCAACCTTCTCAATAGAATCCCGAATAAATTGATGATCTACTTTTGGATGATCGACATCTGATTTTGGTTTCTTTATCTTCTTTACCTGCATCCTTTTCAATGGGAGTTCGTCATCTGTTTGATCAGCCTCATCTATATGTTCCTCCTCTCCTTTCTTGTTCGTTAATACTTCGAATGAATCTTCTAATTCTGATCCAATGTTCATAGTTTTACGCATACAGCCTCTCTTATGGCTTGAATCGAAGGGATATTCAATCTCCGAAGCAGTGTTATCAAATATGACAACATCGAACTGGGATTTTCCATCGTATTCGAATACTAACAAGTGTCCGAAATCTAGAGAGTAATACTTCTTGAATTCCTTTAAACCTTTCTCCAGCCAAAATTCACCATTGGAGTGAACCAATTCTACTTCCCAAACTAATCCATCAGGTACCTTGACGGAGACTCGACTAGGCAGATTTTGCGCATATCTTCTCTTAAAACCAGTCGGAATTTTCTGTAAGGCAAATTCAAATAATCAAATAAGAGTTGCTGCAGGAACTGATTCGCAATATATTAAATTCTAGAAAATAATAATCTTGACATCAAGACAAGAAGTAAAAATATTGTATCATACTTACTAGTTTGTTTTCTCGGGGATTGACAATAATCTTGAAAAACTTCCGGGGATTTGCTGGGACGTGTTCTTGCCGGCGGCAACTGGTAGCCATTCTTGTAAGTTAGATTATGTTTATGCCTTTATGGTATCAATTAAAAGGTAAAACAGGGGATTTTGCGTGAGAAAATATTCTTGTATTAGATTGAGATGGATATTGTTTGAAATTTGGTCATTCCAAGTAAGGAAATTATGAGTAGTTGACATCTAAACAAATTCTTTCTTAGTCCATACACATAGAAAGTCTTAACTCAATTGGCAATCAAATCCCTTGACAAAATAAGAAAGTTCTTCATCAAATAAACAGAAAATTTGACATTATTCTCAATCTTCAAGAAAGCATTTTTATTAACTTCTTAAAATGGTGAAATTCCAAACCAATTTGTTGCTCTTGTTCACTTTGAAGTCACAAGCATCATTGTCCTGCACAAAACTCCTCCAACCAGAACCGATTCTTGCATTGGTTGCTACCAAACTGCACTTGGCATGCTACATTTTCCCATTCGGAACATGCAGCTTTACGTCATTAATTGTGGTTATCATGCAATAATTCCCTAGCCATAACAATTGGTATCCGCTGCTCGAAAAATCATAACTATCGATCAATGAAAGTAATTAGGGCTTATGATGCATCCATTATAAATTTCCATTATAAACAAATAAATGATATATTTTGGGTTGGGTAACCTTTCTTTGAATTTTTTCTTTAGATTGCAGTTGATCTATCGGTTTTGCTTGTAACCAACAACCAGAACAAGTAAAATATATTAGAAAACAATACCATTTAAATTACTAAAATAAGACATGGACTTACTAAGATTTATCCTTTCAGGCCTGATTTTTCCATACTGTACAATCAATTAACAAATAGTAGATTTGTGGCCACTTTGGATGGAATATACAAGTTTGGTGTGTTTCAGTTGGAAAAGTGGTTTTACAAAGATTCAAAATGTTGCAATCTTTATATTTATTTAGCAATGAATTGGCAAACAAATGTGACTTTTTCTTGGGAAAATTATCTTCAAATCTCTGGTACCTACAACACATCCTAAAGTCCATATACTGGTACATTTCACATTGCACTTGAATCTGCAGCAAAAGTGGCATATATAATTCAGTCCAATGTTCTCATAATTTGCCATGACAAACTCACAACACTAGGACATATAAGCTAATTCAAAGAAAATCAAATGTTTGGTTCAAATATTCATAGAAAGCATTTTTTTCAACTGCGGAAAATGGTAACATTCCATAACAACTTGTTGCTTTTGTTGACTTCAAATACGCAAGCATGGCCTACTTCAATTGTATTTTGCGGCACAAAATCCTTCCACCCACAAGAGATAATCGCATATCCATTGCAAAGACTGCACTTGACAGACCATACTTTCCAATCAGAACCACGAAGCTTTATGAGATTTTTCTTGTTAGGCAAATTTTCTTTAACAATGTACGCTGGAATGGTCTGCAAATATAAAGAACGAAAAATTAAAAAAAGGCCTCCATGAAAAATGCGATAAACCAACGAAATTCAATTATGACATACCATAGTAAAGGGATGTGAAACATAAGAAGGATGCATGAAAACTACGAAAGATAAGTCTTGGTATGTGTTATCGGCCTTGAAAGCTTTTGCCGTTTGATAAGCTATGCTTGTTTCCTTGTCAATTGTTATTTTCACTTTCTTTGGAGACTGCCCTCTTGCTGCTTCTGCATAAAAATCAATGTCGCCGAAGAAAATCACCAACAAATTAGAACAAGAATTAAGGAGAAAAATGAAATAAAACCAAAATGATAAAACATATATATTAACTTTTGATCCTAAGTTTCATACTCCGTGAATCTGGATTAATTGTCCGTGTATCAAGTCTCTCACTGCGATCTCTTTTTGGATGATCGACATCAGATTTTCGTTTCTGGCTCATTGCAGGTCTTGCCAATGGGAGTTCATCATCTGTTTGATCAGCCTCATCTAGACTTTCCTCTTTCCGTTTCTTCTTGTTCGTTAATAATTCGATTGAATCTTCTGATTCTGATCCAGTGTTCATCGTTTTTGGTACACGACCTTTGTTATGATTACTTCTAAAAATGGTAACATCCCAAATCAAGTTGTTGCCCTTGTTCACCTTGAAAACACAAGCATCACCGGCTTTAAGGGCATTGTCTTGCACAAAACTCTTCCAACCAGAACTGATTCTTGAATTAGATGCATCCAAACTGCACTTGACTTGCCACATTTTTCCTTTCGAAACACGCAGCTTAACATCATTGCACTTGTCATGCAATATTTCCCTAGCCAGGGCAATTGGTATCCACTGCTAGGAATAAGAAACGTAAGAATCGATCAATGAAAGTATTTACTATTTACGAGGAATCCATTATAAGTTACTTACCAATCGACATTCCTTGGAATAGGAAACATAGGAAGGGTGCATCAAAGATATAAATGATATGTTCTGCGATGCGTTATTAACCATGAAAGATTTCGCCCTTTGATAAGCCGTACTAGTGTCCATGTGACACTTTCTTTGCACTTTCTCGGTAGATTGCACTTGATCTATCGATTTCGTTATACAAGCAAAATGTAAAATTCAAGAAAATCACCAACAACCAGAACAGGTAAAATATACGAGTATTAGAAAACAATACCATTCAAATTACTAAAATAAGACATGGACTTACTAAGATTCATCCTTTTTGGCCCAATTTTTCCAGATTGATTCTTTCGTGTTGTAGGCTTCTCATCTCCTTGGAGGAATTCAGGGCCTTCCCACGACCCAGAGGAGCTCCCATATAATTAAATAAAAAACTTAAAATGTTCCCGAGGTATAAGTTCTTATTCTTCTCGCCTATATTTGACTTCATGTATTCCAATATAATATTATATTTGCCCAGCTTATACTACATTCATTTCAAATAACAGCCATATAGCATAACCTATCCTCGGTTAAACCATCAAAAGATCCAGTTCTGCTTTCCAGAATCTTTGCAATTATATCTGCAAACCTCTGGAATTCATCTTTCAGCTGCTTTTTCATCATTGATTTACCCATCTGTTGACCATCCTTGACAGCAATTCTCCAAAACGAGTCCAACCTAGTGCGAGCGTAGTCCAAAAAATTCAACCTTCCCTCAAATAGGTAACCCAAATGCTCGGTGTAGAAATCCGCATCAATTTTCACACTTTGCTGTCCTACGACATATTCTATCGATTTATCTTCCACTGATGCGTGATGATAGAAATAGAGAATTTCATCGGTGTAGATGTACTTTGAATGAATAGATAAGAACCCAATCAAACCAGTGTCGTTGATTTTTTTCAAAATAACCCTCATTGTTATTGTTGCGGTGTGATTATACACTTCGTAATTTAACCACATACCTTCAACTAGTGCTTTTTGCCTTCCAATTTTTGTATCCGTAAATTCAGAGGTAGATGTCTTATCACTTGAAACTTGTTTGGGTGCCATTGAAGATGAGAAATTTCGCAGAAGGAAAAGAAATCCGTGGTATGTTCTTGATTTAGGGTTTTAGAATTTGAGAGTAAGAGTAATAGAAGCTGTTCAGCGAAGAGGCATCCTATTTATACAAACGAAGAAAAAGTCTTAATGGGCTAAAATGTAAAGAATCGCATCCCCAATGCTAATCTGGATGTAGGCATGATTCACCGTATACGTCGTATATCTGAACGGAGGAAATAAGGATATAATGTGGGCAACAATGTGTTCATATAGACTTCAATGAACAGAGTTAAATGTGTTTTTATATGTTGGTCCCTGTAAATGTGTTTTTATATTAATTGATAAGACATCTACCTCCGAATCTACGGATACAAAAATTGGAAGGCAGAAAGCACTAGTTGAAGGTATGTGGTTAAATTACGAAGTGTATAATCACACCGCAACAACAACAATGAGGGTTACTTTGAAAAAAAATCAACGACACTGGTTTGATGGGGTTCTTATCTGCTCATTCAAAGTACATCTACACTGATGAAATTCTCGATTTCTATCATCACGCATTAGTGGAAGATAAATCGATAGAATCTGTCGTAGGACAGCAAAGTGTGAAAATTGATGCGGCTGTTCTGCACCGAGCATTTGGGTTACCTATTTGAGGGAATGTTGAATTTTTGGGACTACGCTCGCACTAGGTTGGACTCGTTTTGGAGAATTGCTGCCAAGGATGGTCAACAGATGGGTAAATCAATGATGAAAAAGCAGCTGAAAGATGAATTCCAGAGGTTTGCAGATATAATTGCAAAGATTCTGGAAAGCAGAACTGGATCTTTTGGTGGTTTAACCGAGGATAGGTTATGCTATATGGCTGCCATTTGGAATGAATGTAGTATAAGCTGGGCAAATATAATATTATATTGGAATACATGAAGTCAAATATAGGCAAAAAGAATAAGAACTTATACCTCGGGAACATTTTAAGTTTTCTATTTAATTATATGGGAGTTCCTCTGGGTCGTGGGAAGGCCCTGAATTCCTCCAAGGAGATGAAAAAATATGAACCCCCTGCCATCAAGGGAGGATCTTCAGCTGCTACGGAGGGTGATGAACCAGTAAAAAAGACGAAGACGAAGGCTAAACTTGAATTCTCTAAGGCACCTGTTGCAAAGAAGGTGAAAGTGAGTTCAGGGAATTCTGCACCTGCAGTATCCCATGAGGTTAATCAGCATGAAAACATGGAAATCAACGAAGATGATACAGTATTTCATGATATACTGGCCGCCCTTCTTTTTTACTATGAATCCAGCTCATATGCCAGAGCTGAATCTGTTCAGATGCCTAGAAGGGAAACAAGATCATCGATTAAACCTATTACACCTTTGGAGAAGGAACCCCCAAGGAAAAAAAGATTGTGCCTGCCCAATAAAAAGTCTACATTTCTAAATCTGATGGAGTGCAGGAAGATCTAACTGAACAAACTGATTCTCATCAGTTAAGTTTGGTGAGAGAAGACCGGTCAATAGCTAGCCCACAAGCTGCGTCTTCATCAGTTAAAGGAAAAGAAATCATGGTTTATGCTGAACCAGAGGTTGAGAAATTTTCACCAATTTCACCGAAATTTTCACCAATTTCACCGAAATTTTCATTGATTTGACACGTCTTCACATACTTGATTAATTTTTCACCAATTTCACCAAATTTATATGTTGTTGTTTCACCAATTTCATCATTTTTCACGAATTTCACTGAAATTGTCGATTTCAGTGGAATTTTTTTTACCAATTTCACCCGAATTTTATCGATTTCACCATTTTCCATCAACTTCATCCGTTTTTTACGAAAAAAATTCCATGAAATTTCGAGGTTATGCATGTCTTGATATTATTGAATATTCTTTATATTTTTCTGCTCAAGCCAAAGTAAAATTACGTAATTAGCTAAGTTAGAAGTAAATTTAATTCTTTCATAATAATATGCGACTCAATCTTGATTATTTTTTTTGTAACATAATGATAATTAAGAGAATTTCATTTGGAATTTTATATTTAGAGTGTTTGTGACATTTGGTATACTATATCTTTAAATTAACATTTTCTTACTCCAATAATTAATGATGCTAAAATATAATAATTTTATATATATTTGTTGGGGATTATTTAAAAGAATAGTAAATTTTAATGGTTCATTTTTGTCTATAAGTGAAGAAGATTAAAATTATAAAAATTGATGTAAGATTTAGGAATTTATGTAGGAGATAAATTTAAATATAACAAGACTCCATATTTAATTATATTTCTTTCATTACTTTTACATATTTACCATTGAATTAATATTATTTTACAATTTATATAAGGACATTTTAGTCCGCACAAAAAAATTAAGAAATATTCATGCTTTTATAATAGTAGATAGGTAGATAGATAGATAGAAGATAGATAGAGATAGAGATTATCTTTTAATGTTTTACAACTCATTAAAATATTAAATTAAAATAAAAATCTCTTACTCTATATTTCTTAAAAAAAATTTGTAAAGTTCTTAAAAAGTTTACGTGAATTAAAAAATTAAAAATTGTATTGTTAGGTTTAAAAAAATGACAAAAGATGATGAGTATGGACTCAAAGATCATACTGAATCATTCAATTTCTAGAATACTTTCATTGATAGAAAGACTGATAAAGCAGAGATGCAAAAACTTACACCAGTAGCTAAGTAGCAAGAAAGGCTTATTTGCTTAGCAATGTTGGCAATTGTTGCAAGAAGCAGGAAGTATTTAGGAAAGATGGGAGTCAGCAACTCAACTCCAATGCTCAAACTGAACAGAACCGATGTCGAAAACCTAACTCTCTTCAGACAAAAACAAATAAAAACATAAGGAATTTGGAAAGCTTAAAGTATTAAAAAAGCTCGACATACATATTTCTTTAAGAAGCTATAGCAATTACATTCTATCAATACAAGGTATATTAATTCAACAACAATTAGAACTATTTATCTGTTGATTGATAACTTCTAATCAAATTAGACATTGCCGTTGTACCTTCAGATTGGTATCAAAAGCTGAAGCAAGGGTAGCAGTGTAAATGCACCTACTCAAACGCCCAAGGCCATCCTTCAAAACCCAGTTTAAAGTAGCAGCTGACGGAAGTGAACGAGAATAGCCAATCCCAATTGCCCGAAACACTGCCTAAATATGACAATTCAATGATCACAGCTAATCATATGTTCAAGTAAAAGCAAGTGTTGCTAAAAATGGTTTGAAAAGAAAAGAATGAGTAATATAATAGTGCTAACAATAATACAACCAAAACCTCACAGAATTCATCAATCTATCCAGATTAAAACCAGTGACTATATACATTCAATTGCAACAATACAACAAGTGAAAATGAATAGCCTAAATTTGACCTCAAAACTATAACTTTATTACTAAAATTGGTACCTGAGTAGCAAGAACCTGAAGAGGCAGAGCTAGAAACTCTATGCAAGAATTTCCATTTCACATACTGTATATAATTCTCACTCACTTCTCTTGGCAAAAAAAAGTTCCTCACCCCTTGTTCAAAATTAAGAGAAAAATCCCACCAAGAAAATGAATTAACTCCATTAACAGAGACCAATCCCAACTGCTTTCCATCCCAAAAGTACCTTGAAACCGTACCCGAGTGGCGTACTGCTATAGGGAGGTTAAAATTTTCTTCTTTTTGATATTCATGGTCGTTTGATTTGAAGGAGGTTTTCAGTGAATTTGACAAAGTTAAGGGTTTAAGAGAGGTTTTTGGTTTAATGGGATTGGTTATTTTTTGAGTTGGTGTGATGGGATTGTATTGTGGAGTCCATGTAGAATAGAGGGGTGAATTTGTAGGAAAACTACACAACAAAGAGAAACTTACTTTATCGCAGCAATTAGGGCTCCAGATTTTAGAACGGTATTCACTCGCAACAAGAGAAAACTCATGAAGGTTCAATTTTTCTTGTAAGCATCATGTGACATCTGAACTTGCAAAACTGGCAAAGAGAAAAATTATACTCCTATAAGCAAAATGAAAACCCGTTAGAGAAAATGAGAAATTAACAAGATACAATTTTCAAATTTCATAGTCGTTTTGATAAATTATTAAAGAAGGTTATGAAATTACCTCATTTTGGTTCACCCGAACAATCAACCCAGTGGGTGTGTGAAGTGTTTTGAGGTGACCTGAACCAATTAAATCTCGCAAATGAAATCTCATATCTAGAGGAGAAAGTCGAAGTAAATTTAAATGAATTCCTTGTAGGATAAAACAAAAGTAGTCAATTAATTAATGAGATTCAGTTTCATAAATTGGAGTAGTTGGATTGATATGTCAGTTGGTAATATATTTTGTCCAAGATTTTTGCCAAAGCTCCGACACATGAGGACTTAATTCTCATGATAAACACATTTAATTTATTCTGACATGATATTTAGTAGATTGGACATATCAGAAGTTCAGAACCTATTTTGTCATGTTTTAGAAATGATGCATACAAACATATCCTATTATCAGATTTTGTCGTATATGTGTAATTAAGATAAGCTTTTCTCGACGGGACAAGCGTCCATGGAAATAAATAAGATAAATAAGTTATTTATTAAAAGCCACATATACCCTTTTTGTCATATAGTGTGTTTAGCACTCACCCTTCCCTACCAATAAGGTCATCTCCAGTCGAAGCAGGCAATAGCCCCCTCCTGCCTGTCTGGCCAAGTTAGTCATCTCCAGCCGAATCAACAATTCAAAATATTTATTTCAATCTCAAACTTTCCCCACTCTCACTTAATTATAACAACAATAATAATAATAATAATAATGGAATAATAATAATAATAATAAAAATTGAATTTGGTACCAAAACTGTTATGAAAACCTATCCTATGGTATCAAATTTGCAGTTTCGTATCAAATGGTACCAATAGTGCAAGTTAACCTATCCTATGGTATTAAAAAGCAATTTTCTCAAATTTTAATATAGTCTAATGGAGTAAGAATTTGATAACGTTAAATATCACAATAAACATTCAACTTAAAAGAAATTAATAATAGCGAATTAAAAATTTCAAACGAGATTTATAGTGAATTAACTTATATATTTTTTATATATTTCAATTACATTCTTGCATGATTTATAACTTATAAATTCGTCCTACAATTAACTTATAACAAAAAGAAAAAAAAAAAAAAAAAGGTAAGGCACGGTAATAAGACAAAAATAAGAGGCAATATACAATAATACAATACAATCAATTGCAATTGGAAGAAAGAAAGCAACGTGCAGCATATTAAAAGAAAGAATGAAGGAGCAATTGAAGAAAAAAAAAAAAAAAAGAAAAAAAAAGGGGGTTATGCGCGTTAGCCTCCTGGCAGGCAGGGAGGCAACCATTGCCTCCCTGTCTGCCAGCTCCGGGGGGAGTTCTTCTCCAGCCGAAGGGGGGGCTGTTGCTTGCCTCCCCCCCTTCGGCTGGAGATGGCCTAAGAAGCCCATTAAATTTCTTTCATGTTTCCATATGAAAAATTGAAACATGAGACTCTTGAATTGTTCATTGTATTTTTATAACTTCTTTGCAACTTAATTATACTAAACCGAAATTATCAATTATTGTTTGGAAGTTTATTTTACAAAATAGCACATCCTTTAGGCCATCTCCAATGGTTGAGGGCTAGTCCCGAGCTCTGGAGCCCGGGCTAGCCCAGGGCCAGCTCGGGGCCCTGCTGGTCGTCTCCAATGGTTGGGGCTTCGTGGGGGAATTAATTCTATTTTTTTCCTTTGCCCACTCTCACCTATTATTATTATAGATTTATAATTTTTTAATATTAATATTAATAATAGTAATTATATTAGTACTCGTAATTTAATTATTAATAATATTAAAATATTAATATTTAATTAAAGTAACTTAAAATTAATACATAATACGCAAACAAACATTTTTATAACAAGAAAGAAAATATAATCAAGGAAATACAACAAACAACAAAGGAAATACAAGAAATCGAAAATACGGGAAATACAAGAAAGGAAACACATGTTAACTTGTATCATACTCCATAACATGATTGTGGAGGATGAACGTGACAAATACAAGGACGATGACTCAGACGATGATGATACTGACATTAGCACGTCTCGTAGAGCACGCGCTAGAATTTATGACCGTCGCGGAGTAGAGTTTCAAGATGTTGCACGAAGAAGACAAACGTCGGATAATTATATGTTGCGTCATGAATCAATTCATTTGAGGAAAAAATGTCACTTTATAAGAGGTGTGACTCTTTGTAATAGGTGTGACGAAGAAACTCTTGCAGTCTATACATAGACGTTCATCTCCAACAATTAGATATGATATGTTTCATACATAGGGAAATCATATTGAGATGTGTGAGTACATGGTTGCTTGAATATAATAGTTACAAAGATAAGAACTTTTTTTTTTTTTGATAACCTAGGTGTACAAGCTTACACTAGATATGGGATTCGAACCCCCACCCTTGCCACTGGAGCAAGTCTTATGAATTGTTGGTCAGCCAATTGGAGATATGCCTGGGGGCAACAAAGATAAGAACTTGAAATTACTATGATGTGTCGTAGTGTCTATCCAAAAGAGAAAATCGTGTAAGGAAGACTTGGTATAGATTACACTTCATAAGTGATATTGTTACTAGAAGATTATATTGGCATTATACGCTTTCACATCTAATACGCACTGTATTTAAATATCCTACATTAGCTTTTAATTTTAACTTTAAGTTGCAAGAAAGAATTAAGTGTACCGTGGATATTGGTAGCTTCGGGTTTAGGTTAAATTTTAGGGACAATTTCAATTTATCCCCTAACATTTGAACATTTATTCACTTTATTCCCTAATTTTTGTGAGTTCCCACTTATTTTATTATCAGCAGTTGTATGTATGTGTGTTATAGTTTATTGTGTATGAAACTTATTCATGCCCAAGAAACACACTCCCTAAAATATTTTAACTAATTACAACATTTATTTGACTCTTTTTAGTGAATTGTTATTGTCTAAATTTAAAATAATGTAATATTGTTTTTATTTTCAAAATAATGTGAATATCATCGACAAAATCACCGATAATTAAATTCGGTCCCTCAACTCCGTAATCCTTTCACCCCTGTTGCGCAACAATATCTCTAGCCTAAAGATATTTTCATCTAAGAAAACTTGCTAACATTAAAGTCATCTCTTACATATCAATCTTCCATCATGACGTCAAACAATATGGATTTGGCTGGGAAAAAAAAAAGCAAGAAATTGAACGAGTTAGAATCTATTAAATAATATTGGAGACAAAATTCCAGGGAATAATAGATCTATAGTAATGTATGGCATTTGTCTTTGATCTTTCTTTTCTTTTTAGGACAAGTAATGCCGGATTGGCCAATTTGTGTAGCAGAATCTATTCTGATGCTCCTTTTCTTTTTAACATTCTTGTATAAGTACTGTCTACTGTTCCATTCCACTCTAAAAGCAAAAAGATTCCATCCCTCTTAAATCACCTCTTACCTGTTTTCTCAATATATGTTTTGATCACTTAATTACTTGAAATCTTTTGGGATTTTTTCTAAAAATTCCAAAAATATTTGAAAAAAATTAGATCAGAAAAATATGTTGTATTTTTGTTTCGAATTACTCAAAACATAAATTTTCGGTGTTTCCGATAGAAACGTATAGAAATTTTGACTATTAGGCCCTTATTTTTTTCCTTGTATTTGCCAATTGTTAGAATGTTAATAGCTATTGGTACAAAACTCCAATTTATACTTGGACAAGTTAAAAATTAAAATATGGGGATCGGACCTATTGAAATTAACTATTTAACAAGGAACCCCTAACATTTTTAAAAATTACAAGAGAACCCCTCTGATTTAAATTACATTATAAAATACCCCTTACAGCTTTAACGATCATTACAAGGACCCCTGAAAACGTTCACGAAATCTCCACTCAAGGGGTGTCCTTGTAATTTATTAAACTACAAGAGGTTTTCTGTAATTACGGTAAATTTTGATCCATATAGTCTTTTTATGTTGGTCTTACTATCATGTATCAAAATTTTCTTCTTTTCCGACGAAAACATCGAAAAGTTTTCGTTTTTGAATCAATTGAAACAAATATAAGGTGTAATTCCATATTATTTTGCCGTAAACTCTGTTATTTTTCTTAATTTAGTAACTATTTTTATAACTTTTCCTAATGTTTCCAAAAAATTCTCGAAAAGTTTCAATATTTAGCTGATCGAAACATACACTCGAAACGAAATTTTGATCCATGCTTTCTATTTGCACTTCGGCTAATGGTCGCTTTTCAACTCTCCTAAGAAACTTTAAATTTAGTTAAGAAGTTGTAGTAGTCTTTATAATTCGGCAATGAATTAGAAAAAATGTGACATTTTCTTGGAAAAGTTGTCTTCAAATCTTTGGTACCCAGAATTCATCCTAAAGTCCATATAACTGGTACATTACATATTCATCAAACTCATTGCACTTGAAACTGCAGCAAAAGAGGCATAATTAAGTCCAGTGTTTTCATAATTTGCCATGACAAAATGATATGGCATAACACTCAACAGATTAGCTCATCCAAATGTCCATAGAAAAACATTTTTCAACTACGGAAAGTGGTGACATGCCATAACAATTTGTCGCTTTTGTTGACTTCAAAGACACAAGCATCACCTACTTTTAGCGCATTTTCCTGCACAAAATCCTTCCACCCGCAAGCAATACTCGAATTTTTATGGCCGATACTGCACTTGACAAGCCATACTTTCCCATCAGGACCACAAAGCTTTACGAGATTAATTTTATCAGGCATATTTTCTTTAATAATGGATGATGGAACAGTCTGCAAATATAAAGAGCAAAAAACAATTGTAGTGAAAAAGCTAATTCCATGAGTATGCAATAAGAATTAATGAAAATTTCCATTGTGACATACCACTGAAAAGGGATATGAAACATAAGAAGGATACATGAGAACTACGAAAGATAAGTCTTGGTATGTGTTATCGGCCTTGAAAGCTTTTGCCGTTTGATAAGCTACGCTTGTTTCCTTGTGAATTGCTATTTGCACTTTCTCCGGAGATTGCCCTCTTCTTTCTTCTGCATAAAAATCAATATATATTGCCAAATAAAATCACCAACAAATTAGAACTAGAATAAAGCAGAAAAACTAAAGAAAACCAACATGATGAACCATCTCACTTTTGATCCTATATTTCATACTCCGCGATCGTGGATTAATTGTCGGTTTATCAAGCTTCTCACTAGAATCCCGAATAAATTGATGATCTACTTTTGAATGATCGACGTCTGATTTTGGTTTCTTTATCTTCTTTACCTGCAGCCTTTTCAGTGGGAGCTCGTCATCTGTTTGATCAGCCTCATCTATATGCTCCTCCTCTCCTTTCTTGTTCGTTAATACTTCGAACGAATCTTCTAATTCTGATCCAATGTTCATAGTTTTACGCGTAGAGCCTCTCTTACGGCTGGAATCGAAGGGATATTCAATCTCCGAAGCAGTGTTATCAAATATGACAACATCGAACTGGGATTTTCCATCGTATTCGAATACTAACAAGTGTCCGAAATCTAGAGAGTAATACTTCTTGAATTCCTTTAATCCTTTCTCCAGCCAAAATTCACCATTTGAGTGAACCAATTCTACTTCCCAAACTAATCCATCAGGAACCTTGACGGAGACTCGACTAGGCAGATTTTGCGCATATCTTCTCTTAAAACCAGTCGGAATTTTCTGTAAGCCAAATTCAAATAATCAAATAAGAGTTGCTGCAGGAACTGATTCGCAATATATTAAATTCTAGAAAATAATAATCTTGACATCAAGACAAGAAGTAAAAATATTGTATCATACTTACTAGTTTGTTTTCTCGGGGATTGACAATAATCTTGAAAAACTTCCGGGAATTTGCTGGGACGTGTTCTTGCCGGCGGCAACTGGTAGCCATTCTTGTAAGTTAGATTATGTTTATGCCTTTATGGTATCAATTAAAAGGTAAAACAGGGGATTTTGCGTGAGAAAATATTCTTGCATTAGATTGAGATGGATATTGTTTGAAATTTGGTCATTCCGAGTAAGGAAATTATGAGTTGTTGACATCTAAACAAATTCTTTCATGGTCCATACACATAGAAAGTCTTAACTCAATTGGCAATCAAATCCCTAGACAAAATAAAAAAGTTCTTCATCAAATAAACAGAAAATTTGACATTATTCTCAATCTTCAAGAAAGCATTTTTATTAAGTTCTAAAAATGGTGACATTCCAAACCAATTTGTTGCTTTTGAAGACACAAGCATCATTGTCCTGTACAAAAGTCCTCCAACCAGAACCGATTCTTGCATTGGTTGCTACCAAACTGCACTTGGCATGCTACATTTTCCCATTCGGAACATGCAGCTTTACGTCATTAATCGTGGTTATCATGCAATAATTCCCTAGCCATAACAATTGGTATCCGCTGCTCGAAAAATCATAACGATCGATCAATGAAAGTAATTAGGGCTTATGATGCATCCATTATAAATTTCCATTATAAACAAATAAATGATATATTTTGGGTTAGGTAACCTTTCTTTGAATTTTTTCTTTAGATTGCAGTTGATCTATCGGTTTTGCTTGTAACCAACAACCAGAACAAGTAAAATATATTAGAAAACAATACCATTTAAATTACTAAAATAAGACATGGACTTACTAAGATTTATCCTTTCAGGCCTGATTTTTCCATACTGTACAATCAATTTCACTAAACTATATTTATACTAATTAACAAATAGTAGATTTGTGGCCACTTTGGATGGAATATACAAGTTTGGTGTGTTTCAGTTGGAAAAGTGGTTTTACAAAGATTCAAAATGTTGCAATCTTTATATTTATTTAGCAATGAATTGGCAAACAAATGTGACTTTTTCTTGGGAAAATTATCTTCAAATCTCTGGTACCTACAACACATCCTAAAGTCCATATACTGGTACATTTCACATTGCACTTGAATCTGCAGCAAAAGTGGCATATATAATTCAGTCCAATGTTCTCATAATTTGCCATGACAAACTCACAACACTAGGACATATAAGCTAATTCAAAGAAAATCAAATGTTTGGTTCAAATATTCATAGAAAGCATTTTTTTCAACTGCGGAAAATGGTAACATTCCATAACAACTTGTTGCTTTTGTTGACTTCAAATACGCAAGCATGGCCTACTTCAATTGTATTTTGCTGCACAAAATCCTTCCACCCACAAGAGATAATCGCATATCCATTGCAAAGACTGCACTTGACAGACCATACTTTCCAATCAGAACCACGAAGCTTTATGAGATTTTTCTTGTTAGGCAAATTTTCTTTAACAATGTACGCTGGAATGGTCTGCAAATATAAAGAACGAAAAATTAAAAAAAGGCCTCCATGAAAAATGCGATAAACCAACGAAATTCAATTATGACATACCATAGTAAAGGGATGTGAAACATAAGAAGGATGCATGAAAACTACGAAAGATAAGTCTTGGTATGTGTTATCGGCCTTGAAAGCTTTTGCCGTTTGATAAGCTATGCTTGTTTCCTTGTCAATTGTTATTTTCACTTTCTTTGGAGACTGCCCTCTTGCTGCTTCTGCACAAAAATCAATGTCGCAGAAGAAAATCACCAACAAATTAGAACAAGAATTAAGGAGAAAAATGAAATAAAACCAAAATGATAAAACATATATATTAACTTTTGATCCTAAGTTTCATACTTCGTGAATCTGGATTAATTGTCCGTGTATCAAGTCTCTCACTGCGATCTCTTTTTGGATGATCGACATCAGATTTTCATTTCTGGCTCATTGCAGGTCTTGCCAATGGGAGTTCATCATCTGTTTGATCAGCCTCATCTAGACTTTCCTCTTTCCGTTTCTTCTTGTTCGTTAATAATTCGATTGAATCTTCTGATTCTGATCCAGTGTTCATCGTTTTTGGTACACGACCTTTGTTATGATTACTTCTAAAAATGGTAACATCCCAAATCAAGTTGTTGCCCTTGTTCACCTTGAAAACACAAGCATCACCGGCTTTAAGGGCATTGTCTTGCACAAAACTCTTCCAACCAGAACTGATTCTTGAATTAGATGCATCCAAACTGCACTTGACTTGCCACACTTTTCCTTTCGAAACACGCAGCTTAACATCATTGCACTTGTCATGCAATATTTCCCTAGCCAGGGCAATTGGTATCCACTGCTAGGAATAAGAAACGTAAGAATCGATCAATGAAAGTATTTACGAGGAATCCATTATAAGTTACTTACCAATCGACATTCCTTGGAATAGGAAACATAGGAAGGGTGCATCAAAGATATAAATGATATGTTCTGCGATGCGTTATTAACCATGAAAGATTTCGCCCTTTGATAAGCCGTACTAGTGTCCATGTGACACTTTCTTTGCACTTTCTCGGTAGATTGCACTTGATCTATCGATTTCGTTATACAAGCAAAATGTAAAATTCAAGAAAATCACCAACAACCAGAACAGGTAAAATATACGAGTATTAGAAAACAATACCATTCAAATTACTAAAATAAGACATGGACTTACTAAGATTCATCCTTTTTGGCCCAATTTTTCCAGATTGATTCTTTCGTGTTGTAGGCTTCTCATCTCCTTGGAGGAATTCAGGGTCTTCCCACGACCCAGAGGAACTCCCATATAATTAAAGAAAAAACTTAAAATGTTCCCGAGGTATAAGTTCTTATTCTTCTCGCCTATATTTGACTTCATGTATTCCAATATAATATTATATTTGCCCATCTTATACTACATTCATTCCAAATAACAGCCATATAGCATAACCTATCATCGGTTAAACTATCAAAAGATCCAGTTCTGCTTTCCAGAATCTTTGCAATTATATCTGCAAACCTCTGGAATTCATCTTTCAGCTGCTTTTTCATCATTGATTTACCCATCTGTTGACAGCAATTCTCCAAAACGAGTCCAACCTAGTGCGAGCGTAGTCCAAAAAATTCAACCTTCCCTCAAATAGGTAACTCAAATGCTCGGTGTAGAACATCCGCATCAATTTTCACACTTTGCTGTCCTACGACATATTCTATCGATTTATCTTCCACTGATGCGTGATGATAGAAATCGAGAATTTCATCGGTGTAGATGTACTTTGAATGAACAGATAAGAACCCCATCAAACCAGTGTCGTTGATTTTTTTCAAAATAACCCTCATTGTTATTGTTGCGGTGTAATTATACACTTCGTAATTTAACCACATACCTTCAACTAGTGCTTTTTGCCTTCCAATTTTTGTATCCGTAAATTCAGAGGTAAGACATCTACCTCCGAATCTACGGATACAAAAATTGGAAGGCAGAAAGCACTAGTTGAAGGTATGTGGTTAAATTACGAAGTGTATAATCACACCGCAACAACAACAATGAGAGCTATTTTGAAAAAAAATCAACGACACTGGTTTGATGGGGTTCTTATCTGCTCATTCAAAGTACATCTACACCGATGAAATTCTCGATTTCTATCATTACGCATTAGTGGAAGATAAATCGATAGAATCTGTCGTAGGACAGCAAAGTGTGAAAATTGATGCGGTTGTTCTGCACCGAGCATTTGGGTTACCTATTTGAGGGTATATTGAATTTTTGGGACTACGCTCGCACTAGGTTGGACTCGTTTTGGAGAATTGCTGTCAAGGATGGTCAACAGATGGGTAAATCAATGATGAAAAAGCAGCTGAAAGATGAATTCCAGAGGTTTGCAGATATAATTGCAAAGATTCTGGAAAGCAGAACTGAATCTTTTGGTGGTTTAACCGAGGATAGGTTATGCTATATGGCTGCCATTTGGAATGAATGTAGTATAAGCTGGGCAAATATAATATTATATTGGAATACATGAAGTCAAATATAGGCAAAAAGAATAAGAACTTATATCTCGGGAACATTTTAAGTTTTCTATTTAATTATATGGGAGTTCCTCTGGGTCGTGGGAAGGCCCTGAATTCCTCCAAGGAGATGAAAAAATATGAACCCCCTGCCATCATGGGAGGATCTTCAGCTGCTACAGAGGGTGATGAACCAGTAAAAAAGACGAAGACGAAGGCTAAACTTGAATTCTCTAAGGCACCTGTTGCAAAGAAGGTGAAAGTGAGTTCAGGGAATTCTGCACCTGCAGTATCCCATGAGGTTAATCAGCATGAAAACATGGAAATCAACGAAGATGATACAATATTTCATGATATACTGGCCGCCCTTCTTTTTGACTATGAATCCAGCTCATATGCCAGAGCTGAATCTGTTCAGATGCCTAGAAGGGAAACAAGATCATCGATTAAATCTATTACACCTTTGGAGAAGGAACCCCCAAGGAAAAAAAGATTGTGCCTGCCCAATAAAAAGTCTACCCTTTCTAAATCTAATGGAGTGCAGGAAGATCTAACTGAACAAACTGATTCTCATCAGTTAAGTTTGGTGAGAGAAGACCGGTCAATAGCTAGCCCACAAGCTGCGTCTTCATCAGTTAAAGGAAAAGAAATCATGGTTTATGCTGAACCAGAGGTGAGAAATTTTCACCAATTTCACCGAAATTTTCATTGATTTGACACGTCTTCACATACTTGATTAATTTTTCACCAATTTCACCAAATTTATACGTTGTTGTTTCACCAATTTCATCATTTTTCACGAATTTCACTGAAATTGTCGATTTCAGTGGAATTTTTTTTACCAATTTCACCCGAATTTTATCGATTTCACCATT
Organism: Penstemon barbatus; assembly: GCA_003313485.2. Taxonomy (NCBI): domain Eukaryota; kingdom Viridiplantae; phylum Streptophyta; class Magnoliopsida; order Lamiales; family Plantaginaceae; genus Penstemon; species Penstemon barbatus. The sequence goes on from CM064880.1 coordinate 65,180,021, forward strand.
TTCCATCAACTTCATCCGTTTTTTACGAAAAAAATTCCATGAAATTTCGAGGTTATGCATGTCTTGATATTATTGAATATTCTTTATATTTTTCTGCTCAAGCCAAAGTAAAATTACGGAATTAGCTAAGTTAGAAGTAAATTTAATTCTTTCATAATAATATGCGACTCAATCTTGATTATTTTTTTTGTAACATAATGATAATTAAGAGAATTTCATTTGGAATTTTATATTTAGAGTGTTTGTGACATTTAGTATACTATATCTTTAAATTAACATTTTCTTACTCCAATAATTAATGATGCTAAAATATAATTATTTTATATATATTTGTTGGGGATTATTTAAAAGAATAGTAAATTTTAATGGTTCATTTTTGTCTAAGTGAAGAAGATCAAAATTATAAAAATTGATGTAAGATTTAGGAATTTATGTCGGAGATAAATTTAAATATAACAAGACTCCATATCTAATTATATTTCTTTCATTACTTTTACATATTTACCATTGAATTAATATTATTTTACAATTTATATAAGGACATTTGTCCGCACAAAAAAATTAAGAAATATTCATGCTTTTATAATAGTAGATAGATAGATAGATAGAGATAGAGATTATCTTTTAATGTTTTACAACTCATTAAAATATTAAATTAAAATAAAAATCTCTTACTCCATATTTCTTAAAAAAAAATTGTAAAGTTCTTAAAAAGTTTACGTGAATTAAAAAATTAAAAATTGTATTGTTAGGTTTAAAAAAATGACAAATGATGATGAGTATGGACTCAAAGATCATACTGAATCATTCAATTTCTAGAATACTTTCATTGATAGAAAGACTGATAAAGCAGAGATGCAAAAACTTACACCAGTAGCTAAGTAGCAAGAAAGGCTTATTTGCTTAGCAATGTTGGCAATTGTTGCAAGAAGCAGGAAGTATTTAGGAAAGATGGGAGTCAGCAACTCAACTCCAATGCTCAAACTGAACAGAACCGATGTCGAAAACCTAACTCTCTTCAGACAAAAACAAATAGAAACATAAGGAATTTGGAAAGCTTAAAGTATTAAAAAAGCTCGACATACATATTTCTTTAAGAAGCTATAGCAATTACATTCTATCAATACAAGGTATATTAATTCAACAACAATTAGAACTATGTATCTGTTGATTGATAACTTCTAATCAAATTAGACATTGCCGTTGTACCTTCAGATTGGTATCAAAAGCTGAAGCAAGGGTAGCAGTGTAAATGCACCTACTCAAACGCCCAAGGCCATCCTTCAAAACCCAGTTTAAAGTAGCAGCTGACGGAAGTGAACGAGAATAGCCAATCCCAATTGCCCGAAACATTGCCTAAATATGACAATTCAATGATCGCAGCTAATCATATGTTCAAGTAAAAGCAAGAGTTGCTAAAAATGGTTTGAAAAGAAAAGAATGAGTAATATAATAGTGCCAACAATAATACAACCAAAACCTCACAGAATTCATCAATCTATCCAGATTAAAACCAGTGACTATATACATTCAATTGCAACAATTACAACAAGTGAAAATGAATAGCCTAAATTTGACCTCAAAACTATAACTTTATTACTAAAATTGGTACCTGAGTAGCAAGAACCTGAAGAGGCAGAGCTAGAAACTCTATGCAAGAATTTCCATTTCACATACTGTATATAATTCTCACTCACTTCTCTTGGCAAAAAAAAGTTCCTCACCCCTTGTTCAAAATTAAGAGAAAAATCCCACCAAGAAAATGAATTAACTCCATTAACAGAGACCAATCCCAACTGCTTTCCATCCCAAAAGTACCTTGAAACCGTACCCGAGTGGCGTACTGCTATAGGGAGGTTAAAATTTTCTTCTTTTTGATATTCATGGTCGTTTGATTTGAAGGAGGTTTTCAGTGAATTTGACAAAGTTAAGGGTTTAAGAGAGGTTTTTGGTTTAATGGGTTTGGTTATTTTCTGAGTTGGTGTGATGGGATTGTATTGTGGAGTCCATGTAGAATAGAGGGGTGAATTTGTAGGAAAACTACACAACAAAGAGAAACTTACTTTATCGCAGCAATTAGGGCTCCAGATTTTAGAACGGTATTCACTCGCAACAAGAGAAAACTCGCATCATGTGACATCTGAACTTGCAAAACTGGCAAAGAGAAAAATTATACTCCTATAAGCAAAATGAAAACCCGTTAGAGAAAATGAGAAATTAACAAGATACAATTTTCAAATTTCGTAGTCGTTTTGATAAATTATTAAAGAAGGTTATGAAATTACCTCATTTTGGTTCACCCGAACAATCAACCCAGTGGGTGTGTGAAGTGTTTTGAGGTGGCCTGAACCAATTAAATCTCGCAAATGAAATCTCATATCTAGAGGAGAAAGTCGAAGTAAATTTAAATGAATTCCTTGTAGGATAAAACAAAAGTAGTCAATTAATTAATGAGATTCAGTTTCATAATTTATGATGGAGTAGTTGGATTGATATGTCAGTTGGTAATATATTTTGTCCAAGATTTTTGCCAAAGCTCCGACACATGAGGACTTAATTCTCACGATAAACACATTTAATTTATTCTGACATGATATTTAGTAGATTGAACATATCAGAACCTATTTTGTCATGTTTTAGAAATGATACATGCAAACATATCCTATTATCAGATTTTGTCGTATATGTGTAATTAAGATAGCTTTTCTCGACGGGACAAGCGTCCATGGAAATAAATAAGATAAATAAGTTATTTATTAAAAGCCACATATACCCTTTTTGTCATATAGTGTGTTTAGCACTCACCCTTCCCTACCAATAAGGTCATCTCCAGTCGAAGCAGGCAATAGCCCCCTCCTGCCTGTCTGTCTGACCAAGTTAGTCATCTCCAGTCGAACCAACAATTCAAAATATTTATTTCAATCTCAAATTTTCCCCACTCTCACTTAATTATAACAACAATAATAATAATAATAATGGAATAATAATAATAATAATAAAAATTGAATTTGGTACCAAAATTGTTATGAAAACCTATCCTATGGTATCAAATTTGCAGTTTCGTATCAAATGGTACCAATAGTGCAAGTTAACCTATCATATGGTATAAAAAAGCAATTTTCTCAAATTTTAATATAGTCTAATGGAGTAAGAATTTGATAACGTTAAATATCACAATAAACATTCAACTTAAAAGAAATTAATAATAGCGAATTAAAAATTTCAAACGAGATCTATAGTGAATTAACTTATATATTTTTTATACATTTCAATTACATTCTTGCATGATTTATAACTTATAAATTCGTCCTACAATTAACTTATAACAAAAAGAAAAAAAAAAAAAAAAAAGGTAAGGCACGGTAATAAGACAAAAATAAGAGGCAATATTGCAATAATACACTGCAGTAATGCACTACAATAATACAATACAATCAATTGCAATTGGAAGAAAGAAAGCAACGTGCAGCATATTAAAAGAAAGAAAGAAGGAGCAATTGAAGAAAAAAAAAAAAAAAAAAAAAGGGGGTTATGCGCGTTAGCCTCCTGGCAGGCAGGGAGGCAACCATTGCCTCCCTGTCTGCCAGCTCCGGGGGGAGTTCTTCTCCAGCCGAAGAGGGGGCTGTTGCTTGCCTCCCCCCTTCGGCTGGAGATGGCCTAAGAAGCCCATTAAATTTCTTTCATGTTTCCATATGAAAAATTGAAACATGAGACTCTTGAATTGTTCATTGTATTTTTATAACTTCTTTGCAACTTAATTATACTAAACCGAAATTATCAATTATTGTTTGGAAGTTTATTTTACAAAATAGCACATCCTTTAGGCCATCTCCAATGGTTGAGGGCTAGTCCCGAGCTCTAGAGCCCGGGCTAGCCCAGGGCCAGCTCGGGGCCTGCTGGTCGTCTCCAATGGTTGGGTCTTCGTGGGGGAATTAATTCCATTTTTTTCCTTTGCCCACTCTCACCTATTATTATTATAGATTTATAATTTTTTAATATTAATATTAATAATAGTAATTATATTAGTACTCGTAATTTAATTATTAATAATATTAAAATATTAATATTAAATAGAATATTTAATTAAAGTAACTTAAAATTAATACATAATACGCAAACAAACATTTTTATAACAAGAAAGAAAATATAATCAAGGAAATACAACAAACAACAAAGGAAATACAAGAAATCGAAAATACGGGAAATACAAGAAAGGAAACACATGTTAACTTGTATCATACTCCATAACATGATTGTGGAGGATGAACGTGACAAATACAAGGACGATGACTCAGACGATGATGATACTGACATTAGCACGTCTCGTAGAGCACGTGCTAGAATTTATGACCGTCGCGGAGTAGAGTTTCAAGATGTTGCACGAAGAAGACAAACGTCGGATAATTATATGTTGCGTCATGAATCAATTCATTTGAGGAAAAAATGTCACTTTATAAGAGGTGTGACTCTTTGTAATAGGTGTGACGAAGAAACTCTTGCAGTCTATACATAGACGTTCATCTCCAACAATTAGATATGATATGTTTCATACATAGGGAAATCATATTGAGATGTGTGAGTACATGGTTGCTTGAATATAATAATTACAAAGATAAGAACTTTTTTTTTTTTTTGATAACCTAGGTGTACAAGCTTACACTAGACATGGGATTCGAACCCCCACCCTTGCCACTGGAGCAAGTCTTATGAATTGTTGGTCAGCCAATTGGAGATATGCCTGGGGGCAACAAAGATAAGAACTTGAAATTACTATGATGTGTCGTAGTGTCTATCCAAAAGAGAAAATCGTGTAAGGAAGACTTGGTATAGATTACACTTCATAAGTGATATTGTTACTAGAAGATTATATTGGCATTATACGCTTTCACATCTAATACGCACTGTATTTAAATATCCTACATTAGCTTTTAATTTTAACTTTAAGTTGCAAGAAAGAATTAAGTGTACCGTGGATATTGGTAGCTTCGGGTTTAGGTTAAATTTTAGGGACAATTTCAATTTATCCCCTAACATTTGAACATTTATTCACTTTATTCCCTAATTTTTGTGAGTTCCCACTTATTTTATTATCAGCAGTTGTATGTATGTGTGTTATAGTTTATTGTGTATGAAACTTATTCATGCCCAAGAAACACACTCCCTAAAATATTTTAACTAATTACAACATTTATTTGACTCTTTTTAGTGAATTGTTATTGTCTAAATTTAAAATAATATAATATTGTTTTTATTTTCAAAATAATGTGAATATCATCGACAAAATCACCGATAATTAAATTCGGTCCCTCAACTCCGTAATCCTTTCACCCCTGTTGCGCAACAATATCTCTAGCCTAAAGATATTTTCATCTAAGAAAACTTGCTAACATTAAAGTCATCTCTTACATATCAATCTTCCATCATGACGTCAAACAATATGGATTTGGCTGGAAAAAAAAAAAGCAAGAAATTGAACGAGTTAGAATCTATTAAATAATATTGGAGACAAAATTCCAGGGAATAATAGATCTATAGTAATGTATGGCATTTGTCTTTGATCTTTCTTTTCTTTTTAGGACAAGTAATGCCGGATTGGCCAATTTGTGTAGCAGAATCTATTCTGATGCTCCTTTTCTTTTTAACATTCTTGTATAAGTACTGTCTACTGTTCCATTCGACTCTAAAAGCAAAAAGATTCCATCCCTCTTAAATCACCTCTTACCTGTTTTCTCAATATATGTTTTGATCACTTAATTACTTGAAATCTTTTGGGATTTTTTCTAAAAATTCCAAAAATATTTGAAAAAAATTAGATCAGAAAAATATGTTGTATTTTTGTTTCGAATTACTCAAAACATAAATTTTCGGTGTTTCCGATAGAAACGTATAGAAATTTTGACTATTAGGCCCTTATTTTTTCCTTGTATTTGCCAATTGTTAGAATGTTAATAGCTATTGGTACAAAACTCCAATTTATACTTGGACAAGTTAAAAATTAAAATATGGGGATCGGACCTATTGAAATTAACTATTTAACAAGGAACCCCTAACATTTTTAAAAATTACAAGAGAACCCCTCTGATTTAAATTACATTATAAAATACCCCTTACAGCTTTAACGATCATTACAAGGACCCCTGAAAACGTTCACGAAATCTCCACTCAAGGGGTGTCCTTGTAATTTATTAAACTACAAGAGGTTTTCTGTAATTACGGTAAATTTTGATCCATATAGTCTTTTTATGTTGGTCTTACTATCATGCAGTGGCGGAGCCACATAGGGGCAAGGGGGGGCTATAGCCCCCCCTGGAATTTTTTTTTTTTTTTTTTTTTTTATATATATGTGTTATAATTTTTTTTTTAACAAAAAATTTAATATATTAGCCCAATAGCCCAAATATAATTTTAAGTCCAATAATATACCCACTTTAACAATAACTTACTCCTCCAATTATAAGAATGGAGAAGCAAGCAATCTATTGGTAATATTGCAATCATTTTCCTTTGTCTTCAATTTACATTTGATGGCGTCGATATTGGGGATCACTAATGACTTGTCTCAAGCTTTACAAAGAAAAGATCAAGATATAGTGAATGCTATGAAATTAGTCAAATTAGCGAAAGATCGTCTTCAAGAGACAAGAGATGATGGATGGGAAACTTTGTTGGAGGATGTTACTTCTTTTTGTTCTAAACATGAAATTGAAGTTCCTTCAATGAGTAATGTTTATGTTCCATATGGGAGGCCAAAGCGTAGGATTGAACAAGTGACTATCGAACATCATTACAAAGTTGAGAGATTCAATTCGGTGATAGATAGACAATTGCAAGAGTTGAACAACCGTTTCAATGAAGTAAACACGGAGTTGCTTCTTTGTGTTGCATGCTTAAACCCATCCAATCACTTTGAAGCTTTTGACAAAGGAAAACTCGTTCGTCTTGCCGAATTTTATCCAAATGACTTTTCTTTTCTTGAGCTCTCGGCTCTTCCCAATCAACTTGAAAATTATATTAGGGATGTTCGATCAAGTGATGATTTTTCTAGTTTGAAAGGGATTTGTGATCTTGCTAAGAAGATGGTTGCAACTAAAAGACATGTCGCATTCTCGATGGTTTACAAACTTGTGACATTGGCGCTTATTCTACCCGTTGCAACTGCATCAGTGGAGAGAGTTTTTTCGGCTATGAAGATAGTAAAGAATCGACTTCGTAACCGAATGAACGATCAACAGCTAAATGATAGTTTAGTTGTCTTTATAGAGAGAGACATATTTAGTAGTATTTCAAATGATGCTATCATAGACCGATTTCAAAAGATGAAAAACCGTCGTGGTCAATTATTAAAGTAAATATGTAGATATTTTGGGTTCTTATGTGAATATTATAAACTTTATGTTAACTGTTTGATTTTTTTTTGTGTGTATAATTTTAGCCCCCCTGACCCAAATTTCTGGATCCGCCCCTGCTATCATGTATCAAAATTTTCTTCTTTTCCGACGAAAACATCGAAAAGTTTTCGTTTTTGAATCAATTGAAACAAATATAAGGTGTAATTCCATATTATTTTGCCGTAAACTCTGTTATTTTTCTTAATTTAGTAACTATTTTTATAACTTTTCCTAATGTTTCCAAAAAATTCTCGAAAAGTTTCAATATTTAGCTGATCGAAACATACAATCGAAACGAAATTTTGATCCATGCTTTCTATTTGCACTTCGGCTAATGGTCGCTTTTCAACTCTCCTAAGAAACTTTAAATTTAGTTAAGAAGTTGTAGTAGTCTTTATAATTCGGCAATGAATTAGAAAAAATGTGACATTTTCTTGGAAAAGTTGTCTTCAAATCTTTGGTACCCAGAATTCATCCTAAAGTCCATATAACTGGTACATTACATATTCATCAAACTCATTGCACTTGAAACTGCAGCAAAAGAGGCATAATTAAGTCCAGTGTTTTCATAATTTGCCATGACAAAATGATATGGCATAACACTCAACAGATTAGCTCATCCAAATGTCCATAGAAAAACATTTTTCAACTACGGAAAGTGGTGACATGCCATAACAATTTGTCGCTTTTGTTGACTTCAAAGACACAAGCATCACCTACTTTTAGCGCATTTTCCTGCACAAAATCCTTCCACCCGCAAGCAATACTCGAATTTTTATGGCCGATACTGCACTTGACAAGCCATACTTTCCCATCAGGACCACAAAGCTTTACGAGATTAATTTTATCAGGCATATTTTCTTTAATAATGGATGATGGAACAGTCTGCAAATATAAAGAGCAAAAAACAATTGTAGTGAAAAAGCTAATTCCATGAGTATGCAATAAGAATTAATGAAAATTTCCATTGTGACATACCACTGAAAAGGGATATGAAACATAAGAAGGATACATGAGAACTACGAAAGATAAGTCTTGGTATGTGTTATCGGCCTTGAAAGCTTTTGCCGTTTGATAAGCTACGCTTGTTTCCTTGTGAATTGCTATTTGCACTTTCTCCGGAGAATGCCTTCTTCTTTCTTCTGCATAAAAATCAATATATATTGCCAAATAAAATCACCAACAAATTAGAACTAGAATAAAGCAGAAAAACTAAAGAAAACCAACATGATGAACCATCTCACTTTTGATCCTATATTTCATACTCCGCGATTGTGGATTAATAGTCGGTTTATCAAGCTTCTCACTAGTATCCCGAATAAATTGATGATCTACTTTTGGATGATCGACATCTGATTTTGGTTTCTTTATCTTCTTTACCTGCAGCCTTTTCAATGGGAGCTCGTCATCTGTTTGATCAGCCTCATCTATATGTTCCTCCTCTCCTTTCTTGTTCGTTAATACTTCGAATGAATCTTCTAATTCTGATCCAATGTTCATAGTTTTACGCATACAGCCTCTCTTACGGCTGGAATCGAAGGGATATTCAATCTCCGAAGCAGTGTTATCAAATATGACAACATCGAACTGGGATTTTCCATCGTATTCGAATACTAACAAGTGTCCGAAATCTAGAGAGTAATACTTCTTGAATTCCTTTAATCCTTTCTCCAGCCAAAATTCACCATTGGAGTGAACCAATTCTACTTCCCAAACTAATCCATCAGGAACCTTGACGGAGACTCGACTAGGAAGATTTTGCGCATATCTTCTCTTAAAACCAGTCGGAATTTTCTGCAAGCCAAATTCAAATAATCAAATAAGAGTTGCTGCAGGAACTGATTCGCAATATATTAAATTCTAGAAAATAATAATCTTGACATCAAGACAAGAAGTAAAAATATTGTATCATACTTACTAGTTTGTTTTCCCGGGGATTGACAATAATCTTGAAAAACTTCCGGGAATTTGCTGGGACGTGTTCTTGCCGGCGGCAACTGGTAGCCATTCTTGTAAGTTAGATTATGTTTATGCCTTTATGGTATCAATTAAAAGGTAAAACAGGGGATTTTGCGTGAGAAAATATTCTTGTATTAGATTGAGATGGATATTGTTTGAAATTTGGTCATTCCAAGTAAGGAAATTATGAGTAGTTGACATCTAAACAAATTCTTTCTTAGTCCATACACATAGAAAGTCTTAACTCAATTGGCAATCAAATCCCTAGACAAAATAAGAAAGTTCTTCATCAAATAAACAGAAAATTTGACATTATTCTCAGTCTTCAAGAAAGCATTTTATTAACTTCTAAAAATGGTGACATTCCAAACCAATTTGTTGCTCTTGTTCACTTTGAAGACACAAGCATCATTGTCCTGCACAAAACTCCTCCAACCAGAACCGATTCTTGCATTGGTTGCTACCAAACTGCACTTGGCATGCTACATTTTCCCATTCGGAACATGCAGCTTTACGACATTAATTGTGGTTATCATGCAATAATTCCCTAGCCATAACAATTGGTATCCGCTGCTCGAAAAATCATAACGATCGATCAATGAAAGTAATTAGGGCTTATGATGCATCCATTATAAATTTCCATTATAAACAAATAAATGATATGTTTTGGGTTGGGTAACCTTTCTTTGAATTTTTTCTTTAGATTGCAGTTGATCTATCGGTTTTGCTTGTAACCAACAACCAAAACAAGTAAAATATATTAGAAAACAATACCATTTAAATTACTAAAATAAGACATGGACTTACTAAGATTCATCCTTTTAGGCCTGATTTTTCCATACTGTACAATCAATTTCACTAAACTATATTTATACTAATTAACAAATAGTAGATTAGTGGCCACTTTGGATGGAATATACAAGTTTGGTGTGTTTCAGTTGGAAAAGTGGTTTTACAAAGATTCAAAATGTTGCAATCTTTATATTTATTTAGCAATGAATTGGCAAACAAATGTGACTTTTTCTTGGGAAAATTATCTTCAAATCTCTGGTACCTACAACACATCCTAAAGTCCATATACTGGTACATTTCACATTGCACTTGAATCTGCAGCAAAAGTGGCATATATAATTCAGTCCAATGTTCTCATAATTTGCCATGACAAACTCACAACACTAGGACATATAAGCTAATTCAAAGAAATCAAACGCTTGGTTCAAATATTCATAGAAAACATATTTTTCAACTGCGGAAAATGGTAACATTCCATAACAACTTGTCGCTTTTGTTGACTTCGAAAACACAAGTATCGCCTACTTCAATTGTATTTTCCTGCACAAAATCCTTCCACCCACAATAGATACTCGCATATCCATTGCCAAGACTGCACTTGACAGACCATACTTTCCTATCAGAACCACGAAGCTTGATGAGATTTTTCTTGTTAGGCAAATTTTCTTTAACAATGTATGTTGGAATAATCTGCGAATATGAAGAACGAAAAATTAAGAAAAGGCCTCCATGAAAAAAGCGATAAACCAATGAAAATTCAATTATGACATACCAGCGTAAAGGGACGTGAAACATAAGAAGGATGCATGAAAACTACGAAAGATAAGCCTTGGTATGTGTTGTCGGCCTTGAAAGCTTTTGCCGTTTGATAAGCTATGCTTGTTTCCTTGTCAATTGTTATTTTCACTTTCTTTGGAGACTGCCCTCTTGCTGCTTCTGCATAAAAATCAATGTCGCCGAAGAAAATCACCAACAAATTAGAACAAGAATTAAGGAGAAAAATGAAATAAAACCAAAATGATAAAACATATATATTAACTTTTGATCCTAAGTTTCATACTCCGTGAATCTGGATTAATTGTCCGTGTATCAAGTCTCTCACTGCGATCTCTTTTTGGATGATGGACATCAGATTTTCGTTTCTGGCTCATTGCAGGTCTTGCCAATGGGAGTTCATCATCTGTTTGATCAGCCTCATCTAGACTTTCCTCTTTCCGTTTCTTCTTGTTCGTTAATAATTTGATTGAATCTTCTGATTCTGATCCAGTGTTCATCGTTTTTGGCACACGACCTTTGTTATGATTACTTCTAAAAATGGTAACATCCCAAATCAAGTTGTTGCCCTTGTTCACCTTGAAAACACAAGCATCACCGGCTTTAAGAGCATTGTCTTGCACAAAACTCTTCCAACCAGAACTGATTCTTGAATTAGATGCATCCAAACTGCACTTGACTTGCCACATTTTTCCTTTCGAAACACGCAGCTTAACATCATTGCACTTGTCATGCAATATTTCCCTAGCCAGGGCAATTGGTATCCACTGCTAGGAATAAGAAACGTAAGAATCGATCAATGAAAGTAATTACGAGGAATCCATTATAAGTTACTTACCAATCGACATTCGTTGGAATAGGAAACATAGGAAGGGTGCATCAAAGATATAAATGATATGTTCTGCGATGCGTTATTAACCATGAAAGATTTCGCCCTTTGATAAGCCATACTAGTGTCCATGTGACACTTTCTTTGCACTTTCTCGGTAGATTGCACTTGATCTATCGATTTCGTTATACAAGCAAAATGTAAAATTCAAGAAAATCACCAACAGCCAGAACAGGTAAAATATACGAGTATTAGAAAACAATACCATTCAAATTACTAAAATAAGACATGGACTTACTAAGATTCATCCTTTTTGGCCCAATTTTTCCAGATTGATTCTTTCGTGTTGTAGGCTTCTTGGAACTAGAATCCTTTTCTTTTTTACCACGAGGAAAACAATTTCGGAATCGCTTAGCTGATTTTGTCACTGGATTATTATCAATTGAAACTTCAGCTGAATCATCAGCTTCTGCCCTCATTCTTCTAGTTTCTTGTCTAGTTGAACGTGGTTCAGGGATTAGAACAGATTCATTATTTTCTGGGACCGTGGAGTACTCTTCTAAAAAAACAATAGAATCATCTGATTCTAATTCAATATCCTCGACTTTTGGCTCGATGTGTCTATCATGGTTAGCATGAAAAGGATAGTCTATCTCTGAAGCAGTAAAATCAAAGATTAAAACATGAAATTGAGATTTCATATCATACTCAAATACTAAGAAGTGGCCTAATTCTAGCGAGTAATAATCCATAAATTCCTTCCATCCTTTGTGCAAAAAAATTTGACCTCTAGAATGAGTTAATTCAACTTTCCATAAAGAACCACTTGGAGCTTTCAAGAAAATGTGATTAGGCAGATTGCCGCCGTATCTTCGCGTAAACTCGGGCGGGATTCTCTGTAAGTAAACTTCAATTAAAAGGATATTCATAAAATAAGGACAAGGAACTATATTAGAGCAACTCCGATGGGTCCTGTATAATGCTAATGTTTGGCAGCACCAAGAGCATAAAAACAGTCTCAATTTTCACAATAATCTATTCATCAAAAAAAAAAAAAAAAAAAAAAAAAAAAGAAAGTGAAAACATAAGGTTATATATAACAAATTGCAAAATTAACCTCTAGCAATCTATTAAACCACTAAATGCAACCAAATTTAATCAACCATCAAAATTGATTTTTCTGACTATAAATCACACCAACATGGTATTATTATATTTTGTTAGCAGTATTAAAGTTTATTATCTATATTTTAGGTATGCACTACATTAGAGTATCTGATAAAAAAATTATAAATATAAACTAAAAAGTTGGAAGTATTGTAAAATCTAAAAATATGTTAAAAATTAATGTGCTAAAAGCTGTTAAATGGGTATACACACCACATTTATCACTTCCCCTTGCACTATTCGACATGGTTTTGGGAAGAAGGATTTAGCAAAAAAAAGTGAAAAATGAGACTGAGATTTTTTCAACAACCTTGACATACAAGAAGAAGAAAGTAAGGTTATGAACATGTTTGAGCAACTTACAAGTGTTCGGGCTCGAGGGTTGGACACAATTTTGAAAAACATTGGCCCCTTTGCCGGAACGCCACCTTCTTGCCGGCGACGATCGGTGGACATTTTAGTTGAGGGTGAATTAACTCTTTTGGTTGGCATTGCGTGAGTCTTATAATTGCTGTACCAATCTCCAGAAGAAATCAAATCCAGATGACGTACGAAAGGATCTACTCTTTTGGCTGATGGTGTTTAATACTCCATATTTTGCCGTTTCTTTATTAGTCTTGGGACGAGAGTATTTTCTTTTTTATTCATACATTTAGGAAAATAGTTTGAACTTTGCACCAAATCAACAAAAGTGCTTGCTGTAATGTTGTACGGGAGATCCTCTTTAAATTTCAACATAGTTATAGTTGAAGGTGAATTCCTTTTTTGTTTTGTATGTGGAAAAAACAGAGCAATTTGCACATCAACTTAAGAAAAATTCAACGATTAGCATCCCTTTTCTTTTTATGGAGGGTTGATCATCGCGGTCAAAAAAAATTTAGGAATAAAACTTGTAATTTATTTTTAAATATTTGGTATTTTTTTTTAATAATCAATTTTTCAAATGTTCTAAAATATTTTCATAATAATTCGAAAAGTTTTTAGAAAGTTTTAATACATAAAATATACCGAATCAAATCACAAAAATAAAATTTTAATTAAAATTTACAATATAGATATGTATATTGATGAAATGAAAAATGGAGAGAGAAATGAGTATTTTTGTATTTATAATCGTATCTTGCAAATTTAAGGAAAAAAAAAAAAGGAATTACTTATTTTTTCCCTATTTTTTTTACCCCGGTGGTTAACTCTGGCGGAAAAAACGAGGTTGTGCTAGTTACTAAGTTTTTCTTAATTTGAAGGCGTTAAGTGTTAATTTTGTGTTTTGAGGGTGCAAGTTACCGAGTTGTTCTTAATTCTAGGGTGCTAAGGGTTAATTATGTTTCGTGGGTGCAAAGTGTCCATTTCTCAAGTTTTGAGAGTGCAAAGATCAAAAAATGAATTACCTATTTTGTCTCTAGGTTTTTTTTACTCCGGTGGTCAACTTTGCTGGAAAATAAAAGAAGGTGCAAAATATTAAGTTGTTCCTATTTCGAAGGTGCAAATTGTTAAATCTATATTCCGGGAATGTAAAGTGCTTATTTCCTATATTTTGGGGATGCAAACTGCAAAAAAATTCGAGGTTCATGAAATTGAAACCATAAAAATGTCTAAAATTAATTTAAATATTTAAATAATGAGAAACATGTCAAACAAATGATTTTTCAATATTTTATTTTTTTGAACTCTTGAAAACTTGGAACTTGGAAACTCTTTAGAGCTAAAGTGCACCGGAACAACAATAAGTAATTCCATCATTTAAACTTGTCATGCTACTAGTTCAATGGGAATGTTTAATATCAGACTGATAGCATCAAGAATTTAAGATTCGAGATACGAGTCATGTGAAACAATATGATACATATTTGTCTAGGTTGAATGATATATATCGCAAGTTGTATATGCACAACATTGATCTTATGAATTGTACTATATATATTGTGATACAAACTCGAATCATACGATACAAATTTTGAACAAGTAACCCCCAAGTTGGGTCGGATAGCCATATTGTATTTTATTCTAAGAAAAAAACATGATTTTTACGAAAAACTATACAAATTTCCTCTTACCTTCTCTCTACCGTCAAGTCACAAGCAAACTTTTACTTCCATTACTTTATTTTCAAAATTCCAAATTTCAAACCTAGTAACCTAAAATCGATATCATTACCAATTACAAGTTTTTAGTAATTTTATATGGTGAAAATTTATTTTTTGTTATTTTTAATATAATTAGTTATGCGCGGTTAGATGACTAATTTTGAATAAATCAACTAAACAATATAATTAGTGAAAGAGACTAGTCACTACAAAGTAGCGGATTTAAATTTAAATTCTTGTTGGGAGAAATACTTATTTAATGTGCCCAACCCACCTCGAAAGAAATTAACTCTTAAAAAAAAAAACGAATAATTGTTGGGTAACAACTTAGAGACGGGGAAAGTAAATGGAGACTGGAGAGGGTGTAATAGTATTTATATGATTTGGGCCTGATTAAATTTGAAATGGACCGGTTTTGAGCTTGCATCAAAGTCAACCCGACTGCTTTAACATATTCAAGTATTTTTATATAATAATGTATAAAATTAATGCTTCCATCCAGTGGTATGGGTCTGTTTGCTTGGTAATTGGAACAACATTATTTGAATTTTGAAAGAGCGATTTGATAAATTAAGTAAGTATAATTTTTTTTGAAAGAATTAGATTGTAGATATAAAATGTTTTAGATTTTATGTTAAATTATGTTTATTATGTAAAATCATTGTATAATAAATGAATTAATTTATGTCAAATCAAAGTAGAATTTATATAGTTTATTTTGGTGATAGAAAAATTATTGTTTATTTGACTTTTAAGAAAATTGAGACATGAAAATTATCTTTATATTTCTTTAGCAATGAATTTGCAAAAAAATGACTTTTTCTTGGAAAAGATTATCTTCAAATCTCTGGTACCTAAAACACATCCTAAGGTCCATATACAGGTACATTTCACATTGCACTTGAATCTGCAGCAAAAGTGGCATATATAATTCAGTCCAATGTTCTCATAATTTGCCATGACAAACTCACAACACTAGGACATATAAGCTAATTCAAAGAAATCAAACGCTTGGTTCAAATATTCATAGAAAACATATTTTTCAACTGCGGAAAATGGTAACATTCCATAACAACTTGTCGCTTTTGTTGACTTCGAAAACACAAGTATCACCTACTTCAATTGTATTTTCCTGCACAAAATCCTTCCACCCACAATAGATACTCGCATATCCATTGCCAAGACTGCACTTGACAGACCATACTTTCCTATCAGAACCACGAAGCTTGATGAGATTTTTCTTGTTAGGCAAATTTTCTTTAACAATGTATGTTGGAATAATCTGCGAATATGAAGAACGAAAAATTAAGAAAAGGCCTCCATGAAAAAAGCGATAAACCAATGAAAATTCAATTATGACATACCAGCGTAAAGGGACGTGAAACATAAGAAGGATGCATGAAAACTACGAAAGATAAGCCTTGGTATGTGTTGTCGGCCTTGAAAGCTTTTGCCGTTTGATAAGCTATGCTTGTTTCCTTGTCAATTGTTATTTGCACTTTCTTTGGAGATTGCCTTCTTGCTGCTTCTGCATAAAAAATCAATGTTGCCGAAGAAAATCACCAACAGATTAAAACAAGAATTAAGGAGAAAAATGAAATAAAACCAAAATGATAAAACATATATAACTTTTGATCCTAAGTTTCATACTCCGCGAATCTGGATTAATTGTCGGTTTATCAAACTTCTCACTGCGATCTCTTTTTGGATGATCGACATCAGATTTTCGTTTCTGGCTCTTCATTGCAGGTCTTGCCAATGGGAGGTCATCATCTGTTTGATCAGCCTCATCTAGACTTTCCTCTTTCCGTTTCTTCTTGTTCGTTAATAATTCGACTGAATCTTCTGATTCTGGTCCAGTGTTCATCGTTTTTGGCACACGACCTTTGTTATGATTACTTCTAAAAATGGTAACATTCCAAATCAAATTGTTGCTCTTGTTCACCTTGAAGACACAAGCATCACCGGCTTTAAGGGCATTGTCTTGCGCAAAACTCTTCCAACCATAACTTATTTTTGAATTAGATGCATCCAACCTGCACTTGACTTGCCACATTTTTCCTTTCGAAACACGCAGCTTAACATCATTGTACTTTTTATGCAATATTTCTCTAGCCATGACATTTGGTATCCGCTGCTAGGAAATAAAAACGTAAGAATCAATCAATGAAAGTAATTACAAGGCATCAATTATAATTTACTTACCAATCGACAGTCCTTGGAATTGGAAACATAGGAAGGGTGAATCAAAGATATAAATGATATGTTTTCGGATGGGTTATTAGCCATGAAAGATTTCGCCCTTTGATAAGCCACACTAGTGTCCATGTGAAACATTCTTTGCACTTCCTCAGAAGATTGCACTTGATCTATCGATTTAGTTATACAAGCAACATGTAAAAATCAAGAAAATCACCAGGTAAAATATATTAGAAAACAATACCATTCAAATTACTAAAATAGGACATGGACTTACTAAGATTCATCCTTTTAGGCCCGATTTTTCCAGAATGATTCTTTCGTGTTGTAGGCTTCTTGGAACTAGAATCCTTTTCTTTTTTACCACGAGGAAAACTATTTCGGAATCGCTTCGCTGATTTTTTTGTCACTGGATTATTATCAATTGAAACTTCAGCTGAATCTTCAGCTTCTGCCCTCATTCTTCTAGGTTTTTGTCTAGTCGAACTTGGTTCAGAAATTTGAACAGATTCATTATTTTCTGGGACTGTGCAGTACTCTTCTAAAAAAACAATAGAATCATCTGATTCTGATTCCAATTCCATATCCTCGATTTTTGGCTCGATGTGTCTATCATGGTTATCATGAAAAGGATAGTCTATCTCTGAAGCAGTAAAATCATAGATAAAAACATGAAATTGGGATTTCATATCATACTCAAACACTAAGAAGTAGCCTAATTCTAGTGAATAATAATCCATAAATTCCTTCCATCCTTTGTGAAAAAAAATTTGACCTCTAAGATGAGTTAATTCAACTTTCCATAAAGAACCACTTGGAGCTTTCAAGAAAATGTGGTTAGGCAGATTGCCTCCGTATCTTCGCGTAAACTCGGGCGGGATTCTCTGTAAATAAACTTCAAATTAAAAGGATTTTCCGACAATAAAAGCAGGATATATATTAGAGCAACTCCAATGGGTCCTGTGTAATGCTAAAGTCTGGCATCATACAGCACCAAGAGCATAAAAAATAGCCACAAATTTCACAATAATCCATTCTAAAAAAAAAAGGTAAAAACATAAGTGTATATATAATAATAAATTGCCAAATTAATTTCTAGCCTTCAATTAAACCACCAAATGCAACCAAATTTAATCAACCATCAAAATTGATTTCTGTCTATAAATCACATCAACATTGTATTATTTACTGGTAACAAAATATTACTCTATAATCTTTTTTAGCAGAATTACATGTTTATTATATATATTTTACATATGCAATATATCATATTATCTGCTAAAAGTATTATAAACTAAACAGTTGAAGTATAATAAAATCTAACAATATGATAAAACTTAATGTGCTAAAAAATGTTATATGAGTATACACACCACATTTAACATTTCCCCCTGGACATGGTTTTGGAGAAAAAATATTTAGCAAAAAAAAGTGTAAAATGAGAACGAGAATGAGAATTTCGACCTAGTAAAAAGTTCAGGTTTGGACATAAATCTTTCTTGTCATAATAAAAAAGTAAAACTATGAACAGCTTTGAGCAACTTACAAGGCTTCGGGATCGAGAGCTGGACACGATTTTGAAGAACTTTGGCCCCTTTGCCGGGACGCCACATTCTTGACGGCGGCGATCGGTGGCCATATCTTTACTTTAGTTGAAGGTGAAATTGTTATGGCTATTAGGGTTTAGGAGGAAGAAATGAAGAAGAAGAAGGAGGAAAGGCAGGAAAGAAAGAAGAAATGGCTGGAGCCTGGAGAAGAAAATGGATCGTGAGAATGGGGAAAACCGGAAAAGTAGATACAGGAAGTGTTTTGTCTGAAGGTGATCCAAGTGTTGTAGCCGTTGGATCAGAATTTCCAAAAGGAGATTAAGTGACTGGACTGCTGAGTCAATTATATTACCCAATAGCTGTTGGACACATAGATTTAATTAACATGTCATTTATTATTTTAGTAGCAAGTAGCATTAAGGCAAGTTCAATGCAAGTAATCAAATGGGTATGCAATGCTCTAACTTTCAATTTGCATACATTTTTTTTTGTACTTTTTTCACTCCAACGGGGATAAGGAAAATGAAATCTATTTTACATTTTCAATTTTTGGATCCTATATTTACAAACTTTGGAGGAGAGAGAAATAGGGATGAAAAAATTGGAGAGAATAAATAGTGAGCAAATAACTACCAACTTGTGAGATAAGATTGTAATGTTATTATTTATAGTCATTTCATATTGTATCAAATTTGATTTAAATTAGATTATTTATATTTGAGTTTTCAAACGAATTTAAATAAATTTTTTTTAATTTAATTTTCAGTCTATTGAAGTTTCAAAATTTGATATTTGAAATTTCCCATATTTATATTGTTCAAGACTTGAAATTTCAAAAGTTTTTGTATTTTGAAATTTAATTTTTCAAGTTTTCAAGATTTGAATTTGCTGCTTATAAGTTTTTCAATTTGAATTTTTCAACTTACATAATTTTTTTTTAATATTTATTAAAGATCTCGAAAAAAAAATGAATTCATAAATACAATAGATTATATAATAAAACAAAAATGAAAATAAAATGTATATTTATTTTGCATACGCATGCATTGGAGTGAAAGACTTTTTTTGGATATACAAAACACTATTCGAGTTTCTATAATGCATTTTGCTTACTCAATTTTACATTCTTGCATTGGACTTGCCCTTATGTATTACGTGATTCATTCTCAGTTTCTCATCTAAATTCTCTCTATCTTGCTCCCCAATATGCTTCTGTTCTTCCCTAATATTTCTCAATTTTCAATCACTGTTTTATTTACAATTTTTTCAATTAATTACAAAAAATACCAAATATACAAGAGGGACATTACAGAAATCTCTTTTCTTTTCGATCTTTTTTTTTCCCCCCTGTGAACAGCAAGGGTGAATTATTATTCTCTTTTGGCTGTTACACTATAATTTAGTCCTGGGAAGAATGAAAAAAATCAAGATATGGTGGATCTGAAGAGACGGGAATAGTAAATGAGTGAAATGAAAAGAAAAAAGGCCTATATTTATCTAACTGGAAAAACCCTCCATAAATTATTCTTATTATCGAAATATTTCATCTAAAGCTGGAATATATAATTTTGTAGGAAAAAATATATTAATATAAAATACGAAAACACTCATTGCACATAAAAATTGACAATGATCATAATGTTAATTGTATAAATAGTCAATAACTCATTTATTCAACTTAAAATTTTGCTTATGAGAGTTTCCAAAGGAATACAGTGAACTAATAAAATATCGATACAAGGGATTTTTTTGTTAATAAAAAGAAATAGATGAGAGTTTTTATTAATATACACAATACAATTTTTATGTTTTGTCAAAGCACACAGGGTGTTTTGCATTTACATCAATTGGGTCTACAAATAGTTCAAGGTGAGTTATATATGAGTCGAGCCTAGTAGTTAAATGTAAAATCAGAGGAGTTAGTATATCCTCATGCATACATAGCATTCATAGTTAATTAGTACATCAAATTAAATTAGTACATCAAACTAAAAGCTTAATTAATTACCCCTGCCCACAAACAAAATAATTAATCACCCATTTATCGGTTTAACAAGAATTACATTCCTTTCCAAAAGAATTACATTTCTTTCCAAAATGAATTCAAAGGAGTAGTTTTCCCGAACTCTAACCCATTCTTTTTCCGAAACTCAGTCCAACCTGTTGCGAGTTCAGGAGTGGAATTGGCCCCTCTTGCTCCATTAATAATCCTGTTTTGGAGCACAACATCATCCACACGTGACCCACCTTCATACTCCAGTGACACAGATCCTTGACCGATCAAACCAGTTGCTTCAGCAAAATGCTTGTGAATACACTAAAATTAAGTTTAGTAAAAACTAGTTCTATAAATTAAGTTATGCTGAGGTGAATTTCAAATGATATATACAAAATGTAGAATGTGGAGAAAAAGACCAAGATTTTAGTAATGCGTATATAGCACATAATATATAATTTCCTGATAAGTTAATAATATTAGAAGAGTTTTACCACTCTTGATCTCTGATGGTAGGCCAAAAACAACTTCAAAGTGTGGATTGGAGTTGTCATCAGATTTGTTCGCAATTTCTCCGGCTGAAAATTCGTGTTCGCATAATCGCAGCCACTTACCCCGAACACAGAAATATCGAAAATGGAGGTGCCAATGTAAGAAAAAACAAGAAATTCTCCCAATTTCAGTCCCACATCCTTGGCGAATATATTCCATCCAATACTCTGTATTTTCTAACTCTTCAAGTTTCACTTTCCATGTTTCCCCGGAATTGATTCTCAGGGTAACTTTTCCAGTTCCAGGTAAGATTTCACTGTACCTCCGCACGAAAGCTGGGGGTAGTCTCTGCATAGTGTAAATCAAGTTTTCGTTTAAATGAATTCAGTAGAAATTAATAATCAAGTTTATCCATTTGAACTTGGAATAATTCTTGTATATGCAAAACTTACGATTCGGTCGTTGAAGTGGTGGGGGAAAAAGACCTTGAAAAATGAAGGACTGGAATTGGGCTTCCTCTCCATTGGTTACACTGTACTTAGGAACGAGTTTATTACCTGAATTAAGTATGAAGTAAATTAAAAGAATTCCTTGTTGGATAAAACAAAAGATGTCAATTAATTAATGAGTTTCATTTAGAGTTTGATAATTTATGATGGAATAGTTGGATTGATATGCCAGTTGGTAATAAGCAATAACTGGATTGATTGCATATATGCATGCAAATATATATAATATAATATATTCGATGATCTGTTTGAGTGACAATGTATATTTTGTCCAAGATTTTTGCCAAAGCTCCGACACATGAGGACTTTAATTTATTCTGACATGATATTTAGTAGAGTGGACATATAAGAACCTATTTTTTCATGTTTACAAATGATACATACAAACATATCAGAAGTAAGAAGTATTCAAGTATATATATCTATTTCTATTTGATTTTTTTTTTTTTTACCTTTTTTTTTTTTTTTTTTTTACCTTTTTTTTTTCTTTACTTTTAGTTTCTAGCACGCATTTTTTGGTAAGAATGGAAAAGGTATGAAAATGCTCTTTTGCATTTGAACATATCTTAACTAGGGCTATCAATGGGTCGGATTCTGGTCGGATCAGGCTCGTCCAGATCCGGCTCCATTTATATCGGATCGAATTCTGTCGGATTCGGATCTTGCTCGGATTATGCTCGGATCTAGATTTTTTGAATCCAACGGATTTTGGTCGGATTTGGCCGGATATCGGATATTTTTCGGATCCAATAAATTTGTATTTAAAAAGTTAAATTAATATTTTTTTCCTAAAATAATTTTATTATCTTTTAATTTTATTTAATTTTAGCTCACATTTTTAAATTTTCTATACTATATTCATATTTGTAGAATGAATATATTGGTTTAAATAAATTTATAAACGAATTATAAATTACTATCTTCTTAAATTAACGTTGAAATATTACTAATGATACTTATTTTTATAAATCATTTTGTATATATATCTTTCTTTTATTTGTTGTCGGATACGGATCTTCAACGGATCGGATCGACCTAAATCCATATTCGCTCCATGAGTTTCGGATTTCGGATCTTTATAATCGGATCAGGTCCATCGAATCTCTAATCGAACAATTATCCTAATAAATCGGATCGAATTCGGACGGATCCGGATTGAAATCCGCTCCATTGACAGCCCTAATCTTAACATTAATTCATTTGGTATGCGTGAATTTTCTTTTTTTATTAGATATATTTAATATTCTCTTAAAATTTTACAAAATAATTGAAGCATGACTTAAATGAGTTTCGGTTAAAATCTATTCCATGTAAAATATTGATGATTTAGTGGTGGATAAGGTTTAAAATTTTGGTTTGTGGTATGGATGTTTGAGTTTTGGAGAAAAAAATAGAGAATGCGCGTCAAATCATGTCTTTTGAGTTCAATTAATTGCTATTATATTGTAATATTGTATGATGATTGATATGAATGATAGACTTATTATTTTAAGTCACTTGTTTCGTGCGTTTGAGTCTAGGAAAAAAGTTTTAAACTATATTTTGTTCAGCAAAAATTCGAAAGACTTGAAACAAAATGAAACCAAGCACAATTTTTTTTTTTCTTTTCTAGTAAAATTGGAGGATTTTGAATTCTTGCGATTCAAATAAGTAAGGAACCAAATTTTCACAATGATATCGCGAAGTCATAAATGACCATGTATATTGCCCGCGTTTAAATATCATGTTCATAATATTAAATGTCTTGTTATTATATATATTACAAAATTAAATTGTTTAATTTACTCATTTGAGAGTATTTTAAATGAAACTTTTCTAAAAGTGATTATTCACTAGAAAGTGGTAAATTCAAATTCAAATCCTTGTTGGTACTGATTTCTATTAGATTAAACACTTGAAAATAATAAAACTTCCATGATTGTTACATGATTGGAATGGATTATTATTTTTTCATGGAAATGAGTTACATGAATTTTAGAAGTAAAAATTGGGCTAATCCTTATTTTGGGCTAGCATTAAAGTTCTGGACTCAAGAATAATGCTATTTCACAGTGAAGGCAGCCCAAATTGTAGGCTCTTACTAAAAAAAAATATAATTATCACTTTTTACTATATAAATAAAAAAGGTATCAAATCAAGACCTCACTTATGAACTATGTCAAGACAATAATCACTTATCTTAAAAGAGAAAAATATTAGATAAAACTCTCTCAAATCAGAAGTCATGGCACGATTTTTAACTTGATTTCGATCCTATTCAATAGGTTCATCTAATCCAATATAATCCAATCAGTGATATGAATAAAAGATACAAAATATGAGAAATGAATATGAATCGTAGCTAATTCGATTAGTTAAAAATCTGGATCCAATAATATATAAATAAATAATATATAAACTTAATGTTTTATAAATAAACATAACAATGTATTATCAAGAATTTAACAATATATTGTTAAATTCTTGTTTTTTTGGAACAAGAATTTAACAATATATATGTTGATATATTCGTGCTTGCATTCAATTTGATTTCTCAATTTTCAGCTAACATAAAATAATTCTAATGCAGTATCGATACGATACTTTCGATTCCTCGAAAAATCTAACTATGGGAGATGGTTCAAGTAATTGGTGAGAGTTCAATATAATGTCATGTTGAATCTACAAAACTTTAACTAACAAAACGAAACGAAACAAAACGAAACGAAAGGAAAGCATATTCATAATGCAAAAAGATAGGAAAATCCAGAAAAATTTAACAAGTTTCCCAATGTTTAATGCTTCAAAAAAAACTTTTCACCTATGAATTAATTGATGGTTAGGCGGCTTGGAGGCCTTCCCCTTCCCCTCTTTGTCACCCGTGTTTCTAATATATAGTCTGAAGAAGTCGGGACAAATTCAAACGAAATCGTGCTTCCAACCACGACCTTGTTGTCAATGAGAAAGTTTATCCAACCAGAAGTCAAAGCAAACTGACCACATTTCCTGTCCATCACACGAACTGTCCAATTCCGTCCTTTTTCATCACGCAGTTTTATTTCTCTATTTCTAACTATTCCAGTTCCGATTGCAAACTCTTTCGGAATGTCCTGAAAACAACGTGCAAGGTGCAACTAAGCTACAAAATAAATTAACTTTGAAAACGAATTTGAAGAGAGTAATTTAGACACCAGATTATCACCAGTCTTTGTGCGAAGTGATGCTCTTTCAATTCCTTGGAGAATCTCCACTTCCTTTCTACACCAAACTCATTTTCTTGTTCCGTAAAATGATAACTTGTTTTATCTGAACCAAAAAGGCCCAACTTTCCCCCTCTTCTCTTTACAGAACCAAGTAGCTCCTTTTCATTTGTTCCCTCTTTGATCACTTGAGTTTTTACGGTATTCTCCAAACACGAAACAAATTCGAATGAAATTGTGCTTCCAATTACCAAATTGTTGCCTATAACAAAGTTTGGCCAGCCAGCAGTCATCGCGAACTGGCCACATTTCCTGTCCGTCACACGAACTGGCCATTTTCTTCCTTTTTTGTCCTGCAGTACCATTTTCATATCTTTTGCCATTCCGGTGCCAATCGCAAAGCTTTTTGGAATGTCCTAGATTTAGTGAAGAAAGTTTCAAACCATAATTGATGACTAATAAGAAATAAAAGATTGAAGTATGGAATTCCAAAAAAATTATCAGAAATTTACCATTCTGTTTGCATGATGCTTTTTCAATTCCTTGACAAATTTCCACATTTTAATAGGAGCAGAACCACCTGCTTGATCAGGTAAATGATCTCCATTCTCATTCTTGGACACTTCAACATGACCACCAGTTTATTTATGCAAGGAGAATATTATTTTCAATCTGGGAGATTAATTAGAAGATTTATAAAAGATATTAAATTGAAATAAACAAACAAACCAGAACGCGAGCGGTTTATTTCATCGGCTGATGCATGAAATGGCGACAAGCCAACAAATTTGAAGGAAAGATATTCCAGAGATTTCAGATCGACTTCTTGCGCAAATTCCTTCCATCCATCGGTGAAGAAGTAACGATCACGAAATCTTTCGATTCCAACCCTCCAACATTTTCCAGATTTATCAATTTTCAGTGTGGCATTTCGGGGCAAAACATCTCCATAACTCTTCACAAACTCAGAAGGTATTTGCTACATATTATATATATGTGCACCAACTGCGTTCAGCAAAAAATAACACGACGAAAAGAAAAGAAAAAAAAAAGGTATTTCATTATAAAGAACTTACTAGCATAGATGTACAGTCATCATCGTCATCAATCAATAACTTGCAGAAAGAAGGTCCAGTTTTTGAATTACTAGCAGCCATTTGTTATCCTATAATTAAGAGACAAGAAAACAAAAGATAGTATGTACTTGATAAGGGAATTCTTTTTTTTTTTTGGTAATTGATTGTGGACTTGTTTTAGGAATCACATAATTTATTGGGTATAGTTAAACGTATGATGTCTTTTCAAGCTAAATCTTATAAATAGAAATATATATACACTCACAACAAGAGAAAACTCAAAAAGGTGAAATTTTTGTTGTAAGAACTTAAACAAGAGGGAAATCTAATTGACAAAATCCCTAATGAAAATCTTGACAAACCCAAGAAATACAAGCATTATGCCTTGCAAAAGTGAAATACAAGTGCAGAACGTGATCTAAAATACTGAAATAGTTGAAAATTTAACAAAGTTTACTATCATTAAACAGATAAGGTCAATAAAGCATAAGAATTCTGTTAAAAAAAATTTCCATCCAGTAGAATTAGTATGAAACGTAAATGCTATACTTACCAGCCTGTGGTCTTGAGGATTGACTATAATCTCAAAAAATGTAGGAGACCACTGATTTGTAATTTTTGGGTTTAGATTTTAGGACATTGTGGGAGATATATTCGAGTCAATTGAAATTGAAGGTGATCTTGAAAAGACCAACTTATAATTAATGGCATTTGTCTTTGGTCTTTCTTTTCTTTTCAGACTTCCTAGGACAAGCATTGCCGGATTGGTGAAAGAGAGGTGCAGTAGAGTTGCATTTTAACTTTTCCTACTTATGGATATCTTTTTTTCTTTATCTGCAACAATTCGAACCAACATTAAATGGAATCAAAATCAGATCAAGCATAAGAAAAAAATCCAATACATTTCTAGGGAAGTGATTGAATTTCCACTTGACAGAATTGTATGTTTTTATTGGTCTTACATTGAATTTATTAGTCTCATTGAGTTACATGTAATGATGTAAATTCTCAATATATGCATAATGAATTAAATGTTTACCCCTTAATATGTTTATAGGTTTTCTGTGATGGGTAGGGACATTTGATATCCAGGATATCCATAGCTGAACACATACTTGACAGAATAATAGTCTTGACAATCTTTTAATCTTTGGCCGGGAATAGCACTAGAAAATTTTGGATCAATAGACCTTACATTTGTAATCAAACAAAGAAAGACTAATTAACTTAATGCAAATACATTTGATGAGGTAATCGTCATTTTTACAGTACAAAGGAGTTTGATAAAAATATATTGATGGTCCAATGCTACTCCATTTTATAGGATAGTGCGTATCAGTCTTTTCTTTTAAGGTTAGTTCCTTGATTGATTTTTTCACAAATTATATTATAAGAAAATCTTATTATATAAATTACGATAGGACTACGCGTGCAAACGAATTGAGTGGTATCGAACGATACATACATTGTTTAAAGTTGGTTTGAATTTTACGAGTTTCAAGTTTTGTGTTTGAGCTTGGTTTGATTTTTTAACGAAACGAACTCAAACGAGCTTTTAAAAAACGAGCTCGAGCCGAGCTTCAAAAATTATCAAACGAGAAATCTTGTTCAAGCTTGTTTGATTTGTTTGACGAACCGGACTCAAACAAGCTTTTATCGAATAAGCTCGAGCCGAGTATCAAATAGATTGATTTGATTTTCAGCCCTAGACGGGACATGATCCAAGGACCCAGGATCGTGATAGAAGCATTTAAGGATTTTTATGACTTAGGTTAGTCAATACAAATTTCTTGTTACTAAAATTAAAGATATCTCAAATCTTATTTGTTTAATATATATGCCCAATCTGTATATGTCCAATTTAAAGTTTTAAGATCATCAAATTGGAATGCAAACCAACCTACCACAGAAAATTAGAAATGCACAAACATATTACAGAAGATAATTAATTAAACATCCAGTGGAAATATCAAAGCAATACATAGCATCCATAGCATTCTAGAGTTCAAAATCAAAGAAATACAAAGCTTAATTAATTAAATAATCCCCTGCCCACAAACAAAATAAATATCCGTTCTTTTTCCGAAACTCGGACCAACCCGCTGCGAGTTCAAGCCCGGAATTGACCCTTGTCCGCTTCAGCAAAATACTTGCTAATAAACTAAATTAAGTTTAATAAAAACAAAAATGAATCAACTAAAGTTTAACGTAATCTAATATCTAATCTAATCTAATCTAATCTAATATATATATATATATATATATATATATATATATATATATATATGAGAATGGTCTTTGACTCCAATTGGACCAAATTCTCTTTTTCTAGAATTTAGAATTATTTTTATTAGTGTAATATTTATGATAGATTAATTGGAATTCACAAATTTATTATGTTTATGAATTGTAGTTTTTGTAACTTAAATCTAGATCAACGTTAGTTAAGGAAAATAAATAAGTTTTCCCAAATTGTAGGCTTAATGTTAGGAAAGAAAAGTTAATGTAATATACATGTGCATGCAACTTCAATTTCCGTTTTCTATAATTTTGCATGAAATTAGGATATTTTAATAAATCTCCTAATTCATCTTAATTACTTCAATTGTTAAATCCGGATTCTTCTCACTTTTTCATTATATATATTCATTCAAAAATTATCCATCACAAACATCTTTGTTTAATCTCATTCTTTTATTTTTTCTATGAACATTTTCATTTACAATAAGACATATTTTCATTATGTACTACATTTGTCACTTGCATTCTTATATAATTGTCATTGTGTATGTTTTGAATACTCACAATGTTTTTCTCTTACTCAAATTTCAGGTAAATCCTATAATCGGTACCAAAGACTCAAATTCTTATCAAATTCCTATCATATATATGATTGAAGGTAAAAGATCAATGTTTATAGCTAAACTTTGTTAAAAAAAAAAAATAGCCGATATTATTCATTTTCATTTGGCCAACACAAACTTATTATTTTCAGTTTAAAAGAATCTTATTAATTGTCGTCATACAAGAAAATGAAGGTTCTTTCATTTTAGAAAATCATTTACTTATAATTTTGAATCAATGTTTTGAATTTTGGTCAAAGTTGCCATTAATTGTCATAAACCTATATAATAATATGCTCATTTTACTAATTAAAATTTGAGTTGGCAATTAATTAAATTTCTTAATTCATGCCAAAAGTTTAGCCATGCTTAATGCTAAATCAGTTAATTTGCAATAACTCTAGATATTCTTTGGTTATCTATATAGTTAAATATTGCTCTAGCATAATATCATTTTTTTTGGTGGGGCTAGCATAATATCATTGCTATCAAGCTATGATCTTATTTTTTTTCATTTATTTGATAGTTCTTTATTTTTTATATATCTATTTGCTAAATTTATTTCTAGACATATAAATTTATTTCTTTATGTATTTCTTTTGTGATATTATTGTAAAAGTGAATGAACTGATAAATAGTCAAACAAAATATTATTGATTATGTACGAAATTTTCTTCCTCTTTTTGTTCCATTTAGAAAAAAAAAAGTACAGGAATTTTTAAAATGAATTTGATGAGTTATTTTCTATCTTAAAATTAATTTGTTAGAATGTTTTCTATATTATTCATAATTTTCATTTATTTAATTCAAAGACTTTGCATGACAAGTCTTCTTGAATTTTAAATATTTAAAGTAATAATTGTCCAACTCAATCAATATGTATGTCAAGTAAGTTACATGTTTAGATAATTTATTTGTTACTTTTTAATTATTAATATATCTTACTTTTTAAGTATATTCGCACAGGCAATTTACATTTGATTATCAATTGAGTGACATCAATTCATTTGAAGGTAATTTCATTTATTTATCTGCAATTTACATTTGATTATCAATTGAGTGACATCAATTCATTTGAAGGTAATTTTATTTATTTATCTGAAATAGTTAAATGAATTATTTTTTTCCCTTTCGATGGCTTAATGGTGATTTTTATCAATTTATCAATATTATTATTATTTCTTTTATCATCTGTCTTTTTAAAATGAGGCAAAGAGGAATTAGTTTCAATTTTGCAGAACATTTAATATATATTTCCCTTTTATTTTTTGTTTTTTTTTTGTTTTCGCATCTTCTTCATATTTAATGATTTTATTTTGTACAAAAAATAATCAATTCAACATTATATATATTTACTTCGGGGTGAGCATTCGGTTCGAACTGGACCGAAGTTTGATTCCTTACCGGTTCAGTCCTCAAAATTCGTGGATCATTTATCGAATGAAAATTTTTGGTCCGGTTCAGTCCATGGTTTTTTTAATTCTAAATTTATCAGTTTTTTACCATAAAATTTAACGGATTGGTCCAATTGGATCCGATTTGGTCCAACACATTTATGTCATATGTGATTTGAATATGGTATTAAAATCATTTAAACAATTAGCTGCTAATTAAATCTATAATTGATGCCAATAAATTATTTTAATCAATTCTTGCTAATTAAACCCATAATTTATGCCACCAATAATATATCTTCTCATATATGAATATGTAATACCCATTAATATTCAGATCTTCAAAGTTGTATATTGTAGCAATCATCTTTTTTTTTTTTTTTTTTGTCAATTTTAGCTTCTTACCTTTTCTATTTAATAAGTTCTTACAATGTAACATTCTTTTATACGTTTTCTGCTCTTCAGTGTAATTGGTTTACAAAGTTCTTGGCATATCCATTACATGTATATCAAGTAAGTAACATATTTTTGTTATTTATTTTTCATATTTTTAATTAATAACGATTTTTTTTTCTTTTTAGTTAATCTCTTGCATGATTGGCATTTGAGTACCAAGTAACCGATCTGAATTCACTCAAAGGTATTTTGCTTTATCTAAAATAGTTTATTGAATTATTTTTAATTTATGGCTTAATGGATGATTATATCAATTTAATCCTATTTGTTTTTTTCTCCATATTTTTTTTGTAACCATTTCAGACCAAGCAAATAGGAATTTATTTCAATTTTGCAGAAAATTTATTATATCTTTCTATTTATTTTATTTTTTCATTTTTTATCTTCGTTTCCCCCTCATTTTTCGTATTAATTTAGTGGTTTTATTTTGTACAAAATTAAATAAATGTAAATTTTCGTAGCCTACGTATTTTTGTTGGAGAAATATGAAAATGACTCATTTATCTCTCCACTATAGAGTTACATTTCTAAGCTTTTCATTCAATATAATTATTTATGTTCAATATCTTTTGATTAGGTGAATTGTAGTATTTGATAACTATTTTCCTTAATTTTAGCAGATCTTATATTTAGTTTCATTTTTTTTAAGTTAACGTGTTTATTGAGAAAAAAAATTCATTAATTTTTCTTCTTTTGATTATCTTATAAAAAATTTATAATATTTTAATTAAGACAAATACATTTTTTTTTGTATTTTGCATCTTCGTTATGATTGTCATCTTGTGCTATCACATATTCATTCTCACATTATTGAATTTTAATCTTTTTTTATCCAGGGGTTTACAAATAGTATTTTCAATTCTAATATTTTAAAATATTTAAACTTTTAGTGCGTACTTCCCAAATTGTGCATATATTTCAAAAAAAAAAATTTAATTTAATTTATTCTGCATTTTTGGAATCAATTTAGCACTTTTAGTCTCATAAAATTGTCTCAAATTTTGCATTTTAGATATCAAATGAAATGGAACCAAAAAATATAATATTTTAATAAAATAGTTCCAAAACTCCAATTTTATTAAGTGCGGGACTTAAATCAATGAGGAACAATTAATGTTGTGTGCCAAAATATATAATTTTCTTCCATCTTTTCCATTATTTTTTAGAGAAAAAAAATTGGCCGTTGCAAAATGGATTTGGTAGGTTGTTTTCTATCTTATTCAAATTACTACTCTTTTATTTCAAAAGGACTGAAAGTGCATATCATAGAGGGCAATAACATGTCAAGAAGAAACCCACACATATACTCTTCACTAACTCCCAACGATGTGTAAGATAATCTTAATCAAATTTGGATAGAATAAACTCATAATTTTTATATTGATTAGATGGCCTATTTATGTATTTATCATTGCATTACCTTCGTTTTCATCAATTTAATTACACTGTTATTATCTATACTTTTCGCCTCTTGGATAACTCAAAAAAATAATCATCATAAGAAATATTTTAAAGCTAAATGACACTAATGGTCCCTCAAGTTTAAAGTTGGTTACGCTTTCGTCCCTCATAGATAAAGTGTTACACTTTCTTCCCTCTTACAGAATATGTATTACATTTTTATATCCCTCTTAGATAATATGTACTACAATTACGTCACTCATGTTAATATTTTATTTCATTTTCAAGCGTTACACTTTTGTCCCTCTTAGATAATATGTTACAATTATTCTCATTTTAATATTTTATTTCATTTTCGACCTTATGTCAATATTTTGTATAAAAATGTGTATGAACTATAGTGTAACACATATTATCTAAGAGGGACTAAAATGTAACACATATTATCTATGTGAGACGAAAGACTAACACTTTATCTATGAGGGACGTAAGTGTAACATATATAATCTAAGAATGACGAAAATATAACACTTTATATATGAGGGACGAAAGCGTAATCAAATTTAAATCTGATGGACCATTAATGTAAATTAACCATAATTTAATGTGATTTGTGCATAGCACGGGAATAGGCTAGTTTAAGTTAATGGAAAAATGTAGGACTAGGCTCTGGCTTCCTCCCCATGGTTTCAACCGTTAATGGAAACAAAACAGAGGATATTACTTGTTAGTACATCACATGATGATGACCATATAAATGTTCACTGAAAATATTTATTTACTTTACAAAATCCAAGGCCAGATTTGATGATGTACCAGATATAAACGTCCAGTTGGACCATTTTTCCCAAAAGAATAACATAAAATTGGAATGAATACTCCAACTCTCATCAGTACCTAAGCTGTAATTGCAAGTTTTTATTTAGTAAAAATATTTTGTGAAAATCTTCTGAATTGCCAAAGCTGTGATACATCATCACACATTACATACAGACTTTCATCAATTAGACCAAAACCAAAATCAAATCTTTTTCCTGACATGATAAATAAATGCTGAAGCTCTTTTGTCATATTTACAGTTGCTGGAATGAAGACATCCCCATATTTATTATTTACAATTGGGCTATTTCTTATTTTGGGCTAGCAGTAAAGTTTTAATCTCAAGAGTAATAATGGAATTATTTCAATATGAAAGGCAGCCCAGACAGTAGGCCCTCCTTACTAATTATCAAGTCAGTATAAATTAATGTAATCAAATTTCGAATTATCCCCCAAAAAAAAAAAAAAAAACAGCAAACAGCAAATTACAACACTTCAGTATTTGGGACTATATAAAACTTTCTCGAACTCAGAAATCATGGAACGGACTTTAATCTGATTCCAAATAGTAGTTTGCTTTGTGTATTCTTTTCAGCATTCTTCATAATTATTAGGAAAACGACAATTATACACCGCATATAAAATGTGGAAACATCATTGTTCAACTTAAGTTGCCAAATATCACCCTATTATAACTTTGAAAAGAGGTAATAAACCTTCAAATTCTATTTGAAATTTTAGCAATAGGGGGTTAACCCGATTATTATAAGAATTTGTAAATTTTTGGGAATTTTACTCCAATAAGTAAAAAAATTCAGGATGTGAATTTGTAAAAGAAATTTTAATCTTACCAAACATGTGCACGTAACTAAATAAACGATTTTTTTGATCTTGATACGAAGAACATTGTAATATAGATGATAATACATGTTTTGGAGGAAATTTTTTATGTTTTTTCAAAAAATAAAATTGAAATTCTCAATTTTAAGTGTCACATGATGGGCACGTAACATTTTCCGGCAAAATTAAAGAATTCCGACAAAAAAGACTAAAATTGACAATTGTGTAAACATAAAGGATGTAAAATGAAGGGATGTCATATTAGAAGTCGAATTTCATAATGAGACCAAAATCGAAGATCAAAAATAAAATTTTGCCGCATTATCATAAAGAGACTGTTTAAATTTAATTTCTCTGGCTTAGCCCTTTAGACTAAGAATGAGTAAGGGACGGGGAGAGGGATGTTTTTGCAAGCACTTCTGGATCTATTTGAATTACTTTCTTTTGCTTATTTGCATAAGCTCATTGTTTTTTTACGAAAGAGATTATTTCAAGCCATTCATTTAGCTAAAGATTTCCAAACATAAGTTTTTTCTTTTTTCCGCTTAAAGTACTTTGCTGATGATTGCAATCACATTTTAACATTGCAGCTTCCTAACTAGGTTTGAGAAAATCAACTAGAGGATGCTTTTAGTGCCGTAATTAACCAAAATCAGATTTGTCATGTTTTTATCCTTTGGACCTACTTAAAGTTGAGTTCGGTGTACTGAAATGAAACCATTGAAAAAAATCTGACTTTCATAAATATAAAAATGTACTGAAATGTTTAATATTTTAGTTTTGCTATAAAATAACAAATTACATACCTTCTTACAGCATAATGGACCGTAATAATGTTTGCATTAACTTTTAGGATTTTTGGCAAATTAACTCTTATGATATGTTTGATGGGGGTTTCTTGCTGGAGTTATTGTACACATGCCCGGCCCAAGTGCTAGGCAACTTAGGCCGACGCCTAGGGCCCCGGTTCGGAGGGCCCCAAAATTTATACATAGGCCTTTAAAAAAAATTTAAAAATTAAATATTTTTAATTTTATTAATTTTATGTACATAAAATGTATCTTGACTTGCTTGGTAAGACCTTCTCATGATGAGTAGGAAGTCTAAGGTTCAAATCTCAATATTGAGTTTTTTCTCATATTTTGATTTTTAATGTTATTTAACATTTTTTTTGTAATAATGTTCGTCTTTTTTATTACCATTTCATAGTAATTATTCTTTTAATTCCTTTTCTTATTTAAGGATTTCTTGTAAGTTTTTTTTCTTAATAAGTATTTAAAAAAAATCTTTCTTAATTATTATAAAAGGAGTATGATTTTTTTCTTTGAAATTTAATTTTTCTGCTTATTACTTTCTTACTTAGTACACTGCAAAAAAGAATTTCACCCCCATTAAAATTAGTCTAGCCCCATCCCATCTTGTTTTTAGTTTTATATATGATGTATAACTTTTTCTATACAAGATAATATATAATTAATAGAGTTAAGAATGTCACGAAATGAAATAAAGTTAAGCAATCAATTATGATATTTGTAAAAGAATTAAATAGAGTTAAGGATGTACATATACTTGTAAAATTTGTTTCGGGTAAAATAATATTTTTAATATGGTTAAATAAGTTTGTCATCAAGTACACGTGGTGCAGCCCACCAATACACTTGGGACATGTGAATTGATAATCCACATCACCCCTTATTCTAGCCATGTTTCAAAAAAATAGAGATTCAGAAAATTGTGTTCACATTGCCAAAACATGGGTGATGTTGGTTGGCAACACCACGTGTATCACGTGGTGCAGCGATTGTACTAAATAATTTCTCACCGACAACCAACCGGGTTGTGGAAGTGTGGAACTGGATTACATGAATTTATGTAGTAAATTGGGCTAATTCTTATTTTGGGCTACCAGTAAAGATCTGGAAACTAGAATAATTATGGAAGAGGCCAACTTGGATTGTTTCACTTTGAAAGGCAGCCCACACTATAGGCCCTAATAAAATCAAATAAAATTATCACGGCTCAATTCCTTTTTGCAGTTTGCACCCTAGAACTATGTCTGTTTACGACTTTGTACCCTAAAAAATTAATTGTTTCAATTTTCACCCTCAAAACATCTTGAAGACTTCACTTTGCATCCCAACATCTCCAGCCACCTTAATATCACCACAAAAGTCATGTTGGACTGTTTATGAAAATTTCCCTATATTTCTTATGAAACTTAGTCATTTCTCCATACATTAGGTTTAGTTGATCCAATTACAAAGATATGTAATCCAGAATATATAAAGATCTAAAGTGATCCAATTAGTTAAAAATTCGTATATAATAATAAATAAATAGAATAATATATTCAATATTATATAAATAATTTAAAAATGCATTATCACAGGTCTAAATGGACATGAGTTAATACTTTTATGTCTGATTTCATATTCGTACGTACTTCAATTCCAAAGCACTATTCACACTTTTGTTTCCCTTTTACCGGTCTTTTTTGTAAAGAATTTATTATAATGGAAGAAAATTTGAGCTTGTAGATTTCACTGTACCTCCGCACGAAAGCTGGGGTAGTCTCTGCATAGTAGAAATCAAGTTTTCGTTTAAATGAATTCAGTAGAAATTAGTAATCAAGTTTATCCATTTGAACTTGGAATAATTCTTATGCAAAACTTACGATTCGGTCGTTGAAGTGGTGGGGGAAAAAGACCTTGAAAAATGAAGGACTGGACTTGGGCTTCCTCTCCATTGGTTACACTGTACTTAGGAACGAGTTTATTACCTGAATTAAGTATGAAGTAAATTAAAAGAATTCCTTGTTGGATAATGATAAAACAGAGAAAGAAGAAAGGAATTTGTATATTCATCATGCATAATGTATGTACAATAAGTGCCCCTTTTATAGAGGAAGATAAATCAAGTCCTATTGTCTATCAAATTCATAAAGCCTATCAGCTATCTATACGTATTCAATTTTCTCATAGTTGTAGAGTTATATATGTAATCAATAGACTTTGTGGTTGTGGGAATTCGGTCATAAGAGATTGAATCCACAACAATTCACAAGTGGCAAGCGCAAGAGCTTTGTATTCAACTTCCGTGCTTGAACGAGCAATAGTGTGTTGCTTTTTGGAGCTCCAAGAGACAAGGTTCTGCCCATAGTAAATGCAAAAACCACCCGTGGATTTTCTGTCATTTGGAGAACCGGCCCAATCAGCATCTGTGTAAGCAGCCAAAGATGGATTGGTCGAGGGTCGAAGATAGAGACCAAAGTCAGTTGTGGACTTCAAATATCTGAGAATCTGTTTAACACTTTGCCAATGTGATATGCAAGGTGCATGCATATATTGACACACCCGATTTACCGAGAATGCAATGTCAGGACGGGTGAATAGAAGGTATTGCAAGCTTCCAACAACACTTCTATAGAGAGACGGATCTTCAAAGGAAGGAGAATCGAAGGCAGACAATCTAGTGGATGAAGCCATCGGGCTGCTAACTGGCTTGCAATTAGCCATATTTATTTCTGTAGTAAGTCCAAGATATACTTCCTTTGAGAGATAAAAAGGCCAGTCGAGTTGCGATTGCATTCAAGACCAAGAAAGTAGTGTAAACCCCCTAAATTCTTTATGGGAAAATCCTGACTGAGAATAGAAATTAATGCTTGCACGATTTTAGAACATGACCCCGTTAGAACCACATCATCAACATAGACTAAGAAATACATTATAACTGAATTATGTCTGTATATAAATAAGGAAACATCAGACTTAGAGACAATAAAACCCAGTTCAATGAGACGAGAGCTTAATCGAGCATACCACGCACGAGGAGCCTATTTAAGGCCATAAATAGCCTTATTCAATTTGCACACATAATGAGGATAATCGGGGTGAGTGAAACCTGGGGGTTGTGACATAAAGACCGATTCATCCAAATTCCCATGTAAGAAAGCATTTTGCACATCTAGTTGCGTTATAGACCAATTTAAAGTCACAGCAATAGAGATAACTAACCGAATAGAGGTCGGTTTAACAACCGGACTAAATGTCTCGTGATAATCAAAGCCTTCCAATTGATTGTAGCCTTTTGCTATGAGTCGGGCTTTTCGCCGTTCAATAGAACCATCAGCCAAGTATTTAGTTTTAAAAATCCATCGACAACCGACCAAATTCTGTCGTGGGAAAGGTGGAACAAGAGACCATGTATTGGTTGAGAGCAGCGCATCAAATTCTTGCTGCATAGCAGTCCGCCATTCAGGGAATTTAGAGGCGGTAGTGAAGGATGTGGGTTCCTCCGGAACAGTAGCCGTAGAAACTAGAGCACGGGGCGTAGGCCAAGGGATGGTGCCGTCTGTTCTGATTTTGGGTCTAATATGGTGAGATTTAGTTCGAGTGGTCATTTGATGGGAGGAAGGGACGGTGCTGGATGAAGTAGACGAGTTTGGGATGGATTGTGCTTGTATTGTTTGTTATGTCACTGAATTAGGCGGTGGATTGGAGACTGGGCTAGTACTTGTGGGAATAGGCAGATCGGGCTGCGTAGATGGATCATTTAGAGTCTGAGCCAGGGCAGTCGGGCTAGTAATTGGAGATATGGGTTGGAGAGGTGGATTAATAGAGGGAGCAATTGGGCCGAGATTTAGTGGCAGATTTACATAATCAGTGGGCGTTTTATTGAGTGAATTTGTTTGTGTGGAAGCATACGGAAATAACTCTTCATCAAATAACACATCACGTGATATATAAACTCGAGAAGTAGGAGCATGATAACAAATATACCCATGATGCGAGAGACTATAGCCAAGAAATGTGCATGGAAGGGAACGATAATCCATCTTGTGTTTGTTATATGGATGGAGATTTGGCCAACATTGGCACCCAAAAGTTTTAAGAAAGTGATAATCCGGTTTATATCCAAAAATAATTTCATGTGGAGATTTTCCATTCAAGGTGGGACTCGGAAGTCTATTTATGAGATATACCGCGGTAATAAAAGCATCAGACCAAAAACGTTGAGGGAGAGATGCGTGAGAAAGAAGTGCAAGACCCGTTTCCACAATGTGTCTATGTTTGCGTTCTACTGAACCATTTTGAGAGTGAGCATAGGGACAAGTAATACGATGGGTAATGCCAAAAGATTGTAAAACTTTGTTTAAAGACCGAAATTCACCACCCCAATCTGATTGTAAGGAACGAATTTTTGAATCTAAAAGAGTTTCAACATGCTTTTTAAAACTAAGAAAAATATTCACTACATCGGATTTGCACTTTATAGGAAATATCCAACTATGTCTACTAAAATCATCAACAAAAGAAACATAGTATCTAAAACCACCACGGAATTGAGTTGGTGCTGGACCCCAAACATTGGAAAAGAGAAGTTGAAGAGGAGCAGTGGAGTGATGAGGCAAGGAGACGTATGGTAGGTTGTGAGATTTGCCTTTGCAACAATCTGGACAGAGGGATGTCTTCCTTTGTTTATGGACATGCAGGGAATGTTGAGAGATTATTTGGTGGACCATCTTCATGGAAAGGTGACCTAAGCGATCGTGCCAAAGAGAGGGCCCAGCACGGACACTAATAGAAGCTTGAGGAGAATGAGGACGCGGGAAGACATACATGCCGTCTTTAGTATGGCCTTGAAGAAGAAGACGTCGAGTCTTGGAATCCTTCACACAAAAAGATGAAGCATGAAATTCAAAGAAGACATTATTATCCTCACAAAATTTGCGAACGGAAACTAAATTTTTGGAAATAGATGGAACATGATAAAGTTTGGATAAAAGAAAATTTCCATGTGGTGAAGGAATGTGAGAACTTCCACTATGGTGAATTGAGAGACCAGATCCATCGCCAATCCGAACTTGCTCCGATCCCTTATACTCGGTAGGATTGATGGTGAGGTTTGCAAACTCATTGGTGAAGTGATCGGTGGCAGCGGTATCCGGGTACCAAGACGAGTCAGTCAAAGATAAGTGTGGAGCAGTGGATGGGCCGGAGGAGGAGTAATTGGCGGAGAGTGATGGTGGTGGAGACGGCTGATAGTTGTAATTAAACATGTGATAGCAAGTGGAGGCAGTGTGTCTTTGTTTGTGGCAAACTTGGCACGTTGGACAACTAGGAACGTACAAAGATTGTTGGGGACTGCGGCCACGACCACGACCACGACTACCCCCTCTGCCCCTAAAGTTACCTCTGTCACGTGCAAAACCACGTCCTCGATTAGTGGAGGGAGATGGTTGCTTATAAGATGCGTTTGCCGAAAGTTCATTAGATGTAGTAAGATTGGTCAGTTGATGATTCATACGGGACTCAAATGTAAGAAGATGGGCATAAACTTGAGGCAGAGATAGAGTCTCTACATGGGCTGTCAGTGTAGTTACTATGGGATCAAAGTCCGTACCCAAACCTGTGAGAAGAAAGCAAATAAAATCAGTGGTAGGAACAACCTTGCCAGCCAAAGCTAACGTGTCGAGAAGAATTTTAGCCCGTCGATAATAGGTAGCAACGCATTCAGATCCTCGATTGAGATTTGTCAACTGAAAAAAGAGTTGCATCACACGAGCTTGTGAACCAACCGCAAACATGGTGTTTAGAGTTTCCCATATTTCTTGGGAAGTTGTTGCCCTAACAACATGAGCCATAACTGGTTCCGAAAGTGACGAAATAAGAAGGCTCATAACAGCCTGATCCCGTTGTAGCCAGGAAATATATTCTGGATTTGGGTTAGATGTTTCATCAAGTACTGTAGGGGCAACAGAGGACCCATCAACGAAGTTGTATAGGTTGTGACCTTTGAGATATGGAATAAGTTGAGCCTTCCACATAAGAAAATTTTCTTCAGTTAATTTTATGGTTATGAGGGATGATGGAGGCGGAAGGGGGATCGGTGGTGGGTTAGGAGTGATCGGAGCAGATGTCACTGAAGTGTTCAAAGGATTAATCACAAGGGTTTCTGTATTAGAAGACATTTTTTTTGGAAGAAAGATAAAGAAAAAAGAGAGAAAAAAAAAGGGCTAATTTAATTGGACGTTGGTCCAGTATTGGCTCGATACCATATTGAGTGACCAACTCATCTAAAAACTTAAGCTGTTAGAGAGAGGAATCATTGAATAAATATCACTTAACACGCCCCCTCACGTGTAGGTGGTATTCATTTACTCAAGCCTTAACACGTGGAATTTAGAAATGGGTGGCGAAGGGATTCGAACACAGGACCTCTTTTGGCCTGAGCTCTGATACCATGATAAAATAGAGAAAGAAGAAAGGAATTTGTATATTCATCATGCATAATGTATGTACAATAAGTGCCCCTTTTATAGAGGAAGATAAATCAAGTCCTATTGTCTATCAAAATCATAAAGCCTATCAGCTACCTGTACGTATTCAATTTCCTCATAGTTGTAGAGTTATATATGTAATCAATATCTTCATGGTTGTAGACTTTGTGGTTGTGGGGATTTATCTTGAGTTGAAGATGTATTGTTAATAGATAAAACAAAAGATGTCAATTAATTAATGAGTTTCATTTAGAGTTTGATAATTTATGATGGAATAGTTGGATTGATATGCCAGTTGGTAATAAGCAATAACTGGATTGATTGCATATATGCATGCAAGTATATATAATATAATATATTCGATGATCTGTTTGAGTGACAATATATATTTTGTCCAAGATTTTTGCCAAAGCTCCAACACATGAGGACTTTAATTTATTCTGACATGATATTTAGTAGAGTGGACATATAAGAACCTATTTTTTCATGTTTACAAATGATACATACAAACATATCAGAAGTAAGAAGTATTCAAGTATATATATCTATTTCTATTTGATGTTTTTTTTTTTTAAAAAAAAAAGGTATATCTATTTGATTTTTCTTTTTTTTTTTTTCACTTTTAGTTTTTTGTTTTTTTTTTTTAGAACCAAGAAGAATGCAATTAAGAAATGGCTTCAGCCGATACAATGTTCATAATCGAATCAGGTAAAACATGTAAAGCATAAGGATTCTTATTAGATAGACGTGCAACTTCATGCGCCACTCGGTTTTCTTCTCTTCCGACATGTTGTGCCCGAAAAAGCTCAAAACTTTTTTATACAAACTTCAAATCTGATATTATATTGCCAAAATTCGAATGGACATTTGACTCCCCGATTATTGCTTTAATTATCTCACTTGAATCTCCTTCCAAAATGATAGAATTCCATAGATGATCCCGAGCAAATTCAACGG
This sequence comes from Penstemon barbatus, assembly GCA_003313485.2. NCBI lineage: Eukaryota > Viridiplantae > Streptophyta > Magnoliopsida > Lamiales > Plantaginaceae > Penstemon > Penstemon barbatus. The sequence continues at coordinate 65,222,001 of CM064880.1, forward strand.
CAAAGAGAGCCGCCTTCGCTTCAGCTGATGGAGGATCTAAAGGTTGCCGAATACACATCGACGCCCAAGCAATACAATCCCCTGAACTGGTTCTAGCAACAGCACCAAGTCCGCAAACTCCATCGCCGGAATAGATCGAAGCATCAAAATTAACCTTCACCACATTCATACCCGGAGGCTGCCATCGGATTTCTCCCCTAATTCCACGCCTTATGGAACTTAAGATCTATGCTGAAGATTGCTTCAAACTAAAGGCATATTGATTAACAAAATTAACCACCTCCAATGCTGCTGGATTCCTGTTTTCAAATAGAACTTTGTTCCTAGTATGCCAAATTGACCAACATAACAGTACACAAGTTTCAAAAGTAGATTTATCAAAATGTCTTCTCAAGTTATGCACCCAATCAAAGAAATCAGTCCCTGAATACCCGTATGTAGACCAAGGGATATTACTTAGTGCCCATACATGTCTAGCACCGTACGACACAAAACGCAGCTAGTATCAACAATGAGTTTGGGCTTCAGCAAATTGTTTCGGGTGGGGAGTAGTTTTTGCAAGCACGCCACATGAAAATTTTAATTTTTCTAGGTAGTGATAACGCCCATAACCACTTCCAGTCACCCGAGAAAGATGCATTAGAGCTGCTCCCATTATCACTAATGGCCTCCTTAGACATTTGCACTGCAAGATGGTACGCGCTACGAACCGAAAAAATTCCATTCTTGTTATAATGCCACACTCGGAGATCCAAATTATTACTCCTACCCAGCGGAATTGATAGGATGCATTTCCAGTCCTCTTCATCGAAGGTTGCCTTGATTAGATCTACATTCCATTGCTGTGAAGCCGGGTTAATAAGGTCGCCGACCTTCATGTCAATTGTATTATTCCCCCGTGGAGTAAAAACATGGAAAGTGGATTCTCTGGGCAGCCATTTATCACCCCAAATAGATATCGATTTGCCATTCCCAACTCTCCAACGAATACCAGCCTCGAGCAGATTTTTAGCTCCAAAAATACTTCTCCAAGTATAGGAAGGATTAGATCCAAGAGAAGCCCCAAGTACATCCGAATTTGGATAATACCGAGCTTTAAACACTCTACTCAACAGGCTATCTGAATTTTCCAATAAGCCCACAACTGTTTAGCAAGTAACGCATTGTTGAAAGCTTCGAGATCACGGAAACCGAGTCCTCCAAATTGTTTACTTGTACACAAGTCCTTCCATTTTGCCCAATGTATGCCACGACCATTTGTACTCTCCCACCAAAATTTAGCCATAAGACCTTCGAGTTCGCTAGTAAAGTAACTAGGAAATTTGAAGCGTCCCATAGCATAAGAAGGAATCGCTTGTATAACTGATTTTATAAGAATTTCCTTACCCCCTTTGGAGAGCCATTTTTCCTTCCAACCTTTGAGCCTATGGCACACCTTATCCCTAATGTTTGAAAAAACCTGTTTTTTGGATTTTCCGATGACTGATGGTAGACCCAGATACTTCTCGTGTTTATCCACTACTTCCATAGGTAGGTACGATTTCACAACTTCAATTGAATCTTCTTTCGTGGTTTTGCTAAAAACAATACTAGATTTTTGGTAATTAACCATTTGGCCCGAAGCTACTTCATAAGCTTGTAAAACATCTCTAACACTTTGGGCTGAGTGACCGTTTGCATTACAGAAAATCATCGTATCATCAGCGAACATTAAGTTAGAGATCGGGGGTGCACCCGAACATACTGATAGCACGCATTTTTTGGTAAGAATGGAAAAGGTATGAAAATGCTCTTTTGCATTTCAACGTATCTTAACATTAATTCATTTGGTATGCGTGAATCTTCTTTTTTGATTAGATATATTTAATATTCTCTTAAAATTTTACAAAATAATTGAAGCATGACTTAAATGAGTTTCGGTTAAAATCTATTCCATGTAAAATATTGATGATTTAGTGGTGGATAAGGTTTAAAATTTTGGTTTGTGGTATGGATGTTTGAGTTTTGGAGAAAAAAATAGAGAATGCGCGTCAAATCATGTCTTTTGAGTTCAATTAATTGCTATTATATTATAATATTGTATGATGATTGATATGAATGACAAATTTATTATTTTAAGTCACTTGTTTCGTGCGTTTGAGTCCGGGAAAAAAGTTTTAAACTATAATTTGTTCAGCAAAAATTCGAAAGACTTGAAACAAAATGAAACCAAGCACAAATTTTTTTTTTCTTTCTTTTCTAGTAAAATTGGAGGATTTTGAATTCTTGCGATTCAAATAAGGAACCAAATTTTCACAATGATATCGCAAAGTCATAAATGACCATGTATATTGCCCGCGTTTAAATATCATGTTCATAATATTAAATGTCTTGTTATTATATATATTACAAAATTAAATTGTTTAATTTACTCATTTGAGAGTATTTTAAATGAAACTTTTCTGAAAGTGATTATTCACTAGAAAGTAGTAAATTCAAATTCAAATCCTTGTTGGTACTGATTTCTATTTATTATGTCCGACACGCCTAAAAAGAGATTAAACACTTGAAAATAATAAAACTTCCATGATTGTTACATGATTGGAATGGATTATTATTTTTTCATGGAAATGAGTTACATGAATTTTAGAAGTAAAAATTGGGCTAATCCTTATTTTGGGCTAGCATTAAAGTTCTGGACTCAAGAATAATGATGGAAGGCCAACTTGGACTATTTAACAGTGAAGGCAGCCCAAATTGTAGGCTCTTACTAAAAAAAATATAATTATCACTTTTTACTATATAAATAAAAAAGGTATCAAATCAAGACCTCACTTATGAACTATGTCAAGACAATAATCACTTATCTTAAAAGAAAAAAATATTAGATAAAACTCTCTCAAATCAGAAGTCATGGCACGATTTTTAACTTGATTTGGATCCTATTCAATAGGTTCATCTAATCCAATATAATCCAATCAGTGATATGAATAAAAGATACAAAATATGAGAAATGAATATGAATCGTAGCTAATTCGATTAGTTAAAAATCTGGATCCAATAATATATAAATAAATAATATACAAACTTAATGTTTTATAAATAAACATAACAATGTATTATCAAGAGTTTAACAATATATATGTTGATATATTCATGTTTGCATTCAATTTGATTTCTCAATTTTCAGCTAACATAAAATAATTCTAATGCAGTATTGTATTGATACTTTCGATTCCCCGAAAGATCTATGGGAGATGGTTCAAGTAATTGGTGAGAGTTCAATATAATGTCATGTTGAATCTAGAAAACTTTAACTAAAGAAACGAAAGGAAAGCATATTCATAATGCAAAAAGATAGGAAAATCCAGAAAAATTTAACAAGTTTCCCAATGTTTAATGCTTCAAAAAAAACTTTTCACCTATGAATTAATTGATGGTTACGCGGCTTGGAGGCCTTCCCCTTCCCCTCTTTGTCACCCGTGTTTCTAATATATAGTCTGAAGAAGTCGGGACAAATTCAAACGAAATCGTGCTTCCAACCACGACCTTGTTGTCAATGAGAAAGTTTATCCAACCAGAAGTCAAAGCAAACTGACCACATTTCCTGTCCATCACACGAACTGTCCAATTCCGTCCTTTTTCATCACGCAGTTTTATTTCTCTATTTCTCGCTATTCCAGTTCCGATTGCAAACTCTTTCGGAATGTCCTGAAAACAACGTGCAAGGTGCAACTAAGCTACAAAATAAATTAACTTTGAAAACGAATTTGAAGAGAGTAATTTAGACACCAGATTATCACCAGTCTATCTGTGATGTGATGCTCTTTCAATTCCTTGGAGAATCTCCACTTCCTTTCTACACCAAACTCATTTTCTTGTTCCGTAAAATGATAACTTGTTTTATCTGAACCAAAAAGGCCCAACTTTCCCCCTCTTCTCTTTTCAGAACCAAGTAGCTCCTTTTCATTTGTTCCCTCTTTGATCACTTGAGTTTTTACGGTATTCTCCAAACACGATACAAATTCGAATGAAACTGTGCTTCCGATTACCAAATTGTTGCCTATAACAAAGTTTGGCCAGCCAGCAGTCATCGCGAACTGGCCACATTTCCTGTCCGTCACACGAACTGGCCATTTTCTTCCTTTTTTATCCTGCAGTACCATTTTCATATCTTTTGCTATTCCGGTGCCAATCGCAAAGCTTTTTGGAATTTCCTAGATTTAGTGAAGAAAGTTTCAAAACATAATTGATGACGAATAAGAAATAAAAGATTGAAGTATGGAATTCATATCAGAAATTTACCATTCTGTTTGCATGATACTTTTTCAATTCCTTGACAAATTTCCACATTTTAACAGGAGCAGAACCACTTGCTTGATCATCTAAATGATCTCCATTCTCATTCTTGGACACTTCAACATGACCATCAGTTTATTTATGCAAAGAGAATATTATTTTCAATCTGGAGATTAATTTGAAGATTTATAAAAGATATTAAATTAAAATAAACAAACCAGAGCGCGAGCCATTCATTTCACTGGCAAAGCCAACAAATTTGAAGGAAAGATATTCCAGAGATTTCAGATCGACATATTGCGCAAATTCCTTCCATCCATCGGTGAAGAAGTAACGATCACGAAATCTTTCGATTCCAACCCTCCAACATTTTCCAGATTTATCAATTTTCAGTGTGGCATTTCGGGGCAAAACATCTCCATAACTCTTCACAAACTCAGAAGGTATTTGCTACATATTATATATATGTACACCAACTGCGTTCAGCAAAAAATAACACGACGAAAAGAAAAGAAAAAAAAAAGGTATTTCATTATAAAGAACTTACTAGCATAGATGTACAGTCATCATCGTCATCAATCAATAACTTGCAGAAAGAAGGTCCAGTTTTTGAATTACTAGCAGCCATTTGTTATCCTATAATTAAGAGACAAGAAAACAAAAGATAGTATGTACTTGATGTTTTGGGTGTAGTTAAAAGTATGATGTTTTTTCAAGCTAAATCTTATAAATAGAAATATATATACACTCACAACAAGAGAAAACTCAAAAAGGTGAAATTTTTGTTGTAATAACTTAAACAAGAGGGAAATCTAATTGACAAACTCCCTAATGAAATCTTGACAAACCCAAGAAATACAAGCATTATGCCTTGCAAAAGTGAAACATAATTGCAGAACATGATCTAAAATACTGAAATAGTTGAAAATTAACAAAGTTTACTACCATTAAAGTACAGATAAGGTCAAGAAAGCATTCTGTTAAAAAAACTTCCATTCATGAGTAGTATTAGTATGAAACGTAAATGCTAAACTTACCAGCCTGTGGTCTCGAGGATTGACTATAATCTCAAAAAATGTAGGAGACCACTGATTTGTAATTTTTGGGTTTAGATTTTAGGACATTGTGGGAGATATAATTCGAGTCAATTGAAATTGAAGGTGATCTTGAAAAGACCAACTTATAATGGCATTAATTTGTCTTTGGTCTTTCTTTTCTTTTGCAGACTTCCTAGGACAAGTAATGCCGGATTGGTGAAAGAAAGGTGCAGTAGAGTTGCATTTTAACTTTTCCTACTTATGGATATTTTTTTTTTTATCTGCAACAATTCGAACCAACATTAAAAGGAATCAAAATCAGGTCAAGCATAAGAAAAAAATCCAATACATTTCTAGGGAAGTGATTGAATTTCCACTTGACAGAATTGTATGTTTTTATTGGTCTTACATTGAATTTATTAGTCTCATTGAGTTACATGTAAATTCTCCATAATGAATTAAATGTTTACCCCTTAATATGTTTATAGGTTTTCTGTGATGGGTAGGGACATTTGATATCCAGGATATCCATAGCTGAACACATACTTGACAGAATAATAGTCTTGACAATCTTTTAATCTTTGGCCGGGAATAGCACTAGAAAATTTTGGATCAACAGACCTTACATTTGTAATCAAACAAAGAAAGACTAATTAACTTAATGCAAATACACTTGATGAGGTAATCGTCATCTTTACAATACAAAGGAGTTTGATAAAAATATATTGATGGTCCAATGCTACTCCATTTTATAGGATAGTGCGTATCAGTCTTTTAAGGTTAGTTCATTGATTGATTTTTTCACAAATTATATTATAAGAAAATCTTATTATATAAATTACGACAGGACTAGGGGTGTAAACGAATTGAGTGGTATCGAACGATACATACATTGTTCAAAGTTGGTTTGAATTTTACGAGTTTCAAGTTTTGTGTTTGAGCCTGGTTTGATTTCTTAACGAACCGAACTCAAATGAGCTTTTAAAAAACGAGCTCAAGCCGAGCTTCAAAAATTATCAAACGAAAAATCTTGTTCAAACTTGTTTGATTTGTTTGACAAACCGAACTCTAATAAACTTTTATCAAACTAGGAAGGTGCACGTACGTTGTACGTGTCTAGTTAATTTCATGGATATTTTTTATGATTTAGGGTAAAATTAATTTGATTATGTCATAAAATAGAGCAAATTAATCCGTTTTTCACCTATTTAGTTAATTTTTCACCGGTTTAGCCTGTTTTTTAGACGATTTTATTCATTTTACCACTTTGATTTTTTTCACTGTTTTACCCTTTTTTTTTATTGGTTATAACTGAAAATTTTCAGTGTATTTAATTCATAGTAGTTAAAACTTAAAAGCGAGAAAAGCGCTCACTATAGTGCGCTTTTCGCTATAGCGAGACTTCCTCGCCTCGTTGCGCCCTGCGATGTGCTAATCACTTAGCGCGCGCTATTTGTGCTATTCGGGCTATAGCGCAACAACCCATAGCGCCAAATAGTGCGCTATTTAAGGAAAATCGGAAAATAGAAAGTAAAAAAAAGAAAAAAAAAACTTGGTGAAATTAAGTAACTTGATTGCATAATAAATTGTTGGTTTTCCTAATACAAATGAAATTTACCATTAGGTTAATTTAGCAGAAATTTGGTTGGTTTATGTAATTGATTTTCCCTATGTTTATATGAAATTTATAATTTCCATCATCATATAGATTGGCAAATATGGCTTCTAAATCCGGAAGATATATATCTATATCTTCTTCATCTTGGTTCGTTCTTTGTATGAACAAATTATCACACTCCTTAATCTCAGAGCTTGAGAGTTGATCTCCATTACCAAACTTCTGCAGATCTCCACGACCATGTTGATCAAATTCAGAAGGTTTTTTTTTTATTTACAAACTTTTGCGGATTTTGGGTACGAAACTTAAAAAAATTTAAATTTGGATACGTTTGGACGTTTACTTTGGAACTCGAATTTGGAACATGCATACCGTTGTTCACACCTTCCTCGTGTTCTTGGAGCTTGTTTACACTAAGTTAGTTAACTCCTGATTTTCCTAAATTAAAATTAAATTTGCCTTATTTTGGTTTAAATATTTTGCTTAAAATCAGTTTAAATTGATTGATTAATTTAATTGTTGATCTTCTTGAATTAAGATGAAAATTACCTTATATTTCACTCATTTCTTATGTTATTTAAATAAGGATTTTAATGAAAAGTTTGGCTGAATTTACTCAAAATTAGCATAACTTTAGTTGAAATGACTGCTAGGTGGCAGATTTTACAACAATTATATATATATTTTTTAGGTATACAACAATTAACTTAAATTAGGTGAAATTAACTTAAAGTTGGCAGAAATATACTCTATATTATGAGTACTTATTATCTTTATGTTTTTATGTGTTAAAGTTAGTTTTTTTGTTCTATAGTTTCAAAATTTAGTAGCATTCTTGATATATATTATAAAAAATATATTTATGCGCTTCATTTTCAAAAAAGCCGCGCTATCGTGATGCGCTATGCGCTATAGCCTCAAAAGGCTTTGCGCGTCGCTGCACTATGCGCCTCTGACTACTATGATTTAATTACGATTTGTCCTTCTATTTTTTCGTTTTAAACCATTTTTCTACCGGTTTCACCTTAATTTTGTAAGTTAAATTCTTTTTTTTTTACTTATTTTTCACACGTTTATCATAATAACCTGTTTTTTACCTATTTTGCACATTTTTTTTCACATGTTCTTTTCACCAACCTGAATTTTCATGATATGATACATTTTCACCGACTTTATTCATTTTTTCACCGATTTCACTTGTTTTTCATTAATGTTGTCGTTTCACCTGTTTCATCATTTTTTCACGAATTTGACCCGAATTTTCATCGATTTCAAATGTGTTATCGATTTCAGGGGCACTTTTTACCCGTTTCACCCAAATTTTCAACAACTTCACCAGTATTCATCAATTTCACCCGAATTTTCATCGATTTCACCTATTTTTAATGATTTCATAGATTTTTTTTTTATCGATTTCACCATTTTCCACCAATTTCACCCATTTTTCACAAAATGAATTCCATTCAAATTTGAGGTTATGCATGTCTTGATATTATTAAATATTTTTTATATTTTCTATTTTAGTCAAACTAAAATTACGTAATTAGCTAAGTCATAAGTATTTTTTATTCTTTCATAAGATGCAATTCAATTTTAACTTTTTTTTTTAAACATAAAGATATTTAAGAGAATTTCATTTTAAATTCTTACATTTAAAGTGTTTATTATGGTTTACTAATATTTTAAATTAACATTTTCTTACTTAAAAAATATTGATGCTAAAATATAATAGTTTTTATCTATTATTTAGGGGCTATTTAAAATAATAGTGAATTTTTATGGTTTGTTTTTATCTATTATAAGAGAAGATTAAAATTACAAATTATGTAAGAGAGAATTTATAATTTTTAGGAGTTTATGTAGAAGATAAATATAATAGACTTAATGTTTAATTATACCTCTTCAGTTACTTGTATATTTACCACTTAATTAAATAACAATCCAAATAAGGGTATTTTAGTCCGCACAAAAAAATTAAAAAATATTCATACTTTTATAATAGTAGATAGATAGATAGATAGATAGATAAGCTCGAGCCGAGTATCAAATATATTGATTTGATTTTCAGCCCTGGACATGATCCAAGGACCCAGGATTTTGATAGAAGCATTTAAGGATTTTTATGATTTAGGTTAGTCAATACAAATATCTTGTTACTAAAATTAAAGATATCTCAAATATTATTTGTTAAATATATATGCCCAATCTGTATATGTCTAATTTTGCATAAAGTTTTAAGATCATCAAATTGGAATGCAAACCAACCTACCACAGAAAATTAGACATGCACAAACATATTACAGAAGATAATTAATTAAACATCCTCTGGAAATATCAAAGCAATACATAGCATCCATAGCATTCTAGAGTTCAAAATCAAAGAAATACAAAGCTTAATTAATTAAATAATCCCCTGCTCACAAACAAAATAAATATCCGTTCTTTTTCCGGAACTCGGACCAACCCGCTGCGAGTTCAAGCCCGGAATTGACCCTTGTCCGCTTCAGCAAAATACTTGCTAATAAACTAAATTAAGTTTAATAAAAACAAAAATGAATCAACTAAAGCTTAATGTAATTTAAGTTAATGGAAAAATGAAGGACTAGGCTGTGGCTTCCTCCCCATGGTTTCAACCGTTAATGGAAACAAAACACAGGATATTACTTGTTAGTACATCACATGATGATGACCATATAAATGTTCACTGAAAATATTTATTTACTTTACAAAATCCAAGGCCAGATTTGATGATGATGTACCAGATATAAACGTCCAGTTGGACCATTTGTCCCAAAATCTAGGAATAACATAAAATTGGAATGAATACTCCAACTCTCATCAGTACCTAAGCTGTAATTGCAAGTTTTTATTTAGTAAATATATTTTGTGAAAATCTTCTGAATTGCCAAAGCTGTGATACATCATCACATTACATACAGACATACATACTTTCATCAATTAGACCAAATCCAAAATAAAATCTTTTTCCTGACATGATAAATGCTAGCTAAATTGACATAGCAGAAGCTCTTTTGTCATATTTACAATTGGGCTATTTCTTAATTTGGGCTAGCAGTAAAGTTTTAATATCAAGATTAATAATGGAATTATTTCACTGTGAAAGGCAGCCCAGACAGTAGGCCCTGATCCTTACTAAATATCAAGTCAGTATAAATTAATGTAATCAAATTTCGAATTATCCCAAAAAAAAAAAAACAGCAAACAGCAAATTACAACACTTCAATATTTGTGACTATATAAAACTTTCTCGAATTTAATTCAGAAATCATGGAACGGACTTTAATCTGATTCCAAATCTTAGTTTGCTTTGTGTATTCTTTTAAGCATTCTTCATAATTTTTAGGAAAACGACAATTATACACCGCATATAAAATGTGGAAACATCATTGTTTAACTTAAGTTGGCAAATATCACCCTATTATAACTTTGAAAAGAGACAATAACCTTCAAATTCTATTTAAAATTTTAGCAATAGGGGGTTAACCCGATTATAAAAGTTTGGGCTTAAGCCAATTATACATTTTTACTTAAACATTAAACATGACCACCATCTGGATCGTGTGTTAACCATGTATATTCGACTAAGTCGACTTAAAGTTATCGATGTTAAATATCATTTTAATTTAGTGATAACTTTTTAGTTGTCACTATTGGGGTATCACTAAATGTCAATAGTGACAACTTTTTCATATTTCTTATCACTAGTGTGTCTATATACATCAATTTAGTGACAATATTAAAATTCTTGTCACTTTGTCCTTTACTAATTTGTCACTAAAATTTAATTTTTTTGTAGTGTGATTTCTTATCTACTATCGTACATCACCTATCAAATTTATGAGGCCCAAACCCCATCAGTCCATCACCAATTTCTTGTCTTCCTCATCCCAAAAGGCTTGTTGAAGAAAAACCAAAATATGGCAAGGTTTGGCGTAGCTAGAAGAATAACAACAGTTAGCTCCATCTTTTCAATTTCATTCCTAATTATCTTTTTTCTTCTCAAAACGACATCATCGCAATCAATCGTCAAGACTCTTCCTGGGTTTGAAGGAGACCTTCCCTTCAAGCTTGAAACCGGGTTAGAAAAATTATATTGTGATATTTACTTTTATGGCAAAAAAGTAAATAAAAAAATCCTAGAAGTATAATTTGACAAGAAGTCTATCATACATCAACATTATAATTATCTTTTAAAGTTTTATAACTCATTAAAATATTAATGATAACAAAAAAAAAATTTATTCTATATTTCTTCAAAAATTTCTTTGAAAAGTTGTTAAAAAGTTACTTATAAAGGAACCTCAAAAATATTAAGAGACTAAAAAAAATTATATCACATTCATGCTACATGAATAAAAAAAGGTACTATTTAGTTAAGTAAAAATGTATAATTGACTTAAGCCCAAAAACGTCAAAAGATAGAAATTGTTAAAATCAACAATTCGATAAAAAAAATATGATAAAAATAGTAAAATCAATAGGAAAATTGATCATATAGAAAGAAAAGCGAGTTAAACAAAAAAAAACGGTGAATTGATAAAAAAATAAAAGAAAGGTTAACCAAAAAAAATGGGTAAAACCTGAAAAAAAAAAAATTGAATGACATCGGCTAAACACGAGGTAATAAAAATGGATCAAATCGATAAAAGAACAAACAAAAATAATGGTGAATTGATAAAACATCAAGGTTAACCGGCAAAAAAATGGGCAAAACCAGTAAAAAAAAAATCAAATGACATCGGCTAAAAACGGGATAACAAAAAAATAGATCAAATCGATAAGAGAAAAAAAAAATTAGTTAATTGGCAAAAAAAAAAGGTGAAATATGTGAGAAAATATGTTAAATAAGCAAAAGAATAAGTAAAATCAGACTAAAATTGGGTTAAACCGGAGAGAATGAGTAAACTGATTAATAAATTTGAAAATCAACAAATGGGTTAACTTGAGAATGGATGGAATAAAATGGATACACCATAAAAAAATTGTGAACGAACGGGTTAAAATAACAAAAAAGAAATGATAAACTCAATGTAAAAGCATGTAAAATCGATATTTCATTGTAAGTTTACAAAAAATTATAGTTAATCACGTGCAAAACACGTGCACTTTTCTAATTTGATTAAAAGAAATTAGTTAAGAGAATGAGTGAACTGGTTAAAAAATGTGAAAATCAACTAATAGCTTAACTTGAGAATGGATGGATCTTTTAAATAAACTGGATAAACCATAAAAAAATTGTGAACGAACGGGTTAAATAACAAAAAAGAAATGATAAACTCAATGTAAAAGCAGGTAAAATCGATATTTCTTTGTTAATCACGTGCAAAATACGTGCACTTTTCTAATTTGATTAAAAAAAATTAGTTAAGAGAATGAGTGAACTGATTAACAAATGTGAAATCAACTAATCGGTTAATTTGAGAATGGATGGATCGTTTAAATAAACTAGATAAACCATAAAAAATTTGTGAACGAACGGGTTAAAATAACAAAATAGGAATGATAAACGATCAATGTAAAAGCAGGTAAAATTGATATTTCTTTTGTAAGTTTTTAAAAAATTATAACTTATTAAAGAGCCTATAAATGATAACAACTTTAAAGCGATTTAATCAAATAAATTATGTGGTATGTCATTTAGACCATAATATGATTAAAAATGATGATATGATTGAACTAACAAAAGAAATTAGTTAATCACATGCAAAACACGTGCATTTTTTTAATTTAATCAACAAAAATTAGTTAATCACGTGCAAAATACGGGCACTTTTCTAATTTGATTAAAAAGAAATTAGTTAATCACGTGCAAAGCACGTGACTGTTTTACCCTTTTTTTTTTATATTGGCTATAACTTATTTTCACTGTATTTAATTCATAGTAGTTAAAAGCGAGAAAAGCGCTCACTATAGTGCGCTTTTCGCTATAGCGAGACTTCCTCGCCTCGTTGCGCCATGCGCATGCGCTAATTGGGCTATAGCGCAACAATAGCCCAAATAGCGCCAAATAGTGCGCTATTTAAGGAAAATCGGAAAATAGAAAGTAAAAAAAAGAAAAAAAAAACTTGGTGAAATTAAGTAACTTGATTGCATAATTAATTTTTGGTTTTCCTAATACAAATGAAATTTACCATTAGGTTAATTTAGCAGAAATTTGGTCGGTTTATGTAATTGATTTTCCCTATGTTTATATGAAATTTATAATTTCCATCATCATATAGATTGGCAAATTTGGCTTCTAAATCCGGAAGATATATATCTATATCTTCTTCATCTTGGTTCATTCTTTGTATGAACAAATTATCACACTCCTTAATCTCAGAGCTTGAGAGCTGATCTCCATTACCAAACTTCTGCTGATCTCCACGACCATGTTGATCAAATTCAGAAGGTTTTTTTTTATTTACAAACTTTTGCGGATTTTGGGTACGAAACTTAAATTTTTTTTAATTTGGATATGTTTGGACGTTTACTTTGGAACTCGAATTTGGAACATGCATACCGTTGTTCACACCTTCCTCGTGTTCTTGGAGCTTGTTTACACTAAGTTAGTTAATTCCTGATTTTCCTAAATTAAAATTAAATTTGCCTTATTTTGGTTTAAATATTTTGCTTAAAATCAGTTTAAATTGATTGATTAGTTTAATTGTTGATCTTCTTGAATTAAGATGAAAATTACCTTATATTTCACTCATTTCTTATGTTATTTAAATAAGGATTTTAATGAAAAGTTTTGCTGAATTTAATCGAAATTAGCATAAATTTAGTTGAAATGACTGCTAGCTGGCAGATTTTACAACAATTAACTTTTTTTTTAAGGTATATAACAATTAACTTAAATTAGGTGAAATTAACTTAAAGTTGGCTGAAATATACTCTATATTATGAGTAGGGCTGTCAATGGGGCGGATTTCAATCCGGATCCGATCTGAATCCGGTCCGATTTATTAGGATAATTGTCCGATTAGTGATCCGATGGACCTGATCCGATTAAGAAGATCCGTAATCCGAATTATATGGAGCGAATATGGATCTAGGCTGATCCGATCCGTTACATATCCGTATCCGATATATATTACTATATGTTGTTTATATATTATGTATTTAAATAAAAATAAAAATAAAACTATCTATGTTCCACTAAAATCTTTTACTATATTAAAAATAATTTTAAAAAGAAATGCATGAGAGATGTTGGTGGACTGACCAGATAACTAATTGGGTCTACAACATATTAATTTATACTATTTAATAAGAAAAATCAAACCATAACCATTCATCCTTCAATTTTTATCTTCTCTTCCATTTCTCAATATTGAGTTTTCTTCTTCTTTGTTCCAGTTTATATATTTTTTACTTATATTTTTTGTTTATTCTTTTGTTCTAATTTTTATTGTTTATATTTATTCATCATATTCCATCTTCTACAATTTTTGGCAATAGTTTCGATGAAGTAAGTAAAATATTACATTTTTAATTCATGATGGTGGAATCTGCAAGTGATTTGGAGGAAAACGGAAAAAAAAAAAAAATAGCTTGCTAAATGGATCCGGATAATTTATCCGGATCCGGGATATCCGTCGGATTCGGATCCGGTTGCTAATATTCCAGATCCGAGCGGATTCGGATCCGGATCCGGATAGAAAAAATGGAAATCGGACTCGGATCCGGATCTGCCCTGATCCGGTCCGACTCCGACCCATTGACAGCCCTAATTATGAGTACTTATTAGCTCTATGTTTTTATGTGTTAAAGTTAGTTTTTATGTTCTATAGTTCAAAATTTAGTAGCATTCTTGATATATATTAAAAAACCTATATTTATGAGCTTCATTTTAAAAAAAGCCGCACTATCGCGCTGCGCTATGCGCTATAGCCTCGGAAGCCTTTGCGCGTCGCTGCGCTATGTGCCTCTGACTACTATGATTTAATTACGATTTGTCCTTCTATTTTTTCATTTTAAACCATTTTTCTACCTGTTTCACCTTAATTATGTAAGTTAAACTCTTTTTTTTTTTTACTTATTTTTCACACGTTTTATCATACTAACCTGTTTTTACCTATTTTGTACATTTTTTTCACATGTTCTTTTAACCAACCTGAATTTTCATGATATGATACATTTTCACCGACTTTATTCATTTTTTCACCGATTTCACTTGTTTTTCATTAATGTTGTCGTTTCACCTGTTTCATCATTTTTTCACGAATTTGACCCGAATTTTCATCGATTTCAAATGTGTTATCGATTTCAGGGGCACTTTTTACCCGTTTCACCCAAATTTTCACCAACTTCACCAGTATTCATCAATTTCACATATTTTTAATGATTTCATAGATTTTTTTTTATCGATTTCACCATTTTCCACCAATTTCACCCATTTTTCACAAAATGAATTCCATCCAAATTTGAGGTTATGCATGTCTTGATATTATTAAATATTTTTTTTATATTTTCTATTTTAGTCAAACTAAAATTACGTAATTAGCTGAGTCATAAATATTTTTTATTCTTTCGTAAGATGCAATTCAATTTAATTTTTTTTTTAAAACATAAAGATATTTAAGAGAATTTCATTTTAAATTCTTACATTTAAAGTGTTTATGATTTATGGTTTACTAATATTTTAAATTAATATTTTCTTACTTAAAAAATATTGATGCTAAAATATAATAGTTTTTATCTATTATTTAGGGGCTATTTAAAATAATAGTGAATTTTTATGGTTTGTTTTTATCTATTATAAGAGAAGATTAAAATTATAAATTATGTAAGAGAGAATTTATAATTTTTAGGAGTTTATGTCGAAGATAAATATAATAGACTTAATGTTTAATTATACCTCTTCAGTTACTTTTGTATATTTACCACTGAATTAAATAACAATCCAAATAAGGGTATTTTACTCCACACAAAAAAGTTAAGAAATATTCATGCTTTTATAATAGTAGAGATAGAGATAGAGATAAGTAAAAAAATTCAGGATGTGAATTTGTAAAAGAAATTTTAATCTTACCAAACATGTGCACGTAACTAAATAAACGATTTTTTTGATCTTGATATGAAGAACATTGTAATATAGATGACAATACATGTTTTGGAGGAAATTTTTTATGTTTTTCCAAAAAAAAAATGAAAATTCTCAAATTTAAGTGTCACATGATGGGCACGTAACATTTTCCGGCAAAATTAAAGGATTCTGACAAAAAGGACTAAATTTTACAATTGTGTAAACATAAAGGATGTAAAATGAAGGGATGTCATATTAGAAGACGAAATTCATAATGAGACCAAAATCGAAGATCAAAAATAAATTTTTGCCGCATTATCATAAAGAGACTGTTTAAATTTAATTTCGCTGTCGAATAGCGTTGGCTTAGCCCCATAAAGGGACAGGGAGAGGGATGTTTTTGCAAGCACTTCTGGATCTATTTGAATTACTTTCTTTTGCTTATTTGCATAAGCTCATTGCTTTTTTTACGAAAGAGATTATTTCAAGCCATTCATTTAGCAAAAGATTTCCAAACATAAGTTTTTTCTTTTTTTCCGCTTAAAGTACTTTGCTGATGATTGCAACCACATTTTAACATTGCAGCTTCCTAACTAGGTTTGAGAAAATCAACTTGAGGATGCTTTTATTGCTGTAATTAACCAAAATCAGATTTGTAATGTTTTTATCCTTTGGACCTACTTAAAGTTGAGTTCGGTGTTGAGTGCAACTAACCGGGCGGGCCCTGTCATTATAGGGCCGTAGGCAAAGTTTATCTATGGAGTCCTATGTTATGAATGAAACTATTGAAAAAAATCTGACTTTCATAAATATAAAAATGTACTGAAATGTTTAATATTTTAGTTTTGCTATAAAATAACAAATTAGTGAAATTACTTACCTTCTTACAGCATAATGGACCGTAATTATGTTTGCATTAACTTTTAGGATTTTTGGCAAATTAACTCTTAGTTTTACTTTAAAAAACTTGTTCAATGGTAACATATAGAATTAGTTTCAAAGTAATAATAGCATTCAAACAAGAGGAATTAGTACATCATCAGTCAATACATAACAATTAACATCCATGGTTAAGTGCAACAACACTTACATTCAAATGTTCAAAATCACTACAAATACAAAGCTTAACTATTTAAGCCCTGTTCAAAACACAAATACATCCCCTTACTCACCTAATAACATTTTATTGCAGTGGGTTACTTTTTTCCAATTAATCACTTCTTGAACGGTTTAACCCGAATCACATTCCTATTCGGAATGAACTCGAACGAGTAAGTTTTTCCCGTCACTAAGTTATTCTTTTTTCGAAACTCGGGCCAACCCGATGCAAGTTCAAACACAGAATAGGCCCCTGATTCCCTGTAAACCAGTTCAACATCTTCCACATGAAACCCACCTTCATACTCCAGTGACACGGATCTTCTACCGAGCAAACCGGCCGCTTCAGCAAAATACTTGCGAATTAACTAATATTAAGTTCAATAAAAACAAATATAAATAAAGTTATGCTGAGGTAAATTTCAAATGATATAAAATTATAAAAAATAATAATAATAAAGTATTCAGATGCTATATATAACGTAACCTCTGGAGAAAAGACTAAGATTTTAGTAATGCATATATAGCACATGAAATATATTTCCAAGCTAATAATATTAGAAGAGTTTTACCACTCTGGATTTATGATGGTTAGCCAAAACAACTTCAAAGTGCGGATTGGAGTTGTCATCATTTTTGTTCACAATTTCATCAGCTTCAATATCAGAGTCGGTTTCGGCTGGAAATTCGTGTTCGCGGCCATTTACTCCGAACACAGAAACATCGAAAATGGAGTTGCCAGTGTAAGAAAAAACAAGAAATTCTCCCAATTCCAGTCCCACATCCTTGGCAAAAAAAATTTAAATTATTCATACTTTTAGTATTAGTATAGATATAGATATAGATAGATGAAATAATATTAGTGGTATAATTGTCAAATATTCTTGTTAATCATAAAGATAATCACATACACAACAAGTGATTGATAATTTAATATTATAGAAGGAATAAATGTATTGGTCTTATTAACACTGGAAGTTTTGTTGATAAAAATATTATGATCGAGGATGCTTGGTGCAAATTGAAATATCACAAGAGGAATACTTAATTATTAGGAGCGCAATAAACTTGTTCAACAAATAAATACTAAAAAATAGGAGTAGTATAATTATTTTTAAAATAATATCCAATCAAATATCACTACATTTTTTCTTTGTTCATAAAACTATGTTACTGTGATTTAAGTAACATGTGTAACTATGAATCTGAATTAATGAAATAAAGGGAGGACAAAATACAAAACTGAGGATGTCGATTACAAATTAAAGATATGGAAGGTCCCGAGAGAAATAAAGCCGAAACGAACACTGTTCACTGCTCATTTAATGGTACTTTTATCAGTTCACAGATTTAAACGTCTTGTCCCAAAATCATAAATGATAAAATGGGAATGAATAATATTCCACTGCAAATATATTGCCAAAATCTTCTTAATTCCCAAAGTTGAGTCACATGACACATTACATACAGACATATTTTCATCAATTAGATGAAAACCAAAATAAAATATTTTTTCTGACATCATAAATAAATCCTAGATAAATTATTAATAATTGTGAAAGTCTTTCGTTTTGTTTATAATTGATGAAAGATTCAATAAATGGTAGATTGACATATTAAAGTAAAAGATCTTCCATATCAAAATATTTTCAAGAGGCTGATGGGAAATGATGATATTGCCGAAGCAACCATTACTAATCAATGGAGTACGGTTTTTGGAAATTTCCTATTTTGGTATCTTTTGGCATTTAATGATTTCAATTGTTTTCTTCATGAAAACGTTATTATTATCTTAATGAAAACTATTTATAATTATTCTTTAAGAACAACAAATAACAAGAGAAATTATGGAAAAAATTAAGTTATAAATCTGAATGATATAAATGTTATTGTTAGTTTTTATTTGATTCTATAACTCATTTTGTACTCTAAATTTGCAAAAGATTATCGTGACAATTTTGATTTTATTATCAATTTTAATATTTTTATAATTTTGGAGCTAATTATAATCAAACAAAGATACTCGAAAAAAAAAAGAAAAATCAAAATTTTCTTGACAATAAAACATACATGATGTAACTAATCTGACAACCAATACGAAGACACACCCACTTGGGTTTATTATTGAAGATTGTAGGCAGCTCATTCGAATGCCTTGGGAATGTAGAATCAACCATACTTTGAGAAGTGGAAATACATGTGCGGACGCGCTTGCAAAGATGGGACACACCCGGTCAAGAGAAACACAAAGTTGGGATACCCCTCCCCAAAATTTGTTGGAATTGTTAGAAGGGGATAGTTAGTTTCTTATTTGCCCTTTGGTACCAAAAAAAAAAAAAAAAAAAAAAGACAACCAAACATTTGGATATGAAAATCACCTTTTTTTATATTTCCTTTTTCTGATCCTTTTATTTTTTCTTACTGCCCCGACAACCAACCGGGTTGTGGAAGTGTGAAACTGGATTACATGAATTTATGTAGTAAATTGGGCTAATTCTTATTTTGGGCTACCAGCAAAGATCTGGAAACTAGAGTAATTATGGAAGAGGCCAACTTGGATTATTTCACTTTGAAAGGCAGCCCACACTCTAGGCCCTCCTAAAATCAAATAAAATTATCACTGCTCAATTCCACTTTGCAGTTTGCACCCTAGAACTAAGTCTGTTTACAACTTTGTACCCTCAAAAATTAATTGTTTCAATTTTCACCATACATTAGGTTTAGCTGATCCAATTACAAAG
The DNA here is from genome assembly GCA_003313485.2 of Penstemon barbatus. Lineage (NCBI taxonomy): Eukaryota > Viridiplantae > Streptophyta > Magnoliopsida > Lamiales > Plantaginaceae > Penstemon > Penstemon barbatus. The sequence goes on from CM064880.1 coordinate 65,241,804, forward strand.
ATATGTAATCCAGAATATATAAAGATCTATACTGATCCAATTAGTTAAAAATTCGTATATAATAATAAATAAATAGAACAATATACCTAATGTTCATTATATATAAATAATATAAAAATGCATTATTACGGGTCTAAATAGACACGAGTTAATACTTTTATGTCTGATTTCATATTCGTACGTACCTCAATTCCAAAACACTATTCCAACTTTTGTTTCCCTTTTACCGGTCTTTTTTGTTAAGAATTTATTATAAATGGAAGAAAATTTGAGCTTGTAGACCGAGTTAAATCACAAATGATTATATTGCATTTGTTCCAAATTTTTATCCGAAATCCGACTAAGATTTAAGAATCGACGTATCTAAATCCAAAGTATAAGATCTAGATTCCGTCTCCACTATCCGACCCGATTCAACGCATTCCCAGACCAACAAATTAAAAGAAACGAAACGAAAGCAAATGCATAAAGCAAAAAGATAGAAAGATCTAGTAAAATTTAACCAGTCTCCCAATGTTTAATGCTTCGAAAAACTTCTTACCTATGAATTAATTAATTCATGGATGCTAAGCTTGAAGGCCTTCCTCTCCCCCTCTTTGTCACCCGTGCTTCTATTGTATAGTCCGAAGAAGTCGGGACATATTCGAATGAAATCGTGCTTCCAACTACGACTTTGTTGCCTACAAGAAAGTCTTTCAATCCAGCAGTCATAGCAAACCGACCACAATTCCTGTCCGTCACACGAACTGTCCAATTCTTTCCTTTTTCATCATGCACTTGTATTTCTCTATTTCTCCCTATTCCAGTTCCAATTGCAAACTCTTTCGGAATGTTCTGAAAAAGAGCGCACAACGTACTAATTAAGCTATAAAATTAGGAAGTAATAGAGTTACTACATATGCGTTTACGAAGATTAATTATCACCAGTCTGCATCTAGAGTGGTGCTTCTTGAATTCCTTGGAGAATATCCACCTCTTGCATACAACAGTGTCATTTCCTTGTTCTATAAAACGTTCTTCGTTCTCACTTTCTACATTCAGATCACTTGTTTTATCAACTGAAGCAAAGAGCTGAAATTTTCCGTTTCCCTTCCCCTTCCTCTTGACAAATTTGAAATGCGCATTTGCATTTGTTCCCTGTTTGATTACCCGAGCTTCTATTGTATTGTCGAAACTTGAGACGAATTCAAATGAAATTGTGCTTCCAACCAAGACATTGTTCCCTATGAGGAAGTTCCTCCACCCGGCAGATATAGCAAACTGTCCACGTCTGCCGTCTGTTACACAAACAGGCCACTTCCTCCCTTTTGCATCCTGCAGTTGTACTTTTCTAGTTATCGCTATTCCGGTGCCTATGGCGAAAGTTGCAGGAATCCCCTGATCATAGAATGCACAAACAAATGCGACTATCAGGAATAAAAACTACCAACTACATATAAAAACTCAATTAATAGAATGCTTCATGGTAATAAGAAATAATATTCACCAATCTGTTTGCATCATAAATCTTCACTTCCTTAATAAAACTCCATATTTTACCAACACCAGAGCCCTCTTCTTCATCAGTAAAACCATCTTCAAACAAAGGCAATTAATTACAAATGTCAGAAATTCATGTCCTTAATGTAATGGAAATATATTCATGTTTTAAAAACAGAATAATTTTCTTAACCTCTAATCACCACAAATATAAAAATAGTACTTAAATTTTTACTGCTCTTTTAACTTTATCTAAAACTTCATGGAAAAAGTGAAAGAAAGTGAAGATTAGGGACATAAAAGAGAAGAGTTATTTGAAGTATATAAAACGAACCAGAGAATAACTCCTTGCAGCGATTATTTTCATAAGCTGAGACATGAACTGCCGGTGATAAGCCAAGAAAATTGAAGGAAAGATATTCCAGAGATTTGAGATTAACATCGTGTGCAAATTTATTCCATCCATCGGTGAAGAAGTAGCAATCATGAAATTTTTCGATTCCAACCCTCCAGCATTTTTCAGATTTATCGATTTTCAGTGTGGCATATGGGGGCAAAACATCTCCATAACTCTTTACAAATTGAGAAGGTAGTTGCTATATATATATTTTACATAGACCAGTATTAATTCAGCTAAACAATAAACAAACAAACAAAAAAGGGTATTCCATTTCATTATAAAGAACTTACGAGAATAGATGTACACTCTTCATCATCATCAATCAAGAACTTTCTGAAGGAAGGGCCTGGTTTTGAATTACTGGCAGCAGCCATTTTATTTGTTATCCTAATTAAGAACAAGAGAAGAAAAGATTGTATGCAGTATTTGGTTATGGATTTTTTGTTTGTTTTGAAAATTGATTGTGGATTGGTTTTGGGAATTTGGTAATTTATTGGGTGTAGAGAAAATATAAGCATTCTTTCAATATTGATCTTCTGGGTAACACCGGAACAAGAGCTCCTGTCATAGTGTCTGTCTCCACTACTGTTCCCCAATAATCTTTTTACTTTTACAAGAAAATCGTATTAAATTTTAATCTTCTGAAAATTATGGACTGAATTACAGTTCTAATTTTTTCGAAAATATGGGATCAAATTGTAATTTTTTAAAATTAAGGGATCAAAAGTGAAATTTTGGATTTCTGAAAATCAGGGGCCGAAATGAAAATTTAAATCTTCCGAAATAAACTGAATGGGGTTTTCAAATATTTAGTGTCAAATTGTAATTTCTAAAAATTGAGGGACCAAAAGTGTAAATTTGGATTTCTGAAAATCTGGGGCCAAAATGAATTTTTTTTTAATTTTATGAGAATTCTGAACTGAAACGCAATTCTTGATTTTTAAAAAATCCGGGGTCAAATTGTAATTTCCAAAAATTGAGGGACCAAAAGTGAAAATTTGAATTTCTGAAAATCAGGGGCTAAATTGAAAATTTATTTTGCTTAAAATACTGGACTGAATTGCAATTCTTGATTTTTCAAAAATCTAGTGTAAAAATTGCAACATTCAAAAATTGAGGGACCAAAAGTGCAAATTTTGTTCCTGAAAATCCGGGCTCGAATTGAAATTTGAATTTATTAAATTCTGGACTGAACTGTAATTTTGGATTCTTAAAAAATTTGGGGTCAAAATTGCAATTTTTGAAAATATAGGGACCAAAAGTGCAATTCGAATTTCTGAAAATAGTAGTGGAATTGCAAATTTTAATTTTTTGAAAATTCTGGACTGAATTTCATTCTAGGTTTTTTGAAAATTTGGGATCAAATTGCAATTTTTGAAAATATGAAATGTGGATTTTTTTTAAGTGGAAGGAGGAATTTCAAATCCACTTAAAATTGGGTTGAAATCCAGGATTTCAAATGAATGGATTTAATTTTGTATCAAAATAGCACGATTGATTTGACAAGGGATTTCAAATCCACCCAACTCAAATCCATCAATCCAAATGGGTCCTAATAGTAATGTGTTAATTAGAATTGATTTTGTTGATCATCACTTCTCTCTTACATTAATTTTTCATTTTATGGATAGTCTATCGAAAGTTCAGTCCCATATGTTTGTACTTTTGAGTTCAAAATATCAAATGGGGACATTTTTAATTTTAATCGAGTGATAGCAAATTAACTTTCAATGCTATCTTTAATAAGCAATTTAATTATATGATAAATAAAATGGGCAAAATTAACATCTAGTATTTTTATAAAAGAAGCGCATTGTCTCCCTCTTGCTTTTTATATTTTAACAAGGGGATAAAATACTCATTATACAATATCACGGAGAGTTAAAATACCAATTTAAGTTTATCACGGGGAGTTAAGTGTTTATTTATGTATATCACAAGAGCTCAAGTAAGGTTAAAAGGTAAGGTTACATTAGTCATTTTTTCACATGAAAATGAAATCACAGTCTCATTATTGAGAGTTTGTGCAACACTTCCACTAGAAAAAAAGTAAATTGCTTATTATTTCATATCTCACGTTAATAACTTTTCTATTTACATATCACAAGGACATAAATTGACCAATTCATAACTTTATTTTCTTGAGTGATATATCACATGGTGGGTTTTTTTTTTTTTTTTTTTACGTGGTTTCCATCTAGAAGACATGTGACAATAAATCTGGCAAGGTTAAGACAACTCCATCGACGAGCATCATCAGTGGTGTACCCAAATATTGGATTCAAATTCTTCATCAGCACCCTGTTACAGTATTTTGCACTCTCTGAAAAAGTTTTTTTTTCCTGCAGCAATAGACATCAAAAGCGTGAACCCATTTTTGAAATCAATTTAAATTAAATTTATTTCACTAACTTAAAATTAAAGTCTATTTAAAAATACAATCAAAAGTAATTTTGGATTAAAGAAAAAATAAATAAAATTCAAAATATTTGTAATTTTTTTAATAATTATTAATGTAGACAATTAACTCATTGATGGTGTCTTCATTATTTTTTTCAAGTGCGGATTTATATTTTATGTAATCATTATTCTATCTTTGATATGCTTTTTATCCGTTTGAATCGAAATTTGATATTATATTATGAAAAGTTTTGTGATAATATTTTTATCTGCGTGTCAATTTATGATTAGATACTGAGATTTCAGATAAGATTGTTTTGTTGAAATTTCTTATCAGATTTTCTTCTCACATTATATACGTGTCAATTTATGATTAGATGTTGAAAATGAGTTTAGCAATTTTGAGGGCTCAAATTTGGGTTCAATTGGAAGTAAATGGGTTTTGGGTGCATTTTGCACTTCCCTTTAGATCATCCACTATTTTTTATAAATTTTAGATCTAAACTAATTTGAACTCCCAAATGGGTTCACCATGAATACACCACCGGTGATGCTCTTACCCTATAATCTATGATGTCGGTGAATTTGATCAAGTCTCATCTCCCGAGGACGCCTTAACGATCTTCATTGAGGTCAAATATGACCTAAACATATACTAATAATGTTGTTTCACCTCATGGATCAGAGCTAGCTACTACAGTCTACAGGTATAGGAGCATTCTTTTACATTGGACTGATAAATTGACTTTAATTATGAAAGACCTAAATTTGGACCTTGACAAGTGGACTCGGACTTTGACATTTGGTTGACATGTCGAAGTTATGAAGATGCCTTTCATCATTGGGTATGGGGCAATGCCAGTTTATCAATCATACACTTGTCATAATAAGAAAATTACCAAATTAAATTACATTGAGTCAAATACAATCAACTTTGATCACAACAAAAAAAAAAGGCATGATCAATAAATTTAAGAAAGGTCTCGTGTCACTCACGACCAAAAGACATAAGTTAGGAGCGTACAATAAAAATGTTATATTATATTCTAGTTTTTTAAGCTTGTAACAGTAGCTTTAAAAATAACTATATCCCATACAATGTTTTCAAAACCGGACCGGACAGTGAACCGGTGAGCCAACTGGTTAGTGGTTTTACTGGTCGAACCGGTCGGACCACTGGTTGAACCGGATGACGTAATAATAATGTAATAAATATATTTAATTTTAAAGTATATGTAATATGCATAAAATTTAAACATTATCATACAATTGACTAAAAATATAAAAAAAATTATAATATGATAAAATTAAAGCATATAATATTTATCTAACTTATATCATAACGGTAATATGGTACTAATTTGTATGCTCATATAAATATAAGATGATTATATTTCTTTTTAAAAATTTAAAAGTGTAAGTTAAAAATACAATAAACTAAGATATTCATAAATTTTTAAATATGGTTATGTATAAAAGTCTAATATTCAAAGTCAAACTTGCATATTATATCAATTTGACTATTTATCCTAAAAATAATATTGAAAAGAATATTTTATAGAATAAATTTTAATAAAAAACTATTATTTGAGTATTAATTTTCATTCATAATGTGTGAAATATTTATTTAAGTTAATTATCTAATTTATAAATAAATTTGGCTACAAGTTTCTATAATTTATAAGTTTTAATTGTACTAGAATTTCAAAAAAAATGATGTAGTTCAAATGGTAAGGAAGTCATGTTTCATTCTAGAGGTTAGGTGTTCAAATCCCACCTTGTACAAGAATTTCTAGTTTATTTTTAATATTAAAATAATCGAAAAAAAAAAAAGAAAAGAAAAATCAGAACCGGGTTGAACCGGTCCATACCGGTTCGCCGGTTCACCGGTTTTGGACCGGTTCAACCCGGTCCAAACTGGTTTTTGGAGATACTGGTTTTAATGGGTAAACCGGACCGAACCGATCTCCGGTTCGCGGTCGAACCGGTCGGACCGGCCGGTCCGGTCCGATTTTAATAACATTGATCCCATATGATGTTGGCACTCTTGACCACTATGAAGACACAATTAACATCACCAACTTTAAGGGCATTATCCTCTACAAAATCCTTCCATCCATAAGTGATTTTTGCAATGTTCTTTCCAACAATATTGCATTTAATAGACCATGTTTTGCCACTCAATTGTTGCACTTATCAGGCGGAAAATTCTTGTATAAATCTGGTCTATGAGATTTTTATAGACCTTGTGGTGATAAATAAGTCACATCATACATTTTGATGATGTCATGCTCTCAAAATATATGATGTGACTTATTTACCACCACAATGTCTATAAAAATCTCATAGACCAGGTCTATGCAAGAATATTCCTTATCATGCAAATTCGCATCAACAAATTTAAATGGCACATTTTGATAGGGAAAAAAAAAGTTAAAAAGGTAATTAAAGAGAATGTATGAATAATTTAAATTCTCCATGATAATAACTTAAAACTTTGAAGAGTTACCAAAATGAATCTATGTGGAACGCCAGTTAGTCAGACGATAGAAATGAAAGACGAGTTTTGGGTTAGATTATCTGACATGAAATGAATTGCTTTTTGAAAAGCTACGCATTTTTCTAACAACCAAACATGTACATGAAACCTTTTTTTTTTCTTTTTCATTTTCTTTTTTCTTACTGTCCTGAACACCAATCGGGGTGTGGAACTGGATTACATGAATTAGTAAATTGGGTTGGCAATAAAGTTATAGACTCTAGAGATTAATAATGTAATTACTTCACATATATATTTACTGATATATTCTCATCGCGCGTCTCTGCGTGCTTTAATTCCTCAGCTCACGTTCCCTCATGCATTAAATTTTTTAAGCACAAAAGATAAGGATTTCTTCATAGGAAAGAAAAAAAAAATATTTAAATGTGATAAGTAAATCTATTTATCTATATACAAATAAAAGTACGAGTTCAGAAAATAGAGTTTCTTGAATTTTTTGTGAAGATTAATATACCCCTACTTAAAAGATAATTAAATTAATAAAAATAAGAAAAACATAGGAAAAAAAGTCTACTCCAATATGAACACCTCAATATAAAACTAAATGAAGAGGTATAATTAAATATGAAGTCTTATTATAATATTTATTTCCTACATAAACTCCTAAAATCTAAAATTATCTCTTACATCAACTTTTATAATTTATTTATAATCTAAGTACGTAATTTTTGTTTGGCTAAAGAAGTTAAATATAAACAATATCCAAAAGTATCAAGACATGCATAACCGCGAATAATCAAGACATGAAGAACAAGTGGATTCGATAAATACAAGTGAAATAGATGAAATGGTGAAAACGATAAAATTTTTGGTGAAAACGATGAAATTTTTGGTGCAGTCGGTGATACTCAAATTTTCATGGAGCTCTTTTCATGGAAAGCGGTTGAAATCGAATAAAAGTCGGTTAAAACATGTGAAAATGATATAAAAAAAATTTGGGTCAAATTGGTGAACACTGATAAAGTTGGTGAAAAATGAGTGAAACAGGTAAAACGACATCTGCATTGGAATAACTTTGGATGAAATTCATGAAACCGGATAAGATCAATGAAATTAGTAAAAAAACGAATGACATCGTTTAAAATGGGTGACATCAGTAAATCAAGGAACATAAGTAAAATCGATGAAAACATTTTAAATCAATTAAATATGATATGAAATTGGTGAAAAAACATGTAGATCAGTGAAAAAACTTGTGAGTGAAAATGAATAAAATCTATAAAATTAAAAATAAAAAAGTTTAACAAAAAAAAAGGAACGGTAGAAAATGGTTTAAACCGAAAAAATAAAAGAAATCTACGAAAAATGGAAAAAAAAATAACGAAAGTTGGTTAAACCGATAAAATAATTGATAAATCGAAGAAAAATTTATTAAATCGATGAAAAGTTAATGAAATCAGTAAAAAGACGGGTTAAGCCCCTGGAAAAATGTATTAAAATTATGAATTAAATATATGCTCGAATTTTCATGAAAAACAGGTTAAATCGGTTAATTAAAATTGGTGAAACGATAAAAGTCGGCTAAAGCATGTGAAAATGATAAAAATTTGGATGAACACTGGTAAAGTTGGTGAAAAACGAATAAAACCGGCGAAAATGCTCATGTAAAATTGATAAATGCATATGGAATTGAATAGCTTTGGATGAATTTCGTGAAAACCGGACAAGATCGGTGAAATTAGTGAAAAACAGATGAAATTGTTGAAAATGGGTGAAATCATTGAATCAGGAAAAAGGAAAAAAGGTAAAGTCGGTGAAAACATGTGAATTCAATGAGATGTGAGGTGAAATTGGTGAAAAAATGTAAATCAATGAAAAAATGTAAATTAATGAAAAAACGTGTGAATTAGGTGAAAACGAGTGAGATCTTTAAAAATAAAAAATAGTTTAACTAGCAAAAACTAGGTTAAGCCAATAGAAAATGCAAGGTTTACACCAGAAAAACATAAGAAATCGAAGAAAAATGAAAAAATAATGAAAATAGGTAAATCGATAAAAGAACGAACAAATCAATCATCAAATTATATTTGATTATTATAATTTAAAGTCATCATTTTTTTATGGATTAATAATTTTGATAATAAATAAATTGAATATTAGTCATTAATTTACGTTATTTTTTGTGATATGACAATGTTAATTTTGTTATAATTTATAAAATTTACTTATGAAATTAATTAGACACGTACAACTTACGTGCACTTTTCTAGTAAGTTAAAAAATTAAATTATCAAAGCACCAAAGACAAAATATCAAAAAATTGTCTCTAATTTTCAATAAAATTTTAAAGCCAACAAATTTTATTGTCAATTTTGTACCTGAATCATCTCGAATTAACTCCATATTATACTGGAATCCTGATAATTTATTTATCATCGCCAAATATTCTGATAGAGCTTCATCAAATTCTTACAGCATTTCTAACTAAATTTTACCTTCAAAAGCCAGAAACATGAAGAGGGAACCAATAGTTTGTTTTTCCTTTTTTTTTTTTTAATTCAATGGACCTATGAATTTCTATGGCCTCCTAGCTAGTTCAATATTTATATGACAAAAATATTTTGTAAATGGGCTCATCCTATTCTCATTATTGGCTATTAGACTGCAGAGTCATTCTACATATATATATGCTGTTACTTATGTAAAATTATTGAGTTTTCTTGTGGATAGTAAATGTTAAAGCATTAAAAATATGTCTACTGTTGCTTTATCTAAAATTCATGTTGAATAGATGCCAAAATTTTCCTTCAATGGTATTTTCTTCAATATCTAGCTCTCATACTCATTTGATTAAACCTTATTAGATCAATTTTATGAGAAAAATACTTACGAGTATCAATGGATAATGACTTATATGTATCAATTTTATGAGGCAATCAGATATAAAGCTTCAAAGGCAAGATAAAAAATATTAGTCTTCTACTTCTTTTCGGCTGAAAGAAATAACATTAATTTCTGAAAGAAATATTATATGTATACTAACATTAATTTCTGAAAGAAATGTTGTGTTAACACCTCTTCGGCTGCAGATATGTTCTGAAAAGGCCGTGTCAAATATAGAACTAACATATGAAAAGCAATCGACAAATGATGGTGCTTCCAGTTCATCAGGGCTGAAAAAATTGAAAGAATTGCTAAACTAAAAGTTGATGAAATAGGATTGCCTATACAAATTGCATGCAGAAAACATGCTCATTCCAGACAGCATATATATATATATATCCATGGAACTGGAAAAAGCTAGAACTGTGCTGTGATTCTATGCTTTCTAGCAATGTACAATTCTCTGTTTCTAGAAATGGTCAGAGAATTTGTGTAGGGTCTAAGGACGCATTGGAGACTGGAGATTCAATACGCCGATCTCTTATTGATGGAGATATTGTATTGATTAATAGGCCCGGCCCCCATCTATTCACCAGCTAGCACTCTCTCATTGTCAAAATTCTCCCCATAAACTATGTACGTTGTTTCCATTAATCCTCTTACATGTTCCCCACTACGAGGGGACTTTGATGGAAACTGTCTTCATGGCTTTGTTCCGCAATCAGTGAACTCTAGAGTCGAGCTCAAGGAGCTTGTTTCTCTGAATAAACAGTTACTCAATGGTCAGAACCTTTTGTCTCTAAGTCAAGATAGTTTAACTGCAACTTATCTCTTTCTGGCAGATGGAGTTTGCTTAACTAAACCGGAAATGCAACAGCTGCAAATGTATGGTTATTTGACTCGTTTTACTGAACTAGAAAAGTGCACTAATTTCTTAATTTCTTTTAATCAAGTTAGAAAAGTGCACGTGCTTTGCACGTGATTAATTAATTTGTTTTAATTTTTCTTTCTTAAAGTAAACTCACATGAAGTAATAATTCAACACCATTAGTTCTTAACCACTAATCACTAAAATTAGTAATAATTCAATATCGCTAGCCTAAAGATATTTTCATCTAAGAAAACTTGCTAACATTAAAGGCATCTCTTACATATCAATCTTCCATCATGTCGTCAAACAATATAGATGGCTGGAAAAAAAAAGCAAGAAAATTGAACGAGTTAGAATCTCTTACAAATATCATGTTACTGAAATTAAAGATATCTCAAATTTTATTTTTTTAATATATATGCCCAATCTGTATATGTTCAATTTTGCATAAAGTTTTAAGATCATCAATTTGGAATGCAAACCAACCTACCACAGAAAATTAGAAATCACAAACATATTCAAAAGATAATTAATTAACCATCCAGTGGAAATATCAAAGCAATACATAGCATCCATAGCATTCTAGAGTTCAAAATTAAAAGAAATACAATTAATTAAATAACCCCCTGCCCACAAACAAAATAAATATCCGTTCTTTTTCCGAAACTCGGACCAACCCGCTGTGAGTTCAAGCCCGGAATTGACCCTGTTTCAATAAACCTGTTATCAAATACAACATCATGATCCACACGAACCCCGTTTAGGTACGGATGTTGCCTAATCAAACCATCCGCTTCAGCAAAATCCTTTCTAGCTAATAAACTAAATTAAGTATAATAAAAAGAAAAATGAATCAACTAAAGTTTAACGTAATTTAAGTTAATGGAAAAATCAAGGATTGGGCTCTGGCTTCCTCCCCATGGTTTCAACCGTTAATGGAAACAAAACAGAGGATATTACTTGATAGTACATCACATGATGATGACCATATAAATGTTCACTGAAAATATTTTTTTACTTTACAATATCCAAGGCCAGATTTGATGATGTACCAGATAAAATGTGTTGGATACGTTTAAATTGGACCGGACCGGTCGGTCCGATCGGTTTGACCGTGAACCAAAAGTTGGTCTAGTCCGGTTAATTCGCTGATTTTAGTGGTTCAACTAGCGATTTGCCCGGTTCGACCAATAAAACCGCTAAACCAGTAGACTTACGGTTCGCTCTCGGTCCGATTTTAAAAACATTGGGTTTCACCCGTTATTCCATTAACATGATGATAACCATATAAATGTTCAGTGAAAATATTTATGTCCAATTTACTTTACAAAATCCAATGCCAGATTTGATGATGTACCATAATTTTGGTTAAATATAAATGGACGATGGGGTTTATCATAAACTTCAATTTCTTTAACTCTTCAATTTACTTATAAATCTTCAAAATTTTATGTTGACTGCTCATTTAACTCTCACAGCTATAGGCAGAAAAAATGGTACTTTTATGTACAGATATAAACGTCCAGTTGGACCATTTGTCCCAAAATCTAGGAATAACATAAAATTGGAATGAATCTCCAACTCTCATCAGTACCTAAGCTTAATTAATTAAACTAAATTAAGTTTAATAAAAACAAAAATGAATCAACTAAAGTTTAACATAATTTAAGTTAATGGAAAAATGAAGGACTAGGCTCTGGCTTCCTCCCCATGGTCCAGTTGGACCATTTGTCCCAAAATCTAGGAATAACATAAATTTGGAATGAATACATTAACTCTTATCAGTACCTAAGTTGGTACAAGGAGGCATAATTAATTGCAAGTTTCTATTTAGTAAAAATATTTTGTGAAAATCTTTTGAATTGCCAAAGCTGTGATACATCATCACACATTACATACAGACATACATACTTTCATCAATTAGACCAAAATCAAATTAGAATCTTTTTCCTGACATGATAAATGCTAGCTAGATTGACATAGCAGAAGCTCTTTTGTCATAATTACAATTGCAGGATTGAAGACATCCGCATATTTACAATTGGGCTATTTCTTATTTTGGGCAGACAGTAAAGTTTTAATCTCAAGATTAATAATGGAATTATTTATCTCAAGATTAATCACTCCTATGATACACGGATACTTCAAAAAATTATAAAATAACGTGTCGGACTCTTTTCAGATACGATACTTCTCGGATACTCGTGGGATATGTATTCGACTCTACACGTGACGTGTCGATAAATATAATTAAAAAGAAAATTTGGACAAACGTATCGGATACTTATTTAGACGTATGCAACACATTTTATATTTTGAATTTTGCTAAGTCACCACAATTAGTAAGAACAATCAACAATGTAAGGTGTCGAACCACACTTTGTATTATATACAACTGCAATACAGGATAGTTTGTCTATAACGGGACATGTTTTATCTAATATAATAAAACAATGAACATTATGTAATAGTATTAAATTACTAAATAATATTTTTTTCGAAAATTATGCAATTTAGTACTTATGAAACTTAAGTTGATTTATTTCAATATATATGAATATAAATATTTATTATTTTATTTATTTCAATATGCATAAATATATAAATTTATATTTTTTATATTCGTATTCATGCCGTATCGTATCCAGTAAAAAATTTAAAATCCGCGTCACCGTATCGTGTCGTATTCGTATCCGTGCAACATAGCTTCTTACTCGGTTTAACCCGAATCACATTCCTATTCGGAATGAACTCGAACAAGTAAGTTTTTCCCACCACTAACTTATTCTTTTTTCGAAACTCGGGCCAACCCAATGCAAGTTCAAGCCCGGAATAGGACCCTGATTTCCTATAAACCAATTCAACATCACATGAGACCCACCTTCATACTCCAGTGACACAGATCTTCGACCGAGCAAACCGGCCTCTTCAGCAAAATGCTTGCCAATAAACTAAAATTAAGTTCAGTAAAAACAAATATAAATAAATTAAGTTATGCTGAGGTAAATTTCAAATGCTATAAAATTATTAAAAAAAAATAAAGTATTCAAATGATATATGACTAAGATTTTAGTAATGCATATATAGCACATAATATATATTTTAACAAGAGGATATTATACTCATTATACAATATCAAGGAGTGTTAAAGTGCCAATTTAAGTATATCACGGGGAGTTAAAGTGTTTATTTATGCTATCACAAGGGCTCAAGTGAGGTTAAAATGTAAGGTTACATTAGTCATTTTTTCACATGATAATAAAATCACAGTCTCATTATAGAGTGTTTGTGCAACACTTTCACTAAAAAAAGATAAATTGCTTATTATTTCATATTTCAGATTAGTAACTTTTTATTTACATATCACATGGACATAAATTGACCAATTAATAACATTATTTTTTTAAGTGATATAACACATAGTGGGTTTTTTATTTTTTTTACATGGTTTCCATCTATAAGACATGTGACAATAAATCAATCAGGCAAGGTTAAGACGACTCCATCGACCTTACCCTATAATCGATGAAGTCGGTGAGTTTGATCAAGTCTCATCTCCCGAGGACGCCTTAACGATCTTCATTGAGGTCAAATATGACCTAAACAAATAGCAATGTTGTTTGACCTCATGGATCAGAACTAGCTACTACGTACAGTTTACAGGTATAGGAGCATTCTTTTTGATAAATTGACTTTAATTATCAAAGACCTAAATTTGGACCTTGACAAGTGGACTCGGACTTGGACATTTGGTTGACATGTCGAAGTTATGAAGATGCCTTTCATCATTGGGTAAGGGGCAATGCAAGTTTATCAATGGTACACTTATCATAATAAGAAAATTGCCAAATACATTGAGTCCAAATACAATCAACTTTGATAAAAAAAAAAAAAAAATGTTTAAGCTTGTGATGCCATCTCCAACCAAACTCAATGACTAATTGTTTAATTGCCTCTTTGACCTCTTTTTTGCCTAATTGTCCTTTTCCCTAGTTAAAAACTCATCTCCAACCGAAAGACAATCAACTTATATTTAATTTAATTTCACAATTTTCCCCACTCTCATATTATTTTAATAATAATAACAATTTAAACTAATCATTTTATTAAATCCAACACACACAAAAATAAAATTTTATTAAAAATAAATAAAACTAATTACAATTCACTTATTAAAAATAAATACAACTACTTATTATTATATATAACTAATTTATAAAAAAAAAACTAAAAAAAATAAAAAAAAAAATATAGACTTATGGTGGCTGCACCTCCCAATTGCTCAATTCCCTGCCTCAACCCCCCTGCCCGTCTTGTCCGTCGAATCCCCCTCTCCATTTTTTGGCATCTCCAACCGAAGGCAACAGTCGCTTTAAAAATAACTATATACCATATGATGTTGGCACTCTTGATCACTATGAAGACACAAACATCACCAACTTAAAGGGCATTATCCTCTACAATATCCTCCATAAATAAGTGATTTTTGCAATGTTCTTTCCAACAATATTAATTGCATCTAATAGACCATGTTTTGCCACTCAATTGTTGGACTTATCACTTATCAGGCAAGTTCGCATCAATAAATTTAAATGGCACATTCTGATAGGAAAAAAAAAGTTAAAAAGGTAATTAAAGAGAATGTATGAATAATTTAAATTCTCCATTAATATGATAATAACTTAAAACTTTGAAGAGTTACCAAAATGAATCTATGTGGAACGTAAGTTAGTCAGACGATAGAAATGAAAGACGAGTTTTGGGTTAGATTATCTGACATGAAATGAATTGCTTTTTGAAAAGCTACGCATTTTTCTAACAACCAAACATGTACATGAAACTTTTTTTTTCTTTTTCTTTTTCTTTTTTCTTACTGTCCTGAACACCAATCGGGGTGTGGAACTGGATTACATGAATTAGTAAATTGGGTTGGCAAATAAAGTTCTAGACTCTAGAGATTAATAATGTAATTACTTCACAGATATATTTACTGATATTTTCTCAGCGCGCGTCTCTGCGTGCTTTAATTCCTCAGCTCACGTTCCCCCATGCATTAATTTTTTAAGCACAAAAGATAAGAATTTCTTTCATAGGAAAGAAAAAAAATTTATTTAAATGTGATAAGTAGTAAATAAGTTAAAATTTTAAATTAATCAAAGCACCAAAGACAAAATATCAAAAAATTGTCTCTACTTTTCTGTAAAATTTTAAAGCCAACAAATCAAAATGCATACCATACAAAAACATACTATATTCCGAATACATAAAATAAGCATTCACTAGAAATATTCAAGCAAAATACAAACCAACATACAATACAGAAACACATACTTAAAAAAAATACATACAACATCGAACTCATATTGTAATGTTCAAAATAAAAGGAAATACAAAGCTTAATTAATAAACTAACCTCCTCCTCACAAACAAAATAAATCTCCTTAAACAAATGAGAAATCATTAATTGTGCTCAGCTGTGCTACTTAGTTTTTGATTGATCGTCTCTCAAGTGGTTTAACAAGAATTACATTTCTTTCCGGAATAAACTCAAAGGAGTAAGTTTTTTTTATAAACCAACCCATTCCTCTGCCGAAACTCGGACCAACATGCTGCGAGTTCAAGGGTAGAACTTGCTTTAATAATCCTATTTTCGAGCACAACACCATCCACACGAAACCCACCTTCATACTCCAGTGACACGGATCTTCGACTGATCAAACCAGCAGCTTCAGCAAAATGCTTGCGCACACACTACTATTAAGAACAATAACTTTGTGTCAATTTAAAATAACATAGGATCGCTTTTTTTTTTTTTTTTTTGGCATTTTACTCTACTAATTAAGAAACACTAACTATATATTAAAGCGGATCGGAGTTAAATTAATTACCACTCTTGATTTCCGATGGTGGGCCAAAACAACTTCAAAGTGTGAATTGGAGTAACACATGTATTTATCAATGGATTAGAAAATATGTAGAATTTATTATCAGAACTCGGGAAAGGAGTAACATATATGTATTTATAATTGCCTCCACTTTCCATAAAGTTGCAAAATCAACAACAAAGTGAAATGCAAACCAACAAACCACACAATACAAAATCACATATACATAAAATCCATTGGAAATATCTAACCAAAACAGAGGAGTTTGTACATCCTCATGCATACATAGCATTCATAGTTAATTAGTACATCAAACTACAATAAAAACAGATATAAAGCTTAATTAATTACGCCTGCCCACAAACAAAATAATTAATCACCCATTGATCGGTTTAACAAGAATTACATTCCTTTCCAGAATGAACTCAAAGGAGTAAGTTTTCCCGAACTCTAACCCATTCTTTTTCCGAAACTCGGTCCAACCTGTTGCAAGTTCAGTAATGGAATTGGCCCGCCTTGCTTCATCAATAATCCTGTTTTGGAGCACGACATCATCCACACGAGACCCACCTTCATACTCCAGTGACACAGATCTTTGACCGATCAAACCAGTCGCTTCAGCAAAATGCTTGTGAATACACTAAGATTAAGTTCAATAAAAACAAATTCTATAAATTAAGTTATGCTGAGGTGAATTTCAAATGCTATATAAAAAATGTAAACTCTGGAGAAAAGACCAAGATTTTAGTAATGCAAATATAGCACATAATATATATTTCCTGATAAGTTAATAATATTAGAAGAGTTTTACCACTCTTGATCTCTGATGGTAGGCCAAAACAACTTCAAAGTGTGGATTGGAGTTGTCATCAGATTCGTTCACAGATTCACCGGGGTTAAAATTGATTATAGCTTCATGACCAACAGCATTATGAAGAGGAGGATATTGAATTTCCGTAGCAGTCGTGTCGAATATGAGGACATCAAAATGAGAATTTCCAGCGTATTGGAATACCAACAAGTGGCCGAAATTGATGGAATAATACTCTCTGAAATCCTTCCATCCTTTGTGAAGCCAAGTTTCACCATTGGAATGAACCAGTCCTACTTCTCTTATTGATCCAATTGGAGCCTTGAGGTAGACCTTGTTAGAAGACAGAGTATGTCCATATCTTCTGATAAAATTTGTTGGAATTCTCTGTAAATAGAGTTCGAGATTAGAAACAGAGAAAATGTGGAGATGCTCCACAATTCACTTTTGTTGTAAAATTAGCAAAAATATAAACTGGCCTTGAAGAAATGAAACACAAGCTAAGGTCAGAACTTGAAAACATCAAAATCTTTAAATTTTAACATCAAGAAATGAAGATTAAAGGTGAAGAAGGTATATAAAAATATATGGATAAATAAATATTCATGTATACTTGTATGATAAAAACTATACTTACAAGCCTGTGATCTTTGGGATTTACTACGATCTTAAAGAATCTGGGTGTTTGAGATATGTTTGAATGTGATTCTTCAACTCCTTGCTTGCTGCAAACCGTAGCCATTTTTGTACTTTCTTTCTTTCTTTCTTTCTTTCTACTGCAGTACTGCTTCTTCTCTCTCTCTTCTTGTGAGAAGGTAAAAGATAAATTAAAGCGGGTAATTATAGATTAGAAATTCGGAGGGGAAGCAAATTACAGCAGTAAATGGTTTTCCTTTTGTTTCAAATTTAGTAAAATTAAGATTAATTGAAGCAAATTAAAATTAGGTAGTTGGGATACTTTATGTTTGGACTTTATGAAAATGTCTTCAGAAATCTGCAGAATTTTTTAAATCTTCTCGACTTTTGTGTACTTGAAATAAATCATTAGTTTAGATTTAAACAATAAATGATCAGTATATATTCAAAACATAGGAAGCTTTCTTAAATATTTTTTTTTTTTTTTTTTTATGAAAATAAGAAAAGTGAAGTAGCAAATGGTTATTTTTTGTCAAATCAAAATTGTTATATGAATGAATGAAATTTTTTTGTAACTTTATAACAAATCATTTATATAGGATTTTGTAGTGATATCTAATATCCAAGAATTTTCGAAAAGAATAATGTTTTTTTTAAAATTTGGCAATTTTTTCTGAAATCACCCTCTAAAAAATCAAACAAATAACATTACGACAATCGATTTTTTTTCCCTCAAAGCACCCCATTTTCCCAAACCACTTTGGAAAAATCAAGTCAAAAGGCCAAAATTTTTGTTCAATTGTTTTTCTAAGTAGCAAATCAGTAGATAATTTGAAAACCGTCAACTAAAATTAGACAAGTAGGAGTCTTTAGAGCACCTAGTCAGACTTAACTTGGGCTAAACCTTATCAAGCTCATATTTTACTCATATATTCATCGGATTTAATACAAGGACTTAAATTCAGGTCGACTCATAATTAATTATGCTTGATTTAAATATAATGGGGTTGAACAATCGGTCTTCGGGTAAGGCCAGCTCAATTGAGATTCCTATTTGATGGATTATTTTTTATAGAACTAGGCCACATTTGGTCTGGAGTCTGGAGTATTGATGAAAGTCCAGCTTGTATTATTTCAGCGTTAAAAGCAGACCAGCTTATAGGTCATTTTCTGCATTCAATCAGTTATAATTTAGTAAATCAAACTTTTTTTAGTTTGCTCATATACTTCAGGCACCACATAATCAAAGAAGTAGTTCAAGGTCTAATAACTACTCTACTGTAAACACACATATGAGTACCCTTATGTCCTCTCTAATTCTAATTGTTGCTCACCCGTGCTTTTATTACAATATTGTCTGAAGAATTAGGGATGAATTCAAACGAAATCGTGTTTCCAACTACGACATTATTGCCTCTGAGAAAGTCTTTGAATCCAGCACTCATAGCAAATCGGTGGTTGTCTGTCACACGAACTGGCCACTTCCTTCCTTTTCTATCCAACAGTTGTATTTCTCTATTTCTCGCTATTCCAGCGCCAATTGCAAAATCTTTCGGGATGGGCTTAAAACAACAATGTACAACTAATTAACTGCTATAAAGTAGAAAACTAGAAATACTATAAAGTATATTATATGAAGCAGAATTGCAACAACCAATTAATCATGTCTCACCATAAAACAGCTATCCAAGTTGTACATCTTCACTTCCTTGGAGAATCTCCACCTCTTCCCTGCATCAAAATCATTTTCCTGTTCCGTAAAACGATGTTCGTCTTCACTTTTTAGATTCAGATCACTTCTCCTTTTCCTCTTCCTTTTTTGCTTACTTGTGTCCATGTCAACCTTTCTTTGCACTTCCTCAGTAGATTGCACTTGATCTTTCGATTTCGTTATCAAGAAAATCACCAACACCCAGAACAAGTAAAATATACAAGAAAACAATACCATTCAAATTACTAACAAGAAATAATTTGCTTTTGAGAATCTAAAACAAGACTCGGGCTTACCAAGTTTCATTCTTTTATGCCCGTTTTTTCCAGATTGATTGTTTGGAGTTGTAGGCTTCTTCAAACTAGAATCCTTTTCTTTATGGCCACGACGAAAACAATTTCGGAATCGCCTAGTTGGTTTTCTCAACTGAATCCATTTTGAAACTTCAACTGAATCATCAGCTTCTGCCCTCGTTCTTCTAGTTTCTTGTCTAGTCGAACGTGGTTCTGGGATTTGAATAGATTCATTATTCTCAGGGATCGTGGAGTACTCTTCTAAAAAAACAATAGAATCATCTGATTCTAATTCAATATCCTCGATTTTTGGCTCGATGTGTCTATCATGGTTAGCATGAAAAGGATAGTCTATCTCTGAAGCAGTAAAATCAAAGATTAAAACATGAAATTGGGATTTCATATCGTACTCAAATACTAAGAAGTGGCCTAATTCTAGCGAGTAATAATCCATAAATTCCTTCCATCCTTTGTGAAAAAAAATTTGACCTCTAGAATGAGTTAATTCAACTTTCCATAATGAACCACTTGGAGCTTTCAGGAAAGTGTGATTAGGCATATTGCGTCCGTATCTTCGTGTAAACTCGGGAGGGATTCTCTATAAATAAAACTCAAGTTAAAAGGATTTTCAGAAAACAAGAACAAGGATCAACATTAGAGAAACTCCTATGGGTCCTGTATAATGCTCAAATTTGGCATTATACAGCACCAAGAGCATAAAAACATCCCCAATTTTCACAACCCATCCTTCAAAAATATTAAAAACATAAGGTTATATATACTAAATTGCAAAATTAAACTCTAGCCATCAATTAAACCACCAAATGCAAAAAAAATTAATCAACCATCAAAAATGATTTTTCTGTCAATAAAATCATACCAACATGGATTATTTTCTGGAAAAAAATATTATCGTATAAATTACTTTTAGCAGAATTAAATGTTTATTATCTACTTACTATATTTTAGGTATACAATACACTAGATTATCTGCTGAAAGTATTATAACTAAAAAGTTGAAGAATAATAAAAATCTAACAATATGCTAAAAGTTAATGTGCTAAAACACTTTAAATGTGCTATTATTTGGGCAAACACACCACATTTATCATTTCTCCTTGGAGTCGCATGGTTTTGGAGATAAATTATTTAGCAAAAAAAGTGAAAAATGGGAATGAGATTTCGTACGGAAGCAGAACTAGCAAAAGGTCCGGTTTTTTTCAACAATCTTGATACAAGAAGAAAAAAATAAGGTTATGAACATGTTTGAGCAACTTACAAGCGTTCGGGCTCGAGGGTTGGACACAATTTTGAAAAACATTGGCCCCTTTGCCGGAACGCCACCTTCTTGCCGGCGGCGATCGGTGGACATTTTAGTTGAGGGTGAATTAACTCTTTTGGTTGGAATTGTGTGGTCTTATAATTGCTGTACCAATTTCCAGAAGAAATCAAATCCAGATGACGTACGAAAGGATCTACTCTTTTGGCTGATGGTGTTTCATACTCCATATTTGTCGTTTTCTTTAATTTAGTATTGGGAAGAGAGGATTTCTTTTTTTTTTTTTTCACAAAATTGTTTGCTGATATAATGGAGTCCAGAGATGAGTTGGAATTTTTTTTTTAAAGTTGGGCACATATTTTTTTATTGATTGAGTGTAATCAAATCCTAAAATAGGTGTATTATTACATTTTACTATATAAATATTATAGGCTTCATCAAATTCGAATTGGGCAAAACGACATGAAACATGCTATACGGAGACTAAACGATATGAAACGATTGTACATGATATGATACATATTTTACAATATATATGCATGCCTCTGAATGGAATCAGATTGGCAAACTCCATTTTTTCCAACAAAAAAGACGCTATTAGCATAATCTTTCGTCCCTTCTTTGCACTCTTAAGTTTTGAGTTTTGAAAATGAAATTTGAATTTTTTATTTTTCTAAGTTTCGTTGAACTTAGCCAAAATTTCCAAATTATAAGCCACGTGATCCGCACGTGGAATAGGGCATCAATAATGTGGACCAAAATTGTAATCAAAATTAAAGTTATGGCACCAAATATGTCAGCCGTATAAGAAGTGATGTAGAAACACCAGCGAGCTTAAGTTTTGGGACCAAAATTCCCAAATTACAAGTCACGTGGCTCGCACATGACTGCAATTCGACTCAATTTTGAAAGTTGGCCTCAATGTCGACCAACATTGCCACCAAAATTGAAGTTATGGTATCAAATGTATCAGCGCAATAAAATGTGGGATAAAAACGCCAACGTGCTTGTGACACCGAAAATACAATAATCCCAAAATAAATAGTCACGACAAAACAAGGGTTAAGTCTACATCAACTTCACTAAATTGACTTATAAAACTTACGAGTCAATTATTTTATTTAATAACTATTTGTTCTGTTGGTCCTCTCATGTGTATGATTACTTGTTACTTGTTATTTGCAGTTGATTGTTTGGGACTTGTGTGACCCTTGAATGTACGTTTTTGCTTGTTGTGGTTTTCTATTTTACACTTCTGATATCTTCTGAGTGACCCAGGTGGATTGATGTGTGTGGGATGAGTTTGAATGAATGTTTCTTGAGCTTGTGGTTATTAGCTTCATTGTGCTAGTGTTATTCATACAATAGGGTACTTGGGGAGGAGTTTTCTACTGCTTTTGGCTTTGGATGTTTGGTCTTAGTTGGTAGGGATTGGCCTTGCATGGCCTTTTGCCAGTTTGTTGGTTTTTTTCCTTTGCATTTGTGTAGGGCGTTTACTTTACCTCTGTGTAGGCAGTTTATTTGTTAGACTTTTTACTTTGACCTTGCATGGTCTTTCGTCAGTGTGTTGGCTAGTTATTTTGGTTCTATATGGTCTCTTTACTTTGTTGTTATTTTTGTCTTGGCTTTCTGGGATACCTTGGGTCCCTTTTTTTTTAAGGCTTAAATAAATCATGATTGCCCTCACCACCTTTCATTCATAAAATAAAATAAAATAAAATAAACTATTAGTGGTAAACAAACGAATTATCAGTTCGATCGGACGGATAAAAACAGGTGGGGTCTAAAATGAACCACTTAATATGGGTAAAAAATGAATATGGTTGAAAGTGCACATTGTAAAAAATGGGTTGGATCGGATTTGACCGGATCGACCATTTTGTGTTTGCTAATATTGTTTATTTTACTATTTATAAACTAAAAATACGCATCATACTTAGTAATTATTGCTTAGCTAATGAAATATAGTTAAGTGAAATTAGTGTAATATTAAATAATCTAAATTTAATAAATAAAGATGATTAAGCATTATACGTTTAGACTTTTCCTCAATTTTTTTTTTATACATTTAGACTTTACTAACAAATTTAAGTGCAGTGGGTTAGAGCTTATGAAAAGTTAATCATTATTTAACTCATTTATATATAGATAATAAAATAAATATTTTTGTTCTCTAAAAGGAAAGTACAATATTTTTTTTTTTTGTAAATTAGAATGAAAAATTATAATTTACATTAAGTTAAGCAATATTTAATTTAAATTTAATATTTATTACTATTTAAATAGAAATTCATGAGTTTAGGAGAAAAAGATGAAATAATACATAAGTCATTAATTATGAATTAGTGGTACCGATATTCATACTGCAGTGCCTCTCTTACAAATTACAATACTCTATTTGTCGCTATCCAATTGCAAAATCTTTGGGAATGTTCTGAAAAATATGTGGAACTAATTAATTGATATAGATAGAAATAGATCAAGTATATACTAAGTGAAAAGGATTTGCAACAATTAATCATGGGTTTTTTCACTTTGCACCCACGAAATATGGGAAATAGGCACTTTGCAACTCCGAAACTTAGATTTAGCACTTTGCACCCTCAAAATATAAAAAATGCAGCACTTTGCACCCTCTTTTATATTTAGACAAAAACTCAAGGGTAAAATAGGTATTTCAATTATAAATCTTTGGCACTTTGTACCCCCAAAACTTGAGAAATTGGCACTTTGCACCCCAAAAATAAAATTAACACTTATCACCCTCGAATTAATTGACTTTGTACCCCCAAAACAGAATTGGAAAAATCAATTGCCATCCAAGTTGTACTTCTTCAATTTCTTGGAGAATCTCCACCTCTTTCCTGCATCAAAATGATTTTCTTGTTCTGTAAAACGATGTTCGTCCTCACTTTTTACATTCAGATCACTTTTCCTTTTTTGTTCACTTTTGTCTTCCATTTTTTTCTTTTCTTCAAAGTTGAATAGCTCATTTACATTTGCTCCCTCTTTGATTACTCGGGCGGTTGGAAATAATTGAAATTTCCACAATGCATGAATTAAATTGAAGATTCACTTTAAATTCAAAGAACTAGTATTTCCATGAAGTAGTTAGATACATAAATGTATCCACATTAATATTTATCTAGAGTGTTCTTAGACTAGTATAAATAGGAGTTATTTGTGTAATTTGTAAGTTAGCAACTCCAAGAGAGTAATCCAGTTATTCATTTTTATATAGTCTATGAAAAGTTCAATACCATATATATTGAGTTCTATCCCTGTTTGGATGAAATGAGATGTGTGTAGAGGTCAACAATTGAAAACCCAGTGAAACATCATACAACATAAGTTGCATTGTCAAAAAGAGAGAGAGAGAGAGAGAGAGCACATAATAGATAATTAGTTAATATATACATATAGTTACTACATCTACTAAAACAGAAAGTTGGAGTTCAAGTATTCACAGCCAGTAGTTACAACACATACAAGCTCACGGACATATTTTATTTCTTGAGCTCCTTAACTTGGATAACATTCTTTCTCGGATTGAACTCGAATAAATAGGTTTTCCCATTGACTAGCTCATTTGTTTTGCGGAAGTCGTTCCAACCCACACCCAAGTCGAGCCTAAACTGGGACAACGACTTTTGAGAGTCCAGAATCACAGCCCCATAATGCTGCTTGGGTTCATACTCCAACACAACTGCTCTTTTCCCAATTAATCGAGCTGCCTCAGCAAAATCTTTGCGAAGTGACTAAAGATGTGAAAACAAGTGTAAGAGAACTAAAGTTAGCAAGCGAGCTAAATTAAATCTCATGTTTATGTAAGAAAAAACATGTTTTGATTAAGAATTTACCACTCTATATTTTCGACTTTGCGTCAGAACTATTTCCATGCGTGGATTGTTCAATAGAGTAACGCTACTAGTCCCCGCAACTTCATTGCAACTCACTATTTGGTGTTTGGGCACATTTGTGTTCATGAAAAATCATAAAATTAAGTAAGTTGGATGGTTCGATTCATACAAATGCCGTTTAACGAGGCGGAAAACATAATGATTGGAATAAAATCTATAATAACAAGAACTTCTACCACAAATACTTCCATTTTGATGACACAAGCTTTAGTTATACTCTTATTCAGTATTCTAAACTTAAAAAGGCAAAAATTTATATAAATTGGACAATAAAAATGGTCTCAAACATGCAGAGCAATAACAACAAAAGCCATTTCTGAAAATCTTAATTTGTACTACTTACTGTCTACCAATTAGCCTTATTAAAAGTAATCAACATTTTGCACCAAAGAATTCATCATTTTGGCACTTTACAGTTACACTATGTTAATGAAATATCAGCACACTGCACCATCAAATTACATATGACAAAGTGCATCCTATAGGGGTACAAAAAGCCTACTGCATTCCCAAAAAATATGCAGTTCAAAATTTTAATTTCGGGGTGCAAAGTGCAAATATAAGGTATTTTCCACAAAAAGCAAAATGACAAATGCTCTCATACATATTAGAAAGTCACAAAACACATAGTAAATGCAAATGGAAAAAACAAATTACAAGATTAAGAATAAACCAAGAAACCTGGATTCATGCATGTGCCATCTTTATTCAAGTCAACAACATAATCAGGATCTAGCTCAACTCTGGAATTACTACACAATTTTTCCCTTTCACAGCCATTTATTCCGAGCACAGAAACATCAAAAGTTGATTCCCCATTGTTAAACCAGAATACAACAAATTCCCCGATTTTCAGTCCCAGATCTTTCCTAAATTTTTTCCAACCCCGAGTAAAGCAATATTTCCCATCGTCAATTTGCTCAAGTTTTACATCCCACATTTCCCCTGAACTAGTTCTGAGTTTGGCATTTTCAGGCAGAATTTCTCTGTGTTTCTTCACAAAAGAAGGCGGCAATTTCTGCACAAGAACATGCAAACCAAAAAAACTAGTACCTTTAATATTGTCAAATAATTCAATGATTTTTTTGAAATATAATATACAGGTGAGTTAAGTAAATAAATAAAATGACTTACGAGTCGGTGAGAGAAGTTACTGATTAAGACTTTGAAGAATGAGGGTCTGGTTTTTGGTTTTCTAGCCATGGTTTTAGCACTGAAGAAATGAAAGCAGGGATTTTTAGTGAAGGTGATAATGAAGAACAAGAATTGTCTTTACTTTTATTGGGAATTGGAATTGGGTTCTCCTATTTTTGACTTGGGCCCAAATAAAACTAGGAGGTCAAAAGTTGTATGGGCTATCGACATGGGCTGTATAAAAAAATGTGAAAACAACTTTAGCCAATAGTATTTTACTTTGGACCCAATTTTGTACCCAAAAAGATCTTTCCATACCCAAAATTAAATTCCAACTGAATAATGTTGCAAGTTGAAATGTCACACTTTCATAAGATCGTGATCATATAGGAATAGACTACTTCAAGTCTTCAAATGCAAATCTAAGTATTAAATATAAATTAGCATTGAATTTTTCTTTAACGAATCATAGATAATCTAAGTTTTTCAAGAGGATTGATTCTTAATTGGTATAGCTAGTAGGAAAAAGGTCAATGATAGAAGGATTTTGTCCGATCTTTTCCTCCCTTACTCTATGAACCTCGACTTTTACCTTTCGATAATCAAGTCAAGTCAGTATGGAGTTCGTTAGAGCTTAAGTGGGGACGTGATCGATAATCAAGTCAAGTCAGTATGGAGTTCGTTAGAGCTTAAGTGGGGACGTGATCAATATGGAAGATGTAAATTTAAAAAAACTTAAACCTTTCGATAATCAAGTCAATATGGAGTTCTTTAGAGCTTAAGTAAGTAAGGACATGATCAATATTGAAGATGTAAATTTCAAAAGTTTTTTTTTTGTCCGAATGAAAGAGATAGTTATAATGTTCAAATAAATTTGGATGGTCTTTTCGCTTTTGAGATATAGATATACTTAAATTTTGTTATGCTACTAATAAAAGGAAAATGGTTTTTTCATTAAAGAAAACTATATAATGTATACTTTGTATTTTCTAATAATTTTCATATGTTTCAATTATTTTACTATCAAAACAAAAATTGCTCTAGATCAAAATTTATAGCCAAAATTATGCTGATTAATTGTTCATGCATGGTGAATTGAATATGCTACATCATGAAATCAAATGATATGACCTTTATAACTTTAAGTTAATGGAGTTTAAAGTGTCATATTTTTTCAATGCTAAGTTGACCAGATGATATTTTCTTTGATGAATGATAATAGTTTAACCTTATGCGACATTCGCCTCGTTAAGATGAATCTTGGTTTAGTTTGTGTGTAGATCTCTTTTTAGCTTCACATAAAAAGTTTCTTCCTTTTTGGAACACACCACCAACAAAGGCTCATTGCTTTAATTCAAAAATAACCATAAAAAGTTGTCCTCTTGTGTACAATACATAAAACAGGGAAACCGTATTTATGGCGTCTATCATCCTCTGTATTCTCTGTCAATAAATCATTCTAGTTAATCAACTACCACACGGGGGTTCCTTTTCAAATAATTAATGGCCTCATTGCAAAATACTATTTAACAATATTCAAATGTAGGACCCTATATTTTAAAAAATTCTTGCATAAATCATATTCATAACACTTGCATAGATCGTATAGTCAAAAATTAATCACGTTATTAATTTTAGAAGCATGAGCACGAGGCCTATGCAACTATTATGGGTGTATGTGTGGGTTTTGGCCCGGTCTCAAAAATTAATCACGTTATTAATTTTAGAAGCATGAGCACGAGGCCTATGCAACTATTATGGGTGTATGTGTGGGTTTTGGCCCGGTCTCGCGGGTTTCGCGAGACCGAGCCAAAACCCTTTCAAATGAATTTTTTTGTCAAACTCATAAAATCATCAAAAATATATTCAGAAACACACACTCAAACTCTTCAAACATATAAAACATTGATTTGACATCTACTATCTACTTTTTCCTTCAGAACTCATTAAAAAAATACATTGATTTGACACCTATTTTTTTCCCTAAACCCCAACATCCAAACTCAATCCAAGTGGGGTTTCAACTTATTCAACCATAAAACTCAAGAGCCAAATTCATCCAAGTAAAGTCTCAAAGGTTTCATCGAAACCACCCAAACCAATTTTTTTAAACAGAGACCCGCTAAACCGAGTCAAAACTCATCCAAATAGATCCTAGATCCTAGATCTGTAAGGAACTTCTCTTTTTCTTATGTTTTTTTAATACACGTTCAAACAAACAAGAATTGCATTTGCATATGAAATGGTAATGAAATGAAAAGGTTTCTTTTGTTGTTTGAAAAAATGGTTTCTTGTTTTGTTGTTTTATGGAAGAAAAAGCAAAAACTTGTCATCATCATATGGCATGTGGGGTATATAACACTATCAAGCTATACTGGAAGGCAGAATCTACAAAACCCAATGAGGAAAAGGAACAAGATAATGATTCAAGACTTCATACCATTATCATGCATCTTCATGGCAAACAATGTTAAATGGTGTGGCCCAACAATAATTATTACAATACCAAACAAGGACTTATTCCTATACTCACTTACTTTTCTTCTTGCCATGCATGTATACTTTTTTCTTTTGGTTGGAAAGACTGCAATAATAATATACATGGTAGATTTAGGTAGGTAGTAAACATGATGGAGTAACAACGTGTAATTTAATATGGGAATGATTTCCTGCTGGAATCCTTTAATTTGCCAAATTTAACATGATTGTAAAATGAAATGTAAGCTTTGTACTTTTATGCACTTCCACTCATTTCTCTTTATCTTCATAGCTTTTGAAACCTCATTCGAACTCATCTCATATTCGATTCTACTAGGAACTCGATTATTTAATCAAACCAAGTTCAAACATAATAGCTTTGTTCACACTCGTGGGGAGTTAGAATTGTGGGTAAAAGACTTACCAAGCAACTGCAAAGTCATTTTCTAAGAATTATCAGAAGTTGATATTGGATCAAGAAAAGGTAAACCTGATTGGAACAGTTACTGGAAAATCAAGCAGTTGAAAGCAGATGGAAAGTCTGTAATGTAATAATTTCAAAGCTTTAATCCCAAGTAATGGGAAGAAGCTTAAGTCACACTTTTTCATGTCCGAATTCAACCAACCATATTAATATAACAGCTTTAGGATTAGCAATTAATTAACTTGGCTCGGTGGCTGATAATTGAACAAGATACAATGTTCCCATAAACTCAGGAGAATTAAAGAAGATCAAATGTACATAAAAATGTAGTATGAAGCAAGCAAAATAAGATGATTTTATAAAGCAGAAAGTACTTTGGTCATCAACAACTCATGGTAAACATGAAGATTTACTGCTCATTTTTACCTGAAATCATAGTTTGTAATTACTATAACCAACTCTACATTAACCCCATTAAGGCAGAAAAAAGAGAAAATTCAAGCAATCAAAAACAAGAATGAAAAAAATCACCCGACTGCAGCAAAGATATTATATCGAGGCAAAAAGAATCCAAGCCTCATTCTTCAACTTCTTCTGCAACAGTAGGAAGTACACCTTCCTTAACAAATCCCGGATCAAGAAACTTAGCCACAAATGCCCACAACTTAAACACGTCATCAAAATTCGTCAAAAATCCAAGTGAAGCAGTCACAACCTCGACTCTGATGAACCCACTCTTACCATCGTGTTTCCCATTTTCCATTGGCTTGCAAAGGGTAGTATCGTCAAGACTCAAAGATTTACGTTGATTTTTTGTGCTTTCTAGAATCCGTATGTGACTTAGTATTCCAACACCAATAGAAATACCATTAGACTCTGCCAATTTTTGAACAACTTCTGGACTTATTAGTCCCCGGTTTATATCCCTCACGTTAAAGGCAACTGCAGCACCTCTTTCGTACTTAATCTTTGGCCCATAAATGTGAACAAGTGGTGCACTTTCCTTTCCACTCGAACTAGGTAGTCGTAGTTGAAGCAATGAGGTCACGAGCCAATTGATCAAGAACCGAAGTCGAGATGTGGTTTTATTAAGACCCAACATGTTTGTATGCTCGAGATGCCTGCAGATAATCTCGGGTTCACCCCTTTCCGACTCTTGCTCGTCTCCATATTCTCCGTTGCTCAAGTAGTCTTCATCATCTGATAATTCTGCTGGGTCAAGAATTTGGCTAGGTTTACGATTTTCTTCCGTGCTAAAGGATACCCTTCTGCCCTTGCTTCCTGGTTGTTCAGCCTCGTCTATCCCGTAGAATCTCCCACCGGGTCTACTTCTTTCTCGCCTTTCCAGTAATCTAAACTCACCTTCTGTTTCTCTTCTTATCGCACTCTCCTTCTCGAGACATATCTCGGAAGTAGAGCCATTCTGAAAGCTTCGATTCTTAGATACAGAACTGGATTCTTCTTCAATTTCATGGCTACTATGATTATTTGGGGTCCCATATGTAAATTGTTCTTCTTCAGGGATCTCCTTGAAATGGTCTAGTTCTTGAGACACTGACCTAACTGCAGCATCAAATGACAACACACGACCGGGGTTCAATTCTTTATCGTACATTGGGCTGCTTAATAACTTTGAAGATTTTGGAGAAGTGAGCTTATTTTTCCGACTAGAAAACCAAGCCGGTGGCAGTGGAGAGGATATTTTATTTTTGCTCGAGTGACCAGCAATATCAGACCCGATTGGACTTTGACCCAAGTCAATCCACAAAGAGTTATCAGATGATTCATCTTCACTGAAAACGGGGCTTTTCATCACCTCCCCTACAGAAATACTCTCAGTTTCTTCAAATATAGTGCTTGCCCCATCTCTATCGGAACTATTATCATGCTCCATTTCGCTTTCAAACACATCCCTTACTTGTGCTGAAGTGTATGCACCAGAAAAGGCAGGCAACTGTGAACCCGGTCGAGTTTCAGAACTAACTTCCCCATTCCCTATAGCTTCTTCATCTTCACCAAATACAGGGAAGTTATCCATTGAGTCACTCAAGTACGTAGGAAAAACGGGAGTGATTTTAACCATACCAGAACCAGCATGACCAGACTGGCTCTGAAGGCTTGCCATGACCGATTTCTTGATCAAAAGGCAACCGAATCCAGTTGGGTCATAACCAAACACTCTAAAAAATGACGTGATAATGAAATCTGGTCTGAATAAAGACAACCCAAGAGAATCCATATCTTTGGGACCCAAAGCTCCAGCATCAAGCAAGACATGCCAATTGTTCTGTTGCGCCAAAGCCATCCATTGGTAAGAGTACTTTGCACCAGTGACCCTTGACTGAACAGGAAAGACGAAAAGACCAGTTGCAGAATCTTTTTTCCTCTTCTTCTTGTTCGAAATTTGCTTTCTTAAATCGGTTGAACAGAGTTTTAATGTAGGCCATTTAAACCACGCACTATTAACCTTAGCACCCTTTTCTTTAGCACTCTGTGCCATCCAATTAACCGATTGACTCTCATGATCAAACATAGTCAACAACCTCTTGTTAGTATGAAAAGGGTAAGACTCAGCAAGCAATTTAAAAGCCGAGCCACGGCTAACGGTGAAAACAAGACCATACTCATTCTCGGGTATGTTTAAATAATCCATTATTCGACATTTTATATCATGTTCAACCGTACCCTTATCAGCTCCTCCGTACAAGGCATGATTACTCAAATTTGCAGTGATTTCAGATAAACTAAATGTCGATGATTCCCAATAATGAATAGTTTGCAGCAATGAAAACAATCCAAATCCACAGTAATCAAGGCATACCTTTGAAGCTGCACTAGATAGATGTGAATACTCCTCTAACCTCAGCTGATCAATCTTTTCCGAGGACTCATACTTAGGGTACATCGTAAGAAACTTGGAGAAAGCTTCATTGAGCTGAGGAATCGAGTCTCCAGACTCGAAAGTACGCTCAGCAGCAAGGGCAGTGGCTCTGAGGAATTCTTTTTGGGCATTTAACCGAGCTAGAGACCTCGATCTTCCCAAGCCCTCGTCTTGATTGGCCATGGACTCGGAATCAATATCTTGGGATTTAACAAGAACCCCATCTTCAGATGCTTCTTCAAGAGCTTCTCTAAGTTTGTGTTCTTGCAATTTCCTTAGAATTGAGGGATTGGTTTTGATTTCATCTGTTGAATGGTCAGAGCCATCTCTTCTTCTGCTTTTCTTGTCCAAAATTAGAGAAGCACAGTGAGATAATGGCTTCCATAGTGTGAAATGCATTAAAGCTCTTTTTTTCTTCTTCTTCTTGGAACTATACAATCAATTTGAGGAAGAGGGAATACAATCAAACTAAGCAAAGTGGTTGTATTTTGGGTTTAGCCCATCAGACCAACTAATCCCAGATAAAGGAGGCTTAATTCAAACCCTTAATCCCAGAAAAGCAAAAGGACTTAAAGCCAGAAAGAAAAGAAAAGCTTCATTCAGAATAAACTTTCCTTTCAAAAACAAGACACCTTATTTTAAGGAGGGAAAGGGCAGAGAGCATTTGCTTTATCCGAAGATTCAAACACAAAGAACTAATTAAAAGAAGCAAAAGCAAACATCGGGTCGGATCAAGGAAACCCTAGAATTGACATAAATCTTCAAGATGACAAAAACCCAACTGGAGAATATGAAGATAAACAGAGGAACGCAAGAGAAAATGAGTAAATTTGAGGAAGTTTCTACAGATCAGGAAATCAACCAGAACATATTCGACACCCAAGATTCCAAAAAATTCAGAAATCCAACACTAAGTTCACAAAAACATAAAAAGATCGAGAACTCTCGCAACAAAGCATAAAACCCAGATCTCCAAGAAATAGGAAAGGCCAAAGCTTTACGAATCAAAGAAACCCTTCTTCCTCTTCAATTGAATCGCCTGGAAAAAGCTAATTAGCTCTAACTTTTCCCTCAAATCTTCCTCTCTCTCTCTCTCTCCCCTCTCTCTTCTCTCTCTCTCTATGCTTTTCTGCAAACAAATTAAAGGCAAACCCTCTACAACAAATGCACATTTACTTCGGCTGTGAATCGAAAAACATAACCCCTATTCATTACCATTACCCCACTGTGCTTTCCCTATTTCAGTACTCTCTCTCTCTCTCTCTCTCTCTATATCTCTCTTTCTCTCTCCTCCTTTGACGTTGACCCTATTGGGGGAATAGTGGGGGTAACGTCCAATTGCTTATTGTATGTACTACTACACACTAATCTGTCTTTTAGGCATTTTAACAAACAGGAGCGAGGAAATGGTATTTTGACTTTCACAAACCCAATAAATTGATTTTTATCTGTTATTTACCTAAATCTTTTAATTACGGCAATAATAATAATATTAATATAGGATTCTTGATTAAACAAAAGGTTTTGATGGGTCCTACCATTACACCTCACCTTTTCTTCCCAAAGTCAAATAATCAGCTGGTTTTGTAAAAGCTGTTTTGCGTCTACAATCTACATCCCTCCCAAAAGTCTAACTATATTTTTAAAGTCCTACTACTATATTTTTAGATTAATTTTTTGTCAATTTTAAATTTTTAAGAAAAATAAGAAAGTATTTTTGTCAAACTATATGGTGTGAAAAATTATTATATAAAGTTGTTATAGATGATGCGATATAATTAATTTGATTACCTTTTACCATATAGTTGAGAATGAATTTTGGATGTATTATTTATTATTGATATCATTGTATATAACAATTTCATAAAAAAAAAATGATGTCGAAAGTAACAATAGTTTTTATTTTAAATACAATGGTTATGATTAATGCACATAGGTTATATATTGGAGAATTCTGACTTAAAAATTGTTTTAATAGGAAAATTTTATCACCCCTTTGTCCTTGGGTTTTGTACTTTTTTTCATTTTGGAACATTTTAACAAAAAAATTTTTTATAACACATGTGTCCAAGCTTATACTAAACTAATCATGGACCATAAGAATCATTTTCCTAGAACTCTGAAGGATGTAAATCGCAGGATGTGCCTCCACCAAGCCTCGGGATCCCACCATATTGTTGTACACTCTGCGCACAAAGGGGTCTTCACCATAAATGACCCTTAGACAGACCCATGAAAATGTTTCCATCCAAATTTCAAATGGAATTCGAAGCCCCACCCATAAAAATTTCTAATCAAAATAAAATTTTATTGTAAGATTTAATAAAAGAGTTTATTTTTGTTAACTAGTATCTAAAACAATCACCAAAGTAAATTGGACCAACATTTTTAATTAGTTGGAAAGATAAGGTAAAAGTAAGTCGCTTACGTTTGTTTAGATTAGATGTTGAAGAAAAGTTTATTAAACTTATCCCATCATTAATTTAATTAAAATGCATTGTCAACAATCCGAAACTCCATCTTCGCTATTTAGACCATTACAATAAACAGCTATGAAAATCTATAATTAGTTATGATTGACTTATAAACTTCATTGTTACTTCTTAATTTGTATTATTGAATGGTGTCCTTTAGAAATTAATGACAATCCTATTAGTAGTTAATTTTTTTATACTACTTAGTTACTAGCATGTGCATTATCATAGCTCCATGTTTAAAATATAAATTTAATTTAGCATGTACAATTATCATATACAACCTATGTTAAAATAAAGAATAAAAAGTTAAACATCTTTCTATTTTTTGTTTAGAAAAGTAGTGGTTAAAAAATAAATAGTGTTACATTTTTTGTCTCCTATGTGATATGGTTGCTTGATGAATTTTTTTGAAACATTATGAATAAAGATTTAGTACTATGCGAATATGTTTTTAATAGACTAAGCATATTTAGATATTTAATTATATAAATCATAATATACGAGACATAATTCAATTAATCAAAATTTTTTTGTAACTAAAAATTATTTTATTTAACCAACCAAAATTCAAAATTTGAAACATTATGAGTTTTGAAAAAATAGAATTGATTCGACGTGATTCAATCAATCGATATATATATATATATATATATATATATATATATATATATATTCGTTTCAAATAAAACTCATTCTAGCATTAATTAATTATTCATTTTTCGTGTTATGATAAAGATAGACCTGGCCAAATACAGTTCAGTTTTTAGTGCGCTTTTGGCTTTGGGCGACATTAAAACTTGAGATTATTTTTAACAAAATGAAAATAAATAAAATAATGAGGCCAAGTTGATCGATCGAGTGCTCGACAGTTCCACCTGTATAAAGTTGATTTATTTATTATGGTACCATTTTTTTTTTTTTGGTAAAACATTTATTATGCTACTTGGTCAACCATAGAACTAGAAACAGACTATTGTTTAATTAAGACAAATAATGATTAATTAATAGATTAGACGGTAATAAGACAATGTAGACAGATACATTGTCATAAATAAGTGTCATACTGTCATGAGATGCTCCAAGATATCCTAATTGCATCTTGTTTTATATTTTCATACTCATATAAAATACATATTCAGTATTAATTTGATTATTCATACCCATATTGCTCCATTTCCTTCGATGACCACCTAACCGCAACATTTTTATGCAAGTGATTATTTTTATTTTTACCGGGTAGTATATATATATATATAGAGGCTATAACCAAGAGGTCATGAGTTTGAATTTCTCTAACGAGAGATTTAATTTTCTTATGGTTTAATATTAGTATATGATAGTTGATTTTTTTTAATATAATTATATTTAAATAAATTTATTATTTAATGATATTCATGTAATGATAACTATGGTTAAAAAGATCATATAAAATGGCTAACAGGTCCGTAATGAACTTGATATTAGAGAAATAATAAAAGGGTCCGTTTCATTTGGTAACTTTCCGTTTTCAATCAAATTTTCCAATGTGTAGAATAGTCAATGGGCCCTAAACTAGTCCACCAGGACCACCAACAAATCCTCTTAGGAGTGTTTCACTAGGTCAATTATTAGAATTAAGATATCATAGTGGTCCATCAAAATTATTTAATGTATAATAATAATATATGAAGAAAAGTTTTATTCTATGTTATTAAGCTACCAATCTTTTTTACTTTATATTTTATGTTGCAATCAAATGGGTAGCCCAATATTTACAATCTGATTTGTAAAATTATAAATTTAAAATTTTCATATATTACTTGTATGTTTTTCTTTCGTTGCAGTTTCCTGACCTTGGATTCCATAGAAAATCCCAAAATTGCCATTAGAAAATTTATAAAAGGTTAACTTGACTACAGTTTTAACCTTTTGAGATAGAAATATTTTGACTATAATGTTTTAGTCTACCACATGTTATTGACTTAATTTGTTCAGTCCAATACTGGGAGCATATGTCCAACAAATTTATGTTGCATCTGAGAAAAAGTGATGCATATAAAATCCCAAATAACATTTATGTTAACTTTTCTTTGCTTGAGAATCAAATTGACAACATTTTCAAGATAAACTATCTTCCTTAGCCCCCAAAATTTGACAAAATTTGGAGTATATCTTCTTCATATGTTCCCACAAGCATATTCCATTGATTTTTATGAGTTCATCGATCTACAGAGAATATTAAAGGAAATTTTTTCGACATGGATTTTTAAGATAATCTAAATATTATATAAAGATATATTACAAATTTATAAGATTTTGAGAAAATGTGTGATCTTATGTTAAATCTCGTTGATCCGGAAGATGAATGAGAATTTGTATGTAACATTGAATTATGCAGGACACCTAAAATATATAAGTAATTGGATTTTTTTTTTCTCAATTGAAAAGTGAAATTAATACGTATTATCGTTTCTTACTTTTTTATGTCTTTGAAAACATTATATATATCTTGTGCCATTTGAACCTTTGAACTCATTCATTAATTTTTTTTAAATTTCATTGTGTTTATATTATAAGCAACATTGATAATCTAATCACGAGTTTAATACCATAAATGTCGGGCATTATAATGTTATTCTCTTTTTCACTACATTGGGCATCTCAACTATTTATCATAATAACCCCCCTAATCTCAAATTAAATATAGAAAAAGGGGCCAAAAAGAAAAGGAAAAAAAAGACAGAAAATGAAAAAGGAGAACCAACTGGCTCAACTAACCTAGCCAGCAACAGTTAAGTTAAGAAGACAGAGGTGTACAAAATTTGGACCCATTACACAAAGCCAGACATAATTAATGCTACCTAGCTCTCTAACTTTATCCAATGTTGTCTTGACTGAGCTAGCTCTTGGGTTCACAATAACTTCGAAATGCTCCACTTTTTTATTTCAATATATAAAAATCACAAATTTATTATTTCTTGTTTTTACAGGAGTTTGGGTAATGAACCGTTCTTTGAACAATAGGTATAGAATTATCCCAAAAAAAGAAAGCAAAAAAAAAAAAAAAAAAAAACAAAAACA
Organism: Penstemon barbatus; assembly: GCA_003313485.2. Taxonomy (NCBI): domain Eukaryota; kingdom Viridiplantae; phylum Streptophyta; class Magnoliopsida; order Lamiales; family Plantaginaceae; genus Penstemon; species Penstemon barbatus. The sequence goes on from CM064880.1 coordinate 65,279,326, forward strand.
AGTGGTATAGATTAATTAGTTGAAATGAGTCCATAAAATTCTTGTTGAGACTAGAAATGTCCATATATAGGATATTAAGATTAAGTATAGAATAGCTTATAAAGGTATTGAACAATCTTTCTTTTCTCTAACTTTTGAGATAAGTTAAATTCAAATCATATGAGTGAGTTTATTTATTGAGTTAATCAAAACATATGTTTAAAATATTCATATTGTATTTGAAAATAAATTCAAATATAATTTTATTCTTTTAAACCACAAACACCAAATAACTCCACATTTCTCAACATCCTATTTTCTTCTTTTTGTTTTGAAACCACTTTAAATATATATTTTTAGCACTCCAAGACTCTTAGGACCCGTTTGTTTGACGAGAATGGAATCTAGATCTGGTAATGTGATGATCAGATATCACATAATTGTGTTTGGGTTGATTTACTGTATTTTGGGAAAGGAATTAAATTTTCCCAAACTAGGAATATTGCCTTCATAAACCAGGAATCTGAAACTCAAATTTTCTATGGTATTCTAATTCCATTCCCAATGTAATTCATAGTAAAAATTAGAAAGAAAATATTTTCTATATATACTCCCTCTATGTGTGCGTGTGTATATATATATATATTGTTATTTACTATAAAATTTACATTAATTAAATTAATTATAATTTTTTATATATCGTAAGTATATTTATATTTAATCAACATTAAGAATAATTACATACACTCTTTGCAGTTATGTGAGATTACATGATAATCCTTTGAAGTTTCATTAATTACAAAAACAACATTTGAAGTCTTTAAAAAAATTAAACTTAACATTGAATTAAAAAAATAACTTAACATAAAATACTTTTTACGCTTTCATTATACTTATAAAATTAAGATAAATGTCAAAATTATTAAATGATTGTTGGTTGAGTAAAACTTTAAAATTGAAAAATCTCAGAAATCAATTGAGCCACCCACTTAAAATTCCACGAAATCCATCTTCATTCCACTCACCCACCCTAACACCTCAAGCTTATATTCATAATTGATTGATAAATTTTATAGTACAAACAATACATAAAAAATGTATGATAATATTTATTTTTATTATGTATAAACACATTTAACATTATTCGTGTTTATTTTAAGTATGTATACACCGTTCCGTATTTGTGTTCCTAAATATCACAAATTCAAACCACATTGATCACAGATAAAAGCAGTTTCATATCAAATTTTGTGATGACATAAGCATTGCCACTACATACCTAGTGTGTGGTATTTTTCTAGGGTGATATTCAAATTACGAGAGAAAATTTAGTAATTATTGAAACTTTAAGTTATAATCTTGTTATTTCACATAAGTTTAGGGTTAATTCTGTAAGTATTGTTCCATATATATCATATGTTATAGAATAATATATAAGTGAAAATTTTTTGTTAACGTGTAAAAATTGATTCCATTCCTTAATTTTACCAAATATTTGGAAAGAAATATGTTACATTCCTTCCTAAAATACCAAGTATTACCCAAACAGTATAATGGAGTTATGTTTCTGGTAATCATATTCCTAGAAATCAAATTCCAAAAATCAGATTTCATTCGTGTCAAACAAACGGGTCCTAAAGACTTACATTCTGAAAGCAATATAAATTTAAATGGGCTTTAAAAAAAGTGAGATGCAAAAATATCCATTGTGCTTTGTCTAATTTTAAAAATTCATCTAATATTATTTTTATTAGCAAAAACTCCATACGCTTATGTTTTATTAACAAAATAAATCATCCCAAGATGAAATGACACTTATACCCTTCCAAATGATGCTAAACACCCTCTTTAACCTAACAATTATCAATAACCCTCATGTTAACTTTAAAAAATTAACAATAACCTCATCGTTCACTTAAAAAATTGACAAAAATATCTCTATGATTTATGAAGGAATTTCAAATAAATTTTTTGCTAATAAAGAAAAGAACACATGATTTTTTCGCTAATAAAAATGATACATGAATTTTTTATAGTTAGGCAAAACACAAGAAATACTTTTGAATTAGTTTATATTATAGAAAAATGGTCCCTCCAATTGAACTTCTATTTATTCGAACTTCGAAGTAATTACTAAACAAAATGCCTCGCTTATTATAATGTTAGTTTACATATTGGAAAGATAATCAATTAATACACGTTTTTATAAAAACTAAAAACCACTGTGTAACTGCATGCAAAGCATCTTTGCAACCGTAGGAAATATCTTGTTGAACCAATGGTTGCAAAGGTAATAAATGCAGTCGTTCGTTCGTCTATACTATATATTTATAGCATTTATTAATTAATCTACATATCATATGAGCCTCTGAAATGAAAAGCATCCGATGGTAGATATGGATTCATGCACTATAAGATGATGACGTGTATATCTATCTCTTTGGATAATTTATTTGACCTATCTTTTCATTCTTTATTACTACTAAATAAAAATAATTACTACTAATGATATCGTCTCTCTTTGACCTATCTACATATCTTTTTGGATAATGATCTTAGCACGTTGTGTTGCATTGCATGCCCTTTTTCAATTATAGCTCCATTTAATTATAAAATTACAAAATTAATCATGTAATTATAGTTTCCTAAACATTTTAATCATTTAAAAAAAAAAATTAGACTTGATGGAAGGGTTTCGATTTTATTTTCTAAAGAGTGTTAATTAATTAGTGACTGAAGCTTACAAATAACCCTTGTCCTACATGATCATGGAATGTTTTAACTTTTAAATGGTGATCGAATATACCAATTTATATAATTAACAATCATTACATCATAATATTTTTCAATTAGCACACAAAATATACTCAAACTAGTTAAAAGTCGATCGAATTCACGACCTCTTGATCTGAGGTATTAGCTTTATTACTAGGTTACTACCTCGTACTACTTATGAAACTATTTAATCACTATAATTTGCTAATTTACTGATTTTATCACTTGGTATGAATCGATTTAAAACATTTAATTAAAAACTTGAGTATTTGAAAAAATAAAAAATAAACAGGTAAATACATCGATCCATTGACTTAATTAATACTCCTTGAGAAAAATCTACGTGTTACCACCTCTGGTTTTGTTCGTGTTCTAGTCAACTTGTAGTGGGACATTCTTACTTAGACCTGGTTTAGGAGATTTTCCTAGACCTTGTGGTTGTAAAACACTCCACATCATCATTATGACAGCACCACATCATCACATTTAATGATGTGGAGTGTTTTTCAACCACAAGGTCTAGGAAAATCTCCTAGACCAGGTCTAAGTAAGAATTTTCCACTTGTAGTAATCGTATCTGCGTTGAATGGGTCATGATTCATGATTAGTTATTTTCATTTGGGGGGAGGTTAAGCTTTATATATGTTCCTTTCATTTATCTTTGAACTTTAATCAAAGTGGCAGCAAATTAAATGCTTTTCTATTTTTCTTTTGACCAACATACTCAAATATATTAAATTTAAAATACGACAATCTAATACATTAATTCATGTATTTTTGTAAGAATCATTCAGTATATGCATGTTGCTTAAAGTTGATTACTTTATCAACTTAAAATTTTCTTTTATTATAGAAAATTAGCCAAACGGGTCTAGAATTTGTCAGAGTGAAATTTTAAAATTGGGCCCGGCCGTTACTGATTGGTCGTCTATTAAAAAGAAGAAATTATATAACCCAAAAATTTTGAAGTCCAAATTTGTGTGCAAGTAAATCACGAGAACAGACCAATTTTGAAATTGGATTTGCTAAAACAAAAAGGTTTAGCTTGCAGAAGCTTGAAGCAAATATGCAGAATATGTTTGGAAATTTTTTTAATCATGAGTTTGGATTTGTAATATAATTACATGGTCCATGTATTTTATCGAACAATTATAGAGTTATATAACTAAGAGGTCTTTGGTTTAATTTTTACTAACATGGGTTTCTTTTTCTAATTTTAATATTAATTGTTTAGTAGTTATTTTTCTTTATAATTTGGTTGTATTTGAGTAAATTTCTAATTTAATGATATTGATGTAATATAATGCAATGTAATTTATAATCTCAATAAATAAAAAAGGGACGAACAAATAACTACACTGAAACAACAATCAATTGCGCAATTATTACATCATTTTGATTAATCATAAGTTTAAAAAATATGGAGGATTTTTCAATCCGTCGTTATGATTCTGATTATGAGAATAAATATGGTTTCACACATAGTTTTCTAATGTGCAACGATTACGTGAGTAAATAATGTACGTACTTTCAAAAGTACATTATTTCCATTTGAATTTGAACTAACCCCAATTGAGAATAATTGAGGAGAAGGTGGTCTCTCTTTTTATATTTATCCACTTTTGCTTTGTGGTCTCTTTTGTTACCTCGATTTTAATATGTTATATGTAATGAAATTCAAAACTGTCAATCAATTCATTGGTTCTTAAGTTGATCCATTACAACTTTTCAAAAGTAAGTATACATATTCTTTTCATATTCATCCTTGATGCGCAAGTACTTTTGTTAGAGTTTAAGTCTAAACATAGTTGTCTATTTTATGATCAAGAAGAGTATGAATAGACACACAATTCGATAAATCCACCAAACTGTATTAAAATCGAACATTTTATTCATATTTGAATACTAAATCTAAGAGTCAATTCGATATTTGATACAAAGCCTAATTACCAAATATTATTCATTTTCAATTTCAGTATTACCGTTCGATTTTACGAATCGAACCGATAATACCAAAATTATGAATTTTATTTTTACTTGTAATTGTACCTATTAAAAAGTCTCTTTTGCTTATCTCATTTCTTATTTGCTTTCTTTTTCCTTCCTGCTTTGTTTGTTTAGAAAAACACTACACATTCTATTGAAGTTCTCTTTATATATGTTACGTAAGCTCCATTTAACTAATTGATGTTTTAAAAATGTTTATTTCGTGGTGTCAAATGATAAAGATTATGCTATTGATAGTATAATTATTTTTATTTTATTGTATCTTAGTATTCTGGTAGAAAAAATTCTGATAATTGTAATTTTACAACATTATATCAAATTTATGATTTGAAGATGCCAGAATTAAATGGATATGTCAATTTGTTTTTTCATTTTCTTGTTCTTGTATATACTGAAAGATTAATGTTGATATTTAACTTGATTCAATGAGTTTGAATCAAACTATATATTTTAAAAATTAATTTACGTGAAATTTATCAACCTTGCACTTTTTGATTTTTTGATACCAAACAATACCGAATCGAATTGTTCGGTTTGGCACACGGTACAAATTATGAAATTACCAAACCAATTTGATATCGAAAATTGATATGGTTCAGTTAAGTTTTTCTGAAAAGCCTTTTTGTGATATAGTTGCGAAAACATAAACACTTTATTTTCATGTTTCATTTATTTATTGATTTTGACAAGTAAAGAATTAACTCTATTTACTTACATTAATTGTATAGTTATTTTTCACAATACTTATGTATTTGCTTTCTCGAATGAAGGATTTTAGATTATATGTTATAAAAACATCTTACGATTTGAAAAACAAGTTAAGTTGATTTGTCATTTTATCTCTATATATCAAATAGGTTAAGAGAAAAACCATGAAAATATTTTTATAATTTTAAAAGTAAATAAACAAAGGCAAAATTGCAAAAATCGTCCCAAACTAATCACTGATTTTGGATTTTCATCCCAAACTATTTAATTTGGCGAATTTCGTCCCATAATTTAATATTTTTTTGGAATATTGTCCCACCATAATTATAAGACGGAATTGCGCATTTGCCAATGAATTATCACATGGCTGCTTAAGTGTCATGACATAGTAAATTTTAACATGAATAATTATATAATATGGCATAGTTCGTCCCAAATTAATTACAAGATTGAATGTCATTTTCATTAAATTAGAAATTTAATATTGGGACTAAATTCATACAAAATGGTAAATTATGGGACGAAATTTGGCGAATTGATATAGTTTGAGACGAAAAATCAAAATTAGTAATTAGTTTGGGACGATATTCCAAAAAAATATTAAATTACGGGACGAAATTCGCCAAGTTAAATAGTTCGGGACGAAAATTCAAAATCAGTAATTAGTTTGGGAAGTTTTCTGCAATTTTACCATAAACAAATTTCACTAATAATCATTTTTTTTGTAGAATAAGGCCCCGATATTTTACATTTCGCCTAGATCCCCCTGATACGCCGGGCCGGCCTTGCTTCTATGGTAGTAACGTCTACTTCATTTATGCTGCGTTTATTTCGCCTCTGCCTCAGTCTTCCAGCAATACTATCAGGTGTTGGTACATATACCACACGTTTCTTAGTCGATTTTGGACTTGTTTCCGGAGCTACAATAATCTTGTCGTCTAGAATGATAGAGTCCTCTTTCTTGATTTCATTAACTTCACCTCTTTCAATTGAAGGATCATTCAGTGGCATTGTAGTAATTTCTGATTCTGTAGTAGTTTCCAGCTCAAAGTTAACATCTTTTCCCTTGTCAGATTCAGAACCACATTTTTCCGGTTCAGGCTCCAACACACATTCGACTTGATCTTTTGACATAGTGGAAATGGCAGGCTCGAGTAAGGCATCTGCTTCACTTTCTGGTGCCGTTTTTCTGTCACCCAAGTCTTCATTGGGGAGTATTTCCTCCACTATTTTGTCATTGAGGCCATCATTTGTTGCATCGAATTCGGACTGAAGGTTGATTTTCAAATTTTCCTTGTTTGATTTCGAAAGTTCATTTTCTGCTGGTGTTACTTCAGTGTCCAAAAAAGGAAGTGATCTTTTAGCAGAAACTGGGACCTTTGTACCGATGCTTTTATCTGAATCCGTATTTGCTCTTCGTGTTTGAATGAGATAATGTGCCACTGATTTGTATCCAAGACTCGAAATCTGAAATATATTAAGCAGGAATTCTTTATAACTGCTCGAGGTAAACAAAAAAGTAAGAGTATATGCGCAATCCATCAGATTAAAGAATTATTGAATTATACCTTCCTATAAAGGCTTCCAGTAGCAGGCCACCCTTTTGCTTGCCTACACAAACTGCAATTGCAAATGCCACGACACACGGGGCAAGTCCAGTTAGGATTTCCATTTGCTTCGAGCACATTCTCCCCATATCTGCATCAGAGATTTATTCTCGATAAATCTTAATTGGTCTTATAATCTTAAAAACAATGTATATCATAATGGAATGACAGGACTCGGAAAAAAACTTGACAATACCCTAATACATAACAACTAACATGGAATTTATGATATACCTCATATATAAACAATCTCCACAAAACTGCCCTTGAACCATGTTGCATTGGCTGCAGTGTGTACGATGACCAAGAGTTTTTTGCCTAAAAACGTAAGGAAGCCGTTTAAATATGCAAAATAAATGGGAAAATGAATAGGGAAAAATTATTAATGTCCACGATTATGTTAAATATGGATTTTTTCCGTTTTTCCCGTTTATGGCCACAAAGATATATGCAAAAGAATGGGAAGATGAATAGGGAAAAATTATTAATGTTCACAAAGATATACTTAAGAAGATTATGTTAAATATGGATTTTTTTCCGTTTTTCCCGTTTATGTCCACAAAGATAGTGATTGAAAGGGGTGCTGACCTGCATTGATGACAAGTCTTACCCCTGACTGGATCGTAAATGCGTTTCCCGTCTTTTCCATATCCATCAACAAATAGTGTCCAACTCATTTCAGTGCTGCCCAACAATTTCTCATGTTCTTCGGAATAAACCTCAGGCTTTGACCATTCTTCTCTCAACATATTTATATCATCTAATGATTTGTCTTTCTTTGTTAAATCCACTTCGGAGTAGCTAACTGGTGTTGAGTTCTGCAGCCTATATTGTTACCAAAACAATAACAGAAAAGCAATTACATTTGTATGTGTCCTTGAATACATAGAATTTTTTCCTTCCAGAAAATACAAGTAAAAGATAACCACATTTAAAATCACTCTTCTAAGTCTAATGTCAACTTAGAGTAGTATTACCGATCAAAAGAGAAACTGCAAGAGGCAGGGGCCATTAAAACCTTAATTCGCAAATCCCCACGTATTATTTTTATTTGCAGAAATAAGCCTTGTTTTTATTTTCATTCACTCTAAGTTAAGAGTATTTTTCATAATTTGACGGAAAAGTGATCATTGTAACCACACAACAAAATGCAAAAAACCCATGTTCACTTAAGAGTTAAGATATTAGCAATAATCCCTTGTTAACTTTGAGAATTAGCAATAAATTCATGTTCTACTAAAAACATAGCAATGCCACCCTTGTCCACTTATATTTACAATAATCCAAAACATGGCTTATAAGGATATTTCAGATTGTATGCTGTGAGCTATTAAGATCTGTTTGTTAACATAGGGAGTTTTTTTGCAAATAAAAATAACTAATGAGCTTTTTGCCAATTAGATAAAGCAAATGGGATCTTTTTGCATGTTTTTTTTATACATATCCAATTCCTGACAACCAAAAAAAAAGGTAAATTAAAGAAAGAAACCCAGACACGACAATCAAAAAGCTCTTTTACCCCATAAATCCAAGAACAAAATAACATATAATTCTGAACAATAAGACCTCATCACATTTCTACTCTTGACGGACAACAAACAGAAAAATAATAAATCATAGAAATCAAACCCACATAACAGACAAAACAGGGTGAGAAAAAAAATGAATAAGTAAAATTAAGCACCTGGAGGATCGGCGAATGGGGCCAGAAGTAGGAATAAGAGACTGAGAGCGAGGAGTTTTTTTGTTAGAGGGTCTGTTTGAAGTGCGTTTAATGGTCGACTTGAGTTTGAGAGAAAGATCGAAGATCCCAAGTTTTTGCATTCTCTCAGCATTTTCTTTGATTCTTTCTTCTCTCAACTGTTCGTACCCTGAAATCTCCATCTTCTTCTGTTGTTTATTTTCTTAAGTTCCACGGCTCGGAGTGACCTATTTATGGAGTGTGATTCGAATGGTAGTAGAAGGGTTTTGTAACGGTCGAATTTGCGGCGTGTTTTAGTGAAGGGTTGTGAAGGTGGAGAACTGGCAATATGTATTGGGGGACGGGGGAAATTTGAGTGGGAAGTGGAAGGGCTTGTTTGTTTAGGTTTTCAAGTTTTTTCACAAGATATTTATGATAAAGCATCTCGTTTTTATTTATTTTTTTTTTTAAAAATTCGTACATATGAAAAAGCATACTAAAGTCGTTATTTAATTTTAATATAAAGTAACGTATATTTTGCTCAATATCACTCAAATAATAAATCTAATTTTCACATAAAATAAATATACCTCTTATCAGACTTTTTTTTTTCATAATTTTTAAAATACGTACGTAAAATAGACGATAAATAAATATCCGATAACGAATTACTTGACTCGATTTTGAATAAATAATCATCAATAGGAGTACAATCAAGCGAGATCGACACCAGATAGGGTTCCAAATAATGAATTAGTTGACTCGATTTCGAATCAACAATCATCAATAGGAGTATAATCAAGCGAGATCGATACCAGATAGGGTTCCAAACCCGAGCTTCTTCATTTTTTTTTTCAAAACTAAAACATAGTATTGATTTACTTTTTAATATTTTAAAATAAAGCAAAGTTGAAATCAGAGTTGAATTCTGATGTTAAGCATACAAAATAAGTTATTGTAACATATAAAATTTAGACATAGTATTCATTTCATATCTAAAAATTTCAAAGGAGCAACCTTTTTTAATATACCAAAATAAAGAATATCTCAAAGAAATATCTGAAATCGCTAAAATCTTTAGAACCAACGTCAAAAAATCCAAATAAAAAATCTCTAGAACCAAACGTGAAACTATATTATGGTTATATTATCAATCATTAAACATAATTAATAAACTAATTCTATTAAGAATATATGATAAACATGTTATATATTTGAATTTATTTTGCAAATTAATTAATGGCATGTTTGTTTGGCATCACCCAAAAAGTCGCGTATTTGGAAAAAAACGAGACAAATAATATTTCTACTTTGTGAAATAAATTTATCCTCTCTCAATTTTCCCAAACTACTCTACCAAAAGTCAAACAAAAAAATAATTTTCTTATTTCCAAAAAAATTTACACAAACTATACTTTGATTTGACATAAAATAATGCATCTTACATAACAAACATGATTTGACTCTTACACCTACAACCTAAACTCTTTCAAAATAAACTCACCATCTTATTTCTTTATTCACTCTATCAAAATTCAAAAAAATAACATTATGCAAATCGAAATTATTTAATAAATACTCACCACTCTCACAAATTACTCTCACAAATGACAAACAAACATGCATAATTGTCTTGAATAGAATTTTGATTTCTAGTTCTATTTAACAATATCAAATTATCAATATATTACACCAAGTCACCAACAATCTACTACAGAAAGAGCCCATTCTTGGAGTGACTCTTTCATATCGATAAGGGTGAAATGCAATTTTCATTGGGATGATAGTTACCCCTTTAAAGTATCATTTGTAACATTTTCTCTCTTCGTTGTAATTTAATAATTTTTATTTAAAAAATATCCCCGTCCTTTTCACAAATAATAAATTTCTTTATTAAGTATGAACTCATTTATCGACCAAACAACATTATATTTTAATTTAATTTTTTCATTTATTTTGTTTCCTTTTTTTTTTTTTTTATCTCAAATTTTTTCTTCATTTAATTTTCCATCACAGTTTATGCTAACTGAAGGAAACAAAAGAAATGTATAAATTGAAATATAATTTTTTTGGTGGACAGATGAACTAATAATTAATAAAGATTTTTTGGTAAAGAAATGAAATTGGAACATAATAATATTTGGTATCAAACTTGATTTGCTAGAAAGAATTTAAAAGATAATTACTCAACATTTTGAATAATAATTCGTACTGAATAAGATTATTATCACCAAATAAAAATTCAGAAAAATATAAAAAAGAAAATAGATAGAAATAAAGTAAAAATTGAAACATAAAATAAAGAAAACAAATTAAAACATAAACAAAGACAAAAAATGAGATTAAATAAATAAAAATTTTGAGACATAAAACCGAATGAAACAAAAGAAATGATGAAATTGAAACATAATATAGTTTGGTAACGTTGGTGGATGAATTCATAATTAATAATTTTTTTAATAAATTAATAAAGAAACAGTTTTTTTTTTTATAAAAAAGGCGATGATAATTTTGAAATAAAATATTTAATATTATAAAAAAAAAAGATAAATATTACAATTAATACTTTATGCATAATTGATATCATCCCTACATTTTAAAAGGAGAAATTGTATTTCACACTATCAATAAAGAAGACGAAGGCCCAATACAAATTTTTGGCTCGCTAAATGAAAATGTTCTCATCCGGCACAATATGCAGAGCCCACTAGGCCACTACTATCCCCTTCACCTAATTTGCAGTCGGAATATAATTATACTAATTAAGGAATAAGGAATTCTAAAAAAAATTAAGGAATAAAGAATAAAGTAATATATATAATCCAGCAAACAAATATATGAGTGCTAAATAAATTTGATTTCAATTGAGCGAATTTTTATGATTTGAATTGCATTATTGCTCTCATGCATACTCTAAGGCCAACTACCTTTTCCACCTAAAAGTTACCGTCACTCTCTCTTAAGTATTTTTGGAAGATATGTAAATTATTGTATAAGTGAGTAATATATATACATATTGTTAAAATTTAGGGGGAAACTGAGTTATGTTGAAACAAAACACGTATTTAATAAATTAACGGGCGATTGGTCTAGTGAAAAATTCTAGTACTTCAAAATGACAATTCAAATTCGAATATTTTTTAGAAAAGATTCTCATATAATATGTCCGACATGCTTCTTAAGAGATAGCGAAAGAAGAAGAAGAAGACATCTAATAGTAATAAAAAACTGTCATTTTACATGATAGAATTAAGTTGTCTAAAGTCCAATTACACTCAAGAAACAATTAAATCTTTTTATACATTTTCGCTAAATGCATGAACGTGTCTACACCTTGATCATCTTTTAGAAAAGACGAGGTAAGAAAAAAAAATCTTGTTTACTCGTATATTGTACTAAATTATTGATAAATTATCGACATGAAAGAGTAATTATCCAAAAAAAAAATGTTGCTAAAAAGTTGCCACCAGAACATTCATGATACTCACTCTTTGACTTTACTTGATTTAATGGTAATTAAGCCATTTGCTTATATCAAAAGCAAGCTCTTGGTTTGTGAAATGGGACTGACTTAATGACTAGTGTTGATAACCTAATCCCAGAAAATCTACCATCACAAAATCTTTAGTTTATGTAAGAAATTAAAGGGTCATACCAAATGCAACTCCTTACAATTTCTAACCATTATTACAAGTTTCCCAACAATTAATGTATATATGTGGTAATGGATTTGTTCATAGCTATGAAAGAAACCATGGCATTCAATTTGCATCAAATTGTAGCATTAGCACTATTCTTGATTATAAACTTTAAATCTTTTGGAATGTCCCAAAAGGATGATGATCTACCAAGTGGAGCTTCATATATCTTTGGAGATTCGTTGGTAGATGCCGGAAACAACAACTATTTGCCAACGTTGTCTAGGGCTAATATTGCACCTAATGGTATTGATTTTAAGCCTTCTGGAGGGAACCCGACCGGTCGATACACAAATGGAAGAACCATAGGAGACATTGTTGGTAAGAGCTTCATTCTTGTTAATTTGCAAGGTTTAAGTCTTTAAAATCTTGCCTAGTGTTTCCCATTTTTATATGGATTGCTTATGTGTAATCATTTTTTTTTGTGCGTGATATATTTGATGATAGGGGAGGAATTGGGTCAAACACACTATGCATCACCATTTCTTGCCCCAAATACCACGGGAAGAGCTATTCTATATGGCGTTAACTATGCATCGGGAGGTGGAGGAATCATGAATGCTACCGGAAGAATATTCGTAAGCAAATATATATAACTTTACTTTACTAATGTTTTTATTTGATAGTTGGGTCGGGTCTGGACTGGTCGAGGACAAGTAGGACCACATAAAAATTTATGATGTCGTGCTGAAGAAAAGATGGTAAGACACTACGACGTTTTACAGGTTAACAGGCTTTCAATGGACATCCAAATCGATTACTTCAACATCACCAGGAAACAAATAGACAAATTATTAGGTGCATCTAAGGCCAGAGAATTCGTCCAAAAGAAATCCATTTTCTCCATCACAGTAGGGTCCAACGATTTTCTAAACAATTATCTGCTACCCGTACTTTCGATACCTGCAAGAATAACAGAAACCCCAGATGCATTTGTTGATGACCTGATTAATCATCTCAGAGGACAACTTACGGTATGTAGCTAGCTAGCTACATGTGGTTATATATAATCGAACACTAACCAAATATCGACTAGCTGGTTTTAATTTTCTTAAATTTGTCTATGGTTTAATGGCAGAGACTTTATCAATTGGATGCAAGGAAGTTCATCATAGGAAATGTCGGACCAATTGGATGCATTCCGTATCAGAAAACAATCAACCAACTTAGTGAAAACGAATGTGTTGCATTACCAAATAAACTCGCAATTCAATACAATGCTAGATTGATGGATCTTGTGCAAGAACTGAACAAAAATCTCAAAGGAGCCACTTTTGTACATGCCAATGTCTATGATCTTGTCATGGAACTCATCACAAATTACAAAAAATACGGTAAAGAATGTTCATATGATCAATTAAATCAATTTTGTATTTTCGGTCAAATGGGATTTGGTAATCAACATTTGTGGTCATGCACGTCGCAGAATTACTCATTTGGTCATATTTTTAAAATGTATTTGGCACTTTTTGTTTTGATACACGTTTCATTCAAGTTTGCAATTTTGGTCCCACAAAATAGACATTGTCTTACATTTGATGTATAAAGGGACTTGAGACCAAAAGTGTATGTAAACTGTGAGGCCAAAAGTGTTAAAGGTTCGGGATTGTTTGTTATCAATTATTAGGTATTATAAATGTACCTTGATTGTAGATTTATAGAATGTGATTGATTAATTTGCAGGATTTACATCATCAAGTAAAGCTTGTTGTGGGAATGGGGGCCAATTCGCAGGGATAATTCCGTGTGGGCCGACATCGAGCATGTGTTCGGACCGTGACAAGCATGTGTTTTGGGATCCTTACCACCCGAGCGAGGCTGCTAACATTATAATCGCAAAGCAATTGTTGGATGGTGACAAGAAATATATTTCTCCTATGAATCTCCGGCAACTTAGAGATCTCTGATTTTATTTGTCAATACTAATGGCTTTTGAATGTTTCATCTTCTGTCTTTTAATTATATTCTTGTCCAGTGCCACTAGCGAATTGAGCCAAATATCAAATTACATATACATAAGCATGGTCGACTTTAGTAAAATTGTGTATTTTGTTGGAACGATACTTTGTTCAAGTTTGATATTGAGCATGTGTTTAAGCTTGATTTGATTACTTAACGAATCGAGCTCGAGTTGAGTAACTAATAACTTAATACTTTTACATATATTTTGTTTATATTTAGCTTATTAAGCTGAATTTCAAAAATTATCTAACATAAGATAATATTCATGGGGGGCGTTTGGTAAGACCTAATATGGGGTATTATGTCATATCATATGTGTTGATACAACATATGGTGACATTGTTCTAATATGGGGCAAATAAGTTAAATCCTTACGACCCGGTTTTGAGACTAGATTATAATCCACCTAGGCATGGGTGGATTAGTTAATCCAGGTGAATATGGTTTCGGTGAAATATCACTTATAACCTCAAATTTATATATTACCTATTTTAACATATCATAAATTCTTCTTAAATCTCTGAAAATGGAAACATATTCTACACAAATAAATCACAAACTAAAATCTATATCAATTTACAATTAACATAGAGGCATTCGAACTAAAGTCTAAAACATTGTATAAACATTGATTAGCTCATACTTTTATGCGTATTATATAAATGGCTTTGATAAATTGATACGTATATATTAACTAACATAATATGTTAAATTAAGTAGTAAAAATATATTAATATATGCCTAAACTCATAACTCCACCAAACATATTGCGATTGATTGTTTTAATGTAATATGACTAAATAAAATCAACCAAACGTATTTTTGATATAGCCTTCAATCAAACTCCGATCTAATCTACCTTAATCTCATACACCCTACTTAAACTGTCACAAGCATGATTGATATAATTTACGAACCGACATCAAAACATAATTAAAACTAATCCTTTTTTTTTTTTTTTTTTTTTTTATTACAGTGAATAAGTGCCTCTTCCACAGTTTATAAAGTGGCTTCCTCTAATTTCAAAAATTATGAAAGGAGTTGATATTCAAGCTTCCAAAAACAAACTTATCAGGAAAAAAAGAAAATACTCTTCCAAAAACTTAGGGCTTGTTTGTTTGGTGTTTGAAAAAGTAGTTTGGGAGAGTAGTGGAGGTTTGTGAAATAATTTCGATTTGCATAATGTTGTTTGTTTGGGTTTTGAGAGAGTGGTTTGAGAAATAAAGTGGGTATAGGTTTTTTTGGAAGAGTTAGGCCATCTCCAATGGTTGAGGGCTAGCCCCGGGCTCCGGAGCCCGGGGCCCTGCTGGTCGTCTCTAATGGTTGGGGCTCCGTGGGGGAATTAATTAAATTTTTTTCCTTTGCCCACTCTCACTTAATATTATAGTTTTAAATTTTTAATATTAATATTAATAATAGTAATTATATTAGTACTCGTAATTTAATTATTAATTATTAATTATATTAAAATATTAATATTAAATAGAATATTTAATTAAAGTAACTTAAAATTAATACATAATACGCAAACTCTCACCTATTAATATTATAGTTTTATTTTTTTAAAAACGGAGTATTAATTAAAATAACAAAATAACACATTAATTACAACAATACACAATATTAATTACACAACATAATCAAGGAAAATAAAATAAAAATAGTCCCAAAGCTCCTTATAAACCTCATAAACATAGTGTTGGAAAAAGTAAGTTAATGGACCATTTTGGACGTAATTTAAGTGGGACCCACTTTGAGTAAAGAGTCGGGTCTTGACGGAATTATATTCTACTCCGTGAGTAGATTAAAATGGTATATGGTACGTCCAAATCGGAGTACGAGTGAATGAGAAATTAAATCTCAAAGTTCACATATGTAATGGGAAAAATTGGAAAGAAATAGACTAATCCCACATTGGAAGTGTGATAAGAAAAACTTGGGTTTATATATGATTTCTAAACCATAAGAATTAAGAAAATATTACTAGAAGGCTCCCTCCTTGCGCGCAGGGGGGGGGGGGTGCAAATCTTGGTTCGTCTTACTACTCGGCCCTTTAAGACTTGTGCGTGTCCGCGACCTGCGCACCCGAAAAGCCTACTCGGTCGAGCCTACTTTTGCTATTTTTTTCCAAATTCCATTTCTTTTTTTCCGAAAAGCCTAGTTTTGCTATTTTCTTTTTTTTCCCGCCCGGCACCTGTTCTAAATCACAAAACCAACGCGCGGAGCGGGCTGGCCTGCGGTCTCCGCGCAGCCCGCCCCGTTCCACCCTGCTGCCGACCCCGACCCCGGCCCCTCTCCATCTCCAACCGTTTACCCCGCCGACCCCGACCCCGGCCCCGACCCCGCGGCTGCCATTGGAGATGGCCTTAGGTTATAGGTGTAAGATGTGTAAGACTTTATGTCAAATCATGTTTGTTGTGAGATAAGTTGTGTAAGAGATATGTTACTTTATGTCAAATCATAATAGAGTTTATATAGATTTTGTTTAGAGATAAGAAAATTATTGTTTGTTTTGATTTTGAAAGAATAGTTTGAGAAAATTGAGAGATAAAAAATTTATTTCAGAAAATCGAAAACATGTTTGTTTGGCATTTTCCAAACACAAATTTTTTTTGGGAAACGCCAAACAAACAGGCCCTTAATTATTACTAGGATTAAAAAGATAAATTTAGAAAAAGAACTTTGAACCTGGCAAATAAAATTGTCGTATTTTAGTTATTCACTATTAAGCCGGGTCCATCTTTCTTATGATTTTCTCAATTCTCCATGGCGCCTTTTCTAATCGTATTTCAAATTAGGGTTTTTAATTGAAAAAAGAAGGGAGGGTTTCACTGCCCCAAAACTTCAATTCTGCATCCAAATTCAGTCCAACTACCCTCCCACAACAGAATCTGAAAAAAAGGCTTCAATTTTCAAGCGTGGAATCGTGAATCATCCCCAAATATGGCATTTTCATTCACTCCACAGCAACAGCAACAGCCACAACAATCCATATTCCAAACCCCTTTTCAACAATCTTCTCCGTTCCAACCCCAACAACAACAACAACAACAGCCCTCGTTTCAATTCCAACCGCAGCAACCTCAGCAACAGCAACCGCAACAGCAGCAACAACAGCAGCTATATCTTGTCACCAATGATAAAACCCCAGCTACTTATAGTACCAAATGGGCTGACCTTCATCCCGACTCACAAAAGTTCCTACTTCAAATTGAGTAAGTTTCTTCTTACTTTTGTTTTTTTGAGTTCTGTTTTTTTATTTTTGTTTGTAAGGGTTTATTAGAAATTGAGGTTTTATGTGGATGTAGGGAGAGAATATTAGAGTACAGAGATGAGAGCCAGCGGTTGGATCAGTGCAGCAGGCTTTACGATTCACTGGTTTCAAATAATGGATTTGATATTGATGCCAGCTATATTGTTCAGGTTTGTGTCAAGTGCTTTTGTTTTAGTATTTAGTTTTGATAGTTAAATTAATTAAAATCTCAGTGGTTTTCTTTATATCTAGCTATTAGTTGTGTGGAAATCATTTCTCTTTATATTAATGACTCTGTTTTAAGGCTCATCCTGTTATTTTGCTTAGCCTTTCTCAGAAATGCAGTTTCATTATGTCTGCATTTAGATGTCTGTAGATAGAAAGACTATGTGGGGATGAATTTTCATTCCGTGCTGTGTTTTGCTTTTCTGGTAGTACGAGTGAATTTATCTTTCTTTAATTAACAAGTACGGTTCTTTGACTTGTCGTGGATGAATGTTGATAATGTGGTAATTTTATTCGTTAACGGAGAATAATTGAAATATCTTAATTATGTTAACCCATATCTTAGCTTGTTCTGAAATCTGTGTGCCTTTACTTTCACAGGAACTGGGTGGAATTAGTATAAGTATGGAAAGACAGAAAGCAACTTTACAAGAGTTAATGACGGTTGTCAAGGATATGCTACGGAATACAGAAGTAGCTGTGCGATCTTTTATGATTTTACAGCCCAGGTTTTCTCACCAGAATAAAGCTGCTGCCACAAGTGCCACCCAATCGTCAGGAGCAATTGTCCCTCAAACGTCGACTGCTCAAGCTGCAGCTAACTCTATAGTGCCCGTATTTGATTTCTACAGTGGACTACCAAAGAAGCCATCTCCTTTTCTGCAACAAACTGTTGCCAGATTCGAGAAAGATCTGTCTCAGTATCGTCAGTGGATTGAAGAATTGGAGCAGTTGCTGCTTCTAGACTCTGAAAAGAATTCTTTCAATCAAACTTCTTCACTGTTGCAATCTCTGCCTAAAGTCATGGAAAATGTACATGGCTTTTTCGTTCATGTTGCATCAAAGGTATGAATAGAGTAATCTTGCGCTATTTCAGCATTTGGATATCATATAATTATTCATAGTATCAACATGACTTCTAGGTCCAGAGTGATGTATTCTGATTTCTGTTATTAAACTTTTCATGTGATTTTGTGGTTCATCTTGATACTTATATAGAACAGCATTTACTAGATTGACAATCCTTAAGTCGAAGCCCAAATTGTTGGTTTCCTTTTACATTTTGGGATTGTGGGCCCACATCATTATAATTCATTTGAAGCTATGCTCAAATGTTGCACACTATTCACATAGTCACGGTTTGAAAGTTGATTTTCAAAATAAAAGTGAAGAATTAGCTCTGTTGACAGGAATAACAAATTGAAATTTTGGCCCATAGCACTCAGTTCAAGAGTTGTGACCTTGTGCATAACTCTAAAGTTATTTCATGCTGTGTTTTACCATATTCACTAAATTTATATAATCTATATATAAATTTCACTCATAATTATTTTCTCGATCAAAAAATTTAGGATATGCTCATGCTGGCTATTCCTGATTAGTATCTTAGTTTTACATAAAAAATATGAGTCATGGTTTACAGACACGGTGATTGCATTAATTTTTGTGTTTTACATGCAACTTGTCTATTCTTTTTCTTTTGATTAAGCTTACAATGTGGTATTAATTGCTTTCACAAATGATTCTGTAGGTGGAAAGCATTCATCAGTACATTGAATCCATGAAGACAGCATATCTAGCTGACCAGCGTCACCGAGGGGATGGGAACAATCCATTTCTTGAGGCTGATCGCCGAGAGACAGCCAAGCTGGAGGCTGCTTCTAGAAGGGTACACCCAACTTTGCATTTACCAGCAGTTTCACAACCGACAACACAAATTGCTGGACCTTTTGCCAGCTCAGCAGCACCTGGAGCATCAACTGCAACAAATACTCCTGCTCCTGTATTGGCTTCAACTGGAAGTGGATCCTCACTCTTTTCTACTCCGTCAGCTGCCATGACATCATCTTCTCTGTTTTCCACTCCTGCCACTTCTGCTCCAACCTCGTCTCTCTTTGGAACTGCTGCTTCTCCACAGTCTAATCCCTTTAATTCTGCTTCTACTTCTGCCTTCAACATATCTACTCCCTTGTTTAGCACAACCCCTTCTTCTGGAGTCTCAAATTTTGCAACACCTTTTGCTACAGGTTAGTCAATTAAGGGGATCAATTTTGGATGGTCAATCGGGCTATCTTACTTATGTTTCCGTTTATTTTTGTTGATTGCTAGAAACCTACAATTTTATATATTCTAATTTGGTGGGAATCATGGATATAAATTTAGTTTTCGTGGTGTGTTACGGTCAGTTGAATATTATTATTTTTTGGTAACTTTTCGAAACTTTTTAGAAATTTTTGAGAAACATTTTGAAAAACAGTAAATCAAAGAAACATGTTGAAATAGAAACTACTCTCTATTTTTGTTTAGATTGACTGGAAAACAGAAACTTTTTGGTGTTTTTGGTGGAAATGTAAATTGATCCATGATGGGAATGCTTCAATAGTTTGGCCACTCAACATTTCTTGTTGCACAAACTGGACATTGTAGTCAACTTATAGTTATCGTTGTTTGACTAGAGTAAATGGGTGACAGTATTTTAATTGAACTTTTTTGAAACCGCATCTAACTTACAAGTGTCACTTTTAGTTTATACTCGTTTGTATTTTTCATTTCTCATTTGTCGAATTTGTGAAAAATGTTGGACTAATCCGTACAACCTCTGAGTTGTCATGTGGAATTATTAATTATTCTTGCCATGGTTTTCCTTCCATGTCTTCATCTGGCTTTCTTGATTCTGTGGACAGGAGCTGCAACAGGTTCCAATTTAAGCTTTGGTAATCCATCGGTGAGTAGTTTTGAATTTTTTAGACAAGTTGTATTATCTTATCCCTCCATCCACTTTCCAAATATGCACTTTCTGCCCCTAACTTCTGAAAGAAAAATACATAATTTGTGTGTGCATTACAAACCTCATTATGGTTGCTTTATGAGACAATTTGATTAGTTTTATAATCTTAGGCCATCTCCACTGCTCCAAGGGGAGGGGGAGTAGGTGGGGCGGTCTAGGAGGGGTTGGGCAGTGGGTGGCAGGACCGCAGTCGGTGGGCAGGTGGCGTACTTTTCTTTATTTATTTTGTTATTTAATTAAATTATGTTATAATAATAATTAATTTTTAATTTTATTTTTAAAAAAATATTAACATTAATTTAATTTTGTTACGTTTATTAAGTGTAACTTTTATTTAATAAACTTAAATTTAATTTATTACATTAATTTGTGAAATTCAAATACATTGCAAGAAAATTTAATTTGTCTATTACTTTAAATTTTTCGATTTTGTTTTAATTTAAAAAATGTAAATGGGATTTAATACAATTAAATTAAATACGATTTATGGATTAAAAACAATATAACCCTTATATGAATTATTAATTGTTGTAGTGTGGTGTACCCAAAAAATTTTCTTATTATTAATTCCAATGTAAAATATTGAATTATTAATGCCAATGTTAAATTTATTAATTATTATTATTATTATTATTATTATCATCATCATCATCATTATTATTATTAAGAAATATGAGAATTTGGATTAATTGAAATGGGAAGAGGTCATCACTAGAGATGACCATGGAAAGAGGACAGGAATGGGGAAGAGGTGGGAGGTCATCGATTGAGATGGCCTTGGAAAGTTGTCTGCTCGACGTTGTCGAAAATTTTGGATAAACAAATTTCTTACTGTTAAGATTAGGCTTTTTGGCAATTTACCCCATGTGATGTGCGTAGTGGGCAATTACCCCTCTGTTATATTGTCTAATACGCCCTCTAAAAATGGACGGTGTGCTTCTTTTACAAAAACATTGGGGATCCATCTTCCCTTCTATTTATCACGGGGGTAAATTGTAACACATGGGGTAATTTGCCAATAACTCGTTAAGATTACTTTTGAGGATAAATTATTCATAGATGAAACATTTTTTTCACCATGAGTAATATGTTCCTCTTTAATATATATATTTTGAAACTATTTTCCAGTTGATCAAACTGTAAAAGAGCTAACAGAAAGTGTGAAAGCGATGTTCATGTTATTACTTGTTTGGCATATTTGCAAATGCTAACACATACTATATATGCATTATTGGTCATTTGAATTCAAAATTACCTGATAGTCTTTAATTGATTTGTATGCCTTTGATTAACTAAGTTTTTAATCCCCTGCAGAAATCAAGAGGCAAAAGTCGCACGGGGCGTCGCTAGTGGGAAAGAAAGCGTCTTTACTGGCATTCAGCCTCCTCTTCCGAAAACGAGGAATGCTGGTTTCATAGTTTCCGGAATGAACTGAAATCATGCCATCGCCATAAGTGAACGTGACTACTATCTCTAGGCACCGAATTTTTCCAGCTGACACAATATTAAATTTCTTGTTTACTGCATTTCGGTTTTCGCTTATTGTACTCGTGTATGCTCTTTCCCATTCTCCGAATATCATGTCTTGGGACATTGTATTAATTAATACCCTCCAATTTTTTTTAGGTGTAGATTTAACATGAAATTATTCAATTTTCAATTTTTTATTAACTGAATTATGCGTATAACTTCTCCTGTCGCTGAAAAAGTTCGAGTGTTGAACTGTGTCGTTTGGCCAGTGCTACTCTGCACTCTGCAGTCAATCTTTTTAAATCTAGATAGTTGAGGCTATTGTGTATTTACTTTCAAATATCTGTGTGTTAATACATAAATCTTATTTCATTTGCGTAAGGTGAATCAAAGACGCATCTAAAGACACTTATAAAAATAAAATTTGAACTTTCAAACTATTAAAAAAATATGAGCATGATTTTAACAGAATGAACTTCATATAGATGATTAAAATATATACAAGGTAAATTGTACTCTTTAGGTCACATCGGGTTTTGCCTTTTGATACGATTAGCGAATCCTTAAATATTAAATGTAGTTCTTACGGGTGAAAATTATTTGTACCACAATTTTTGTACAACAATGGTGTATCACAAATAAATATTTGACACATGTATATGTGATAATTATAATAATTATCAAATATAAATGTGTCAACTACTTATTTGTGATACACCATTATGGTACAAAAATTGTGGTACAGAAGATCTTGTGCCAGTTCGTACTAGTTACTAGGTTATATGCAACGTTTTTTGAAACAATATACTCCCTCTGTACCATTATTTTTACTCCATTAGCTATAGTACCCGGTCAAACCTTTTAATTTTCTAAGTGACTTATCATCTTAAATTATTAACATTTTGTCGTATTAAACTTTTTAAATATTAATATACATAGTGTCATATGATAGTATCAAATTATTAGTTAAATATATTAATTAAATTATGCATTATAATTTTTTGAAATTTAGTCAACTTGACTGGTCAACGGTACCAAGGGATAAAAATTAATGGGACGGAGGGAGTATTAATTTTGGAACAATTTGTAATAGGATTTGACTCTTGCAACAGTGTTGGTAAGGGTAAGACAATAGATTTGGAGGATTTCAGTACAACACGAATTTTGGGAGGTTTATTTTATTCCTCTCTTAGTATTAATGCCTTTGTCCGGAGGAGATGGAAATAAAGTGGCTCGTGAATTAACATGTCTTTAGTTTAGAGATTCATATGTTTCAGATGAAATTTTTGTAAAGATTCTTAAAGTTTGGTACACAATTATTGTTCGGTTCACCGTGTATATATTTCATTGACATTGTAATTAGTCCAGGTTAGCGATCACTCAAACATTTGTTAACGCTCGATATTCGTCAAACATATTGACAGATTGATGAATTTTCAATTGCATCACTTTGATCGTCAAATGACCTGAGACGAACTACACCAAACAATAAAATTAATCAAATTAACAATTTGTAATGAAATTTAGTACAAAATATAAAATATAAAATCTAATATGATTTTGATAAGATTAGTTTGAATGTTATTTACTTGAAGCAAAAATTATCATGAATACATATTTGATACTAGACGTGATTAATATAATAATGTAAAAGCTCATGCGTTAGCTCAACTAGTCAAATACGATGCCAATAATGAATCTATTTTTCCTGATGTTATTTTCAAAGGTGTAATTTATGATTTTTCAATTCGTCATCGAGTCATAATATAATTTTTCTTCTTCTTAGGGCAAGTCCAATGCAAGTAAGCAAATGGGGATGCAAAGGTGTAACTGCCATTTTGTATAAATTTTCTTTGTGAAATTTTAACTCCAACGGGATAAGGAAAAGGGGATTCATTTTACATTTTTCAATTTCATATCCTATATTTACTTACTCTTGAAGAGAGAGAAATATGATATGCATATGGTAGTTATTGAGAAGAAATTAATTTGATTGGATAAAAATATTTAGTTAACAATAAAAACATTAATAAAGTGACATAGAAACTCAATTTACATGATCAAAATTGGAATGAATCAATTTAAATGAGTATGCAAATAGTTATTTATAAATGTATAATACATTATACATTCCCAAACATACAAACTACCATTGGACTTGCCCTTAAAATAAATTTATTTATCCTATGCACACAATTTTTTAACTGTCATATACATTACTAGTATGTAGGTCAAATAACAAAATACTAAATAAGAGTTATAATTTTATACCTTCAAAAGAAAAAAAAAATGAATTAGAAAAAACCAACCTAAAGCGAGTAAGCGACTGTCTCCCCCATGTACCATTGATCCAATTGCACCTGAAATCATTGTCCCATACTCCCATTCTTATGCACGACCACTCAGTCGGCTCACCTCTAACGTAGAAGGTTAGATTATTTTTTGCTTGTTTTCAAATTACAAGTTAGGGTTTCAGTATTTTAATTTTAGTTTCTAATATTTTTTAGATTGATCAATTGTTGATGCTTTTATGATTCCGACTTCTGAGACTGATAATGAGCTGATTGTTTGGATTGATAGGCCCTGATTTTTATTATACAATACACAGTAGCACAATTTTGGGTTTAATTGTTGATTTTGTTATCTAGGATATTCTGATTCAGATTTCTGAGTTTTTTTTGTTTTTGTTTTTGTTCTTTTTGGTATGCTGGCCTTGCTGTTTGAATTATTTTATAGATCCGGTACCGGAAAAAGCTGGTCGAGCAAACTGTTAATAGAATTTATGGTAGACCCAACTGGAAAGTTTCAGTTCAAGCTTATGGTTATCATATATATTGTATACCGGAAAGCGATTTTGTAATAACCAAATAATCTCTCCTGTATAAATATGTTGTTACATTATTTCAAATCAGTGCTTGTAATGCTGTGAAGTTCACTACAAAGTTAAAGATTTATTTCATATAGACCTTCTAAAATTTTGTATAGATTGAAATATCTTTATGTGAGTTCAATTTCGTTAATTATATAATTATGTTGAACTTAGTACTTTATCTAGACAATAGTAGACAATCATGCTTGATTAATGGGTTAACAAGACAAGACTCCTTGTTCAGACATCAGACAAAACTATAGTAAAAATGAAGAATACACTTAGTTTAATTAGAACATACATCTTTTAGTGGCTTCTTTAATTATTTCGTTCTTTTGGAAAACAATTATAGATGATTGACAATCAGTCACGAGATAGTTTCTTACATTTCTAGAATCTTGATACTTGATAGATCTTAAGAGGGTACCGCAGATGGCATGTTTATGAATGCCGTATGCTCATGAATAGTACTGCTGTATATTTTTTTATGTATGATACTATATGCTATCAATATGAACACAATTATCCATGGTTACTAGATCTGCTATACACTGGTGGATTTGATCTAATAAAACCAAGATCTCCCGGTCTAGTTTATTTGGTGTAGTTCATGTTTCACAACATAATTGTTGCAATCCGGATGTGGTTTAAAATTGGAAACTATGAGTTAAATATTGGTCTTCTTCTACTATAATCAATAAATGCAAATATAATTACTTTTCTATTAGGAGTATATCTACATTCTTTACAAACACGGTGTTCACACATTCTGCTGTGTTTGTATTTCCTTGTCAATATACACGCACAAACATATGTGTGTATGCATGTTCTATTACAAATAAAATGTTTCTGCTTTTACACTTCTCTTTATCCATACACAAATGTTTCAAACTGAAGAGATTAGTAAGCCTTAATTGATTATAAACCAAAAGGAAAAGAATAACTGAATGGAGTGACTGAAAGATTTTAATTTCATAGTCATCACAGAAAAGGAAAAGAATTTGAAATTTAAAGGCTCAACTAAATTTAAAAAAGAAAAGAAAAGAAGGTTCTACATTCACACGTGTCACTACACACGAACACAGACACACGAGAAATCCCTATATATATTGACACACAAATACACTCACCCACACCCACACCCACAAAAATTCTTCCGCCGCTCACATCAGTTTCTAGGTGAAAAGAACTAATATGGCGGACAAGAATTCTAAGGGCGGAGAAGTATAGAATCCAATCTCACGATTTTATATGATTTCAAATCTGATTAGTTCTCACACAGATCTCTGTTTTACATTTGCAGAAATCGGACGGAATAGACTGGGAAAAGAGTGAGTGGGACGCTGAATTCAATTGCTACCGGATCAACGGGGTGCTCTTTCCGGTTCCAATTCAGGCGGTTAGAATTCTTTCGCCTCCGCCTTCGCCTCTGGCATCGCCTCCGCCTTCGCCTCTGGCATCGCCTCCGCCTTCGCCTCTGCCATCGCCTCCGCCATCGCCTCCATCGTATCCCCCTCCGTCGACGCCCCCACTTCCCTCATCGCCGCCGACGCCTCCACTTCCCTCTTCGCCTCTGCCATCACGGAAAAAATCTCAGGAGGAGAAACAGGCATGCCTTATTTCTTTTTCTCCTTTTGTTCCACAAGCTCCTGAATTAGCCTTTTTTTATGACTTTATGTTAATTTTTCATGGTTTTCAATTTTTAGCAATTAAAACTAGATTTAATTTTGCATCATAGATTGTTCTGAAAATCTAGCAACATAGAGAAGCAATCTTGCCCTTATGGAATTTATATATACTATTGTACTCTTGCTAGATCTTACATGAATAGTATGTGATGTTGCTGGATTTTTTTGTGTGCGTTACTTATGAAGAAATAGAATTGATAATCTATATAAAAAGTGTCAATTTAAAATCAAATATAAGTTTATGAGATTAATATGAAAGAACTAACTTCATGTCAAAAAATAAATGGACTAGGACTTGTATGTTTTCGTTTTAAATTTTGTAGCTGTCTATGTTTGGGAAACCATCCTTTTGCTTTGGTTAGCATGTTCCAGGCTTTAGCCTTGACTAATTCCATCGGGCACAGTACTTGAGCATCTCTTGTAGCAGAGATCAAAAACAAGTTAGCCACATTGTGGGGACTAGTTCGTTCTTCAATACCCTACCCCCGTGTGTGAAAGCCTTCTTTTTTGCAAGATAAGAAATTTCATCAGACACATCTTCTTAATATATGTAACCACATTTCAGCAACTACATTCAGTAAAAAACCTTGAGGACCTTGACTGATTTTTTTTGCGTGCAGAGTCGAATCACCTTTGCAGCTGCAATATGCAAATTACTTATTCTTAATTTGTCTATCATGTACTTCTATATAAATTTGATTTGCAAATTTGCATTAGACCTTTAATAATTGCAAAAGATACCTCGGTTATTGAGGGTTACGAACTTAGTATTGGACCTTTTATCCTAAATTTTTTGACTCCTTTTATACTGAATTTGTTGTCCTCATTCCCCGGGTACTTAAAATTCATACCATGAACTATTTGAACTGGCACATTAGTGTGAAATAAGGACCCTAATTTTGGAGCGAAAATTAGCCGTGTTTCTCATTTGACACATACAGAAGCCTCTTTTGGATAATTATATAGTGCCCCCCTCACTTTCCATCCCCATGTACTTCTTAATATGTTTGTTCATTGAATTAAACAATACAAAAATTGACTTGTGGAAAAATTAATGTCTTCTTCCACCACTGGATAAACCAGTTGTAATTTGGATCACCAATGAACCTTTGGTCGATGACAACTGTGGTCCTGTTGATGGGAAGATTACAGATTAAACATGCAACACTATTCAGTCGAGGAAACCTGATCTCTTGCCTTAGGGTATCATATATAGTCGAGCAGAGCCAAGGGAAGCTTGTCCCGAAACTTGTTGCCCCAATTTATTAATCATTATTTCTGATTTGTCCTGTTATGCATTACATATAGCTGAGGTTGTATTTACAACTTGTACCCACAATATCTATTCTCTGAACTGTATATCTCACTTGTATGGCTACAGGAGGTTAAACAGAGGGAAGCAAATATGAATGAAGTAGAAGATTGCAATGAAAGGAGAACTTAAAAGTTTAAGTCCAATTTGAACAAATAGTATTTTTAATTTTGAAGCTTGCATGAAGATGCCAATAGGATAAAGGGTACAAGGATACTGTATATATCATGAACTTTTTTAGTGCCGACTGTTTTAAGTCATGTTGTTTTAATACTGAGAGATTCTAAATAATTATTTGCAAAGTTACTTTATGTTTCTTTTAGATTTAATGTGGTGATTAGTTATTGTGCTTACTATTACTTAGTTAACCTACTTATTCTTTTACCAATTTTACCCTTATTACTAATAATTGTCATTAATGCTAACATTATTTGATTAAAAGGGTAATATGCAATTTTTGTTTAAAAAAAGTGACTACTTATAATATTTCTTAATTTGTGTGTAATCCCTCAAACGACGAATAAAAACAAATGAAAGGAGTAAATTTAGAAAAAAAATGTGTGTGAAGATTTTGGATAATATTAAAAGCTAGTTTTGGTAAAGAAATAAATGATTGTTTGTAATTAATGACTAAAATTCTGAGAATGGAGCAGTATCGCTAGCCAGCCCTAGTCTATATTGAAAGAGGGAGAATATTTGTTCACTTCCCATTCTAGGTAAATGACAATTAAGGAATTAAAAGTTTACATAAATGACTTATTGACTTTAGAAGGGTAGATTAGAGAATGAGAAAAATCAACCTTTTTTTCTTAATTTGAAAATGGATTTTTTGCACTTTACACCCCCGAACATAGGAAATAGGCACTTTGTACCTTCTTTTATTTTCAAGCAAAAACTCAAGGGCAAAATAAGTAATTCAATTATAAATTTTTGGCACTTTACACCCCAAAAACTTGAGAAATTGACACTTTGCACTCCCAAAATAAAATTAGCCCTTATTACCCTCGAATTAAGAACAAATCATAAACTTGCACCCCCGAAAGGCCGAAACACAATAAATTGACAGTTTGTACCCCGAAACACAAAATTAACACTTAACTCTCTCAATTAAAAAAAAAAACTCAAACCCCTCATTTTCTTCGGCAACATCGACCATCGGGGTAAAAAAGATCTAAGGCAAAGTTGAACTTACCAATTTTTACTTATTCAATTGTTTTGCTTAGCACATTTAATTTATACAAGCTATAATTCATGGTTGTTAATTTGTTATATGAAATAATGATTCCAAATTCATGGTATTTAATTTGTATATATGTATATAAATATAGGTTGTTCAATCGGATTGGAAACTTACCTATTTTGCCTTATATTTTTTTCACCCGATGGTCAGCTTTGTCGGAAAAAATGAGGGGTTTGAGTTTTTTTTTCTAATTTGAGGGTGTTAAGTGTTAATTGTGTGTTTCGGGGTGCAATGTGTCCATTTATTGTGTTTTGGGGATGCAAGTTGCTAATTTGCTCTTAATTCGAGGGTGATAAGTGTTAATATTATTTTGAGGGTGCAAAGTGCCAATTTATCAAGTTTTGGGGGTGTAAAGTTTCAAATATTTATAATTGAATTACCTATTTTGCCCTTGAATTTTTGCCTAAATATAAAAGAGGGTGCAAAATGCTAAATCTAAGCTTCAAGGGTGCAAAGTGCCTATTTCCTATATTTCAAGGGTGCAAAGTGTAAAAAACCCTTTGAAAATAAAATAAGGAAAAAAAAAGAAAAAGAAAAAAAAAAGAAACTTTGAGTCTTCACTTCGCTGCACTCTATTTATATAGGTGAAAAAAATTGTTATGCACTCACATCACTACCGACTGCTGCTCACCTCTCCAAAATAAAAGGTTAGCTTTTTCTCAAATTATAAATTAGGGTTTCATTTTTTGATTTTGCGCTCCTATTATATTTGAGATCGAGCAATTCTAAATGTGTTTATGATTGTTTGGATTTATAATCCGATGTTTGTTTGGATTGATGAGCCCTGATCCACATTAAACAATATTCAGTAACAAAAATTTGGGTTTACTTGTTATATTCTTTTTAGGATATTCTGACTATGATTTCTGATTTTATTTTCGCGGTTTGAATTATTTTATAAAGCTGGAACCGGAAAATTTTATCCGGAGTAAATGGTTACCAATGTTGGAAACGTATAGAACCAAATCTCACAGTTTTATATGATTTCAAATCTGATTACTCACACAGATATCTGTTTCACTTTTGTAGAATTTGGCCGAGATTGACTGGGTCAAGAGTGAGTGGGACGAGGAATGTAATTGCTTTTGGATCCATGGGATAATCTATCCATTTCCGCTTCAGGCTGTTAGAATCATTTTGCCTCATGCGCCTCTGCAATTAACTACATTATCTCCGCCTCCACCATCGCCTCCACCATCACGGCAAAGGCATGTCTTATTTCTTTTTCACCTTTTGTTCCACACGATTATTAGGGGTTAAATATGAATTAATTTATTCAAAATTCGGCAAAAATTGGTACATTGAAATCTTTTTCGAGTTGAGTTCATTATGTTATGAAATTAAGCTTCGAGAATATGATAAGATAATTTTCTAAGCTCGTTGCGATCTCGATTAAGTAATTGAAAATAGAAGTTATATGAAAAATCATTTGAGTTCAGATCATTTGAAATTAAAGCCAAATCTAAGCACACATTTAAGCAAAAAGTTCAAACCAAACTTAAATAAATTATTTTTCTAGTCTACTTAGTATTTTCATGTTTAAGATGAAGATTTTTCGGATACACTCAATATGTTTATATGAATTAATTTATTAGGGCTTTAGGCTAAAGCCTGGAACATGCTATCCAAAGCAAAATGATGGTTTCCCAAACATAGACAACTACAAAATTTAAAACGAGAACAAAAAAATCCTAGTCTATTTATTTCTTGACATGAAGTTACTTCTTTCATATTAATCATAAACTTATATTTGATTTTAAATAGATACTTTTCATATAAAATTATCAATTCTATTTCTTCAGAAGGAACGCAATAAAACAAAATAAAATCCATCAACATCACAGGGTATTAATGTAAGATCGAGCAAGAGTGCAATAGTATATATTAATTCCATAGGGGCTATATTGCTTCTCTATGTTGCTAGATTTTCAGAACAATCTATGATGCAAAAATAAATCTAGTTTTGATTTCAAAAAATTGGAAAACAAGAAAAATTTACATGAAGTCATAAATAAAGGCTAATTCAGGAGCTTGTGGAACAGAATGAGATAAAGGAATAAGGCATGCCTGTTTCTCCTCCTGAGATTTTTTCCGTGATGGCAGAGGCGACGAGGGAAGTGGAGGCATCGGCGGCGATGAGGGAAGGGGGGGCGTCGGCGGAGTGGGATACGATGGAGGCGATGGCGGAGGCGAAAGAATTCTAACCGCCTGAATTGGAACCGGAAAGAGCACCCCGTTGATCCGATAGCAATTAAATTCAGCGTCCCACTCACTTTTTTCCAGTCTATCCCATCTGATTTATGCAAAAGTAAAACAGAGATTTGTGTGATAACTAATCATATTTGAAATCATATAAAATCGTGATATTGAATTCTATACTTCTCCGCCATTGGAATTCTTTTCTGCCACATTCTTTTCACCTAGAAACTGATGTGAGCGGCGGAAGAATTTTTTTGGGTGTGGGTGTGGGTGTGGGTGAGTGTATTTGTGTGTCTATATATACAAGGGTTTCTCGTGTGTCTGTGTGCGTGTGTTGTGACAGGTGTGAATGTAGAACTGTCTTTTCTTTTCTTTCTTTAAACTTAGTTGAGCCTTTAAATTTCAGATTCTTTTTCTTTTCTGTGATGACTATGAAATTAAAATCTTTCAGTCACTCCATTCAAATATAAATATTAGTAACATTTTAATTTCATAGTCATCACAGAAAAGAAAAATAATCTGAAATTTAAAGGCTCAACTAAATTTTAAAAAAGAAAAGAAAATAAGGTTCTACATTCACACGTGTCACTACACACGAACACAGACACAAGAGAAATCCCGGTATATATTGACACAAAAATACACTCACCCACACCCACAAAAATTCTTCCTCCGCTCACATCAGTTGCTAGGTGAAAAGAATTAATATGGCAAACAAAAATTCCATTGGCGGAGAACTATAGAATCCAATCTCACGATTCTATATGATTTCAAATCTGAGTCGTTCATAAGGATCTCTGTTTTACTTTTGCAGAAGTTGGACGGAATAGACTGAGAAAAGAGTGAGTGGGACGCTGAATATAATTGTTATCGGATCAACGGGTTGCTCTTTCCAGTTCCAATTCAGGCTGTTAGAATACTTTCGCCTCCATCATCTCCACCACTACCATTGTATCCCCCTCCGCCGACGCCTCCACTTCCCTCATCGCCTCCTCCGACGTCTCCACTTCCCTCGTCGCCTCTGCCAACACGGAAAAAATCTCAGGAGGAGAAACATGCATGCCTTATTTCTTCTTCTCCTTTTATTCCACAAGCTCCTGAATTAGCCTTTGTTTATGACTTTATGTTTATTTTTTCGTTTTTCAATTTTTAGCAATTAAAACTAGATTTATTTTTGTATCATAAATTGTTCTGAAAATTTATCAACTTAGAGAAGCAATCTTACCCTTATGGAATTTATATATACTATTGCACTCTTTCTCGATCTTACATTAATAGCCTGTGATGTTGCTAGATTCTTTTTTTTTTTTTTTTTTTTTTTTTTTTAATGTCCGTTACCTCTAAAGAAATAGAATTTGATAATTTATTTGAAAAATATATATTTAAAATCAAAGTTTATGACATTTATATAAAAGAACTAACTTCATGTCAAAAAATAAATAGACTAGGACTTGTATGTTTTCGTTTTTGTAGCTGTCTATGTTTTGGAAACCATTCTTTTGCTTTGGTTAGCTTGGATCCAGGCTTTAGCCTTGACTAATTCCATCAGGCACACTACTTGAGCACCTCTCATAGCAGAGATAAAAAACAAGATATCCACATTGTGGGGACTAGTTCGTTCTACAATACCCAACCCCCGTGTGTTAAAGCCTTCTTTTTTTTGCAAGATAAGAAATTGCATCAAGCACATCTTCTTAATGTATGTAGCCACATTTCAGTAAAAATCCTTGAGGCCCTTAACTGATTTTTTTGGGTTCAAGTGTGCAGAGAGTCGAGTCACCTATCTGCAGGTGCAATATGCAAATTACTTATTCTTAGTTTGTCTATCATGTATTCCAAAGCAAATTTGCATTAGACCTTTAATGTTTTGTAATTGCAAAAAATACATTGGTTATTGGGGGTTGCTAACTTAGTATTGGACCTTCTCCTAAGGTTTTCGACTCCTTTTCTACTGAATTCGTTGTCCTCAATCCCCGGGTACTTAAAACTCACACCATGAACTATTTGAACAGGCACATTAGTGTGAAATAAGGACCCTAATTTTGGAACGAAAATTAACCATCTTTCTCATTTGACACATACAGAAGCCTTTTTTGGATAATTAAATAGTGCCCCTCTCACTTTCCATCCCCATGTACTTCTTAATATGTTTGTCCATTGAATTAAAGAATACAAAAACTAACTTGTGGAAAAATTAATGCATGGTTGGATAAACCAGTTGTAATTTGGCTCACCAATGAACCTTTGGTCGTTGATGGGAAGATTACAAATTAAACATGCAACATTATCAAATATAAATTACTATTCCAATCGAGGGAACCTGACCTCTCGCCATAGGGTATCATATTTAGTCAAGCAGAGCCAAGGGAAGCTTGTCCCGAAACTTGTTGCCCTAAATTATTAATCATTGTTTCTGAAATCTTCTTTTCCTGTTATGCATTACATATAGCTGAGGTTGTATTTACACATTGTACTAACAATATCTTTTCTCTGAACTGTATATCTAACTTTTATGGTTACAGGAGGTAAAAAAGGAGGAAGCAAGTATGAATGAAGTAGAAGATTGCAACCAAAGGAGAACTAAAAAGGTTAAGTCCAATTTGGACTAATAGAATTTTTAATTTTGAAGCTTGCATGAAGATGCCAATAGGATAAAGGGTACAAGGAGACTGTACCCTGCAACTGGAAACTCTGGAAGCAGTAATAGTGGTGGGTGGTAAACAGTGGCAAACTAAAGTGTGGGGGTAAAGTAGGGCCACCAACCCCTTCCCTCATTTTCTTGATATATTAAAAATAAAAGATTTTACCTACATAAACTATCTAAATTATGTCTTTGTTTATGCCAAATGTTTCCAGTCTAGCTACAACTTTTGCCATAGTAAGTCCTGTTGTTTTTATACTGAGAGAATCTAAGTTACTATTCTTACTTGTAGTTGCAAAGTTATTTTATGTTTCTTTTAAGTTTAATGTGTTGATTAGTTGTTGTGCTTATTATTTCTTAGCTGACCTACTTATTGTTTAAGAGAAAAAGTTAATTTATTGTATATGGGGTGTAGACATTGAAGGAAATAGCATTTGCATGAGATTAATTATGTATAACTGTTGAAAGATTTTGATGAAGTAGGTGTGATAATGTGGTAATTGAACTTATTGTTTATAACTTATGTATAACAATTTCTTAGTTGACCTACTTATTGTTTAAGGGACCGTGTTTTTTATATCGATTAGCATACAACCATTTGTAAGCATAGAATAACTAAAGAGGAGCTGGGGAATGAGACATAAAAGGAGAGTCATACATGATCATGAGACTTTTAGCATGAAGGATACATGAAGCATAGTTGATGATGATCAGGTGATTGGATTTGTTAGGAATGTAGCCTTAAGGCTCTTCATGACGATGCACATACTTGTATAATTTATTTATAATTATTTTCTTGATCAAAAAATTTAGGATATGCTCATGCTGGCTATTCCTGCTTTGTTTCTTAGTTTTACATAAAAAATAGGAGTCATGGTTTACAGACTCGGTGATTGCATTAATTTCTGTGTTTTACATGCAACTTGTCTATTCTTTTTCTTTTGATTAAGCTTACAATGTGGTATTAATTGCTTTCACAAATGATTCTGTAGGTGGAAAGCATTCATCAGTACATTGAATCCATGAAGACAGCATATCTAGCTGACCAGCGTCACGGAGGGGATGGGAACAATCCATTTCTTGAGGCTGATCGCCGAGAGACAACCAAGCTGGAGGCTGCTTCTAGAAGGGTACACCCAACTTTGCATTTACCAGCAGTTTCACAACCGACAACACAAATTACTGGACCTTTTGCCAGCTCAGCAGCACCTAGAGCATCAACTGCAACAAATACTCCTCACTCTTGTTTTGAAACCATTTTCCAGAAAGCGTGAAAGCGATGTTGATGTTATTACTTGTTTGTCATATTTGCAAATGTTAAGACATACTATATATGCATTATTGGTCATTTGAATTCAAAATTACCTGATGGTCTTAATTGATTTGTATGCCTTTGATTCACTAAGTTTTTAATCATCCCCTGCAGAAATCAAGAGGCAAAAGTCGCACGGGGCGTCGCTAGTGGGAAAGAAAGCGTTTTTACTGTCATCCAGCCTCCTCTTCCAAAAACGAGGAATGCTGGTTTCTTAGTTTCCAGAATTAACTGAAATCATGCCATCGCCACAAGTGAACGTGACTACTATCTCTAGGCACATAATTTTTCCAGCTGACACAAAATTAAATTTCTTGTTTACTGCATTTCGGTTTTAGCTTATTGTACTCGTGTATGCCCTTTCCCATTCTCCGAATATCATGTCTTGGGACATTGTATTAATTAATACCCTCCAATTTTTTTAGGAGTAGATTTAACATGAAATTATTCAATTTTCAATTTTTTATTAACTGAATTATGCGTATAACTTCTCTTGTCGCTGAAAAAGTTTAAGTGTTGAACTGTGTTGTTTGGCCAGTGCTACTCTGCGCAGTCAATCTTTTTAAATCTAGATAGTTGAGGCTATTGTGTATTTACTTTCAAATATCTGTTTGTTAATACATAAATCTTATTTCATTTGCGTATTTGAATCAAAGACGCATCTAAAGACACTTATAAAAATAAAATTTGAACTTTCAAACTATTAAAAAAATATGAGCATGATTTTAACAGAATGAACTTCATATAGATGATTACAATATATATAAGGTAAATTGTACTCTTTAGGTCACATCGGGTTTTGCCTTTTGATACAATTAGCCAATCCTTAAATATTAAACGTAGTTCTTACTTGTTACTAGGTTATATGCAACATTTTTTGAAACAATATATTAATTTTGGAACAATTTGTAATAGGATTTGACTCTTGCAACAGTTGATCAAACTGTAAAAGAACTAACAGAAAGCGTGAAAGCGATGTTGATGTTATTACTTGTTTGGCATATTTGCAAATGTTAATACATACTATTTATATATATATATATATATATATATATATATATATATATATATATATATATATATATATATATATATATATATATATATTTTTTTTTTTTTTAATAAATATTAAATATATTTTAATAAATATTAAAATTATTAAATATTTTAAATTAAATTATTTATTATTTAATATTTTAATAAATATTAAATAGTTTTAAATTATATAATTTATTATTTTAATAAATATTAAATATATTAATTATATTATATAATTTTATATTTCAAAAGAATATGTTTTCTTAATTTTTGTGATATTTATGTTAATGTAAAAAGAATATTTATTTAATTTATTAATATTGTTTATAAATTAAATTAGTTATTTAAATAAAATAAGTAAAATTTTCTAAATTGGTCAGCACGTGGTCTTATTCGAGTCAATTTGGAAATTTGGCAACAATGTGGACTAAAATAGTCACTAAATTTATAGATGTGGGGCTTTTTTGGTAACCTGAAAAAAATTATCAGTCACCCAAAATTGCAATTCTACCCCCAAATTCAGATTTAAAATTTTCTAAATTGGTCAACACGTGGTCTTATTCGAGTAAATTTGGAAATTTGGCAACAATATGGACTAAACCGTCACTAAATTTGGAGATGTGGGGCTTTTTTGGTAACCTGAAATGTTATGGGGTTAAAATATCAGTCAACATAAGTTATGGTATCAAATGTGTAAAGTTTTAACGGCGACGTGACATTCTCGTGACAGTTCCGTTTCCAATTTGAAGGAAGTATTTAATGTGCAAAGTTGATTTGAGTTATGGTATCAAATGTGTCGGTATAAAAAGTTGTGGTATCAAATCCCTAAAGTAGGTAGAATTATGGTATCAAAAGTAAAATTCTCTCTATAAAATTCTCAGGGAGTAAGAGTTTGAGTACTCTAGATTAACCACTTGACTATCAGACTCACATAAACAATGCACCAACATCTACTAGAATTGTTAACTCTCGATATAAATATTGATAGATCGAGATTTTTTCACTAGCATCACTTTGATCGTCAAATGACTTTAGACAAACTACACAAAACAATAAAATTAATTAAATTAATTTGTAATGAAATTTAGTACAAAATATAAATATAAAATCTAAGAAGATTTTGATAAGATTAGTTTCAATATTATTTCTTGAAGCAAAAATTATCATGAATACATATTTGATACTAGACGTGATTAATATAATAATGTAATAGCTCATATGTTAGCTCAACTAGTCATGTACGATTATCTATTTCTCCTAATATTATTTTCAAAGGTGTAATTTATGATTTTTCAATTCGTCATTGATTCATAATATATTTTTTCTTCTTCTTAAAATAAATTTATTTATCCTATGCACACAATTTTTTAACTGTCATATATATTTAGGGCTGTCAATGGGGCGGATTTCAATTCGGATCCGTCCGAATTCGGTCCGATTTATTAGGATAATTGTCCGATTAGAGATTCGATGGACTTGATCCAATTATAAAGATCCAAAATCCGAAACTCATGGAGCGAATATGGATTTAGATCGATCCGATCCGTTAAAGATCCGTATCCGACAACAAATAAAAAGAAAGATATATACACAAAATGATTTATAAAAATAATTATCATTAATAATATTTCAACGTCAATTTAAGAATATAGTAATTTATAATTCGCTTATAAATTTATTTAAACCAATATATTCATTCTACAAATATGAATATAGTAAATAAACTTTGAAAATGTGAGCTAAAATTAAATAAAATTGAAAAAATAATAAACTTGTTTTAGGAAAAAATATTAATTTAACTTTTTAAATACAAATTTATTGGATTCGAAAAATATCCGACATCCGGCCAAATCCGACCAAGGTCCGTTGGATTAAAAAAATCGAGATCTGAGCACAATCCGAATTCAACAGGATTCGATCCGATATAAATGGAGTCGGATCTGGACGAGCCTAATCCGACCAGAATCCGCCCCATTGACACCAATATAATATTCCTAGTCTGTAGGTCAAATAATAAAAAATAAATAAGAGTTATAATTATATACCTTCAAAAAGAAAAAAAAATTGAATTAGAAAAAACCAACCTTGAGCGACTGTCTCCCCCATGTACCATTGATCCATTAGCACCTGAAATCCTTGTCCCATTCTTATGCACGACCACTCAGTCGGTTACTACTGATCACCTCTAACGTAGAAGGTTAGATTATTTTTTGCTTGTTTTCAAATTACAAGTTAGGGTTTCAGTAATTTAAATTTGAGTTTCTAATATTTTTTAGATTGAGCAATTGTTGATGCGTTTATGATTCCGACTTCTGAGACTTATAATGAGCTGATTATTTGGATTGATAGGCCCTGATTTTTATTTTACAATACACAGTGGCACAATTTTGGGTTTAATTGTTGATTCTGTTTTCTAGGATATTCTGATTTCTGAGTTTTTTTTGTTTTTGTTCTTTTTGGTATGCTTGCCTTGCTGTTTGAATTATTTTATAGATCCGGTACCGGAAAAAGCTGGTCGAGCAAACTGTTAATAGAATTTATGGTAGACCAAACTGGAAAGTTTCAGTTCAAGCTAATGGTTATCATATATATTGTATACCGGAAAGCGATTTTGTAATAACCAAATAATCTCTCCTGTAAATATGTTGTTACATTATTTCAAATCAGTGCTTGTAATGCTGTGAAGTTCACTACACAGTTAAAGATTTGTTTCTTATAGACCTTATAAAATTTTGTATAGATTGAATATCTTTCTGTAAGTTCAAGTTCGTTAATTATATAATTATGTTGAACTTAGTACTTTATCTAGACAATAGTAGACAATCATGCTTGATTAATGGGGTAACAAGACAAGACTCCTTGTTCAGACATCAGACAAAACTATAGTAAAAATGAAGAATACACTTAGTTTAATTAGAACATACATCTTTTAGTGGCTTCTTTAATTTTTTCGTTCTTTTGGAAAACAATTGTTAGATGATTGACAATCAATCACGAGATAGTTTCTTACATTTCTAGAATCTTGATACTTGATAGATCTTAAGAGAACACCGCAGATGGCATTTATGAATGCCGTATGCTCATGAATAGTACTGCTGTATATTTTTTTATGTATGATACTATATGCTATTAATGTCAACACAATTATCCATGGTTACTAGATCTGCTATACACTGGTGGATTTGATCTAATAAAACCAAAATCTCCCGGTCTAGTTTATTTGGTGTAGTTCATGTTTCACAACATAATTGTTGCAATCTTGATGTGGTTTAAAATTGGAAACTATAAGTTAAATATTGGTCTTCTTCTACTATAACTAATAAATGAAAATATAAAGGGAAATTTACCTAGACACCCCCTGGGTTTAGGTCTAATTACAGGAACTTACCCCGTTGTTTGAAAAATTACCTAGACACCCCATCTGGCAAAACAGTATTACAAGGTGACCCCTTACGGCGTCAATTTTTAACGGCAGAGGATGACGTCATCAATTTATTTTAATGTTTTTCCAATTTTGCCCTCGATCAACTTTTTTGAAATGTTGACTTTTTTTTAGTTTACATATATACCCTCAAGGGGTGTATTTGTGACTTATTTTATGTTAGAGGGGGTGTATTTGTAATATTTTTTATTTACGGGGGGTGTATTTATAATAATTCAAACAGGGACATTTTTTTGAAAAATTTGTAATGTAATGCAAAATATAATGTATTTTCCCATCAATGTAATATTCCATCCTATTATAATGCAATGCATATGTGTTCAATCCAATGCAACTATTTTACACCAATAACAATCCACCAATCCACCAAAACTTGCAAAATACGAATCAAAATACAAATCAACTATTTTCCAATACTAATTTAGATCAAATCTGGATACAAAAATAGCAATCCACCAACACTTGCAAATCAAAAACTTAGATTACCAAAAACACCAAAATATCAACCTAAAAAGGCCAATATTTGCATTTTTTCATCAAACTACCAACTTTCCAGCACATGAAAACATGCAAATGTTAGCATTTTTTCATCAAACTACCACAAAAAACCTATCAATCATTCCAGTAGATCATAACAAAATATATCAAAACACACCCAAGTATCACAAATCCAAAAACACCCAAATATATCAATCATTTATGCCCCCTTTTGCAGAAGTAATAGTCTTTGGAGGAGCTGAGCATGATACAGTAGCAATACAACTTCTAGTCCTTGGAGGAGCTGAATATGATACATTTAGAGCAGTAGAACTTCTTGTCTGTCTGGGGCAGCATTAGTTGATGCCTCAGTTTGCCTCTTCTTTCCAGTACCCTGTGAAGGGTCTTTTGATGCATTTTTCCTCTTCTTTCCAGTACCCTAATCATAATAATTGAAATAAGGATTATCATTCCAATATAAAAAAAAAATTGATTCAAATGTACCTTCTGGGAAACTGGACTTGCATTTACAGTTGCATCACCACTAGAATTTGCATTGCCAGCATTTACAGTTGCATCCTGTAAACAAAAAAATGCAAATTATGAGATGAAACCCAATATGAAGATTTAACCATAACAAAAAAAAATAACTTACATTTTGTGCTATCTTTGCCTTTCATTTTCCCTTTTGTGATGTCTCTTTCTGTTTTGGTAAGATTGGTGTTTCTACGCATGTTTTCAAGCTCCTCATCACTGGAGTCTATATCATCAACTGTGAAATCACCAGGCCTTACATAACCATTATCATCAGATTGATAATTATTCATACAATCCTCACTCCCCTCTTCCTCAACTTCAACCTCTAACTTCTTTGGTACATAGAGCATCAAGCTATCCCCATAATTCTGTAACTTAGAATTTAGTTGGTTTTCTCTAACAGGGTTGTTAGAAGTTTGAAAAATAGGCTGCATTTATAGAATAAAAATTGGACAGCTGAACTATATAATATACTATTGAGTTTATTATATAGAGTAATTAATTATTGCTTATAAGTTATTTACAAATCATTAATTCAGTCCAGTCCAGTCCAAACGAAACTCCTATATAGTACGTACTCCACCAATAGCAATAGCATTTG
The DNA here is from genome assembly GCA_003313485.2 of Penstemon barbatus. NCBI lineage: Eukaryota > Viridiplantae > Streptophyta > Magnoliopsida > Lamiales > Plantaginaceae > Penstemon > Penstemon barbatus. The sequence goes on from CM064880.1 coordinate 65,320,835, forward strand.
AATCACAATGTAATCGTGTAGAATATATATATTTCACCCAATCTAAACAAGAATTAATAATTAATTGTTTGTTTCCAACCCCAACAGAATGCCGCACTCTCAAAAGGCCAAAAAAATTCCATTTCCGCCAGAAATTAATTAAACTGATAATTTCATCATCACAGTATAAAAGGGGTAAAAACAATTTTCTTAGCTTTTTTGGAAAACTTTTTCATAATGCAAATTAATAATGGTACTGGGTTTGAAGAAGAGAACAAAAGTAAAGAGAGAAAGTGCACAGCAGAAGCAATACAAATCAGCCATATTTTTAGAATAAGAATAAAAATACATTCAAAAACCCCCCAAAAATTCTTTTTGTGTTCACAAGAAAATAGGGGAGAAACAAGAGAGATAAACTAGCGAAAACAACCCATATTTGGAGAAGAAATCGATGAACAAAAATGAAATTTTTTTTTTGAAAACCCTAAAAATCGTACTGCTTCATGCGAAAGAGGGAGAAATTTACCTGGGTTCTTTCATTTGTGCACCGCGAACCGGAGAGAATGAAGAAACCACGACCAATTTGCAATTTTAATGGCCAATTGTGGGAGAATTTTGGATGGGTGAGAATAGTGGAAGAGAGCGATCGGGAAGAGAGAGAGAGAGAGGTGTGGAAGAGACCTTGTTTGGTTATGAGAGGATACAAATAAAAGGGATATAAGGAGGGTATTTTAGTCTCTTCCTACTTGATTATATTAATTATTTTTTTTCTTAGAAAATTCAGGGGTATTTAAGTCATTTTATAATTTCCGTTAAAATTGACTAACTGCGGTTAAGTCAAGGGGGTGTCTTGGTAATTTTTCAAACAACGGGGTAAAATACTGTAATTAGGCCTAAACCCAGGGGGTATGTAGGTAAATTTCCCAAATATAAATACTTGTTTATTAGGAGTATATCTACATTCTTTACAAACACGGTGTTCACACATTGTGTTGTGTTTGTATTTCCTTGTCAATATACACGCACAAACATATGTGTGTATGCATGTTCTATTACAAATAAGATGTTTCTGCTTTTACACTTCTCTTTGTCTATACACAAATGTTTCAAACGGAAGAGATTAGTAAGCCTTAATTGATTATAAACCAAAAGGAAAAGAATAATTGAATGGAGTGACTGAAAGATTTTAATTTCATAGTCATCACAGAAAAGAAAAAGAATTTGAAATTTAAAGGCTCAACTAAATTTAAAAAAAAAAAGAAAATAAGGTTCTAGATTCACACGTGTCACTACACACGAACACAGACACACGAGAAATCCCTGTATATATTGACACACAAATACACTCACCCACACCCACACCCACAAAAATTCTTCCGCCGCTCACATCAGTTTTAGGTGAAAAGAACTAATATGGCGGACAAGAATTCTAAGGGCGGAGAAGTATAGAATCCAATCTCACGATTTTATATGATTTCAAATCTGATTAGTTCTCACACAGATCTCTGTTTTACTTTTGCAGAAATCGGACAGAATAGACTGGAAAAAGAGGGTGTGGGACGCTGATTTTAATTGCTATCGGATCAACGAGGTGCTATTTCCGATTCCAATTCAGGCGGTGCCATCGCCTCCATCGTGTCCCCCTCCGCCGACGCCCCCACTTCCCTCATCGCCGCCGACGCCACCACTTCCCTCGTCGCCTCTGCCATCACGGAATAAATCTCAGGAGGAGAAACAGGCATGCCTTATTTCTTTTTCTCCTTTTGTTCCACAAGCTCCTGAATTAGTATTTATTTATGACTTTATGTTAATTTTTCATGGTTTTCAATTTTTAGCAATTAAAACTAGATTTACTTTTGCATCATAGATTGTTCTGGAAATCTAGCAACATAGAGAAGCAATCTTGCCCTCATTGAATTTATATATACTATTGCACTCTTGCTCGATCTTACATTAATAGCATGTGATGTTGCTGGATTTTTTTTTTTTTTTGTGAGTTACTTCTGAAGAAATAGAATTGATAATCTATATGAAAAGTGTCAATTTAAAATCAAATATAAGTTTATGAGATTAATATGAAAGAACTAACTTCATGTCAAAAAATAAATGGACTAGGACTTGTATGTTTTCATTTTAAATTTTGTAGCTGTCTATGTTTGGGAAACCATCCTTTTGCTTTGGTTAGCATGTTCCAGGCTTTAGCCTTGACTAATTCCATCGGGCACAGTACTTGAGCACCAGTGTAGTTAGTATCGCACGTATCGCGATACGATACGTGCGATACGATACGATACAGACCCAAAACGATACGACTCGGTTAGTGTATCGTTTTTGCTCATGTATCGGTTTGTATCGGAACGATACGATTCGGTATCGCACGTATCGCGAGTCCAAAGCGATACGTGCGATACTTGTTTTTAACCGGTTTTACACCTGAACCGGGTCGGATCGGTTCTGACCCGACCGAACCGGGTCAGGGCCAACTTTTAAAAAAAAAAAAAAATTTCTGCTGCTGTTAAACAGTAGCAGTACAGCAGAAAAAAAAAGAAAGAAACTTGGAGACGTTGTTACGATTCTTTCCCAATTGAAACCCTTCTTCTTTAATTGATTTCTTCTTCAAGTTTTCCTTCAATTATCTATCAAAATCATTAATTAGTAACTCAAGAAACTCTTAGAACCTTGATTAGGTAATAGATATCTCACTTTATATGGGTTTTTGGAAGAAGGAAAAAAGTGTGGATCTTGTGCTATTGTGGGCGATTCTTGTGGGGTCCTTATGTGATTAGCTCGATTCCAACACGATACCAAATGGGTTTGTGCAATTCTAATTGATTCCTTCAATTTTAGCTTGGTTTTGTGCTTGAACCTTGAGGTATTACTTTGGTTTTTTAGCTTAGTATATATATTTTGGTTTTATTTTGTGAATCCTATTGTTTGATTTTGTTTTATGGCTTCAAAGTTGAAACTTGGAACTTGGTTTTAGTTTGAAATGATTTGTTTGACTTTAAAATGTTAAGTTTATGTCTTGTAATTATTTTTTTTAATGTAGGGAATATATTTTATAATATTTTTAACAAAGTATCATGTATCTTACGATACACGATACGTATCTCGATACGATTCGATACGAATGGAAAACGATACGCGATACGATACACGGTTTGATAACCTTGTTGAGCACCTCTCATAGCAGAGATCAAAAACAAGTTAGCCACGTTGTGGGGACTAGTTCTTTCTACAATACCCTACCCCCGTGTGTGAGAGCCTTCTTTTTTGCAAGATAAGAAATTGCATCAGACACATCTTCTTAATGTATGTAACCACATTTCAGCAACTACATTCAGTAAAAATCCTTGAGTACCTTGACTGATTTTTTTGCGTGCAGAGAGTCGAATCACCTTTGCAGGTGCAATATGCAAATTACTTATTCTTAATTTGTCTATCATGTACTTCTATATAAATTTGCTTTGCAAATTTGCATTAGACCTTTAATGGTTTGTAATTGCAAAAAATACATCGGTTATTGAGGGTTACTAACTTAGTATTGGACCTTTTTTCCTAAATTTTTTTGACTCCTTTTATACTGAATTTGTTGTCCTCAATCCCCGGGTACATAAAATTCATACCATGAACTATTTGAACTGGCACATTAGTGTGAAATAAGGACCCTAATTTTGGAGCGAAAACTAGCCGTGTTTCTCATTTGACACATACAGAAGCCTTTTTTGGATAATTATGTAGTGCCCCCCTCACTTTCCATCCCCATGTACTTCTCAATATGTTTGTTCATTGAATTAAACAATACAAAACTGACTTGTGGAAAAATTAATGTCTTCTTCCACCACTGGATAAACCAGTTGTAATTTGGATCACCAATGAACCTTTGGTCGATGACAAATGTGGTCCTGTTGATGGGAAGATTACAGATTAAACATGCAACACTATTCAGTCGAGGAAACCTGATCTCTTGCCTTAGGGTATCATATTTAGTCGAGCAGAGCCAAGGGAAGCTTGTCCCGAAACTTGTTGCCCCAATTTATTAATCATTATTTCTGATTTGTCCTGTTATGCATTACATATAGCTGAGGTTGTATTTACAACTTGTACCCACAATATCTATTCTCTGAACTGTATATCTCACTTGTATGGCTACAGGAGGTTAAACAGAGGGAAGCAAATATGAATGAAGTAGAAGATTGCAACGAAAGGAGAACTAAAAAGTTTAAGTCCAATTTGAACAAATAGATTGCAACTGGAACCTCTGGAAGCGGCAATAGTGGTGGGATTTTACCTCCATAAACTATCTATATTATGAACTTTTCTAGTGCCGGCTGTTTTAAGTCATGTTGTTTTAATACTGAGAGATTCTAAATTATTAGTTGCAAAGTTACTTTATGTTTCTTTTAGATTTAATGTGGTGATTAGTTGTTGTGCTTACGATTTCTTAGTTAACCTACTTATTCTTTTACCAATTTTACCCTTATTACTAATAATTGTCATTAATGCTATTATTATTTGATTAAAAGGGTAATATGCAATTTTTGTTTAAAAAAAGTGACTATTTATAATATTTCTTAATTTGTGTGTAATCCTTCAAACGACGAATAAAAAAAAATGAAAGGAGTAAATTTAGAAAAAAATGTGTGTGAAGTTTTTGGAGAATATTAAAAGCTAGTTTTGGTAAAGAAATAAATGATTGTTTGTAATTAATGACTAAGATTCTGAGAATGGAGCAGTATCGCTAGCCAGCCTAGTCTATATTGAAAGAGGGAGAATATTTGTTCACTTCCCATTCTAAGTAAATGACAATTAAGGAATTAAAAGTTTACATAATTGACTTATTGACTTTAAAAGGGTAAATTAGAGAATGAGAAAAATCAACCTTTTTTTCTTAATTTGAAAATGGATTTTTTGCACTTTACACCCCCGAACATAGAAAATAGGCACTTTGCATCTTCTTTTATTTTCAAGCAAAAACTCAAGGGCAAAATAAGTAATTCAATTATAAATCTTTGGCACTTTACACCCCCAAAACTTAAGAAATTGACAGTTTGCACTCCTAAAATAAAATTAGCCCTTATTACCATCGAATTAAGAACAAATCAGAAACTTGCACCCCGAAACACAATAAATTGACAGTTTGTACCCCGAAACATAAAATTAACACTTAACTCTCTCAATTAAAAAAAAAACTCAAACACCTCATTTTCTTCGGCAACATCGACCATCGGGGTAAAAAGAATCTAAGGCAAAGTTGAACTTACCAATTTTTACTTATTCAATTGTTTTGCTTAGCACATTTAATTTGTACAAGCTATAATTCATGGTCGTTAATTTGTTATATGATATAATGTTTCCAAATTCATGGTATTTAATTTGTATATATGTATATAAATATAGGTTGTTCAATCGGATTGGAAACTTACCTATTTTGCCTTAGCTTTTTTTCACCTGATGGTCAGCTTTGTCGGAAAAAATGAGGGGTTTGAGTTTTTTTCTAATTTGAGGGTGTTAAGTGTTAATTATGTGTTTCGGGGTGCAATGTGTCCATTTATTGCGTTTTGGGGATGCAAGTTGCTAATTTGTTCTTAATTCGAGAGTGATAAGTGTTAATATTATTTTGAGCGTGCAAAGTGCCAATTTATCAAGTTTTGGGGGTGCAAAGTGCCAAATATTTATAACTAAATTACCTATTTTGCCCTTGAATTTTTGCCTAAATATAAAAGAGGGTGCAAAGTGCTAAATCTAAGTTTCGAGGGTGCAAAGTGCCTATTTCCTATACTTCAAGGGTGCAAAGTGTAAAAAACCCTTTGAAAATAAAATAAGGAAAAAAAAAGAAAAAAAAAAAAAAAGAAACTTTGATTTCTCACTTCGCTGCACTCTATTTATAATAGGTGAAAAAAATTGTTATGCACTCACATCACCACTGCTGTTCACCTCTCCAAAATAAAAGGTTAGCTTTTTCTCAAATTATAAATTAGGGTTTTATTTTTTGATTTTGCGCTCCTATTATATTTGAGATCGAGCAATTCTAGATGTGTTTATGATTGTTTGGATTTATAATCCGATGTTTGTTTGGATTGATGAGCCCTGATCCACTTTAAACAATATTCAGTAACAAAAATTTGGGTTTACTTTTTGATTTTATTCTTTTTAGGATATTCTGACTATGATTTCTGATTTTATTTTCACGGTTTGAATTATTTTATAAAGCTGGAATCGGAAAATTTTATCCTGAGTAAATGGTTACCAATGTTGGAAACGTATAGAACCAAATCTCATAGTTTTATATGATTTCAAATCTGATTACTCACACAGGTATCTGTTTTACTTTTGCAGAATTTGGACGAGATTGACTGTGTCAAGAATGAGTGGGACGAGGAATGTAATTGCTTTTGGATCCATGGGATACTCTATCTATTTCCGCTTCAGGCTGTTAGAATCATTTTGCCTCCGCAATCGCCTCCGCAATTAACTACCTTATCTCCGCCTCCACCATCGCCTCCACCATCACGGCAAACATCTCCCGAGGAGAAACAGGCATGTCTTATTTCTTTTTCACCTTTTGTTCCACACGATTATTAGGGGTTAAATATGAATTAATTTATTCAAAATTCGGCAAAAATTGGTACATTGAAATCTTTTTCGAGTTGAGTTCATTATGTTATGAAATTAAGCTTCGAGAATATGATAAGATAATTTTCTAAGCTCGTTGCGATCTCAATTAAGTAAGTTGAAAATAGAAGTTAAATGAAAAATCATTTGAGTTCAGATCATTTAAAATTAAAGCCAAATCTAAGCACACATTTAAGCAAAATGTTCAAACCAAACTTAAATAAATTATTTTTCTAGTCTACTTAGTATTTTCATGTTTAAGATGAAGATTTTTTGGATACACTCAATACGTTTATATGAATTAATTTATTAGGGCTTTAGGCTAAAGCCTGGAACATGCTAAACAAAGCAAAATGATGGTTTCCCAAACATAGACAACTACAAAATTTAAAACGAAATCATATAAATCCTAGTCTATTTATTTCTTGACATGAAGTTACTTCTTTCTTATTAATCATAAACTTATATTTGATTTTAAATAGATACTTTTCATATAAAGTTATCAATTCTATTTCTTCAGAAGGAAAGCAATAAAAAAAAAATCCAGCAACATCACATGGTATTAATGTAAGATCGAGCAAGAATGCAATAGTATATATTAATTCCATAGGGGCTAGATTGCTTCTCTATGTTGATAGATTTTCAGAACAATCTATGATGAAAAAATAAATCTAGTTTTGATTTCTAAAAATTGAAAAACGTGAAAAATTTACATGAAGTCATAAATAAAGGCTAATTCAGGAGCTTGTGGAACAGAATGAGATAAAGGAATAAGGCATGCCTGTTTCTCCTCCTGAGATTTTTTCCGTGATTGCAGAGGCGACGAGGGAAGTGGAGGCGTCGGCGGCGATGAGGGAAGTGGGGGCGTCGGCGGAGGGGGATACGATGGAGGCGATGGCGGAGGCGAAAGAATTCTAACCGCCTGAATTGGAACCGGAAAGAGCACCCCGTTGATCCGATAGCAATTAAATTCAGCGTCCCACTCACTCTTTTCCCAGTCTATCCCATCTGATTTCTGCAAAAGTAAACAGAGATTTGTGTGAGAACTAATCATATTTGAAATCATATAAAATCGTGAGATTGGATTCTATACTTCTCTGCCATTGGAATTCTTGTCTGCCACATTAGTTCTTTTCACCTAGAAACTGATGTGAGCGGCGAAAGAATTTTTGTGGGTGTGGGTGTGGGTGAGTGTATTTGTGTGTCAGTATATACAAGGGTTTCTCGTGTGTCTGTGTGCGTGTGTAGTGACAGGTGTGAATGTAGAACTGTCTTTTCTTTTCTTTCTTTAAATTTAGTTCAGCCTTTAAATTTCAGATTTTTTTTCTTTTCTGTGATGACTATGAAATTAAAATCTTTCAGTCACTCCATTCAAATATAGATATTAGTAAGCCTTAATTGATTATAAACCAAAAGGAAAAGAATAATTGAATGGAGTGATTGAAAGATTTTAATTTCATAGTCATCACAGAAAAGAAAAAGAATCTGAAATTTAAAGGCTCAACTAAATTTTAAAAAAGAAAAGAAAAGAAGGTTCTACATTCACACGTGTCACTACACACGAACACAGACACAAGAGAAATCCCTGTATATATTGACACACAAATACACTCACCCACACCCACAAAAATTCTTCCTCCGCTCACATCAGTTGCTAGGTGAAAATAATTAATATGGCAAACAAAAATTCCATTGGCGGAGAACTATAGAATCCAATCTCACGATTCTATATGATTTCAAATATGAGTCGTTCATAAGGATCTCTGTTTTACTTTTGCTGAAGTTGGACGGAATAGACTGAGAAAAGAGTGAGTGGGACGCTGAATATAATTGTTATCGGATCAACGGGTTGCTCTTTCCAGTTCCAATTCAGGCTGTTAGAATTCTTTCGCCTCCATCATCTCCACCACTACCATTGTATCCCCCTCCGCCGACGCCTCCACTTCCCTCATCGCCTCCTCCGACGTCTCCACTTCCCTCGTCGCCTCTGCCAACACGGAAAAAATCTCAGGAGGAGAAACATGCATGCCTTATTTCTTCTTCTCCTTTTATTCCACAAGCTCCTGAATTAGCCTTTGTTTATGACTTTATGTTTATTTTTTCGTTTTTCAATTTTTAGCAATTAAAACTAGATTTATTTTTCATCATAAATTGTTCTGAAAATTTATCAACTTAGAGAAGCAATCTTACCCTTATGGAATTTATATATACTATTGCACTCTTTCTCGATCTTACATTAATAGCCTGTGATGTTGCTAGATTCTTTTTTTTTTTTTTTTTTTTTAATGTCCGTTACCTCTAAAGAAATAGAATTGATAATTTATTTGAAAAATATATATTTAAAATCAAAGTTTATGACATTTATATAAAAGAACTAACTTCATGTCAAAAAATAAATAGACTAGGACTTGTATGTTTTCGTTTTTGTAGCTGTCTATGTTTTGGAAACCATTCTTTTGCTTTGGTTAGCTTGGATCCAGGCTTTAGCCTTGACTAATTCCATCAGGCACACTACTTGAGCACCTCTCATAGCAGAGATAAAAAACAAGATATCCACATTGTGGGGACTAGTTCGTTCTACAATACCCAACCCCCGTGTGTTAAAGCCTTTTTTTTTTTTGCAAGATAAGAAATTGCATCAAGCACATCTTCTTAATGTATGTAGCCACATTTCAGTAAAAATCCTTGAGGCCCTTAACTGATTTTTTTGGGTTCAAGTGTGCAGAGAGTCGAGTCACCTATCTGCAGGTGCAATATGCAAATTACTTATTCTTAGTTTGTCTATCATGTATTCCAAAGCAAATTTGCATTAGACCTTTAATGTTTTGTAATTGCAAAAAATACATCGGTTATTGGGGGTTGCTAACTTAGTATTGGACCTTCTCCTAAGGTTTTCGACTCCTTTTCTACTGAATTCGTTGTCCTCAATCCCCGGGTACTTAAAACTCACACCATGAACTATTTGAACAGGCACATTAGTGTGAAATAAGGACCCTAATTTTGGAACGAAAATTAACCATCTTTCTCATTTGACACATACAGAAGCCTTTTTTGGATAATTAAATAGTGCCCCTCTCACTTTCCATCCCCATGTACTTCTTAATATGTTTGTCCATTGAATTAAAGAATACAAAAACTAACTTGTGGAAAAATTAATGCATGGTTGGATAAACCAGTTGTAATTTGGCTCACCAATGAACCTTTGGTCGTTGATGGGAAGATTACAAATTAAACATGCAACATTATCAAATATAAATTACTATTCCAATCGAGGGAACCTGACCTCTCGCCATAGGGTATCATATTTAGTCAAGCAGAGCCAAGGGAAGCTTGTCCCGAAACTTGTTGCCCTAAATTATTAATCATTGTTTCTGAAATCTTCTTTTCCTGTTATGCATTACATATAGCTGAGGTTGTATTTACACATTGTACTAACAATATCATTTCTCTGAACTGTATATCTAACTTTTATGGTTACATGAGGTAAAAAAGGAGGAAGCAAGTATGAATGAAGTAGAAGATTGCAACCAAAGGAGAACTAAAAAGGTTAAGTCCAATTTGGACTAATAGAATTTTTAATTTTGAAGCTTGCATGAAGATGCCAATAGGATAAAGGGTACAAGGAGACTGTACCCTGCAACTGGAAACTCTGGAAGCAGTAATAGTGGTGGGTGGTAAACAGTGGGAAACTAAAGTGTGGGGGTAAAGTAGGGCCACCAACCCCTTCCCTCATTTTCTTGCTATATTAAAAATAAAAGATTTTACCTACATAAACTATCTAAATTATGTCTTTGTTTATGCCAAATGTTTCCAGTCTAGCTACAACTTTTGCCATAGTAAGTCCTGTTGTTTTTATACTGAGAGAATCTAAGTTACTATTCTTACTTGTAGTTGCAAAGTTATTTTATGTTTCTTTTAAGTTTAATGTGTTGATTAGTTGTTGTGCTTATTATTTCTTAGCTGACCTACTTATTGTTTAAGAGAAAAAGTTAATTTATTGTATATGGGGTGTAGACATTGAAGGAAATAGCATTTGCATGAGATTAATTATGTATAACTGTTGAAAGATTTTGATGAAGTAGGTGTGATAATGTGGTAATTGAACTTATTGTTTATAACTTATGTATAACAATTTCTTAGTTGACCTACTTATTGTTTAAGGGACCGTATTTTTTATATCGATTAGCATACAACCATTTGTAAGCATAGAATAACTAAAGAGGAGCTGGGGAATGAGACATAAAAGGAGAGTCATACATGATCATGAGACTTTTAGCATGAAGGATACATGAAGCATAGTTGATGATGATCAGGTGATTGGATTTGTTAGGAATGTAGCCTTAAGGCTCTTCATGACGATGCACATACTTGTATAATTTATTTATAATTATTTTCTTGATCAAAAAATTTAGGATATGCTCATGCTGGCTATTCCTGCTTTGTTTCTTAGTTTTACATAAAAAATAGGAGTCATGGTTTACAGACTCGGTGATTGCATTAATTTTTGTGTTTTACATGCAACTTGTCTATTCTTTTTCTTTTGATTAAGCTTACAATGTGGTATTAATTGCTTTCACAAATGATTCTGTAGGTGGAAATCATTCATCAGTACATTGAATCCATGAAGACAGCATATCTAGCTGACCAGCGTCACCGAGAGGATGGGAACAATCCATTTCTTGAGGAACTAGCAGTTGAAAATTAGTAATTGTTTTATTAGTATACCATTATTTAACATGAGAGAACAATTTTAAAGGGGAAAATTCTATCTAAGAGAATATAAATCAAATTTTGGAAAATAAAACTTTATGGAAGAGAAAGTATATAGAAATAGGCAAAACTTCAGTTGTAGTCCAGCAAGTACAAGGCTGTTGTCAACAAAGCGGCGGAATTGACGGTGAAAAGTGAGTAAACACTAAACACGTATTGTCTTAGAAGACGATTGTAGCTCGGTTTTAGATTGTATCAAATCATCTGAAGATAATAATTGATCTTTGATTGGTCCTATCATTAAAGATATATATATATATATATATATATATATATATATATTTTTTTTTTTTTAAAAAGATATTAAGCATATGATGAGCCACTTTCAATCTTTTCACGTTAATTTTATTTATAGGTTTGATAACAAAACAACTCACTATTTAGCTAAACTGACATATAATTTAAGTATTTGTGAACTTTTAGATATTATTCGAAACATTGTATTGGATAAAAATTGTTTGATTTTATATTATTTTTCAAAATTTTCTAGTTTCAAAGATTTAGGACCAAATTTTTTGATGTCTATAAGTTGTAGGATTATTGTCGTCAAGCAATAATAAAGTTATAGAACGGTATTTGTTTAGTGATCACTAATTCTTTTTTGAGCGAGTTTAGTTGACATTATTACAATCGCATGACAAAGTTGGAAGACTATTATAGCAATGACAATAAAAGGTGGAAATATACCACAAAATAACTTTCACTAAAATTAGCTACACACTTTCAACAAGGCTCATCATGGTTCTCTTTCCTTTCGTATAAGCAAGCCTTCACGAGAAAATTGATTTGAATATGCAATTAGATTTCAGCTAAAAAGAGACAATGTAATTATTTTTTAAATTGAATGACGCATAAAAGAAACACAAAAACGGTTAGTGCCTGTGCCTCTCACTAATTTTATTTTATTCTCCAAATTATAAATATTTGAATGGTTATGTGAATCTCGAAAATATACTAGTACTTATTAATTACCTAAATCTGCATTGAAGCTTTACTCCACAGATTAGGTAAATCTTTAAGAAAGCATCATTATTTAATTTTGGCTAGCGATATTGACAGAGCACAAAATGTTGCAGCCAAAGCAAATTTTAAAATATGACTAATTTGCCCTTGTTGGTAATTAGTACTGTAGAATCTTTCCACCTTGTTCTTGATAAAAAAAAAATCGTATTCCACACCAAAATCTCAATGTTCAAACGGTTGAATGCATCATACAATAAACCAAATTCAATTTGATTCAAAAACTCCCAATTAGTTGGAATTACAATCTCCCTGCAAGCATCTAAGAGCATCTTACAAATAGGTTTCTAGGTTTAAAAAAATGCAAAACCTCTGTCTACTAATTGAGTTCTCCAAGTTAGAAGAAATGAATAATGGGGCAGTTCCATATTCAAAATTATGCAAAGTCTCTGCTTATATTCCGAATTTGCAGAAAACTCCAATGATTTTTCAAGATCTATTTTCAAACTGGAGTAACATTGAAAATAAATGACCTATTTGTAAGATGCTCTTAGATGCTCTGTCTACTAATTTTATGTACTCTTTTGCAGGTCGCACTCAAGAATTATTAATGGAACAGTATGGAAAGGACAAACTTAATTATAATGGGAATAAATTTGGAAGCAGAGAATCCCAATGCCACAATTCATTAATTCTGTTTACCTCATAAGATTAAATTTACACTATAACCTTTTTCAGGTAAAATTATATGATAAGCTAGGAAAAGAAAAAGAGGAACACTATTGATACAACCCAACATCCATAAGCAACAAAAGCATATATCAATATCGTTCCTCGTGATGTGGATATATTCTGGGGTTGAAATTAATTAACAATCATATTCAGTATATTTTAATTACTTGAATAAAAATGTGTTATCAATATATAAAAATTATAATGAATTTAAAATGTTACAGTGATTCTTTGAAAATGTATTGAAATTGTACATAATATTATCTTATATCATGAGATTCATATACATGATAGAATTAATATCAAATTTCTCAATAATTTTCTTTTCGATGTAAATAATTCATCATTCCACAAGGTATTGATCTTCTTTTTTTGTTTTTAAGTCTATTTTTAACCAACTTCATTGTTGCGGAGTTAACAAGAAGAGTTAATATCAAGCTAATCAAAACGATCAATTAAATATTACACCATATACTTCCTTGTACTCTTTAATGGTAAACATAGATCATAATTTGTGGATAATCCTATCTTTTTTATTATACATGTCTAAGATGTAAGTGACAATTTAGCATGAAAATATACAAAGACTAATTTAATTTCTGATTAGAATTGGCTAAAAAATATGGGCTATTTGTATAACATTAGTACAACCTAGGTTGGGGCTACTAGTTTCCAGCCCCATGGTCAAGGATATATGTGTGAGCATCTATACTTCCTTCTGCCATCTTGGCTTAGCTAGGCAGAGAGTGTGCGACTTATGATAAACTTGTATAGATGTGGAATTTTAAATATGAAATTCTTATTGTCTTGGCCTTTTTCTTCTTGTGTGAACAATTAATAAAAGCTAAAAGAAAATATATTAAACAAACTTCGTGCATGTGTGTGAAAATTGTGTTTCAACTTATATGTTCGAACTTAGTAAATTTTAAACAAGATATATGACAATGATTTGAAATTAACCATATTTTTTTCTCTATAAATACATTGATTTCACATACAATATTTTTTTCTCCTCAAATCCTAGCATCCAAACTCAATCCAAATAAATTCTCATTAATCAAAAGTTTGTATGGAAGTGGTTTGGCCTAGTCCAGACTCACCCCAAACCTCAAGTTTAATTTCAGGTCAAACTGAAACATACACAAATCTGCTTGAGATATATACAATTAATAATTGCTAGCTACATTAATAATTGTATATATCTCTTCTGATACAATATAATATATCTAATTGAATGTATCAAATTAATAATTTGTCATCTCAGAATTCGACCCATTGACACCAATATAATATAATATTCCTAGTCTGTAGGTCAAATAATAAAAAATAAATAAGAGTTATAATTATATACCTTCAAAAAGAAAACAAAATTGAATTAGAAAAAACCAACCTTGAGCGACTGTCTCCCCCATGTACCATTGATCCAATAGCACCTGAAATCCTTGTCCCATTCTTATGCACGACCACTCAGTCGGTTACTACTGATCACCTCTAACGTAGAAGGTTAGATTATTTTTTGCTTGTTTTCAAATTACAAGTTAGGGTTTCAGTAATTTAAATTTGAGTTTCTAATATTTTTTAGATTGAGCAATTGTTGATGCGTTTATGATTCCGACTTCTGAGACTTATAATCTAAGCTGATGGGCTCTTTCTCTCTATTTTAATTTTTATTTATTCATTTATTCTCAACCGTTTTTGATCTTATCCTTGTTTATGTGTGGTGTCACGTATAAAATGATTTAATTCAGTCGAATTTGTTGAGAAAATAACACTGTAAGATTTTTATTTTCTATTTTAATGAAATAGTTATTTAATGAATGAGTAAAGTACGATAATTGCTCGACTAACAAATACTCCCTCCATCACATTATTTTGGTTATTTTGGTTAATTAGTTATAGTACTCTATCAAAGTTTTTAATATTTTAAATGATTTATCATTAAGTTATTCACATTTGAAGTATATTAAATCTTTTAAATATTAATACATATGGTGTCATATGATATTATTAACTTATTAGTGAAATATTAAGTAAATTATTTATTATATTTTTATAAATTTATCACTATACGATGCTTCATAGCGAAATAATACAATTAGTGGAATGACCAACTAAAAGGCCACCCTATATTTTTTTTAAAAAAATTTAATTAAAAAATAATTTAAAATGTTATTAAAACTTAAATTTTATTAATTATATATATGTGTGTATAAAAAAATTAATTGGTCCTTTTTTTATTTAAAAAAAACATGTATGTGTGTGTAAAAATTCTTTAAAAAATAGTCGATTTTATGTAATTGGTCATTTTTTTTTTAAATAAATTAAAATATTTATGTGTGTTGTTAAAAAATTGGGTGTATTTTGATAAACTAAGACTTAGATTTATAAAAATATAGTTATTGTTATATAAACAAAGAAACACCTAATTCGAAAATGACCCGTGTGTTGCCCACAAGTGTTCGACTAAATCTTCTTTTAATTGGCTATTGACTTCTTTATTTCGAATGTTGTCACGGCGCATCATATATGATTCTAATTCGATGTAAACTGATCTTGTGGATAATTCTACGGTTGTAGTAGTCCTCTTTTATTATTATTATTATTATTATTATTATTATTATTATTATTATTATTATTATTATTATTATTATTATTATTATTATTGTCGATAATAATAATAATAATAATAATAATAATAATAATAATAATAATAATAATAATAATAATATTATTGTTAAGTGAGAGTGAAAAATTTTGAAATTTAATTAAATATTTTGGATCGTTGGTTCGGTTGGAGATGACAGACTAGGCAATGCACACAGGCAGACATACGGATATACATGAGGGTGTTATTGCCTGCTTCAGCTGGAGATGGCCTAAGAATTATGTTCTAATAGTGGGTTACTGCTTTTTAATTGGGCATGTTTATTTGGTTATTTTCAAAATTATTTTGTGTTTGGAAAAAGCGAAACAAACGCGTTTTTAAAATAAATTTTTTATCTCTCAATTTTTTCAAACTACTATCCTAAAATCCAAACAAACAATAATTTTATGATTTTTAAAAAAATCTATATAAACTCTATTTTGATTTGACATAAAGTAACTGGAATATTATTTTACACAACTTTACTCACATAACACATAACAAATATGATTTAACACAAACTCTTACATATCTTACACCTACAACATTTTTTTAGGGTAACATATAGCTTCCAACCATTAATCAAATCAGATAGTACAATATTATGGATGGTTACATGTGATTCACACACCTACAACACAACTTACACATATTTTATTTCTCAAATTACTCTTTCAAAATTCAAACAAACAACATTACTCAATTGTGTCTGAACTATAATATCTCGAATATTATTCTATTTAATAGGATTACAATAAGGTTGTAGTTTTGTTATTATGGTGATGAATTAAATAATTATTTAGATTTGAAAATATGCAGTTGACTTGCTAATTCAACTCCAGATTTCAGGTATTTATCAAAATTTAAGTAAATTAATAAATCTAAATTTGATTACGATGATTCAATGTACCTTAGAAGTGCTTGTTTATGAGGTTGTTAATGGAGCAGAATTTATCCAGAATTCAAAATATATCTTCTTGATTTATTAAAATAATTGAAGCTTAATGTGGAGAAAGTTTAACACGTGGGCTAAGTATAATGAAAATATAACATTAATAAATTAGTTAGAGAAAAAGATAGGGGTAAATTTACAAAAGTGAAGATTTTATATAATTTGAAAAAGATTTGAATCGATCGAAACTATACAATTTTCGATAAACTTTCAGGACCCGATAAGATTTGGATCTAGACCAATATAAATGGATCCGATCGACTCTGGCATGATTTGTCTCGAATCCAATCCATTGTCAATCCTACTTGGCTCTAATTTGCAACTTTCTCAAAATATTACTAAAAATACGGAATGTTTACTTTGAGAATTACAAGTACTCCGTATAAAAAAGAAAATGTTTATTTGGGATTCTGTGACAAAGTTAGTTGGTGGGAAAATTTGGAAGAGCGTGGGGAAATTGCTATGACGATGATGAGTAAGGCCATCTCCAACCCATCCATGGGGTGGGTGGAGATGGGCCTAGCCCGCCCTGGATGGGTTGGAGACCATCCAGGGCGGTGGATTTGGACCGCCCAGGTCGCCCAGCGCGTCCCTCCCACATGGCACCAGGTGGTGCCACTTGGCGTCACCTGGTGCATTTTTTTAATTAAATTAAAAAAATAAATAAATAATTAATAAAAAAATTAAAGAAATTAATAAAATTAACTACGAATTTTAACAATACCTTGTTTATTTTAATTAACTAAAAATAAAATTTACATTTAATTATAAAAGTTGTTGTAGGTTTAATAACAATTTATTATAAATTAAAGATGTTATATTATTAGATATAAAAATTTGTCTATAAAAGTAAAATTAAACAACATTATAGTTACTACTACTATTATTATAGATAATATAGGTGAAAGTGGGGAAGTTTTTTTTTTTTAATTAATTGGAGGAGATAGCCCTATCGGTTGGAGACGATACTCAGGGGGTGCAAATTTTCTGGGTGGAGATTGACACCCCTAGACTGTGAATAGCCCTACGGATTGGAGATGGCTTAAAGGAACTGAAACCAAGACAAGAAAAGTGGGGACTGGAATACATCCATTTTTGTAATGAAATTGAAGTTGGTTTTTGGTTGTTTATTTCAACTACAGAATAGTGCAGATATTTGATATTGGTTGACAGATTGAAAATGCCTTAAGAAGATTATTCTTATCCTCTACAAATTTACTGTTGAAACAGAACAGAGGAGAACCAAATGCACTGTGGACAATTAATAAAAGCTTTGATGGGATGGGATGGGATCCCAAACTGTGAATAAAATAAAATCATAAATGCCAAAACAGAACAGAATTAAATGGGATATTTTTGTATAATCTGGATTTTAAATCATTAAATAAATGAGGTTGGTTAAAGTGAATCAGTGATCTGAAAGTACTATTTCTTGCTATTGGCCATAAGGCTGCAGAGTGATTAAAGTCGTGGTGCAGGCCTGCAAAGCTGGGGAAGTGAAACATATCTTTGGTGAGTGGGGCTGCCTTTTTTTTTTTAAACTAAATGAAATAATTGTTGGAGTTTAATCTTCATGTGTTGTTTTTGTAATTGGGGATCTGATTTATTAAGTATCAAATGGTTCAAAAGATTAAGATAAACTAATGAGGAGTAGATGAATCATGAAGTATTTTGGCTTTTTTTAGATCTAGGTTGTTCTAGGTTTTCTAGAAACGTCGACAAATAGGGTTACAAGTCGTTTTATTTAATTTTATTACAAGGGTTGTTTTAAGCCTTGTCCAAGAATGATATGATGATCAAATCATGTTTGCTGTGAGATAAATTGTGTAAGAGATATGTTATCATATGTTAAACCATAGTAGAATTTGTATAGATTTTGTTTAGAGATAAGAAAATTGTTATTTGTTTGAGTTTTGAGAGAGTAGTTTGAGAAAATTGAGAGATGAAAAATTTATTTCAAAAAATAAAAAACCTGTTTGTTTGGCATTTTCCAAACAGGAATTTTTTTTGAAAAATGCCAAACAAACATGCCCTATTTTATAATTATATAAGCATCTACTTCTCATCATCCAACTCATCATTCAAATTCAATTAAATTATAGCTCCAAATTTTAATACCACAAATTCGATAAGCTAGCTTAATCTATATATCAAAACTGGAAGTTGGAACCAGATAAATAAAAAAAATCTAGCGAAATTTGATCAACATTGTTCACCCTTCATGTTTGCATGTCCTAATAATTTCGAATGCATTTGTCCTAAGGCAAAATTGCAAAAATCGTCCCAAACAAATCACTGATTTTGGATTTTCGTCCCAAACTATTTAATTTGGCGAATTTCATCCCGTAATTTAATATTTTTTTGGAATATCGTCCCACCATAATTATAAGACGGAATTGCGCATTTGCCAATGAATTATCACATGGTTGCTTAAATGTCATGACATGGTAAATTTTAACATGAATAATTATATAATATTGCAGAATTATTCCCAAATTAATTACAAGATTGAACGTCATTTTCATGAAATTAGAAATTTAATATTGGGACTAAATTCATACAAAATGGTAAATTATGGGACGAAATTTGGCGAGTTGATATAGTTTGGAACAAAAAATCAAAATTAGTAATTAGTTTGGGACGATATTCAAAAAAATATTAAATTACGGGACGAAGTTCGCCAAGTTAAATAGTTCGGGACGAAAATCTAAAATCAGTAATTAGTTTGGGACGTTTTCTAATTTTACCTTGTCCTAATAAATTTGATACGGGTAAGGATGAAGTCACTTATTGTTGAGATCTTTGAATTAGTATAGTACCCTCTACAACAGCTAAATAAATAATTTTTATTTTCTATTTTAGAAAAAAGGGATCTTCAGTTCTCTGTACAGTACCCGAAGGTATATCTAAGGAGAATATATTTGAGAATAATATGAAGTAAAATTCAATTTTTATACTAATATATATTTGAAAACAATATACCATAAAAAACTTGGAAAAATATAACTACAAATTTATATTTTGTTTCATCTAGATTATTTATTTTTATAATAATATTTTTTTACTATTAACGTTATATAATAATATTATATGTAAAGATTTGAAACACAAACCAAAATTTAGTTATTTGAAAAACAACAAAATTCAATAGTTATATAAAATAAAGATTATAGTAATTCACATTTAACGTCTAATTAAGTTAATTAAAAAGAAAATGAAAACTTGCGAGTAAATGAGACCAAGGCATTAAGCAATGGAAATGATCGAAAATTTGAAACAAAGCATCATCAGTGATAGTTAATATATACTCCTACACTTCATTGTACCAGACAGACAAAAAGCATAATAAAAAATTCTGGTAGTAAGCACATCACAGTCCCATTCTCTTCTAGCAGCACTTCAGGTAGAATGGGACTGTGATGTGCTTACTACCAGAATTTTTTATTATGCTTTTTGTCTATCTGGTACAATGAAGTGTAGGAGTATATATTAACTATCGCTGATGATGCTTTGTTTCAAATTTTCGATCATTTCCATTGCTTAATGACTTGGTCAATTAAGTTAATTAAAAAGAAAATGAAAACTTGCGAGTAAGTGAGACCAAGGCATTAAGCAATGGAAATGATCGAAAATTTGAAACAAAGCATCATCAGCGATAGTTAATATATACTCCTACACTTCATTGTACCAGACAGTCAAAAAGCATAATAAAAAATTCTGGTAGTAAGCACATCACAGTCCCATTCTCTTCTAGCAGCACTTCAAGTCACTTCACATCATATTCCACTTGACATTGACCTTCTGCACAACCATCACATCACATACAAGTCATTAAAAATCAAATACAATAACATCAAGAACCATTGCAAAGCATAAATGAGATGATAATTACCGTTCAAAAGTACTCCTTGATTTGCTTGAGCATCAGCATCAGTATTTTGGTTCTGATAACAAATGTCAATATGCTTTTTTGGTAAAAAAAAATAAAATGCACCGATTTTGTAAAGAAAATAAGAGACCATCAAATTGTACAATTTCTTCAAAAAAAACTTACTTTTTCAACCTGGCAGATTTGGAAAGATAAGAACTGATCTTTGAGCTCTTTAACTTCCCTATAAAGATCAGCCATCTTCGGGGTAGTGGTTTTCCATTGACCATCAACCTGTCCATGAGTTCATGTAGTGTTTTAAGAGTGTGTTAGGTTCCTCGAGGCCTATTTTTGTTTTTTCATTTTTTCCAGTTATAAATGAAGAAGAAAGAATACCTGCTTACAGACAATATTAGAGCTTCCTTGAACACGTATACGTGTGAACCCAATTTGGAGAGCATATTTCATTCCTAGAATAGCACCTCGGTACTCAGCAACGTTAACAGTAACATTACCCAAACCTTCACGTAACTGAAACACCTATCAGTTTTCAAGATTCAAACAAAATGTAATGTGATTGTAAAGATCCGAGTAAAGCATAAAAAACAGAGAGGTTAAGTTAAAATGGAGTACCATGCTTCCATCTGCTGCCTTCAGGACTGCACCTGCACCAGCTCGTCCAAGGTTGACGTTGGAAGCACCATCAAACTCCACAATACATGAAGACTATATATATGAAAAGAAAATTATGCATAGATATCCAAATTGGATGCCGAAAAAATGTGACATGTTACAAGAATGTCAGAAATTGAAAAATAAAATGAAATGAGTGCAACTTACGCAAACAGAAGAAATTCGTGGGACATGGAGAAAATGATTTTTTTTGGAGGTTGATCCAACATTATACTCCTGAGAAAGAGAAAGAAAATAAAGGAAAAAGTCACAAACCTATAGCTGGTATACAATTGTACTCTATATTTAAATAAGAATCCATAATTCAAATAGATCACAACTATCATCAAACTATGGGATTACCGTAATCAAATGAGCCTTTTCTTGTAATATACTATTATGTATAAACTAAACCGCTTATGTCAAATAATTCAGGTTTCATATCAAAGCATGTAAAACATAACTTGGTGGGTTAGGTTTTGGATCAATACAGCATGGACAAAGCCTCGAACATACAATCAACATTAAAGAGAATCTACTCCAGGGGAAAATAGATTTTTACTTGTCACAAGTCACTTAGTTAAAATAAACTATACCGAGCTAATTCTAGTTAAATTCTTGTGCAAAGGCTCCACTTACAATTAGGCATGCCAAAAATGAAAGCAGACCATTTGGGAACTCCAATTTTTAGCAGACTTAAAGTTGCAAAATCACTTAAAAGACGCAAATTCCAGATAAAAGTAAGTCAATTGAGAAATTACCTGTGGCCTCGTCTCAGAAGAGTTTGGTTCCTGCATATGTCGATATTATAAGTAAATATTTAAATAGATATGAAACATCTGAAGCTTCTTTTTTTAAATAAGGTTCAGAATCTGACCCGAACAGTGCAAGTAACAAGTTGACCAAAAATAGGAGCTTGCACATTACTGGCTACAATATAATACGTAGCATTCTTAAGCCCACGAGATGAGAGGTACTCCTCAGCTTCTTCAGACAAACAAAACCCTTTCTGCACAACTACAGAAGGATCATTCACCTACAAAAGAACTCAAATATTTAACAAATCCATTTGTCAATCTATCTTTAGAAGCCAAACAGTTCATGGCAGAACATAAAACAGGTAAGTAACTTTTAATTAGAGCTAAAAATTTCAAAGTTCAAGAAGAACTATGTAAAAGTGAACCAATTTTTTTTTTTCAGTCATAGGTATGAAATGAAATTCAACTTCAACAATATATACTCATATACTAACTCTAACTAATTTCAAAAAGCTAATTGCTTCTCAAAATTGGCAACATCTATCATATCTACCACATCCAATTAGTTCATGAAGCCAAAATATGAAATCTTGGGAAAATATATACTTACATTTTCAACTTGCAGGGAAAAGAAGAAATAAAATAAACAACATAGGTCACACACACACACACAAACACAAAATGAAAAATAAAATACGCTGATAAATCGAATTAAGGTGGTGTTTTCAATTACTTGTGCTTTGGAATAGAGAAGCCAAAAGCAGGCCTTTACCTGCTTCTAGATTCTGGCTTAGATTTAAAGAAGTAGAAGCAGAATTTTATTTTGCAAACACTTATTTTCTTTCAAAAGCTAAAAAATACTGTTTAGGTGATTGAAAACACTACCTACGAATGGGCAAAAAAATATGAGAGAAATTTACAGTTGATCGAAGAAACGATTGAAGATCGCTGATGCTCTTGTAAACTCCAACAGCATCCCCCTTACGTACTACATAAAAAGCATTCGTTTCATCCCCCATTTTTTTCTGCTACTCTCCAAAACCAATGCTGTAAATAGCTCAGTTAAATCATTTAAGTATAATGCATAAAAAATTAAATAGAACCCTAAAATTAGCATCGATTAAGATTTCAAAAAAAAAAAAAAAAAGGAAACATTAATAAAAGGAGAAACATTACCTTTGATTATTGGGATTCAGGAGAGTCAAGAGTGAAGGTGTATGTGTATTTATGAAAAAGAAGAGAGGGAGAATTTTTGCCTTATTTAATAATAATAATAATAATGGGCCTCTTGGCTGGGAAAGAAAACTAAATGGGCTACACCATACTCCTTGGACCCAATATTCTTTTGTAATTGTATGGATTTTGACATAGTAGTAGTAATTAAAATATTTGTGCATATATAATCTAACAGTACATTCTTTAAATGTTCTTTTTTTTTTTTTTTAAATAAAGCTAATGTTATTTAATAAATAGGACGTGAGAGGAAAACTTGAAGCGTTTTATCTTCAATTTATGAGAAGTATATTAAACTAATAATTTGGTACAATTGAAATATAGAGGATAGCTAAGTAGGTAAAATGATGCAACTGATAATTGAAGGATAAAATTGACATAATAATTGACTAATAAGAGCAAAGTGAATTTTAACCAAATAAAATCACTTTTTTACGTGATTAATTTACTCGGTGATGAGAAAAACGTGAATATAGTTGCAACAAAATCGATCAAGTTTAAAATAGAATTCTAGAAAAAAGGATAATATTAAATATCCCAAATTAGAATAGGTTATTTATGTGTTATGTTTAAGAATGTTTGGTGTAAGGTTCTAGTTAATAAAATGATAAGTGAAATGTAAATGATCAAGAAATAAGCTAAGAAATAAAGTTGCTTCATTGGATGTAAGAGAAAATATTTTCATTGGATGTAAGAGAAAATATTTTCCTTAGGCTGTGTTCGGTTCATTGAATTAGGCCCCAATTGCATTAATTGGCCCAGATAAAACAGGCCAGTTTCGCATTCGGTTGGGCCGACTATTTTTCGGGGCAGCCTGGAGTTATCGGCCGAAATGGTGGGCCATCCCCCTTAATTGGCCCAATTGCAATATGGGCTCCCCCGGAAATTAATTAGTTGGGTCAAATTTTAAAAAAAGAGACAAAAATGCCCCTAAATGAGTGGATATTTACGGGAAAAATACCATCAAATAATTGGGCAGATTAAAAATGAAAGTCTCCATCTTCATTTTTCATTCCCACCTTCAGCTTCATTTTCCTCCATTAGTGTACGGTGAGAACAACAAATGTTGATTTTCGATGGGATCAACGGTGAACTAGGACGAAGTGATTCGGACTAAGCCCCTTTGAAATGAAATTTTATAATATTATGAAAGCACGACAGAAAATAAAGGCTTTACCTTACTAAGGTATGTTCCTTCCTAATTGTTTGCAAAATATATTTATAATTCTTCTAATTTCACATAGATCGATCATGCGGCATCATGTTATGATTTACTTTTAGGTATGGTTTAAATTTGCTCGTTACCGCTTAGGTCTAACACATGATTGCTTGGACAGGGTCGAGCTGGGACATATTGTTTCATAGTAGGTCTCTCTTTTGCAACCTTACAAGAATGGTTTCGAGCACAAAGATCCATTCCATTATCAAATAATATGTTTTATTAATGTGATAGACCATGAAATAGTATATTTCAATTTACTTTTATTCTATTCAACATCATCATTTTATTTAAGCTTCTACTTTATTTTTGGGATGATTCAAAACAATACTCCCTATCTGAAATAAAATTATTATTTTAAAAATTACTCTCACACATGAAGTAATGATTTGAAACTATTAATTCTTTATTACTACTTTTAAGGTCTTAATTATGAAAATACGTAATTTTTTTTAATCTTTTTAACTCTTATTTAAAACTCAATGTCAGAATATAGAAAAAAAAAATGGAAACAGAGGAAATTAATGAATATGTGGGTTGATATAGTTAACACATACTGTAGATAACTTGACTCATTTATCTTATGGATATTTAAATATGAAATTTTTATTGACTTGGCCTTTTTCTTCTTGTGTGAACAATTAATAAAAACTAAAAGAAAATATAATTTTCGTCATGTTTTATGGTTTCATGAAACTGGCTCCAACTTACTCAAACAAAGTTTGTGCATGTGTGTGGAAATTGTGTTTCAACTTATATGCTCAACTTAGTAAATTTTAAACAATATAAATGACAATGATTTGAAATTAACCACATTTTTTTTCTCTATAAATACATTGATTTCTCATATAATATATTTTTCTCCTTAAATCCTAGCATCCCAATAAAATCTCACTAATTATAAGTTTGTATGGAAGTGGTTTGGCCTAGTCCGGGCTCACCCCAAACCTCAAGTTTAATTTAAGGTCAAACTGAAATATACACAAATCTACTTGAGACCTATACAATTATTAATTTGATAATGACATCTATTTTTCACACAACTAAAATTATTGATTTGACACATACCACATACTTTACTCTTCCAAACTCCAACAACCGAACCCCAATCAAAATTATTTCTCAAAATTTTAAAACTTTCCAACTATTATTATTAGTAATATTTTATAATCTCAATATTTCATTGAAATCATTATTCAAATTGAATTTTTCCGAAAATTTTCAAATTATTTTTTGAGATCAAACCATGACGAAACTCAATCAAACTGATAAGCCTATAAAATTCAACATTTAAACTTACTTTAAATTGTGTTTCAAATTTCGTATGAAAGATAGTACAAATTATTATTTTTAAATCAAAACCAATTCAAAAAGACATTTCATGTAAAAATTTCAAGATTCTTTTTCACAAGGTATTAATCTTCTTTTTTTTGTTTTTAAGTCTATTTTTAACCAACTTCATTGTTGCGGAGTTAACAAGAAGAGTTAATATCAAGCTAATCAAAACGATCAATTAAATATTACACAATATACTTCTTTGTACTCTTTAATGGTAAACATAGATCATAATTTGTGGATAATCCTATCTTTTTTATTATACATGTCTAAGATGTAAGTGACAATTTAGCATGAAAATATACAAAGACTAATTTAATTTCTGATTAGAATTGGCTAAAAAATATGGGCTATTTGTATAACATTAGTACAACCTAGGTTGGGGCTACTAGTTTCCAGCCCCATGGTCAAGGATATATGTGTGAGCATCTATACTTGTTCGTGTAATTAAATTAGTTATAGTTAATTAAATTGAATTAGCCATATTAATTATTACACCTTAAATGAATAAAATGAGAAGAGAAGTTGAGTGTCTCTATCCCACATGGAAAAGAAGAAGAAAGTTGAACTACACAATTGTTATAAAAAGGGCATCTAGCTTTCAAGTTGTAAGGCTTTTTGTATGAGTGGGCCTAGAGTAATATCTAGGCCCAATAATTATTAAAGTCTAAATTTTTTTAATAAAGATCCTTGGGTGATCCGATTAGGATCCGCATGTGATCCAATTAGGATCCGCATGTGATCCAGTTAGGATCCATGTGTGATCCGAACAGGATCCGCATGTGATCCGAACAGGATCCGCGAGACCCACTTCTAGAAGGATCCGTTCGCCTGCCCAATTTTTGAATAAAAGGGTGTGTTTTATCGGATTTTGAACCGAACGGGTGGCACCCGTTCGGACCAAACCACTGTTTGGTTTAAATCCGAATAGTTGTGACCCTCCAGCAACACCCCTTCTTTTGCTATAAATAGGGGGAGAATCTGGCCAATTCTCCCATCTCATTTTCAAGCAATCAAAGAAAAAATCATATATTCTTCTCTATATTCTTCTCCTCTCAAATTAAATATTCTATTTGTTAAAGTTCGCTGTGGACTTGTACTTAGTGCAAAGAAACAAGTATCCGACCGTTGAATCTTGGGAGACCACTGGGACGAACTGTTGCACCTTGACAGCCCAGAAATATTGTCTTAAGGATATTGCATTTGCAAGCCTCGGTCGATTTTACGGTTCAGAATTATTACAGTAAGTACACTGTTATTAAATTCTGATTTTGTTTGTTCTGCGAGAATAAACTATACTAAGATTTATAATTAGAGTTAATTATAAATAATTATTCTGTTGGAATAATTTACTATAGTTTTATAATATAAAGTATTTTATAATATTTTATAATTCACTATAGTACTTAAAAATATAAAATATTCTATAATATTTTATATACACAGATTGTTTTAAACTTATTTAACAACAATCTTAAGACAATAACATTTAATCTGTTTAATTCATCTGTGTAGATGGCATCAAACACTGAAATGGTTGAAACGCCAAAAGTTGCTGCTCCGCCGGCAATACCACCATTCAAGTTCAAAGGGACTGACTTTGGAACGTGGCAAAATAAGATGTACTTTTACATCACATCCTTGAGCATGGCTAGATTTCTCACTGAGGAGGTACCTAAGCCAAAGGAGGGAGCCAGTCCGGAGGATCTTGAAGAAATGGCACTAGTGATAAAAGCTTGGAGTAACTCGGATTTTATGTGCCGAAATTATATTCTTAGCTATTTGGATGAATCTTTGTACAAGATTTATAGTCAATTTAAGACTAGTAAACTCTTGTGGGAAGGTTTAATCAAAAAGTTTAAGACTGAAGATGCAGGCTACAGAAAATTCGTGGTGGATAAATTCCAATTTTATCGAATGGTTGACAGTAAAACTGTGAATGAGCAAGTCGAAGAACTTCAGAATATGATTCACGACATCTTGGCCGAAGGACATGAGCTTAGCGAGTCTTACCTGGTTGCTTGTATCATTGGCAAGCTTCCTCCTGGTTGGACGGGGTTCAAGCATCACTTGAGGCACAAGAAATATGTTGCAAAGTGGAATTTGCAAGATCTCACAGAATATCTGAAAACCGAAGAAAACAATCGGTATAATGACAAGGGCAGCAGTAACTATGTGGCTATGCCTCAGCTCGGAGGAGCTAAGGTTCATGTTGTAGAAGGCTCAAAGAAAAGCAAGAAGCGTAAGGCCAATACCTCCAACAAAGGACAAAAGGGTAACAAGAAGCGAAAGTTCAATGGAGCTTGCTTCACATGTGGAAAAAATGGACACCTTGCAAAGGACTGTCGTAGCCGTGCTCAGCCAAAGGATGAAGCAAATGTTAGCATCAACCTAGCTCCATCTGACATCAATAACATGCATTTATCTGCAGTTGCTGAAGCATTTCTGACAAGTGAAACCAAAGGCTGGTGGGTGGATACTGGAGCTACCCGTCACATTTGCTCTGACATAAACATGTTCACTTCATACAAGAAGTTTGATCATGAAGAGAAGCTGTACATGGGAAACAATGCTCACTCTGTGGTGGAGGGACAGGGCACAGTGGTTCTCAAATTCACCTCAGGAAAAGATGTTACTCTCAATGAAGTTCTTCATGTCCCAGACATTAGGAAGAATTTAATTTCTGGTTCTGTCCTATCTAAGAAAGGTTTTAGATTAGCCTTTGAGTCAGATAAATTTGTACTGACCAAAGGGGGTATGTATGTAGGCAAGGGTTATGTATGTGATGGCCTATTTAAGGCTAATGTAGCCGTTATTGGCAAAAACAACAAATTTATTAATAATAATAATTCTTCTGCTTACTTGCTTGAGTCGACTTTACTTTGGCATGATAGATTAGGTCATATTAATTTTAGAAAAATGAAAAAATTATCAAACTTAGGATTAATTCCTAAATTTGATATTGATAAATCTTATAAGTGTGAAATTTGCATTGAGGCAAAGTTTGCGAAACAACCTTTCCCTTCAGTGGAAAGGAGCTCACAACCATTAGAGCTAATTCACACAGACTTGTGCAATCTCAAATCAACTCCAACTCGAGGAGGGAAAAAGTACTTTATCACATTTATTGATGACTGTACAAGATATTGCTATGTTTACTTATTGAATAAGAAAAAGGAAGCAATAAATGCCTTTGTAAGATACAAGGCTGAAGTAGAAAATCAGTTAAATAAGAAGATAAAAATTCTTAGATCTGATAGAGGTGGTGAATATGAATATCCCTTCGCATAGTTGTGTGCCGACTCGGGGATAATTCACCAAACAACGGCACCATACTCACCTCAATCAAATGGAATAGCCGAAAGGAAAAACCGAACCTTAAGAGACATGATCAATGTATTACTTTTGAATTCGGGTTTACCTAGGAACTTGTGGGGGAAGCTCTATTTATGGCTAATCATATATTAAATAGAGTTCCGCACAAGAAAAATGATACCATTCCGTATGAGTTATGGAAAGGTAGACAACCAAGCTATAAATACCTCAAAGTGTGGGGGTGTTTGGCAAAGGTAGCTGTACCAAAACCTATGAAAGAAAAAGTTGGACCAAAAATTGGACCAAAAACCGTGGATTGCTACTATATAGGTCATGCGGAAAATAGTAGCGCTTACAAATTTCTAGTGTTCAAATCTGAAGTAAGCAACATACACGTGAATACTATAATTGAATCACGTGATGCTACATTTTTCGAGAATGTATTTCCACATAAGAAGAACTCGGATGTTACTTCTCATAAAAGACCATATGAATTAATTTCTAAGGAAGATAATTCTCAAAACAACAATGAGGCTGTTGATCATTGGTCAAATAAATCAATTTCTAAGGAAAATGATTCTCAAATCAATAAAGAGATTGCTAAAGAATCTGACGAGCCCCGAAGAAGCAAGCGAGCTAAAATTGCTAAATCATTCGGACCAGATTTCTTAACTTATATGTTAGAGGATGATCCTAAAACATATACTGAAGCCATGTCTATTCCTGATGCCTCTTATTGGAAAGAGGCAATAGACAGTGAATTACAGTCCATTCTAAGTAATAATACTTGGGAGTTGGCAGATTTTCCTAAGGGAAGTAAGCCAATTGGATGTAAATGGGTATTTAAAAAGAAACTAAAACCCGATGGCTCAATCGATAAATATAAGGCTAGATTAGTAGCCAAAGGTTATAGTCAAAAGGAGGGAATAGATTTCTTTGACACCTATTCACCAGTGACTAGGATAACATCCATTAGAACTTTAATAGCTTTAGCAGCTATATATAATCTAGAGATACATCAAATGGATGTTAAAACCGCTTTCCTCAATGGAGAATTGAATGAGGAAATATATATGGAGCAACCTGAGAGTTTCATTGTTAAAGGCAAAGAGAACAAAGTATGTAAACTTGTTCGATCTCTTTATGGCCTTAAACAAGCTCCTAAACAATGGCACGAAAAATTTGATAGTGTCATGATTAAAAATGGATTTCAAATCAATGAATGCGACAAGTGTGTCTATATTAAACAATTTGGACAAGCAACTGTCATAATATGTTTATATGTAGACGATATGTTAATACTTGGGACTAATATGGAGGTCATTAAGTCCGCAAAGAAAATATTAACAAAACACTTCGATATGAAAGATCTTGGTGAAGCGGATGTTATTTTGGGAATTAAAATAACAAGATCACCGGATGGGATTAAATTATCTCAGTCACATTATGTAGATAAAGTGCTTGAGAGATTTAAAAACTATGGAATTAAGGGAACAAATAACCCATTTATTCCATCTCTTGTTTTACACAAGAATAAAGGTGATAGTGTATCACAAAACGAATATGCTCGTATCATTGGATGTCTCATGTATATCATGAATTGTACGAGGCCAGACATCGCTTACTCAGTCAATAAATTGAGTAAGTATACGAGCAATCCAAGCAAAGAACATTGGAACACTCTGAAGAGAGTGCTTGGATACTTAAAAAATACATCAAAATATGCATTACACTATGGAAAATATCCAGCTGTCCTTGAGGGATATAGTGATGCAAATTGGATTTCTGATTCAGAGGAATCAAAATCCACAAGCGGATATGTATTTACTCTGGGGGGAGCCGTTATTTCTTGGAAATCTTCCAAACAAACATGTATAGCTCGATCCACTATGGAATCAGAGTTTATAGCATTGGATAAAGCTGGAGAAGAAGCTGAGTGGCTTCATAACTTTCTGGAAGATATTCCACTATGGCCGAAACCTGTGTCGGCTATATGTATTCATGGTGATAATCAGGCGGCATTACATAGAGCTCATAACTTTATGTATAATGGTAAATCACGACACATTCGTCGTCGACATAATACCGTGAGACATTTACTCTCAAATGGAATAATTTCCATTGATTTTGTGAAATCAAAAGATAACCTCGCGGATCCGTTTACTAAAGGTTTATCTGGTGAGAGAGTAGAATGTGCGTCGAGGGGAATGGGCTTAAAAGCCTAAAATATAACTAAGTTACCTTGTACGGAAACCTAACTTGGCGACTGGAGATCCCACGGACCAGGTTTAATAGGACAACCAGTCTTAGTTAACTTAAAAAGTGGAGCACTTTAGAGTCCAACTCTAGCTCATTCCTATGATGCAAAAAGTGCAACCTACATCGTTTGATTAGGTTAAGCTTATGCTTTTAATGACGTCTATATCTTGTCAAGAACAAGTGGAGTATAGTAGGATACTCTTAATAGATGCGGTCACCTATGTAAGTGTGAGCTGGGTCGGCTCGTTGAGAATTCTTATAAGGCTGGAATCCTCTAAAGCACTCGCAGAACCCAAGAATGTTCAGGGCCAAAACGAACACAACCGAGAACTCTTAACAAATCGGTTTAGTGCTGTGTTAAGTTTATTGTTTTGGTTTACATAAACAGCCGACAATTCAAGATGAAATATTTCACTGATTGGCTAAGTAAATCCGATAAATTCTAACTAGGGAAGGTTCAAGATGGAATATTTCACCTATCTCGATGCAGTACTATTCCTAAAGAATATTTGACGCGAGATATGAAAAATAATTTCATTCATTTGTGGGGGATTGTTGGTGTAATTAAATTAGTTATAGTTAATTAAATTGAATTAGCCATATTAATTATTACACCTTAAATGAATAAAATGAGAAGAGAAGTTGAGTGGCTATATCCCACATGGAAAAGAAGAAGAAAGTTGAACTACACAATTGTTATAAAAAGGGCATCTAGCTTTCAAGTTGTAAGGCTTTTTGTAGGAGTGGGCCTAGAGTAATATCTGGGCCCAATAATTATTAAAGTTTAAATTTTTTTAATAAAGATCCTTGGGTGATCCGATTAGGATCCGCATGTGATCCAATTAGGATCCGCATGTGATCCAGTTAGGATCCATGTGT
Organism: Penstemon barbatus; assembly: GCA_003313485.2. Taxonomy (NCBI): domain Eukaryota; kingdom Viridiplantae; phylum Streptophyta; class Magnoliopsida; order Lamiales; family Plantaginaceae; genus Penstemon; species Penstemon barbatus. The sequence continues at coordinate 65,353,025 of CM064880.1, forward strand.
GATCCGAACAGGATCCGCATGTGATCCGAACAGGATCCGCGAGACCCACTTCTAGAAGGATCCGTTCGCCCGCCCAATTTTTGAATAAAAGGGTGTGTTTTATCGGATTTTGAACCGAACGGGTGGCACCCGTTCGGACCAAACCACTGTTTGGTTTAAATCCGAATAGTTGTGACCCTCCAGCAACACCCTTTCTTTTGCTATAAATAGGGGGAGAATCTGGCCAATTCTCCCATCTCATTTTCAAGCAATCAAAGAAAAAATCATATATTCTTCTCTATATTCTTCTCCTCTCAAATTAAATATTCTATTTGTTAAAGTTCGCTGTGGACTTGTTCTTAGTGCAAAGAAACAAGTATCCGACCGTTGAATCTTGGGAGACCACTGGGACGAACTGTTGCACCTTGACAGCCCAGAAATATTGTCTTAAGGATATTGCATTTGCAAGCCTCGGTCGATTTTACGGTTCAGAATTATTACAGTAAGTACACTGTTATTAAATTCTGATTTTGTTTGTTCTGCGAGAATAAACTATACTAAGATTTATAATTAGAGTTAATTATAAATAATTATTCTGTTGGAATAATTTACTATAGTTTTATAATATAAAGTATTTTATAATATTTTATAATTCACTATAGTACTTAGAAATATAAAATATTCTATAATATTTTATATACACAGATTGTTTTAAACTTATTTAACAACAATACTTCCTTCTGCCATCTTGGCTTAGGCAGAGAGTGTGCGACTTATGATAAACTTGTATAGATGTGGAATTTTAAATATGAAATTCTTATTGTCTTGGCCTTTTTCTTCTTGTGTGAACAATTAATAAAAGCTAAAAGAAAATATATTAAACAAACTTCGTGCATGTGTGTGAAAATTGTGTTTCAACTTATATGTTCGAACTTACTAAATTTTAAACAAGATATATGACAATGATTTGAAATTAACCACATTTTTTTTCTCTATAAATACATTGATTTCACATACAATATTTTTTTCTCCTCAAACCTAGCATCCAAACTCAATCCAAATAAATTCTCACTAATAAAAAATTTGTATGGAAGTGGTTTGGCCTAGTCCAGACTCACCCCAAACCTCAAGTTTAATTTCAGGTTAAACTGAAACATACACAAATCTGCTTGAGATATATACAATTAATAATTGCTACATTAATAATTGTATATATCTCTTCTGATACAATATAATATATCTAATTGTATGTATCAAATTAATAATTTGTCATCTCAGAATTCGACCCATTGACTCCAATATAATATAATATTCCTAGTCTGTAGGTCAAATAATAAAAAATAAATAAGAGTTATAATTATATACCTTCAAAAAGAAAAAAAATTGAATTAGAAAAAACCAACCTTGAGCGACTGTCTCCCCCATGTACCATTGATCCAATAGCACCTGAAATCCTTGTCCCATTCTTATGCACGACCACTCAGTCGGTTACTACTGATCACCTCTAACGTAGAAGGTTAGATTATTTTTTGCTTGTTTTCAAATTACAAGTTAGGGTTTCAGTAATTTAAATTTGAGTTTCTAATATTTTTTAGATTGAGCAATTGTTGATGCGTTTATGATTACGACTTCTGAGACTTATAATGAGCTGATTATTTGGATTGATAGGCCCTGATTTTTATTTTACAATACACAGTGGCACAATTTTGGGTTTAATTGTTGATTCTGTTTTCTAGGATATTCTGATTTCTGAGTTTTTTTTGTTTTTGTTCTTTTTGGTATGCTTGCCTTGCTGTTTGAATTATTTTATAGATCCGGTACCGGAAAAAGCTGGTCGAGCAAACTGTTAATAGAATTTATGGTAGACCAAACTGGAAAGTTTCAGTTCAAGCTAATGGTTATCATATATATTGTATACCGGAAAGCGAGTTTGTAATAACCAAATAATCTCTCCTGTAAATATGTTACATCATTTCAAATCAGTGCTTGTAATGCTGTGAAGTTCACTACACAGTTAAAGATTTGTTTCATATAGACCTTATAAAATTTTGTATAGATTGAATATCTTTCTGTAAGTTCAAGTTCGTTAATTATATAATTATGTTGAACTTAGTACTTTATCTAGACAATAGTAGACAATCATGCTTGATTAATGGGGTAACAAGACAAGACTCCTTGTTCAAACATCAGACAAAACTATAGAAAAAAATGAAGAATACACTTAGTTTAATTAGAACATACATCTTTTAGTGGCTTCTTTAATTTTTTCGTTCTTTTGGAAAACAATTATTAGATGATTGACAATCAGTCACGAGATAGTTTCTTACATTTCTAGAATCTTGATAGATCTTAAGAGAACACCGCAGATGGCATGTTTATGAATGCCGTATGCTCATGAATTGTACTGCTGTATATTTTTATGTATGATACTATATGCTATTAATGTCAACACAATTATCCATGGTTACTAGATCTGCTATACATTGGTGGATTTGATCTAATAAAACCAAGATCTCCCGGTCTAGTTTATTTGGTGTAGTTCATGTTTCACAACATAATTGTTGCAATCTTGATGTGGTTTAAAATTGGAAAATATAAGTTAAATATTGGTCTTCTTCTACTATAACTAATAAATGAAAATATAAATACTTGTTTATTAGGAGTATATCTACATTCTTTACAAACACGGTGTTCACACATTGTGCTGTGTTTGTATTTCCTTGTCAATATACACGCACAAACATATGTGTGTATGCATGTTCTATTACAAATAAGATGTTTCTGCTTTTACACTTCTCTTTGTCTATACACAAATGTTTCAAACGGAAGAGATTAGTAAGCCTTAATTGATTATAAACCAAAAGGAAAAGAATAATTAAATGGAGTGACTGAAAGATTTTAATTTCATAGTCATCACCGAAAAGAAAAAGAATTTGAAATTTAAAGGCTCAACTAAATTTAAAAAAAAATGAAAAGAAGGTTCTACATTCACACGTGTCACTACACACGAATACAGACACGCGAGAAATCCCTGTATATATTGACACACAAATACACTCACCCACATCCACACCCACAAAAATTCTTCCGCCGCTCACATCAGTTTTAGGTGAAAAGAACTAATATGGCGGACAAGAATTCTAAGGGCGGAGAAGTATAGAATCCAATCTCACAATTTTATATGATTTCAAATCTGATTAGTTCTCACAGATCTCTGTTTTACTTTTGCAGAAATCGGACAGAATAGACTGGAAAAAGAGGGTGTGGGACGCTGATTTTAATTGCTATCGGATCAACGAGGTGCTCTTTCCGATTCCAATTCAAGCGGTGCCATCGCCTCCATCGTGTCCCCCTCCGCTGACGCCCCCACTTCCCTCATCGCCGCCGACGCCACCACTTCCCTCGTCGCCTCTGCCATCACGGAAAAAATCTCAGGAGGAGAAACAGGCATGCCTTATTTCTTTTTCTCCTTTTGTTCCACAAGCTCCTGAATTAGTCTTTATTTATGACTTTATGTTAATTTTTCATGGTTTTCAATTTTTAGCAATTAAAACTAGATTTACTTTTGCATCATAGATTATTCTGAAAATCTAGCAACATAGAGAAGCAATCTTGCCCTCATGGAATTTATATATACTATTGCACTCTTGCTCGATCTTACATTAATAGCATGTGATGTTGCTGGATTTTTTTTTTTTTTTTTGTGAGTTACTTTTGAAGAAATTGAATTGATAATCTATATGAAAAGTGTCAATTTAAAATCAAATATAAGTTTATGAGATTAATATGAAAGAACTAACTTCATGTCAAAAAATAAATGGACTAGGACTTGTATGTTTTCGTTTTAAATTTTGTAGATGTCTATGTTTGGGAAACCATCATTTTGCTTTGGTTAGCATGTTCCAGGCTTTAGCCTTGACTAATTCCATCGGGCACAGTACTTGAGCACCTCTCATAGCAGAGATCAAAAACAAGTTAGCCACATTGTGGGGACTAGTTCTTTCTACAATACCCTACCCCCGTGTGTGAGAGCCTTCTTTTTTGCAAGATAAGAAATTGCACCAGACACATCTTCTTAATGTCTGTAACCACATTTCAGCAACTACATTCAGTAAAAATCCTTGAGGACCTTGACTAATTTTTTTGCGTGCAGAGAGTCGAATCGCCTTTGCAGGTGCAATATGCAAATTACTTATTCTTAATTTGTCTATCATGTACTTCTATATAAATTTGCTTTGCAAATTTGCATTAGACCTTTAATGGTTTGTAATTGCAAAAAATACATCGGTTATTGAGGGTTACTAACTTAGTATTGGACCTTTTTTCCTAAATTTTTTTGACTCCTTTTATACTGAATTTGTTGTCCTCAATCCCCGGGTACATAAAATTCATACCATGAACTATTTGAACTGGCACATTAGTGTGAAATAAGGACCCTAATTTTGGAGCGAAAATTAGCCGTGTTTCTCATTTGACACATACAGAAGCCTTTTTTGGATAATTATGTAGTGCCCCCCTCACTTTCCATCCCCATGTACTTCTTAATATGTTTGTTCATTGAATTAAACAATACAAAACTGACTTGTGGAAAAATTAATGTCTTCTTCCACCACTTGATAAACCAGTTGTAATTTGGATCACCAATGAACCTTTGGTCGATGACAACTGTGGTCCTGTTGGTGGGAAGATTACAGATTAAACATGCAACGCTATTCAGTCGAGGAAACCTGATCTCTTGCCTTAGGGTATCATATTTAGTCGAGCAGAGCCAAGGGAAGCTTGTCCCGAAACTTGTTGCCCCAATTTATTAATCATTATTTCTGATTTGTCCTGTTATGCATTACATATAGCTGAGGTTGTATTTCCAACTTATACCCACAATATCTATTCTCTGAACTGTATATCTCACTTGTATGGCTACAGGAGGTTAAACAGAGGGAAAAAGATTGCAACGAAAGGAGAACTAAAAAGTTTAAGTCCAATTTAAACAAATAGAATTTTTAATTTTGAAGCTTGCATGAAGATGCCAATAGGATAAAGGGTACAAGGAGACTGTACCCTGCAACTGGAACCTCTGGAAGCAACAATAGTGGTGGGATTTTACCTCCATAAACTATCCATATTATGAACTTTTTTAGTGCCGACTGTTTTAAGTCATGTTGTTTTAATACTGAGAGATTCTAAATTATTAGTTGCAAAGTTATTTTATGTTTCTTTTTGATTTAATGTGGTGATTAGTTGTTTTGCTTACTTTTTCTTAGTTAACCTACTTATTATTTAAGAGAAAAAGTTAATTTATAGTATATGGGATGTAGACATTGAAGGTAGGATAGGATTTACATGAGATTAATTATGTATAAGTATTGAATGATTTTGATGAGGTAGGTGTGATAATGTGGTTATTGAAATTAGCAATTTTACTCGAGATATTAAAGTTAATTTGTATCTAGAAGGATATGATGAATCGAATTCTTTTGTGAAAAAGCAAAACTTTTAGGCAGAGTTGATTTCCTGTCACTAGTTTCTAAGTGCATTGAAGACTAATTGAGTTTTTATTTTTTGGAATTAGATCAATTAATTTGCCCTGGGTAATCATTTGTAGCAGATTGTTCTTCAAAACTTCATCTTATATGGCCCAAGGTGTTCAAGAACATCCAGAAAATTTTGCCGGGTGGCCTTGTATGTCATTCCATTGTTATGTATACATAAGAACAACCTGAACTGTTATGTCAATCACTAATACAGAAGTAGATGAAAAATATCATTAGATCATTCTTCATGGATTGGTTCAAAGTGCTCGGCCGAAACCTTAGAGCAATTAACTTGAGTACAATCAAAGATGAGATATAGGGAATATGGTGGAACAGTGCTGGAAATGGGCTTTATCCAACTGAACATTAGTCCTTGAACTTGTACTTAATAGTTAATATTAGTTGTAAGAAAAAGGCACATAACGGAAATTTTATGTAAACCAACGGTCTCAGTCGTGAAGGATAAGTTTCCTTGCTTATTAGCGAGGACCTAAAAATATTTTCCAAATCTCATGCAATGCATGGGTATTTTTCGATTAAGCCAAGGGTAATATGTCCATATAAGGTTGACGAAGAGAACAAGCACAATGTGCATTTTTAACACTTGGACATCATTTGAATTGCAAAAAGAGTGAGGCAGTGTAAGAAACAAAGTAAGATTTTTTCCCTGGTTCATGGGGATTGCATGGATCCTGATGTCGGTTTAACACTATCGACGGCTTCTTCAAGCCTCTAATGTTACTTATAAAAACTCAGCTGATGAAGGAGAGATGGTCTCAGTTGGTCGCAGCAGGGGGTGAAGAATTTGAGAAATCATAGAAAGCAAATAGTTGCTGCCTCTTTGTTACTGTTGTCGTGTGCCTGTGCCTGATTTAGACACTCCAACTGCCTATTAAGAGGTATACGCCCTTTTATTTTTTGCTAACGACATTGCTATAGCACATATTATTGCTTGCTATATTATTGCTGCCTGAATAGTTTTTTCTAATTTTCTACTTTGCTCTTTCCAGTCAAAGGCCATATATTCTATATTTCTCATTCCTCAATTTAATTGACAACTCAATCTTCTCTTTCATTGATACCGATATTAACTTTTTAATTTAGAAATCATTAAACATGAAAATGATCAAATATAAACATCAAACATATACTTTTATATGGCATGGATGATATCTGATAAAAAAAATATTGTATAAGTTCACTTTTCATTTCTCTTCTTCTTCTTCTTCTTCTTCTTCTTTTTTAGGTGAATTTTTCGTTTGTAAAATGTAGAACAAAATTATGTAATTTGAAAATAATTGTAACCGATTTCACAAGATTATTAGGGGGTAAATATGAATTAGTTTATTCAAAATTCGGCAAAAATTAGTACACTGAAATCTTTTTCGAGTTGAGTTCATTATCATATGAAATTAAGCTTGGAGAATATGGTAAGATAATTTTCTAAGCTCGTTGCAATCTCGATCAAGTAAGTTAAAAATAAAAGTTAAATAAAAAATCGTTTGAATTCAAATCATTTGAAATTAAAGCCAAGTCTAAGCACACATTTAAGCAAAACGTTCAAACCAAACTTAAATAAATTATTTTTCTAGTCTACTTAGTACTTTCATGTTTAAGAAGAAGATTTTTTGGATACACTCAATACGTTTATATCCAAACTAATTTTAGATGGTTCAAACAAGTTTCAATCTAATCCCGTCCTTTATTTTTGTTCATATTTTCTCTTCAGACAAAATTTTATTTTTCTGATATGTTTCAATCATTTAAATTTTATAAAGTTGTTGATAATTTTTGAAAAATATGAAGAAATTGTAAAATATAGAAGCGTGTTGAAATAAAAATTACTCTATATCTTCTTTAAGATTGACCGTACACCAAATAATTTTTATATTAACATATTTGTAAACATATCGTAATTAACAATATTATATCCTAATTTCTATGTGGATAAAAATGTTACAGTTACAAGTTGCAACACAATTTTTTTCCTGGTAATTCCAAATCTTTGAAAGTTTTTGAATCGTCTAAATAATAGATTATTGATATTTCGGGGTTGTAGGTTTGAAAAATGATGAATCGTCACTTGTTTAGGACATTTGAATTCTGATCTTGAAATATACTCTCTCCGTTTTTTTTTATTTGTTTCTTTGGCAAAAAAAATTATTTATTTTTATTTATTATTTTAGGATTTCAAAGTAAAATTAATATTCTTTTACCAATTTTAACCTTATTACTAATACTTGTCATTAATACTAATATTATTTGATTAAATAGGTAATATGCAATTTTTGTTTAAAAAACTGACTATTTATAATATTTCTTAATTTGTGTGCAACTAATAAAAAAAATGAAAGGAGTAAATTTAGAAAAAAATGTGTGTGAAGTTTTTGGATAATATTAAAAGCTACTTTTGGTAAATGCTTGTTTGTAATTAATGACCGAGAATGGAGTAGTATCTATCGCTAGCCAGCCTAGACAATATTGAAAGAGGGAGAATATTTGTTCACTTCCCATTCTAAGTTAATGACAATTAAGGAATTAAAAGTTTACATAATTGACTTATTGACTTTAGAAGGGTAAATTAGAGAATTAGAAAAATCAACCTTTTTTTTTCTTAATTTGAAAATGGGTTTTTTACACTTTGTACCCTCGAAACTTTGTACCAAACTTTGCACTTTGTACCCCCAAAACATAGGAAATAGGCACTTTACGCCCTGGAAACTTAGATTTAGCACTTTACATTCTCAATATATGAAAAATACATCATTTTGCACTCTCTTTAATTTTAAGCAAAAACTCTAGGGCAAAATAGGTTATTCAATTATAAATCTTTAGCACTTTGCACCCCTAAAATAAATTAGCTCTTATCACCCTCGAATTAAGAACAATCCAGCAACTTGCACCCCCGAAACATAATAAATTGACAGATTGTACCCCGAAACACAAAATTAACACTTAACACTCTCAATAAAAAAAAATCTCAAACCCCTCCTTTTCTCCGGCAATGTCGACCATCGGGGTGAAAAAGATCTAAGTCAAAGTTGAATTTATCAATTTTTACTTATTCAATTGTTTTGCATAGCACGTTTAATTTGTACAAGCTATAATTCATGGTTGTTAATTTGTTATATGATATAATGATTCCAAATTCATGGTATTTAATATGTATATATGTATATAAATGTAGGATGTTCAATCGGATCAGAAACTTACCGATTTTGCCTTAGATTTTTTTCACCCAGATGGTCAGCTTTGTCGGAAAAAAATGAGGGGTTTGAGTTTTTTTTTTAATTTGAAGGTTTTAAGTGTTAATTATGTGTTTTGGGTGCAAAGTGTCCATTTATTGTGTTTTGGGGGTTCAAGTTGCTAATTTGTTCTTAATTCGAGGGTGATAAATGTTAATTTTATTTTGGGGGTGCAAAGTGCCAAATATTTATAATTGACTTACCTATTTTGCCCTTGATTTTTTGTCTAAATATAAAAGAGAGTGCAAAGTGCTGTATTTTTTAATATTTTAAGGGTGTAAAATGTTAAATCTAAATTTTAGGGGTGAAAAGTACCTATTTCCCATATTTTGAGGGTGCAAAGTGTAAAAAACCCTTTAAAAATTGGGAAAATAAAGAAAGAAAAAAAAAAAAGAAAACTTTGAGTCCTCACTTCGTTGCACTCTATTTATAATAGGTGTGAAAAAAATTGTTATGCACTAGATCACCAGTCTCTCTCCTATAACCACGGATAGACTGTTATATTCCTTATGCTCTTGTTATGCACTCACATCACCAGTCAGTCGGTGACTGCTGCTCAACTCTCCAAAATAAAAGGTTAGATTTTTATAAAATTATAAATTAGGTTTTCAGTTTTTGAATTTGCGCTCCAATTATATTTGAGATCGAGCAATTCTAGATGTGTTTATGATTGTTTGGATTTATAATCCGATGTTTGTTTGGATTGATGAGCCCTGATCCAGATTAAACAATATTCAGTAAATGGTTACCAATGGTGGAAAGGTATAGAGCCAAATCTCAAGAGTTTTATATGATTTCAAATCTGATTACTCACACATATCTCTATTTTACTTTTGCAGAATTTGGACGAGATTGACTGGGTCAAGAGTGAGTGGGACTAGGAATGTAATTGCTTTCGGATCCATGGGATACTCTATCCATTTCCGCTTCAGGCTGTTAGAATCATTTTGCATCCGCAATTGCCTCTGCAATTAATAACATTATTTCCGCCTCCACCATCACAGCAAACATCTCCCGAGGAGAAACAGGCATGTCTTATTTCTTTTTCACCTTTTGTTCCACCCGATTATTAGGGGTTAAATATGAATTAATTTATTCAAAATTCGGCAAAAATTGGTACATTGAAATCTTTTTCGAGTTGAGTTCATTATGTTATGAAATTAAGCTTGGAGAATATGATAAGATAATTTTCTAAGCTCGTTGCGATCTCGATCGAGTAAGTTGAAAATAAAAGTTAAATGAAAAATCATTTGAGTTCAGATCATTTGAAATTAAAGCCAAGTCTAAGCACACATTTAAGCAAAAAGTTCAAACCAAACTTAAATAAATTATTTTTCTAGTCTACATAGTATTTTCATGTTTAAGATGAAGATTTTTCGGATACACTCAATACGTTTATATGAATTAATTTATTAGGGCTTTAGGCTAAAGCCTGGAACATGCTAACCAAAGCAAAATGATGGTTTCCCAAACTTAGACAGCTACAAAATTTAAAACGAAAACATACAAATCCTAGTCTATTTATTTCTTGACATGAAGTTAGTTCTTCCATATTAATCATAAACTTATATTTGATTTTAAATAGATACTTTTCATATAAATTATCAATTCTATTTCTTCAGAAGGAACGCACAAAAAAAAAAAAAATCCAGTAACATCACATGGTATTAATGTAAGATCGAGCAAGAGTGCAATAGTATATATTAATTCCGTAGGGGCTAGATTGCTTCTCTATGTTGCTAGATTTTCAGAACAATCTATGATGCAAAAATAAATCTAGTTTAAATTTCTAAAAATTGAGAAACGTGAAAAATTAACATGAAGTCATAAATAAAGGCTAATTCAGGAGCTTGTGGAACATAATGAGAAAAAGAAATAAGGCATGCCTGTTTCTCCTCCTGAGATTTTTTCCGTGATGGCAGAGGCGACGAGGGAAGTGGAGGTGTTGGTGGAGGTGATGAGGGAAGTGGGGCGTCGGCGGAGGGGGATATGATGGAGGCATGGCGGAGGCGAAAGAATTCTAACTGCCTGATTTGGAACCGGAAAGAGCACCCCGTTGATCCGATAGCAATTAAATTCAGCGTCCCACTCACTCTTTTCCCAGTCTATTCCGTCCGATTTCTGCAAAAGTAAAACAGAGATCTGTGTGAGAACTAATCAGATTTGAAATCATATAAAATCGTAAGATTGGATTTTATACTTCTTCGCCATTGGAATTCTTGTCTGCCATATTAGTTCTTTTCACCTAGAAACTGATGTGAGCGGCGGAAGAATTTTCGTGGGTGTGGGTGTGGGTGAGTGTATTTGTGTGTCAATATATACAAGGGTTTCTCGTGTGTCTGTTTTCGTGTGTAGTGACACGTGTGAATGTAGAACCGTCTTTTCTTTAAACCAAAAGGAAAAGAATAATTGAATGGAGTGACTGAAATATTTTAATTTCATAGTCATCACAAAAAAGAAAAAGAATCTGAAATTTAAAAAAAGAAAAGAAAAGAAGGTTCTACATTCACACGTGTCACCACACACGAAAACAGACACAAGAGAAATCCTTGTATATATTGACACACAAATACACTCACCCACACCCACACCCACAAAAATTCTTCCTACGCTCACATCAGTTGCTAGGTGAAAAGAACTAATATGGCAAACAAAAATTCCATTGGCGGAGAAGTATAAAATCCAATCTCACGATTCTATATGATTTCAAATCTGAGTAGTTCTCACCCAGATCTTTGTTTTACTTTTGCAGAAGTTGGACGGAATAGACTGGGAAAAGAGTGAGTGGGACGCTGAATATAATTGCTATCGGATCAACGGGTTGCTCTTTCCGGTTCCAATTCAGGCGGTTAGAGTTCTTTCGTCTCCACCACTACCATCGTACCCCCCTCCGCCGACGTCTCCAATTCCCTCATCTCCTCCGTCGACGCCTCCATTTCCCTCGTCGCCTCTGCCAACACGGAAAAAATATCAGGAGGAGAAACAGGCATGCCTTATTTCTTTTTCTCCTTTTATTCCACAAGCTACTAAATTAGCCTTTGTTTATGACTTTATGTTTATTTTTTCGTTTTTCAATTTTTAGCAATTAAAACTAGATTTATTTTTGCATCATAAATTGTTCTGAAAATTTATCAACTTAGAGAAGCAATCTTACCCTTATGGAATTTATATATACTATTGCACTCTTTCTCGATCTTACATTAATAGCCTGTCATGTTGCTAGATTCTTTTTTTTTTTTTTTTTTTTTAATGTCCGTTACTTCTAAAGAAATAGAATTGATAATTTATATGAAAAATATATATTTAAAATCAAAGTTTATGACATTTATATAAAAGAACTAACTTCATGTCAAAAAATAAATAGACTAGGACTTGTATGTTTTCGTTTTTGTAGCTGTCTATGTTTTGGAAATCATCCTTTTGCTTTGGTTAGCTTGGATCCAGGCTTTAGCCTTCACTAATTCCATCAGGCACACTACTTGAGCACCTCTCATAGCAGAGATCAAAAACAAGTTTTCCACATTGTGGGGACTAGTTCGTTCTACAATACCCAACCCCCGTGTGTTAAAGCCTTTTTTTTTTTTCATGATAAGAAATTGAATCAATCACATCTTCTTAATGTATGTAGCCACATTTCAGTAACTATATTCAGTAAAAATCCTTGAGGTCCTTAACTGATTTTTTTAGGTTCAAGTGTGCAGAGAGTCGAATCACCTATCTGCAGGTGCAATATGCAAATTACTTATTCTTAGTTTGTCTATCATGTATTCCAAAGCAAATTTGCATTAGACCTTTAATGTTTTGTAATTGCAAAAAATACATCGGTTATTGGGGGTTACTAACTTAGTATTGGACCTTCTCCTAAGGTTTTCGACTCCTTTTCTACTGAATTCGTTGTCCTCAATCCCCGGTTACTTAAAACTCACACCGTGAACTATTTGAACAGGCCAACCTTCTCCTAAGGTTTTCGACTCCTTTTCTACTGAATTCGTTGTCCTCAATCCCCGGTTACTTAAAACTCACACCGTGAACTATTTGAACAGGCCATTAGTGTGAAATAAGGACCCTAATTTTGGAACGAAAATTAACCATCTTTCTCATTTGACACATACAGAAGCCTTTTTTGGATAATTAAATAGTGCCCCCCCTCACTTTCCATCCCCATGTACTTCTTAATATGTTTGTCCATTGAATTAAAGAATACAAAAACTAACTTGTGGAAAAATTAATGCATGGTTGGATAAACCAGTTTGGCTCACCAATGAACCTTTGGTCGATGACAACTGCGGTCCTGTTGATGGGAAGATTACAAATTTAACATGCAACATTATCAATTATAAATTACTATTCCAATCGAGGGAACCTGACCTCTCGCCTTAGGGTATCATATTTAGTCGAGCAAAGCCAAGGGAAGCTTGTCCCGAAACTTGTTGCCCTAATTTATTAATCATTGTTTCTGAAATCTTTTTTTCCTGTTATGCATTACATATAGCTGAGGTTGTATTTACACTTTGTACTCACAATATCTTTTCTCTGAACTGTATATCTAACTTTTATGGTTACAGGAGGTAAAAAAGGAGGAAGCAAGTATGAATGAAGTAGAAGATTGCAACCAAAGGAGAACTAAAAAGTTTAAGTCCAATTTGGACAATTAGAATTTTAATTTTGAAGCTTGCATGAAGATGCCAATAGGATAAATAACGGTACAAGGAGACTGTACCCTGCAACTGGAAACTCTGGAAGCAGTACTAGTGGTGGGTGGTAAACAGTGGCAAACTAAAGTGTTGGGGTAAAGTAAGGCCACCAACCCCTTCCCTCATTTTCTTGCTATATTAAAAATAAAAGATTTTACCTACATAAACTATCTAAATTATGTCTTTTTTTATGCCAAATATTTCCAGTCTAGCTACAACTTTTGCCATAGTAAGTCCTGTTGTTTTTATACTGAGAGAATCTAAGTTACTATTCTTACTTGTAGTTGCAAAGTTATTTTATGTTTCTTTTAAGTTTAATGTGGTGATTAGTTATTGTGCTTATTATTTCTTAGTTAACCTTCTTATTGTTTAAGAGCAAAAGTTAATTTATTGTATATGGGGTGTAGACATTGAAGGAAATAGCATTTGCATGAGATTAATTATGTATAACTGTTGAAAGATTTTGATGAAGTAGGTTTGATAATGTGGTAATTGAACTTGGCAATTTTACTCGAGATATTAATTCTAACTTGTATCTAGAAGGATATGATGAATTATATTCTTTCGTGAAAAAACAAAAGTTAGAGGCATAGAATTGATTTCCTGTCATTAATTTCTGACTAATTGAGTTTTTTTTTTTTTTTTGGTATTAGATCAATTAATTAATTTAAAGAAATGTGATTATTGAGGTTTAAGTACACAAGTCCGACCCAGAATTGTCATTCAAGCCATCAATGAGCATAAGATGTAGTTAATTAGCATAACAGACAAACTCAAGTTGAAATATACTACTAGCCTGCTTAAAAAGCAATCTATCAAAAACACCACAAAAATACAGGAATCCCTTATTGCATGCCTCAACATCTAAACAAGCCCCTTGTGAAGGATACGTGAAGCATAGTTGATAATGATCAGGTGATTGGATTTGTTAGGAATATAGCCTTAAGGCTCTTCATGACGATGCACATACTTGTATAATTTATAATTTTTTAGATAAACTTTAATTGCTTGCTAGTAAAACCTTCCCCTGGGTTGTCATTTTTAGCAGATTGCTTCTTCGAAACTTCATCTTATATGGCCCAAGGTGTTAAAGAACATCCTGAAAAATTTGCCGGGTGGCCTTGTATGTCATTCCTTTGTTATGAATACATAAGAACAACCTCAACAGTTAATTCGATCACCAATACAAGAATTAAATGTCATATTCATATAACCAAAATGCATACCGCATTGGATAAACCATTATCATTAGATAATTCTTCATTTCATGGATTGGCTCAACTGCTCTGCAGAAACCTTAAAGCAACTTGTGTACACTCAAAGGTGAGATATAGGGAATATGGTGGAACAGTGTTGGAAATGGGCTTTATTCAACTGAATATTAGTCCTTGAACTTGTACTTAATATTAGTTGTAAAAAAAAGGCACATATGGAAATTTATTTAAACTAAAAGTCTCAGTCGTGAAGGATAAGTTTCCTTGCTTATTGGCGAGGACCTTAAAATATTTTCCGTATCTCATGCAAGGGTATTTTTTGCGATTAAGCCAAGGGTAATATTTCCATTTAAGGTTGATGAAAAGAACGAGCACAAGGTGCATTTTTAACACTTGGACATCATGATAAAGGAAATGTTAGATGCACATTTGAATTGGAAAAAGAGTGAGGCAGTTATAAAAAGAGTAAGAAACAAAGTGTCAGCATAATTGAATATTAATATCCAACCTCACCTAAAAGGCTAAACCAATTTTTGTTTATTCTGTTTGTTATCATATATTGTGCAATATTACCTAGTCTTGAGCTTTTCTTTTCATGCAATTTTTCTTGTCAACTTTTTGTTTTTGATTTTTGTATAAGAAATATTTCTACATTGAGTAGATTCTAACATTCTAATGCTACCTAATAAGGAACGTGCGGGAAACTCTTTATGTTTGCTCTATTATTTTTTCCTTTGTAGTCTGAACTTTCTTGCATTGGCTTCCTACTCGCAAGTTAGTGAGAGTTTGCACTCCTCAGCTTAGTCACACTTAAAAACGAGTAAGATTTTTTCCCTGGTTCATGGGGATTGCATGGAGCGTGATGTCGGTCTCAACATCAACTTGGCTGGCTGTTGATGACACCACAAGCGGATAGAAGTTGTTTACACTATCGACAACTTCTTCAAGCCTCTAATGCTATTTATAAAAACTCAGCTGATGAAGGAGAGATGGTCTCAGTTGGTTGCAGCAGGGGTGAATTTGACAAATCTATTACGACAGAAAGTATCAAAAAGCAAATTGCTGCTGCCGCTATGTTACTGCTGCAGTGCCTGATCTAGACATTCCGACTGCCTGTAAAGAGGTGTATGCCCTTCTATTTTTGTGTGAATATCTTTAAAGTCAGCATTCAAGAATTAAATGTATTGCAAACAGTTAAATAATATTCCCTCCGTCCTTTATTTTTTGTTCATATTTCCTTTTCAGACAAGATTCTATTTTCTAAACTGGAATGGTTAGTTCCACTTTGCACCTTGGAAATAGGCTCATTTTTCACTTTGCACCCTTGAAAAACTTTAATAGTTATTCGCTTCACTTTGCACCCTAGAAATCATGTTAACAAGTATATGCATTATTGGTCATTTTGATTTCTAAATTATCAGAAAGAGTTAATTGATTTGTTTGTATTTTATCTGGGTTTTTTTAATACCCTACAGAAACCAAGAGCAAAAAGTCGCTAGTGGGAAATAAAGTGTTCTCACTGTCGTTCATCCTTTTCTCTTCCAAAATTGGCGAATGCTTGTTTCCTAGAGTCCAGAATGAAATGAAATCATGCCTGATTCCATTGCCAAATGAACATGACTACATCACTGAATTTTATATAATGACTTCCTACTTGCAACCTAGTGAGAGTTTGCATGTATTGAGACTAGAAAAGAAAATACGCACTTGAATATGCTATCATTCTGCTAATTAATATTGAAATGAAAACTTTAGAGATGTTGCTTACATAATATTAACTGGCATTCCTCAGTTTAGTCACACATAATGGCCGTAGAACTCTCGAGAGAGAACAAAGACCCGACAAATCTTACAAGCTATGCACACAAACAAGTAAAGATTTTTTCCCTGGTTCATGGGAATTGCATGGAGCATGATATCGGTCTCAACATCACGGCTTTTGACATGTCTGGTTGTGGATGACACCTCACTATCAACGACTTCTTCAAGCCTTTAATTCTATTTATTGAAACTCCTTATGAAGGAGGGATGGTCACAGTTGGTCGCAGCAGGGGTGGATTTGACAATTCTATTACTATGAAAGTGTTAAAAAGCTATTTATGGAAATTCAGCTGACGCTTTGTTCCTGCTGTCATGCATGTGCCTGATCTAGACATTCCGACTGCCTATGAAGAGGATATGCTCTTTTATTTTTGTGTGAATATCATTAAAATCAGCATTCAAGAATTAAAGTATGGCGAACAATGAAAGACTACATAATACTCCTTCCGACCTTTATTTTTGCTCATATTTCCTTTTCGGACTAGATTTTATTTTCTAGACTAGATTTACTTTTCTCAACACTACATTTTCTCACAAACTAATGATTTGACACCAAAATTCTCAACCACTAATGGGCCTGTTTGTTTGGTGTTTGGGAAAGTAGTTTGGCAGAGTAGTAGATGTTTGTGAAATAATCTCGATTTGCGTAATGTTGTTTGTTTGAGTTCTGAGAGAGTGGTTTGAGAAATTAAGTAGGTGTAGGTGTAGGTTTTTTTGGAAGAGTTAGGTTGTAGGTGTAAGATGTGTAGACTTTATGTCAAATCATGTTTGTTATGTGCGATAAATTGTGTAAGAGATAGGATACTTTATGTCAAATCAGAGTAGAATTTGTATAGGTTTGTTTAGAGATAGGAAAATTGTTGCGAGCAAAAATAAGGGACAAAGGGAGTACGAGTGTATGTCAATATACTTGGGGGGAGTTTATGAACCAAGCATATATAATCTAGTCATGTGAGCATTGTCTTGAGCAAATGTAAGCTGGTTTCTACACTTAACTGTCCACAATCTATAGTAGCAAAAGGATTTAGGTCATGTACATTGACAGTAAAAGGCATGCCTGGATTATGTTGTGTACAACCAATACTTTTTTGGCGAAGGAAAAGCCTTCATCCTCTTTACCTCTTTGGCCACAAATTATATCAACTCTCATCACATGATGTTGGTCTAATATAATAACTCCCCATTATCTCTGTCCTTTCTGTAGGGATTATGCTGAAATGTGATTTTGGAACACTGGCAACATTCTTGATAAGGCTCTCTCCTTGGTATGATGATTTTCGTTGCTCTTAGAAAGAAACTGTGCTGAAAATGAAAATTACATATGGTTTTTGTTTCTTGGTGCCTACATTATCTGCAGACATGACATGAATGAGGAGACATGGAGGTGATTAATCATAATAGTCACCTGGCAATGTGAAAGTGATCAAGGTTCAGATCATATGGTCATGATTCTAAACAACAAGACTTATGTTCTTTTTTGTGGGAGATTGGCGACATCTACATGTACAGCTGCTACTTGCAATTGCAATTGCAATTTCTTTGACTTGCTGGTAAATTGTTGGCGGGCCAAGTAAGTGATTCTTGCAATTAATTTTGTGGTCTGCAGTCTTTATTTTCTTCACTTTGGCCGCTCTTTTTTGTGTGTATGTGTTGTTGGTAGAGCCAGCCAATGATTTTGAACTTTTAATTAACAATACTTTTGTTAATTGGGTGATTTTGCATCTCACACCTTGGAAATAGGTCATTTGGCACTTCACACCCTTGAACTCTAATAAGACAGCATATTCTACCCCAGAATCAGGTTAACATAAGCCCTTGAGCATATCCCAGCCACAAAATTTGAGAAGTCAGAATTTTTTAGGACAACTTTGTCTTCTGAAGTCATTTCTCTGTAAGGTTTGATGTCATGTGAGTTGTATATGTAAATTAGGAGTTAATGAGTCTATTTAATGTGAAATATCTGAAGAAAAAATATTACCAAAATCATATCTCATGATTAGTGTTTATCTTGTCGTACTTCCAGGTCAATTTGCCTCATTTTTCTAGCCTATTTAATTAAAGAAGAAGAATAGACACAACCTGTAGAATTATAAAAGTTTTGCAATCTATAAAAATGTTAATCCTTAAAATCATGTGAAATTGAAATTTCTCTCTACATAATGTACGAAAACCTTTTCCCAGTATGTTAGGAGTAGGGGTGGGCACGGGGCGGGTTTGGGACGGGTTCGGGGCTAGAGATATGGGGTATAATAAATTTTGGGATTGTCACTTCTCATTGCAAACCCGCCTCGTAATAATTCGGGTACCCGGAAGCGGGTACCAAATTATTGCGGGACGGGACGGGACGGGTTACGGGTCCCATATTATTTTTATTCATAAATTTTTTATCCACCTAACAAAATAATATTACAATATTACGTAATTATATTTCGTCATTTTTCTTTTGCTAAATAGTATAAATTTTAACCATTATTACATTTAACATATCATCAATTCATCATAATAATGACTATTTCAAATATATTCAAATACGATCAAAAAGTGAAATCATGTAATGAGCAAATGATAAAATACGATCAACATTGAGTCTCAATAAGAAAAATTCAATCCAAATACTATCTATAGTTGATACCAATTGCAAAATAATTTATCCAAGCCCACACTTAAATTACGCAAAAGATATAAATTTCTAAAATAACTAAAAGTCTAAAATCATATAATGACCCATAATATTGATCACTAATAACTATTAAAATTTTCAAAAGAAATATTAGGATAAAGTAGAAAAGTTCATTTATTAAATAATGTTAATTAATTAATTAATAAATAAATTAATTAATTGTATAACTAAAGTGTATAAATTATATAATAATAATATTATATAGGCGGGTTTGGGTATTCGGGGTTGGAAAGAACAATCCCAAACCCGTCCCGTATTCCCGTAATAAAATACGGGTATTCAAGTTCGGGTACCCAAACCCAAAAAACACTCATCCCGTTCGGGTACACTCATCCCGTTCGGGTATTCCCGTAATAAAATACGGGTATTCAAGTTCGGGTACCCAAACCCAAAAAACACTCATCCCGTTCGGGTATTTTAAAAACGGGACGGGTCGGGTTTGGGTTACCCGAACCCAACGCCCACCCCTAGTTAGGAGTGGTCCACAATGAACCAACCCCCTGTATTTTTAGAGGGAAATGACCTGAAAAAATGACCGGACCCGGCCCTGAACATTATGATTTTTCGGTTTTCCGCGATTTTTGTTGCCTGAAATAATATATAACATGTTTTGAAGGTGACTTGTGCTATTTTTTGGGTTCAAAGGTGGAGAGTCAAATCACCTATTTGCAGGTGCAATATGCAAATTATTTATTTCTTAATTTGTCTATCACGTACATAAATTTCCAAAACATAAATTATTTAACCGTATTTCTCATGTGCCACATATAGAAGCCTTTTGGGATAATTCATTTACTTGTAAATATGTTTATCTATTGAATTGAAGAATACAAAAAATAATGAATTGAAGAATACAAAAAATAACTTGCGGAAAAATTAGTGTCTTCTTCCAAGAATTGTAATTTGGCTCGCCAATGACAACTCTGGTCCTGTTGATGGGAAGATATACATAACTATTCAATCGAGGATATCATATTTAGCCAAGGGAAGCTCTTGTCCCAAACTTCTTCTACTAATGTCGGGTTCTAGTCAGACGTAAGCACGCATGCAACACCCCTTTATTGCAAAATACATTACTTTGAATCCTGATATTAAGCCTATTTTAGCTAAAGACGCGATGGATTCAGAAAACAATTGTTCTTCAACAGATCGGTTTTATTGTCAATTGTCATCTTCAGTTTAATGGTTGAATCCAATGTGCCGATAGATCCTCTAATCTTTTGTGCTATCTCCACAAATATTTTGTGACTTTTCCATGTTGATGAGCTATGAACCTAGCTAGTTGCCCTCCGAAATCTCTTGTCCGGTTATGCATTACATATAGCTGAGTTACAACTTATATCCACAATAACCATTCTTTGAACTGTATATTTCACTTTTATGGCTACAGGAGGTAAAAAAGAGGAAATCAAGAATGAATGAAGAAGAAGACTGAGCAGAAGAAAGGACAACCAGGTTTAAAAAGCTGGGATCAGATTTAAATGAGTGGATTCACGAGGTCCCCGTGAATCACTGTATAGATGACCATCTCCATATCGCCAAGGGAAAAACTTGCTTCTCCCTTGACCATTGGAGATGATCTTCGTTTAAGTATGATATGTTCTTTTGACCTTAAGTCCGTTTGAAATATTATGATGTGGAAATTTGGGAATTATTTAGCCCCAAAGACATAATCATGTTTCGTACAGTGAAAGATTTTGAGATTTTTATACATGGACTCAGTTGTGTTTTTATTTTTACCTATTTTAATTTTTCAATTTTGTTAGATTGAACCGAAATCGGACTAGATCATTATCTTTGATCCGGTTCCATCCGATTATTTACCAAACAATTTGTGTGTCTCTTTAATCCATTAAATTGATGAAGAGCCATGATTTTGGTTAATTTCGGTGTTGGTAAATTAGGCTACGAACATGCATATTATGTAGGAACCAATCTTAGCCCAACTTGATTTATTTTTCTTTTCTTTGGCCCATCAGTAATTGGGCTGTACTAAAAAACATAAATAGATAAATACAACCATCAATACTCTTCTCGCAAAACCTAGCCGATTCACAAAGAAATAACCAAGAACATCGATCGCGGTGCTGAGGAGATATTAGCGGGCAAGAGGACGAGGGAGAAGCAAGCTTTTCTTAGCTGTGTGTAATGTATGGATGTTTCGATCAAAGGAAGAAGTTTTATGAACATCACAATTGCAACTAGAAGCAAGCTCCAGAGCCCGGGGCTAGCCCTCAACCATTGGAGATGGCCTTATAATCTTGTACCTCAAAATTTGACATATGGTTATTAATCGTCTAATTATGAGGGCTGAGAACCTGCTACATAGTCATTTTCACACTATCAAATTCACAGGAAACCCTATTAAATTAAGACCATAAAGCCATACGACAAAGTAGTTGTGGCAAATTAAAATCATTTTGCGAAAATTGATCAAATCATAATCGTCTTACTTAGTAAGAGTATATATTTCGAGGGATTTTGTCGAACTTTTGGCATTCAGTCTATCATTGCATCAATTCAAACTCCAAGACCTGTATTTTACCCAAAAATTAATAATAAGTAATTGTAATTAGTTTAAAAATCCGAAAAGTATTGCAAAATGAAACAAATGAAGTACCTATATTGCACCAAAATATAAAAGCTCGGTTCCTACAGAAGCCGAATCTTACTTTCAAATATTCATCCTCAAACTGAAAGCATTCTTTTGATTGGCCTTTTAAATGTTCCTGAATTAAGAAAAAAAGAAAGAAAGGGCTTTATGAAAGAAGAGAAATAAGAAGATGAAATGGTTATGAGAAAGAATAAAAAATCTGATAATATTCAATCTTACAAAATCTATATAGATTTAAGTTTTAACCTATATCCGTTATCCAAGGAATATCTACTTCTATCGATTCATCGGGAATCCTTGGTCCCTTATATGAAGACATCAAACGTCTCGCTAGAGATCTAAATTTTTTCAAGGCTTCCCATGTTGTTAGGGAGTGTAATAAAGCGGCACATTGTCTGGCCAAACTTGCTTCTACTTGTTTTCCTTTCGTTTCTGTCCTCCCTAATGTGGTTCTTGACATTGTAATCACTGATTCATCTTGATATAATATATCTTATGTTTCCCCTCAAAAAAAAAAAAAAAAGTTTTAACCTATATATTAACCAAAACCCAACTTCATAAACAAATAATTTCCTACAAATTAGGGGTGGGATCGGTACGGGTTTTCGAGAATTCGGAAATTTCGGGAACGGTATTCGGGTTTCGGGATTAAAATTTTCCTTCCTAAAACCCGTTCCGATTAATCCTCTACCTGGTATTTCGGGTTCCCGAAAAAAATCGGGAATTCGGGAAACCCGGTAGTGCTGAAATTTTTAATTTTTCAATTTTTTTAACGGCTTGAGGGAAATATTTTGATTTGATAATTGAAACTGAGGTTGAAATATATCTCACTTTCAACCTCAGTTTCAATTATCAAATCAAAATATTTCCCTCAAGCAGTTAAAAAAATTGAAAAATTAAAAATTGAAACTGATAATTGAAACTGAGGTTGAAAGGGAAATATGTACAATTAAACTTATTTTCAGATTTGATTTGAGATAAAGCGTTAGTTTTATCTTATAAAACGTTGGTGGACACTGGACAAATAAAAATCAATTGATATTTGAGTATTTGACTCAATTGAGAATTAGTGTTGCATATATGATATATATAACCGGGTTCCCGGTCGGGTAGGACCTCCTACCCCGAAACCCGTACCGATTTATAATAATCGGGAATCGGGTTTCCCAAAATCCGGAAAACCCATAAAAATTTATTTTTTTTGGTAAAAACCCGATCGGTACGGGTCGGGTTCCCAATTCCCGATACCAAATGCCCACCCCTACTACAAATACATATACCCAGCTGAACCTATGGAGTACTAAAATTGGAAAGAGGGAGAAGAAGGAAGTGGACCGAAAATTAGGGAATGGGAAGTTATACGAAACTGGAAATTACGTACAACACCCTATTGTGTACAGTTAGTTTTTTTTTTTTTTTTTTTTTTTTTTTTTTTTTTTTTTTTGGTGGTTACACTATTGTGTACAGTTGTAAGGTTCAATCTACGTTGCACGGATACGGACTCGGCGACTCGGACTCGACACGATTCGGATTCGGCGACTCGTTTTCAAAAAACATTAAAGATATGACTCAGCATGGATACGTATATTTTAATAAAATAAATTTATATAGTTATATATAAAAAAAAAATATCTTAGTATCAAAGTCATTGAATAAACACTCATTCAAATATGAACATTATCCATTTATCACTTTGTTAAAAAAAAAAAAAAGCCAATCACTACGATGTATTGTATATATTGATTCTTCCACAATTGAGTTGGAGATATATATATATATATATATATATATATATATTATATATAGTAACATTATTAGTAACCATGATTAATACTAATTACTAAGAGAAGAAGTGAAGAACTTACCTTTGAATTGGTATTTGGAATAGAGAATTTCTTGAACTATGACCTAGGGTTTATGTTAAATTGGGAATGGATCTAATTTTGTAGATTTAGATATACTACCTATTAGAGTGTGATGGAGTAAATGAAATGAGGTTATTTACTTATGGTAGTTGATTTTTGGATTTGAATTTTGGAAGAAAGGGGAAGAAATTGAACGATGGAATCTGGAAGTAAGAACTAAGAACTGAAACTGCTTCCTATTTCAATTTTATATTATTAGGTGTGTAATTTGCATTTTCAGTCCAAAATTTTATAAAAAAATTACAAAAACCCCCTGCTGAGTCCTTGACCGAATCGACTCTTCAGCTTGACCGAGTCGACTCGCGAGTCCGAATTTTTTTTATTTTTTTTCTCGGACTCGCCACGTGGCGAGTCCGATGCGAGTCGCAGCCGAGTCGACGGCGAGTCCGAGTCCCAGCCGAGTCGACTCGGCATTCTTCATGTTCTTGGAAGAGTCCGTGCAACGTAGGGTTCAATGTTCAATTGAGTTGGGGTAGCTATGGAAAAAAAATTTGGTATAAGAACTATCGAATTGGTGTCCGAATTTCCAGTTTTACCCAATGTTCATAGTTGTGTTTCGGATTGACCACAAAGTTTGAAGGGCATTTTGTGTAAGTTAGCTGAAGAAATCGCCTTTTCGTGAGAGGAAAAAGCCTTTCTTTTTATTATTAGTATAGATATAAATTTTATGTTTTCGGTTTTTTTAGATTGAACCGAAACCGAACTGGACCGTTATCAAAATTATCGAAACGGGAGAAAACTGAATTTGTGTCTCTTTAATTTCATTATTCCAACATAAAATAAGTTTAATTGTACATAGAGATAAATTATTCTTGAAAAAATAATCTTGTTTATACAAACCATTCAAATATAAAAGTATAAATCTCCAAAGTGGAAAACATTAATTAAAAGAAAATTATTTGGTTTAACCGGTTTTGTTCGATAAATCGACCAATATTATCGAGAAACGATTGCTCCCAAAGATTGGTTCTCCGGCAGTTCGATAAACAGTTTAGACCGAATTTTTGGTTCCGGTTCAGTTCGGTTGATATACCGAAATGTGCTCACCGCTAATTGCAGTGCTCCGCTTGTTCATTCTCATAATATTTTGGACATGGGCATGACCAAATTTTAGGTATACAATCTCACAAAACTCCCCATTTCTTTTTCCTTTTTCCCTCCATAAATAAAATATTTTATGGAGTTATATATATTATTGATAAATACATAAGAATGAAGAATTTATGGAGGGAAGGTTTCAACTGTTTAAAGTGATAAATTCTTAGAAGATTAGGACATAAGAATGAAGATTAGGACACGTAGAGATGAGTTAGTGATAATAATTGTTTTGAATTTTCTTCTTGCTAATTAACATTATATTCCCTACATTTACATTCATGAAAGCAAGAAAGCAGGAAAAGAAAATTAAACTGCACCAACCAATAGTACAATTGAGGGAGAAGAAAATGCAAGCAACATATGAAATTAAGAAACAACTGGGGCCACCAGAAAAAATAGAAGAACAGAGACGCTGCTGAAGTAAAAGGCAAAGTAAATTAAGCTGGTAGTGTAAATTTGGGAAAAATAAAGAAACGACAACGTATAGGTGTTAAAACGACGTCGTTTAACAGGGGGAATGATTAAAAGGAAGGGAAAAGAAAAGGCAGGCACTGTAGCAAAGTCCCTTACCCCTTATATGTCTTAATAAATACTATATATTAGACAAAGTCGGAATAATATCTTTCAAACTGAGAATTATTACATTAGACAATGAGTTCTTGTAGATTATTTAAAATATAAATGTTTGCCACAATGACTTATTCGCCAAATATGATGGAACTGGAGACCCCACTCGCTTTATAGTGTCTGAATGCGAAGCAGATGGAATGATAGATCGAAGGCAAGCGCTAAAACCCTCTTTATCAATAACAAGTCAGCAATAACGGGAACCAAAAATCTGCCACCACATTGAAGTTTCCTTTTGTAATCAATGGCGTATAAGTTGTGAACGTACGACCCACCCCAGGAAAAATAGTGGGCGCTTCTTGTCCTTAGTATTAGATCCCCAAAAAGGAATTTTATGGCACCTATATGCCTCAGTGAAATCTTTCCTAGAAACTGCAATTGACAATTAAAGAAAATTATTCAGTGTCAAAAGAGGTTTTGATAACATCTGCCGGAATATCAATCCATATTGATCTAGAGTTTGAGGGAACTAAAGATCTTGTCGAGGAAGGAATAACATTAATATGAGTGGAGGGGTTTGTGGAAGGATTAATAAAGTCGAACTTTGCATCTTCATATGTAATGAAAATATTTGATGCCTCTATAGGTAACCTTTCCTTTATTTTATTTAACAACTCATTATAATCCGAGTTCTTAAGAATCATGAACTTCATAATGCACCAACTGCTATTTGTCACGGACTTAACTTCTCTAAAGTTACCGTGCGGCACTAAGCCACGAAACGCCCCCAACGATCATTCCCGCCCCGCTGTCGGAATCGGCTAAGTCAGCTTCGCTCGTTCCTAAGTAGGGTTGCTAAGAATGTTATGAGTGAGAAAGTAAGAAATAGTGCTTAAGAGAACTTGGAAATGCTCTATATTCTCACACACTTGGAATGTTTGGATGGTTTGTACAGATGAAGGCCTACCTCTATTTATATTACAAGCCTCCATAATGGATGGCCAAGATATACTTGATTTAAGGGCTAGAATTAAGTCTCTAGGCCTTTCTACAATCTCCTACCACAACTAGAACTATGTACAATGTTCTAAAATGTCCTACTATGTACAAGATAGTTCTACATACTTCGTGAGCCTTCCACACGGTTCTAGACCCTTCTGGCTCGTGTTGGCTCTTTCGATCCCTTCTATAACCTTCCGGCATCTTTCAGACTCTTTCGAACCTCTCTGGAGTTATGTGGAACCTCCCGGAGTCTTCTTGAATGTCCCGGACTTGTGGGGACCCTCTAGAATCTTCAGGAACCTCCAAGGCCTGATTTGGTGCTTCAAAATACTTGGGCCGCCCCTGAGACGCTCCTATGCCATCCGACGCCCTCCTTGCATGGAATGTCCTCTGTGCTGGTTGCTTTGGCCCTCGTCTTGTTGCCTATCGTTCTCCCTTTGTCTATCCCCGGGATAAGACACAATGCCGACACTGCCGACACCCTCGCTATCCAATACGATGATTTCTCGCATGGTATCATCACCAGCTCGTCCCTGTATCTTCATCTTCCCTCCAATTTCAGTCCAACCCATTCTTAATTAATTTATTCTTACATTATGCTTGCTTCATGCACTCATACCACATATATCATCCATGAATTCGGCAAAGGATAGTAGAATAGTATATATGTAAATAATATTAAATTGTTTGGCATAAACAAAAAATCTAAGGCATCACAAACCTTAAAATAAGTTCAACCTAACAACAAATTATTTACATATTACAGTTTTTTTAAATGATTGGGCAGCTGCCAGTAAAAATGACTATGTATTAACTACACAAAATGGTAGGTCATCGAAGACTTCTTTTGCAAGAGCATAATTTTAAAGTTTGTCAGGACAAATACAAGGGCACGAAGATGCAACCGAGTGCCATTTACGAGTTTGAGTCGTTTGGTCGACCATGATGTTCATGCAATCATTATATTGATTCCACACAATGCTATCTATAAAAAATTAGAAACCGACCCGACTCTCCAACATTCTCTACTCGGACCCCAAAAGACCTTGTGTTATTTGCCAAATCTATCCCAATGCTGCCTAATTTATCTACTTATTTAGAGTATTTTTGCCGAATGGCCTTTTCAAATGTTGAAATTTTAAAATCGAGCTACATGTTAAGAAGGTGATTGAGTTGTGCATATTTCTTAAATGCTTAAATAAACAATAATTAATTAAGTTACTCATATACTCCAATATCTTTTTCCATACCAAATCACCCTCCAGACGAGCTTACCTTTGATGTCCAATAAATAGTTTCTTTGCCCGAATGCTTGACGATAAAGCCGAAAATGAGATTTGAGACATTATAGATGGGCTTGAAGATGAAAATGTTATTTTTACTGAAAAAAAATCTAAATTATTGGTATGCTTTTAAAGTTTTTCCACTATTCACAAAATTCTGAGCTAAATCATGGTATTTTTTAAAAGTTCTTACAATTTTTCCTTCAAAACTCACACAAATTGTAGGAGACCTTTCTTCAAATGAAAACTTCATGTCATGTGTAGTCCACGTGCAAATTTTCGACAAATATTATTTTTTCACACAAATAGTTGTATACACTAAGGGTGTTATTTGAAAAAAATTAAATGATATGCTACCCAAACCCGACAAATATTTTGGAAGCCATATTTATTGAAAACCCAAATTTCATCAGTTTCAAAGACGGCAAAGGGAGAACTCCACTTCACTATGGAGCGTATTTTGGTTATCATAAAGAGGTTACATTACATGCTATGGAATATGCTCGCAGTGTTACTCTAAGAGACCAATGTTGTTTATGTCCTATTCATATTGCATCAATTGGAGGCATGTTCATATCGTCAACCTCTTGCTCTTAGAGTTCTATGATCCGATGGAGCTTTGTGACAAATATGGTCGTAATATTCTACACCATGCAGCTAGAAGGGGAAAACATAATGTTGTGTACTACATTCTCAACAATCTGAACATGGAGATATTTCTAAATATGCAAGATGTAAGAGGAAATGTACTATTGTAATATGTAACAGTCAGCCGGCATCCCAGGATTTTTAGTGCCTTAAGACTATTAGGTGGATTTCAAGTTGATAAACCACATGGGAATGACAACTTTGGATACTGTTGAGACATACATTGACAAACGGCCTCCATTTCGCCAGGTATTCACATACACCTCCAATATCTTGTATAATGCAAATCAAGAAGAAATACACTTGTGTACTTTTACTTTTTATAACCTTAAAATTGATTTCTCTTTCATATTTCAACGTTAACGTGAGACGCCTTAAAATCTGTCGATGTGCCTCGATCTCGGCCTCCCCAAACAAACACACTAGCAAAGAGTTCCAATGTCGAGTTTTTCTTGTGGCAACTCTTGTTGCTACATTAGCTTTTGTAGTCGGTTTTACTATGCCTGTTGGGTATAGTAGCTCGGATAAAGATTTGTGATTGGCAACTATATATGTCAAGAAAACATGCATTTAATCTATTTGTCTTGAGCGATAGTATAACCTTGTTTTGCTCTCTGGTGGTGGTAATATGGCTTTTGTATTTGCATTACTAAGAGATCTCAATATGACGTATGTTGATGAAAGTCTAGCACAACCTCTCTTGGAGACGACTCTAATTATGGGTTTGTGGCTTCCACAATGGGAGTGTATGTTCCGTAGTAGTCTTAGGTGGCTTAGCATATTCAATTTCAGTAAAGTAAGCAGAAGAACACTTAATCGGCTGCACACCAATTACATCAAATATTAACTGATTGATTCTAGCTCCATCCACTAAGTCTGCGTAGTTCAGAATGATGTTGAAAATGGAATTTTCAAGAATTTGAGGCAAATGAACCTTATGCTTCTAGTATATTGCCTTCCACAAATAATCGTTTTGATCGTAGAACAGATATGAGCAGGGCCCGTGTTTAAGCCATTGTGCATCTACTAAATCCAGGAGGGCATGATTGGCCTTTGTAAGATCAGGCCAATGTTTTATGAGCTCCAACTTTAAGTTCTCTTTCTGCATATATATATGTAAATTCAAATTAGACTTACACAATGACGTCTGGAAAATTAAGAAAATTTTGAGTTACAAGAGAATTAGACTTACCACATCATTATAATTGAATACAGGCTTTTTGCGGCAGAATGTCATCCTGCTCATGAATTGCTCGTAATTCCATTGAATGTCCCGGACTTGTGGGGAACCCTCTGGAATCTTCCGGAACCTCGAAGGCTTGATTTGGTGCTTGGGCCAT
Organism: Penstemon barbatus; assembly: GCA_003313485.2. Lineage (NCBI taxonomy): Eukaryota > Viridiplantae > Streptophyta > Magnoliopsida > Lamiales > Plantaginaceae > Penstemon > Penstemon barbatus. The sequence goes on from CM064880.1 coordinate 65,382,666, forward strand.
CCCTATGCCACCCGACAGCCCTCTCGTGCCCAAAGGCTTTGCCGTCGCCCGTGTAAGTCCTTTCCTTGCCTGGGCCATGCCCAGGGTTCCTCGTTTCGCGCCCAGCTAAGCCTCATTTTTATGCTTTTAAAGTTTTTCCACTATTCACAAAACTCTGAGCTAAATCATGGTATTTTTTGAAAGTTCTTACAGTTTTTCCTTCAAAACTCACACAAATGGTAGGAAATCTTTCTTCAAATGGAAACTTCATGTCATGTGCAGTGTTTTTAAAACCGGACCGGTCATTGAACCGGAAACTCTACTGGTTACTGGTTCGATCGGTTAGATCGGGTCGACCACTGGTTCGATCGGTATAACCGGTGTGACTTTATTATTATGTAATATTTATATATTTTTTTTTAGATTATCTAAAATACAATTATAATTAAAAAAAAATCATTCTTTGTCAATATAATTTTTTTTTGTTTCATGCAAATAATCAAAATGTCTTAAACATTAAGATCAATGTCAAAAATATAAATTCAAGTATCCCTAAAAAATACATACATTCAAAACAAGACAACAAAATTAAAAATTCATCTCATTTTCAAAGTTTTGGATTATTCATTTGGGTTCTATTGTTGTAAGTTGATGTTTATATGGTAATTGAGATTTGCATAATTTCATACAAAAAATAATATTATTCACAATGATGAGAAAATGGCTATGTACTTTTTTATGTGAAAAAAAAAGTGTAATATTGCATTATTTTGTTCCTCATTGATTGTTAAAACACTAAAATAATGAATGTTATTTCAATTAAAATATATAAATGTAATCCTATTAAATGTTAAACAAGAGTTCAAATAAATAATAATAACAAAAAAAACTCTAAATTTAAAAGAAAAAAAAAATTTAAGTGAACCACTGGTTCACTGGTTTTACCGGTTCACACTGGTTAATTTAAGAACTGGTTTTTAGGGGTAAACCGGACCGGATTGATGACCGGTTAGCGGTTGAACCGGTTCAACCGACCGGTCCGGTCTGGTTTTCAAAACAGTGGTCATGTGCAGTCCACGTGCAAATTTCCGACAAATATTTTTTTTTTCAAACAAATAGTTGTTTACACTAAGGGTGTTCTTTGGAAAAAGTTAAATGATATGCTACCCAAACCCGATAAATATTTTGGAAGTCATATTTAATGAAAACCCAAATTTCATCTGTTTCAAAGACGGCGAAGGGAGAACTCCACTTCATTATGGAGCGTATTTTGGTTATCATCAAGTGGTCACAATACATGCTATGGAATATGCTCGCAGTGTTACTCTAAGAGACCAATGTGGTTTATGTCCTATTCATCTAGCATCAATTGGAGGCCATGTTCATATTGTCATCCTCTTGCTCTTAGATTTCTATGATCCAATGGAGCTTCGTGACAAATATGGTCGCAATATTCTACACCATGCAGCTAGAAGGGGAAAACATAATGTCGTGTACTACATTCTCAACAATCCGAACACGGATATACTTCTAAATATGCAAGATGTAAGAGGAAATGTACCCTTCTAATACGCAACAGTTAGCCGACATCCCAGGATTTTTAATGCCTTAAGACTATTAGGTGGAATTCAAGTTGATAAACCACATGGGAATGACAACTTAGGATACTGTTGAAACATACATTGACAAACGGCCTCCGTTTCGTTAGGTATGCACAAACACCTCCAATATCTTGTATAATGTAAATCAAGAAGAAATACACTTGTGTATCTTTACTTTTTATAACCTTAAAATTGATCTCTCTTTCATATTTCAACGTTGACATGGAATGCCTTAAAATCTGTCGATGTGCCTCGATCTCGGCCTCCCCTAACAAACACGCTAGCAAAGAGTTCCAATGTGGAGTTTTTCGCGACAAGAGTGAACACTTTTTGCTTGTGGCAACTCTTGTTGCTACATTAGCTTTTGTAGTCGGTTTTACTATGCCTGTTGGGTATAGTAGCTCGGATAAAGATTTGTGATTGGCAACTATATATGTCAAGAAAACATGGATTTAATGTATTTGTCATATATCTTTTGTATTTGCATTACTAAGAGATCTTAATATGACGTATACTGATGAAAGTCTAGCACAACCTCTCTTGGAGACGACTCTAATTATGGGTCTGTGGCTTTCACATCGGGAGTGTATGTTTCATAGCAGTCTTAGGTGGCTTACCATTGTTGTGTTAGTCGTTGATTCCATTTTCATTGCGATATTGTTGATTCTCGTCGTTGTGTTGTGCATTTCACCTACTTCAAACAACTTGATCTTGCACTACACGTCATACTGCCCCTACTGTTTGATGATTTTAGCATCTAGAAGTTACAGAGAGAATGAGCTTGACGATAGAGCCAAAATGAGACATGGCTTGAAGATGAAAATGTTATTTTTGTGAGAAAAATCTAAAATAATAGTTTGCTTTTAAAGTATTTCAATCCAAAATATTTGGAAGGATTTTTTTTTTTTCATTTTTCTTTCACTATTCACGAAATTCTGAGCTAAATCATGGTATGCTTTAAAGTTCTAAAAATTTCCTTCAACTCACACAAATAGTAGGAAAAATTCCTTCAAATGGTAATTTCATGTGATGTGCAGACAATGTGCGAATTTCCGACAAAAAAATATTTTTTTACTCGAATAGTTTGTTGCTTGCGCTATGAATGTTTTTTGAAAAAACTAAAACGAAACCCGATAAATGTACCGTTGCATTATCCCACATTCGGTTAAAATCTCAAAATTGTTAAATAACTTAACATTGGACCATAGGGTGGATGTGAAGTTGGTAAACCACACGGGGATGACAATTTTAGATATTGTTGATGCATATATATATTGGCATATTCTTGGATGAATGTTTCTTCATTTTTCTTCCTTATTAATGATCTTCTAAGCAAAACCATGGTATGTTTTTAAAGTTCTTCAATTTTATCTTCAACTCACATAAATATTAGGAAATTTCTCTTCAAATGATGTCTTCATGTCATGAGCAAGTCAGCTACAAAATTCCAACATATATTACATTTTTTTGGACTTCATATAGACCAGTCTTTCCTATAAAATAATGATTAGACTATTAATTTTACGAACAAAAGGAAACAATTAAAATTTTCATTATATAAATCAGATTTATAATTTTCATATCTTGATTGCTAGAAAGTAGAAACCTACCACTTTTATGTATTCTAATTTAGTGGGAAACTGGGAATGCTTCATAGTTCGGCCACTCAGCATTTCTTGTTGTACCTATTGTTGTTTGACCAAAGTAAACGGGTGACGGGATTATAATTGAACTTTCTGAAATCCACATTTTATATTTTTTATTATGGTAGGGGTGTTCAACGAAATCGTGAAATCATCCTAATTGATCGATCCAACCCAAATGATCGATATTTACTGGTTAAATGTTAGATGAGTTGATCTTGGGCTTCTTGAAAAAAATACCACAAATTACAATCGGGTTTTATTTTGTACATTTCTAAACTGCATCCGACCGCACTATATACTTTAACTAACTAATCTCAATCCATAACCCAAGATCCAACATCTATACTAAAGAAAATCATACTGCCTTAACTTTTCCTCTCCTCACGTTTTCTTCCTTCCCAAGTAAATAAAAAAAAAAAAAACTAAAAGATGATTTAAAAACTTTTTGTCTTGCAAAAGAACAAAAGTACAAGACTTTCTTTTGGAGCATAAACATCCACATCAAACTTCAAGGCATTTTCTTTTGTTTATTGTTTGATTTTTTTTCTTTGAAATTTATATTTGCCTAACAATTGATTTTCTATTTAAATACGTAAATTTATGTTGTTTAGGCTAAAATAGCAATTACTTTTTGTTGTTTATATATTTTTAACTACATATCGAGATATATATATATATATATATATATATATATATATATTATTGTTTATATATTTGCAGATGATTGATAAATGAAAGGGGGTCGAAATCACTTCTTCCGCAGTGAATCAAAGTGAAAAACAATCAATTTTTCTAGCTATTTAATAATGAAAACTTGTTATCATAGTATTTGAGATTATTTTTAGTTTTCTTTAGATTATATATTCATTGAAGATCATATCTTTTCAGTTGATATTTTGCATTAATTATCTCCATATATTTCCTATGAAATTTATTAAATAAAATAAAAAGTGATAATTATTTAGTGCATTTACGTTTAACTTATCAAATAACAAAAATACATTAAAGTTGAAAGTTCTGAAACCGCAAAACTCACCCCAACCCGAATGGACCGCAAAGTGCAATCTCAAACCTTATTAAATTGAATTTGAACTAGACTAATAAAAACCCGCAAATATTGAATAGAATTTAGACAAGTTTAATATCGCGCTAGACTGCTTCTCGAACACCCCTATATTAAGGTGCAAATGTCCTTACATATTATACTTTATTGTTTTTTCATTCCTCCTTTGTGAAAAGTGCCTGACAAATCAGTACAGCCTCCGAGTTATTATTAGTTATTACTGCCATGGTTTCTTGTCATGATTTCACCTGGCTTTCTTGATTTGTATGTATTTGATTCATTGAGAGTTTTTTTAATACCATCCCATGCAGAAACCAAGAGTAAAAGGTCGCACTGGGAATGCTTGTTTGCTACTGTTCGGAATGAACTCAAATTCATGCCATCGCCTCAAGTGAAGATATATGCATGACTATGATTAATAGGCACTGAAATTTTCCCAGATTAAAAGTTCTTGTTTACTGCATATATAGCGCCATCGGTATCACTTATTGTTCTCATGTATGCCCTTCCGGTTCCCTGATTATTATGTACTGTGACATTGTATGAATTGAATACCCTCCAATTTTTTTGGTTTGGTTTAATGAATTATTATGCGAATAACTTCTGAAAAAGTTGAACAATCTCGTTGTTTTTCTGCTATGTAGCTATACATTCTGCAGTCCCTAATCTTCCTTCAATTGCATATTTGAGTCCTCACTCTTGAAACTTGCTGCAGTTACTTACATTTCTTGATCATGTCACCTTTTAGAAGTTTCAGGGTCTATTTGGATGAATTTTGGCTCGATTTTGCGGGTTTCGATTTAAAAAAAATTGGTTTGAGTGGTTTCGATGAAACCTTTGAGACTTAATTTGGATGAGTTTTGATTCTTGGGTTTTGTGGTTTGAATAAGTTGAAACCTCACTTGGATTGTGTTTGGATGTTGGGGTTTAGGGGAAAAAGTAGGTGATAGGTGTCAAATCAATATCTTTTTTAGTGAAATTTGAAAGAAAAAGTAGGTGGTAGGTGTCAAATTAATATTTTATAGGTTTGAAGAGTTTGAGTGTGAGTTTTTGAATAGGTTTTTGATGGTTCTATGGGTTTGACGAAAACTCATTTGAAAGGGTTTTGACCCAGTCTCGTGAGACCCGCGAGACCGGACCAAAACCCATCCACACACACTCTCAATTTTATATCAATTTTAACCTATCCCTGTTGCCTATGACTTCCTTGCTCCATCTTCTTTTAAGAAGTTTCATCTTTTAAATCAATTTTTAGTCCTGCCTGGATCACCTTGCGTTGTGTAGGAGCTCCACCAATTATGGATTAATTCAACTAATCCTTTCTCGCGACTTGTCTGATTGGTTTTTTCAGAAACTACTCCAGAAATTAGAGGATTTTTTCAAATGTTTAGGAAGGAAAAGTGTGTAATTTGTAAATTGTGTTAAGTTTTTTCATTGATTTTTGAAAAGTTTGACAAATAAGGGTATAGGGTAAAGAAGATCCAGATTATCCTAACAATTATACCATTAGTCCTTGGATTATCCTAACAGATCTGCCATTAGAGTTGTTCTTTCCTTGGACCGGTAATTATCGCAGAGCTCTGGCGGCAGATGACAAGGGTCAACGCAAGATTCTACAAAACCAAGTTGAAAGCATACATCAAACTCAGGAGGAATTCCAATCATCTGGGGGTTTATTACTAGAAAATCAATATATAATGGCCAACAACCACAAGAAATTTTAAGTCATTTTGGTTTGCTTGATCATTTTATAGCGTGGGTGATTATTGTTTGAACTCAAAGAGCTCCTAATTAGTGCAGTGCATCGACTTGTTTGTATATATATATCAGACTCGAGATTGAATTTGGTGTGGCACTATAATTCACAGGATAGTATCTGTTCTTGTATATAACTTACTGCTTTTACTCCATAAACATACACAACTTCTGACCTAAAGCCAATCAAAGTCATTATGTTCTCAGGGAAGAGCAAACCACGATTGATATCCAAAATGCAACATGGAAAACATTGTAAAGGCCAAAGTCACATACTACTGAGAACAAGAGGCTTTACTCAAATACGATATCCAAAGACCAAAATATTATTAAGATAACTCAAAAAGAAAACTCCTCGAGATAAAAATCAAAACCAAATTTTACAGAAGTACCTACTTAATGAAAGAATAATCTCAATACTTAACTACGGGAAATTGACAGGGATTTACCTCATGGATGAGAACCGTAGCCATTAAGTGCAGATGACTCCGGAACTCTCACAACAGCCTTCTGCATTTCCAAGCTTCTCACCTCCTTAATGCCATCTCCATTATCATCTTCATCATCTGATTCCAAACTGAAATGAGAATGATCATTCAATCGCATCTCCCCATTATCACCAAGCGGCTTATACCGCATGACCTCACGGCTAATCCCATTATTCTTACAGAAAATCGAGTACACTATAATGAACAAAGTCACAAGAAGAGCCAAATGACAGTTAAATTGTAGTGTTGCAATGGCACGCCCACGGTGATACTCTGGATGCCCTTTGCACCTTATGGTATAATTTCCCCTACTCTTTTCGTGCAAATCACACCCATTTGCTATTATATTCGAGTAAAACGAAAAACCCATTTGCAGGGTCCACATTCCCTGCAAAACTAAGCCGATCCCACGGCCTAATCTTGGGTAACTTGATTTCTGGTTCTTCAGTTCAAAAATAGTTGAAAATAGACATATAACAACAGGGATTAGAGCAAGAGCATAATAACGATTCTCAACTCCACTCGGGTCCTTCATTTGAGTGTAAAACAACAGGAATTCCTCTCCGAAACCAAAGGCATAGATTAAATTGAGTAAAACTAAAGGAAATCGAAATGAATCTATAATGTTCGATAGAAGTCCTAAGAGAGAATAAAGGAGGAAAAGGAAAGCAACAGTGATTACCTCCAACTGTAAGGCGAAACCAATATTATCCTTGGAGCTAACCGCGTCTGATAAAGAGATCAAAGAGTTAAGAATGAAAAGGAAAGACAGAATGGATATCGAGAAAAACGTTATAGTTGACGAAAACGAAGAAGTTTTTTGGGTGGGCCGGTTAATATTTTGTGATGAGGGGGTTTGTGCTAGAGCTTCGGAGGCAGAAATGAGTGACTCCCACGCGCCGATAAGAAATAACGCGCCGCCGGCAATTGTGTAGGTAAATAACCCCATTTCTGGACTTTAACTACCGGCTGATCAACGTTTAGAAGATCGATCTAAAGGGCTTACTGGGAATTATGGAGTTGTTAAAATGGAGAGAAAACCAAGGAAAATGGAATTAGATCCTCATTAATATATGGTGCTGACTGCTGAGGAGAGGAAAGAAGGAAGAAAATGAGTTCTACACGATTCGTGGGGGGGTTAGACCAGGATTACTGGATTTCTTTCCAAACAAAGACGAGTCTTTTTTAATTTTATTAAATGCGAACAATTAAAACCAGTTCTTTTCTTGAAAATAATTCTTTATTAATTTATTCATCGTCATTTTCTTTTTAAAATAATAATTAACTAGTCAACTTAACTATTTCTCAATTTAGTTATAATTAGGGGTGCACATGGTTTTCAAGACCGTACCAGACCGTCCCGTACCATACCGAACCGTACCGAATGTTAGGTTTTTTTCCTCAAAATCGAAGGTCTTGGTATGAATGAAAACCGTACCGAGAATTTTGGTATGGTTTTGGTTTTAGACTTCTCATACCGTAAAAAACCGTAACGTACCGAAATTGAAATGAAACATGAATTAACTATTCTTTTTTTAAAAAATTTACAGATAAATTTTATAAATTTATAATTCAAATATTATTGAATACTATATTATTTATAAATTATATTATAGTCCATCATAGTTTATAATTACTACATTGCTATCGTTCAACTAAAAAAAGATATGCTCAAATTTAGCACAAATTAAACTTGTTATATGTTGAAAACTTAAAATGCAAAAATTATAGACAACAAATACCAAATAATAAATTTTTTCACATAATAAAAACAATGATCAAATAATAATCAATTAATTTTATTCAATTAGGTCGAACTATAGCGGCAAATTTGTGAATATTTTCTTTTCCAATGCTTTATTTAATGTGAAAAAATAGTTTATAAGATATTGCAATATTAATTTCTTATATAATTTTCAACTATGTGAACAATTATATATGAAAAATTGCACGAAAAAATTTGTTCGAAAAAAACCGCAAAACCGTACCGTACCGTACCGGAACCGCACAAAACCGAGTTTGTTGGTATGGTTCATAAAACTCTAGTTTGGTTTTGAGTTTTTAAAAACCGCACTAATTGGTACGGTACAAATTTTATTAAAAATACCGCAGAACCGTACCATGTGCACCCCTAGTTATAATTGATCGATTGTTGAACAAAATAAGAAGACTTTAGATGGATATGAGTGTATTTTTCAAACAACATACAATCAGATTATTAGTACAATGTGTGGGATGCAAGCATCAAATAAAAGTTAAAATGTTACTAATGAATTGGTCCCATATAGGTGGGTTGGGTCGGATTTGGGTGGGTTGAAACGGGCTAAATCTTTAATGGATCACTTTTAACGGGCCCAAAAATGGATGATGGGTCAATAACGGAACCCATTAAATTTTCAGCTGACCCTAGACTATATAGTATATACTACTAATAATACACACATATATCTATTGGAAGGGACTAATCACTACAAAGTAGCGGACTCAGGTTCGAATTCCTGTTGGGAGAGGTTCTCACTTTTTGTGCCCAACGCGACTCGAAAGGGATTAAACCATTGAGAAACAAAAAAAAATATATCTAGTAAAACTCCCAACTCTCGAATATAATATTGTTTTCAACACTCGGGTCCTTCATTTATTATTGGCGTTGAAATATAAGATTTAAAAACCAAACAATCTGACTGTATGCAATAGGATGCAATAGTAGAATAAGAAAAAGAAAAATCTAATTCTAACAATATTTTTCGGCTAATTCATGTAAAGCAAAGCAGAAATCGTTTGTTTTTGATAACATGACCATATGACCAGCTCCTGCAATTGAAATCACATGATCTGGAGGGCTCTTCTCAATGTTGTACCTTTGGAATTCTTCCACCATTGCCTCGTCATCCTCACAAATCACATAAACCCGCCTGACTTTACCATATCTCTCCTCTGTTAGCAAAGATTTTTTGCTCAAATCCTCCAGGAAAAATGAATTGGGCCTGATCAACATCTTGGCTAATTCCAAATCCTACAAAGCAATATGGTTGCTTTTGATTCTATTCATTATTACATACACACATATGGCAACATAATATACAGATATCATTGATTTGATTTGTGCTATCCTAGAGCCCTGTAAGGCTGTAACAAACATTTTAGTCACAAACTTTCAGAAATGATATTTTTTAATTTTTGGTTTCAACTGCTTTTTATTTCCATCAAATTTGGAAGCAGAAGTGACAATTAGAGACAATCAACTAACCTATGAGATGAGATCACAATTTCAAACATTGAACGGATATGGATCTAGGTAAGAGAGGAGAATGACGGAATGTGCGAAAAAATGGTAAAAAGTACTAAAGTGTGTGTGTGGAAGCCTAAGGATAAATAAATATAGTAACTTCTTAATTTTCAGTATGTGAATTTAATTTCACACATAAGCAATGAAATTAATTTACCTCTAAGGTGCAGTTTCGATAAAGTATTGCAGCCATGAAATCTAATCCAATAATTGCTGAAGTAGGCACATGTTCCGGTCCTTCATCAAGCGATAACTTGGTATCCATGAGAGATCTCGAGCTTCTCTTGAAGAACTACAATATTAAAAACAAAGAATAACACAAACATATTAAAAGGTTCCACATAGATTGAATATCATCAACTTTTGAACCGAGTAAAGTTCAGATCGTTTAAATAGACTTAGTTCAATTCATGTGTTTAATACAAATCAAATATAAAATTTCATAGTACAAACCAACCTCTTGGACGAGAGTTGCCGGTGGATCGTCCCAATTAGGCATATAGGCCGTGACATAAACAGCAAATGATATCTTTTCTTGAAATTTCTCCATGGCTAAAGAAATAACAATTCCACCAAAGCTATGGCCAACCAATATCACTTTTTCATCATTAGGCAAATTAGCCATGAAATCGAACAATGGCAGAGCATAATCGTGCATGGTTGAGACCTCGTGGAGCTGTTTTGGGTGAATCCCACATCCTCCTAAGTCTAAAGCAGTCACTCTATGACCTTTCGACTCGAGCACGGGTACGAGTTTGTACCAACACCAGGCTCCATGGCCAAACCCGTGTACTAGAACAAAGTGTTTCATCTCAACCATTTTTGTTGGTTAATTAATTATGATTACATATGGTTCTTTTGTGGGACTTGGAGGGTTTTAGGCTTTGGTAAAGATTTTTTATTTAAATTAATATAAAATTACAACTTATGAAGGAAAAAACGGATACTGGTCAGAAATGAGATTCATGTGGGAATGTCGGTTCACTTAAGGGGTGCATGCAATTATGCCAATTCTTACAAAAAAAACATTGTTTTTCGAAGTGTTCGGAGGTGTAAATTTTGGTTTCGCTTAACAGAATATATGATAAAAAAAGAAGTCAAATGTCAAATTTTGAGTTTTCTTAAATTTGACTTTGAATTTTTTTTTTTTTTTTTTTTTTTTTTTTTTTGAACATATTGATAGATCAAGTTTCACAAATTGTAAACTAACATTTGTATCGATAAAGTTTTATTATTTTCGATAAACTTTATCGAGACAAATGCTAGTTTACATTTGTAACTTTTTCGATAAAGTTATTATAATTTGTAACTATAACTATATCGATACAAATTTTGGTTTTCATTTATTTGTAATCAAGTTTTGGATTCTTATAATTACAAAAGAATGTAATTGCAAAAATTCCCTTAACCTTCTGAGCAAAATCATTGAAAGTCAAATTGAAGTTCGTTGAGTTCAACATTTCGATTGAAATAAAGCATATTTAATATTTAAAGTATGTGGTTTAGCATATATTAGGTCGGAGCAAAAGACAAAAACACCATTTATGATTTGGCTAACTCTCAAAAAACTCTGTGTTATTTTAACTTCTAAAAATTTCCATGTGTTCTGTTTTAAATGCCACACTCAATCCAAGTATAATTTTACTTTTAAGTTTTGGTGGAATGACAAGATTACCCTTATGTGCTTTTTTTTATTTATTTATTCTTTTTGAAAAATTAAGTATGTACTTGGGTCGAGGTGGTATTTAAAGTCAAACACATGGGGTTTTGGGAATTTAAAATGAGCATGGGGTTTTTTGGGAATTAAACAAAGCATAAGGGATATTTTTGTCTTTCGATGTCAGGGATAAAATTGTCATATCAAAAATAAAATGTGAACAAATACTTGCAATTTTGACGTTTGAAACACACTCTCTTTTATAGGAGGGTGTATTTGATACTTACTTGAGATCACAGGGGGGATTTTGGAAGTTAAAATAACACAGAGAATTTTTTGAAAGTTAGACAAAGCATAGGGGGTGTTTTTATCTTCCGCTCTATTAGATCGCTGCAATTTAGATCTGAAAATCATTTTTTTTACTTGACTAAATTCATTATGATTTCAACTCTACAATAATTTTGAACTTGAACTTATCTAAGACTTTTGATTTACCTCTTGGATTTTTGTGGTTAAAATCAATGAAGTCAAGTCTCATTTGTATTCTCCAAAAAAGAACGTAAAACAGTGTCATGACAAATGTGCGTAGTTCATTGTTCCCACTTTGAAATATAAGTGCAAAATGCCAGTGAAACCATGGATCCAATGTTCCAGAAATGATGCATTAGAGAAATATATGTCTGATCAATGAATTGGAAAAAACCAAAAACGAAAACGACCCCAGAACAAAGACTTGAATGCATTCAGTTAAACAATAAAAATGGACAGCCCTGAAACTGGAAGCATTCAAGACTCTATTCTGTACACAGATATGATATTTTATCTCGGTGTCTACATCAATTGTGTCCACAAAAATTAATTCCACTACCAAGTAGGAGGAACGTTTCCATCTCTATGCTATTTCTCGAAATCTCTTTATTTTTCTAAGAGCTTTCCACCTTATTTTGTGGGGGGTTTTTATTAGTTGAAATTCGAACTTAATTCTCACATTACGAAGATTAGTCCCTTTCGCGATATGGGCATACTCCATATGTCCTTAAATTTATAACCGAAAAAAAAAATATGTCCTTTAATCCTTACTCCTATTAACTTTTTGAAATGTTCCAAAACACGATTTCTTGTCCTTAAATGAAAATATTTTTCTCAAAATACATTATCACATAAACTAATGATTTAATATCAATAAATTTTTATCACTACCTTTAATAACATAAATTTGAGTTTATCTAAAATTTCGTACTACAAGTAAAGACAGCAAAACTTAGGGGCCAAGGGAGAATTTGATTAGAAATGCAATTCCGCCTTTTCTTTTATTTAACATAAGAAATTGCCCCCCAAAAAAATCTAGCACAAGCAAAAATGGCCAAATCAAACAAGCATAAATCACGTGGAACCGGTAAACGTATACGTTAAATTTTGTCATTACGCTCTACATGGCCTATTTGATTAGACATAATAAAATAGGCGTCAAGTTTGAACATTGCATGCTTTAATATTTATTTTAATTACCTATCATCACATAAACTACTGCCACTTCTGAAAAAAATGAGTCTCTGTTACCTAACCCTAAAGAAAGACTATGATCAATGGTTGGAACTTATCTTTTATGGACAAAGGGCGATTCAAGTTGTCCAAAACTAATAAATCGTGTAAGCAACTAAGCAGTATTCAAGTTGTCCAAGTAATATCCCATCTTTTATGGACACAGTCACACAATGAACCATTCTATTTTCATCACTTTTGAGTGTGGAAAAAGAACGGGTGACTTTGAGCACTTCACTTGTCTGTTATACAACAGATGTTACGATTGTTCAGTCCATTGATCGCACTATCTTTGTTTGTCTGCCTCACATCCATTGGTCACCCTATCTATCTACACAACGATACTTCCAAATTACAAAGCAAAATTTGGACTCAATATGTAGATGTGGTAAATAAAATTTAAGCGAAAACTTAGGAGAACGTTAAGTAGTATATCCTAAAGATAAGCAAATTAGTATATACATATTTACCAATTCATTCACATAGTAACAAGTTTCCCATTTTAGCTGTAATGTACAGCTCCATCTTACGACTTACGTATTGTAGCCTTTAATATTAACAATTAACGCAAATAATTGAACGCATCACAAAAGAACTTGTAAAGGACCGAGGTAGCTTGAGGGCTTTGCTTGTCAGCTGAGCATCGTAGGATGCCCGGTTTGGAGCATCCTCTTGAACATGTCCATCCCAAATGCAGAATCTGATGAACTAAAAGAAGGCAGTACATAACTTAGCCAGCTTTTTACTTGGCTTCAGGTACCTCTAGGAAAACAAATAACCATAACATTGAAAGAGATGGTGTGACAATTTGTTTATTATAAGCATAAATTTGGACTATCAATCAATCTAAACTTTGACCAACTATATCAACGGCTTTCTCCAGGTTGGGTGCACTAGGAAGCTAAACAGATAATCATCGCCATAGACTTTCAATTTTACTGGTAGATAGTCAATTAGAAGCATTATTGTTTAAAAATTAACAGAAAGGATTCGTTTATGAGGAGAAGAAAACCAGCTGCATTTTATGTCACAATATCATAAGCAAGGTTCTTGTATCCCTAATTGATGGTAATCACTAATCCTCAGACACAAAAGCAATAGCTTGTTAATTACGAGAGTCTTATGATCTTGGAAGAGCTAAAATATATTTCCAGTAGCACTATTTCAAAATTTATATGGAAAGAAAAAGTCGAACAAATGATCTTTGTAGTATGCAATGGTGTATTCAAATTCTACAATGATTAATGTGCAAATGGGAAGGGAAAAGTACCTTGAAATTGTAATTTCATAGGGAAATGAAACACCTTCAAGGTTTGGTATTGGAGGAACATGATCCTTCTTTTCATTCACAAATCTGATTATCTGAAACAGCACATCACGAAGTGAAGCTTCTAGTGCTGCACGTCGAGCACTTCTTTCATCAGCTGCAGTATCTAAAGACATCAACACAGATTGAACTTTGGAGTTGAAAGTTGTATGCATGCTAACAACTAATAAATCAAATGTTGAATCTCTTAACGGATGCATACACAGACAATACCTCCACGATCAACTACTACTTTGGAGTGATGAGATTTTCCAAAATGTCCTTTTGGGTGTTGTGCCACATTCAAATTTATGTACCACTGTTCCCAGTAGAGACGTTCAACTTTGTTAGTAAACCACGTAGCCTGTTTATTCTTGACTTCATAAAAGGATAAACATATCTGCATCATTACATGACCATTAATGAATATGAACAAAGATAAGAACATTAAGAAAAGTACAAATATAATGAATCCTTCTGAGAATCACACTGCCAGTGCGATTCTCTTCTTTTAAGGATGTCTATGATTTCCTGCTTCTACAGTAGGGTATAGACTGTCAAAAACATTATTTACCTCAGACTCACTGCTGATGAGCATTGTCAGAAGAAATATGGCTTAACTCCTAGATTTTTGATAGGTAACTAACCCTCAAATTTTAAATACCTTCGAACAATCATGAAAATATATACGCATCCTAGACTAGATGCTTACGAGTTTTTTCATTAGAAAGAACAATAAATGTTAATAGTATGTTGCTTCAGGCAAACGATCCAATAAGGATAAAGATACAATGTGTTGAGACCTTAGAACCTCGAGAGTCAAGCTAATGTAAATGTTGCATTATAGACATTTCAGATTAGTGAACATTACCAAATACACAAATATGATGGGTATACTGGAAAAACATAAATGGAGGAAGACCAAGTGTCCCTAATTAGAAAAAAAAAAACTTCCAGGAAAACGGTGAAGGACTTAAAAACTTCACGTAAAGTTATAAAACTAAAGTATTGATGGAGTGGAGACTTTAGTAACCTCTCAGTATCTTATCTTCTTTAAACCTGGTTGAATATATAAAATTGATATACCACTAGGAAAAGAAACAACTAAAGAATCTTCATAGAAGTGCACATGTAAGAATCCAGAGATATTACCACACAAACCTGATTTTTCTTGTTTGGATGCTTCTCCACCCTATCAATGAATTGGTCAATCTTGTCATCTATTTTCCTATCAAGTTCTACGTCACCACATTGTACCTGCAGACGTGATACAAAACCATCACTAAAATCTCAACTCTCATAAACATGAGTCGACAGATTGTCATTGAGGAACGAACAAGGACTTTCTGAAGCTAAAATTTGCATCCCAACAAAACAGGCAGAAATATTCTTTAGTAATTGGGGTGCTTACCCAAAAGCCATACGTACTAACAAAATTCAATCAGAATAATATATTATTTCACACTTGAGCTCCGAAATTAGTTAAAAAAATAAATAAACAGTTTACACTTTACAATGAATTTCTTGAAATACAATACTAGACCATACATAATATCGAGTGTGAGAAAATATAACAGAGATGTAGTACAGCTATGCCATACACTATGCAATGGTCTTGTATATGAATGGATGAAGTGTGTACTATGGCAAGAAGAGGTATACAAACCAGTAACAGAAAAACAGTGAAGGAGAGGTGCTGTAACACAAAATTGCCAGAGGCAAAGCACACTTGGGAAGCTGATAAGAGGATCAAAGAACTCCCAAGACCCAAACATTAAGAATCCATATCTGAGATAAAATACATCCAACTAACTCTACTACTGCAAAGTAATGAAAAGAGGAACATATTTTTAATCTTTTACTTACATAAGTAATCTCAAAAAGCTCCAAATCAACATCTTTTGGGCGCACTAGCCCTAAAGCTCTATGGAACAAAATAGTGTGTAGAATGCCTGCAAATCAATCTTCACCCCATCAGCAATTTTCAAGCTATAATTTTACAAAATCTTAACTTTCTAATAAAGCAATTCAGATTTAATAGAGCACAATAAGATAACTATCACTCTTTCTTGTACTGCAGTAAATCCAACAACAAAGCCCCAACTTTATAGCTAGATAAATTATCGTTTTGGCTGACCAAATAATCACAGAAAAAGGTTTAATTACTTGACCTAGTTACTAGCAAAATCATTGTAACAGAGAGGCAACAAACTTACATCGGAGAACTTCACGAATCTCAAAGTGCTCAACTTCCTGATTTAGGAGGAGAAATCACAAATTTACACATAAGAACTTGTATTGACCGTATATACGCTTATACATACACGATATGAGAAAGGACACATACCAGTTCTTTGAGTTGGCAAACTTCGGAATTCATCGCGAATTTCGTCGCAGTTTGAATTTTGAGAGGAATTTGATCGGAAATAATCACAGCACAAAATGAGCCCTACTACTTGGTGGTAGCGTGCTGTCAATAGATGAAATTAATCAATTAATTAGTCAAACAAAAAGATCGACATATCAATTGCTAATTCAATTGATTTTCTATAATCACTGAGCAAAAAGTAGTATTTATTTTTTTGAAAAAGGGTATTACAAAATTGTATCATAAATTTATTTAATTGCTATTTAAATATAAAAATAAATAAACTATCGATACCACTATGGGTGGGATCGGGACGGGTTTTCGGGAATTCGGGTGTTTCGGGACGGGATGTCGGGTTTCGGGTTTTCAAATTCAAATCCCGAAACCCGGTAGATCAACCAAGGTCCCGAGAGTTTCGGGTACCCGATTTAATTTCGGGATTTAGGGATGGGACCGGGTGTCCCGATAAACAATTAATTTTTTTAAGTTTAATGCAACTTTAAACCGCCTCGGATCTTCTGTGACAATGTTGGTGTGCCATTTCACCATTTTGCGCCACGTGCCACTTGGAGTTATGCAGTACATGTAGACTTAGAAAGGATCTCAATACCTCAAGATCTTATTCGAAAATTATCGGAGAAATTTGAAAATTGAAATCCTCTGCGATGATATATATTGAACAACCCGGACGTTGGCGAGTAACGGATCAGAGGCGGACGACGGGAGTTGAGTTGTGGTGGAGTTAAGATTGAATTTTATAGAACAAGAATACATAGAGGGAGATGTGAATGGTTGATTTTGATTTAAATTAGGTATTTTGATTTTATATATATATTATTTTAATTAAACTATGTAATCGGGACCGGGTTTCCCGATCCGGTGGGGATCAATACCCGAAACCCGTCCCATTTTTTCTTGACCGGGTTTTTGTCCCGTCCCAAATGGAAAAATACCCATTTTATCCCGTCCCAAATGAAAAAATTCGATCGAGACGGGACGGGTACCCGAACCCCGATCCCATTTACCCAGCCCTAGATACCAGTAATAACATTTGAAAATTAATTGCTATTCAAATATAGAAACATAAACTACCAATACCAATAATAACATTTGAGATTAATTATTGCTTTGTCCAAGCTCTTGGAATTATGGTTCATTGGAAATCTCTCTTTGGTTTTAAAAAACAGAAAGAAAAAAAATCTCTCTTTGAATAAATATATTTTATTAGAATTGATCAAATTAAAAATGAATTATGTAATGATTAGACTAGCCGCAGTATTTCTTTTAGAAATTGGAGTGACTCCATATTAGGTACGAGTTGATGTGGAAAACTTCGTGTAATTGAGCTTTTATTTTTTTTAAATGTTAAAATACGTTTTAACAATATTATTCATTGAATTTGTTTAAGATTTGTTGGAGGTCAACTAGATAAGCAAAAAATATATGTAAGAATATTAAGTTACTATAGCTTGATTCGTTCTCGGCTAGATTAATAAACTCGAAATTCTTTTTACAATTAAACTAAATGTCAATATACTTTTAAGTTTGAACCATATATTATTTCATAACTTGTTTAAACCTTTAACTTTCTCACTGAAAAAACATAAAACTAAATTAGTTTAAATAAAAAAAGATAAAAGCATTTCCACAATTAATATGTTCGAACAACTTAAACCATGGTGTTGTTTAATTTGAGTCTTTTTGTTACTAAAAACTCCTAAAATTTCTTCGAATGTCTTCACAAGACGAAAAAGTTCTTGATGCTATGAGCATATATTGAATCACAAAGTAATGGACTATTTTTCAAACCCATTAACTACATGGATTTCGGCTCATCAAGAAAAGGCTGAAATATAAAATGAGAAGCCCAATTTCTTGAACCAAATGGGTCAAACTCATACTCAGCCTCAGCCAAGGCCCATATGAAATGGTAACTTTACTCGAACCCTTCACAATTTTATCATGGCTGCACAATTAATTGAGGATCCCATTTGATTTAATACTAGTAAGAATATAATGGATTATATTTAATTTATTGCTAAAGCCTGTCTTTATGTGCAATAACCCATAAAGAACCAAATCTGATAGTAATATATATATATCTATCTTGGTAATAGGAAGTTGAAGAACAGATCTTGGAGCTGTGGAGATTAGTAGTGTTTAGGATGTCAGAAAATTATTAGTTAATTAATCCTCGAAGAACTTATGAGTTGCTCTTGTCCAATTATAAAAAGTTCACATGCCACTTTTTTGCTAGCTAAAATAACATGATCTATATCTGGAATTCTTGCTGGAAGTATCAAGTCCTATTTTTGTTCATAATTGATTTTTTAGTGGTTTCTTCGTTGGTTGATGCGTGTAAGGCTACATAGCTTGAATATTTTTAAGCATTCCCCATTTGTCTTTCTCAATTCTACCAATAAAAAATACGAGTAATTTTTTTAACACTTCCATTAATTGTTATTTTTGGCAAATTAAATTCGTGGCTTCACATGATCAAGTTTTTTACTCCTACATAAACATTGATCAGTTGATGTTGAAAGATGAAAATTTTACACGATTGTATTTTGCAAATGACATATATAAGAGTTTAACCTTTATGAAGTAATAGATAGTAAATAGAAGACATGTCATATAATAAATGAACTAATATATTACATTAACATCAAGATTTCTTAAAATAAATTTGTTTTTATATAGTTTTATCAAATCTCAAAACAAGACCATAATCAATTCAATTTGCATTTGGATGAGGTTTGCGTATACACAATTTAAAACCTATTAAGACCTCGTACCCACTTTTTTCATCTTAAATTCTATAAAATAAATTAATTTGGCACTTTCATTTTTTTTCCATCTCTAACTCCGTAAAAGTCATGGTTTGAAGACTAACATCTAATTTTGCTCATATCAAACTCTTTAAGGGTCTTAGATTTGAAAAAATTCATGTTCAAACCTGACTTGATATTCAAACTCATCTAACAGCACGGTAAATGTATATCATTTTCTTTTTAATTTGTTACTCTACATCCAACGCCAAAGCAAGTGTATTGCATTTGTCATATAATTACTTTGGATTCGATCGAATCTGGTATGAGATATTCGTTGATTTGATAATTGTCGTCTATTTTTTCCTCAAAATCCAACATTGTATATTTCAATTTTCTAAAACCCTCAAAATCCAAAGTTTCAAACATAATCTGAATTGTGTTTAAAATATTTCGCTGAAATCACTCAAATAATATAAATTAATATTATGAAACTAAAGTCCGTTAAAATCTACCAAACCCAATATATGTTTATCCTAAAATTTTAATGATAAAATAAAAAGAAAATGATAGAGAGGAATAAAACAGAGAATCATGAAGACTGAATTATTGACCGAATAATTATGCAAGCGCATAGAACGGGACCGTACCCACTTTCATTCGATTTGAAAGGAAATAAAGGAGGTAGGACTGTGACTTGAGAGGTTACGGGACCCAAGAAAAAAAGATTAAATTGCCGCATAAAGAGGGACAATACTAATCGGACCTGGACCCATCTAATTTATACTCCTACGACAATATTGTGAAGAATTCAAATTGGTGGTGGATTTTGAATGGAATCATTCTTCTTCTCCTTCACACGCATACGGAGAAAACCCATACGGTGTATAATTGAAATTGTTGTCCAAATTTGGTTTGATAATAGTATATAACTAATTATGCGGTAAGTATAATACATATATTTTGTGATTGTAATATATTATTCAATCATAAGATAAATACATGTATAATTAAGGTGATATTTGATTTGAGCAAGAATTACCCTAATTTATAATGATATGCTCGTTCTGAACAAAATAATTTAACTAATATATATAATTTGAATACTCATTTTGTATATCACATTATTTAAAAGCTTAATTCGATCAAGAAAAGGGTAATATTCAGTACGATATTAAATATAAAATAACATTGATATTTCGTCCGGGATGAGTTCACACGTTGACACAAAAATTATACATTTTAAAAGAGTTAGGATAAATAAAACAGTACTATCAAACTCAATCATACATAGTGTTTTTCCAAGACAAGATCAATGTTAATAGTTTCTAGTTGGAGTAGTAATATTAGTAGGTTTCTGGTTCGAATTTTCCAAATTGAAGAAAACTTTGAAATAGGAAAAAAGCACCGTATTCATTTATATTTTGAAAAATCTACGCAAAATCCTTCTGTTATTTTTATTGCAATGAATCCCTTTTTGTTTTAGTACCAAACCCTACAAGCTAGGAATCCCTTTTCTTTTCCGTAAAAAAAATGGATTGACGTGAAACCCATGCGCATGTACTACGAACAAAACAAGGGTTTTGTACAAATGAAAGGATAACATATGGGGATTCTTTGCATAATAAAAACAAGTGACAAGGATTATGTGCTATATATGGGGGGTATATGCATAACGAAAACAAGATTAAAATGTGAATTACTCATGTATGTATATGAAATTAATTTAAAATATGAATTTCAAATTTATTATTGTTGAAAAGGAAAAATGTGCAAGATTTGATAAAATACAAAAAAATTCCTTGCAATAAAAATAATATAGGGGGATTTTTGCTCAAGTTTCCCAAAACACAGGTGGGGAGGGTGTAAACACTTTTAATTTCTCTTTAATTTTAGGCATGTTTGTTTGGTGTTTGAAAGTGCTATTTTTGATGCAGGAGCATCCAAGACAATCTATCTTTTTATTAGTTAGTTATTTAGTTTTCATATTTTTGGTGATTTAGTTTCTATAGGAGTCTTGGAGTTATTTCGTTTCCTTAAGAGTTTTTTTTATTTCAGTTGCCTAGGATTAGAGTCTTAAAAAAGAGTTGTAACCTTTACTACTTTCAGATATTGATGATTATGAGTTTTTGAAAAAAAAAAAAAAAAAGATTGGTTCTCTCAAAGGTTCATGGGTGTCTACTTCTCGTGTTCTTGTAGTAAATTTATCAGATGGAACTTGCCTGCAGAATAATCACTATTTTGCCCGGCTTCAGTTGGTATCAGAGCTTCAGAATTTTCCAATGAGGGTTAAGTTAGTTGCGGTCAAACTCAAGGGTAGGGCTTCTGCTTGGTGGGAGCAGTTACACCATTCTCGTGAACGACAAGGCAAGGCTATAATCACTGATTGGGAGATCGAGGTTTTTGCCAAGCAAGTCGCAGATTTACCCAACTTCTGGCTAATATTGTGTTTCTTTCTTCCTGGGGTAAAATTCTCATCAGCTTAAATGACTGAGTCATGGTGATGTTGAGGAGTCCACACCGTGATCGAAGAGTTCACTCCAAGGAAGTAAATATTGATGATTTGCAGAGGCTAGTCGAGGATCTAATCAACATCAGACGACGTGGTGAAAACAGCTAAGGCATTCACGGGAGGGACATGACAGACCCAAGTACAAGGCTTGATTAACCGTCATCGTTAGTTTGTCCTGATTTTGTGGATCTTGATGACACTGCTGTGAACTCGAGGACGAGTTCTTTCCAACCCTGAGCGACTGATGCAGGAGCATCCAAGACAATCTATCTTTTTATTAGTTAGTTATTTAGTTTCCTTATTTTTGGTGATTTAGTTTATATAGGAGTCTTGGAGTTATTTCGTTTCCTTAAGAGTTTTATTTTATTTCAGTTGCCTAGGATTAGAGTCTTATAAAAAGAGTTGTAATCTTCATTATTTTCAGATATTGATGATTATGAGTTTTTGAAAAGAAAAAAAAAGAGATTTGTTCTCTCAAAGGTTCATGGGTGCCTACTTCTCGTGTTCTTCTAGCAAATTTATTTGATGGAACTTGCCTGCAGAATAATCACTATTCTGCCCTGCTTCAATTTTGAGATAATAGTGGAGGTTTCTGAAATACCATCGATGTGCGTAGTATTATTTATTTTAATTTTGAGAGAGTGATTTTAGAAATAAAGTTGATTAAAGTTGATTTTGGAATAAGTATGTTGTAAGTGTAAGATGTGTAAGACTTTATGTCAACTCATGTTTGTTATGTGTGATAAGTTGGGTAAAAGGTGGTTACTTTATTTCACATCAATGTAGAGTTTGTATACGGCTAGCGATATTGCCAGAGCAACAATTGTTGTTGCCAGAGCAAAATTAATACATTTCCAGAAATACCCTCGACATTAAATGCTTTGTTGTGTTTGTTGAGCTTTATATACTAGTGCATTAATTAAGTGATTTCTATAATTAAATCTTTTAAGAACATCAACTGAATCTTGTCCTCAATCAATAAAAAGGAAAAATCGGTTTCTTTCAGTTTATTATTTAGAAAAATTCAGATTGAAAGGAAAAAAAAAATGTTCGGGAATTCTACACGGTTGTCTAAATCTTTACCGTGACTTAGGAGATTTTTTTTTATTGACTTAGGAGAAAAAAATGCACCATTAAACATATTTTTTTCTCTCCTAAAAACTTCTGCACGTGAAGGAGAAGAAATTTTTTACTAGAATTCTGAGCTACCTCTTTCTGTTTTTTTTTTTCCCTAAATTTAGCTAGCTCTTTCAATGGAGAAATTAAAACTAACTTGTTAATTCTTTAGCCAAATATTATTTAATTTTCGAGTATCTATAGTTCAGTTGTCTAAATTTTTACCGTGTAGAAGTTTTTCTTTCCCGAATACATTTTTTTCTTTCAATCTGAATTTTTCTAAATAATAAACTGGAAGAAACCGATTTTTCCTTTTTATTGGTTGAGGAGAAGATTCAGTTGATGTGTTTAAAAAGATTTAATTACATAAATCACTTAATTAATGCACTAATATATAAAGCTCAACAAAGTACAAACACAACCATTAAAGAGCATTTAATGAGAGAGGGTATTTTTGGAAATGTATTAATTTTGCTCTGGCAACAACAATTGTTGCTCTGGCAATATCGCTACCCTTTGTATACTCCCTCCGTTGCATATTAATTGACAGATTTCTTGTTTTCACACAGATTAAAAAAAATTATCATTACATACTTTTTGATGATAATATGTCTCAAATACCCTTTATAATGATGAGTACTTTTTTAATTTTTTATTAGTAAGTGGTGACCATTGAATTTCCCAACTTAAATATGAGAAAAAGGACAAAATTGAAAAAAAAATGCTATGAAAACCAAACATGCCAACTAATTTGAAACAAAAAAAATTGAGAAACGTGTCAATTAATATGAAACAAAGTGAGTAAGTTTTTTTAAGAGATAATTTTTTTGTTTGTTTAACTTTTGAGAGAGTAATATAAGAAAATTGAAACATGATAAATTTATTTCAAAAATTAGAAAATAAGTTTGTTTTGCTTTTTTCAAACACAAAATAATTTTCAGAAATGCCAAACAAACAGACTCAATTATATTAATTCAATTATTTCATTTTTTTTTAACTATTCTTTGTAAAATATTACTGTAAATTTTAAATTTTTAAAACGTGGTGTTTAGTATAGAGCCGGACCGAGCCGAAGACGATAAATTCAGCACTATTCTTTCTTTTGACGTGGGTCAATACAATAGTTTCATACATCTGGCCGGGCAGGGTAGCTGCCCCTGCCCGGCCACCACCAATCTAACGTCGTTTTCCGCCCCCCACACCAGAAAATAATGGTATAAAAAAGTCACTGAATCAAGAGCCTCATGCATGTATATATGTTGCTCTCACTGATTTTCGTTATCACTCTTTTCCGGACGGCACGCGCGGTCAGATCAGATCAGGTCTGGTCTGGTCAGGTGTACGTATATGCTTTTAATTCCAATTTTATATACTCCCACAAAATATAAGCTAGTACTGCCACCATGCAAAAAACAAACTCAAATTAAGTAACATACATATAGAAAGAAATTAGCATTTATCAGTTATCTGATGTGAAGAAAAAGAAAGAAAGGGATTATTCATGAATTTGGTTGCCGAAGAAAGCCATTTTGGATTGGACCCACTGCTACTACGTCTTCTATATATATATATATATAATAAATTAATAATAATAATTGAACTGTCACTATAACAATGAATTAGGTAAAAACAAGCATGGGTTTTTGTTAAAGTACTGGTCTTTTAATTTTCATCTTTTTTTGCTTTTCCATTCATTTTTCGTTTTCAAGGGTTCATTCTCGTCCCACATAATCCCACTCCTTTTAAATCAACTGATATTTACAAAGTGACCTAGCTAAGATTGAATATATTTTAATACTTTAATCAATTTTGGTACACTACACATTTTGTTCACTTAAAGAGACAATTTGAATTATCATATATGATTCGTCTAGATTAGTATTCATAAATCATAATGTGATAAATTCATATATTAATCTTATATATTGGACGAATTAGTTTTCATGTATAACGTCTGATGCGTCTCTGAAGAATTTAATTCAAATTTATGATCTCAATGCCATTGGAAAAAAAAGTTGAGATATTTTTGAAATTAGTATAAAAAAGTCTAGACAACTTGACCAAAATCTAATTCCTAGTATACTTATGAAATTGGTATTGTATATAGCTAGCTAGGGATATTTTTCTATTTTGTCACACAATATATTATGCCAATATATACTAGAACTCAAACTATAACTAATTAAGGCTCCTTTTTGGACCGATTTGAAATCGTGATAATGCATGGGTCAAATCCATTAATTACAAATGATGTATGGACGTAGTTTCACGACACTCGAATTTTAACTTAAATTGAAACCTAATAAATCTCGAACATATACAAAAATATCGATTTGACAAATATCATCTACGTTTATCTACATAAACTTAATGCTTTTTAGGCTCTTTAATGTTTTTGAGGTTCCAAAGAAATTTTTGAAGAAATAGAGTAATATTTTTTTATATATCATTAATATTTTAATGAGTTGTAAAACTTTAAAATATTTTAATGAGTTATAAAATTTAAAAGATAATTATAAGGTTGATGTAGGAGAGACTTTGTGTCTAATTATATTCTTCTAGAATTCTTTTATTTTAAGAATTATATATCACAATATAATTTAAATAAGGAATAATAGTCTTCACAAAGAGAAAAGAAATTTTCTTGGACAACTCGTACTTTTATATGTATATAGATATAGATAAACTTATACTTTGATTCACAACATTTTATTTTATTTCCACCTCAAATTTCAATATGTGAACTCAATTCAAATCATATCTTAACTTTTTAAAACCACAAAATTCAACATTCAAAATCAATCTAAATGATATTTTTGAAACTTCATGGAAACTATTCAGCCCATTATTCAAAATCAAAATCAAGTAAACCGAGTCATATTTAATCTAAATGGAACCTAAGATTGTCAAAACTTGGTCATCGATTAGCATCATTAAATTGATCATTACTTGATCCAGGCGCACGCACAAATAAAAGCATCGCAAAAACAACACAAGTAGTCGTGAATTATTACTGAAATATGATATCAAAACCACTCGTATGTGTAGTGAAAACAGTTGCAATATAATTAGCAACAATCATATACTCTTTTGATCGTGCGGTTTAGGCTAAATTGAAGCCATAAGTTTCGGGTCTGTGCAATTTCTGGTGGGGCAATTTGCCTTTCCACGTATTTCCACGCCAAAAGCTTGAACCAAGTAATCATTGTTATTAATATTCAACATAAATAAGCACAGCAAGTTAGCAAAACTAACCGAAAAATATTCTTTTTATGCAAATGCAATTTTTTATTATCAATTCAAATCTTTGGGATTAGATTGGTTTTGTGGGGTGCGGTTCAAATTGCAGTATCTTTTGCACAAATTGATAAATTAATTATATATCTTGGTGTGTGGCACGTGTAATATATTAGTAAATTAGACCAACCACTAGCTGGGTATTTAAATTCTTCATGATTTGATAATTCACGGGGAAGAATGTTTGATTTGGACAATTGGATGAGAAATTTCTTGTTTGTCCCTACATATTGAACATGTGAGTTAATTATTTAAACTTAGGCCAAAAGGTTCAACATACTACATGGGTAAATCAATCAATTTGCATCCGTTTTGGATCTTGATTATTTGTTCTAACCCAAAAAAATTTCTTTGACAAGATTGAATTGGAATTAAGTTGAGCTCTATGGTAAAATTAGGTATTTTATGATTGAATTGTTTATATTATTAGTTGATTATTTATTATATTTCTTGTATTTCGCTATTTATCAAATATTTTTATGATGATATGATCGATGTATTCGTCATTTCATTCAGAAAAATAAAAATTTGCAACACACTTATCACTAGGGGCTATTTGTCAAAATAAATATTATAGAGAAATAAAAAAAAAAATTGTCGCTAGCCAAATATATTCAAGAGATGATTCTTTTTATATTTGCGCATAATAATTTTCACTGAACGCAATCAAAAGACGGTGATGAGAACATTAGTAATGTTGGGATATAGAAATGAAAATTTTCGGACAAGAAAAAAATGATAACCATATATTGGGTCTTTCAAATATCATCACAAAATATATTTTTCCTTCTTAGGTATGCACCAAAGGTTGTCGTACTATCCCAATTAGTATAAATAAAAGAGACCAAATTGTCCCTCTATAATTCCCTCCAAAAAAAAAAAACATTAGATAACTTTATTCCAAATTTTAGAGCATTTGTTCCTTTTTTTTTTTGGAAGCAAAAACCATTTGTTTTCTAGAATAGACAAAGTGCTTTGTCCCTTTATTGTGCTTCTAACCCTACCCCATATAAACTTTGGCTCAACAAATCAAAAAAGCCATTCAACTTGAAGAAAAAACAAAGGCAAGCTCTAGTTTCTATCATGTAATTCCTTATTCCCTCTCATTTCTCACAACAAACCCTACTTTTTACCTTTCTTTCCACCAAATAGACCAACACTTATCTTTTCTTTTTCTTGTTTTTGGATTGTTGTAGATCTACAAAGAAGAAAATAGAAAAGATGATTCAAGAGTTGTTGGGGGGAAGTAATGTTGGGTTAATTAGCTCCCCTTCACCCTCCCCTTCTCCTTCACCCTCTTCCTCCGCTCCTCCTCCTCCCACCGCCACCAACACCACCACTGAGAATCCAAGATGCCCGCGTTGCGATTCCGCAAACACGAAATTTTGTTACTACAACAACTACAACCTCACTCAGCCACGTCATTTCTGCAAGACTTGTCGCCGCTATTGGACTAAAGGGGGTGCCCTTCGCAACGTCCCTATCGGGGGTGGATGCCGAAAGAACAAGAGCACCCCCATAACCTCATCTATGGGGAAGTCAACTTCCGCCACTAAATTCAAATCATCAGTTTCACAAGACATGAGTAAATCAGGCCTTTTCAATGGTTACGAACATGTAGAGCTTCCCCAAAACCCTATTTTGTGGGCCACCCCTCATAATTCTCACTTGCTTTCCTTACTCATGTCAAATCAGAACCCTAACCCTAATCCTAATCATCTACAAAATCATGAGTCTATGAAGGAGGAAAGTCTAATGTTTGGATCATCCCACTTAAGTTCAAGTGGTGGGCAGAATGATCGGGCCTTGGGCTTTGAAAGCCTTGGCCCGATCCAAGTTCCTTCAATTGGGCTGTCCAATTCCTTCTATAGAAACCAAGGGATTATGGTTGGTGAAGTTCAGAATCATGGGCTTCAAGAACTGTATCAACGGCTGAAATCATCAACAAACATTATCGGCTCGGCTTCTTCTACCTCGGCTTCCGCCTTTTCCGAGTCGGCGGCGGCTCCGGTTGCAGCTAATCATGAATTTGGGTTATGGAATCCAACTCTTTCTTGGACAACTGATTTGCCCACAAGTACCCATGGTGCATTTCCTTGAGTAATTACTTTAAATATGATATAAATATCTAATAATAGTAACTTTTAATTTTATGATGATCTTATAATTTCACTTGGATAAGGTAGGGTTTGGTGTTTTTTTTTTTTTTTGGTTGGAGTTGGTTATTTAGTTTGGGGTTTGGTATATGAATATCATTGTAGCATCATGTTTAATTTACTTTTATTTGTTGACTTTTCTGAACTCGGTTGATGTAAGTGTGTATTCAGTTCTGTAGTGATTGAAATTATGAGGGTGTGGAAGGATTTAATTAAGTGTTAATTATCTATTGTAGGTGCTTATAATTAAATAATTAATTAAATTCTTCTTCATGTCCATGTTGACAAGATGACATATATATTAGGCAAAAATTTACATCAAATTTGCGTTGGCCGAACTAATTGAACTAAAAGCGAGTGAGCTAATTGCACTTGTTACGTGTCTTTTCTCTTAGAAGTATTATCCAATTTAAAATAAGTGTATAGCAATTGATATGTAAATTTTTTAATTCAATTCAATATATTGAACAAATATTATCCGATAAATTAAATTATTAATACCGGTACAGTTTTCTTGGTATGCGAGAAGATTTACTTCACTCAAAGAAGATTTTGGCAATAATATCTTAGTTGCATATATAAATTTATTATAATCACACCCTAATACAGTAATAATTTAAAAAAAAAGATTAAAATATTGGAGTTGGAGGGTAATATCTTCTTGATTTACTCAAAGATATGATATAGTTGAGCAGAGAGTTTGTGGGTAGAATGTGAGCAAAGCGTGCTTGTGAACGAATATATATGTATGGAGATTCTTGTTGATATAGTATTTGTTTATGAAATAACGTGAAAAAAAGAATAAAAGATGACGAGTCACAGATCAAATAGTTGAAGCAGCTAGCAGCCTTTTGAGAATAGTTTCAGTTTCATGAAATCTGTAATTTGATTCTCTGAGTTAATTATAAGACCCCTAGCTATATATATATATATCAGTATGTTTTTTTCAAATGATATATATTTTGATTAGTACTTATACTAGATTTATTCCCTGACACAACAAAAACAAGAACATGCATGTATATATATGCACGACTTTCCATTCTTATTCTATTTTTCTCTCTCTAGACACGGACGGATCTACTATATGAGTTTTCCCAAGATTTTTTTTTCCTTCTAAATTCTATTAATGTGTATCTATTTAATTAGTTCATTTATTTGCATTTCACCATTTGTTTCTATTAAAGTACAAATTTTGAAGTTTAAGTGATATGTTTTCAATTGTATAATTTAATTAATTAAACTATTTTGATTTTTCAATTAGTATGATAATATGTGTATTGTTATATTAGTTTATTTACACTACAAAAAATTTAAATTTTAGTGACAAATTAGTAAATGGCAAAGTGACAAGAATTTAAAAATTATCACTAAATTATAGTGACAATATTTATCGTCACTAGGTTGTCAGTGAAAGGGTGTCACTAATTGTCAATTGTGACAACTTAAGTTCCATAAACTTGTCACTAATAGTCATTAGTGACGACTTAAAAATATATTTTGTCACTATTATACTTGTCACTGTTATTATTGTGACAAAAGTAATATTCTTATCACTAAATGTATGCAAAAAGTGACAATTTCAACAATGTCACTTAATATTTTGTCACTAAAATCTATTTTTCTTGTAGTGTTATTATTTCATACAATCTATATGCGAAATATAAAGTAACGAAGTTTGTAAAGAATAAGCTTAAAAACAAGATACAAAAGTGATATTTTGCTAATGTTTTGATTCAGAATGAGAAAATTAATTTAGTTCAATTTGAGACTATTTTATTGTATATATTAAAGAACATTACAATTGTAATGTACTGATAATACATTTTTTATGGTATATATTTATGCAACTTTTTTTAGATAATAAAAGTTGGCCCCCTCGACTCCAGAACTATATTTACTTAAACGGGCTTAATTATCAAACTTCTTCTATAATATTTAGAAGTACTATTATACTTATACTCTTAATTAGGATACAAATATTGGCAAAGATAAAAATATAACATATTAAAAGGAATCTAAAGGACGAAAATGCACTATAAAAGAAACATTGAGGACGAACTTGAAACTCAAGTTTAAAGTTTTTTTCTTTTTAAAAGTCACGTGCTCTCACATGAGCAATAGGTCCACTCTTGAGAATGGTTGGGTCAAGTTGAACATGGTTGTTGGTTAGTCAGATCAAACTTTGTGACAATAAGCTACACTGTGAAAAACGATGAGGGTATTTAAGATATTGATTTTGTCGAAGTATGAGTCCTGGTTCTATTAACCAGGCTGAACTTTTGACTCTTAGGGATGACTTGAGTTTTGTGTGGTAGAGACATATCAGAAACCTAGTAATGGAGATCGACTATGACGTTATCTACAAGCTTGTTTAAAATATTGTTACAAGAAACGCGACTTGTGTTAACTTTGAGTAATTAATTGAGTTTTCACCACTATAAGGGAAAATGGATTATTATTTAATCTAAATATTCTTAATTATGAAGCTCACGTTTCAACAAAAAAAAAAATTATGAAGCTCATGCATGGGCCTCTAGATCATAAGTCAAGCGAAAATTTTATAATTGTGGGTCGAGGTTGTTTGAGGTTGATTAAATTAAAGTTAGTGATTAAAATTAAGGATTACATGATTCATCTACTCATGGCCCATTCTTAGCCCATTGATTAACAGTAGTTTCTTCCTTAAATTTGAAATTTGACCAATTAATCAAAGAGTCTAATTTACGTGAAATAATTTCTCTTTCCCCTTTGTAATACAATGTAAAACAGATTCCTTAAAATCACACGATTCCCTTTGCAAATATACTGAGCCTTTAGATATAATTCTTGTGATCATGTAAAGATTTTTCATTTGTTCACATTTAATAAATACTAATATGTTAAGGAATAAAGCCATTTTGTTGGCATTTCTTCATTACTAAGAAAACCTTCTACACCAAGGAAGTGAAGTCAAAATTGGCGACTCTCTTGAAGTGTGTAGAAGAGTTGAGGAGGT
Organism: Penstemon barbatus; assembly: GCA_003313485.2. Lineage (NCBI taxonomy): Eukaryota > Viridiplantae > Streptophyta > Magnoliopsida > Lamiales > Plantaginaceae > Penstemon > Penstemon barbatus. The sequence continues at coordinate 65,414,204 of CM064880.1, forward strand.
GGAATTACTTAGCAAAGAAGTAATCTTTAATGCTAAGTAATTAGAAGTAAAAAATGGCGGCTAAAAGGATAAGGAAGAAGTAAAATCGAACTTGGCTTCCTCCAGTCAACATTTACGGCTAAGAAGATAAGGAAGAAGCCAAATCGAACTTGGCTACTTACTAACCTCCTCAAGACATCTATATATATGTTACATTAGTTGTAACATGTATAGAGAGTGGTGAAGATGTAATCGAATCCCATTTTGAGAGAAAAATAGGGATTGTTTCCCACTTGAGAGAATAGCATTGAGAGAGTGAGAAAAAAAATATAGAGAGAATAAAAGTGAGGTTTCTCCTAATATTTAGTCTCTCCTTTGTTATTCAAAGTGTTGTAATCCTTTTGCGATAATAAAATCCTTCTACGGTTTGCTCGACTCCAATTGTTTTATCTCATTTCCTCAAGTTTTCTCATTTCTACTTTAGTTGTATTGAGGTGTCGGTACCACAACTTCCTAACAGTGGTATCAGAGCCGCCAGGTTTCTAGCCCATTCTTGGTGCTACCATAAGATCCAGTTAGTGGTAAAAAGAAGACATCCTCAAAGATGATGAAAAAGTACGAAATAGAGAAGTTCAATTGGAATAATTTCTCATTATAGAAAATGAGAATGAAAGCAGTGTTAAGAAAAGAAAATTGCTTAGCTGCAATTGGAGATAAACTCGAGGGGATCACTGACGACAAGTTGAATGAAATGGATGGCAATGCTATTGGTGATTTGCACTTAGCATTAGCTGTCGAAGTGTTGTCAAGTGTGGCCGAGAAGAAGACGGCAAAAGAGATTTGGGATACACTAATAAAGTGTATGAGGACAAACAATGGAGGAGAATATAGCGGCAATGAATTTGATAACTTCTATCAACAAGAAGGAACCAAGAGACAGTTCACAGTGGCATACACTCCACAACAAAATGGAGTAGCAGAGCGGATGAACATAACCTTGTTAGAACGTACAAGAGCTATGTTGAGAACTGCAGGAATGGCCAAATTATTACCGCCTGTTATGTGATCAATCGGTCACCATCTACCGCAATTGATCTGAAAACGCCAATGGAGATGTGGACTGGTAAACCAGCTGATTATTCTCATTTACATACATTTGGAAGTCCTGTGTACGTTATGTACAATGCCCAAGAAAGATCTATGTTGGATCAAATATCAAGGAGATGTATTTTCTTGGGGTATGCTGATGGAGTTAAGGGGTACCGCCTGTGGGATCCCACTGCCCACTAGGTGTTAATCAGCAGAGATGTGAAAACTGCACTTCTTCATGGAAATCTTGAAGAAGAAATATATATGCTCCAACCAGAAGGTTTTGAACAAAAAGAAAAAAAGAACTTGGTTTGCAGGTTGAACAAATCTCTGTACAGTTTAAAACAGGCGCCGAGGTGTTGGTATAAGAGATTTGATTCCTTCATCATGAGCCTTGGATACAACAGACTTAGTTCAGATCCTTGTGCTTACTACAAGAGATTTGGTGATGGTAATTTTGTTATTCTGCTGTTGTATGTTGACGACATGTTGGTAGCAGGCCCCAACAAAGATCGTATTAAAGAATTAAAGGCTCAACTGGCTAGGGAATTTGAAATGAAGGACTTGGGACCAGCAAACAAGATTCTAGGGATGCAAATTTACCGAGACAGAAATAATAGGAAGATTTGACCCTCTCAGTAAAATTATCTGAAGAAAATCTTGCAGCGCTTCAACATGCAAGATTGTAAGCCAATCTCTACCCCTCTTCCTATTAATTTCAAGTTATCCTCAAGTATGAGTCCTAGCAACGAAGCGGAGAGGATGAAAATGTCTCGAGTACCGTATGCATCAACAGTGGGTAGCTTAATGTTCGCTATGGTTTGTACTAGACCAGACATTGCACTAGCAGTGGGAGCAGTTAGTCAGTACATGGCGAATCCTGGTAAAGAGCATTGGAGTGCTATGAAGAGGATCCTAAGATATATCAAGGGTACCTCAGATGCTGCATTATGTTATGGGGGATCAAACTTTACTGTCAGAGGCTATGTTGATTCAGATTTTGCAGGTGATCTTGATAAAAGTAAGTCCATCACGGGTTATGTGTTTACTCTTGCTGGAGGAGCTGTAAGCTGGGTTTCGAAACTGCAGTCTATCGTGGCTACTTCTACGACGGAAGCAGAATACGTAGCAGCTACACAAGCTAGCAAAGAGACAACATGGTTGCAAATGTTAATGGAAGAGCTCGGACACAAACAAGAGAATATTGCTCTGTTTGTGATAGTCAGAGCACTTTGCACTTGGCAAAGAATCCAACATTTCACTCAAAGACCAAACACATACGAGTTCAGTACCACCTTGTACGAGAGAAGGTGGAAGAAGGAAGTGTGGATTTTCAGAAAATCCATATAGAGGACAACCTAGCAGATGTTCTGACAAAGCCGTTAAATAGAGACAAGTTCATTTGGTGTCGATCCTCTATTGGCCTAGCAGAAATGTAAGCAGCATGGAAATAGCAAAGTAGAAAGGATGAAAAGGTTACAACAAAATGACTTTAAGTGGGAGATTGTTAAGGAATAAAGCCATTTTGTTGGCATTTCTTCATTACTAAGAAAACCTTCTACACCAAGGAAGTGAAGTCAAAATTGGCGACTCTCTTGAAGTGTGTAGAAGAGTTGAGGAGGTGGAATTACTTAGCAAAGAAGTAATCTTCAATGCTAAGTAATTAGAAGTCAAAAATGGCGGCTAAAAGGATAAGGAAGAAGTAAAATCGAACTTGGCTTCCTCCAGTCAACATTTACGGCTAAGAAGATAAGGAAGAAGCCAAATCGAACTTGGCTACTTACTAACCTCCTCAAGACATCTATATATATGTTACATTAGTTGTAACATGTATAGAGAGTGGTGAAGATGTAATCGAATCCCATTTTGAGAGAAAAATAGGGATTGTTTCCCACTTGAGAGAATAGCATTGAGAGAGTGAGAAAAAAAAATATAGAGAGAATAAAAGTGAGGTTTCTCCTAATATTTAGTCTCTCCTTTGTTATTCAAAGTGTTGTAATCCTTTTGCGATAATAAAATCCTTCTACGGTTTGCTCGACTCCAGTTGTTTTATCTCATTTCCTCAAGTTTTCTCATTTCTACTTTAGTTGTATTGAGGTGTCGGTACCACAACTTCCTAACATAATAGTCAAACCATATTTTTTTCCAACTATTTCCACATTCACATATGTCAAAATATAGCGTGATTGTGAAATTTTTACTGTGCTTGTTACCATGCAATTGATTTGTTACACCACATATGTTGATCGACGTGATACATAGAATGCACAAAATATTTTTTCAAAAATAGAGGAGCTACAAATGGATATCTATTTATAGCCATCAATCAGTAAATAACTAAAAATACATATGAAGCTAAATTAAACAAATACGTATAGCCCTTTTCATCTTTTTCTCTTCATCCTATAACAAGATTTTTCTATCATATTTCGATTGGGACTTTCACGTAATTGATTATTAATTAAGAAACATAAACAAATAAATAGAAAGAAAAAGTTAAGAAAATACTATGACGCTTATGGCTAGCTACTAATTAACGCTTAGCCGCCTTGCCACAAAGTAGTGCATTTTGCGGAATGTCGTACTCAGTGAAGAGGCTAGGTTCATCGTTCCAAACTCTTACATACAGTTCTTGTCCTAGATATCGCCTTGGCCAATTTGCAGATCTCAAATTCCATATTCCCTTATTGTCCAATGACACAAATATTGCACTCCATGAGAATGGATATACCTACAAATGCCATACAATTCAAGAACGTTAACGATCATCAGACGGACTTGAACATGATTAGAAATTTTGAGAATCAGATTGGATCCAACTCTAAAGCGGATGGTCAATGTAATTATTTATAGACAAGTTATTTGAGTAATTCTCCCTCAAGTAAATTCACATTTGAAGTGTTACTGTCCGTAGATCATGATTAGTGCAATTACCTGAACTGTGTATCTGCTGGTGGCATCATTTAAATTATAGAAACGTCTCCTCAATGTAGAATTCCATACCCCACTTCCAAATCTGAATTCAGTTTAGACACAAATATTTCAAGCCATTCAATCAAATCATATAACTAAATTGAGATTAAAAATGTGAAAGCAAAAGCTTTATCATTTTCTTACCCAACACTCCAAAAATCATAGCCATCTAAATGCCAAGACTGAATGGTAGATTCACTGTTTTGAAACACAATCTCAACGAAATCGTGCAGAGTAGTTTCTATAACAGAGGTACCGAAAACTTCAGGGCCCGAAGGAGGACTGTCCTTAATCGAGTCCAATTGGAAAATACCGGAGATATTGAAATAATCTGCAAGTTTCAATGGGGTGTCTGGATTTATGTAAGAAACTTTGTTCACTGCATATTTCAATTTTCCATCAATTTTAGCAGCAGTGTTTTCTAGCACTATTGTTCTTGCTATTTTTATAGTCCCATAATGAAATGATCCCTGTGGATTTGGCCTTGCTGCATTTGCTGTCAAGTTCCATCTGAATAAAATCAAACTTATATAAGAAATTCATTTGTGTATAATAGTATACTTGTACAGGGCTGGATAGATCTCATCTGAATCCGACCCATTGACAATCCTAGTTTTATTATATTATCGCGCTGTAATAATAATAATAATGATGTGTTACTGTTACCTACCTGATTGTTCTGGCTTGCTTCATAGACCAATGAATGTGGTAAGTCGGTCCAATTGGTAGTGCCCCGGAGGCCGTAGCTTTGGAGCCTTGGTAATGTAAGGTGGCCGTGGATGTAAGTATAGGTTTTGTGAAACGAGTCGAGGCAACGATGAAATAGTCTTTGGGATCTCCTCCAGTGTTGTTTAAAGTGACCAAGAAAGAGCTCGATTGCCCGACATGAATGTCAAGTGAATCATATACCTCTTGTATTGTGTGTGCACCTTCGCATTCCACCAGGAGTAAGGTGTGCCCCTGGATTCTGAAGTTTATTGAAGTTGTCATTCCCACGTTTGAGACTCTGAACAAGTAGGTTTGTCCTGTTTTTTCACCAACAAAATATTAGTATTATTATTATTATTTATTAGTACAACTTTAAACATAAATGAAACAAAATCATGTCCAATTATTGACAATTGATTATACCTGGGACAACATCAAATGAAGTGGATTGAGGTTTTCCGTTGATGAGGATACCGTCAGGTAATGGGAAAGGGTCCCCAGAGTCTAGGATTCGTTGTAATTCCTGGAAAAAAAAAAAAAAAAAAAAAAAGAGAGAGAAAAGGAAAGCCAAATGTTAGGCTGGTTCAGATGTCAATATTATTCTTTTGGGGACTATAGATTAAATTTAAAATCGAAGTTTTATGTTATTAAAATGCATTTCTTATTTTTATACATGAAAGTATTGAGTTTTTTTTTTACAATATAGTTTTTCTAAGATGTAAGATATATAAAATTGTAATCACACTTGATTTTTTCGTGAGATATTAGTCTAATATTAATTCTAATTGAATATAATTTAACATTGCACGTGGCTAGAATGTCACTTGACTAATCAAATGTTTAAAATGAGTGCATATAATGTAGTGATGGATTAATACTCATATAACTATTTAACAGAAAGGATGTATCAAGCAAAATAAAAATTGTTTTAAGACTTGAAATCAAATTGAACTATTCGACATTCGAGTAGAGTTCGATTGATAAAAAGACTACACGAATCAATACGAATTAGTTACCTTGTGATCTTTCTTCCACCAATCGGAAACGAGTAGCGAGATTTCTTCGTAAGGTTTTGGATATGTAACTGGGATTACAGAACGAGCCAAGATATTGAATGCACCGAACCCTCCGGCGGCTCTGTGCAACAAAGTGGAAGGGAAGTAAGTGTAAGTTCCAATTTGATCTTTCATTTGCATTCTGTATGTCCAATTTGTGTTTGGAAGAATTGGGCAATTTGTTCCAAGAACACCATCTTGCCATGAGGATTTCCTCTGTTTGATTCCGTTCCTGATTAATCAATTGCACAAAAGTCAATTTTCACATAATATTTTTGCAAGGTTTTCTTGGTTATTTATATAAGCAGGAATTTCACAAAATACGTCAGAATAAAATGCAAAAACACCCTTTTCTTAAAAAAAGAAAAAATCTATTGTTTTTATTAGTAAAAATACTAAAATACGATTATATTAAGATTTTATTGGTCACTACACACAAGTGAGAAAGTAAGTATTGTTGGTTACTAGCATTTTACCCCATGTGTTACGATCACATCCCTAGGGCACTTTTATATTGTTACGCGGTACTTTTCAAGCTTACTCTCAATTCAGATCGTAGAAAGAAAATAAATTGCTCCTTTAATTTTTTTACAGAAATAGTAAAGTGCTTTTCTTCATTTCAGAATAAAATAAATTGAAAATTAGACATAAAAGGAATTGACATTAACCCGAAACTGAACTTACCAGGTGAGGAGCAGAGGTTCATCCAATTTGTTTTCAACTTCAACAATTACATTGTCATTAGTAACAACATTAACTGTAGGACCCGGAAATTGCCCATTAATAAGAATTCCCTAAAAAATCAAGAAACAAATGAGTTAGGGAGTATTAAATTTTTATTAATTCTGAAAATGAGAGTACTATATATATATATATATATATATATATATATATATATATATATATATATATATATATATATAAGTAATTTACTCTTTGTTTGACGCCAAGAGGCGAAATTTCTCCATATTCAACTACCCAATTGAGATATACATATGGGTCTTCTGCATTTAGTTGAGGAATAACACCCAAACACACAAATAGTCCAAGTAAAAAATGCAAGACTATGGCATGTCTCATTGTTATATATGTAACACAAATAATTGTAAAAATGAAAATAAAACGAATTGAACTTTGGTAGAGCAATGACGGAATGACAAATGCAGAAATCAGTAGTATATATATAACATAACATATTAACTTGACAAATTAAAGTGCGTGAGAGTGAAATAAATGAATGAACGTTCCTTTCCAATCCATGCTAGTTGTAACATGCAAAGGAACTCATATTTCGAGAAGAAATCTAAAAGCTCTTTTGCGGCGTACTTCATGCTTATTAGTAAATAGTTATTGTTAAATGCTCAACTCATCTTCGCCAATCACAACTCTTAATCAATTAGTTGCATTGGATCTATTTGACTAGATTTAATTTCTTTTAATCCTCAATTTTTGTTTTTAACTTAATTACTAATATAATTTAGTGTGATCAATATATGTTTCTCATGGGCAAACCATTGAATAGTAGATGAAATGCATAGATATATGGAAGGGGATGAAACTGATCCAACATATTTATTTGGAATTCAATGGTTGATAGAAATAAAATCACGTGAGTTCGATATGTATAATTGGGAACTAAACACCCTAACAAGTTCTTGGTATATATCGTGAACATCATGTGCGAAAATTTTTATTTATCAATATACATGTTCGTCTTAGTATGACATTGCATCATATTTCAACCATCGGGGTAAAGTTTGTTATAATGGAGAATAAGTATTGACAATGTTATGATTGCAATCAAACATAATGGCATGAATCACGATATGATGAAAGCTAAATCTAGTACGGTCGAATAACAAGTATGAAATCTTCAAATTTTCATTAGAAAAAAAAATCACTTATATTGTAGGTTTCTCACACTATTAATTAAGTTGTTAGAAAAATTTCACAGATGGGTGATTCGTTATAACTTATCATTATTTGATATTTGATAATTTTACAGTGTGTTTAGATTATATGGTCGATTACAACTTATTCGAAATTAATTTGATAAATAATCATGCATGCCTAGCTTGAAAACATATCAATTTTACTTAAAAGATAAATTGAATAAAGCTGTAGAACAGTGTTAGAAGTAGTTTAAATACCTAATTAATTATATGTTAATGATGTATCAAAATCACCACTTAATTAATGACATAATATTTGGTTGATATCTATCAAGTAATACCTAGTGGGAATTAATCTAAAACCTCGTATTTTGGGAATTTGAACTCTTGCCCCACTTGATTCCGGCTTCATTGACTTTAGTATATATATTGTGATGAATGGTTCGATCGAGTAGCAGTCTAGCTAAATTTAGAAATTCGTCGGTGGAGAAAATTGAGCAGGCGAAAAGGGCGCAGCCAAGAACGGATCATAATTAAATTGATCGGAGTTTTAGACACTACTCATAATTGATTATTAAACTTAGGATCAAAGTATAAGCGAAGACAATATAATGAGAGGCTATTAATATGGATCAAGTGTAAATGCCACACTTCATCGACTTTCAGTGTTGCGGTTAGTCAAATGTTATGTTGGTCCACTCATTACTCCATAATATGGAGTAACAGGCAAACCACCGGGTTTCTGGGCGGGTCAAAAAGTGCTCGGGTAGCTTTATATGGATTGTAAACGGTTTGGGTTGTTAATGAAAAGGATCATATACGATTTGGTGGGTCATAAACGGGCCTATCCATTATATTTAGTGATAATGCGTATTTTTAATAATTTTTTTTTTTTTTTTTTTTTTGAGATGGTGAATACATTGTCAATAATTAATGTGTATAGTTAATTTCATTGTTGATTTTTGTAAGTTAGAGTAAAATCACTACAACAAATATGATTTTTGGTGGCACTATGCTTGATGATATTTTAAAGGAAATATCACTAAATATTAATATAGTCATATTTTTTGAAAAATGTCACAAATCATAAATATTAATTTTACTGATTAGTGACATTTTTAACACATAGCGATATTTTATAATGATATTTTTAATTACAATTGTGACATTGATATATTTAGTCACACTGCTACATATGACACTTTTCTAGTGACATTTTTCAAACTGCCACTTGTAGCGGTGTAGCAAAAGTTAAATGTCATTAACATAACATGAGATAATATTATAAAATGTCATAATAATACTAAAATGTCACTAAACAGTATGATTAACATTTATAATTCCTGACATTTTTAAAAAATGTAACTATATTCATTTTTTCTCACATGTTAATCAAAATGCCATAAAATAAAGTAAATTAACCCGTTTTCACCTATTTAATTCATTAGTTTTTAGTTTAATTCATTTTTCATCGATTTAACCAATTTTTTAACCGATTTTATTCATTTTTACCAGTTTAGTATTTTTTTTACCATTTTACCCATTTTTATCAATTATAACTTATTTTCATTATTTTTACAATTTTGTCCTCTTGTTTTATCCGATTTAAACTATTTTGTCGGTTTCACCTTATTTTTCACATATTTCACACATTTTTTTCACTGATTTCACATGTTATTTTCACCAATATCACCTAAATTTATTAATTTGACACGTTTTCGCCGACTTTATTCAAATTTCACTGATTTCACCTGCTTTTCACTATTATTGTCATTTCACCGGTTTCATCATTTTCTTTTCACGAAATTTCATCGATTGTTGAGTTAATTTTGTCATTTTCAACCAAATTTTCATCAACTTTGCCAGTGTTCACAAATTTCACCCGAATTTTCATTGATTTCACATGTTTCAATGATTAAATTTGATCTATTTCTCCATTTTCCAAGAATTTCACCCGTTTTTCACGAAAAGAATTACATAGAGGTTATGTATGTCTTGCAATTATTGAATATTTTTCATATTTTCTATTTCCAAAGTAAAATTACATAATTAGCTAACTTATGAGTAATTTTTATTCTTTCATAGTAAGATGCGATTCAATTTTAATTTTTTTTGTAACGTAATGATATTTAAGAGAATTTTATTTTAAAATTTTATATTAATAGTGTTGTGACTTATGTTGTACTAAATCTTTAAATTAACATTTTCTTACTTTAATAAATATTGATGCTAAAATATAATACTTTTTATATATATTCTAGGGGCTATTAAAACTAATATTTTTCGTAAGATTAAAATTACAAAAAGTCATGTAAAAGAGAATTTATAAATTTTAGGAGTTTATGTAGAAGATAAATATAATAAGATTTAATGTCTAATTATACCTCTTCAATTACTTTTATCTTTTATATATTTATCATTTAATTAAATATCACTTTATAATTTAAATAGGGGTATTTTAATCTTCACAAAAAAGTTAAGAAATATTCATGCTTTTATAATAGTAGAGATAGAGATAATAACTTCGAGAAAAACGCAATAGTTCAGATTAATACTTAGTTATTTAAATTATACGAATTTAGTAATAACAAATTATTTATATTATATGTATTATGAAAAATTTACAACACTTTAGATTTTTTTTAAATTTTAAAAAGGGAATTTTTATATTAAATACAATCCAATTTATGAATAATAAAAAAAAATATATGAGTTGGATTGGGTTGAGCAGAGTTGTTCAAAAGCCAACCAAAGGGTCTCAACCCATCTTGCTGGGCTTACTCCATATGTTTCATTTCACTCATATAAAATATGAAATATTATGTTTGTCGGGTTTGGTCGAACTAAAAAAATTAATGATTAGTGCAATATGTTTGTTTTGAAACTGAATATAATTTTTTAAGAGAGTGATCAATTACAAAGCAAATGCAATACACTCCATAAAATGAAAAAATATAGAGTCCGATACTTTTCCGAAGTCGACACGTTTCAGACACGCCACGTGGTGTGTTCAAGAAATTTGTACTAAAACAAATCTAACATGGGTGACGAACACGATCATTGAGGCATGTTCCACACGGTCAAGACACGGCGGGATTGTTTCACATTTCTTAAAAGTTGTGTTTCAAAATTAAATTAAAAAAAAAAAAAAAAAACCTTATTTCACATACTTACTGCTTATTTGATTATACGATGGTTTCTCTCCCCAAATTTTCCTCTTTATCTGTAATTTGCATTAAAAGTTCATGTCTTGTAAATTTTAAAAATTTATGTCACAGTGTCAAGAGTCGTGTTGAGCCCGTGTCATGGTGTCATTTTCCGTGCAACATAGCTTCATGTAATTTACCAGCAAAAAAAATCAAATTTCCCTTTCTTCGGAATTCAGTTTTAAAAATACAGCATCCCGCTTTTTCTAACTACCAAAGAAAAAACAGGTGCTATTCGAGTCAAAGAAAAAATCAACTCATTTACATGCCATCAAATTTGCTCATATGGTACGTAAAATTCAAGTCAATTACACGGAGTGTGATACAATGATCGACTACATAATTCTCAAAGACCATGTGCTTAAACAACCAAACTAATTAAATAAGATTAACTATATAATCTAATAAGTTTATGATATACAGATATAAGGAATTAAAGTTCCAAGATTCTTCCTCTCCCGTGCTAACAGTCAACCACTCATGACTGGTAAATTAAAAATCCTTAAGGATTAATTAAGGATGGTGTCGGCCAATGGCTTTACCGCATAATAAAGCATTAGAAGGAATATCATATTCATTAGCAAGACTTTGTGTTGGATTATAAACTCTGAGATAAAACTGCTGGCCTAGATATTGCCTTCCCCACATTGCAGATCTCAGATTCCACATACCCTGGTTGTCTAATGATACTAATATTGCAGTCCAAGAATTGGGATACACCTGAAATTAAAATGTAAACAATGTTATGATAAAAGAATAAAATTAGAGTTAATAGCAAATTACCCCCTATGTAATTCTTAAAAGGCAGTTTACCCCCTTTGTAAAAAAAAAGGCAACATACCTCCTATGTTTTTGTAAAAGAGACACACTACCTCCCTCTTGTTCTTACATTTTCGCATGGGTTAAAATGCCCATCGGGCATTATCACAGAGGGTGAAGTGCCCATTAGGCAATATCAGAGAGGGTGAAGTGCCCATTACGCATATAACAGAGGGGCATATAGAAAGGAATGTGTTGTCAATGTAGGGATATATTGGTCATTTTTCACATCATAATGAAGTCTCTATCATAGAGGGGTAAATTGCCAAAAACCCTTTAACTTATGACGTGTACAAGAAAATATAATACTACTATGTTGGAAATGAAGCCTGAGCTATGTTAAAGTAGCCGAAATTTCATATCCATGATGGAGTTGATAGGTTTATGGATAAAGTGATCGGAGGGTATATAGGTAATTTCATAGGAAAAATGAACTACCAGTTACATCAATCGCACGTGTGAGACTAATTGTTCGAAGAAGTCTGTTTGTTACACTTTTATGAACACAAGGGGTATTCTGCCAATTCATATATCATAGTACCTCGCATTGTATTTGCTAATAAGACCGAACGCAGGGTGTAAGTTTTTTAAACAATCCTTTGAACTTACCTGTGTTGTGTGTCTTGTTAAAGCATCAACTAAATTGTACCCTGTTCTTGCATTTTGCGTCCACTGTCCTGCCCCGAATCTGTTTCATGTAACAACAATAATAATTAAAAACTTGATGCGTACAATAATATATAAACGACATTTTTTAGATGTGAAGACCTACCCGACAACCCAAAAATCATAGCCATCAAGATGCCATGATTGCATGGAGTCCTCATTATTTTGAAAGACAACTTCAATGAATTCATGGTGAGAAACACCCATCACGGATGTGGCTAGGTTGGCACCATTGCCAGATGGAGAGCTTTGGATTGAGTTAAGGCTAAAAACACCAGGAATGTTGAAATAATCAGCTAGTTTAACTGGAGTATCGGGGTTTATGTAAGAGACACCGTTTACAGCATAACGTTGTTTCCCGTTAATAATAGGTGCCGAATTAGCGAGCACAATCGTTCTTGTTGTCGTGATTTTTCCGTAATGGAAAGAACCCTGAGGATTAGGCCTTGCTGCATTTGAGGTTAGATTCCACCTGGAATTGAAAAAAAACGGAAATAAGAAGTTGAACCCTCATGATTGACTTTCAGCACTTTTAGCCTCATTTGGTCATGTTCTTTTTTAACTTTTGCACTATTGGTCCGATTGGATTTTCCATCTATTATTTGCATTTTCAGTCCCAACAGACTGCCTCAGTTTAATTTTGGTCCCAAATTGGAAGAAAAGTGGCTGAGAGGACCAAAAGAACAGTGTGGGATCAAAAAATTTCATGGTCCTGTAAGACTAAGAAACAATGTTATCATTGTAACACGGTTTTGTATGTTTTGGTATTTTTCTAATTGGGGGGCTATTTAAGACTTATAAGCCTAAGGCGCATAAGACTTCCATTCTAAAATTCTAATTTACAAATTTTTCTCAGGTTTTTGAGAGAATAAATTTATAGTTTTGACGTTAGTCTGGCTACTGGTAGTTCCTTTAGTCTATGAAAGTAAAGAAAGGTACATCAATCATACCTATAGGATCTAGCTTGATCAATAGACCATCCAATTTCATTAGTCGGGCCAGCTGGCACAGGTCCAGAAACGGAAGTCCGAGAGTTAGTGTAATGCAGTACTGAAGTGGATGTAAGAACAGTCTTTGTGAACCTAGAAGAAGCAACTATGTAATAGTCTTTAGGAGACTGATCCAAAGTAACCAGGACAGTTACAGATTGCCCCACGTGCACATCTAGAGAACCGTATGTATTCTGAAGGACGTTAGACCCTTCGACCTCGACAAGCTTCAATTTGTGCCCCTGAATTCTGAAGTTAAAAGTGGTGGACAAGCCAACATTTGAAATCCTGAACATATAGGTTTTACCTGGAAATAAATCAAGAACGATACTGTTAGAAAATCTTGATCATAGTAGAAAACCAACAAAAAGTATTCGAGCTAAAGGCAAAAATACCCCTTGTCATATGACTAATAGGCAAGAAAACCCTTTGTTGTTTTTATTAGCGAAAACGCACACGTGTTCTTTTTTAGTTAGCAAAAATCCCATTTGAAATTCCTTCATAATCAATAGGGAGGTCATTGCCAATTTTTTAAGTGAACAGGGGATTGTTGCCAATTTCAAATTTAACAGGGGGTTTATTGTCAAATTTTTAGGTGAATAGGGTGTTTTCGCATTTTTGGTCGAAGTATAATTGTCATTTTTCCTGAAAAATACGTGCTTCAGCTTGGAAGGTTTTTTTGCTAATAAAAAATAGCACAAGGGTTTTTTTCCTAATAATTTAACAAGGTTTTTTTTACTAATTAGGCAAAAGCTAGGTGTTACATGCAATTCTGCATGCAACCTAATTAAATAAGTCCCCTGCTGAGTAATTGAATAAATGAAGGAAGTTGGGTTCGAACTCAAAACCACAACTAAAGGAAGGAAACAAAACAAAAACGCCAGAGTTAATAATACGTTTTTATAAGTAAGCAACGAGAAGGAAATACGGTGCCGTTTAGAGACTTTCGAGCATTGAAGTGGCAGCTGACTAGACTCATACGTACACGTGGCCAGAGGAAATGCAGGACCACCTCCTAACGTCTATTTCAGCAGAAAGTCACGCATTCCACCTTAACACCTTGAATACGTGAGTTTTACTTTCCCTCTGTGCTCTGCGAATTCCTCGTGTTCACCATTGATCAGCTTCCCTCATTCTCTTTTCAGGTATAGGAGAATCTGGAGTTGATTTGGGCTGTTCGATTGATGCTTTCAATCCTGCTGTCCCTTATTCTTTAATTAGATTGATTGATTGTAATATTGATTAATTGTTTGGGCTGTTATAGTTGTGGTTGAGTTGTGTAGCTCGGTTCATTCATTCAATTATATTTTGCTTGTACTGGAGTTGGATTGATTAATTGAGTTGATTATTCCATTTTTGAGTTAATTGTTGAGTGTGTATTTTGTGCTGGAATTATTTGTGTGTTTCAGTGGTATCTAGAGCCAAGGTTCCTTGCGCAGTGGTGAAGGTATATATGGCTGGAAACACGAGATCACAGGATATACAGAAAGAATTAGATCAATTGAAAGCCAATTCAATGGGATTGGAGTTAAAAGTTGATCAGTGTATGGAGGAAATGAGAAGGAATTTTGCTGAGTTGTTGAGTGAGAGAAACAGTGTGAATAGGGGAGACACAGCTCCTCATGATTCTCCCAGAGGTACTTCTGTCCACACTGGAAATTTTCATCAATTTTCAACAAGGCAGAACATGAGGGTGGAATTTCCAAAATTTTATGGGGAGAATGTGAAGGATTGGGTGTACAGGAGTGAGCAATATTTTGAGGTGGATGAAACTCCAGATGCATCCAAGGTGAAGTTGGCTGGATTGAATATGGAGGGTAAGGCTTTGCACTGGCACCAGTCTTATGTGAAGCTTAAGAGAGGACACATCCACTGGGAGGAGTATGTTCATGCTTTACAGCATAGATTTGGGAATGTTATGTTTGAAGACCCTATAGGTGAGCTGAAGAGGTTGAAACAAACTTCAACTGTCCAGCATTATCTTGATACTTTTGATGAGCTATTGCACAAGATAGACATCTCTGAAGAGTATGCCATCAGTATGTTTTTGACAGGGTTAAGGGAAGACATTGAATTACCTTTGAGGATGCTAACTCCTAGAACACTTCAAAGAGCCTACAGTCTGGCCAGGATGCAAGAACAGACAAATTCAGCTGTACACAAAAAGCCAGTGGTATCTATAAATAGGAATCCACCTCTATTACCAACTCCAAACACTAAAATCCCTTACAACACCCATCAAAACCAGATTACAAACCAAAACACTTATAAACCAAATCCAAGAGCTACCAAGGTCCTCTCAACTGCAGAGATGGATGAAAAAAGGGCCAAAGGTTTGTGTTTCTGGTGTGATGAAAAGTACGTGTTTGGACATCAATGTGGCAAGAGAAGACAGGTTTGGTTGATGGATTTAGAAGTTGTTGATACAGACACTGAGGATGTAGGAGAGGAAATCAAGGAAGGAGAAGAGGAATTCACTGATTCTCCCATGATGTCTGTGCATGCTATGACTGGAGTAGCTCACTTTAACACAATGAGAGTAACAGGATCTCAAGGGGGAAAAGCCATTCACATCCTCATTGACTCAGGTAGCACTCATAATTTTCTTGATTTATATACAGCTAGAAAACTGGGATGTAAACTTGAAAAAACTACCCCACTTGCTATCACTGTTGCTGGAGGGGATCAGATTTATAGTGAGCATTGTTGCAAAGGTTTCACATGGTCTATGCATAGTACTACTTTCTGTATTGATGTAAGGGTGTTACCTTTAGGGGGTTGTGGATTAGTGTTGGGGGTACAATGGTTGATATCCTTGGGTACTATAGAATGGAACTTTAAGGAATTGACAATGAAGTTTACTGTGGATGGAAACAAGGTGTGTTTTAGAGGCAAACAGAATGATATCAAGGTGGTAAAGAACAACAAAATGAAGAAACTGTTATCCAGACCTGCTGAACTCTCAATGATGAGCCTTAGTTGGGTACAACAACCTGATAGTTATCCCTATACCCTCAGCTTAACTACTAAAGACATTCAAGATAAACCACAGGGATTACAGAAACTCTTGAAGGAGTATCATGACCTTTTCCTTGCTCCTACAGAATTACCACCTCATAGGATGCATGATCACTCTATCACATTGAAGGAAGGATCACAACCAGTGAATGTAAGGCCCTATAGATATCCTGCTATTCAAAAGGATGAAATAGAGAAAATGGTAGAAGAAATGATGAATGCTGGTGTGATCAGACATAGCAACAGCCCCTATTCCTCACCTATAGTCATGGTTAAAAAGAAGGATGGTTCTTGGAGGCTATGTGTTGACTATAGGGAGTTAAATAAAGCTACGGTAAAGGACAAATTTCCCATACCTGTCATTGATGAACTGTTGGATGAACTCCATGGAGCAAGGTACTTCTCTAAACTGGACCTGAGGTCAGGATACCACCAAATCAGGATGAAAGAGGGTGACATTAGTAAAACTGCATTCAGGACCCATCATGGTCATTTTGAATTCCTTGTCATGCCTTTTGGCTTGACAAACGCACCATCTACTTTTCAAAGTCTGATGAACCAGGTTTTTCAAGCACAACTCAGAAGATTTGTTTTGGTATTTTTTGATGACATTTTGATATATAGCTACAGTTGGGAACAGCACTTGCATCATTTAGATACTGTTTTTAATATCTTAAGAGCTAACCAATTATTTGTAAAAGAAAGCAAATGCAGCTTTGGACAGGATAATGTGGAGTACTTAGGGTATATCATTTCACATAAAGGTGTGTCTGCTGATGAAAAAAAGATCCAGGCCATGCTGGAGTGGCCTATCCCTAAAAATCTGAAGGCATTGAGGGGTTTCTTGGGGTTAACTGGTTATTACAGACGGTTTGTCAAAGGTTATGGGTCAATTGCCAGACCTCTAACTAATCTTTTGAAAAAGGATAAGTTCATATGGACTGAGGAAGCAACTACAGCATTCAAGGAACTACAACAATGTATGGTGACCACACCTGTATTGGCATTACCAGACTTTACTTGTGACTTTGAGATTGAGTCTGATGCATCAGGGACAGGCTTGGGTGCTGTGTTAATGCAAAAGCACAAGCCCATTGCCTACTTTAGTAAAGCTTTGAATGACAAACATGCTGCATTGCCAGTGTATGAAAGGGAACTTCTGGCACTTGTTTCAGCTGTGGAGAAGTGGAGACCCTATTTGATAGGCAGACACTTCATCATCTACACAGATCACCAAAGTTTGAAGTTCTTACTTGAGCAAAGGATTTCAACACCAGCCCAGCAAAAATGGCTGGTAAAACTGTTAGGATATGACTTCACCATCATATACAAGAAAGGGACTGACAACAAAGCTGCAGATGCCTTGAGTAGGCAAGGAGTTGATGAAGAGGTAATCCTAAACAGTATGATTGTAATATCCTCATCTATTATTGAGAGGGTTAAAGAGAGTTGGAAAACTGATTCAAAGATTCAGAAGCTAATTACTACTATTGAACACAACCCTCAATCAAAACCTCAATACTCATGGATCAATGGGATTTTGAAAAGAAAAAATAAGCTAATGGTGGGACAAGACCAAGTGTTGCTGAAGGATTTGATTACCCTATATCATGGCAGTAAAGAGGGAGGTCATTCAGGAATGTCAAACACTTTGCACAGACTTAAAAGACATTTTTTTTGGAAGGGAATGAAGTCCTCAGTGTTTACCTTTGTGCAAGAATGCTTAATATGCCAAGCTTGCAAGTCTACAAATTCCTTGCCACTGGGCTTACTTCAACCTCTTCCAATTCCAGAGAGAATCTGGACGGATATCTCTATGGACTTTGTTGAAGGATTACCCAAAGTACAAGGAAAAGAAGTCATCTTAGTGGTGGTGGACAGGCTTAGCAAATATGCCCACTTCATAGCCCTACATCACCCTTATTCTGCTGTTACTGTAGCACAGGCATTTACTGATTTTGTGTTCAAACTACACGGCATGCCTAGAACCATAGTTAGTGACAGGGACCCTGTGTTTTTGAGCAATTTCTGGAAAGAATTTTTCAAGATACAAGGCACTACTTTGTTACACTCCACAGCTTACCACCCACAAACGGATGGACAAACGGAAATTGTAAACAAATGTCTGGAGTCATACCTAAGGTGTTTGGTGGGGGACAGGCCTAAATCTTGGATCAATTTACTACCCTTGGCAGAATGGTGGTACAACACCACCTATCACTCTTCTACTCATTATTCCCCTTATGAAGTTGTATATGGGCAACCACCTCCTCCTCATCTGTTATATCATCCTTTAACTTCAGTGGTGGAGGCAGTTGACAGGAGCTTAAGTGCAAGAGAAAGTACAATCAGACTTCTCAAGCATCATTTGACTAGAGCTCAATCACGAATGAAATCAATGGCTGATAAGGGCAGGAAGGACATGGAATTCTTAGTGGGAGATTGGGTCTATGTGAAGCTACAACCATATAGACAACTCACTGTGAGAGGCACTCCTTATACTAAGCTGAGTCCTAAGTTTTTTGGACCTTTCCAGATTGCTGCTAGAGTGGGACAGGTTGCCTACAGCTTGATCTTACCCCCTACTGCCAAAATACATAATACCTTCCATATATCCCAACTGAAGAAAAAGATAGGGACAGCAACTGCAAATCCTATTCTACCTGAGACTCAGACTATTCATGGGAACATACTTTTAGAACCTGAAAAAATCTTGGATAGGAGGCTGTTCCAGAAGCATGGTCGAGCAATTACTCAAGTATTGGTTAAATGGTTCAACACCTCTGAAGAAGATGCTACGTGGGAAGATTTCTTTGTACTTCAAAGGAAGTTTCCCTCTTTTGGTCCTTGAGGACAAGGATGTTCTGCAGGGGCGGGTATTGTTACATGCAATTCTGCATGCAACCTAATTAAATAAGTCCCCTGCTGAGTAATTGAATAAATGAAGGAAGTTGGGTTCGAACTCAAAACCACAACTAAAGGAAGGAAACAAAACAAAAACGCCAGAGTTAATAATACGTTTTTATAAGTAAGCAACGAGAAGGAAATACGGTGCCGTTTAGAGACTTTCGAGCATTGAAGTGGCAGCTGACTAGACTCATACGTACACGTGGCCAGAGGAAATGCAGGACCACCTCCTAACGTCTATTTCAGCAGAAAGTCACGCATTCCACCTTAACACCTTGAATACGTGAGTTTTACTTTCCCTCTGTGCTCTGCGAATTCCTCGTGTTCACCATTGATCAGCTTCCCTCATTCTCTTTTCAGGTATAGGAGAATCTGGAGTTGATTTGGGCTGTTCGATTGATGCTTTCAATCCTGCTGTCCCTTATTCTTTAATTAGATTGATTGATTGTAATATTGATTAATTGTTTGGGCTGTTATAGTTGTGGTTGAGTTGTGTAGCTCGGTTCATTCATTCAATTATATTTTGCTTGTACTGGAGTTGGATTGATTAATTGAGTTGATTATTCCATTTTTGAGTTAATTGTTGAGTGTGTATTTTGTGCTGGAATTATTTGTGTGTTTCACTAGGGGGGTATTTTTGCATTTCACTCCCAATTTTGTAACATATAACTAAGGTTTAACAATAATTTTGTAAGCATGAATGTCTAAAACTTCAAAGTAGTAAGGCCTGAAATATGACCTTGATCACCACTGAAAGAAGATCGACCCTGGCCATTTATAAGGATGCCATCGGGGAAAGGAAGGGTTTTTCCTGAATCAAGTATTTGCTGCAATGCCTGCAACACATTGGTAAAATTATTGGTATAAATGTATATAATGGAAAGACAATAAAGAACATGGAAGATATATACAACTTCCTAAAAATAAGAAAGAATGGCTCAATGAAATCTTATAGATGAATACTGCCTTTTAGGCTGAATGGCAAAGCCAGCAATTTTCATCAATATCTCACAAGAAACTTACTTACATAGGATTGTTTTGGCAATTTTAATTTCATTTTTCACCAATCGAAGATGGTTATCGAAAAAGAACAAAAATGATCACTCACCTTGTGACTGGTCTTGTACCAATCACCAATGAGAAGGCTAAAATCTCCAGCAGGCTTGGCATATGGAACTGGAATAACCGATCTTGCGTATACATTAAGTGCTCCAAAACCTCCAGCTGCTCTGTGCATCAGAGTCGAGGGAAAGTAGGTGTAGCTTCCAATTTGATCCTTGGTCTGGAACTTGTACGTAAAATTCGAGTTTGGAGGGATGGGACAATTAGTTCCATAAACTCCATCTTGCCAAGAATTCTTTCTTTGTTTGATTCCATTCCTAATTCACACAAATTGAACCAAAAAATGGACTTATTCATTTGAAATGATTACTCGAAAACTTAGGCTAAAAGTATCCATTTTTTTTCTTGATTAGAGCTAGTGACATAGATAACTAAGACCCTGTTTGTTTCGGTTTTCCACACTTCCTTAAAACCACAACAAGCCACTCTCACACAATAACACTTTTCTCGAATATACGAAAACCAAGAAAATCTCTAAACCACTATCAGAAAACACAGACAAACAAGTTCTAAGTGATTTGATCGCCAACCACAACATAAATAGAGTAGATTTTTATACTTCAAATACATAGAGAATGTGACTTACCATGTCAAAAGGAAAGGTTGGTCCAACTTATTTACGACATCTAAAACTATGTTCTCATTGGTTACGGTATCAAGCCTAGGACCAGGAAATTGACCATTGATGAGAATGACCTGTAAATTTCAAACATCAAAATTGTGTAAACTCCAAGTCCAACAAAAAATACACAGATTATAACAATTAATCAACCTGTTGAGGAGAACCAAGTGGAGACGCAGTTCCATAAGTCACAGTCCATGAATAGTATCTATAAGCATCCTCTGCTTTCAATACAGAGACATTCCAAAATGCCAAAATTGCAAGCAAAAATAGCAAAAGTGCTCTTCCCATTTCGCTTTGTTAAAATGGATTAGCACCCAAATTTATGTATCTGCAAAATCCCACATCGTTTACATTAGGCAAAACACATTAAGTTAACAAAAATGTAAGTTAAACCGATATGGGTCCTAAAAAATCCTTAACCACTCTGTTTATAGCAACTTACATTATACACTAAAATCTTGAAATTTGAAATAAGGGTTTTAAACAAGAATATAAACGGCAATACATTAGCAGATCTGAAGTGGGATTGTTAGTTAATGGACTAAAATACAGATAAAAGTTTCAGAGCAAATGAAATATACCGTGATTATACTAGCAGAAAAATGTAAAGAATAAAAGAATATGTGTTTGTTTAATTTCCTGTGCCACTTTGAAATGTGGGTTTAGTCCGAATATATATTAATTAAAGGTAAGATATAAATATAAATAGAAAATACTGGTGCTGAACAGAAAGAGAAAGATAAAGAAAGAAGCTTCACCGGGTATGGATGTATGTATGTTGCCAGCTCTTATATTCGGCGCAAATTCACGCGTTTCCGCGTCATAATGAATTACTTAATTAATTACTGAAATTTTATTATTACTAAACTAATTTGGATTCTTTATAATTATCAAAAAAAAAAAAACCTCTTTACCGCCGGAAAGGGAAAAAGAAATAGAAATCAAAATTGGAAAATGGTGGTTGGAGTTTGAAAATCAAAATCAAGAAATTTCGCCGCTGATGGTTAATGCTAATTGATTGGTGTCATCTTTATTGCCAACATGTTGGGCCAATGCTTTTCTTTGATTGCTAAAAGAATTTATTAGATACAAATATGGTGGGGTTAGTCAAAATATGTAAATGATTGTTGTTAATTGATTCGTTTGACGGTTAATGAGGTTGTACCCTATGGTTAGTTACCATCTATCATCAACTTAGGTCATTTTAATAAAAAATATCCCTAAAATTTTCTTAACAAGCGGATGGTGGCCACGAAAATTCTGTGGATTGACAATGTTAAGACCATAAATTGATTATGAGTTTGAATTAATTTGATTTTCTCTCCCAATTTAGCGTTAGTGTTGGATAATTAATTTTATTTCTTATATGATTGTAATCGAATCGATTGTCTAATTTTGTGATATTGGTGTAAATTGTTTCATATCATAAAGAAAGTGATTGGTTTTATTAAATTGAATTTGGTTATAATTTCTACTAATTATACCTTGGTTTTATTGGGTATTTTATGTACATAAAATTTGGCATATTTGAGTTTCATAGTATTAATAATAGTGTCATATATAATGAATTTGGAATTACTTCGAACTTAGATATTTGAACTCTTAAAAGAATGATTTATTGGTAAACATCATTAATGGTCTTCCTTATCATTAATCTTTTATAGAGTGGGTTTCTCTCGTAATTCTTTTCCCCATGTTAGTCCTTGCTAATAATTCATTGTTTCACTTTGGTCATTTCCAAATTGTCCAAGGTGAACTAAAGTGTCAAAACAGTTTTATGAGGGACTAAATTGATAAATAAACAGTTTTATGAGGGACTATATTGATACAAAATAATTTTATGGGAAACTAAAATGTAACACTATAAATAAAAGACCCCTTGTAAATGATCAAATTCTACTAGAAAAAAATACAAGAGAAACCGCTCTGTTAAAAGTTAATGATAAAAATGATCATTAGTGATGTTTACCCAATTATTTATATAAAGCTAAAAATAGTTAAGCAGCATTAATGAACTGGTTAGTTCTTAAATACATCACTACCAAGTATTTGAGTATCCTTGATGGTACATAACAACAAAATTTTGGTGTTGCTTAAGCTCAACTATTACGACGTCGCAAAGTTTAATAGTTGCAGAGATAGTATAAGTTCCACTATAATTTTTGTAAGATGAAATTAACAAAACTGATTAAAACGGTAAGAACATAAAAGAACACAACGCTATGAACAAATGAGGAAGGAACTAGTATTAGATACGATTTTTTTCAAGTTGCAAACTACTTCACACGACTCCTTCCACTTCACTAACGGTGAAACACTTATCACTAGTTCTCGAACAATCAGAACGTGATGAAATCTCTACAATGATTGCTTTAAGAAGAAAGTATAATGAAAAGAGTTTTTATTTTGGTGGTACTCCTTCAACCCGCTTGGGGCTGTGATCGAAGACTTTCGACGACTGCTTGGAATGTCGTGGGAAAGTAGGATCGTTTATACAAGGAGAAGTGACAATGCTTGTGTGAATGCGCTCGCAAGGCTTGATCATTCCATTGGAAGAGAATGATATTTTTCGGATAGTCCCCTAGAAGATGTTACAATTTTTTTAAGGGACTAGTAATTTATTTGTACTTCACTATTTTAGGTCATAAATAAAAACAAAAAAATTTGGTGGTACTCTTCTCAAGTTTGGCATAGGCTCTTTATATAGTTGCAAAATAGAAACTAATTAGCGCTTAGTTGGGTCAAGTTACAGTCGAATGTCGTGATCGTTTGTTTGTATGAATATACTATAATATTAAAGTATGTTCATTTCCTAATGCTAGGTAATTTTAGGACAACTAGTAACACATAAGGTAAAAAATGCCCATTACTCATGATCAAATGTGTTAATGTCCACTCTATCCATTTTCTTGTAACCACTTTGACTTTTTTTTATACAACAATTTGACTCATTTAGTTAGATATTTATCCACCAACTTTAATTAAGCCGTGATTGATATTTCAACCATAGCAATTAGCCATGGTGGATTCATGTTTACATTTAGTTCAAAATTTGTTCACAACTGCTTAGACCGTAATGGTTATTCCACAATGACTTATATATGTTACAGTGTGTTAATTAAGGGTGTTGAATGTGGTGAATATTCTTTTTTCGAATATATTAATTTCGTTTGTTGTCTCATAACACGTAGTAAATTCTCCGGGACAAACAAAAATAAATTTTTTAATATATTTTATAAGATGATTGATTAATTTTTTAAGTATTATCTAATTGTCCAAATAAATGCTATAATCCTTTCTATTAGAAAAAAAAATATTTTCTCTTATCAATTATAGAGTTAAAGAAAACACAGAAGCACTACTCCCAAAGATTATAGGGCATGGATAAAAAAAATTTAAAGTATATGTACGTTTCTATCAATTAAAATTGAAAATTTTCGAAAAATGTTTCAGTAATTCTAAAAAATTATAAAAAGAAATTATTAAATTAAGAAGCACAAGAGAGTTTCAAGACAAGTATATTACATCTTATTTTTTGTTTCATTGAATAATTTTTTTTATTTTCGATGGATCGATAAAAATTGTGTTCTATAAGTGAAAGGTATATATATATACTTGTCTCAAGTTTTCAGCTCTTGACTGGAAAACTATCATAAATTTTGTTCATTGTGACTTAAATTTTAAGATTGCAAAAAAGAATATAATATGGTTCCTTCATACATAGAAAGTCTGAAGTTACAATCTTAATTATTTACCAAAAAAATAAACTGAAATGTATATCTTGGATATGGGATCTTGTTGGGACTGTGGCATACATGGGGAAGTGAGACACCATAGATAATTTATTTTAATCACATTTAATTATTTATCTTTTTCCTACAATTAAAAGTTAGGTTAATGGAGTACTATTTTATCATCGTACGTGGTATTCACAAATTTATTTTGCGTGGGACTGACTTAAAATGTCAGCCTTCACATGCAAGCAATTCCTAGATCTCAATAGTGCCATTCTCTTCTAATTTATCTTCTCCTCAGCTTTCCCTTTTCTAATTTTCAAAAAAACAGAAAAGAACAAAAGAGGTAAAGAAAAAAGAAGAGAACAATGTTAAATGTTCCTTACCTCATAAGCAAAACTATTAGAGCATGTGCAAATCCAATTTGGTGTAATGGAGATGAGTTGATTTCCCATGATTAGCAAACTATTTTACCATTTCACAAATTTTGATGAAATAATAATTTTTTTGGCCTCCCATAATTTTCTTCAAAATTTATATCAATTTACAAAATAATAATATTTCACCATTTCACCTTTTTTAGAAAATAGGATTTAGTTTGATCTCCCATGGTATTTCACCAAATGTATCGGCAAATAATAAATTTTATGTTTATCATAATTTTATTTCATTAAATTTTCAACACAATTTTTTCAATATTAAGTGATGTTTACAATTTCAAATCATTTTTATAACTATGTTAAATAAATTTTATGCTATAAGTTATTAATAATTATTAAAACATGCAGCACATTAAAGGATTAACAATGTAACACATTAAATTTTTTTTACTATGTTAATTTTTAAATGTAGCTTATTATCGTTTTATTAACAATGTATTTCATTAGAGAATTTGTTGTCGTTTATTTCAATTTAATTGTTAATGATAATTAGTGTATTTATTTGATATTAAAAATCAATAAATTAATTGATAATTATACCTAAAAAATACAACTAATTAACAATATTATAAAGAATATTTCTTTTTACTAAAAATATTTTTTATTAATAATAATTAATGTATTTATTTAATAAAAGTAGATAAATTATTTAAAATATAGCTAAATACATATAAGTTATAATAAACATGCCAATAAGTTGCTAATCACATAATTAGATGCTAATTTATGAATAGGGACAATTACATCAAATCCTATTTCTTTTCCTATATTTGGTGATAAATATAGGATTTGGTGTAAAATATGATGAAATGGCGAAGTGGTGGGAGATGCAAATTCTTTCATCAAAAAATTTGCTGTAAAAATAGAATTTGGTGAAATGGTGGTTGACCATCATGAGAGGTTAAAAAGTCTCTATATTATTTGGTGTTATGGTGATTTAGTGATTCAGGGTATATAAGAGACTAAAAACATTTAGATTAGACGAAAAAAATAGGGTTTTGGTGCACCATAGAAGATGCTCTTAGTATTTCCTTGATCACTTGACCCATATTAAAATTAAAGAAAACACAAAAAGATTGAAGATAGAAGTAACCGAAAAAAAAAAAAAACAACTGGAAGGCATTTTAAATATTCATTTTGATTGAAAATTTAAAAGTATATTATAAAGACTATTTAAGAATGTGAAGTTCATTCAAAATCAAAGGAATCCAAACTACTGTTATAGTTTGTAGTTAGCTAGATTTAAAATTCATAGCTTCGTCAAATCCATCGATCCAAATCAACGAGCCCTTGTATAATTATACACTATATTTTTTAAATTTTGTTGACATAGTAGCCTAAAACATTGAGTAAAAAATAAGAACATCATAGATTTTATTTTTTACTAACATGATACAAATAATATTCAACTAACAAAAATATTAAACTAAAAAAAAATACTACGTACTATTCGGATGGAATTGAACTTAAAGACTTCTAGAATCTTGAGGCCTCCTCCATTGCAAATGCCCGAAATTAGTGTAAAACTCGTCAAGCTGGTGCTCTATATACGTATTCCGTTATACAACTTGCTTTTAATGGTAAAATATCGTTTATTCTAACTTAATGTCATATTTTGATGTTACATGATGAATTTATCCTCTATATATATATGGGCACATACATACAAATTTAAATTTCACCACTTATCAAGAGATTTATACATACGCAAAGCAATGACATCAAAATGACATAAGCGACTCACCCCCTTTTTAATGAAGCAGCTTAGTATAAAAAAATTAGAAGTTTTAAATAACTAAATTAATATGGGGCAAATTTGATAAATCATTGAGTATATAAATTGCGTATAATAAATTGCCCAAGCGTAAAAATCAAATTATTATCAGTCTTGTATGCATTCACAACTTTTTGGAATAACTTTCCTGTAGTATACATACTTTGTAATATACATTCAATTTTTGCCATTTAGTGGGAGTTGAACCCAAGATTCTCTTAGTCATCGAGCCTCAGTTTTGTCGATGATTACAACTAAGCTATGGCCTAATTAACTTTTAACCACTAGCTAATGTATAGTTGTCTTTGCGTAGTATTTTGATAAATTATGTTATAAGTTCTCATGATAAATCATTGTGTAGTCTGTCTAATTCTGTTATTTTAGACAGGCAATTTATGGACCTACAACAACACCATATAAAAGTCAAATTCGTTTGGATTATGCTGTAATTACGTTTAATTATTGGAAATCATTGGCAATAATGGATTGGCTCTTTACTAACTATAATAAACGAAAAATATAGTACTACTATGAAAATTAAGGGAAATGAAGTAGACTAGAAAATTCTTTAACATGATAACCATGTGAGTTGCTGATTCTTGATTTGGTTTTTTATTCGAGCCATACTTTACAAATGGGAGCCACACGGTTTCACTACTTTAACAATAATCCATTTACTCTCTCTTTAATTTTCCTTTTTCTTTTATGGCCAGGAATACTTTACAAAAGTATAATAATTTGTTTTGTGAAACATCACAATTAAATTAACAAAATTATACCTAGAATTTGTAAACAATATATTGAGATTTGAGACTAGCTAAATGTCCCGCATTTATTGAAAATAATAGATAAGTCCACCTTATAAGATCTTGAGTAATCATCACTTTAGCCCAACCCATATTGCGAATTCTATTACAATAAGTATGAATTAATTTGGTCTTGCATTAAATATATATGTGTGCACTAATTTAGTATATTCAATAATTACTTGAAGAGAACATGCTTAATAATTACATAAAGTTGTAGTGTCGAAGATGAACTTTTAAATAATATTTGTAGGCCAATCAACAACCCTGTCAGGAAATCGATTTACAAGTGAAAATAAATACAATCATATTCCTTGTTTTTTGGTATGATCGAAAAGGCAAGCTTATATATTGCATGTTTTTCATCTCTAATGATTTCCATTTTAAAATATGTTCTTCTTTTCTCAAAATTATCTTAATTATTTTCACTAAATAATTATGTATTATAATTAATATGACTAACGAATTAATTCACAACCAGCAATATCTAATATGAAATTCTCAATTTGCACATTTTTTAGCTTTCATATATACTGAACTTATGGATAAGATAACTTTGTTGGATTGGTTGAAAAATTAGCATACAATTACAATATTGTTTCACTTGATTTATAGCTTTAATCGAACAAATTTGAAATTGTGTTTGATTTTGGTTTGATTGTTAAACAAAATGAACACGAATGAGCTTTTATTGAGTACCGAGGCTCGGCATTTTTAAATATATTTTATCAAATTTTAGATTATCATGTCGAACTCTAGCCGAACTTAAAAAATTATCCAACAAAAAATATTGAATTAAAGTTTATCTAATTAATTTGTATGACGAATCTGCTCAAATGAGCTTATATCATTAAAGCTGGAATCAAGTATCAAATAGCTTATTTTAATTTTCAATCATATCCATGAGAAACTAACCTAAATATGGGAAAATTCTTGTCCAAGCCTGGCTTGGCCAAACCCATCCAACCACCAAGCAAGTGTATTGCACTTGCTTTGTGATTGGTTACTTTCCTGGAAGTTACAACCAATCCCAAAGCAAGTGTATTACACTTGCCATGTAATTAGTTTGGGTTCGGCCAAACCCGGTCTGGGTAAGAATTTCCCCCTAAATATGTTCCCCGTGGAGGTTTTAGTAGGGAAAAAATTTGTGCGTCAAGTCCCACTCGAAATATTGAAACTTCCGAAAAAAGGAAAAACATTCCGTGATCCAAGAAGTTCAAATTTCGAAATACGCCATCAGCATTTGCAATGGTGATCTTGTGCTTTTGGGCTGAGCTGATTTCAAAGAGTAAATGGGCTTTTCGTTTATGGTGTTTAGTGAAGACTTTCTCGGATTGTGCTGCGAGGCTTGGTTGGGTCTCTATGACTTCATTTACAGAAATTGGGCCTCATATATAAGTTAGTTGAAATAGTAAATCCAATCCAATCAAATCAAATCAAATCTCTAAGTATAACCAATTTGCATCCAATATACTATATGTTATTTTTTGTTTTATACTTAACAACATGAAAATATCATTAAATGTTGGCCTCCAGTTTTTTCATATAAATTTTTATAGAAGTACACTTCTAATGAGATGGGCCGACAAATGGAAACTCAAATCTGGCCTTGTCTCTAACATCCTAAAACCGACGGCAGGCCATTTGATCTAAGGTGTACTTAATTTTGTTTACCCAAGAAAAGAAAATACTTTGAGATTGAAATGAAAGTTAGGATTTGGGATAAAATTTGGGTCCTATGATGTCATAACATAGCGTGAGTCAGATTTAGGGAATGGTTCCACGTCGCC
This sequence comes from Penstemon barbatus, assembly GCA_003313485.2. NCBI lineage: Eukaryota > Viridiplantae > Streptophyta > Magnoliopsida > Lamiales > Plantaginaceae > Penstemon > Penstemon barbatus. The sequence goes on from CM064880.1 coordinate 65,443,796, forward strand.
CTTGATACAGTATACGTGTAATGATATTAGTCATTTTGCTTGCTAATCTTCTTCATCCTCTTTCTTAAATTAAATTCAATTCTACCCCCATCATCAGAATCCTCTCTTACAAAAGAAAAGGTTTCTTTACGAATTTTGAAGAAAAGAAAGAAGTAAATATATTATTACATACATATATGTCTGATACAACGGAATCTCCGCCATCTTCACCGAAAACTCATCTTCACAACTACCCACCATCTGATGAAACAGAGGTACCCACTCCAATTCCGACAATGTCTCGTAATGATGAAACAGAAGAAGAACAAGTGCTGGAATATTCGGAATCTCCACCAAAAACTCAGTTAATTCACAACAAACCAGGTCTCTCTCTCTCTCACACAATAATTAATGTATATATATATACAGAGTACTTTTGAATTTTGATCATATATACATAATAATAATAATAGTAATAATATAATATATTAATTAATGGCAGATATGTTGAGGGACATAATGTTATGGAAAAGGATGAATTTAAATATTATCCTCCTCTTATCGGGAACGGCGATATGGACATTGATGCATATTTATCACTACACCTTCCTTACCTTGCTTTCTTATGTTGGCATGCTCCTTTTTACGTGCTTGTTCTTTTGGGCCAATATTCATCGCTTATTGAAAAGGTAACCATATTTTATAATATTTATATGATATATGTACGATTGTACGGTACCTACCTTATTCACTTGGATGGATAATTACGATTAGTTTTTGTTTTTTTAATCCCCTTTCCTTTTAAGTAAGATAATTACGGTTATAGTATATTTACATAAATTTATTACAACAAATTTAATCTTATATATGATCTATTGTGATATACTATATTGTATATATTGTAGCTAGTAATATAGTGACAAAATGTACTTTTAAGGTGTTGCAAATTTCAACAACTGTACCTCTATTTTAGGTTGTCACATGTAACTATATAATTTAACGACAACCAATAATCTAAGTTGTCACTACATATATCAGCGATAGCTTAGTAATAATAAATGTTGTCACAATAATTTAGTCTTACTATCTCATTAATTTCACTTAGTATATTCGGCAGGCATTGCACTCAATATTTTGTCAATGAAAATTATTTTTATTTTATTTCTATAACTATATATTTAATTAACGAGAGATCATTTAATTTGCCTTTTGTTTTTCTTTCAATCGTTTTTGGTGGGATTGCAGAGAGACACCTGATATATCGGGAATCGGGATTAGCGAGCAGACGGCAATAGACGCTGCTAATTTGATTCGTAAAAGGATGGAGGAAGGAGTCCGGTTGATGTTCCATGTTAGTGTTGACCGAGAATGGTTCCTCTCTGCAGGAGTTGTGGCTGGTTTATATTTACTTTCCTTGGTTGCAAGCTATTTTGATTTTCTTACACTTTGCTACATAGGTAAATACTAAATAACAACTTAATTTCAGCTTTCATAATTAATTAATTGTGGTACGGTGCTGTTGATTCTAATTCTATTTTTCTTTTTTTTCAAGGATTGGTAGGGGGGTTGACCATACCGATGATTTATGTGAAGAACGAACATAGAATAAAAGATTTGGGTGAAAAATCAAGGGTGACATCACGAAGTGTATACGCGACTATGAAGGATAAGATGCAGAAATCGATAGAGAAGCTCAAGCAAACGAAAGACAAGCTGATGGCAGGAAAACAGAAGGAGGTCAAGGAAAAGAAGATGGAGTAGCTATTTAATTTATCCATGTGTCTTTCTTTTAAGGATAAAAAAACATTGGTTTATGTATATGTAAATTGTAGAATTAATTTTGTATATGGGGAATATGTGAGCTGTAGAAAAGTCGTTAGGATTGAAGTTCTTGTGATGTATTATGCGTTTCTTGTGACATTCACAAGCTTGTCAAAATTTAATAATATCTTGTGATGCGTTATGTGTGTTAATTCTCCTATATATTTTAGTTGAGATAACACAGTATAATAAGGAATATTAAGCATTAAAGTTGTATGTTATAGCAAGAGGATCCGTGGCGCAATGGTAGCGCGTCTGACTCCAGATCAGAAGGTTGCGTGTTCGATTCACGTCGGGTTCAAATCTCCCGAACTATAAGATCCTGTTTCTTTTTGGGTATTTGGCGGTGGTCATTCTAAATTGTAGGAGGGAATATTTGGGCCTGGCCTAGTGACCAGAATGAAATTGTTGGACTAAAGCTATTTTAGATAAAAGCGTGATGGCCTTTTCCCAGCTAGTTTTGTTCAGAAGCCAATCTCAGATTAAAATATTAAAACCATTTAGAAATTAGAACTTAAAACGTGATGCTTTCTTATTTGAGCTTATCATCTTCATGGATGAATGTGAAATCTGATGTAACTCCAATATCTCTTTCTTTTTTAATCTATTATATTATTTACATCTGGAACCAAATAGTGCAAAAGGTATAAATTCTCTCCAATGTAGTGTAATGTCTTCAGTAAGATTCAAACTTGAAGTATATCTACTATATGAGTCTCACTCTCATGTGGTGCTTCCTCCGAGTGTTCGTTGTCGAACTAATAAACACAATCAACACCTTTCACTAAAATTTTGGGCATTTGTTACTAATTGAACCATCTTTAAATCTATAAATTAAATTAAGAATGCTGGCAAGAATAAGTGGCTTGATTACCAAATAACATTACATGAACATATGAAAATGTGTCTGCCTCATTTAGTACATAGACATGATTCAAAGCAGGCAACAAAGTACATTGATAACAGAAGCATTTGATTAACAGATATTGTTATCTAAAAGGAAACAAAAGCTCTCAATAAATTAATCATACGGAATTTGAATATATGCCGCATCACACACAAACGGAACATCGGCATACATACCCGCCAGGGCACACCTTATGCACTCCAAAACAGTAAACAGATAAGCAAAAGCAACTGCAGTCCAGAAATGCATTCCCACTTTTCCCCAGTACACTGCCATTGGCATCCAACGACTAACAGTACCAACAACCTGCAAAGCAATCTCCAACAACATGCCCATAACCACATGGAATCTGAAGAAATGTGGCCATTCTTTTCTTCTCACTACTCCAAGATAAGCAACAAAGAAGTAGGCCATGAGAAACCAACTCGGTAATCTCCCTATAGCTCCTAGAAAGGGATAGGTCAGAAATTCAAAATCCTCGAGAAAAGGGTGTAGATGATATGCGGTTTCGGCGTACATCCATGTCTCGTGTAGAGGCATTAGATAGGGGAGACATGCTAAAGTTCTCCACCACCATTTTGGTTTCTTGGTCATTGCAGGGAATCTGTAACTGTAAGGGACATCCTTGGATGCTCTTGGAGCTGTAAGTGAGCCTCGTTTTTTAGGGACCACGGGTATAGTATGTGATAAGCCACCTAGCTCCCCACTTAAAAGTGGTGTTGTTGCAGCAGAAAGAGGAGAATGCTGGATTCCTGTTATGAATAATCAATCATTCGAAGAACTTATTAATGGAACCACTACTGTGAAGTTGATTTATAAAGTTTTGTAAAAGAAAGTAATGATTTTTAAAAGAGACCCAACATTTATGTGAACTTCTATCTGTTATGAATATCCAGTAAGAAAAACAAGCAGAAATAACTCATTATATGAGAAAGGTAGATTCATGAAAAGGAAAACAGTAAAATCCAATTCTTGATGTTCTTAAAGATATGTTTTAAAAAGAGCTTTGAATACACATATGGTATCATGCTAATTTCTCTATGGTTACTTGTAAATTGTGCCTTCATAAATTCTAATTTGCAACCATAAATGCTCCATGTACTAGATTTAAGCGGATATGGGAGAAAGGAGAAAAATAAAAATAAAAAGACTAATGAGACATTAGGCTATCAGGAGGAGACAGTTTTAAGGGCGCTCGTGAAATCAGCTTTTAACATGCATTTCTTTGCACAAACATGTGGCCAGATGGGCAGGGGTAGTACTTTGGTAACATTTTTACGTGATTGAATTAGTGAGGTAGCCAAATTAAGATAGTTTAGTAAAACCCAGAAAACAGAAGGATAAAGTGTGCGTGTGAAGAAGTGGCCCGTGAAGGGCACTTCCAATCAAATGCCACTTAATCTTAATTAGTTTACACTATTAGACTCTCAGTAGGATTAATGGTATTTATAAGAAGATATAGAAAAGATAACTGTATCACATCAAATAATTAAGGATAATAAAACTGGCCAAAATCAAAATGTAGGTTAGCATACTTGCTCTGAGTGGCAAAGACGAAAAAACTGGTGGCCACTGCATTATAGAAGCTCAAAACTAAGGTCCAGGTATACAGGAAAATATAAATATTAGCTCTAGGAAAGGACTAGTTTTTCTTCATTGAATGACAGTATCCAGGCATAGCAAACAGGTTTATAAAGATCAAATAGATGCATATAAAGAACCAATGGATATACTCAGTGTTAATAGAACTCAATGGATTGAACATACCTAAATATTTCGGAGGATATTTCCCTGAACTTTTACTGCACAAAGATGCAACCTTGTTGGGCAAGTGAGCGATGTGCGAAAATCTTGAGTTATAAGACTTTGAGATACATCTGTTGTTGTTATGAGGCAACAAATGAACAGTCCCATAACTCAGAGAGCATCCATTCAGAATCATACTACAGATCTCAATTCAACATCCACCCTACACCGTAATTGAACAATAACTGCACATTACATAAATAAATAAATAAAAAACAAAGGACCATGGAATGAAGTCTAAAACTTGAATAGACATATCCAAATTAATACACACTACTCGTTTTTATATAAACATATGCCTGAGTTAAGGTTTTTGTCACCAAATTATTTGTTTATAAAGAACTTCACATGTTTATTTCCTTGCGCCTAGTTGTGCCTTTTTACATAGTCACAATTTCATGAAATGAAAGAATTAAATTTCTCAAGAGTATAAATTAGGTTTGTTAGGATGCTTGCATACACATGTACATACTCAACTACAAGCATCAAAGGTTTAGACTTGTACAGTCTCCAATTCCTTTATAACTTCAAAAGTCATAACGTCTATTCTACCAAAAATAGGAATTTCTTGGAATCATAACCAGGGGCGGCCTGGAATATTAAGGGGACCTAAGCGAAATTTAAAACTGGGGCCTTACTCTATTTATAAAAAAATCATTATTAAAATTGTAAAAGTATTTATTAAGTATTTACATGGTTTTTCTCTAACATAATTTTTGTAGATGGATAAAATGAAAAATCAACTTAATTTTTCTTTAAAACTCAATAGTAATATGTTTTTATAACATTTAATTCTAAAACCCTTCTTTCAAAAAATGCAAATACTATACTTGAGTTTGCTACTTTGTAGTGACTAGTCCCTCCCACTAGACCAATCACATGTTAAAAAATGCAAATACTATGAGTATTGTGAATATAATTATACAACTAATGCACATGAATAGAATGAACATTTTTTTAAAATACAAAGTAGAATCTTTACGCTCTCGCAACTATGATACAAAAGGGACTTCTCAATCTTAGGGTTGTGTGTTTAGTAAAAGCGAGCCAAGCTGTAACAATTTTCAGTATCTAGATCAGGGCCGGTCTGACATATTATGGGGTCCTAGGCGATGTTTAAAATTGGGGGCCCTCTATTTTTTAGATTCAATCATAATATCTTTTTATGACATTTTATTCTTATACTCTCTTAAAAAAAGCAAATACTACTAGTATCATGTGTGTATATATATACATATATTGAAAATTCAATTATCATGAATATTGTTATATAACAAATGTAAGTTAACAATATATTTCAGAATAATAAATAGATAAAATATGAAAGTAGAATATTTCTGCTCAAGCTACTATCTTAGCCCTTAGGTAATAGGTGGGGCTGTGCAAACGGTAAACCGTTCCAAACCGAACCGAACCGTACCAAATTTCGTTATACAGCCTGGTTCGGTAAACCGAAAAATTAGGTTTGGTTCACTAAATTACCATTCGGTGAGGTTCGATTTGATTCGGTACAGAAAAACTGAAAAATTATTGAATCAGAAATAATTTGTCTTGAATACATGTGTAAATAATAATATGCTTCCTACCACTCTAACCATCCAATGAAGTTGAATAGAGATTATAAAGAATACATCAGAGACCCCCTAGCATCAGTCCCCTCTCCAAAATTACTGTAGCATCAATCAATTTGTGGGTTTTAAAAACAACTAGAACCCAATTTTATTAAGAGAAAATCAGAAAAAGAACAAAATTGGGCATTTATAATTTGGACTGTACCTACGTAAATTACAAATCTGGACCGACAGAGAGATGGTGGAGGCGCGATGGGGGTGGGTGGTACGGCGGCGCGGAGGGATTTGAATTGAAGAAGAAGAAGATTTGGGTTTTGCTCCAGGGCAGTCCCTAGAAGAAGTGAGAAGATTTAAGTGAAGGTTGGATTGGTAGGAATTGGGATTAAAAAAAATGGGCATTATCGGTTCGGGGTAAACCAGTAATATTGGATATCGAAAATCAAAATTTATAATAAAGAGGTAATGGAGCTCATACTATAAATCGAACCAAAATATATACTCTCTGTTTTTTCTTTTTTTTTTTATTAGCTTGGAAGATTGCACAAGGAATAAGAAATATAATAAATAGTCAATTTTTTAAATTAGAAGTCTCAAAACAGTTTTTTAATCAAATAATCATATCATTAATAAGAAAATAAAATTGGTATAAAAAAATTAATTCTACACCGAAATTCTAAAACAATAAATAAAAAAAATGAGGGAGCAATCATTTGACACCAATAATATGAACTAATCACTCTTATATAAATTAGCTCAACAGAGTTTACATAACAAACACAAGGAGAATTTCAATAGAATGTGTATTGTTAATCGAAATGTTAATTTGATAAGTTAAATCTATTTTAATAGCATGCTCCGGTCATTATCCAACGTATCTAAACCAATACATAATGCATTAATGTTAATATTTGCCACAACATAAATTGATCAATTATGTATGATCCATAATATTATGCATATATATATATATATATATATATATTATCATGTTGATTCTCACCGTCTATTCGATAATGTAGTTATATAAATAAGGCAAGACTTTGATTGAGAATTATCCAAGTTTTTTGCATTTATTGGTACATCTTATTTGATAAAAAAATTGAGATACATTTACATTTACAAAAAAAAAAAAATTTTGAGGCCCTCTCTGGTACCAAAAAAGCGAAAAGTATTGAAGTATCGGGTCTCTTTTGTAAATATTTTATAAATTAATTTTTGAAATTTATAGCTTGACTCATTGAAACATATCAACCCCATTTTTTAAGCTGAAGCCAAATACCAAAAAAATGGTAAATTTAATGTATCAATGCAAAATTACATTATCATAAATAATTTTACCGATATATTAAGACACAATAAGATAGAGACACTTATAGTATCAATTACCATAGATTTTTTTTTATCATTTGACACCAATTATATGAAATAATCATCTTTAAAGCATCAATTAGCTAATCAAAGACTAAGAGAATTTAATAGAATAAGTACTGTTATTCAAAACAAGCAAAGCGTGAAGGAAGAAAAAGAAAATAAGAAAATAAAATAGATGAGGGAATCCTTGCCTGCCAAGAGATGGACGGTCGACGGAAGGAGAACCGGAAGAAGCGGACGGACGACAGACAGGCTTTGTGAAAGAAAGCTTGGCAAGGGTTTTATGGAGGAGGATAAGTAGAAATTTTTATTTTTGGTAGAAGGATAAATAAAATCTGAAATGTGACATTCTTTTATGATTACTACTTTAATAAAATAAATTTCATAATTTATGTTTTATCGATTGGATTCGTAAATCGACAACTAATCATGAAATTGAAAATGAATATAGGTAGCTAGGTATCAAGACATATCGAATATCGAATCAACATTTAAATTCGATGTGGAATATGAATTAAATATTTGATTTTGATACAAATTCAGTTGAATTATGGAACTGTGTGCACATTATATTCCTAATGATTGTAAAATAAACTATTTATTTAGACTAAAATTAAAATATAATTAACCAATATTTGATTCAACTTTGTTTGAGAGTTAAAATTTAGCTATGTGTCTTTCACATTTATTCCAGCATATGACATATTAATGTCAATAACTGTCCCAACAATAATGAGTTAATGACCATTCAAGTTGGACCAATAAATTAGCTCGTCATACATGAAGGGACCATTCAAGTTGGACCAATAAACTAGCTCGTCATACATGAAGTTTTATATGACAATTTTTTTATTGTACATGGTTCTGAATTCTATAACATCTCATGCAGCTGGTTCTAGTAAGTAGTTGTAAATATTCCTCCACGGTTTAGGAGTACCTACATAGTGGGTAATACATATTGGCCTTCTTTGCATAATTATGGAGTACCGGCACTCATTTACATAATTATGGAGTAGTAATTCCAAGATAAGTTCAAAAATATATACTAAAATTCCATAAAGTATCTTTAAAGTCATTAAATAAAGTTAATTTTTATCTTCGTTCGAGAAGATGGTTATAGAAACAATGCAATACATCATTTGTAAAAGATCAAAAAAATGTCTTTCTTTCCATGAAATAGCATTAAATTAATTAAAATTGTCAAACAAGGGGTTATTGAACGACGACTCATCTAAAAACTTATGCTGTTAGGGAGATGAATCATTTAATATATATTACTTAACACACCACCTCATGTGTATGCAGTATTTATTTATTCGAGCCTAACACATGAAATTTAGAAATGGGTGGCAGAGGAATTCGAACACATGACCTTTTTGGACCTGAGCTCTGATACCATATTAGAACTTTTTGGACCTGAGCTCTGATACCATATTAGAATTTACCACATGGTTTGAGCTAGGTCCACTTACATGAATTGGGCTTAGGTCAACCTCAAAAGCTAGCTTGTGAAGTGAGGATTGTCCAAGACTTTATAAGGTGGACTTAACTATTGTTTTCAACCAATGTGGGACATTTAGTCTCAATACTCTCCCTTCACGTGTGGGCGTGCTAAATATGTGGATGAAACAAGCCCAATACGTGACATATTAAAGCCCAATATTTGCGGATTATTAACATGTGGGTAAGAGTCCAACACTCGAATTTGTCCAGACCGTGTGGGTGAAGAATAAATCCCAAAATATGCGCAAGAAAGAGCCCATCATGGGAGGAGGTGACCCACTTCAACCTGGGCTCTGATATTAACATGTGGGTAATGATCAAACACACGGATTTGCCCAAACCGTGTGGATCCCTAACGCATGAATTTTCCAGATCGTGTGGGTGAAGAATAAATTTCATCATGCGTGCAAGAAAGAGCCCATCACCGAAAGGAGGTGGCGCACTTCTACATAGGATTGAAATGGGCCACCTCTTTCCTTGATGAGCTCTTTCATGCACGCATGATGGGATTTATTCTTCATCCACACGGTCTGAAAAATCCGCGTGTTGGGGATTCACACGGTCTGGGCAAATTCGCATGTTGGACTCTTACCTACATGTTAATAATTCGCAAATAATGAACTTTAATATGTGACGTGTTGGGCTTGTTTCACCCATACATTCAGCTCATCCACACATGAAGGGAGAGTATTGAGGTTGAGTTAAGCCAAAACTATATAAATGAACTTAGCTCAAACCATGTGATGAATTCTAATAGAGTATCCCACACCACACAAAACATTACAAGGAAATTCATTGAAACTAATAAAACCTACAAAATAATAGTGTTTTGCCCATTTGACGAGATTATGGGATAATATGGATCTAATGGCCCAAATGGAAAGTCAAGGCGATCTCAGAAATGCTAATGTAAAAAATTCAGCTATAATAGCAGTAAAATATATATATAAGTGTTCTTATTACAATCTAGTCTTTTAGATCATCCAAAATTTTTTTTTTTTCCGGAAATTAGGGCATGTTTGTCTCGCCTTTTGGAGAGTGGTTTGGGAAAGTGGTAGAGGTTTGAGAAATAATCTCGATTTGCGTAATGTTGTTTGTTTGGGTTTTGGGAGAGTTGTTTGGGAAAGTAGCCGCAATTTTTTACTTTTCTAATATATAGAGAAATAGAAATAGAGTAGAAAAGTGACCTGTTTGTTTGGCCTTTCGGAGAGTGGTTTGAGAGAAAAAAATTACTGTAGCTAATTAATTGGGAAAGTGGTTGGATTGTTTGTTTGGCCTTTCCGAAAACCGAATTTTTTTTCGGAAAAGCGAGACAAACAGGCTCAGCCATTTGACAAGAATATCTCAATTATTCTAAGTAATGTAGACTACATAAATAAAAAATAACTTTGTCTAATGGTTTATCACTAGAAATTAATTTCCCACTCCAAGCGGTGAGATTGATTAGAATGTGGCATCTTTTTTCCATTATAAATCTCCTCTGCTGCTTCAGAACACCATTCCACCATTCCTAAATCGTTCATTTGACGGGAATGAAATCTGATTTTAGGAATTTAATTTCTAGGAATATGATTATCAGGAATATAATTCCATTATATTGTTAGGACTCATTTATTTGTCTGGGAATGACATGCAATTTGATAATCAGACATCATATAATTGTATTTGAGTTGATTTCTTGTCTTCATAAACTAGAAATTTAAAATACAGGCTTACTATGGTATTCTAATTCCATTCCCATTTAAAATCATAGTAAAAAGTAAAAAGACAATTTTTCCATATATATTATCTCTCCCACTCTCACTCTCTCTCTCTCTCTCTCTCTCTCTCTCACACACACACACACACACACACACACACATATATATATATATATATATTAATTTGTATTTACTATAAAATATACATAAATTAAATCAATTATAAATTTTGATGTATGATAAGTATATTATATATTTAATCAACATTAAGAATAATTACTTACATCTCTTGAAATTATGTGAAATTACATGATCGTCCTTTAAAGTATCATTTATTACAAAACAACATTTGAAGTCTTTAAAAAAATTAACTTGACATAAAATACTTTTTACCACTTCATTATAAATGTCAAAAATATTAAATGATTATTGGTTGAGTAAAAAAAAGTTAAATTTTAATTTTAATTTTAAAAAATTCATAAATTATTTATAATAATAAATAAATGGAACATTTTTGTTGACATTTGTAAAAATGGATTTCATTCCCTAAGTTTACCTAACATTTGAAAAGGAATTTGTTACATTCCTTCCTGAAATTCCGAGTGTTACCTTAACAATATAATGAAATTACATTCTTGGTAATCGGGAAATTCTTACCCACACCAGGTTTGGCCGAACCCAAAGTAACTACAAGGCAAGTACAATTCACTTGCTTTGGGATTGGATGTAACTCCCAGAAGAGTGACCAATCACAAAGCAAGTGCAATACAATTGCTTGGTGGTTGGATGGGTTTGGCCAAGCCAGGTTGGACAAGAATTTTCCCTTGGTAATCATATTCCTGAAAATTAAATTCCTAGAATCAGATTCCATTCCCGTCAAATGTCATGCAATTTGGTAATATGATGGTAATATGATTATCAGCATCATATAATTGTGTTTAAGTTGATTTATGCAATTCGCCTTACGCCTCCTAGCAAATTTGGCGATCAAAAATTTATGCGATTCGCCTTACGCCTCCTAGCAAAACAGAACAATCATCACTCTTCATCACGAAGAAAGATGTTAATTGAAAGCTCAAATTTGTCTAAAGTAGTCTATGCCGACGGGGATGGTTCTGCATCTCTTACCAATCATTTTCCAAATTTAAATAATGAAATTAAATATAGCCTGGACATGGAGCTCAAAATCAAAGGCAAGCTTTCACTCTGATTTTCCTTGATTAAATATCTTCTTTCTCAATTCTGATTGATAACTGATTCAATATCCAGTAGTAGTAGTGTTCTGTTCAGTGATTCAATTCTAATTTTCTCAAAACAATGGATTCCACTGTCGGAGGAGCTGCATTAGGAGTCGCATTCGATACTCTATTCAAAACCGTCCTTGACGCAACTGTAAAAACCATCAATTTCAATTCCGATTTAAGCCGCCTAAAATCAACCCTCATCTCAATCAAACCCGCCATTGACGACATACAGGAATTCAACCGAATCCTCAACAGACCCCCGCACGAAACCGAAATGCTCACCGACCAATTGAAAAACGGCGAAAAGCTCGTCCAAAAATGCTCAAAGGTGAAGTGGAATGTGTGCAAAAGGCTCTATTATTCGAAGAAATTGAGCAATTTGGAAACTTCACTTATTCGGTTTTTTCATATTGAAGTGGCGGCGCTTCATTTTAGGGAAAGTAAAGAGATTTCCGTTGGGGTTAGCGGTTTGGGAGAGAAAATGAATGAGATGCATGGTATGATGAAATCCATTAAGATTGGTGGTGGAGATCTGAGAGGTTTTCCTGGGTGGTGCAGTGTGCCGGGAGTACCGGAATATGTGGTGGGATTGGAGGAGCCTTTAAGGGAAGTGAGGGGGTTGTTGTTGGGAGACGGTGGAGATGTGGTGGTGCTCTCGGCTCCCGGTGGTTGTGGGAAGACTACCTTGGCTAAAAAGATTTGTCATGATGAACAAATCAAAGGTATTAAATTAGTTAATTTGCAGCTAAAGTTTTGATTTCTATATCCAAATGAAATTATTCATGTGTGTATTTATGCAATTTAGACTTTTCATGCTGAAAGATAATTTTAACCCCAACTATATCCGTCGTTTTTTAGCAATTTACATCTTGATATATGCTAGTCGACAATTAACATCCCTGTAAAAAAATGCAGGTAATATAAGAGCATCTTGGTTTTAACACAAAAAAGTAAGTATTTGAAAGGTTAACGGAGACTCTTTTTTAATATCAGACCCAAGTGTTTTAGCTAATTTTATAAGGAGGGAAATCGCCTATTTTGAATATCGCATAATCTTTTGTAATGTAAAGATAATCGACAGTGTGTATTTGTACAGGGGTGTTTGGTAATAATATCTTCTTTGTAACTGTTTCAAGAAGTCCCAACCTCAATGTCATTGTTCAAAGAATATTTTGCAAGATAGATAGACATCAAGTGCCGGATTTTCAAGGTGATGAAGATCCAATCTATCAATTAGAACATTTATTCTCAAGACACATCGGACATAATCCTATTCTGCTTGTCCTAGATGATGTGTGGTCTGGTCCCTCTGGAGAAGAATCTCTAATCGAAAAATTTATATTCAAAAGACCGCGATATAAGATTCTTGTCACTTCGCGGTCCGTATTACCAAGATTCAATACATATAGATTGAATTTGTTGAGCAATCAAGAAGCATTGCAACTATTTAATCATTCGGCTTTTAAAGATGGGATTTGCTCTGTGAGCAATGATCTTGTAGACAAGGTAAAGTTCTCATCTTTGCTTCTTTAGTTCCGTTTGTATTTGGCACTTTGCAACCTATAATTACATTGTTTTGGCACTTTGCACCCGGGAATTGAAATATTGGCACTTTCACTCTCGAATTGCATATCCTTTGTCATTATAGCGGGCATTTTGCACCCAGTTGGGTGCATTTTGCCAAATCTTTTGCAATTCGAGTGTGCAAAGTGCCAAAACAATGTGTTTCTGGGGTGCAAAATGCCAATTACTTGAAGTAGAACTGATTCGGGTTCTATGTTAATATATGATAGGTGGTGAAGGCTTGTGGTGGATTTCCTCTTGCACTTAAAGCTGTTGGAGGATCATTGTATGGGAAGCCTGAGCCAATTTGGATAAGTCGATTTAGCCAATCTTCGAGTAGTCAATCGATCTTCAACATGAGCAATGATTTGTTCTGTTGCCTCAAATCTAGCTTAGATACTCTAGATGAACATCCTATACTCAAGGAATGTTATTTGGATTTAGGGTCGTTTTCTGAAGATCAAAAGATTCCCATTTCGACTCTCTTGGATATGTGGGTAGAATTGTACAATCTAGATGAAGAAGGCGCATACACTTTTGCCTATCTTTACGAACTCTTCACCAGAAATCTACTTGATCTGGTATTAGACAGGTCAATAATCTTTCTATCTCCATTAAAATGAATTTTGCCACTTGAAGTAGTTGCTGAATTTACATTTTTACCCTGACTATATTGAGTTTTGTTAATTTCACAGAACAGAAGCACTCAATGATGTTGACTACATCAACGAGCGATTTGCAATGCAACATGACTTGTTGAGAGAGCTAGCTATTCATCTAAATGGGAAGGATCCTATAGAATATCAAAGAAGAGTACTTTTGGAATTAACGGGTAACGATTTTCCCAAGTGGTGGACTGAAAAAAGACAACAACCTATTCAAGCGCAAATTTTATCTATCTCAACAGGTTCTTATTTTCCCATCGACTTTGGAATTTTATTATCATTTAAAATGATGCATCAATATATAATTGCAGATGAAACATTCTCAAATTGGGACGATGCGGAATTTCCTAGAGTCGAAGTACTAATATTGAACTTTCAATCAATGGTCTACGCTTTACCTCATTTCATGGACAAAATGTGGAATTTGAAGGTTTTAATAGTGACAAACAATGGCTCTTGTCCAACTAAAATAGGTGAATTCCCATCACCAAATCATTTGCTAAATCTAAAGAGACTTCGACTAGAACATATCTCAATATCTTCCATCGCTTCATCCATACTACATCTCAGGAACTTACGAAAAATATCCTTAGTCATGTGTAACATCGGTGATTCATTCGAGAATTGTGATCTAAACATTCACAACATATGGCCCAATGTTATGGAAATTGTCATTGACTACTGCGATGACTTAGTGAAATTACCCCTTTGGTTATGTTCACTAGTCCAACTTAAGAAACTAACCATTAGTCATTGCCCGGAGCTAATGGCACTTCCTGAAGAACTCGGAAATCTGACTAATTTGGAAGTTTTGAGGATTCAATCTTGCACGACACTTACGAATTTGCCGGAGTCAATTGAAAGACTTCATAAATTGAGGTTCTTGGACTTGTCTGATTGTGTGGGGATCGAACATTTGCCTGAGGAGATGAGCGGTTTGCGTTCTTTAAGGAAGATCGATATGAGAGGTTGCAGGGAATTGTCTGAATTGCCATGTTCTGTACTGGAGCTTGTGCGGTTAGAACATGTGATATGTGATGAAGAGAATGAATACTTATGGGGATATCATACTGGTGGTTGGAGTAATTTGAAGATTACTGTTGTAAAAGAAGACAAGAACCTTAACTGGCTTCATAATTTTCATGTATGAGAATATATTTTTATCATGGCTACTGATGTTTGGTCAGTGAGTTTGAATGGGCATTGATACGAGTAAAATGCAAAAACACCCCTGCATTATTTTTATTAGCAATAAAGTATTTATTAAGTATTTACATGGTTTTTCTCTAACATATTTGTTGTAGATGGATAAAATGAAAAATCAACTTAATTTTTCTTTAAAACTCAATAGTAATATGTTTTTATAACATTTCATTCTAAAACTCTTCTTTCAAAAAATGCAAATACTATAAGTATTGTGAATATAATTATACAACTAATGTACATTAATAGATTAAACATTTTTTAAAATACAAAGTAGAATATTTACGCTCTCGCAACTATGTTACAAAAGGGACTTCTCAATCTTAGAGTTGTGCGTTTAGTAAAAACGAGCCGAGTTGCAACAATTTTCGGTATCTAGATTGTATGGTAATTTCAGAATTTGTACCAATTGCCAAGCAGAACAATTGGTCTGGTACCAAAAAAACGAATTGTAAATCTTTTATAAAGTAATTTTTGAAATTTGTAGCTTGACCAAACTCATGGAAACATATCAGCCCCAATTTTTAAGTTGAACCCAAATACCAGAAAAAACGGCACCTCCATATTCTGACACTTTCAAATCCTAAATTTAATGTATTGTTGCAAAATTACAGTATCATAATTTTTTTTTACCAAAATACTAAGACACAATAAAATAGAAACACTTAGTATCAATTACCAAAGATTTTTTTTTATCATTTGACACCAATAATATAAAATAATCATCTTTAAAACATAAATTAGCTAAACAAAGAATAAGTACTGTTAAGTCTGTTATTCAAAACAAACAAAGAATGAAGGAAAAAGAAAGAAAACAAGAAAATAGATGAGGGAATCTTTGCCTGCCAAGAGATGGACGGCCGACGGAAGGAGAACCGGAAGAGGCAGACGGACGACAGAATGGCTTTGTGAAAGAAAGTGGGCAAGGGTTTTACGAAGGAGGTGGATAAGTAAGAATTTTTATCTTTGGTATAAGGATAAATAAAATTTGAACTGAGATTACAACTTTAATCAGATAAATTTCATAATTTATATATTATCGATTGGGTTTGTAAATCGACAAGTAATCCTGAAATCGAAAATGAATAAAGTTAGGTAGTAACAAGACATGTATAGTATATCGAACCGATATTTGAATGAGATGTGTACTATGAATTAAATATTTGAATTCCATACAATTCGGCTGAATTATGGAAATGTGTGCACATATACTCTAATGACCATAAAATAGACAAGTTTGTTTAGACTAAAACTTATAATATAATTAATCAATATTTAATTCAACTTAATTTAATAGTTAAAATCTAACTCAATGTCACAGTTTGATTATGTGTCCGTCACATCTATACCAGCAAATGAGACATTATTAATGTCAATAATTGTCCCAATAATTATGAGCATCTAAGTTTTACCCAATAAATTAGCTTGTCATACATGAAGGTTTCTATGGCAAATTGTTATGCTTGTACATGGTTCTGAATTCTGGAACATCTCATGTAGATGGTTCTAGTAAGCAGTTATAAGGCCATCTCCAACCGAGCCGGCAACCGGGCATGAGGGGGGGTTGCCGGCTTGGTTCGGTTGGAGACGGTGGCTGGCAATCGGGCGAGGCAGAGGGCAGGTCGGGCAGGGGACGTCGGGCAGGCAAGGTGGCAAGCAGGCAGGCAACCATTGCTTGCCTGCTTGCGCGGCTTAAGTGGTTGTTTACTTAATCTTTTAATTAATTACATGATTTGGAATGAGACACCATACATACGCACGCGTATGTACAACTTTCAAAACTAATATCTTCTGGTCCATTTTTATCTCTTCGGTTTAATTTTTGGAATCTGAATATTACTTTATGAAAATAGTGCTCTAAAGCAAATTAGAGTAATGGCGTGGAATTTGATTAGAATACATAGGGTGATGTGCATGTAAAGTTTTTTGCATGAATTAATAATTATAGCATGTCGTACAAAAACCAAATAAATAATGAAATTTTAAAATTATTGGTTGAGCACAATCACTATAAAAAAGTGGAGCTTAAGTGACAAAAAAATTAAGTTAATGTGGAAGTTGTCACTTTATGCATTTAGTGATACTAGAAAAGGGTCTTTACGGTTTGGAGAAGATTCGTTCGGAGGCGAGACCAATCTAGGCGATGATAATTTCACTTCCCGTCCTGGATACCCATGAGCAAATTATTATTATTATAAGTTTGAGTGGGGAGAGTGAGGAGAGTGAGAGTGGAGAAATTTGTGGAATTGAATTAATAGATGTTAATTGCCCTTCGGTTGGAGATGAGTTTTTTAGGTGGGCCGAAAAGGCATGAGGGCAAGGCAATTGGGCAATTAGGCAGGCAATTGGGCAATTGGGCAATGGCTTCGGTTGGAGATGGCCTAAATATTTCTACACTCATTTAAATAAATATAAATATGGGGTAGTAATTTCAAGATAAATTCAAAAAATATATAATAAAAGTCTATATAGTATCATTCAAAATCATTAAATAAAGTTGAATTTCATTGTCTGTTTGAGAGATAATTAGGGCATCTTCAATGGTGAGGGTGAGGGAGATTTTGAGAGGGGGGGGGGGGGGGGGGAGGAAATTGTCGTCTTCAATAGGGTGGGGGTTTTGGTGGGGAGGGGGAATAAGAAAGAAAGGGCAAAAACTTGGCCTTTAGCCATCTTCAATAGTGTGTGGGGAGGGTGGGAGTTTTGAGTTTTTCTAGAATTGTAGTCTTTAATGGTGGGGGACAGTGGGGAGGGGGAGGAGAGTGGGAGTGGGAGTGAGAAAGAAAGGGCAAAAGATTGCCCTTCCTTTACCCCCGACTCTCACTTGCTATACCTCTTTTCTTTTTTTTTTTTGTTCAGAGCCTTTTATTTTCAAAAAATTTGTGTATGATTTAAGAAACTTATATTTTAAATTAAATCTTTAAAGAAATTAGTTTTAATTAGATATTTTAAATTTGTATTATATTTTAGAATGTACAAATTAATTGAATTATAAATTATTTTTAATCAAATAAATGAACTTTAATATGATTCAAACTCGAGTATTAACTTGATATATATATATATATATATATATATATATATATATATATATATATATATATATATATATATATATAAAAGTTATTGCGGTTATTATTATTATTATTATTATTATTATTATATTGTTGTTGTTGTTGTTGTTGTTATTATTACTTTTATCATTATTATTATTATTATTATTATTATTATTATTACTATTATTATTATTATTATTATTACTAGTATTATTATTATTACTACTATTATTATGATTACTACTACAATTACTAATTTTATTATTATTATTATTATTATTATTATTATTATTATTATTATTATTATTTAATGTTATTATTCCTAACTATTGAAGACGACTCTAAAGGGAGAGGAGAAGGGGAAGGGGAAGATGCATTTATTCCCCAACGACTGAAGATGACATTATATAAATAATGCAATATATCATTTGTAAAATATCCAAATTTTATCTTTCTTTCCATGAAATAACATTGAATTGTTTAAAATTTAAAATTGTCAAACAAGGGGTGTCCCACACCTCACAAAATTCATTACAAGGAAATTCACTGAAACTAATAAAAGCTACAATTCATTACAAGGAAATTCACTGAAACTAATAAAAGCTACAAAAGAATGGTGTTTTGCCCATTTGACAAGATTATGGGATGATATGGATTAAATGGCCCAAATGGAAAGTCAAGGCAATCTCTAGAAATGCTAATGTAAAATATTCAGCTATAATAGCAATAAAATATATATAAGTGTTCTTATTACAATCTTTTTAGTTTCCTCCACAATTTTTGTATTTCGGAAAATTAAACCATTTGAAAAAAATATCTCAATTATTCTAAGTAATGTAGACTGCATAAATAAAAAATAACTTGGTCTAATAGTTTATCACTAGAAATTAATTTCCCACTGCAATCGGTGATTGATTAGAATGTGGCATCTTTTTTCAAGGGCCGCAAGTTTTTATCCAATATATGGGGCCATTTCGTAGGATCTAATAGGGGTATTATGTCATATTACATGTGTTAATATGAGTTAATACAATATTTGGTGGCATTATTCTAATACGGGGGCAATTGGATTATCAAATCCTTACGACTCGGTTTTGAGAATAGATTATATGGATTCGGTGAAATGTCACTTATAACCTCAAATTTATATATTATCTACTTTAACATATCATAAATTCTTCTTAAATCTCTGAAAATGGAAACACATTCTACATAAATAAATCACAAACTAAATTCTATATCATAATTAGGGCGAAATACAGGTTTCCCCCTTAAAGTATGGGGGTGGTATCAATTACCCTCCTAAAGTATCATTTGTAACATTTACCCCCCTCTGTTATATTTTTAGAGTTTTTATTCCACAAATACCCCCGTCCCTTTTATTAAAAATAAATATTTTTATTAATTTATCAACAAAAGGTTGTCTAATTATTAATTATGAATCTATTCATCCACCAAACAACAATATGTTTCAATCTCTTCATTTTTTGTTACCTTCCGTTTTTCAATCTCAATTTTTTTCTTAATTTTCATCACATTTTTCTTTCTTTCTTTATGTTCAATTTGTTTTCATTATTTTCTATTTCAGTTTTTTCTAGCTCAATTTTTTTTTCTTTATATTTTTCTCAATTTTTATTTAGTGGTAGTTATCTCATTTATTTTTTGTACTAATTTTTTGAGTAAAATCATGAAGGAGAATTACTCAAAATTTTGAATTATAATATATTACAAAAAAAAAAGGAGATAATTATCACCAAATAAAATTTGAGTCAAACTGTAAAGAAAAAATCGTGATATAAATGAAGAAAAAAATTGAAACAAAAAATAAAGAAAACAAATTGGAAAGGGAATAAAAAAATTAGAAAATGAAGATAAAATTGAGAGAAGAAAACCGAAGGAACTAAATACATGAAGAAATTGAAACATAATATTGTTTGATGGATAGACGGATTCATAATTAATAAAGAGACAACTTTTTGTTGATAAATTAATAAAAATATTTATTTTTATAAAAGGGGTGGGGGTATTTTTGGAATAAAAACTCTGAAACTATAACAGAGGGGTGTAAGTGTTACAAGTGATACTTTAGGGGGTAATTGATACCACCCTCACACTTTAAGGGGGTAAATTGTATTTCACCCTATAATTAACATGGAAGCATTCGAACTAAAATATTGAATAAACATTGATTATCTTATACTCTTATACGTGTTATACAAATAGCTTTGATGAATTGATATATCTTAACCAACATAATATGTTCAATTAAGTAGTGAAAATATCGTGATTTATTGCGATTGATTGCTTAAATGTAATATGACTCAATCAAATCTATCAAACATATTTTTAATATGGTCTTCAATCCGACTCCGATCTAATCCACCTTAATCCCATACACCCTACCAAACGGTCCCCATATAGTATTTGTCGTCAATTTTTGATGATTTTGCATGCATGGTAAAGAGCATGCCAAAAATATTTGCACTTTACGTCCCGAGCTAATTTTGTTCCATGTTCTTGCATGATAAAGATTGATTTCGCCATATGAGTCCTCTACCTCGAATTAACATAATATATGGTATCGACGGTAGGTTTTCTGTTCAAATTAACTATTTTAACGAATTTAACCTATTCTTTAATTCCTCCATTAATATTAATATTAATCATATGCTTGTTATGTTCTCCACTGTATATTTCGCTGCAAATTTGGCGATCAGAAATTTCTTCGATTCATCTTACGCCTCCTAGCAAAACAGAACAATCATGAGTACGTTTGTGGATTGGAAAGTAAGAATGCAACCATATTTGGTTAAAAATTTGATCAATTGTTTCAAAGTAAAATTAATTGGGATTTAAATTAAAGTATCATTTACTTGTTCAAAAAGAAATACTCGGTAGTTTTTGTTGAGCGCTTATTTTTTTCACAACTCAGGTTCTTACTTATTCAAAATTTTGGTTGTATTGTTCCCTGAAGATGCTACAACCTTAATTGACTCTAATGCGACTTACATCTTTAATTCTCTTATACATAATTTATCTTTGACAAAAAATTATACGATCATATATCAAATTGAACGAACTAATTCTCTTCGGCTTTCAAGTTTTTACACTCTGCTAGGCTTGGGTTTTCTCTAATGAAACAAGATTGTTTATAAGGTTTTTAACTTCGATTTTAATGTTGTTCTCACGGTCAATTAACAATTCCCGACTTTATAAATATTGTAATATAAATAAAATAATATGATGAGAGGGTAAGTGTGATAAAAAAAAAAAAAAATGAACAATTTTAGGCGTAATGGTCAAGTAGTGATAGTTTAAGGGGTGTTCCCTTTTATTTTGTCATAAAATAAAATAATCAGTTTGTAATAATTCAAAAACTTAAAATATTAATTGAAGGCTCAAAATTTTTGTCTAAAGTAGACTATGCCGACTTTTAGTGGACGTGGACGATTCTGCATCTCTTACTAAACTTCTATAAATCCTGAAAGTAGTAAACATATGGCCTGGGACTGGAGCTCAAAGTCAAAGGCAAGCCCCACCGCCCCCTTTGGAAATTTCACTCTCATTTTCCTAGATTAAATCTCTTCTTTCTCAATTCTGATTGGTAACTGATTTAAAATACAGAAGTGTTCTGTTCAGTGTTCCCCCAAGCTCCAAACAATGGCTTCCATCGTCGGAGGAGCTGCATTAGGAGCCGCATTCGAAGCTCTATTCAAAACCGTCCTCGACGCGACTGTAAAAACCATCAATTTCAATTCCGATTTAAGCCGCCTGAAATCAACCCTCTTCTCAATCAAACCCGCCATTGACGACATACAGAAATTCAACCGAATCCTCGACCGCCCCCCGCACGAAACCGAAATCTTCACCGACCAATTGAAAAAAGGCGAAAAGCTCGTCCAAAACTGCTCAAAGGTGAAGTGGAATGTGTGCAAAAGGCTCTATTATTCGAATAGATTGAGCAAGTTCGAAACTTTGCTTGTCAGGTTTTTTCATATCGAAGTGGCGGCGCTTCATTTTAGGGAAAGTAAAAAGATTTCCGTTGGGGTTAGCGATTTGGAAGAGAAGGTGAATGAGATGGTTGAGATGATGAAATCGAGTAAGATTGGTGGTGGAGATTTGAGAGGTTTTCCTGGGTGGTGCAGTGTGCCGGGAGTACCGGAATATGTGGTGGGATTGGAGGAGCCTTTAAGGGAAGTGAGGGGGTTGTTGTTGGGAGACGGTGGAGATGTGGTGGTGCTTTCGGCTCCCGGTGGTTGTGGGAAGACTACATTGGCTAAAAAGATTTGTCATGATGAACAAATCAAAGGTATTAGATTAGTTCATTTGCAGCTAAAGTTTTGATTTCTATATCCAAATGAAAATATAGAGTAGTTTTTTATTTTAATATATTTATTAATTCACCAAATTTTCACAGAATTTTTTTTTTGAGAGATTCTAATATTTAGTCCAAAACTTATCAAGAAAGAAATCCAATTATGGTTCTTAGTGATTGACCTCGGTGCAATATGCTTAATAGACAATCTACCTCTATGTTAAACAAATATATGCAGATCCTCTCGTGAAATAAAAATACTGGCGGTAAGCCGCCTTCTTGTGTGTATTTCTATTCATGTTCGTAAGAATACAATTGAGACATTTTATGTTGAAAATATAATTTTAACCCCAACTATATCCCTCGCTTTTTAGCAACAACTTAAATCTTGATATATGCCTAGTCGACAATTAACATCCCTGTAAAAAAATGCAGATTATCCCCTTGTCAAAAAAAAATGGGTGGGTAATGTCGGTAAATTTATTTGTTTTATTTAAGGTAATATAAGAGCATCTTTGTCTTTACACAAAAAAATAAGTATTTGAAAGGCTAAGGGGGACTCTTTTTTAATATCAGAGCCAAGTGTTTTAGCTAATTCTGTAAGGAGGGAAATTGCCTATTTTGAATATCACAGGATTTTTGTAAATTGCAATTTACCTAACGTGCATATGATGCATTATAGTTCTTCTAATCATTTGTAAAGATAATCGACAATGTGTATTTGTACAGGGGTGTTTGGTAATAATATCTTCTTTGTGACTGTTTCAAGAAGTCCCAACCTCAATGTCATTGTTCAAAGAATATTTCGCGACATAGATATACATCAAGTGCCGGATTTTCAAGGTGATGAAGATCCAATCTATCAATTAGAACATTTATTCACAAGACACATTGGACAGAATCCTATTCTGCTTGTCCTAGATGATGTCTGGTCTGGTCCCTCTGGAGAAGAATCTCTAATCGAAAAATTTATATTCAAAAGACCGCGATATAAGATTCTTGTCACTTCGCGGTCCGTATTACCAAGATTCAATACATATAGATTGAATCTGTTGAGCAATCAAGAAGCATTGCAACTATTTAATCATTCAGCTTTTAAAGATGGGATTTGCTCTGTGAGCAATGATCTTGTAGACAAGGTAAAGTTCTCATCTTTGCTTCTTTAGTTCCATTTGTATTTGGCACTTCGCAACCTATAATTACGTTGTTTTGGCACCTTGCACCCAGGAATTGAATTATTGGCACTTTCACTCTCGAATTGCATATCCTTTGGTACTATAGTGAGCATTTTGCACCCAGTTGGGTGCATTTTGCAATTCGAGGGTGCAAAGTGCCAAGACAATGTATTTATTGGGTGCAGAATGCCAATTGCTTGAAGTAGAACTGATTCAGGTTCTATGTTAATATATGATAGGTGGTGAAGGCTTGTGGTGGATTTCCTCTTGCACTTAAAGCTGTTGGAGGATCATTGTATGGGAAGCCTGAGCCAATCTGGATAAGTCGATTTAGCCAATGTTCGAGTAGTCAATCGATCTTCAACATGAGCAATGATTTGTTCTGTTGCCTCAAATCTAGCTTAGATACTCTAGATGAGCTTCCTATACTCAAGGAATGTTATTTGGATTTAGGGTCATTTTCTGAAGATCAAAAGATTCCCATTTCGACTCTCTTGGATATGTGGGTAGAATTGTACAATCTAGATGAAGAAGGCGCATGCACTTTTGCCTATCTTTACGAACTCTTCACCAGAAATCTACTTGATCTGGTATTAGACAGGTCAATAATCTTTCTATCTCCATTAAAATGAATTTTGCCACTCAAAGTAGTTGTTGAATTTACATTTTTACCCCGACTATATCTAGTTTCGTTAATTTCACAGAACAGAAGCACTCAATGATGTTGACTACATCAACGAGCGATTTGCAATGCAACATGACTTGTTGAGAGAGCTAGCTATTTATCTGAATGGGAAGGATCCTATAGAATATCGAAGAAGGGTACTTTTGGAATTAAAGAGTAATGATTTTCCCAAGTGGTGGACTGAAAAAAGACAACAACCTATTCAACCACAAATTTTATCTATCTCAACAGGTTCTTATTTTCCCATCGACTTTGGAATTTTATTATCATTTAAAATGATGCATCAATATATAATTGCAGATGAAACATTCTCAAATTGGGACGATGCGGAATTTCCTAGAGTCGCAGTACTGATATTGAACTTTCAATCAATGGTCTACACTTTACCTCATTTCATGGACAAAATGTGGAATTTGAAGGTTTTAATAGTGACGAACAATGGCTCTTGTCCAACTAAAATCGGTGAATTCCCATCACCAAATCATTTGCTAAATCTAAAGAGACTTCGACTAGAACATATCTCAATCTCTTCTATCGCTTCATCCATACTCCATCTCAGGAACTTACGAAAAATATCCTTAGTCATGTGTAACATCGGCGATTCATTCGAGAATTGTGATCTAAACATTCACAACATATGGCCCAATGTTATGGAAATTGTCATTGACTACTGCGATGACTTGGTGAAATTACCCCATTGGTTATGTTCACTAGTCCAACTAAAGAAACTAACCATTAGTCATTGCCCGGAGCTAATGGCACTTCCTGAAGAACTCGGAAATCTGACTAATTTGGAAGTTTTGAGGATTCAATCTTGCACGACACTTACGAATTTGCCAGAGTCAATTGATAGACTTCATAAATTGAGGTTCTTGGACTTGTCTGATTGTGTGGGGATCGAACATTTGCCGGAGGAGATGAGCGGTTTGCGTTCTTTAAGGAAGATCGATATGAGAGGTTGCAGGGAATTGTCTGAATTGCCATGTTCTGTACTGGAGCTTGTGCGGTTAGAACATGTGATATGTGATGAAGAGAATGAATACTTATGGGGATATCATACTGGTGGTTGGAGTAATTTGAAGATTACTGTTGTAAAAGAAGACAAGAACCTTAGCTGGCTTCATAATTTTCATGTATGAGAATATATTTTTATCATGGCTATTGATGTTTGGTCAGTGAGTTTGAATGAGCATTGATATATTTTGAGTAAAATGCAAAAACACCCTTGTATTATTTCTAACAGGTAGAAAATCTCGTGTTATTTTTATTAGCAATAAAGAATCTTGTGTTAACAAGCTAAAAACATTTACCCCTCTCCGAAGGCGCATTGTGTTTACTCGCTCCAAGTGCGAGTAATCTTTATGATTTACAGGGAAGTGGCAGATATACCTTTAGATGTTATTTTGTCTTACGAATAAAATATGAAAATATAATTGCTCACATAAAATAATTGACAATAACTCTCTTGTGAGCATAAAAATCTATAATAACTCAATTGTAAACTTAGAAACTCACAATGACTTCATTGTAAATTTAAAAATTGACAATAACCCCTCGCAATTAACTCTTAATTTTCAGAAAAGTGATAACATGGAATTTTTTCCTAATAAAATATTGAAGCATGTGTTTTTTGTAATAAAAATAATACATAGGAGTTTTTTGCCAATTAAAAAAATATAGGGTGTGTATTGCATATATAACATCTTTTAATTTTCATCATTCTGATTTATGATGGAAGATCACAATGGCTACAAATTCTCTGTTGCCAAATTGGTGTTACATTTCATATGCCATTCAGCATTTTGAGCCATGTGTAATTGGGTCAAATACACGAACATAGTACATAGAGTTGCAAAACTAAAGGAAAACATGAAAAATGAAAAGAAAAGAAAAACTGTCTTCTCCGAAATTCCCTTCGCACATATAACTTGCACAAAATTTAGGGTAAATAACGAATATCCCCTTAGGTAAGGTCTAATTACAAAAATTACCCTCACGTATTGGGTATTACAAAAATTTCCCTCAGGTTTGTCACCTCTTACAATTAACCCCTTACCCCTAAAATGTTCCATTTTTGCCCTTGAGTGTTATTTGTATTGTTTGTAATGTCATATATGTTAAATTTGGGTGCTAATTATTATATCTTATAAATTAGAAAAAAGATAATTATATATTTACTACCAAAATAATTGATAAAATTTAGAATTGCCCATAAGTTTTAATAAAGATTGCAAAAAAATATTTATATATATTAGCAATTTAAATTGCAAAACATTAAATTAAATAGAATTTTAATAATTTGTTTTATAAATATGAACAAATTGTTTACACATTAGTTAAATGAATTTATTTAATAAATTAGTTTTTTTTTATAAATAAGATATTTTAGTTTATTAAAGTTTATATTGTATTATAAATTGAAATATTTATTGAAATTTATGGGCAATTATAATTTATATCAATTATTGTGATGGTAAATATATGATTATTATTTTTATAATTTACAATATATAACAATTAACGTCCAAATTTTTAAATATATAATATATTATAAACATTACAAATAACTTTCAAGGGTAAAATTGGAACATTTTAGGAGCAAGAGGTTAATTGTAAGAAGGTGACAAATCTGAGCGGGATTTTTATAATACCCAATACGTAAGGGGGATTTTTGTAATTAGGCCATACCTGAAGGGGATATTCGTAATTTGCCCCAAAATTTATGTGAAGAAAAAGAATGATAATAAACCGAAATTACATTCTGTAGCTGGAATTTTATACGTCCTTTCGATCTAAAAATTATGCGTTACTGGATTCAATACTAATCAGTAGTTTTATTTGTTCCATAATCAGTAGTTTTATTCCCCCTCTTTTGATAAGTATTTGTAATCAATAGATTAAATCTCTAAATAAATGTTGACCATTTGAAAAACACCCTTACATAAATATATAAATGTTGACCATATGAAAAACACCCTTACATAAATAAATAAATAAAATGAAATAAATCAATCTACTCTTCCATAGAAATTATTAGTTATATAAATTTGATAAATGTGAAGTACTAATCAGGATCCGTGGCGCAATGGTAGCGCGTCTGACTCCAGATCAGAAGGTTGCGTGTTCGATTCACGTCGGGTTCAAATCTCCCGAACTATACGATCCAGTTTATTTTTCCTTCTCTTTTGTCATTCTACTGACTTGTTTCTCCATTTTTTGTCTCGCATTTCACTCACAAACAACCTTACGGAATCAGTTCCCTCTCCGTTTCTACCCACCAAAGAAATTCGTCTGTAATTTATTGTTGATACTTCGATTTCTTGGATGTTTCTACATCAATTTGCATCGGTTTCCAAAGTCGGGGAACTTTTAGAAGATATTTTTAAACCGAGATGATTAAATATTAGCAAATAATCATTAGTAAAATTTGAAAATTTACACTGTAGTTGAATTTAATTTTGAAGTAAGGAGTTTTGGAGAAAAAATAGTTGGGACAGTGTCCCTTGGTTTTCATTTACGCTTTTAAATTGTCATTCTTGCAAATGCAAATGCAGAGCCCACAAAAGGTTTTCTGGGAAACAGGCAATTCAACAAGTATTTTCTGTACAATGGTACAAAAACTTCAACATAAATCACAATACGAAGTCCATCTCGGTACATAATATCACAAGTTTACGGAAACACAAACAACAAAATTCACAATACAAAAAAGGATAAAAGTAAAGACAGGAGTACAATGACAGACTCAGATGCAATATACATAGTAATATGACTAGTGGCTATAACCCACAAATATAAGCTACTATGTTCTCCTCTTAAGCTCACTCCAATTTTTTTCTCAATACAATACGATGCTCATGCGATAATGTACTCAACTCCAAGATGCAGCATTTTCTTTTCAATTATACCAATTGGAATCACATTGCATAGATAACCTCTCCACTGCTGTCAACATCAAGGTCAGGATCAGAATCCATGTCGTCCATATCATCATCCATCATGTCCAGATTATACAAACCAGCGGGAGGTATAGTGGCTTCAGAAATTATCTGCATTATGACTTCCAAACTCTGCATTGGTTGGTCAGGCTCTTCAAATTGGTTACCCATTGTTCGCTCATCCATTAGATCCGCAGGAAGGTTCCTTAGAAACCATGTATGGTCCCTGATCTCGGGTATCGAGATGCGCTGACCAATCACGTGCATAGAGAAACTATAGACTTAGTATTTAAATACAGGCAGCAGAGACTTGGAAACTCAATCTTAAGTAAATCGTGCATATTATTTGTTCAATATTTTGAAGAAGTTCGATTGCTTAACCAGAGTGCAAGAATTGTTTCTTTCGGGACTGAAAGAACTTACTTGTGCAGGGTCTGCAACAAAGATCCTTGAAATTAAATGCCGACATTCCTCAGATATATTTACGTGTTCCGGTATGGCGTATTGGACATGTAAAATTCTTTGTATTGTCTTTCGAAAGTCCTTAGGTTCTTGTGGATCCTCAAATGGATAGGCACCAACCAGCATCACGTACAATGTCACTCCACAAGACCAGACATCTGCAATCTGAAGCAAAAGGCTTTTACTGAATTACGCAATCAAGAACAGACACAAATAGCAAATAAAGATATAAAGTCAGGAAGAAGATATCTGGATCTATCTCAAATATCTGGTTAATATCTGGATTTCTGGGGTCAATATCTGGATCAATCTCAAATAGACATGCATAAATTGATAAGCACATTTACAAATTTAGTTCGGCATATAATGTCACATAACAACTAAGTAATACACCACTAATAAAATTGCCCGTGTCTTGAAATGTTGCACCCATTATACAAAGTAAAGATAATGGGGCCACATTCATGGTAAAAGATGCAGGAAACATGTGAAATTTTTTGAAGAAGTAACTGATGGTTTTACCTTGCCATCATATTCTTTTCTAAGTAACACCTCAGGAGCAATATATGCAGGAGTTCCCACTGTAGATTTAGGTTGTGAATGCAGCAAAGAAGACTGTAACAGCAAGTTATAATTAGGTAAGTAATAGAACAAAGTAGATAAGGCATATTCTATAAATAGGTAAACAGTGAGATGAGATTGGTCTCATACATAGCTTAACCAGATCAAAATATAGTTGCAATAAATCCTTGTCGATGTGGAGAATTCTAGAAGCATGCTTAATAAACAGCAGTTCAAAATGGTTTGGTAATAAAGATTACCTTGGAATACCCAAAATCACATATTTTCAACCGAGGAGCTTCGCTTCCATCCAACAAAGTGTTTTCCAGCTTCAGGTCCCGATGACATATTTGCTTCATCAAGACATAAGACAGATTAATCATAATTTTATTTTATACAGGGCAGAAAAAAAGAGCATTTAAGAAATGAACTTTCAAACAAAATCAAACATCACAATACCATCGAGTGGCAGTAGCTGACTCCAGATATAAGTTGTTGAAAAAAGAAACGAGCCTGGATGTAAATAATATGCACAAACAAAACCGTAATTATAATAGTCACTTATTATATCATATAAGAGAATAAAGAAGAGCTCAAGAACCTCATCCTCGTTGAAGCGTCCTGCATTGCATATGCGCTCAAATAACTCTCCCCCGGATGCATATTCCATCACAATGGCCAGATGAGTTGGTGTCAGAATCACCTAAAGAAAAATTTGACAATACAGTTCAAAACAAAAACTTTTCGAATCATATAAATGGCAGAGCGAAAAAAAAAAAAAGATGTACCTCTTTAAATCTAACAATGTTAGGATGCCTTAAAGACCTGTGATTGATAATTTCCCGTTGAACATTTTCATCTATCTGCAATAAAAATAACCAGACGAGTCATTGATAGAATTAAGAAAGTATTAACCCCCCAACCAAAACATCCCATCAAAAAATAACAAAATCACAGCATGCCAAAAGACCTGGTGGGACCTCATACAACAAAAAAATAAATGTGGAAAATTACACAAAATTATTTTCTGACATTAGAGCTAGGGACATAAAACTAAAATAAAACAAAGAAAAACTATCTCTTTCTTAGTGAGAGGGTTATGCAACAAGATAGTATGGACTAAAATATTTCTATTGCAATTTCTGGTCAAGTTAAGGCAACTCAATAGTAGCCCAAAACCCGCCTGAACGGTAGCATAATAAATTAACCAGCTCAATAGTAGCACATCGACACACATGTCCATACGAGATGTTGGCCCTAATATAAGCTTGATATTACAATGTCAATGGACATAATCAAACTTTATTTTCATAAATGTAAGTCACATCATTTGCTCCTGTAGAAATTTTATGAAATTTGCACTCTACAGTGCATAGAAGTACTAATTGTTCAATTTTGGCCATAATTTTACTAGTACATTCATTAGGAGAAATAATTAGAATAAAAATTTAGAGGAAGAATTACGGCATGCGCAATTATGAGGATTCAACCTACTGTCTCAGCTTATTCAGAAAAAGGGAAAGAAATAAACTTGGGATAAAAAGACAAACAAAAGAAATTCTCAAGTATGAATTTGATGTCTCACTTTTCTCTAGCTAACAAAATTTCACGATAATGTCTTTGATATTCTTTCCAAAGAAAACAAAAACCATATTTTACAACAAAGGAAAAAAAATGTTTAAAATTTAATACTACTGATAACACTTGCATAAACAAAATGTAGTATATGAACAGCCAATAATAATTGTTTCCCCAAATTAGGACAATTCACTCTAAATTTAGTTTCAAAATCAAATAAATATAGAGAAGGCAGATATAATTTGAAATTGAAATCACAAAACTGACCGGAGTGCCTCGTGCAATATACTTAATGGCGACCAGCTCACTAGTCTGTTTGTCCTTCAGGAGTCGGGTTATCCCAAAATTACCAGATCCAATATTCTTAACATACTCATATTGGTCACTATCATGCACAATCTCCACACTACTTGGACAATTTTGGCTGGAACTCCCATCCATTTACTCAGCTAATTAACACTAGCAAAACACCACTTCTGTAATGCTAGATCGGCTCATCCACATAGCCTAATCCTTGTCCACAATGATTAATAATGAGAATGCACCATTGAATCAGATGGAGGGATTGGAAAACACTAAGATTATTTGCCTTTGGTTCTAAAAAGGAATTGAAACAGTGAAAGCCAGCTACTTTTTTGCTTGTACTTTATGGAGAGAGAGAGAAAGAGAGAGAAGAAACGTTCCCTCTGTGTTCAGAAACCGCTCTCATGCATTGTATTGTAGAGCACTGTGATAAAGAACAAGTGATGCTGACGCTATAGTGTCCTTTTGTGGTAGCTAGACGGGTAGTAGATACGACAATTTTCTCATCTCGCAATGAGGTGGTTCTGTTTATTGTTTTTGTTTCAATCGGGGTTGAAATGGCAAATATGACCCTTGCTTAAGTTAACGGTTAAGTGTTTAGAGGTGAACGCCAAGGAGTTTAATCCCAAAATTTTTACTAATGCATATATTGGGTCCTGCTTACCTAAAAAGTTAACTATTTTAGTTTACACTACTCCACAATGGATTTTGAATAATTATTCATAAGCTCATGAACATCTCATTCATCTGTTCTCTCTCTGTTTTCCTTTTCTGTGTGCTGCATGAGTTGGTTGGGTGAGGTTAGGGGCTCTTAAAAGCTAGAACTTAAGGTCAGAACTAGGCTTTCAAGGGGTATGATGACGAATATGACCCTTGATTAAGTTAACGATGAAGTGTTGAGGTGATCGCCAAGGAGTTTAATCCCAAATTTTTTAGTAGTGAAAATAATAGGTCCTGCTTCCCATAAAAGGTTAACTATCTAGTTTATACTACTCCACAATGGATTTTAAATAATTATTCATAAGCTCCTGAACACCTCATTCATCCGTTCTTTCTCTGCTCTTCTTTTCTGTGTGCTGCATGAGTTGGTTGGGTGGAGGTTAGGGGCTCTTAAATGGTAGAACTTATGATCAGAACTAGGCTCTGAAGACTAGCTTTTAGAAATGTGCTCTTCAAGCTAAAACAAACACTCTTCATTCTTGTGATCAAGAATATCTTTGCATCATTGCTTCATGCAAGGGCAAGGACGGATCCAGCTAGTTTTTTTTTTTTTTTTTGAGAATTTTGAAAAAATTAATTAATTACTATTATTTTACAAATAGTTCACATTAGTCCTCTAATCTTTTCATGCTAAATTGCATCCACAATTTGTAAGCTATGTTTGTGATTGAAGAGTACAAAGAAGTATATAGTTTATCCTTTAATTGATTGTTTGATATTAACTCTTCATGTTACAACGACAACAACCGAGCGATCAACAATGAAGCTGGTAAAAAATATGCGTATAAACAAAATGGAAGATCAATACCTTGTGTGGATTGTTGGATTATTAACATTGAAAATAAATTTGTTGAGATTTTTGGTACGTATTCTTAGATGAATTTTATGAAATGTGAGAAAATCATGTACAACTTCGATAACATTTTCATTAATTACTTCAGAATTTTGAATTCAATGTATTTTTCAGTAATATTTTATTCTTAAGCAAATAAAATATATCTAATATCATTGTGAATTAGTTTCGATGGTGGTTAAACCCCTTACCCCCCCCCCCCCTCTTTTCTCTGCGATCCTGGATCCGTCCCAGTGCAAGGGGTAGTTACTTCTAGGGTCACATTCATGAAGAGGGCTTTGATTAACTAACTCCAATGCCCAACCACGATACCAACTAAATCATGTACCTAATCACTTTTTGGATTCCAAAATCATGAATAATTTACTAGTAGAAAATGAATAATAAATCAAATGATTGACTGTATAGGGGCTGGGTTCTCGAACAAACTCCATCATGGTGAATGTTGCCGCATAGTGTTTAATATATCAATTTCTAACAATCTAATAAATATGTCTGGGAGCAAAGAGAATCCGAAAAGATGTTTGCAAATTTAGCAAATATAACATCAAACAATGTAATCAAGCATAGTAAAAGAGAAATGCTTTGTTAGTTTACTCATTAATGTAGAATATGCAAAATAATGTATAAGAGGCTGAGTGCGAGGTTAATTACAACCTAAATGTTGTTTGAATATAAAATGCCTGATATTCCAAACATAATTGCATCTAAAGGTGAGGGGCATCCCAGCAATCTCCCTTTGTATGTCTGCTATGGGATTCCAACAATCATCATATACCATTCTTAATGAATATTAAATCTTTTATTTATTTAGATATTCAATTATCATAGCCACACAGAGATTATCAGACTCCAGCTCTCTTAGTATTAAAGAGCATAGTGAGCCCACAAGGTTCTGGTCTAGCTTTGTGAAGCAGAAATAATAACAGATAACTACCACTTTCCTCTTTCCTGATGACAGTTGCTATATACAGCCACAAGCACTCCATGTAATCATCTCACATCTCCAGATACATGATTTTTCCGTCAACAAGTAGCTTTACCATCACTTTTCACATAAATGGATATTTGTCTGTGTATGAGACCACGAATTTCTTATGTTCCTACACAAACATGGGTAAAAGCTTTTTTCCTAAACTTTCTACATTCATGTCCAGTTCCACCTAAAGCAGCATTTCTCATGAACAAAGACCACTGGCTGCAAAATGTAAAATTAAGTGTATGTTTTGATGTTTTTAGGCCATGTTTCTTTATACAAACTAAACTATAAGTTGGCAAAAATGACATCTATATGGGAGTTCAAACTCCAAAAAATCATATTAGGGGCAATTTGACTGGCATAGCAAGTGCAACGAAAGACTGTACCATAAAGCTTATGCTTTACTGGAAAAGATATTAGTAGATAATACACAGAACTGATGTCCACTTGAGAATTTTCTCTTCTAATATCGGCCGAATAATCAGCAATGATCAAAACAAAGCTTTTCAGTGTAGTTTCTCGTATACCGAAAAATGAAAGGACAGAGAAATAATAACACCTAAAGTATTAGATAGTTAAATAAGTAATGAAAAAAATCATAGTCCTGGTGAGGAAGGGAACGGAATTGCAAGAGAACAACTTCTTTGTATCTCCTTTTTTGGAGGGGGAGCTTATCCACACAGGGGCACAATTTATTGGAGTCACCAAAAGAGAAGGAAAATCATACTATATTAAATCGTCAATTTAGTTCACGTCAACACACATGGAACTGCTCTTCATAATGTACCATGTAAATAAAAATTCAAGTTTGGTATGAACTTAAAGGTTGAGTTCAAGTAATAAACTGTTCAAAGGAGCTAATTATTAGAAACAAAATCCTAAACTTAACTATACATTATAACAATGTTTTATAATGTTAACCAACTTATTAACTGTAAACCTAATGTTAACCAACTTATTAATCGTAAACCTAAATGTTTAACTTGTTCAAAACAAAACTTTACAAGCAGCATATCTCTTACCTAAAAAGCAAAAAAAAAGCTATATTTCCATCAAAAACCAAACTCAAAGAAGCGGAATCAACCAAAATTTCCCAAAATAGACATTCCTTATTTGCACAAACAACAATAATTTCGTGCAATTACCTATACTCCCCCAGACTATTTTCACAAAAGGAAATAAATGAAGTATATATAATCACGAAACTAACCTTGTCTCCTCGTTCAATATACTTAACAGCAACAAGCTCTTTTGTCTGCTTATCTCTCATCAATCGGGCCACTCCAAAGTTACCCGACCCGATATCACGAACAAGGTCATACCGATCACTATCGTGCATGATCGGCATATCCATACCCGGACCCACTGTCATCGCAGCCCGATCCATTTCAGTTAATTACACTATGAAAGTAAACCCTAAAAACCCAAGCTTGAAGAATTGAAAACTCAGTTCATTCACATTACTCGATTAACCCAAACGACGGTGTACAGTTACCGGCAGTTGACCAGATGACAAAGAGAAGATCGGCAAGGTGATAGGTCGGTTTTGCCCTGGAGTAGTGAAATTATAAGATAGGAAAGGCGGTTGTTTTTGTACTTTTACCTTTTTTTTTTCTCAATATTATTATGAATAAAATAAAGAAGATATTTTTCTGGTTCTGTGGTCGGCGAAGGATGGGATTAGTATCACTTTTTCTGTGCTTGTTCCTCTCTTTCTCTTTTTTTTTTCTTTTTTTTATTTTTTTTTGTTGCTGTTGTTGTAGCAGTTGGGGAGAAGAAAGAAAGTGAAGGTGAAGCAACGCTGTCGTTTTGTGGAAGCTGAGGGACGTTGAATACGACGACGTTTGGCCTATCACGATGCGATTGGACGAAAATCTTTGCTCTGTGTTTTTTATGGTTTTTGTTTGATTTGAGCATAATGACAAAAGTATCCCTTATTTGGATAAACTTTGGCGTGATAAACGATGATAGACAATACTATTGCTTCCAAGTTATTGCAGTCAGCGTAGAAACTATCGTCATTTATTTAAATACACACAGGATTTATTACCTAACTTGATTATAAATACTTATTTAACATAGAGTTCAATTATGAGAATGGAATAAATAATGGTATTAATTCATTAGAAACCTCTACATCAAGTAAGCAATTATGATTAGAGAAAAATATTTGGTACGTGTAGATATTATTAGTTAGGTGCAGAAGTATATATACCTTTTCCGGAAAAAGAAAAAAAAAGGAAAAGAATCCAAGCAAAACTTATTTTATCATAAGCTAAAAGATAAATGATGAGTTGGTTCACATTTGTAGGCGCATGTGAGTATGATTTGTTCGTTGGAAATCAATTACACATATGTTCTTCAATTTCAACTATGAAGTAAAAAATATCTATGATGTACGAAATAAATCAAGCTGGAATAGCCATGAAAGTTTTATCAATAGATCTTGCAGTTATTTAATTAAAGTGGCTTACTTCCTTCTCCAACTAATAATAGGTAAAAATAAATTATAAAAACATATATATACAACAGGTAAAAGTTCTAGTAGTATTTCTTCTTGCAAATCGCTCATTTTCATTTAGGGTGAGTTTGGCCTAGCGATTCGAAAAGCAATTATAGGATAATAAGGGTGAGTTTGGCCTAACAGTTGAAGCTCATAAAATCACTTTTAGATCTCCATTGTGATTTTTGAAGTGTTTGGCCCAGATTATAAAAATTGTTTTTGTTCAATCGTGATTTTCATGGTGTTTGGCCCCCAAGATCATAATCGCTTTTGAGATCTCGAGAAGCAAAAAATCAACTTATTTTAGAAGTTGCTAAAGTGTTACTTTTCCAAAAGCTATTATACAAAAGCAATTATTCTATAATTAATTTTTATTATAATCAATTATTACCAAAATCAATTTTAGTAAAATTAATTCTCCTATAATTGCTTTTCGAATCGCTAGGCCAAACTCACCCTTATTTTACTAAAATTGATTTTGGTAATAATTGATTATGATAATAATTAATTATAGAATAATTGTTTTTGTATAATAGCTTTTGTAAAAGTAACACTTTAGTTGCTTCTAAAATAAGTTGATTTTTTACTTCTGAGGAACCCAAAAGTGATTATGATCTTGGGGGCCAAACACCATGAAAATCACGATTGAACAGAAGTAATTTTTATAATCGGGACCAAACACTTCAAAAATCACAATAGAGATGCAAAAGTGATTCTAAGAGCTCCAATCGCTGGGTCAAACTCACCCTTAAGCCATTTAGGAAATATGGTGTGGACGTACGTTGCGTTTTAAATATATGGGCGGTGGTCAAAGGGGAAAACTTGAAATAGAGGGCATCACTTCTCATTTAAGACTTGATGGCTAGCCTCGGGACCATTATACTTGCTAAATACACTTCCAATCAAGTTTTGGCATGAGATATGGCAATTTTTTTGCATAGACTTAGATCTATGAAATTTTTATAAATCTGTAGTCGTAAATGAACTACATGATATGTTGCATGATATCACTAAAATGTATGATATAGTGCATTTACAATTATAAGGCCTATGAAAAATTCATAGACTAGATACATATAATTTTTTTTCTAGAGGTATTTTGTGTAAAATACACTTTCATGGTAACATCCATGAAAGATTAATTTTGCTCATGATTTTTAAATAAATGTTGATTTATTAAAAATAAAAGACATAATTATTAATGATATTGCTGTGAATTTGGTTAAATTGATAAAACACGAATGAATTCGATTGAAAAATAATAATTAATAGGTGAAACTGATGACAAATTGCATGAACTCGATGTAAAAAAGGATAGAACCTACATAATTGGATTTAATCGACAAAAAATAGATAGAACCGGTGAAAAGTAAGTTAGACCAGGGCAAATCGATAAAGTGACAATTTAAACCTATAAAAATGGGTGAATTTGAAAAAAGCACGAGTTTACTACAAAACGGGTAATATATGGATGAAATTCATCTCAACCCGTTGAAAATGTGCAAAATCGACAAAAATGGTGCATTGGTAAAATAGTTTTTAATCGATAAAAATGGATAAAATAATAAAAAAAGGGTTGATTGACAAAAATGAAATCGCTAAAAATAATAGTTAAAGTAGAAAGACGTGTGTAATCGGTGAAATATGGGTGACAGTGGTGAAAAAACATATTTAATTGACAAAAAGGGTAAACTCGGTGTCAAATTGGGTAAAACCGAAGAACCGAGCGGAATTGATGAAAGATGGTTTCAATTGGCGAAAACGGGGGAAACAAAAAAAAAAAGAGGATTACATTAGGAGAAGTCGATAAAAATGGACCAAAATGGTAAAAAAAATCAATAAAAATGCTAGATTTAACTGTCATAAATGGGTGAAATCAATAAATAAACGAAATAAATGATAAAAGTTGGTCAAACCGGTAGAAAAAATGGACTATGTAAGCTGGTGAAAAAAATCTTCTAGGGCTAAATATATTTAAACCGTTAACAAAATACAAGAGAAAACCTAATATATATTCAATATATTCAATGATATTTAAGTTTTACCAACATATGCCACATACTTTAGCATTATACCTATAATACCCTTATTATGGAGGAAAATTACGGTCTTCTACTTCCGATATTTGATAACAACAAAGACTTATGTCAAAAAATTAAGCTATTAGTGAATTCTAGTTTTTTTTTTTTTTTTTTTCACTAGGGTCATTAATTGTACGATTGCTTAATAAAATAATTTTTTTCGTTCCATAAAATTACTTACAAAAATAGTATTTTCTAGT
Organism: Penstemon barbatus; assembly: GCA_003313485.2. NCBI lineage: Eukaryota > Viridiplantae > Streptophyta > Magnoliopsida > Lamiales > Plantaginaceae > Penstemon > Penstemon barbatus. The sequence continues at coordinate 65,482,535 of CM064880.1, forward strand.
AGCATAAAATTATATATATATATATATCAATTTGACCGGAAAATTGATTATAAAATGTTTTTTCATTGAGATCAAAATACCCTAATGACGTGGTTAAATAAGCAATTTAACCATAAGAGTGCTTACCATTCAAATTCCAATAAACATATTTGTTACAAATTATATATGTAAATTAGTATGAGCATTTGTTTTAACGAGACCAAATAATCCTAATGAAATAAATGTGCATGGTTAAATGGCAAAATATGTTGTATATGTGGGTAAAAATGGAGTATAATTGAATATATTAGGAGCTCAAAGGTATTTTCTCAAAAAAGTAAATAAATACTGATAAATTTAGAACCGACTGAAGGCTCAACCGCTCAAGTGATGATTGTTATATTTGATACTTTAAAAGTTACATTAGGGGATAAATTACACCATACGATATGTACAAAAGTTAGCCCCCTAGATTATGAAAGTTGTACAAAAACACCATACATAACTAGTTTTGGACATTTTACATTTTCGGTGATGTAGTAGATTAATATTAACATACATATCAAATATTTAGTGCTATTTAGTGGACGATAAATTAATCTACATAACATGAAATTCTTATTTACATCTTGTTAATAGAAGTGTAGTACATCACTTCTCAACATGTATTTTCTAAAGTGAGTGATATGATTCATTTTTTATTACAAGATATTATATAAATTTTTCTTTTCTTAAACCAAATCTAAGAAGAATTTTCCATAAGTAGTAATAATATTCTTTACTTACACCTAAAAGTAATAATTGCCTTACTCCCACTTGTTTTCCCGAAGATGAAGAAAATGTTGTAAACAATAGTAAAATATATATAGTTAAATGAAAATTGGAAATTCTGAAGTAAGTAGCATGAGCTAATCATCTAATCTCTTCATCTCTTGTTTGTTTTCCAACGGTTTATTTGTCTCCAAGTCCATATCCAGGTGGCATATCGGCATGGTGCCAGGCCCACTCCCATACATTGGTGACGCACTGCTTTCATGGGTATAATATTTTTTCCATCTTAAAGTTAAAAAGTCTTCCATCCAAATTATTTAATCTCGGGATAGTTAATTATCAAAAATAAAAAAAAAAAGATCTCAGGATAGTTTATTTCTGTAGGAAATATATTACATTGAATTTTGAGCTAGAAATAAAGTTAAAAATATCAGACTTGTTATCAAATACGTATTATATTCAAAGTGTTCAAATTGTTCAAAGTATTTAAGTAATGTCTTAAATTCAAACCTTTTATAAAGTCATAAGATCACACGCGTAATAACTCCAACCACGCTCGAACAATTTTTTTAATTGATAAACAGGAATAAGGGTTTTTTGCACTTTGCACCCCCAAAACATGGAAAATAGACATTTTGCACCCCCGAAACTTAGATTTAGCACTTTGCACCATCGAAATATGAAAAATGCAGCACTTTGCATTTTCGTTTATTTTCAAGCAAAAATTCAAGGGCAAAATAGGTAATTCAATAGTATTGGCACTTTGCTACCTCAAAACTTGAGAATTTCGCACTTTGTACCCCCAAAATAAAATTAACATTTAACGCTCTCTAATTAAGAACAAATTAGCAACTTCCACCCCCGAAACACAATAAATTGGTACTTTGCACCCCAAAACACAAAATTAACACTTAACACCCTCAAATTTAAAAAACCCAAACCCTCGTTTTTTCGTCAAAGTTGACTATCGCAGTAAAAAAAATCTAAGGCAAAATAGGTAATTCAATTTTTTTTCTTAAATTTGCAAAATACAATTATAAATACTCGAATACTCATTTCTCTCTCCATCTTTCTTTTCAACAATATAACCATAAATAACTAAATAAAGTACTCTCAAAGAACCATTGTCTACTTCAACATATCAAACACCTATAAATAATTACCTATTTTACCTTAAAAAAATCACCTTAATGGTCAACTTTGCCGGAAAAAATGAGGAGTTTGAGTGTTTATTTTGTATTTTGGGGTGCAAAATGTCCATTTATTATGTTTCGGGGGTGCAAGTTGTTAATTTTTTCTTGAATAGGGAGTGTTAAGTGCTAATTTTATTTTGGGGGGCAAAGTGCCAAAGATTTACAATAAAATTACCTATTTTGCCCTTGTATTTTTGCTTAAAAATAAATGAAGATGCAAAGTGCTTATTTCCTATGTTTCGGGGGTGCAAAGTGCAAAAAAACCCCGTAATAATAAAGTGAAAATAAACCCCACTCTCTTTAAAAAGAATGATATGAAATTCAAGCCCAGATAATGGGTTTAGCCCATTTATGTCGACAAGTTTCTTTAGAAAGCCCAGATTTGCCAAAAAGTAAAGCCTACGTCGCTTGTGGAACACGTGAGAATAAGGTTGCTTTATTGGCAATTTCGTAAGAACGTGAAATTTATTTGTGCTTAAGTAATTAAACTTGAAGTTTCTATTGGATAAACTGATAATTATAAGTAATTATATTAAGTTATTCTAATCCAATTCATTTTATTAGAACTCGTTTGTTCATGTAAATTAAATAAATTAAATTTAAACGACGGTTATTGAACTAATTAGTCTCAGTTTTTTTTTAAGAGAATTAGTCTCAGTCGAGCACCACAAACTTTTTGTGTTGACTAAAAAAAATTTGTAACATGACAGTAATTCATAAGAAGAAAATCTAATACGTATTCAAACTTAATTTTATAACATATTCAAATAAATAATATAATAAAAATATTCTATATGTTGTTTACTTTGAACCACATTTTTAGCCAAAAAGGTTCTTTAGCTATATATTTATAACTAAAGTTACACAATATTACAATAATTTTCACGATTACTCGATATAAAGTCTTTTCTTACATTTGAAGAAATTGTTGTTCTTGAATAGAGAATAGAATTAATGTGTTTGGACAGCCTTTACTACCTCAAAAACCCAATAATTAAGTTGATTACAAAATTGAAAAATACATTAAAAAATAAAATGTCTAATAGAATAGGTTAAGATAAAAGTTTTTGAAGTGAATATAAACTAATTCAACGACTAAATAAAAATAAAACAATATAATAAAAGCACAAAATAAATGTTTTCTCCCGAAAAAAGAAAAAGATAGCATCAGTTTACTTTCTCCCCCAATATTCCCAAAATACCCTCGAAATTTCCAATCTTAACAAGAAGCTAAAAAGTAAACCTCACCTAAAACCGGCATTCCCTAACAAACCAAGTAACCAACCATATTCAAACCTAAACATTGCCGAAAACAACAGCTAACTGTACGAACCGGAGGGAAAAAGGAAATGGTATCGGATTCGGAGTTGATCGAACGGCTGCGAGAAATCCTGAGCGTGTCGGACCTCAACACGACGACCACCGCTATCGTGCGCCGGCGACTCGAAGAAGATTTTGGCATCGATTTGTCGGATAGAAAGGCGTTTATTAGAGAACAAGTCGATGTTTACATGCAGAGCCAATTCGAAAATGCAGGGGAAAATGAAAACGAAATTAATGATGAAGGACCTGTAGAAGAACAAGTGGAGGAGGAAGAAGAGGAGGAGGAGGAGGTGGAAGAGGAGGAAGAAGAAGAAGATTCAACTGCCGCCACCTACGGAAAGTCCTCTACTAAAAAACGGTTTGTTCTAATATATTTCTGATATTTAATGATTTATTTTGATTCCATGTCTGAGAGGTAGAGATTTGGGGATTTAGTCTGTTTAACTTTTTTAATTTGAGGTAATTTATTTTATATGCTGTGATCGGATGTTCTTAATTACTGATAAGTATTTGTGCATTTTGCTTAGTTGCACGAGTATTAGGAATTTCCTAATACATCTTTTAGTTTGAGCGCGATAGGATCGAAAATTGTACTCGGGCAGAATACATACTTCATGAGACTGCTACATTCAAATGCATCCAATAAACGAAGCGTCTAATCTCAAATTCAAATAGAAATCTAATTTTCTCAATAGTTTTTGGTCCCAAAATTTCTCTTTTAAATGAATTTTCTTGCTACATAGCCAATTTAATTATTTGACAGAATAATATACTGGATATGTACTTAACAAAGGAGATACACCTTATTTATATATACCACCAGTTAATAATTGTGTATTCCAAAAAGATAGAAGTAGGATCGAGTATCGTTGTGCTAAAAGCTATAACTAATAACAACTGTACAATCTTTAAACTCTTTAAACTACAGTCATCTTTCGATTACTGTGAAGGCCATACCACGTGCCTCTCTGCCATGAGGGCATTTGTTACCATATCAGGCAACAATCCCCTCCCTCACAATTATTGGTGGCGAACCCTTGGCTTTGCATCTGATACCAATTGTAGGATTGAGCTCCTGTGGTTGTGCTAAAAGCTAGTTCAACTCAATCTTTAAACTACACAGCAGACGAAACACTTCGTTTCTAATGTGCAGGTCAGACCTTGGGGCTATTCGCAACGAGGGCGATTGTTGCCATACCCAGACCAACAATAGAGACGTTACCTTTTGTAAGCTATTCCCGAAAATTGATTATTAGTCTAGCAATAACAGTGAGATGATCTAGCAATTTCAAGATAACAGTAAACTTTGTCTTAGTAAACGTTATTTTATGTTAGATTGGCATACTTTTAGCATTCATGATATCTCCAAGATTTTATATGCACTCATTTAAGTAGGTGCACCACAGTCCTTATTAACCTTTTGTTCTTCCAAGCAATCAACCTTTCCTTCGCCACCCAAATTGTTCAACATTGACAATTTTTCCATGGCAAAGTCTGATTTCAATTCTGCATTCTTATTCTTATTAAAGCTTAATCCTATTGTTAGACCTAGGAAGAAAGAGGAAGTCAAGAAAAGAGGTGGCGGATTTACCAAATTATGTACACTTTCTCCAGAGCTTCAGAAATTTACTGGAGTACCTGAATTGGCTCGGACTGAGGTATCACAGATTGATACTGGTCCATAACTTATCAAACTGTATGTTCAGTGTATAATGAAAACTTTTATTTTTATAACCAGGTCGTGAAGCAACTGTGGAACTATATTAGAGAGAATAATATGCAAGATCCATCAAACAAGCGGAGTATTATTTGTGACGATACATTCCGCAACCTTTTCGGTGTAGATAGCATAGATATGTTCCAAATGAACAAGGCCCTGGCGAAGCACATATGGCCCTTGGGTTCTGATTGTGGTATGATTTTTGGCATCTGATTCTTTTTTAACATATACTTCTCTTGGAAAGTTGTTTACCTGCCTATGCCTTCCGTTGCTTGTGACTTTGCCTATGTGATAAGATTTATTGTTTGTGGATTTATCACTTTCACAAAATGTTTCTAAATTGGGAAAAATTTGCTTGACCAAGCTATATTTTAGTATTACACCTGAGTGCTATGTGAACTTTGAATCATAGTATCATGACAAAAGAAAGTCGTTTTAGAAAGAAATTGACTATGAAATAATGAAATTGAAAAACTATTTTATCCAGCTGAATTTTTACCTCTGACATTTATGTATCCATATCCAATATCTGACAAAGCGCACCTATAAAGTTCTAGGCATAAGAGAATTGATGATTTATATACTGGAAAATTATATTAATGCCTATCCTTGAGAATGACAGTGTATCCTCCTTTACAATTAACATAATGAATGGAAATATAGATGTAGTTGCAGAACTAGAAGGATCCATTGGTTGATGAGGAGATAAGCTTGAGACAGTTTATAGCATATAAACTTCTCAATGATAATCTAGAGTCAAAGTTGTTTCTGGAGCTGTCAATGGCATTGATGAATTATGAAAAACTGATTATGGTTGCTTCGAAGGGAAAGGTTATTAACAGACTGAGAGAAACTTGAGAGTCAACATGAACCTTATTACCTAAAATTCTGATAGGATTTATTTGATGAATGTTTGTTTGGTAAGACTTTTTGGTGGAAGCCTATAACACATTCTTGCTTCATCTTGAATCTTAAATTCACTGCCTAAGTGCCATTTAGTTGCTAACTGCTGTGACACAGTATTGTACCATCGATGTTACAATGTGTTGATAAGTCCCTTAAACCTATTTTTCTAAACATAAATGTGAAAGGCTGATTGTTTTTTCTATTGTTGTTAGTTTATGTTTGCATGTACATGTGGCGACAAACATCTTTGAATCCGATGACGTATATTTTCTTATTTTGTGACAAGCTGTCCTTGTTGAGGACGGTTATGTGAACTATGCATTAGCTTCCATTATTTAGATGTTTTCTTTGAACCAACTCCTATTATTGTTTAATGAATGTCGCAGCACCTCAGAGTTCTGCACCGAAAGAGAAAGAGAAAGAGAAAGAGAAACAACGGAAACGAAATAGAGATGAAGGTGGGATTTCTACCCTAATCTCATTTAAAAAATTACTTGCTTCTCCTTGAGGTGATTGCCTTTCTCTTACTTGCCTGCAATCGTGGTATCTCCTGTTGAAATAGGCTTGAGAAGGGTCATCATTCAATAATTAATTTTGGTTCAAACTTGCACATCTAAATCTTTATAAACATCTCTTCGAATAATTAAAAGTGGAAAATGAGTTTGGTCTGAAAATGAGAAAAGGGAAAAAGGATAGGAAAATGTTAGCATGAGAAGAGGGAGCCATTATATTTTATGTTTTCCGAGCTCTTTGTGAAAAGTATCGTTTCCTATTCTGTCTCTTACAGATCAAGATGAGCCAAGGAAAAAAGAAAAGCAGAAGAGAGGTGGAAATTCTGGTTTTCTTACTCCTCTTAAACTCTCGGATGCTTTAGTGAAGTTCCTTGGCACAGAAGAAAATTCACTACCTAGGTCAGATGTTGTTAAGAGAATCTGGGATTACATCAAATTAAACAACTTACAGGTATATATGTTGTTACAGCAGAATTTTTGTTTTACAACTCCTTTATGTTTTGCTCATCACATTTTCATTTTCTTGAAGGACCCATCGGATAGAAGGCAAATACTATGCGATGAGAAGCTCAAAGAACTTTTTAATGTCGACACTTTCCGTGGATTTACAGTTGCCAAACTCTTAACTTCTCATTTCATAAAGGCAGAACAGTGAGTTTATTGATCATAAGTTGTTTTTTTGTTAGCACTGGAAATCTTGTATTTTGCTGAGTGAAAATTCTGGCTTAGGCTGTCCTCTAATTATTAGATAGCCTAGAAGAAAAAAAAACTATAAATGTAAAAAAAAAAAAAAAAGTAGACAGACATTAAATTGTCAATTTACTATTTACATGGCAATGGCATATTGTAACTTCATCACTAATTCATGAAACTAATGAAAAATGTGAATATTCATTCATATTATCTGAAATTTTGATCTATTCGCTTTTTTTCTTTTTCTACCCAATATGTTTATCCCTATTTTTAGCTGGCCTTGTTTACCTATTACATTTTATTGAGTTCTCATGCACTTGTAGAGTTACAACAACATAGAGATGGTCCTGGATTCTTCAGCCGATTCCTACTCAATTCCACTTAACTATAAGTCTATAACTATGTAAATTTTGGTCTGCTTAAATAAACAGCAGATTGAGTAAATAACACACTGTGAGATAATATAATTTAATGATGGACCATTTTGCATTTGGTTATAGTGGTTTGAGATCCAAATTAAAGCAATTAAGCTTTTAGACCATTTTTTAAGAGAATAGTTTAGCTTCTAGATTGGCAATCTAACATATTAGAGCTTCTAGATTGGCAATCTAACATAGCGCATTGATAAATCCAGAAACTGATATAGATACAATTTCAGTTTCACCTTGAAGAAAATCGGTTTAGTATTGTATAAACCCATTTTTTTTTTATCTTTCTTGGCCTACACAATCAATCGAGAATTCAAGATGAAATAATTGTAATAATTCAAGACTTTTTTGTCTTGTTTGTATAACGGTACCATGCATGTATCTAGCTAGAGTACCAAGCCCAATAAGAGTCAAACCTACCAGATAATAAGTTACACATATTATATATGTTTTATTATTTAAAATGCCTCCTAGCTAGAGTATTCCTTCGGAAGTCATTCTTTCATGCATTGCTGAAAGTAAAAGAGAGAATTTTGTGTATCACTCTCCAAGTGTTTTCAATTTTCGCACTTTCCCCATGTAATCGGAAAAAAATAGTATGTGCCCCAAAACTTGATAGATAAGTGCACTTTACACCTTGACTATTTTCCAGTAAAACATCATTTAGGGGGATTCATGTAATAGCCAAAACTTTTGGGGGTTAAAAAAAAAAATTAAGTAACAAGATTTGGGTGTGGAAGAAGTGTAATTAAAATGAACTTAATTTTTTCCAACTAATATAGCCGAATATAACATTTAAATTTAGATATTTTAATAACAAATTGATAAATACAACAACATATAGTGCAAAAATCGAATAATATGATAAAAATTGATTATACAAAAATTGACAATATGATTCATATCATTGAAATGTAAATTCTATAAAAGTGGCATAGGGAGAAAATAAATTATCAAAATAAAGTACAGGGAGAAAAAAAGTAGATAATTGCACTTGCGGTACCAAATAATATGCAGATTCTCACTTGAGGTACCATTAAAATCGAAGCCGACACATTTGGTATCACAATTTAAGAAATCGAATAATTTTGGTACCATTGTTAAATATGGACGTCATAGAAATGACCATTTTATCTCTACATTGCCGACATTCATGAGTTTTTTTTAAGAAAAATACATTAGGGTGCAAAATATCATACAAATTATATTTTTAGGGTGCAGAGTGCCAACAAATTTAAATAGAGGTGAAAAATGTTGATATTTTATAATTTTAGGGTGCAAAATGCCAACATTCTATATTTTAAGGGTGCAAAATCTATATTGCCAATGTGCAAAGTGAAAAAAATTGGACATAACTATTCTACCCTACTATCAATGAATTTTCTCACTAAAACACACACTAGGGTGCAAAGTGTCAAATAAATTGTATTTTCAAGATGCAAAGTGCTAAAACTTTTAAACCAAAGTACAACGTGCCAAGACCCTATAATTTCAGGGTGCAAGATGCCAAAAAATATATTTTTTTAAGTCTAAAATTTATTCAATGATATTAATATATTTAATATTTATTAAAAAAATAAAGTTATATATTATTAATAAAATAATTATAATTTTTAAAAACTAAAAACCATCCCCTCCCCTACCCCCACCCCCACCCCACCCCACCCACCCCCTAACCCCCTCTATTAGATAGAACACACATAAAACCTAAAGCCCTCTTCTTTTATAAAGCCTTCGATTCCTTTTTCTAAATCTTCATGGATGCATAAAGAAAATTCTAAAGCCTCCCTTTTTTTAAATCTTTATGGATGAGAGTACTAATTGAGAGTACTAATAAAAACCCTCCTCTTATTAACCAAAACACTCCAACCAATACAAGAGATGATGGAGGTGTTGGTTCTTCGGCCCTAACAATGATGGCTATGGGGATATAAATAGTTCGGACCAAGGTGAGGATGAGTATATGTTTGATTATTATTCTTTAATTTTTACTAATTTTCTCTTTACGACATGTGAATTGTCACATTCAAGAAAAAGAAAGCAAGTTCGTCAAGCTGAATAGGAGTTGAGGGTTATTGATAACCGCAAAGCGACATATGAAAATCTTAAGCGGAAAATGAAGCCCAATCATATACGTGTAACGGTCCATCTAAGACAACCCGATGGCAAACATCACCTTATTAAGTTTGATATCAAGAACGATCAGGGCCGGCCATGAGTATAAGCACCGATAGCCGAGGGTCTCCAAAAAAAATACTAATATATAGTAGGTAGAAAAAAATTAACTTCTATTAGTAATATTATTTATCAATTCTTACAAGCAAAGTTCACTTGGCCTAATGGTTGTAACAACACTTTGTCATCCATGAGGTTCTATGTTCGAAACCCAGGTTCTATGTTCGAAACCCACTGGAGGAGAAGTAAGTAGTTTTGTTTTATATATTCTTATGTTTTGTTTTGCATATTCTTATATCCTGTGCAACTCTAATTCAGTTATTGTCAATGCATAAACATGGTCATATGAATGAACATATAAAAAAAAAATTAGTTTTAATTTTGGTACTTTTTATATCATTATTTTCTTTATAAAATTGAATTTATGTTGTAAAGTGTTCACGATCTTCTTATCAATTATTCAATCTTTTGAACCATTTGTTGAATAATACTTTAAAAAATTGCTAGTATATCCTTTTACCATGTTATTAGATAAAATTATAAACTTATTATAATATAAGTTAGTTTTGGACTTTTTGTCATTTTATTTGAACATCTGAAATATATCAACTTGCTACCAAATTATTAATTGAATTGCATTTTAAACATCCGTATGGAGTGTTATGAATATGTGCTGCTAATTATATATAAAAAAAAATTATACTTACTTGCTAGTGTATTTTTTTTTTATGGATATATTGTATCACTTTACCTTAAATTAGTTTTAGCCCCCCCCCTCCCCCAACAACAAAATACGCTAGCTCGGTCCATGGTTATGCAAGTGTAATTTGTGATTTTACTCCAAAAATTTATAGGAGAGTAATATTTAAATAATATTAGTTAGGTGCTTATGTCTCAGCCACTGATATAATCAATTTCTTATTAAGTAAAACTATAAAACTATATCTCGTGTTATCGATGTTTTTTACAAAGCGAGATTATATTTGATTTATTAATTGAATTGTTTATTATTTTTCTAATTAATAGTTTTGTTTGCATTGCTTTAAAAAGTTTGTATTTGTTATTAACATAATTTTGTTGTACGTGAAAATTTGAGGGCCACAATTTAAAATTTGGCTCAGGGCCAACCCTGGCTTAAATCGAAGCCAACTATTAGATATGAAGAGGATGAAGGGGATTTTGTTCTTCTTCATGATGAGATAAAAAAATGTCTAGAAGTGTCAAGTATATTAATTAATCTCCTCGTTAATGTATTTGGGTAGTATAGAGTAATGGATAGTAGAGTACTATGATGACTATAACTATTAGCAGTTGCTTGAATATGTTGATAACTATGTCTTCTCATGGTGGATGTCAACAATTTGCGTTATAGTACTATTCTTTACATTATTTTTCTTTAATTTTTAATTCTTTAACTTTTACAAATTTTTTACATTTCCTCTCATCTCCTAGGATGAGACAATTATCTTTCATGGCCTTAAATGGAAGTCGCATTCACAAAATATGAGTTAGTTGATTATGACGCCTGAAGATTATTACGTTCAGTGGAATCCCGTTTCATGGAAGTTTGTTCCAATTCCAAATATTAGCTAGTCACCAAATATGAGTCATATGAGTTTGCCTAAAGTTGAATCGTCACTTTCAAGAAAGGTATCTCAGTTTTTTCAATTTGATAAATTATAATTTTCATGTACATATATTACATATTAGAAATTAAAGATTTAGGTTAAACGAAGTAGCATTATAATAATGCAACAAACTTAAATAATTTTCAAATGAGGTATTGCACTATTTATATAACCACATTCACAGACGGTGAAAATCAACTTGATCTAATGGCTAAAATTAATGCTCTAGAGACTTTTCCTAATATACCTATGTAGAATGTTTTACTCCATACTCTGGAACCATGTATAAGATAAAAGAATGTCCTAGATATCTTCATGCATAATTTATTGGGACTGAATTGATCAAATATTATTGAGGCAAATATTAACCTTAATGCATCATGTATTGGTTCAGATGTGTTAAACACATACTCGGAGCTCGACATTAAACTAGATTTATCCTATCAAATTAACTTTTTTATTAACGATACACATTCTATTGAAATCTTCCTTGTGTATTTTATGTAAACTCTGTTGAACCAGTTTATGTAAAAGTGATTATTTCATATTATTGCGGCTATAATTGGACACTTCCATCATGCTATGAGCGGACAATTTCGAAGAAATGGTAGTGCTTGGCAAATGGGCGGGTCGGGCCGGGTCAAAACGGGTCGGGTCATTAATGGTCTGTGTTAGCGGGCTGGAAATGGGTCGGGTCACAAACGGGTCGGGTCTAGGTCGGCCCTTTAATCCTTATCCTTTTTTTTTCTTTCAAAAATCCACAAAAAAATGTTGTAACATGGGTTGAAAAATGAGAGTAATTGATGCCAAGATTTGAAAGAATAAAGTTAACATGCAAATTATGAAACATTAATTATATGATTTGAAAATATAATTTTATTCTCTTATATCTAAGAAATATAAAGGAATAGAAATATAAAAAATATATTGCGTAAAAATAAATAAAAACACCCTTTCGAAAGTCGATACTAATATTTTATTAGTCAAAAGTGGCCATGAAATTGGTATAGAAAAGACCAACGATTTTAAGATATTTTAATAATTTAATTTTTTTTCTTCGAAATAATGGGTTAATAATTACAAAATAATAAAAGTTGGGTCTAGGCCTTCAATTTTATGAAAGCAAACAAGATATAATATGATTTTCTTTTTGGAATTAAAGATAGTAATAAAGTTGCTTTTAAATTTGGCCCAATACTTTATTTTCTTTTGTTTTTACAAGACCCATTAACAGACCACTAGGAGACCCATTAAAGACCCATTAATTATAAAGCTGACCCAAGACCAATCCAACCCAACAAACATAAAAATTAATGGGTTGGGCCTGGACGGGCCTGGATGGGTCACGGGCCGGCCCGCGGGTCCAGACCCATTTTGCCATGTGTCAAACTATAAAGATTATACCAATTTATGTAAAAGTGATTATTTCATATTATTGGTGTCAAACTATAAAGATTATATGCTAATTGAAAGTACAAGTGTTTTTTTATTTATTGAATATATTTTGGAATTTTTTTTTATGATACTGTAGTTTAGCAATAATACATTAAATTTAGCAGTTAATGTAACTTAAATTCAACGAGTTTGAGTCAAACTATAATTTTTAATATTAATTTATTACAAAGGAGACTCAGAACTACATACACCGTGTCGATTTTTTTGGTAGCGGACTGAACTTTTTGGTAATAGGACCGAAAAGCTTGGTTTAGCATACCGTACAAATTTTGAAATTACCGCCACTTCGTATACCGAAAATTGGTCCGGTTGCACACCCCTAAGATAGTAGCGAGAACATGAATATTCTACTTTCACATTTTATATATTTATTTATTCTGCCAAGTAAAAAGTTATATTTGTTAATGTACATTAGTTTTATAACTATATTCAATGTACTTAAATTATCAATATCTATATATATATACACACACATGATACTTGTAATATTTATTTTTATGAAGAGAAAGTTTTAAAATAAAATGTTATAAAAAAATATTATGATTGAATCTAAAAAAGATAATTTGTCATTTTATTCATCAATTACTAATATGTTAGTAAATACTTAAAAAAACTTACAATTTTAAAAGTAAGAAAATAATTTTAAAATAATACATTGTTTTTTGTAAAAGAGGACCCCAATTTTAAATTTCACCTAGAGCCTTAATATGTCGGGCCGGCGCCGTGTAGACATTTGGGGCATGTTTTTCTCACATTTCTGAAAGCCGATCGAGATTTATAAATAAATATGTATGTTTGATGCTGTTATGTGCATCACAACATCAATTTGTAGACATTTGGAGCATGTTTTTCTCACTAAGGCGGGGCGGAGGAGCAAAAACCATTGGAGACGGTGCGGGGCTGCGGGGCGGGAGCTCGGATGAGAGTTGGTTTGACTGCCCTAACGATGGCGGAATATTTCCGAGATGTTAATGAACAAGACGACATGACCTTACCTTAGCTGGATCTCGCTGGTGCCACCTGGTCCTGGTTAGAGACCACTGTGTTCGCGCCTACTCTTATTGTCGAAAGCAAGGTTTCAAACTATATATTTTGAAGCAAAGAATTTCATTATATCCCTTACTAAGCATTCTATATTAATCTGCTATTTCGTAAGTATAAAATTAAGGGATAAAGTACCAATTCGACTTTTCTTTCAGCTACCAACTTTGGTGGCTTGGAGGCTGGAATGGGCTGGGGCGCGGGCTCGGGGCGGAATGCTACAGGGAACGGGGCAGCCGGCTGAAAAGACGCGCTGGAGGTTGAAGAAAACACGTGCCCCTCTTTAAAACAGGTGCCGCCAAGTGGCAGCACCCGATTAGGCCGTTTTTCCTTTTTTTGTTTTCTTTTGTTGTGTATTTATGTGTATTAATTAGTGTATTTATGTATATTATTGTGTATTTAAACCTAATTAATGTTCTTTTTTTATTATTTTCTTTTTCCTTGGTAATTGTTGTGTATTGTTGAATTAAAATTAATGTTGTGTATTAATGTGATATAAAATTAAAATTAATGTTGTGTATTAATGTGATATAGTATGATTAATTATTTAAAGAAATGGGCAAAAAAGAAATGGAATTTTTTTTTCTTTGTAAGAAAATAGCAAAACTATGCTTGTCCGAGTAGGCTTTTCGGGACGACATTCGTGTGCACAGGTCGCGGGCATGCACAAGTCTTGAAGGGCCAAGTAGTAATCCAATCCAAGATTTGCACCCCCCTGCGCGCAAGGAGGAAGCCTTCTAGTGATAATTTCTTAACCCTTATGGTTTAGAAATCATATATAAACCCAAGTTTTTCTTATCACACTTCCAAGGTGGGATTAGTCTATTTCTTTCCAATTTTTTCCATTACATATGTGAACTTTGAGATTTAATTTCTCATTCACTCGTACTCTAATTTGGACGTACCATATACCATTTTAATCTACTCACGGAACATAATATAATTCCGTCAAGACCCGACTCTTTACTCAAAGTGGGTCCCACTTAAAATACATCCAAAATGGTCCATTAACTTACTTTTTCCAACACTATGTTTATGAGGTTTATAAGGAGCTTTAGGACTATTTTTATTTTCTTTTCCTTGATTATGTTGTGTATTGTTGTGTAATTAATGTTGTGTATTGTTGTAATTAATATGTTATTTTAATTAATACTCCGTATTAAAAAAATTAAAACTATAATATTAATAGGTGAGAGTGGACAAAGAAAAAAAATGAAATTAATTCATCCACGGAGCCCGGCCATTGGAGACGACCCGGGGCTCCAGAGCCCAGGACTAGCCCTGCTCCATTGGAGATGGCCTAAGAAATTATATACAATCAATGTTTATCTGAGTCTATGTGAGTACAAATGTTGAAGTATTCGTACATGTTAGATGTTCAAGTATCCTCTACTACACACTTATTTCTCCCACCGCATTTTACTCCTACTTAGTTTAGTTTTAGAAAAATTATTATAAATGTTCGCTACACACGATTATCAAGATATTAAATCATTGGTATTTGTTAAGTTAAAAAAATTTGAACATGTTGACATTAAACTTGGTTTATATTATATTGTGTTTTAAACAAGAAGTATTTCAAAGAAAACTTGTGAATTTAAACCTATAACTATCACTCACTAGCATTTTAATATTTTAGAATCGGAATTTCAATTATATGTCATTTGTCATGTAATTGATTTTTTGTTTTCTACTTTTAGTCCTACTTTGATCCAATGTTTTCAAAACCGGACCGGACAGTGAACCGGTGAGTCAACTGGTTAGTGGTTTTACTGGTCGAACCGGTCGGACCACTGGTCGAACCGGATAACGTAATAATAATGTAATAAATATATTTAATTTTAAAGTATATGTAATATGCATAAAATTTAAACATTATCATACAATTGATTAGAAATATAAAAAAAATTATAATATTCTACAATTAAATCATATAATATTTATCTAACTTATATCATAACGGTAATATGGTACTAATTTATATGCTCATATAAATATAATATGATTATATTTCTTTTTAAAAATTTAAAAGTGTAAGTTAAAAATACAACAAAATAAGATATTCATAAATTTTAAAATATGATTATGTATAAAAGTCTAATATTCAAAGTCAAACTTGCATATCGTATCGATTTGAATCTTTATCCTAAAAATAATATTGAAAAGAATATTTTATAGAATAAATTTTAATAAAAAACTATTATTTGAGTATTAATTTTCATTCATAATGTGTGAAATATTTATTTAAGTTAATTATCTAATTTATAAATAAATTTGGCTACAAGTTTCTATAATTTATAAATTTTAATTTGTACTAAAATTTCAAAAAAGATGGTGTAGCTTAAATGGTAAGGAAGTCATGTTTCATCCTTGAGGTTAAGTGTTCAAATCCCACCTTGTACAAGAATTTCTAATTTATTTTTAATATTAAAAAAATAAAAAAATTAAAAAAAAAAAAGGAAAAAGCAAAACCGGGTTGAACCGGTCCATACCGGTTCGCCGGTTCACCGGTTTTGGACCGGTTCAACCCGGTCCAAACTGGTTTTTGGAGTTGCTGGTTTTAAGGGGTAAACCGGACCGGACCGACCTCCGGTTCGCGGTCGAACCGATCGGACCGGCCGGTCCGGTCCGGTTTTAATAACATTGCTTTGATCAGAAACACGTAATTTCAGCATATCATGTCATATCATGTATATACGAGCCGCATAACCCCTAAATTTAGAGATTGTGGACGAAAATTGCCAGAAAATATTAATATTAATCACGTACATTACATAATACTGAAAGTCTGACTCCTTAACGGAATAAAGCGCCAAGGGACAATTGTTGTAATGTTTATTTTGCAATTTTCCCTTCAAATAACTGTTCACAGGTGCAACAAAGATGAAAAAACCGATTACTTTAGATATGAGAATGACCTTGTGTATTATGGAAATGACTTGTGCTAAAAATGTTTTCTTTTTACTATTAAGTGTTTTGCAGAGATTTTTTTTTTCCAGACTTGAACTTGATATGTAATATGTAGTTGAACAATACTATGATTGTTATGTTTTATCAATGAATCTTATTTGCAGCAATATTTATTCGTGAAATGTCAATTTTTTTTATTTTTTTTTTGGTAATTTTGGAATTAGGTCTATCAATTAAACATTATGAAAGAGATAATATAATTTATTTTTTATTCTTAACCTTTTTTTTTAAAAAAAAATGGAAGAAAGTTATATCATGTAATCTTTCCAAGGCATGAATATTAGTATTTTTATTAAAGTAAATATACATTTTTTATTGAAGTAAATAAACATTAGTCTTGTTCCTATAGCTCGCTGACACTTTAGTCGTTTAAACTTAAAGAGCTGGAATTTACATGTGTCTGTAATTATTCATTTATGGCTATTAAAAAATCCCGAAATTAAGGGGTCATGTGGCTCCCTACACGTGACATGTGACATTTCGGACCAAATATGACAAAAACTTACGGAAAGAAAAAAAGGAAAAATTGCAAATTTGGTACAATAAGTAATATTGATACTACGGAATATATAAATACATATTTAGTACCATAATTTTTATATTGGTTGCAATGGTCATACCGAAAAAAATAATTAGACCAAAATTGATGAAATTGACCACGTGCATCGTACGTGACTATTCTCGTCTTTTGGAGTAAAAATTATAACGTTTCACTCCAAAAAATAAAATAATATCATAATCTTTGATCCAAAAGTGAGGGAAACGTGATTATTTTTCGTCCAAAAGACGAAAGAGCCATCATGTGTGGTGTACGTGGCCAATTCCGACCATTTTCGTCCAATTATTTGATGGTGATATGAACATTGCAATCAAACTTTAAATTGTGCATTTACGTATCCAATGACACCAAAATTACAAAATACCCTATTTTATGATACCAAATATACAATTCCAAAAAAAAAAAAAAAGTACAAGACGTTATCGAAAGCCTGATTATTTATGGGATTAAAATGTCAATGAACTATAGTTATAAGAATTATTCTACCATTTTCCATATTTTAGTGAATCATATTGTCATTAAAATTATATTAAGCCCAACCGTTGGTATATGTTGGTATATGTGTTTGGAATATTTTTTTTCCTAATGGGAAATGTGAGCTTCTATAATAATATATATAACTAAGTGGTAAACATACCAACCATATTATGGATATACACGGTATTAATACTTACCAAATTACATATTTACACATTTATATCACAAGCATCCCCTATTTATTTTTGTTACCTGTTATATGCATCGAATCTAATTATAACGACTCGAGTCAATAATGTCGACTGTGAGATTAAAATAAATTAATATGAATCGAGAAAAAGATTGGTAGGACTAAAAACTAACGAACAAATAAATTAGTATAATTCACTTTATTAATACGCCCTTTTATTAAAACATGGATAATAACATTAACCTTAGTAGCACCACTTGCTATGTCTGTTTATTGAGATATTATGAATAGGTAAAAGGTTTTAATTAATAATTTGAATATTCTATGCATAAATATATAAAAGGTAACCACAATTTATTATTATTGTCTAATTAAGTGATCAGTTTCAGATTCTTTTTTTATTAAAGGTAACAACAAATTTAATAAAACTCACATAGTTATCCCACTTTTCAAAATCATGAGCAAGGCTTATATTATTGGTAGCACCACTTGCTATGTCTGTTTATTGAGATATTACCAATATTTAAAAGGTTTCAATGATTTGAATAATATTCTATGCATAAAAATATAAAAGGTAACCAAAATTTATTATTATTGTCTAAGTGATCAGTTTGAGATTCTTGTTTTATTAAAGGTAACAACAAATTTAATAAACTCACATACAACTTTTTGCTATTATTCCACTTTCCAAAATCATGAGCGAGGCTGAAATTTTATTCGTACAATCTTCACATAATTATGTTGCAAGGGATGGAACTTTGAAAATGAATAAATCTAATTATTTTCCTACAAATTTTACTAGTTACTATACATCTATTACTGATTCATCAACTATGACAATAAAATGATGCATTCTATCAAATATGAGAGCTACAATCATTCCATTTGACAAATTATGGTGAAAATTAGCAAAATCTAAAATAAATTATCTATTTTAGAAATTTAGTGTATTTTTAATTGAACTTGACCGCATCAATTTAGTCATAAAGCAAGCGTATCATTTTGTGAAACTGGCCGATATTGAGAATGGACCTCAATAATAAAAAGAGTCATCTCCTTAGTTAATCTCAAACAAAATTTCATTAATCTATATAATCAAGTGCAAAATAGGAAAAATCTTAAAATTTGAATTCATTTTTCTTTTTATCAACTACACATCTTCCCTCCATTTTCCTATTCATTTCATGCCATTTGTGAAAATATAAATACCTTTATATTTACAATAAATAAATAGATGATAGTATTTTTCAAATTAAAGAAATATCAAACTTTATAGTGTGATTTCTAGCGTGTATTATAATTTTTCAAATTGACCGAGGACCAACATTCTTGACGCTTTACAAGATTTTTCACCGGATCGTGCTACAAATTGAGTATGGGATTGCGCGTCAAAAGAAAACATTAAATTCATCGAATCTTTTTATTTTCCGAATCACTTATATGTCCCTATACTTCTCCATATTTCCTATACTACCCCTATTTAATTACACCAACTATCTTTACAAACACAAGACATCTATATAAAGCAGAAACCCCATACTCTTATGGATGTGTATCTGGCCTAGGTAAATCAAAAAAACAACCACCTAAATATAAAGAATATACATACACAAATGAATAAGATTTAAAGAAATACATATCTTGAAAAATTGATGATAATTTGAAAGGTGTGGGTTTGAATGTGGGTTCCAATTCCATCCTCGATAACATGTCAGAGATTCTGACAGAAGTCTCACTGATCGACGATCCATCCAAAAAAATAAGAAAGTTGGATTCTTATATTTTGTCACTTGAAGAAGAAGTGAGGAAGATCGATGGCTTCAAACGCGAACTTCCTGAATCCATGAACCTCTTATTAAATGGTTGTATCGACATCTTTCCTTTTTTAGGCGACATGATTTTAATTTTTTTTTATAACCTAGGTGTATCGACATGTTTTAATTATTTTTAACAAGACTAATTGTTCTTTTGTTACTTTGGCTTTTTTGTAAAAATTGAGAAGATTCACATATTTTTAGATGTCATAATGTTTTAACTTTTTTTTTGGTTTTCTGTGACGACATTTATTTTTGTAGCAATTGAGAAATTCTTCTTTTCTAGATGACATAATGTTTTAATTTTCTTTTGTTGACGAATTGGTGTTTTAATTTGTAACAATTGAGAAATTCTCAATTTTTAAGAACTACAATATTTTTACTTTTTTTGGTTACAAAACTAGTTGTTTTATGCGACGATTGGTGTTCGGGTAGCAATTGAGAAATTCTACTTTTTTTAGACGACATAATGCTTTAATAAATTTTGTTATTACAATTTTTTTTGTGACAATTTGTGTTGTTTTGGAAATTGAGGTGTTTTTATAACAATTGAGAAAATTCTCGTTTTTTAGATGACATATTGTCTTAATTTTTCTTTTGGTTACAAAACTAGTTGTTTTATGTGACGTTGGGTTCTGTGGCAATTGAGAAATTCTCTCTATTTTAGATGAAATAATATTTTAATTTTTTTTTTTTTATAAAACTAGTTGTTTTATGTGAAGATCGATTTTTTTTAGCAATTGAGAAAGTCTCCTTTTTTAGTCGACATAATGATTTAATGTTTTTTTTACGATATATGTTTTTGTAATAATTGAGATGTTTTTATAACAATTGAGAAAATTCTCATTTGTTCATCATAATGTTTTAAACTTTTTTTTTGTTACAAACAAATTGTTTTCTATGATAATTGAGATCAAGCATCACTTTATTAGAGATCATGTGGAGAAAGGAAATGTCATGATAGAATATGTGTTTACTGAAAATCGGATTGCTGACATCTTCACAAAACCTTTAAGTGAGACAAGGTTTTCAACTCTAAGAGCTGAACTAGGTTTATTGAAATTAGATGCATAAGCTGAGGGGGAACTTATCAGAAGACTAAAGTTCAACAGCTTACTCATCTTATTTATCTTCAAGGATTAACTCTCAACAGACTAGTTAACTTATGAATTCTTAAAGTCAGGGGGAACGTGTAAGAATAGTGGTACTTCTGATTAAAAGATGAAATCTGTTAATGTCAGTTAGTTGAAGTTATGTTTTCAACAGAAGATCAAAGTCTTGAAGAATGAAGATTTATTTATCTAGCTGGATTGACAAACAGCTGAGGAAGGTTATCAGCTATTGGCATTCTCTGATAACAACTGTGTCTTCAGGACATTAGTCCATCAGATAAGTATTTATGTTACTCATCTGATCGCTTATGTAAAAGCTGACTGTTTAAAACGTTTCATTTTATAAAACACGCTTTTACAAGTGACAGAAGGGCGGTACAAATTCCCGCTCCTCATTTAATGCGATTTGAATTTGAAAGGTCGTAACAGACGCCGCACGATCAGCACTGACAAGAAACGGATCTAACGGTTGGCTGGTATCACGGAATCCGAGATACCCAAACTCTATAAATCCCAATCTGATCAGCCGTATAGTTCTTTACGCACCCTAAATATTCAAAAGCACTTGTGAGAAAAATTACTTGAATTTTCTGCAAAATTCTTCCTGTTCTCCTAACTTTCAACAGATTTGCAATGGCCGCTGAAGGTATGTACCTCGTTTATGAATCCTACTACCAATCTGGTACGGATTTGATGAAGGAACTGTTGGAAAAGTTCAAATCTGCACAGTTGGTGAATTTCATGGAGTACCACGAAGGAGTAATCTAGACTGACCAGGTTATGTAGTATTACAAGACGGCATCTGCTGATTACAATTCCATGGAAATCAAAGCGACAGTCGGTGACAAATCTGTGGTCATCATACCTGCTGTTCTTCATGAGACGTTTGGTCTCCCAAACAGAGGAAGACACGATGTTACCGTGCTGACTGAAGATAAGCACCAACAATTCTGGGCGATCTGCGCCAAGGAAGGAGAAATGTTGACTGGCAACATTAGGAAGAAACAGCTGAAGGACGAATATCAGAGGATGGCTGATATGGTCTCTAAGCTGATAGAGAACTGTACCTTTTCTCTAGACGCTGTTACCATGAAGAGGTTCAGCATAATGACTGCTATCTATTATGGGCTCGAAATCAACTGGTCCATCATCATTTGGTACATCTTCGCTGATTTCCTTGAAGTGAAGAAAGGAAAAGGCCCCTACACCAACCACATAATCACAATCAGTTATCTGCTGTCAAAACTGGGTTGTGTTATGTTGAATGGAAAGGAGATTCATAAGTCCAAGGCAATGTCCAAGTACTTTCCTGTTATGAAGAGAAAGGCTGGTGAGCCTGAAGAGGACGAAGATGAGGAACCAAAGAGGCAAAGGAGGTTAGTCAAAACAGCTGACATGGCTGTTGAGACAAGAAAGAAGAAGGCTGCTGATAAGCCTAAGGAGAAGACCTCAAAGAAATTTGAGTCAGTGACTGCTGCTGATCAAGTCACAAAGATCATTGATCAAGTCACTGCTGATGTCAGGATTGCTTCACCTGCATCACCGTCAAGAACTCCATCTGCTGAAAGACCTGTTGAAAATGTCTCCTACAGGACAAGGAGCCAATTAAGGGATACAGCTGCATCAAGGCCCATTCAGGGTCTGTCAAAGAAGTCTGCTAGAAAGAATATGACTTTTATTGAAAAACCTACAGAACTGGAAAATGTGGTTAGAGAAAGCCCTGAAGCTGCTGAAAGGCCAGTTGTAACAGATGAGACTGCTGCTGCCAACAAAGCTGATGAGCAACAGTTAAATCAAGTTACACAAACAGCTGAGGTCGTCAAACCTCAAGATGATCCGGATGTCATGATCATCGAACCTATTGCTGCTGCACCAATTTCATCTGCTGGTCCAGCCCCTGCTCCAGCTGACAAAGGCAAAAAGAAGATAGTGCTTAAGAGAAAGAAAATCTCTAAAGCTGACAAGAAGGCAAGGGAAGCTGCTGAACAAAGGAAGCATGATGAATTGGAGGAGAAAAAGGCTCTTGAGCTAAGTAAGGCTCAAGCTGCTAAGGATGAAGCCAGAAGACAGATGTCTACGGCTGAAAGGGAAGCTGCTGAGGCTGCTGAATTGGCCTTAGTCATTGAGCTTAGCAAAACTGATGCTCATGGACCTGTCCATGGAGGAGGCATCAAAATAAATGAGGCTGCTAATGATGAAGAAAAGCCAAAGAAGCCAAAAATGCCTGCTGCTGAGCCAAAACCCAAAGAAAGGTTTGAAGTTAGAAGAGCTTTTAACATAGTGTATGCTGATAAGGAACTCTTCAAGAAGTTTGAGAAGTCCTTAGCTTACTATGATCAAAAGCTGATGTTGAAGACATTGTTCAATCAAGAGAAACCAAGATACATCAACTGGAGAGACAGCAGATTGAACAAATCCATACTTGAACTTCAAAACTCAAGGGAGTTAGCCGATGAAGAACAATGGGTTCTTAATTGGCTAAGAACAGATTCTATTCAGAAGGCCCTGGATCCCAGTTATGTCAGAGACATAATGCATCAGTATGCAAAGGAGTTTGCACTGGAGGAGGCCAAGAAGATAGACAACTCTCTGCCTGCCAAGAGAAGAAAGTCTGACAATGCTGAAGACAGAGCAGTCAACATTGCTGTTATGACCGCCTTGAAAAGATGGGCAGAAAGGTCAAGATATCAGCAGGGTCACTCAAGTGAGTTGCCCCAACTGCCAAGTATCCAGCATATTATCTTTGGTAAGGAAGTGAAGGAGTACTGTGAGGTGCCCAAGGGGAATAACGCTTTTGTCAACCCCTGGATCATTGTGAGGCAGATTAGACAAACAACTTGCTTCAATGATGATGGCACAATTACTGACCTGTTCTATGATGACGTCACTGATGAACACAAAGCTGCTGACAAAGCTGCTGACAAGTCTGCTGACAAGAACTTAGCCATTGAGTGGAATGCTAAGGCTTCTGAAGATCATCAGGAGACAAAGATGGAAGATGTCCCTGTCCACCAGGCGACTGAAGAAAAGGATGAAGCTGCTGCTTCTGCTTTATCTGGTGATGAACACTCATCACTGATGGAAGCTTTCCAGATGCTGATGGAAGATTCGTTAAAGGAACTGGAAGAGAAGCATCACAAGCAGCTGATAAAGGTCAAAGAGGAGCTGAAGAATGAGCTTAAGACAAAATTGACAGAGTCAAATAAACTTCAGCTGGAAACTGTGCAACAGTCTACTGAAAAGATTATCAAGACTGAAATCACAAGTATCCCTATTCCTCAAGACAACTCTTTGCAGTTAGTGCGCAGCCTAATTGCCATGAACAGAAATGTGGAAGATGTGAAGGGTGATGTAAACCACCTTCATGATGCCCTTCAAAGAGCTGAACACAAGATCGCTGATCTAACTGCAACCTTCGTCAAAGTCAGTGAAGAGGAGAAAGAAATCAACTTAGGGATGTTGCATGAAGTATCAACTGCTGTACAGGCAATCCAAAATGAAATTGCAACTACAAACTCAACATTGACTACTTCAATGACCATACTGACAACATCAGCATAACTCTTGATCACCTTATAGCAAGTCATGATGTAGTGAATCAGAACTTGAAGAATATAGGTGCTTCTATGAAGGTTCCAACAGTTGCACTCAACCCTGCTGCTAAACCTGAAGAAGTCATCAAGTCTGATGATGACAAAAAGGGGGAAGAGAAAAGGGGAGAATCAACCAAGGAAACCTCTACTGAAGCCAACAAGACTGATAAAGCTACTGATTTGACCAAGCCTGCTGAAGAAGAAAGTGGAAAGGTTCAAGGCAAAGACAAGTCTGAAGAAGAGACCAAGGAAGAAGCCAAAACTGATGAAGTAATGGCTGAATCCAAAGACTCTGCTGTTGATCAATCAGAGCCTTTAACTAAGTACAAAAATACAGAATCAGCTAGGAAGGCGATGGAACTTCTAAGAGAGCAGGAACTCAAAGAAAAAATGGAAGCTGCTAAAGAAGTCATCCTTCAAGGAGAAGAAGCTGATGAAGATGAAGATGAAGAAGAAGATGATGAGGAGTCATCTTATGAGTACGAAGAAGTGCTTGAAGAATCTGATGAAGAAGCTGATAGTTAGAACTTGTAAAATCTTTGTAATCAGTTTACTTTATCTATTCTTCAGACATCTCATCTGATGAACTTGTACTTGTAATCATTTTCAAATATAAATAAACAGACAAGTTCAATCCAATATACTTTTTCTATCTCAAGAAACTTTGAGGATTACATTCTTTAGTTTAGGTATTTTAACAGGTACTTGGCTGAAGTTTTGTCATCATCAAAAAGGGGGAAATTGTTGGATAAGGATGAAGATGAAGGCACTGAAGACAATTTGTAAAGGGAGGTTTTGAAGATTTCCAAAACTTCAAAATTGGCTAGGTATGGGTTAACTTAGCTGATGATCCCGTTAAGAAGAAATTTTAACTAAGTAAAAGAAGACATCAGAAGAGTCAAAGTTTCAAGGTCCAAGACTTCTGATCTGCTGACGGAAAGTTATCAGACTGATGAAGATCAGCCGACTCAAATCAGATTTGTTCAAGTTTGAGATCAGCTTAGTTCGCCATCAGACTTGATATTCCAACAACCAAGTGGAAAGGATCATAAAGTCTTCCCAACGGTAATAAATGCCCCTTGGAGTAATAAATGCTGAAGTACAAGGTTATTAAAGACAAATGATTGAAGAAATGCTTCGCATCAGCTGGGTGCATTTAATGCTGCCTGCAGAATAGTACTGTTCACAGTACGGACAGACTGCAAAAGAGCCATTCGCGGATTTTAAGGACCAGTACTCGAGGAATTTGAATCTTGTCTCTCTTCAACGGACATTTTTCAAACCTCAAGTATAAATAGCTGAAAGAGACGAAGAGATTGCAAGCAACACACTTTCTGAGAGAATTTTTGAAGCAGAAATCTTAAGTCTCAAGAACAGCTCTCTCATCAGCTTAGTCATTTGTTGACGAAAAACGAAGTTGAAGAACAAAGCTAAACACATCTTCTGAGTAAATTTATAATACAGAGTGTTGTGAGAAGTAGATATCCATCTAAGTGAGTGATATTACTTCAGAGAGTAGGATTTCTTTGTGATTTTTTACTGCGAACTTACGGCCTGTTCATTTGTTGTAAGGCGTAAGCAGAGTATACTGATTACTGTGTGTTTTTAGTATAACCAAAGATCTTTGTGACTTGGACGAGTGGATTAAAGGATATTCACATCCATATAACCACTATAAAAATTACTTGTGTTTTTACATTGCTTTTAAATCTGCATATTTTCTAGTTGCATAAAACGCATTAAGTTAACTGTTTGAAAAATGATTTAAAAAGAGGTTTTACAAATCTGGGGAAACATTTTTCAAACTACTAAGGATACTTGTGAAAAACACTTTGAAAAATCCGCTGCAAGTACTCTAAGTATTAAAACTGATTTTAACAAAATCAGCTAAGTAATCATCAGACGAGTGCTCAACAAACCTGTTCAAAGATTTGTTCGCGAACAGAACTGTAACTAACTACTCTGATCAGCTTAGTCTGCTCACAGTTAGAGAAAAGTTTTAAAGTTAAAATTGGAAGAAAATTTTAAAGAGGTTTATTCACCCCCCCTCTAAACCTCTTCTGACCACTTGGGACCAACATGGATATATACGGTATTAATACTTACCAAATTACATATTTACACATTTGTATCACAATCATCCCCTATTTATTTTTGTTACCTGTTATATGCATCGAATCTAATTATAACGACTCGAGTCAATAATGTCGACTGTGAGATTAAAATAAATTAATATGAATCGAGAAAAAGATTGGTAGGACTAAAAACTAACGAACAAATAAATTAGTATAATTCACTTTATTAACACGCCCTTTTATTAAAACATGGATAATAACATTAACCTTAGTAGCACCACTTGCTATGTCTGTTTATTGAGATATTATGAATAGGTAAAAGGTTTTAATTAATAATTTGAATATTCTATGCATAAATATATAAAAGGTAACCAAAATTTATTATTATTGTCTAATTAAGTGATCCGTTTCAGATTCTTCTTTTATTAAAGGTAACAACAAATTTAATAATACTCACATAGTTATCCCACTTTTCAAAATCATGAGCAAGGCTTATATTATTGGTAGCACCACTTGCTATGTCTGTTTATTGAGATATTACCAATAGGTAAAAGGTTTCAATGATTTGAATAATATTCTATGCATAAAAATATAAAAGGTAACCAAAATTTATTATTATTGTCTAAGTGATCAGTTTGAGATTCTTGTTTTATTAAAGGTAACAACAAATTTAATAAACTCACATACAACTTTTTGCTATTATTCCACTTTCCAAAATCATGAGCGAGGCTGAAATTTTATTCGTACAATCTTCACATAATTATGTTGCAAGGGATGGAACTTTGAAAATGAATAAATCTAATTATTTTCCTACAAATTTTACTAGTTACTATACATCTATTACTGATTCATCAACTATGACAATAAAATGATGCATTCTATCAAATATGAGAGCTACAATCATTCCATTTGACAAATTATGGTGAAAATTAGCAAAATCTAAAATAAATTATCTATTTTAGAAAATTTAGTGTATTTTTAATTGAACTTGACCGCATCAATTTAGTCATAAAGCAAGCGTATCATTTTGTGAAACTGGCCGATATTGAGAATGGACCTCAATAATAAAAAGAGTCATCTCCTTAGTTAATCTCAAACAAAATTTCATTAATCTATATAATCAAGTGCAAAATAGGAAAAATCTTAAAATTTGAATTCATTTTTCTTTTTATCAACTACACATCTTCCCTCCATTTTCCTATTCATTTCATGCCATTTGTGAAAATATAAATACCTTTATATTTACAATAAATAAACAGATGATAGTAGTTTTCAAATTAAAGAAATATCAAACTTTATAGTGTGATTTCTAGCGTGTATTATAATTTTTCAAATTGACCGAGGACCAACATTCTTGACGCTTTACAAGATTTTTCACCGGATCGTGCTACAAATTGAGTATGGGATTGCGCGTCAAAAGAAAACATTAAATTCATCGAATCTTTTTATTTTCCAAATCACTTATATGTCCCTATACTTCTCCATATTTCCTATACTACCCCTATTTAATTACACCAACTATCTTTACAAACACAAGACATCTATATAAAGCAGAAACCCCATACTCTTATGGATGTGTATCTGGCCTAGGTAAATCAAAAAAACAACCACCTAAATATAAAGAATATACATACACAAATGAATAAGATTTAAAGAAATACATATCTTGAAAAATTGGTGAGAATTTGAAAGGTGTGGGTTTGAATGTGGGTTCCAATTCCATCCTCGATAACATGTCAGAGATTCTGACAGAAGTCTCACTGATCGACGATCCATCCAAAAAAATAAGAAAGTTGGATTCTTATATTTTGTCACTTGAAGAAGAAGTGAGGAAGATCGATGGCTTCAAACGCGAACTTCCTGAATCCATGAACCTCTTATTAAATGGTTGTATCGACATCTTTCCTTTTTTAGGCGACATGATTTTAATTTTTTTTTTATAACCTAGGTGTATCGACATGTTTTAATTATTTTTAACAAGACTAATTGTTCTTTTGTTACTTTGGCTTTTTTGTAAAAATTGAGAAGATTCACATATTTTTAGATGTCATAATGTTTTAACTTTTTTTTTGGTTTTCTGTGACGACATTTATTTTTGTAGCAATTGAGAAATTCTTCTTTTCTAGATGACATAATGTTTTAATTTTCTTTTGTTGACGAATTGGTGTTTTAATTTGTAACAATTGAGAAATTCTCAATTTTTAAGAACGACAATATTTTTACTTTTTTTGGTTACAAAACTAGTTGTTTTATGCGACGATTGGTGTTCAGGTAGCAATTGAGAAATTCTACTTTTTTTAGACGACATAATGCTTTAATAAATTTTGTTATTACAATTTTTTTTGTGACAATTTGTGTTGTTTTGGAAATTGAGGTGTTTTTATAACAATTGAGAAAATTCTCGTTTTTTAGATGACATAATGTCTTAATTTTTCTTTTGGTTACAAAACTAGTTGTTTTATGTGACGTTGGGTTCTGTGGCAATTGAGAAATTCTCTCTATTTTAGATGAAATAATATTTTAAATTTTTTTATAAAACTAGTTGTTTTATGTGAAGATCGATTTTTTTTAGCAATTGAGAAAGTCTCCTTTTTTAGTCGACATAATGTTTTAATGTTTTTTTTTTACGATAGATGTTTTTGTAATAATTGAGATGTTTTTATAACAATTGAGAAAATTCTCATTTGTTCATCATAATGTTTTAAACTTTTTTTTTGTTACAAACAAATTGTTTTCTATGATAATGGGTGCTTTTGTAGCAATTGAGAAATTATTTTAACTTTTTTGTTACAAAACTAATGATTATTTTGGACAATTGGTGTTTTTGTAGCAATTAAAAAACT
Organism: Penstemon barbatus; assembly: GCA_003313485.2. NCBI lineage: Eukaryota > Viridiplantae > Streptophyta > Magnoliopsida > Lamiales > Plantaginaceae > Penstemon > Penstemon barbatus. The sequence goes on from CM064880.1 coordinate 65,511,992, forward strand.
AAAGAAGGAAAGTTTGAGATATAAGAGGAAAGAAGCGGGAACAATTTCAGAAGAATTCGTACTTTTAAAGGGTACCTCAGAGAGAAATGTTGGAGCAAGACGGCCGAATGATTTCAACGAAAATAAGAATTGGATGAATTCTCCTCTCAAACTATGGGGCGCTCCAATTAAGTACCAAAACGACTTTAGTTTTGAGAATCATCATTATGCTATGCACCAAGAACCATTAGTAAGTTCTTTTATCACCCAATTTAACAATTGTTTTACTCCACCATATTATTTTTTGAAAAAGAAAAACTTTCATGGATGTGTTAATAACATTTAACTTCTCAAGAAGACAAATGAGTAGAGGAATCATGGAGCAATTCTAGATTTTCTGAAGATAAAATGCCTATATCAATTCATCAACTCAACTTGAACATAAAATCTATAAGTTGTTTGATGTGCACCTATAATGCAAAAAATATTTTTTGGAATACTGAATTTAAAACATTATATTTCATGGTTTGAAACTTGGTAACATTTAGGATGTCCAATGTACACACATTCTTTAATAGATTCTTAAATTTTTTAAAAGTACATTGATTTAAGAATGTTGTCTTTACGTTTGAAATATATATAACTATGTTCGTAAAACAAAAGATACTCCTTATGTTACATGGCATGGAACTACCCTGCAAAATTGTTAGTGCATAAAATCCCTTTGTAATTTTAAAAACTCAGCACAAAATTTCCAATTTAATCAAAATAAGTTGTTTCAGACCGACTTATTTTAAGAATTAATTTTAAAATATTTCACGTGAAATTGTAGGGATCAACATGAAGTATTTTAAAAATAATTTATTTAAATATGTCGATCCGAAACGACATACTTTTTATAAATTGTGGGATTTCGTGCTGAGTTTTTTAAAGTACAAGAATATTTTATGCAATAAAAGTTTTGCAGGGTAATTTCGTGCAAATTAATTTAACATAACACGAGTGAGTATCTTGTCTTTACTCATTTATATTAGATGTATATATAATTAAAATCGATCTCCGAAACTCTATTTGTTTTACCTTATCTCGCGGACAATTTGTGCCCGTATAAAAATCAAACTTTCAACTATGTTAAATTGCATATAAAAAAAAAATCTTATTTCAAACCGAAATTCACGGTTTCTTCATATTAGAGCGTGCGAGCCACATAAATGGGGATGTTATAACATATTGTGGCTCGTGCGAGTGTGCGAGCCACATATTGTTATAATACATAAAAAAAAAAGAGGAAATTCCAAGTAAAAAATTGATTATTTATTTTTTTAGTTCAAATTTAATATAAGTATGATACATATTGTTCCTCTATAAGTTTGACCACACCCAAAGCTCCATTCTTTAAAATGTTATAAAGTACCAACTTCACAATTTCTACTCAAAAAACTTATTTATTCTTCATTTTTTTTAAATCATGCAATAGTAGGTTGTTGTAGAGTCAAGATTAATCGTAATTAGTTGAAAATATATAATATTTCAGAGGTACTTTCAAGGAGAAGGAAGTGGGAGTGGGAGTGCAATAAGATTTTATGGGCATGGTTTCCACTACATTGGAGGGCATTTATGCCTTATAAAAGAGAGAAAAAGACGACTGTACCACCCGTAGTTCATCATGATGAGCTAACATTATCAATAGTTCCTGTGCAAGTGCAACATATTGATTTGAATGTGAGAGAAGATGATTATCAAATTCAGCACCAAGAACATGAGCTCAAGAAATTTAGGCGATGCTGGACATCAGACTTGCATCAGAAGTTTGTTAATGCACTTGATCAACTTGGAGGAGCACAGTGTATGTATCTATCTATCTATATATCTTTTTTTTCCATTTTCTTTAAATGCATGCATGTTGATCTGATGAAGTTCTGTATTTTGGGTTTTTGGGTAACCACCTTGTTTTTATGGTTTATCGGAATTTATTGGTGTAGAAGCCAAATAGATATATAACGGGTTATGTTGTTCGTGTTTCTGAAAGTAATTTTCATAAATTAAATTGAGATTTTATAAAGTTATTCCAACTTTTTTAGTTTGTTTGTTTGGAATTTCGAGGTAAAGTAAATAGTATATATATGTTTTAGAAATGAGTAAATCTCCTATGGAGATTATGGTAAATAAAAAAAAAGAATACGAAATAGAGATATTATAAAAAAATATGTTATTTTATGTAAAAAGGGTTGTTATGTAAGATATTTAGTATAAGAGATACATTAATTTATGTCGAATCAAAGTAGAGTTTGTTTAGTTTTTTTAGATATATATATATATAAGAGAATGTTTTTTATGATGAAATTATTTTGAAATTCTGAAAATGAAAATTTTATTTATTTGGCTTCAACGAGTATAAAAAAAGCTCTCCATCTATCTTTATATGAGTTGAGGCTTGAAAATAGTTTAATCGAAAGTATAACTATAAAGGACATAAATATACTGGATAAAGCAAATGAGTTTGAAGACAAGTTTAAATCTTGTTTACATAGTAACGATAGCAAATGGGTGGATTGGGCTCGGTTTAGGCTAGTCCTGGCCGTGATGGGTTAGGTCATGTTACATTTGTTGTTGTTCGATCGGGCTAAAATGAGTCTGGTCAAATGCCAGTTGAGTTTTGATTAATTATATATCATACACATTTTCCTTGTGCATATAAACATAATAAAATTTTCTTTTGGAGAAATTTGGGTGAGTTGGAGATTTATTTTTGATTTTGCAGGTGCAACACCAAAGCAGATAAGGCAGCTGATGAAAGTTGATGGCCTCACCAATGATGAAGTTAAAAGCCATTTGCAGGTACCAAACAAAACAATCAAATACCTCAATGCTTTATTTCATATGACACAAAATGCAAAAAACACACCTTGTGCTTTGTCTAAACTGTTAATTTTATTTTTGAAAATACACTTTTTTTCGTTTTTTTACCATCATACCACGCTCAAACGCCATTTAATCATAGATTTCTTGTGAATCGACAACAATGCCCCTTTATACATCAGTCTTAGAAGGTGAGGCCCTCCAGAAGGACTCTGTGAATATTGTTCCTATTCTTGGCGGGGATGAAGGCTGAGGAACGATGGCTGGAAGTAATCCTAATGCTATGATTTCAGACCATGCTATGGGCGCTTCCTCCTTATTAAGTGCTTTTGAAGTAAAGTATCCATCGAAATTCCCATATACCAGCTGAAGACTGAAATAACCACATAAATAGAAAGATTACTATCTATCTTCTTTAATAATAGAGGAACATTACCAATTATTGACTAAATAAGAAGGATATAATTAGTAGTTTACAATGTTTAATACTAACTTAGGTGTGAGAATATAATCATCATCTACCATGTAAATGTATTGTGAATGGTAGGTACAAATGACTTTAACTTTCTAATATTGAGGATTTTCAAGAATAAAAATGACACTAAGTTTTTTTAATTAGAATTAGGCAAAGCACATGAATGATTTTACATTTCATTCTTTCAAATGATCTCTTTTGCTTCAACTCACATCTTAATTGACACAATAAACTTTACATTGTCTGCAGAAATACAGAATTCACATCAAAAAGCTTCCAAGTGCATCTGATGCCGGGCCATTTAATAATTCGGGCTCCCCACAAGGCCCGCCGAATAATGGAGAGGATGCTGAAGGTGATGGCTCATCCACTTGTGGTAACAGCATGGAAAGAGACTCCTAATTACAAAAAGAATTTCAAATAAAACATTGGGTTTTGCCTACTTATTTCATATATATCCATCTGGAGGCAGATTTTAAGACAAGAAGGCTATACCAAACTATTTTTTTTTAAAGATTTTATGCTATGTTGAGCTTATAAGCTTGACACCTTTTAATTTTATTCAGTTATAATAAGCTTCTGCTGAAACTCTATTCTATGATATAAAGCAAGCAACAATTTGACTTTTTGTTTAATAAAGTAAGACATGTTATATTTTTCTAAAGGTTACAGATATAGCTTCTGTTTCCTGAATTGAATTTGCTCTTAAATATATATATATATAAACACCCCCTGCTTGTATTAGCCATTAGGGCTTCGTTTTGTTTCTATGAAATATTGCGTTACCATGTGATTACAAGATGTTATTTGAATATATTGGTTAAATTTAATAGTTGATCATAATGGGATTAATTAATGTTTATTTTTAATAGTTGATAGAGGGTTATTATCAATTTATTAAGTTTATAGGGGTTTTTATTGCCAATCTTTTTAAGTAATTTTTTTTTTTTTTTTGCATTTTAATTAAGAAAAAAAGAAAACATGGTTTATATTTTAGTTCTCATACAAACCAGTATGCGCTGCTCATTTTTAAAAGTTTATAAAGGGATATTGTCAATTTATCATGTTCACAGGGCTTATTTAGTTATGAAAGAATTTCAAATGAAATTTTTTCAAATGGACTTTTAAAAACTTACATGTTGAGTTATGAAAGAATTTCAAATGAAATTTTTACTAATTTTTAATAAGCTAACACATGCATGACCTAGGTAACTAAGTCGCGGAAATATTAAGAATCTGACTTATGAGAGCGCCTATAAAGCGTCTTAAAAATATATTAAAATAATAAAAATATTAAAAATACTAATATTACAAAAGTGTAAACTTAAAAAATTATTATACTTTCTGACTAAATATAGAACTAAAAGTAATTATTTTGAGCAATATATTTTGTTACTTATATACATTTAAAAGTTAAATAGAAATGTTAATTCAATGAAATCTGTTACAAAAATGACTAATATAATTAATAAACAAAATGTTATTTCATTAAGTCCATAAAATATATTTCGGTTTCGCAACGTGTAATTTAAAGCAAAGTAGATCTTTTTTTTTTTTTTTTTTTTTTTAAGTTTAGAACAAGTCATATACATTTTTTATAGAACATTATTTGATTTATAAAATGTTAATGTTTTACCATGATGTATGGAAAATAGTAAATTTTCATTCTCGATATAAGTTCAAATTGCGTGAAAATGAAAAATTTGTAAGTAATTATAATTTCTATCTAGTTAATATTTATTTGTGTAGCTTGCTTTCAATGGGTTAATTGTGGTGCTTTGCATAGTAATATTCAAATAAATAATGTAGTAATATTCCATGTTGTTTTGGTATTACTAATATCTAGTCATGATGTCTGATGTCATCATTTTCCCATTGAGGCCGAACCTAAACACGTGCTCGAGAAGAGAGGAGCCGAGGTGGTCCCCCCCAGACCGCCTGGATCCCACGAGTGAATCGAAAGTTGGATCTACATTGGATTTCACCCGAATCGCCCCATCTATCCTTCTGAGGAGAGGTTTGGTCTCAAACCCCGACTTTCCATACGGCTAGAGGTGTAAACGAGTCGAGTTGTATCGAACGATACATTGTTCAAGCTTGGTTTGAATTTTATCAAACTTGAAATTTTGTGTTTGAGTTCTGTTTGATTTGTTAAAGAACCTAACTCGAGCCGAGTATTGATGGTTTAGAATTTTACATGTGTTTTTTCATATTTTAGCTTATCGATGTCGAGCTCGTGGATTTGAGAGGAAGATTTTTATGTTCAAAGGAGTAAACTTGAAAAGAAAAGGAGGGGCACGTGGTACGTTGGACTAAAAGGGATGTTTGGATTTGTGAAAAAAAGTTGGGCCATTGATTTAATTGCTATTTTGGACTGAATATAAGGAGGAACTTTGTGAGTGAAGTTTTTTCTTTTGTGTTGAAGTTGGGATCATTTAATATTCGGATTGGCATACCTTGATATGAGCAATGTGATAGATGAGGTAAGCCTCGGAATTGTATGTTTAGCACATTGAATGGTATCTGTCCCAAATTTACTCAATTTTGTTTGATTTATGTGATAATTCAATGCTGAATTGAGTGAATTCTAAAAGTATTGTCCCTCTATACCACAAAGTTGCAAGTACATCAAGTCTTAAAGAACAAAAAATATTTTTGTACTTAACACAATAGATAGTAACAAAAGATACCGTTATCTAGAGATGTAAGAACAAAACAACAAATTTCAACTCAAATTGTAAAATGACAACCACCATCAGAAGACATATATAGGTATCAACATAATACATTAATAATGAGATTAATTAATATACTTGACACTTCTAGACATTTCTTCATGTCATCATCATGAAGAATAAGAACAAATTCCCCTTCATCGTCTTCATATCTAATAGTTGGCTTCAATTTAAGTCTCTTAATCAATTCATGGTGCAATTGTTCCAACACTGTTTCAGCCTCGTTCTTGATATCAAACTTAATAATTAAGGTGATGTTTGCCATCGGGTTATTCTAAATGGGCCGTTACACGTATATAATTGGGCTTCATTTTTTGCTTAAGATCTTCTTCTATCGCTTTGCAATTATCAAACCCTCAACTCCCATTCAGCTTGACGAACTGGGTCTCTTTTTCTTGAATGTGACAATTCACCTGTTGTAAAGAGAAAATTAGTAAAATAAAAGAAAGAAATTAAAGAAAAAAAATTAAAGAAAAAAAAATCAAAGAAAAGTATTCAAACATATACTCATCCCCACGTTGGTCCGAACGATCTATATCCCCATAGCCACCATTGTTACTTTGGGTCGAAGAACTAGCACCTACATCATCTCTTGTATTGGTCAGAGTGTTTTGATTAATAAGAGGAGTGTTTTGATTAGTATTCTTATCCATGAAAATTTAAAAAAAAGGAGACTTTAGAGTTTTCTTTATGCATCCATGAAGATTTAGAAAAAGTAATTGGAGGCTTTATAAAAGAAGGGGGCTTTAGGGTTTTATGCGTGTTCTATGTAATGGAGGGGGAAGGGGATTGGGATTGGGGTTGGGTTGGGGTTAGGGGAAGGGATGGTTTTTTATATTTTTTTTGAAAAAAAATTATAATTAGTAAAGTATCTAACAAGAGCAATCCAAATCTAATAGTTACTTCAATTAAGGTCCATGTAAAGTTAAAATATATTTAACTATTGAATCATTAAGTTTACCTTGTGTAATTTTTTAAGTCTGAGAAAACTATTTGAGTTAAAGCATTCATTTCATTATTTCTCACTTATCCCATAAAAGATTCCAGTGAATTAGGCCAAGACTACTACGTTCAAGAATTACAATTATTTGTCCGCATGGGCAGCTCAACTGGTCTCAGATGTGGAATTTGTAACAAAAGACCAATGATCGAACCTCACCAGCGGCAGTGTGGGAGCAACCTCTCAAAAAATGAAGGGGGCTCCTTGTGCGCAGTGAGCACTGGTCCCAACCTCTGTTACCGGTTGAGTCACCATGATTTACCTCCTCTCACAATCCCGTCGGGCAGGGGGTGAGGGGCGCCCGAGGTGAGCGATTTCACCTTTTGGAACAAGAATTACAATTATTTCTTGTTTATTCTAATTGAAAGACTAATTAAATTAAACATAACCAATTAGCTAAACTAAATACACAATTGATAATAATAGAGATACAATCATCTTATTTAATACTCTGAATCAATTTTATAACGCTCTTGATTACAGCATCTAGTTTATTTTTATTTTTATAGGTTAACTATAGCTTAAATACTTTAACAAGAGAAATTACATTTTGAATCTACATATTCTAATTACATAGACTCTACCTAAAATAAAATTTGTCCAATTAATTCATTAAACTTAATTTAACTATATATTCTATTATTCCTTACTCCCCTTCAGCCCACAAGAATTTAGGTACAAATAACTAAGCTATTAGACCTAGTGTTGTTCCTCATGCCACCATCCACCTCCCTTTTCTCGTTTCGCCTGAACTCTCTCAGTCTCTCTACTCTTCTAAAGCTCTAATGTGAGTGTGTGAAAAATAACTATGTATAATCCATTACCTAGGTGTAGTAAGTGATAAAGATTTGTTATTAGTAGGAGGTGGCCAAGACAAAATTGCATAAAACGTTTTAAACTAATCAGTAATTTTGAATTTTCATCCTAAGCTATATCACATTACTAAATTTCGTCCTGTAATTTAATATTTTTTTGCATATCATTCCACCTTTAATTAGGAGACGGAAATTGCGCATGTGTCCGTTAAATTGCCACATGGCTGCTTGAGTGTCATGACATAACAAATTTTAGCATGAACAATTTTACAATATTGCAGAATTTGTCTCAAACTAATTACAAGATTGAACCGTCATTTTTATTAAATTAAAAATTTAATTATGGGACTAAATTCATGCAAAATGATAAATTACGGGACGGAATTCGGAGTAATTAGTTTGGGACAATATTCCAAAAAAATATTAAATTATGGGATAAAATCAAATGAGGTGATGTAGTTCAGAACGAATTCCCAAAATCATTAATTAATATGTGAGGTATTATAAAATTTGGCCGGTGGACTATAAAATACTACGTCGGAATGTTAAAATTTCCGCCTGAGTGTAGGGTGTACATGCTCGTTGAGTATTAGAATTGGGGGAAATAGAGTTTATCTTCCTTTAATTTGTCTAGCAATTCAGTTTCAGTTAAGTTTTCCATGTTCCTACTTCCTAGCTATTTCAAAGTTCAAACAACTAATCCCTCAAAAAAAAAAAAAAAAAAGGGTTCAAACAACTATATATTTTACTCTTCTCTCTTTCTATATATAAGTACGTGTATATGCACAATTATATATAGGCTAGCAATATTGATAATTATCATTATTATTACCCAAATGTGATTTAATTCCTCGGATTTTACATAATTATATATTAACCCCCAAACCTAAATTACATAACTTTTTTAAATCCATGACGAGTTAGATTGACGCTTTAATTATTTTACTTGATCACTTAATTAAGTCCGCTGCATTTCATAAAATCGTTACTTTAGTCTTTCACTATAGTTCGACACTTTATTTTATTTGAAGTTCAATTCGATACCATTTACATATTAATTTTTTTTTCTTATTTAATTTAAAATCAACTAAAATTTGTTTTGCGTTTATTTAAAAATATGGAATATTGCGCCATTTGCTGTGATAATTTATGATCCAGAAGAGAAGAAGTTCAAGGACCGTTAATAGACATTTCATTAGATATGTTGAGAGGTCTTATCTAACATCATTAGGATTGTGGAATCAAAGATATGTTAAGTTTCTTGAATAGGAGCAAGCAAAACAAAAACTTGCCGATGTCATAAACGGAAGATGACATGTACCTAATGCGTTATCCGATATGAAATGTGATCTACAATTTAAAAGACCGAATTTTTTTTTGTCTAAATATAACTGTCAATTTTTTTTCCTAATATATAGATAATTCCGTGGCAATTAATAATAATGATATATATAATCAAGTGAAATAATTGTGTTTATGTCACTAAATATATAACCAGTTCTATATTATGGTATAAATAATCAATAAACATTGAAAAAAATATGAACATAAATTACAAATTTGACCTATACATCCTCATTCTTGTATGATTGAATTAATATCACAAATTTAACTGTTCTGTGTCATTAACTGGTCTGTGGTAGCGGGCCGGAATTGGGTCGGGTCGTAAATGGGTCGGGTTTTTAATGGGTCTGGGTCGACCCTTTAATCCCTATCTCTTTTTTTTCGTTCAAAAATCCACAAAAAATTATTGTAACATGGGTTGAAAAATGTGAGAAATTGATGCCAAGATTTGAAAGAATAAAGTTAACATGCAAATTATGAAACATTAATTATATGATTTGAAAATATAATTTTTATTATCATTTATATCTAAGAAATATAAAGGAATGGAAATATAAAAAATATATTGCGTAAAAATAAATAAAAACACCCTTTTGAAAGTCGATACTAATATTTTATTAGTCAAAAGTGGCCATGAAATTGGTATAGAAAAGACCAACGATTTTAAGATATTTTAATAATTTAATTTTTTTTCTTCGAAATAATGGGTTAGTAATTACATAATAATAAAAGTTGGGTCTAGGCCTTCAATTTTATGATAGCAAACAAGATATAATATGATTTTCTTTTTGAAAATAAAGATAGTAATAAAGTTGTTTTTAAATTGGGCCCAATACTTTATTTTCTTTTGTTTTTACAAGACCCATTAACAGACCCACTAGGAGGCCCATTAAAGACCCATTAATTATAAAGCTGACCCAAGACCAACCCAACCCAACAAACATAAAAATTAATGGGTTGGGTCTGGATGGGTCACGGGTCGGCCCGCAGGTCCAGACCCATCTTGCCATGCCTGAGTGTACGTGGCCAGTTTCGACCATTTTCGTCCAATTATTTGATGGTGATATGAACATTACAATCAAACTTTGAATTATGGTACTAAATTTGCATTTTCGTATCCAATGACACCAAAATTATAAAAATGCCCTATTATATGATACCAAATATACAATTCCAAAAAGAAAAAAAAAATTCAAGACATTATCGAAAGCCTGATTATTTATGGAATTAAAATGTCAATGAACTATATTTACATGAATTATCTACCATTTCCCATATTTATTAGTGAATCATATTGTCATTAAAATTATATTAAGCCCAACCGTTGGTATATGTGTTTGGACTATTTTTTTTCCTAATAGGAAATGTGAGCTTCTATAATAATATAACTAAGTGGAAAGCATACCTACCATATTATTGGATATACACGGTATTAATACTTACCAAATTACATATTTACACGTTTGTATCACAAGCATCCCCTATTTATTTTTGTTACCTGTTATAAATGTTCGAATCTAATTATAATGACTCGAGTCAATAATGTCGACTGTGAGACTAACATAAATTAATATGAATCGAGAAAAAGATTGGTAGGACTAAAAACTAACGAACAAATAAATTAGTATAATTCACTTTATTAACACGCCCTTTTATTAAAACATGGATACTAACATTAACCTTAGTAGCACCACTTGCTATGTCTGTTTATTGAGATATTATCAATAGGTAAAAGGTTTTAATTAATAATTTGAATATTCTATGCATAAATATATAAAAGGTAACCAAAATTTATTATTATTGTCTAAGTGATCAGTTTGAGATTCTTGTTTTATTAAAGGTAACAACAAATTTAATAAAACTCACATAGTTATCCCACTTTTCAAAATCATGAGCAAGGCTTATATTATTGGTAGCACCACTTGCTAAGTCTGTTTATTGAGATATTACAAATAGGTAAAAGGTTTCAATAATTTGAATAATATTCTATGCATAAAAATATAAAAGGTAACCAAAATTTATTATTATTGTCTAAGTGATCAGTTTGAGATTCTTGTTTTATTAAAGGTAACAACAAATTTAATAAACTCACATACAACTTTTTGCTATTATTCCACTTTCCAAAATCATGACCAAGGCTGAAATTTTATTGGTATAATCTTCACATAATTATGTTGCAAGGGATGGAACTTTGAAAATGAATAAATCTAATTATTTTCCTACAAATTTAACTAGTTACTATACATCTATTACTGATTCATCAACTATGACAATAAAATGATGCATTCTATCAAATATGAGAGCTACAATCATTCCATTTGACAAATTATGGTGAAAATTAGCAAAATCTAAAATAAATTATCTATTTTAGAAAATTTAGTGTATTTTTAATTGAACTTGACCGCATCAATTTAGTCATAAAGCAAGCGAATCATTTTGTGAAACTGGCCGATATTGAGAATGGACCTCAATAATAAAAAGAGTCATCTCCTTAGTCAATCTCAAACAAAATTTCATTAATCTATATAATCAAGTGCAAAATAGGTAAAATCTTAAAATTTGAATTCATTTTTTCTTTTTATCAACTACACATCTTCCCTCCATTTTCCTATTCATTTCATGCCATTTGTGAAAATATAAATACCTTTATATTTACAATAAATAAATAGATGATAGTATTTTTCAAATTAAAGAAATATCAAACTTTATAGTGTGATTTCTAGCGTGTATTATAATTTTTCAAATTGACTGAGGACTAACATTCTTGATGCTTATGGGATTGCGCGTCAAAAGAAAACATTAAATTCATCGAATCTTTTTATTTTCCGAATCACTTATATGTCCCTATACTTCTCCATATTTCCTATACTACCCCTATTTAATTACACCAACTATCTTTACAAACACAAGACATCTATATAAAGCAGAAACCCCACACTCTTATAGATGTGTATCTGGCCTAGGTAAATCAAAAAAACAACCACCTAAATATAAAGAATATACATACACAAATAAATAAGATTTAAAGAAATACATATCTTGAAAAATGGGTGAGAATTTGAAAGTTGTGGGTTTGAATGTGGGTTCCAATTCCGTCCTCGATAACATGTCAGAGATTCTGACAGAAGTCTCACTGATCGACGATCCATCCAAAAAAATAAGAAAGTTGGATTCTTATATTTTGTCACTTGAAGAAGAAGTGAGGAAGATCGATGGCTTCAAACGTGAACTTCCTGAATCCATGAACCTCTTATTAAATGGTTGTATCGACATCTCTCCTTTTTTAGGCGACATGATTTTAATTATTTTTTTTGATAACCCAGGTGTATCGACATGTTTTAATTATTTTTAACAAGACTAATTGTTCTTTTGTTACTATGGCTTTTTTGTAAAAATTGAGAAGATTCACATATTTTTAGATGTCATAATGTTTTAACTTTTTTTTTGGTTTTCTGTGAAGACATTTATTTTTGTAGCAATTGAGAAATTCTTCTTTTCTAGATGACATAATGTTTTAATTTTCTTTTGTTGACGAATTGGTGTTTTAATTTGTAACAATTGAGAAATTCTCAATTTTTAAAACGACAATATATTTACTTTTTTTGGTTACAAAACTAGTTGTTTTATGCGACGATTGGTGTTCGGGTAGCAATTGAGAAATTCTACTTTTTTTAGACGACATAATGCTTTAATAAATTTTGTTATTACAATTTTTTTTGTGACAATTGGTGTTGTTTTGGAAATTGAGGTGTTTTTATAACAATTGAGAAAATTCTCGCTTTTTAGATGACATAATGTTTTAATTTTTCTTTTGGTTACAAAACTAGTTATTTTATGTGACGTTGGGTTCTGTGGCAATTGAGAAATTCTCCCTATTTTAGATTAAATAATATTTTAATTTTTTTTTTACAAAACTAGTTGTTTTATGTGAAGATCGATTTTTTTAGCAATTGAGAAATTCTCCTTTTTTAGTCGACATAATGTTTTAATGTTTTTTTACAATAGATGTTTTTGTAGTAATTGAGATGTTTTTATATCAATTGAGAAAATTCTCATTTGTTAGAGGTCATAATGTTTTAATTTTTTGTTACAAAACAAATTGTTTTCTATGATAATTGGTGCTTTTGTAGCAATTGAGAAATTATTTTAACTTTTTTGTTACAAAACTAATGATTTTTTTGGACAATTGGTGTTATTGTAGCAATAAAAAAACTAAAGAAGGAAAGTTTGAAATATAAGAGGAAAGAAGCGGGAACAATTTCAGAAGAATTCGTACTTTTAAAGGGTACCTCTGAGAGAAATGTTGGAGCAAAACGGCCGAATGATTTCAACGAAAATAAGAAGAATTGGATGAATTCTCCTCTCAAACTATGGGACGCTCCAATTAAGTACCAACACGACTTTAGTTTTGAGAATCATCATTATGCTATGCACCAAGAACCATTAGTAAGTTCTTTTATCACCCAATTTAACAATTGTTTTACCATATTTTTTTTTTTGAAAAAGAAAATCTTTCATGGATGTGTTAATAACATTTAACTTCGAAAGAAGACAAATGAGTAGATGAATCATGGAGCAATTCTAGATTTTCTGAAGATAAAATGACTATATCAATTCATCAACTCGACTTGAACCATAAAATCTATAAGTTGTTTGATGTGCACCTATAATACAAAAAATATTTTTTGGAATACTGAATTTAAAACATTATATTTAGGATGTCCAATGTACACACATTCTTTAATAGATTCTTAAATTTTTTAAAAGTAAATGTTGTCTTTACGTTTGAAATATATATAACTATGTTCGGAAAACAAAAGATACTCCATATGTTACATGCATGGAACTACCCTGCAAAATTGTTAGTGCATAAAATCACTTTGTAATTTTAAAAACTCAGCACAAAATTTCCAACTTGATCAAAATAAATTGTTTCAGACCGACTTACTTTAAGAACTAATTTTAAAATATTTTACGTGAAATTGTAGGGATCAACATGAAGTATTTTAAAAATAATTTATTTAAATATGTCGATCCGAAACGACATACTTTTTATAAATTAGGGGATTTCGTGCTGAGTTTTTTAAAGTACAAGAATAATTTTTGCAATAAAAGTTTTGCAGGGTAATTTCGTGTAAATTAATTTAACATAACACGAGTGAGTATCTTGCCATTACTCCAATTATATTAGATGTAGAGTCAAGATTAATCTTAATTAGTTGAAAATATATAATATTTCAGAGATACTTTCAAGGAGAAGGAAGTGGGAGTGGGAGTGCAATAAGATTTTATGGGCATGGTTTCCACAATAGTAGAGGGGCATTTATGCCTTATAAAAGAGAGAAAAAGACGATCACTGTACCACATGTAGTTCATCATCATCATGATGAGCTAACATCATCAATTGTTCCTGTGCAAGTGCAACATATTGATTTGAATGTGAGAGAAGATGATTATCAAATGCAGCACCAAGAACATGAGCTCAAGAAATTTAGGCGATGCTGGACATCAGACTTGCATCAGAAATTTGTTAATGCACTTGATCAACTTGGAGGAGCACAGTGTATGTATCTATCTATCTTTCTATCTTTTTTCCATTTTCTTTAAATGCATGTTGATCTGATGAAGTTCTGTATTTTGGGTAACCACCTTGTTTTTATGGTTTATCGGAATTTATTGGTGTAGAAGCCAAATAGATTACGGGTTATGTTGTTCTCGTGTTTCTGAAAGTAATTTTCGTAAATTAAATTGAGATTTTATTAAGTAACGACAACAAATGGGTGCATTGGGCTCGGTTTAGGCTAGGCCGGGCCGGGATGGGTTAGGTCATGTTACATTTGTTGTTGTTCGATCGGGCTAAAATGAGTCTGGTCAAATACCAGTTGAGTTTTGATTAATTATATATCATTCACGTTTTCCTTGTGCATATAAACATAATAAAATTTTCTTTTGGAGAAATTTTGGTGAGTTGGAGATTTATTTTTGATTTTGCAGGTGCCACACCAAAGCAGATAAGGCAGCTGATGAAAGTTGATGGCCTCACCAATGATGAAGTTAAAAGCCATTTGCAGGTACCAAACAAAATAATCAAATACCTCAATGCTTTATTTCATATGACACAAAATGCAAAAAACACACCTTGTGCTTTGTCTAAACTGTTAATTTTATTTTTGAAAATACACTTTTCTTCGTTTTTTTACCATCATACCACACTCAAACGCCATTTAATCATAGATTTCTTGTGAATCGACAACAATGCCCCTTTATACATCAGGCTTAGACTGAAATAACCACATACATAGGAAGTTTACCATCTATCTTCTTTAGGAATAGAGGAACATAACCAATTATTGACTAAATAAGAAGGATATAATTAATAGTTTACAATGTTTAATACTAACTTAGGAGTGAGAATATAATCATATCTACCATGTAAATGTATTGTGAATGGTAGGTACAAATGACTTTAACTTTCTAATATAGAGGATTTTCAAGAATAAAAATGACACTATATAAGTTTTTTAAATTAGAATTAGGCAAAGCACATGAATGATTTTACATTTCATTCTTTCAAATGATCTCTTTTGCTTCAACTCACATCTTAATTGACACAAAAAACTTTACATTGTCTGCAGAAATACAGAATTCACATCAAAAAGCTTCCAAGTGCATCTGATGCCGGGCCATCTAATAATTCGGGCTCCCCACAAGGCCTGCCGAATAATGGAGAGGATGTTGAAGGTGATGGCTCATCCACTGGTGGTAACAGCATGGAAAGAGACTCCTAATTACAAAAAGAATTTCAAATAAAACATTGGGTTTTGCCTACTTATTTCCATATATATCCAATCTGGAGGCAGATTTTAAGACAAGAAGGCTATACCAAACTATTTTTTTTTAAAGATTTTATGCTATGTTGAGCTTATAAGCTTGACACCTTTTAATTTTATTCAGTTATAATAAGCTTCTGCTGAAACTCCATTCTATGATATAAAGTAGGCAACTGTTTGACTTTTTGTTTAATAAAGTAAGACATGATATTGCAACCCAACATAGGTGACAACGAGCGAGGCAGAGATGGAAGAGATCAAAGATGGGTTTGTTTAGAAGGGTTGTTATTTCACTTGGTGTGTGATAGATGTTTGAATATTTTTCTAAAGGTTAAAGATATAGCTTCTGTTTCCTGAATTGAATTTGCTCTTTTATATATACTAGGAAAGTGTACGTGCAACGTACGTGCGTTGCACGTGATTAACTAATTTTCTATGTTAGTTAAATCATACAATCATTTTTCAATATACTATCATAATGGCATATCATATAATTTTTTTGACTAATTCACTTTAATTATTACTATGTTGTTACAAAAAATTATCATAAATACTTTTATATAATCAAAACTTGAAAATAAAAAATGAACTATAACTATTAAGTATTTTTAACTATTATTCTAAAACAACCATTTAAACGAATGAACAATATCTATTATTTTCTTCCTCCATCTCAACCATTTTTCATAGATTTAACCCATTTTTTTTTTTATCGATTTAACCAGTTTTGTCTGTTATACATACTAAATTCATCCATTTTCAATTACATGTCTAATCAATTTTTAATGAATCTAACCCATTTTTACCAACTCTCCCAATTTTGTAGTGTAAACCTGTTTTACACTAAGTATATCCTTTTTTTTTTATTTATTTATTATTTTAACATGTTCTTTCATCGATTTTCTCTATTTTTACTTGAGTTTACCATTTGTTTTTGTGCTATTTCAATTCGTTATTTCATTGATTTCACCTTTTTTTGTGTTTTATCCCGTTCTTTAATCGATTCACTCATTCTATCCGCTTTAACCCAATTTTACCTATTATTTTGCTGATGTACACTATTTTCTCGACTATTTCACATTTTTTTTTCAATTTAACTCGTTTTTTGTTCTTGTTCTTTATCAATTTGATCCATTTTTTGTTATCTTGTGTTTAGTCAATGTCATTCATTTTTTACCAGTTTACCCGTGTTTTGTCAATTTACCTCATTTTTTATATCATACCATTTTTTGTTGCTTTAACTCATTTTTATTCGATCTCATAAGTTTTTCAGTTAACTAAATATGATTACTTTAGTTTATTCGTATAGAAGAAATATGATTTCTTTTTAGGTTTTTTAATAATTGATCATTTTTTAAGAATTGTCCAAAGAAACACCGATTGCGGCTGTATTTACACTGAATTTATCATTGTTTTTTGTTATTTAAACCTGTACTTCAACAATTCCACTCGTTTTTGTGTTTTATCAAATTTGTTAATCAATTCACTCATTACTTTTGGTTTAACCCAATCTTAGTCGATTTTACCTAGTTTTTCTTCTATCTAACCTATTTTTCTCTGATATACCAAATTTTCTTTTTATCATATATATATTTTTAGTAGAATCTTACCCGTTTTCACCAATTTTAACCATTCTATGTTTTGACTTATTTTAGCTTAAGGCAATTATAAGTTTTTCAGTTAACTAAATAGTACCCTTTTTTTTTTATTCATATAGCCTGAATGTGACCTTTTGTTTTTTGATTCTTTAATAAGTGATAAATTCTTAAGAATTTTTTAAAGAAATACCACTTGTACCTTTTTTACACTGAGTTTATCATTCCTTTTTTTATTATTTTAGCCCGTTTTTTCACCGATTTCATCTTTTTTTTTTGTGGTTTACCTCATTTCTTAATCAATCCACAATTATCTCAAGTGTAACCAATTTCAGTCGTTTTTCACATTTGTTAATCAATTCACTAAGTTTCTTCGGTTGAACCCAATTTAGTCTGATTTTACTTATTAATTTGCTTATTTAACCTATTTTCTCAAATATTTCACCTTTTTTTTTTGCCAATTAGCTCATTTTTTTTGTTCTTTTATTGATTTTATCTGATTTTTTGTTATCCCGTGTTTAGCCGATTTCATTTATTTATTTTTATCGGTTTTACCTATTATTTTGCTTGTTAACCTTGTTGTTTTATCAATGGCACGATTTTTTTTGTTTTAACCAACTTTTCTTTCTATCTAACCTATTTTCTCATTGATTTTACCATTTTTATCATATACTATTAATCAAAATTTTACATTTTTTGCCGGTTTTAACAATCTCGATGTTTTGAAGTTTTTTTGCTTAAGCCAATTATACATTTTTAGTTCTCTCTAGTGTAACCCAATTTCAGTCGATTTTCACATTTGTTAATCAATTCACTAATTTTCTCTTGTTGAACCCAATTTAGTCTGATTTTACTTATTATTTTGCTTATTAACTTATTTTCTCACATATTTCACTTTTTTTTCTTCCAATTAACTTATATATTTGTTCTTGTTCTTTTATCGATTTGATCCGATTTTTTGTTATCACGTGTTTAGCCAATTTCATTAATTTTTTTGTTGTTTTGACCTATTTTTTTTGCTTGTTAACCTTGTTATTTTATCAATTGGCACAATTTTTTTTTTGTTTTAACCCGCTTTTCTTTCTATCTAACCAATTTTCTCATTGATATTACCATTTTTATCATATATTACTAATAAAAATTTTACATATTTTTCCGGTTTTAACAATTTTTATGTTTTGAAGTTTTTTTGCTTAAGCCAATTCTATATTTTTTAGTTAACTAAATAGTATATTTTTTAATCACGTAAAACGAATTCGACATAGAGGTTCCTTAATGTTTTTTAGGTTCTTCAAATAAGTGATAACTTCTTAAGAACTCTTCAAACAAAGAAATTTTTGAAGAAATACAGAGTTATAGTTTTTTTTTTACCATTAATATTTTAATGAGTTGCAAAACTGTAAAAGATAATTATAAGTTTGTTATATAAGGGACTTCTTGTCTAACTATACTTATGTAATTCTTTTCTTTTAGGATTCTTTTATTTTACAATTTTGCCATAAATTTAAATATCACAATATAATATAATTAAGGGTATATTAGTCTTCACAAAAAATTCAAAAAACTCTATTTTCTGAACTCGTACTTTTATTTGTAATAAATATATATATATATATATATATATATCCCCCCTTGCTTGTATTAGCCATTAGGGCTTTGTTTTGTTTCTATGAAATATTGCGTTACCTTGTGATTACAAGATGTTATTTGGAATATATAGGTTAAATTTAATAGTTGATCATAATGGGATTAATTATTGTCAATTTTTAATAGTTGATAGAGGGTTATTATCAATTTATTAAGTTTATATTGCCAATCTTTTTAAGTAATTTGTTTTTTTGCATTTTAATTAAGAAAAAAAGAAAACATGGTTTATCTTTTATTTCTCATACAAATCAGAGGCGGAACCAGTATGCGCTGCTCATTTTTAAAAGTTTATAAAGGGTTATTGTCGATTTATCAAGTTTACAGGGCTTATTTTTTAATTTTTCACAGTGAAAGTTTATGTTTTTGCATTTTATTCTAAAAAAATAACTTCTTGAAATTTATTCATTTTTCATTTTACCCTACAAATCAGATTAGAGTACAGAACCAGTAAAGGTGCGTGTGGGATCACCAGGCTCCAATTCAAGTTTCTTTAAACCTTCGTGGGAAATTCTATCATGACTCTCAACTCAAATTTGAGTCACCAAATAAATTCAATCTCAACCCTCAAAAAATAAATTAAAATTATCTTGTCCATTAAATGTGTACAAATATGTATCAACCCCATATTTTATATATGACACCTAAAAATTTAATAAACAATAAATTGTACATAAAAATTTTACATTATTACCCTTTTAAAAAGTACTCAATTGACTAAAATATCCCTTTCATTTCAACTCCTACAAATTCTCACAAATCCCTTTTCAAACCCTAACCCATACTACAACCTCCACCACCACCACCACCACCACCACCACCACCACCACCACCACCACCCTCCCTCTCTTCTCCTAGTCCGACGAGGACGGCGACGGCGAAGTGCCGCTTCCATTCTCTTCGCCACCGGTGGCGGCACTCCACTCGCCGTCGTTCTGATAGAGACCAGAACATAGGCGGCACTTCGCCACCGCCGTTCTGGTCACGATCAGAACATAGGCTGCACTAGGCCGCCGTCGATCTGGTTGCGACCAGAACGCTGCCGTCCGACCAGAAGCGTGTGATGCCTATCCAGGAAGAAGAATGCTCCATCTTTTCTTTTTTATTCTTTTTTATTTTTTTTTATTAATTAGATATACAATATTTTGATTAATTATAGAAAATAAGGAATTGCATTGCGTATGTAATGCTGTTCAATTTTTGTAAATGGTATGCTCCTCTAAATTGCAGTTAAGTAAATGAGAAGGGGTTGAGTTCTTCATGTTTGCTCATTAATCTCATTATTAAATACTACATTTTTGTCTATATTTGATGAAAAGTATATTAATTAATTGAAGTCGGAAGCCGTCGCCGGACTGGGATTCCCGACGGCCTAGGAAGTGTGTGAAGTGGCGGGGGAGTTGGGGGTAGATTAGGGTAGGGTAGTTCAGTTTTTTATTTTATATAAAGGGTTAAATTGGACTTTTACAAAAGAAAGAGTAAGGGTATAATTGTTATTTCACATTATTAGTTGGATTGTACATGAGATGGATGAAGTTGTAATTTTAACAAGTGTCAAAATTTGATTGGGTATAAAATGAGTTGTTGGTGACTCTCTCCTAAGGGTGAGTCATGATATACCATCCCAACATTCATTTATAATTCTCCCCACAACTCAAGCTAAGAATCATAACCAAGGTTCCATTTTACTAATACAATCACTTTTACTTTTTAAAATAACACAATAAATTTTTCATAATTATTACAAACAATACAGGGAGAGCAATCTCAAAAAAAAAAAAAAAAAAATGCAAATAATTTGATTTTGATCTTAACTCTTGATCCTTTGTGAGAAGAATCAATTTAAGCTTTTTATTTGAGCCTATCAGGCTATCAGCCCATTTCCTTTCTTATTTTTATTCCAGTGGAACATGTACATATCATTATTATATATAGAAAAACATAATTAATTTTTTATAGTAGGTAGAAATTAACCAAATATTAATCATGGAAATTCTTCAGTAAAAGACCTCAATTCCAAGACAGGAGTAATCTTGTAGCTAGATAAACTCAATATCTCTAAAATGTGCAATCGAACCCGAGACACCTGATATTATCTACAAACACGGAAAACCTATGAAGCTTTCCGAGTTAGTCAATTCCCTTCCAATCAACAAATCAAAATCTCAATGTCTCTTTCGCTTAATTAATGCGGACTCTAATTCATTTTGAATTATTTATATCAGTTAAAAAAATCAAATGAAAACGAGGAAGAGGGCTATTAAGGTTACCCACCACTCCCGACCACACAATGTTCTCATCGGATATTTTAATATGAATCGAGAAAAAGATTGGAAGGACTAAAAACTAACGAACAAATAAATTAGTATAATTCACATTATTAACCCGCCCTTTTATTAAAACATGGATAATAACATTAACCTTAGTAGCACCACTTCTATGTCTGTTTATTGAGATATTACCAATAGGTAAAAGGTTTCAATAATTTGAATATTCTATGCATAAATATATAAAAGGTAACAAAAATTTATTATTATTGTCTAATTAAGTGATCAGTTTGAGATTCTTCTTTTATTAAAGGTAACAACAAATTTAATAAAACTCACATAGTTATCCCACTTTTCAAAATCATGAGCAAGGCTTATATTATTGGTAGCACTACTTGCTATGTCTGTTTATTGAGATATTACCAATAGGTAAAATGTTTCAATAATTGGAATATTCTATGCATAAAAATATAAAAGGTAACCAAAATTTATTATTATTGTCTAAATGATCAGTTTGAGATTCTTGTTTTATTAAAGGTAACAACAAATTTAATAAACTCACATACAACTTTTTGCTATTATTCCACTTTCCAAAATCATGAGCGAGGCTGAAATTTTATTGGTACAATCTTCACATAATTATGTTGCAAGGGATGGAACTTTGAAAATGAATAAATCTAATTATTTTCCTACAAATTTTACTAGTTACTATACATCTATTACTGATTCATCAACTATGACAATAAAATGATGCATTCTATCAAATATGAGAGCTACAATCATTCCATTTGACAAATTATGGTGAAAATTAGCAAAATCTAAAATAAATTATCTATTTTAGAAAATTTAGTGTATTTTTAATTGAACTTGACCGCATCAATATAGTCATAAAGCAAGCGTATCATTTTGTGAAACTGGCCGATATTGAGAATGGACCTCAATAATAAAAAGAGTCATCTCCATAGTTAATCTCAAACAAAATTTCATTAATCTATATAATCAAGTGCAAAATAGGAAAAATCTTAAAATTTGAATTCATTTTTTCTTTTTATCAACTACACATCTTCCCTCCATTTTCCTATTCATTTCATGCCATTTGTGAAAATATAAATACCTTTATATTTACAATAAATAAATAGATGATAGTATTTTTCAAATTAAAGAAATATCAAACTTTATAGTGTGATTTCTAGCGTGTATTATAATTTTTCAAATTGACCGAGGACCAACATTCTTGATACTTTACAAGATTTTTCACCGGATCGTGCTACAAATTGAGTATGGGATTGCGCGTCAAAAGAAAACATTAAATTCATCGAATCTTTTTATTTTCCGAATCACTTATATGTCCCTATACTTCTCCATATTTCCTATACTACCCCTATTTAATTACACCAACTATCTTTACAAACACAAGACATCTATATAAAGCAGAAACCCCACACTCTTATGGATGTGTATCTGGCCTAGGTAAATCAAAAAAACAACCACCTAAATATAAAGAATATACATACACAAATGAATAAGATTTAAAGAAATACATATCTTGAAAAATGGGTGAGAATTTGAAAGGTGTGGGTTTGAATGTGGGTTCCAATTCCTTCCTCGATAACATGTCAGAGATTCTGACAGAAGTCTCACTGATCGACGATCCATCCAAAAAAATAAGAAAGTTGGATTCTTATATTTTGTCACTTGAAGAAGAAGTGAGGAAGATCGATGGCTTCAAACGCGAACTTCCTGAATCCATGAACCTCTTATTAAATGGTTGTATCGACATCTCTCATTTTTTAGGCGACATGATTTTAATTATTTTTTTTTATAACCTAGGTGTATCGACATGTTTTAATTATTTTTAACAAGACTAATTGTTCTTTTGTTACTTTGGCTTTTTTTGTAAAAATTGAGAAGATTCACATATTTTTAGATGTCATAATGTTTTAACTTTTTTTTTGATTTTCTGTGACGACATTTATTTTTGTAGCAATTGAGAAATTCTTCTTTTCTAGATGACATAATGTTTTAATTTTCTTTTGTTGACGAGTTGGTGTTTGAATTTGTAACAATTGAGAAATTCTCAATTTTTAAGACGACAAAATTTTTACTTTTTTTTGTTACAAAACTAGTTGTTTTATGCGACGATTGGTGTTCGGGTAGCAATTGAGAAATTCTACTTTTTTTAGATGACATAATGCTTTAATAAATTTTGTTATTACAATTTTTTTTGTGACAATTGGTGTTGTTTTGGAAATTGAGGTGTTTTTATAACAATTGAGAAAATTCTCGTTTTTTAGATGACATAATGTTTTATTTTTTCTTTTGGTTACAAAACTAGTTGTTTTATGTGACGTTGGGTTCTGTGGAAATTGAGAAATTCTCCCTATTTTAGATGAAATAATATTTTAATTTTTTTTTTATAAAACTAGTTGTTTTATGTGAAGATCGATTTTTTTTAGCAATTGAGAAATTCTCCTTTTTTAGTCGACATAATGTTTTAATGTTTTTTTTTACGATAGATGTTTTTGTAATAATTGAGATGTTTTTATAACAATTGAGAAAATTCTCATTTGTTCATCATAATGTTTTAAACTTTTTTTTTTTTGTTACAAACAAATTGTTTTCTATGATAATTGGTGCTTTTGTAGCAATTGAGAAATTATTTTAACTTTTTTGTTACAAAACTAATGATTTTTTTGGACAATTGGTGTTTTTGTAGCAATTAAAAAACTAAAGAAGGAAAGTTTGAGATATAAGAGGAAAGAAGCGGGAACAATTTCAGAAGAATTCGTACTTTTAAAGGGTACCTCTGAGAGAAATGTTGGAGCAAGACGGCCGAATGATTTCAACGAAAGTAAGAATTGGATGAATTCTCCTCTCAAACTATGGGACGCTCCAATTAAGTACCAAAACGACTTTAGTTTTGAGAATCATCATTATGCTATGCACCAAGAACCATTAGTAAGTTCTTTTATCACCCAATTTAACAATTGTTTTACTCCACCATATTATTTTTTGAAAAAGAAAAACTTTCATGGATGTGTTAATAACATTTAACTTCTCAAGAAGACAAATGAGTAGAGGAATCATGGAGCAATTCTAGATTTTCTGAAGATAAAATGCCTATATCAATTCATCAACTCAACTTGAACATAAAATCTATAAGTTGTTTGATGTGCACCTATAATGCAAAAAATATTTTTTGGAATACTGAATTTAAAACATTATATTTCATGGTTTGAAACTTGGTAACATTTAGGATGTCCAATGTACACACATTCTTTAATAGATTCTTAAATTTTTTAAAAGTACATTGATTTAAGAATGTTGTCTTTACGTTTGAAATATATATAACTATGTTCGTAAAACAAAAGATACTCCCTATGTTACATGGCATGGAACTACCCTGCAAAATTGTTAGTGCATAAAATCC
This sequence comes from Penstemon barbatus, assembly GCA_003313485.2. Classification (NCBI taxonomy): domain Eukaryota; kingdom Viridiplantae; phylum Streptophyta; class Magnoliopsida; order Lamiales; family Plantaginaceae; genus Penstemon; species Penstemon barbatus. Next base: position 65,536,965 of record CM064880.1, read on the forward strand.
CTTTGTAATTTTAAAAACTCAGCACAAAATTTCCAATTTGATCAAAATAAGTTGTTTCAGACCGACTTATTTTAAGAATTAATTTTAAAATATTTCACGTGAAATTGTAGGGATCAACATGAAGTATTTTAAAAATAATTTATTTAAATATGTCGATCCGAAACGACATACTTTTTATAAATTGTGGGATTTCGTGCTGAGTTTTTTAAAGTACAAGAATATTTTATGCAATAAAAGTTTTGCAGGGTAATTTCGTGCAAATTAATTTAACATAACACGAGTGAGTATCTTGTCTTTACTCCAATTATATTAGATGTATATATAATTAAAATCGATCCCCAAAACTCTATTTGTTTTCCCTTATCTCTCGGACAATTTGTGCCCGTATAAAAATCAAACTTTCAACTATGTTAAATTGCATATACAAAAAAAAAATCTTATTTCAAACCGAAATTCACGGTTTCTTCATATTAGAGCGTGCGAGCCACGTAAATGGGGATGTTATAACATATTGTGGCTCGTGCAAGTGTGCGAGCCACATATTGTTATAATACATAAAAAAAAAAAGAGGAAATTCCAAGTAAAAAATTGATTATTTATTTTTTTAGTTCAAATTTAATATAAGTATGATACATATTGTTCCTCTATAAGTTTGACCACACCCAAAGCTCCATTCTTTAAAATGTTATAAAGTACCAACTTCACAATTTCTACTCAAAAAACTTATTTATTCTTCTTTTTTTTTTTAAATAATGCAATAGTAGGTTGTTGTAGAGTCAAGATTAATCGTAATTAGTTGAAAATATATAATATTTCAGAGGTACTTTCAAGGAGAAGGAAGTGGGAGTGGGAGTGCAATAAGATTTTATGGGCATGGTTTCCACAACATTGGAGGGGCATTTATGCCTTATAAAAGAGAGAAAAAGACGACTGTACCACCCGTAGTTCATCATGATGAGCTAACATTATCAATAGTTCCTGTGCAAGTGCAACATATTGATTTGAATGTGAGAGAAGATGATTATCAAATGCAGCACCAAGAACATGAGCTCAAGAAATTTAGGCGATGCTGGACATCAGACTTGCATCAGAAGTTTGTTAATGCACTTGATCAACTTGGAGGAGCACAGTGTATGTATCTATCTATATGTATATCTTTTTTTCCATTTTCTTTAAATGCATGCATGTTGATCTGATGAAGTTCTGTATTTTGGGTTTTTGGGTAACCACCTTGTTATTATAGTTTATCGGAATTTATTGGTGTAGAAGCCAAATAGATATATAACGGGTTATGTTGTTCGTGTTTCTGAAAGTAATTTTCATAAATTAAATCGAGATTTTATAAAGTTATTCCAACTTTTTTAGTTTGTATGTTTGGAATTTCGAGGTAAAGTAAATAGTATATATATGTTTTAGAAATGAGTAAATCTCCTATAGAGATTATGGTAAATAAAAAAAAGAATACGAAATAGAGATATTATAAAAAAAATATGTTATTTTATGTAAAAAGGGTTGTTATGTAAGATATTTAGTATAAGAGATACATTAATTTATGTCGAATCAAAGTAGAGTTTGTTTAGTTTTTTTAGATATATATAAGAGAATGTTTTTTATGATGAAATTATTTTGAAATTCTGAAAATGAAAATTTTATTTATTTGGCTTCAACGAGTATAAAAAATACTCTCCGTCTATCTTTATATGAGTTGAGGCTTGAAAATAGTTTAATCGAAAGTATAACTATAAAGGACATAAATATACTGGATCGAGCAAATGAGTCTGAAGACAAGTTTAAATCTAGTTTACATAGTAACGATAGCAAATGGGTGCATTGGGCTCGGTTTAGGCTAGTCCTGGCCGTGATGGGTTAGGGGCTAAAATGAGTCTGGTCAAATGCCAGTTGAGTTTTGATTAATTATATATCATACACATTTTCCTTGTGCATATAAACATAATAAAATTTTCTTTTGGAGAAATTTGGGTGAGTTGGAGATTTATTTTTGATTTTGCAGGTGCCACACCAAAGCAGATAAGGCAGCTGATGAAAGTTGATGGCCTCACCAATGATGAAGTTTAAAGCCATTTGCAGGTACCAAACAAAACAATCAAATACCTCAATGCTTTATTTCATATGACACGAAATGCAAAAAACACACCTTGTGCTTTGTCTAAACTGTTATTTTTATTTTTTTAAATACATTTTTCTTCGTTTTTTTACCATTATACCACGCTCAAACGCCATTTAATCATAGATTTCTTGTGAATCGACAACAATGCCCCTTTATACATCAGTCTTAGAAGGTGAGGCCCTCCAGAAGGACTCTGTGAATATTGTTCCTATTCTTGGAGGGGATGAAGGCTTAGGAATGATGGCTGGAAGTAATCCTAATGCTATGATTTAAGACCATGATGTGGGCGCTTCCTCCTTATTTAGTGCTTTTGAAGTGAAGTATCCATCGAAATTCCCATATACCAGCTGAAGACTGAAATAACCACATAAATAGAAAGGTTACTATCTATCTTCTTTAGGAATAGAGGAACATTACCAATTATTGACTAAATAAGAAGGATATAATTAGTAGTTTACAATGTTTAATACTAACTTAGGTGTGAGAATATAATCATCATCTACCATGTAAATGTATTGTGAATGGTAGGTACAAATGACTTTAACTTTCTAATATTGAGGATTTTCAAGAATAAAAATGACACTAAGTTTTTTTAATTAGAATTAGGCAAAGCACATGAATGATTTTACATTTCATTCTTTCAAATGATCTCTTTTGCTTCAACTCACATCTTAATTGACACAATAAACTTTACATTGTCTGCAGAAATACAGAATTCACATCAAAAAGCTTCCAAGTGCATCTGATGCCGGGCCATCTAATAATTCGGGCTCCCCACAAGGCCCGCCGAATAATGGAGAGGATGCTGAAGGTGATGGCTCATCCACTGGTGGTAACAGCATGGAAAGAGATTCCTAATTACAAAAAGAATTTCAAATAAAACATTGGATTTTGCCTACTTATTTCATATATATCCATCTGGAGGCAGATTTTAAGACAAGAAGGCTATACCAAACTATTTTTTTTTAAAGATTTTATGCTATGTTGAGCTTATAAGCTTGACACCTTTTAATTTTATTCAGTTATAATAAGCTTCTGCTGAAACTCTATTCAATGATATAAAGCAGGCAACAATTTGACATTTTGATTAATAAAGTAAGACATGTTATTGTTTTTTTAGAAGGGTTGTTATTTCACTTGGTGTGTGATTGATGTTTGAATATTTTTCTAAAGGTTACAGATATAGCTTCTGTTTCCTGAATTGAATTTGCTCTTAAATATATATATATATACCCCCCCTGCTTGTATTAGCCATTAGGGCTTTGTTTTGTTTCTATGAAATATTGCGTTACCATGTGATTACAAGATGTTATTTGAATATATAGGTTAAATTTAATAGTTGATCATAATGGGATTAATTATTGTCAATTTTTAATAGTTGATAGAGAGGGTTATTATCAATTTATTAAGTTTATAGGGGTTTTTATTGCCAATCTTTTTAAGTAAATTTTTTTTTTTTTTGCATTTTAATTAAGAAAAAAAGAAAACATGGTTTATCTTTTAGTTCTCATACAAACCAGTATGCGCTGCTCATTTTTAAAAGTTTATAAAGGGATATTGTCAATTTATCATGTTCACAGGGCTTATTTAGTTATGAAAGAATTTCAAATGAAATTTTTTCGAATGGACTTTTAAAAACTTACATGTTGAGTTATGAAAGAATTTCAAATGAAATTTTTTACTAATTTTTAATAAGCTAACACATGCATGACCTAGGTAACTAAGTCGCGGAGCGGGTGCGAGTGCAGGTGCGCGAGCGCGGGAGCGTGATATATTAAGAATCTGACTTATGAGAGCGCCTATAAAGCGTCTTAAAAATATATTAAAATAATAAAAATATTAAAAATACTAATATTACAAAAGTGTAAACTTAAAAAATGATTATACTTTCTGACTAAATATAGAACTAAAAGTAATTATTTTGAGCAATATATTTTGTTACTTATATACATTTAAAAGTTAAATAGAAATTTTAATTCAATGAAATCTGTTACAAAAATGACAAATATAATTAATAAACAAAATGTTATTTCATTAAGTCCATAAAATATATTTAGGTTTCGCAACGTGTAATTTAAAGCAAAGTAGATCTTCTTTTTTTTTTTTTTTTTTTAAGTTTAGAACAAGTCATATACATTTTTTATAGAACATTATTTGATTTATAAAATGTTAATGTTTTACCATGATGTATGGAAAATAGTAAATTTTCATTCTCGATATAAGTTCAAATTGCGTGAAAATGAAAAATTTGTAAGTAATTATAATTTCTATCTAGTTAATATTTATTTGTGTAGCTTGCTTTCAATAGGTTAATTGTGGTGCTTTGCATAATAATATTCAAATGAATAATATAGTAATATTCCATGTTGCTTTGGTATTACCAATATCTAGTCATGATGTCTGATGTCATCATTTTCCCATTGAGGCCGAACCTAAACACGTGCTCGAGAAGAGAGGAGCCGTGGTGCTCCCCCCCAGACCGCCTGGATCCCACGAGTGAATCGAAAGTTGGATCTACATTGGATTTCACCCGAATCGCCCCATCTATCCTCCTGAGGAGAGGTTTGGTCTCAAACCCCGATTTTCCATACGGCTAGAGGTATAAACGAGTCGAGTTGTATCGAACGATACATTGTTCAAGCTTGGTTTGAATTTTATCAAACTTGAAATTTTGTGTTTGAGTTCTGTTTGATTTGTTAAAGAACCTAACTCGAGCCGAGTATTGAGTGGTTTAGAATTTTACATGTGTTTTTTTATATTTTAGCTTATCGATGTCGAGCTCGAACCGAGCTTCAAAAGTTATCAAACAAGAAATCTTGTTCAACCTTGTTTGATTTGTTAGACGAACAGAGCTCAAACGAGCTCGAGCCGAGTATCGAATAGCTATGTTTGATTTTCAATCCTACTAATACGGCTTTACAGAGAGAGCAAAAAGCTATAAGATATTTCTATGTACAAGTGTCAGCTGTTTATTGGCTAATATGTGGGATGCGCGAATTTTGCTTCACAAGAGCGCGCACTAGCTGAAGATAGTGCATGAATTTTAATTCACAAGAGAGCACACTATCTTCAGTCGGTGCACGATTTTTTCTTCATAAGAGCGCGCACTATCTTCATCCAGAGCACGCACTATCTTCATCCAGTGCGCGAATTATGCATCGAATTTGCTTTTCGCGCTCAGTGCGCGGATTGGGTGCGCGCATGAGCCTCTCCCACGCGAATTTAGTTACCTAGTGCATGACCAGTGGAGATTCATGGATAAAATGGAATAAACGATAAAATAATGTCGGACTATACAACATATGCATATGGCCGTATCCATTTGTTCATGTTCAAAGCAATATTTCAACATCTTCCTATACTACAAAATCATATCTCAACTTCTCAAGTAAATGCACATTCTGTTGGAAAATTCCAATGGTTATGTGGGCTTAATATGTTAATTTAGTGTGTATTGCTATTATAATGTAAAGTCCATAATTATGTGGTCTAATTATGATAACTTTTGGACTATAGGTATTAAGTTTATCATGGAATAAAAGTGTAGATACCAATTTGATATTTTCAATTTGATGAAGGGCCGAATTGAAAATAATGAAACATATACTAACCCTACTAGGTTATTATATATAAGGGGTTATGATCCCCACTTGTACACAACACAATAACAAAATATAGAGTTACATAACTCATATTCTCTGCAATCCCTTTCTGCGTGAGTATTAAGGTTCTAAGGTATGTATCAAGTGGAAGATCATAAAACCCATCATCACTATATCATCAATAACATCAAGATTGCTGGCATGAATCAAGGTAAGTTTCCGCTGCATTAAAGTTTTAGATCTACTTTTAATCTCTTGACAATCGACATGGTTAGGCAATAAGGTTGTTCGGTATTAAATCGAATTAGATCTAATGATCATTATGTTTATGTATTCGATTTAGATCCAACACATTCTTCATCAAATTATAGTTGTAATATAGTTTAAGGGTGTGTTTGCAATCTCTATTAAAAAAGTTGAAATTGGAGATTGTAAGTTAAGTTCAAAATAATCACTTATAAAAATAAGTTGGGAGTGTTTGCAAATTCACTATAAATGAGACTTAAAGCACTTTGAGTAGTGTTTGAGACACAAGATATGTGTTCAACTTATTTTTATGATTTTCTATGAAATGTCTTATTTACCCTCATTAACGTAACAACTTTTGCCTTATTTAAAAATCTTATACGTATATAATTATATGTATTAAAAATTCGATATTTACACTATATCTAGATTATTATTTTGTTATGTGTTTCTAGCACACGTCAAGATTAACAAGAAAACTTGTTAATGTCAATTAAAAAGTTGCTGTTGTACATTAAAAAGAAAAGTGAGAAAGAAGATGTTTTATTTTGTTATAAAATGGCCAGGGCTATTTCAGAATATTGAATAATTTATGAGGACAAATTTGTCTCAAACTTTAGAAATCAGTTTTTATTAATTACGAATGTGCCATCCAACTGGAGAAGTTGCTCAAGCCATGCTTCTAGCTTATGAGGTCAAACCAGCTTATTTTATGAAAAGCTTAAGCAAAAGCTATTTTTGCAAATACCTAATCACGATTTTCGAGGAGAGAAAAGCTCAGAATCTGTTTGGAGTAGAGGTTGCAAACACACCCTAAGTTGAGGCATTAACAATTTGCAGTGCCCCTGAAGCGACCCGTGAATTTGAGAGGAAGATTTTGATGTTCAAAGGAGTAAACTTGAAAAGAAAAGGAGGGGCACGTGGTACGTTGGACTAAAAGGGATGTTTGGATTTGTGAAAAAAAGTTGGGCCATTGATTTAAATTGCTATTTTGGACCGAATATAAGGAGGAACTTTGTGAGTGAAGTTTTTTCTTTTGTGTTGAAGTTGGGATCATTTAATATTCGGATAGGCATACCTTGATATGAGCAATGTGATAGATGAGGTAAGCCTCGGAATTGTATGTTTAGCACATTGAATGGTACCTGTCCCAAATTTACTCAATTTTGTTTGATTTATGTGATAATTCAATGTTGAATTGAGTGAATTCTAAAAGTATTGTCCCTCTATACCACAAAGTTGCAAGTACATCAAGTCTTAAAGAACAAAAAATATTTTTGTACTTAACACAATAAAGTTGCAAGTACATCAAGTCTTAAAGAACAAAAAATATTTTTGTACTTAACACAATAGATAGTAACAAAAGATACTGTTATCTAGAGATGTAAGAACAAAACAACAAATTTCAACTCAAATTGTAAAATGACAACCACCATCAGAAGACATATATAGGTATCAACATAATACATTAATAATGAGATTAATTAATATACTTGACACTTCTAGACATTTCTTCATGTCATCATCATGAAGAATAAGAACAAATTCCCCTTCATCGTCTTCATATCTAATAGTTGGCTTCAATTTAAGTCTCTTAATCAATTCATGGTGCAATTGTTCCAACACTGTTTCAGCCTCGTTCTTGATATCAACCTTAATAATTAAGGTGATGTTTGCCATCGGGTTATTCTAAATGTGCCGTTACACGTATATAATTGGGCTTCATTTTTTGCTTAAGATCTTCTATCGCTTTGCGATTATCAAACCCTCAACTCCCATTCAGCTTGACGAACTGGGTCTCTTTTTCTTGAATGTGATAATTCACCTGTTGTAAAGAGAAAATTAGTAAAATAAAAGAAAGAAATTAAAGAAAAAAAAATCAAAGAAAAGTATTCAAACATATACTCATCCCCACGTTGGTCCAAACGATCTATATCCCCATAGCCACCATTGTTACTTTGGGTCGAAGAACTAGCACCTACATCATCTCTTGTATTGGTCAGAGTGTTTTGATTAATAAGAGGAGTGTTTTGATTAGTATTCTTATCCATGAAAATTTAAAAAAAAGGAGACTTTAGAGTTTTCTTTATGCATCCATGAAGATTTAGAAAAAGTAATTGGAGGCTTTATAAAAGAAGGGGGCTTTAGAGTTTTATGCGTGTTCTATGTAATGGAGGGGGAGGGGGATTGGGGTTGGGTTGGGGTTAGGGGAAGGGATGGTTTTTTATATTTTTTTTGAAAAAAAATTATAATTAGTAAAGTATCTAACAAGAGCAATCCAAATCTAATAGTTACTTCAATTAAGGTCCAGGTAAAGTTAAATATATTTAAATATTGAATCATTAAGTTTACCTTATGTAATTTTTTAAGTCTGAGAAAACTATTTGAGTTAAAGCATTCATTTCATTCTTTCTCACTTATCCCATAAAAGATTCCAGTGAATTAGGCCAAGACTACTACGTTCAAGAATTACAATTATTTGTCCGCATGGACAGCTCAACTGGTCTCAGAGGTGGAATTTGGAACAAGAGACCAATGATCGAACCTCACCAGCGGCAGTGTGGGAGCAACCTCTCAAAAAATGAAGGGGGCTCCTTGTGCGCAGTGAGCACTGGTCCCAGCCTCTGTTACCGGTTGAGTCACCATGATTTACCTCCTCTCACAATCCCGTCGGGCAGGGGGTGAGGGGCGCCCGAGGTGAGCGATTTCACCTTTTGGAACAAGAATTACAATTATTTGTTGTTGATTCTAATTGAAAGACTAATTAAATTAAACATAACCAATTAGCTAAACTAAATACACAATTGATAATAATAGAGACACAATCATCTTATTTAATACACTGAATCAATTTTATAACGCTCTTGATTACAGGATCTAGTTTATTTTTATTTTTATAGGTTAACTATAGCTTAAATACTTTAACAAGAGAAATTACATTTTGAATCTACATATTCTAATTACATAGACTCTACCTAAAATAAAATTTGTCCAATTAATTCATTAAACTTAATTTAACTATATATTTTATTATTCCTTACTCCCCTTCAGCCCACGAGAATTTAGGTACAAATAACTAAGCTATTAGACCTAGTGTTGTTCCTCATGCCACCATCCACCTCCCTTTTCTCGTTTCGCCTGAACTCTCTCAGTCTCTCTACTCTTCTAAAGCTCTAATGTGAGTGTGTGAAAAATAACTAAGTATAATCCATTACCTAGGTGTAGTAAGTGATAAAGATTTGTTATTAGTAGGAGGTGGACAAGACAAAATTGCATAAAACGTTTTAAATTAATCAGTAATTTTGAATTTTCGTCCTAAGCTATATCACATTACTAAATTTCGTCCTGTAATTTAATATTTTTTTGCATATCATTCCACCGTTAATTAGGAGACGGAAATTGCGCATGTGTCCGTTAAATTGCCACATGGCTGCTTGAGTGTCATGACATGACAAATTTTAGCATGAACAATTTTACAATATTGCAGAATTCGTCTCAAACTAATTACAAGATTGAACCGTCATTTTTATTAAATTAAAAATTTAATTATGGGACTAAACTCATGCAAAATAATAAATTATGGAACAGAATTCGGAGTAATTAGTTTGGGACAATATTCCAAAAAAATATTAAATTATGGGATAAAATCAAATAAGGTGATGTAGTTCAGAACGAATTCCCAAAATCACTAATTAATATGTGAGGTATTATAAAATTTGGCCTGTGGACTATTAAAAACTACGTCGGAATGTTAAAATTTCCGGCTGAGTGTAGGGTGTACATGCTCGCTGAGTATTAGAATTGGGGAAAATAGAGTTTATCTTCCATTAATTTGTCTAGCAATTCAGTTTTACTAGAAAAACTTTTCAGTTAAGTTTTCCATGTTCCTATTTCCTAGCTATTTCAAAGTTCAAACAACTAATCCCTCAAAAAAAAAAAAAAAAAAAAAAGGGTTCAAACAACTATATATTTTACTCTTCTCTCTTTCTATATATAAGTACGTGTATATGCACAATTATATATAGGCTAGCAATATTGATAATTATCATTATTATTACCCAAATGTGATTTAATTCCTAGGATTTTACATAATTATATATTAACCCCCAAACCTAAATTACATAACTTTTTTAAATCCATGACGAGTTAGATTGACGCTTTTAATTATTTTACTTGATCACTTAATTAAGTCCGCTACATTTCATAAAATCGTTACTTTAGTCTTTCACTATAGTTTGACACTTTATTTTATTTGAAGTTCAATTCGATACCATTTACATATTAATTTTTTTTTCTTATTTAATTTAAAATCAACTAAAATTTGTTTTGCGTTTATTTAAAAATATGGGATATTGTGCCATTTGCTGTGATAATTTATGATCCAGAAGAGAAGAAGTTCAAGGACCGTTAATAGACATTTCATTAGATATGTTGAGAGGTCTTCTCTAACATCATTAGGATTGTGGAATCAAAGATATGTTAAGTTTCTTGAATAGGAGCAAGCAAAACAAAAACTTGTCGATGTCATAAACGGAAGATGACATGTACCTAATGCGTTATCTGATATGAAATGTGATCTACAATTTAATAGACCGAATTTTTTTTTGTCTAAATATAACTGTCAATTTTTTTTCCTAATATATAGATAATTCCGTGGCAATTAATAATAATGATATATATAATCAAGTGAAATAATTGTGTTTATGTCACTAAATATATAACCAGTTCTATATTATGGTATAAATAATCAATAAACATTGAAAAAAATATGAAATAACTTAAAAAGAGAGTTGGACATACAAATAATTGAGAATAACATAAATTACAAATTTGACCTATACATCCTCATTCATGTATGATTGAATTAATATCACAAATTTAACTGGTCTGTGTCATTAACTGGTCTGTGGTAGCGGGTCGGAATTGGGTCGGGTCGTAAATGGGTCGGGTCTTTAACGGGTCTGGGTCGACCCTTTAATCCCTATCTCTTTTTTTTCCTTCAAAAATCCACAAAAAATTGTTGTAACATGGGTTGAAAAATGAGAGTAATTGATGCCCAAGATTTGAAAGAATAAAGTTAACATGCAAATTATGAAACATTAATTATATGATTTGAAAATATAATTTTTATTATCATTTATATCTAAGAAATATAATGGAATGGAAATATAAAAAATATATTGCGTAAAAATAAATAAAAAAAACCCTTTTGAAAGTCGATACTAATATTTTATTAGTCAAAAGTGGCCATGAAATTGGTATAGAAAAGACCAACGATTTTAAGATATTTTAATAATTTAATTTTTTTTCTTCGAAATAATGGGTTAGTAATTACATAATAATAAAAGTTGGGTCTAGGCCTTCAATTTTTTGATAGCAAACAAGATATAATATGATTTTCTTTTTGAAAATAAAGATAGTAATAAAGTTGCTTTTAAATTGGGCCCAATACTTTATTTTCTTTTGTTTTTACAAGACCCATTAACAGACCCACTAGGAGACCCATTAAAGACCCATTAATTATAAAGCTGACCCAAGACCAACCCAACCCAACAAACATAAAAATTAATGGGTTGGGTCTGGACGGGTCACGGGCCGGCCCGCAGGTCCAGACCCATCTTGCCATGCCTGAGTGTACGTGGCCAATTTCGACCATTTTCGTCCAATTATTTGATGGTGATATGAACATTGCAATCAAACTTTAAATTATGGTACTAAATTTGCATTTTCGTATCCAATGACACAAAAATTATAAAAATGCCCTCTTATATGATACCAAATATACAATTCCAAAAAGAAAAAAAAATTCAAGACATTATCGAAAGCCTGATTATTTAAGGAATTAAAATGTCAATGAACTATAGTTACATGAATTATCTACCATTTCCCATATTTATTAGTGAATCATATTGTCATTAAAATTATATTAAGCCCAACCGTTGGTATATGTGTTTGGACTATTTTTTTCCCTAATAGGAAATGTGAGCTTCTATAATAATATAACTAAGTGGTAAACATACCTACCATATTATTGGATATACACGGTATTAATACTTACCAAATTACATATTTACACGTTTGTATCACAAGCATCCCCTATTTATTTTTGTTATCTGTTATAAATGTTCGAATCTAATTATAATGACTCGAGTCAATAATGTCGACTGTGAGATTAACATAAATTAATATGAATCGAGAAAAAGATTGGCAGGACTAAAAACTAACGAACAAATAAATTAGTATAATTCACTTTATTAACACGCCCTTTTATTAAAACATGGATAATAACATTAACCTTAGTAGCACCACTTGCTATGTCTGTTTATTGAGATATTATCAATAGGTAAAAGGTTTTAATTAATAATTTGAATATTCTATGCATTAATATATAAAAGGTAACCAAAATTTATTATTATTGTCTAAGTGATCAGTTTGAGATTCTTGTTTTATTAAAGGTAACAACAAATTTAATAAAACTCACATAGTTATCCCACTTTTCAAAATCATGAGCAAGGCTTATATTATTGGTAGCACCACTTGCTATGTCTGTTTATTGAGATATTACCAATAGGTAAAAGGTTTCAATAATTTGAATAATATTCTATGCATAAAAATATAAAAGGTAACCAAAATTTATTATTATTGTCTAAGTGATCAGTTTGAGATTCTTGTTTTATTAAAGGTAACAACAAATTTAATAAACTCACATACAACTTTTTGCTATTATTCCACTTTCCAAAATCATGTGCAAGGCTGAAATTTTATTGGTATAATCTTCACATAATTATGTTGCAAGGGATGGAACTTTGAAAATGAATAAATCTAATTATTTTCCTACAAATTTAACTAGTTACTATACATCTATTACTGATTCATCAACTATGACAATAAAATGATGCATTCTATCAAATATGAGAGCTACAATCATTCCATTTGACAAATTATGGTGAAAATTAGCAAAATCTAAAATAAATGATCTATTTTAGAAAATTTAGTGTATTTTTAATTGAACTTGACCGCATCAATTTAGTCATAAAGCAAGCGAATCATTTTGTGAAACTGGCCGATATTGAGAATGGACCTCAATAATAAAAAGAGTCATCTCCTTAGTTAATCTCAAACAAAATTTCATTAATCTATATAATCAAGTGCAAAATAGGAAAAATCTTAAAATTTGAATTCATTTTTTCTTTTTATCAACTACACATCTTCCCTCCATTTTCCTATTCATTTCATGCCATTTGTGAAAATATAAATACCTTTATATTTACAATAAATAAATAGATGATAGTATTTTTCAAATTAAAGAAATATCAAACTTTATAGTGTGATTTCTAGCGTGTATTATAATTTTTCAAATTGACCGAGGACCAACATTCTTGACGCTTATGGGATTGCGCGTCAAAAGAAAACATTAAATTCATCGAATCTTTTTATTTTCCGAATCACTTATATGTCCCTATACTTCTCCATATTTCCTATACTACCCCTATTTAATTACACCAACTATCTTTACAAACACAAGACATTTATATAAAGCAGAAACCCCACACTCTTATGGATGTGTATCTGGCCTAGGTAAATAAAAAAAACAACCACCTAAATATAAAGAATATACATACACAAATAAATAAGATTTAAAGAAATACATATCTTGAAAAATGGGTGAGAATTTGAAAGTTGTGGGTTTGAATGTGGGTTCCAATTCCGTCCTCGATAACATGTCAGAGATTCTGACAGAAGTCTCACTGATCGACGATCCATCCAAAAAAATAAGAAAGTTGGATTCTTATATTTTGTCACTTGAAGAAGAAGTGAGGAAGATCGATGGCTTCAAACGTGAACTTCCTGAATCCATGAACCTCTTATTAAATGGTTGTATCGACATCTCTCCTTTTTTAGGCGACATGATTTTAATTTTTTTTTTTGATAACCTAGGTGTATCGACATGTTTTAATTATTTTTAACAAGACTAATTGTTCTTTTGTTACTATGGCTTTTTTGTAAAAATTGAGAAGATTCACATATTTTTAGATGTCATAATGTTTTAACTTTTTTTTGGTTTTCTGTGACGACATTTATTTTTGTAGCAATTGAGAAATTCTTCTTTTCTAGATGACATAATGTTTTAATTTTCTTTCTTTTGTTGACGAATTGGTGTTTTAATTTGTAACAATTGAGAAATTCTCAATTTTTAAAACGACAATATTTTTACTTTTTTTGGTTACAAAACTAGTTGTTTTATGCGACGATTGGTGTTCGGGTAGCAATTGAGAAATTCTACTTTTTTTAGACGACATAATACTTTAATAAATTTTGTTATTACAAATTTTTTGTAACAATTGGTGTTGTTTTGGAAATTGAGGTGTTTTTATAACAATTGAGAAAATTCTCGCTTTTTAGATGACATAATGTTTTAATTTTTCTTTTGGTTACCAAACTAGTTGTTTTATGTGACATTGGGTTTTGTGGCAATTGAGAAATTCTCCCTATTTTAGATGAAATAATATTTTAATTTTTTTTTTTACAAAACTAGTTGTTTTATGTGAAGTTCGATTTTTTTTAGCAATTGAGAAATTCTCCTTTTTTAGTCGACATAATGTTTTAATGTTTTTTTACAATAGATGTTTTTGTAGTAATTGAGATTTTTTTATATCAATTGAGAAAATTCTCATTTGTTAGAGGTCATAATGTTTTAATTTTTTGTTACAAAATAAATTGTTTTCTATGATATTTGGTGCTTTTGTAGCAATTGAGAAATTCTCCGTTATTTTTACGACATAGTATTTTAACATTTTTGTTACAAAACTAATGATTTTTTTTTACAATTGGTGTTTTTGTAGCAATCAAAAAACTAAAGAAGGAAAGTTTGAAATATAAGAGGAAAGAAGCAGGAACAATTTCAGAAGAATTCGTACTTTTAAAGGGTACCTCTGAGAGAAATGTTGGAGCAAAACGGACGAATGATTTCAACGAAAATAAGAAGAATTGGATGAATTCTCCTCTCAAACTATGGGACGCTCCAATTAAGTACCAAAACGACTTTAGTTTTGAGAATCATCATTATGCTATGCACCAAGAACCATTAGTAAGTTCTTTTATCACCCAATTTAACAATTGTTTACTCCACCATATTTTTTTTTTTTGTAAAAGAAAAACTTTCATGGATGTGTTAATAACATTTAACTTCTCAAGAAGACAAATGAGTAGAGGAATATATCATGGAGCAATTCTAGATTTTCTGAAGATAAAATGCCTATATCAATTCATCAACTCGAGTTGAACCATAAAATCTATAAGTTGTTTGATGTGCACTTATAATACAAAAAGTATTTTTTGGAACACTGAATTTAAAACATTATATTTCATGGTTTTAAACGATGTAACATTTAGGATGTCCAATGTACACACATTCTTTAATAGATTCTTAAATTTTTTAAAAGTACATTGATTTAAGAATGTTGTCTTTACGTTTGAAATATATATAACTATGTTCGGAAAACAAAAGATACTCCCTATGTTACATGCATAGAACAACACTGCGAAATTGTTAGTGCATAAAATCACTTTGTAATTTTAAAAACTCAGCACAAAATTTCCAACTTGAACAAAATAAATTGTTTCAGACCGACTTACTTTAAGAACTAATTTTAAAATATTTTACGTGAAATTGTAGGGATCAACATGAAGTATTTTAAAAATAATTTATTTAAATATGTCGATCCGAAACGACATACTTTCTATAAATTAGGGGATTTCGTGCTGAGTTTTTTAAAGTACAAGAATAATTTATGCAATAAAAGTTTTGCAGGGTAATTTCGTGTAAATTAATTTAACATAATACGAGTGAGTATCTTGCCATTACTCCAATTATATTAGATGTAGAGTCAAAATTAATCTTAATTAGTTGAAAATATATAATATTTCAGAGGTACTTTCAAGGAGAAGGAAGTGGGAGTGGGAGTGCAATAAGATTTTATGGGCATGGTTTCCACAACATTGGAGGGGCGTTTATGCCTTATAAAAGAGAGAAAAAGATGATCACTGTACCACCTGTAGTTCATCATCATCATGATGAGCTAACATTATCAATTGTTCCTGTGCAAGTGCAACATATTGATTTGAATGTGAGAGAAGATGATTATCAAATGCAACACCAAGAACATGAGCTCAAGAAATTTAGGCGATGCTGGACATCAGATTTGCATCAGAAGTTTGTTAATGCACTTGATCAACTTGGAGGAGCACAGTGTATGTATCTATCTATCTATCTATCTTTTTTTCATTTTCTTTAAATGCACGCATGTTGATCTGATGACGAAGTTCTGTATTTTGGGTTTTTGGATAACCACCTTTTTTTTATGGTTTATCGAAATTTATTGGTGTAGAAGCCAAATAGATATATTACGGGTTATGTTGTTCTCGTGTTTCTGAAAGTAATTTTCATAAATTAAATTGAGATTTTATAAAGTTATTCCAACTTTTTTAGTTTGTTTTTTTGGAATTTCAAGGTAAAGTAAATAGTATATATATGTTTTAGAAATGAGTAAATCTTCTATAGAGATTATGGTAAAAAAAAAAAAAAAAAAAGAATACAAAATAGAGATATTATAAAAAAATATGTTATTTTATGTAAAAAAATGTTGTTATGTAAGATATTTAGTATTAGAGATGCATTAATTTATGTCGAATCAAAGTAGAGTTTTTTTAATTTTTTAGATATATATAAGAGAATGTTTTTTATGATGAAATTATTTTGAAATTCTGAAAATGAAAATTTTATTTATTTGGCTTCAACGAGTATAAAAAAAAAACTCTCCGTCTATCTTTATATGAGTTGAGGCTTGAAAATAGTTTAATCGAAAGTATAACTATAAAGGACATAAATCTACTGGATCAAGCAAATGAGTCTGAAGACAAGTTTAAATCTTGTTGACATAGTAACGATAGCAAACGGGTGCATTGGGCTCGGTTTAGGCTAGGCCTGGCCGGGATGGGTTAGGTCATGTTACATTTCTTGTTGTTCGATCGGGCTAAAATGAGTCTGCTCAAATATCAGTTGAGTTTTGATTAATTATATATCATACACATTCTCCTTGTGCATATAAACATAATAAAATTTTCTTTAGGAGAAATTTTGGTGAGTTGGAGATTAATTTTTGATTTTGCAGGTGCCACACCAAAGCAGATAAGGCAGCTGATGAAAGTTGATGGCCTCACCAATGCTGAAGTTAAAAGCCATTTGCAGGTACCAAACAAAACAATCAAATACCTCAATGCTTTATTTCATATGACGCAAAATGCAAAAAATACACCTTGTGCTTTGTCCAAACTGTTAATTTTATTCTTGAAAATACACTACTTTTCTTCGTTTTTTACCATCATACCACACTCAAACGCCTTTTAATCATAGATTTCTTGTGAATCGACAACAATGCCCCTTTATACATCAGTATTAGACTGAAATAACCACATAAATAGAGGAACATTACCAATTATTGACTAAATAAGAAGGATATAATTAATAGTTTACAATGTTTAATACTAACTTAGGTGTGAGAATATAATCATCATCTACCATGTAAATGTATTGTGAATGGTAGGTACAAATGACTTTAACTTTCTAATATAGAGGATTTTCAAGAATAAAAATGACACTATATAAGTTTTTTTAATTAGAATTAGGCAAAGCACATGAATTATTTTACATTTCATTTTTCAAAATGATCTCTTTTTCTTCAACTCACATCTTAATTGACACAAAAAACTTTACATTGTCTGCAGAAATACAGAATTCACATCAAAAAGCTTCCAAGTGCATCTGATGCCGGGCCATTTAATAATTCGGGCTCCCCACAAGGCCCGCCAAATAATGGAGAGGATGCTGAAGGTGATGGCTCATCCACTGATGGTAACAGCATGGAAAGAGACTCCTAATTACAAAAAGAATTTCAAATAAAACATTGGATTTTGCCTACTTATTTCATATATATCCATCTGGAGGCAGATTTTAAGACAAGAAGGCTATACCAAACTATTTATTTTTTTTAAGATTTTATGCTATGTTGAGCTTATAAGCTTGACACCTTTTAATTTTATTCAGTTATATATATATATATATTATATATATATATATATATATATATATATATATATATATATATATATATATATATATATATATATATATATATATATAACCCCCCACCCCCTCTGCTTGTATTAGCCATTAGGGCTTTGTTTTGTTTCTATGAAATATTGCGTTACCTTGTGATTACAAGATGTTATTTGAAATATATAGGTTAAATTTAATAGTTGATCATAATGGGATTAATTATTGTCAATTTTTAATAGTTGATAGAGGGTTATTATCAATTTATTAAGTTTATAGGGGTTTTTATTGCCAATCTTTTTAAGTAAATTTTTTTTTTTTTTGCATTTTAATTAAGAAAAAAAGAAAACATGGTTTATCTTGTAGTTCTCATACAAACCAGTATGCGTTGCTCATTTTTAAAAGTTTATAAAGGGATATTGTCAATTTATCATGTTCACAGCTTATTTAGTTATGAAAGAATTTCAAATGAAATTTTTTCAAATGGACTTTTAAAAACTTACATGTTGAGTTATGAAAGAATTTCAAATGAAATTTTTTACTAATTTTTAATAAGCTAACACATGCATGACCTAGGTAACTAAGTTGCGGAGCGGGTGCGAGTACGTGTGCGCAAGCGCGCGAGCGTGATATATTAAGAATCTGACTTATGAGAGCGCCTATAAAGCGTCTTAAAAATATATTAAAATAATAAAAATATTAAAAATACTAATATTACAAAAGTGTAAACTTAAAAAATTATTATACTTTCTGACTAAATATAGAACTAAAAGTAATTATTTTGAGCAATATATTTTGTTACTTATATACATTTAAAAGTTAAATAGAAATTTTAATTCAATGAAATCTGTTACAAAAATGACAAATATAACTAATAAACAAAATGTGATTTCATTAAGTCCATAAAATATATTTAGGTTTCGCAACGTGTAATTTAAGGAAAGTAGATCTTTTTTTTTTTTTTTTAAGTTTAGAACAAGTCATATACATTTTTTATAGAACATTATTTGATTTATAAAATGTTAATGTTTTACCATGATGTATGGAAAATAGTAAATTTTCATTCTCGATATAAGTTCAAATTGCGTGAAAATGAAAAATTTGTAAGTAATTATAATTTCTATCTAGTTAATATTTATTTGTGTAGCTTGCTTTCAATGGGTTAATTGTGGTGCTTTGCATAGTAATATTCAAATAAATAATGTAGTAATATTCCATTTTGTTTTGGTATTACCAATATCTAGTCATGATGTCTGGTGTCATCATTTTCCCATTGAGGTCGAACTTAAACACGTGCTCGAGAATAGAGGAGCCTTGGTGGTCCCCCCCCCCCAGACCGCCTAGATCCCACGAGTGAATCGAAAGTTGGATCTACATTGGATTTCACCCGAATAGCCCCATCTATCCTCCTGAGGAGAGGTTTGGTCTCAAACCCCGACTTTCCATACGGCTAGAGGTGTAAACGAGTCGAGTTGTATCGAACGATACATTGTTCAAGCTTGGTTTGAATTTTATCAAGCTTGAAATTTTGTGTTTGAGTTCTGTTTGATTTGTTAAAGAACCTAGCTCGAGCCGAGTATTGAGTAGTTTAGAATTTTACATGTGTTTTTTCATATCTTAGCTTATCGATGTTGAGCTCGAACCGAGCTTCAAAAGTTATCAAACAAGAAATCTTGTTCAACCTTGTTTGATTTGTTAGACGAACAGAGCTCAAACGAGCTCGAGCCGAGTATCGAATAGCTATGTTTGATTTTCAATCCTACTAATACGGCTTTACAGAGAGAGCAGAAAGCTATAAGATATTTCTATGTACAAGTGTCAGCTGTTTATTGGCTAATATGTGGGATGCGCGAATTTTGCTTCACAAGAGCGCGCACTAGCTGAAGATAGTGCATGAATTTTGATTCACAAGAGCGCACACTATCTTCAGTCGGTGCACGAATTTTTCTTCATAAGAGCACGCACTATCTTTATCCAGAGCACGCACTATCTTCATCCACTGCACGAATTATGCATCGAATTTGCTTTTCGCGCTCAGTGCGCGGATTGGGTGCGCGCATGAGCCTCTCCCACGCGAATTTAGTTACCTAGTGCATGACCAGTGGAGATTCATGGATAAAATGGAATAAACGATAAAATAATGTCGGACTATACAACATCTTCCTATACTACAAAATCATATCTCAACTTCTCAAGTAAATGCACATTCTTCATCAAATTATAGTTGTAATATAGTTTAAGTTGAGGCATTAACAATTTGCAGTGCCCCTGAAGCGACTCGTGAATTTGAGAGGAAGATTTTGATGTTCAAATGAGTAAACTTAAAAAGAAAAGGAGGGGCACGTGGTATTGGACTAAAAGGGATGTTTGGATTTGTGAAAAAAAGTTGGGCCATTGATTTAAATTGCTATTTTGGACCGAATATAAGGAGGAACTTTGTGAGTGAAGTTTTTTCTTTTTGTTGAAGTTGGGATCATTTAATATTCGGATAGGCATACCTTGATATGAGCAATGTGATAGATGAGGTAAGCCTCGGAATTGTATGTTTAGCACATTGAATGGTACATGTCCCAAATTTACTCAATTTTGTTTGATTTATGTGATAATTCAATGCTGAATTGAGTGAATTCTAAAAGTATTGTCCCTCTATACCACAAAGTTTGCAAGTACATCAAGTCTTAAAGAACAAAAAATATTTTTGTACTTAACACAATAGATAGTAACAAAAGATACCGTTATCTAGAGATGTAAGAACAAAACAACAAATTTCAACTCAAATTGTAAAATAACAACCACCATCAGAAGACATATATAGGTATCAACATAATACATTAATAATGAGATTAATTAATATACTTGACACTTCTAGACATTTCTTCATGTCATCATAAGTCTCTTAATCAATTCATGGTGCAATTGTTCCAACACTGTTTCAGCCTCGTTCTTGATATCAAACTTAATAATTAAGGTGATGTTTGCCATCGGGTTATTCTAAATGGGCCGTTACACGTATATAATTGGGCTTCATTTTTTGCTTAAGATCTTCTTCTATCGCTTTGCGATTATCGAACCCTCAACTCCCATTCAGCTTGACGAACTGGGTCTCTTTTTCTTGAATGTGACAATTCACCTGTTGTAAAGAGAAAATTAGTAAAATAAAAGAAAGAAATTAAAGAAAAAAAATTAAAGAAAAAAAATCAAAGAAAAGTATTCAAACATATACTCATCCCCACGTTGGTCCGAACTAGGGCCGGCCCTGAGTTTTCAGTGGCCCTAAGCCAACTTTGAATTTGTGGCCCTTCATATAAAAAAATCTTGCGATGTAAAATACATTGATAATACGAGACATAATTATATTAAATAAGAATTAATTGCGTTCGCGAATACATATAAATAATTAAACTCTTAATAAAATATTATTACTTAAATATTACTCTCCTAGCATTTTTTTGAAGCAAAATCACTAATTACGCTTGCATAATCAATCTTCCTTACCATATTATTTTCAATCAACATTTTTATTGCTAGTAATAAACGTTCTTCAACTCGTTGTTTTTTTTTTTCTTTTTTCATGCCCAGACATGTGTTTTCTAGGACCCATGGTTAACTTAGCAATCGAATTTCAAAAGCACAATTCACATGCAAATTCTAAAAGTAGCACTTAAGCCCGCCCAACAACATTTAAAGGAAAAAGATCAAGTCCTAACATGAAGACTATAAAGAGTGAAGATTAAGCTTGAAGATGCCTTATGCCCATCTTGTGTTTCAATATTTTTGCAATATGCTTATTTAGATTTATCCTCAATTTTTACAATTTGTTTGCTTAGATTTATTTCTACAATCCACTAATTTTTCTTCTTACTTTTAAGTAGAAGGGCTTCTTTTGCAATTACTTGTTGTCAAATTTTCATATATATTTGTACACGGCAGCTGGCAGCAATATCTTATATTTTCCTAACCTAGTCAATTTAAAATAAAATAGGCCCACTTAACTTTTACTCCTACAAGAAATCCAATCAAGTATAATTACAATTTGGGCCCATATAGCACCTCTTCTTCTTCCTCGATTTTGCCGACCTACAACTCTATTCCTCCATTGATATTCTACGAGCTTTCTTCATAATTCATTAATTATAATTCTTTTTTCACAACATTAATTCGAAAATCAGCCTCTTATACAACATTATTATCCTATTTCTTTATAATTTTTTTTTAAAATATATATATATATATATATATATATATATATATATATATATATATATATATATATATATATATATATATAATAGTAAAAAATTCGGAGGCCCTCCCGGATCGGTGGCCCTAAGCGGCCGCATACGCGGCTTACCCTCAGACCCGGCCATGGTCCGAACGATCTATATCCCCATAGCCACAATTGTTACTTTGGGTCGAAGAACTAGCACCTACATCATCTCTTGTATTGGTCAGAGTGTTTTGATTAATAAGAGGAGTGTTTTGATTAGTATTCTTATCCATGAAAATTTATAAAAAGGAGACTTTAGAGTTTTCTTTATGCATCCATTCTTTATGCATCCATGAAGATTTAGAAAAAGTAATTGGAGGCTTTATAAAAGAAGGGGGCTTTAGGGTTTTATGCGTGTTCTATGTAATGGAGGGGAGGGGTATTGGGGTTGGGGTTAGGGGAAGGGATGGTTTTTTATATTTTTTTTGAAAAAAAAGTATAATTAGTAAAGTATCTAACAAGAGCAATCCAAATCTAATAGTTACTTCAATTAAGGTCCAGGTAAAGTTAAAATATATTTAACTATTGAATCATTAAGTTTACCATATGTAATTTTTTAAGTCTGAGAAAACTATTTGAGTTAAAGCATTCATTTCATTATTTCTCACTTATCCCATACAAGATTCCAGTGAATTAGGCCAAGACTACTACGTTCAAGAATTACAATTATTTGTCCGCATGGGCAGCTCAACTGGTCTCAGATGTGGAATTTGGAACAAGAGACCATTGATCGAACCTCACCAGCGGCAGTGTGGGAGCAACCTCTCAAAAAATGAAGGGGGCTCCTTGTGCGCAATGAGCACTGGTCCCAGCCTCTGTTACTGGTTGAGTCACCATGATTTACCTCATCTCACAATCCCGTCGGGCAGGGGGTGAGGGACGCCCGGGGTGAGCGATTTCACCTTTTGGAACAAGAATTACAATTATTTGTTGTTGATTCTAATTGAAAGACTAATTAAATTAAACATAACCAATTAGCTAAACTAAATACACAATTGATAATAATAGAGATACAATCATCTTATCTAATACTCTGAATCAATTTTATAACGCTCTTGATTACAGCATCTAGTTTATTTTTATTTTTATAGGTTAACTATAGCTTAAATACTTTAACAAGAGAAATTACATTTTGAATCTACATATTCTAATTACATAGACTCTACCTAAAATAAAATTTGTCCAATTAATTCATTAAACTTAATTTAACTATAATTTTATTATTCCTTACTCCCCTTCAGCCCACGAGAATTTAGGTACAAATAACTAAGCTATATATATTACGTCGGAATGTTAAAATTTCCGGCTGAGTGTAGGGTGTACATGCTCGTTGAGTATTAGAATTGGGGGAAATAGAGTTTATCTTCCTTTAATTTGTCTAGCAATTCAGTTTTACTAGAAAAACTTTTCAGTTAAGTTTTCCATGTTCCTACTTCCTAGCTATTTCAAAGTTCAAACAACTAATCCCTCAAAAAAAAAAAAAAGGGTTCAAACAACTATATATTTTACTCTTCTCTCTTTCTATATATAAGTACGTGTATATGCACAATTATATATAGGCTAGCAATATTGATAATTATCATTATTATTACCCAAATGTGATTTAATTCCTAGGATTTTACATAATTATATATTAACCCCCAAACCTAAATTACATAACTTTTTTAAGTCCATGACGAGTTAGATTGACGCTTTTAATTATTCTACTTGATCACTTGATTAAGTCCGCTACATTTCATAAAATCGTTACTTTAGTCTTTCACTATAGTTTGACACTTTATTTTATTTGAAGTTCAATTCGATACCATTTACATATTAATTTTTTTTTCTTATTTAATTTAAAATCAACTAAAATTTGTTTTGCGTTTATTTAAAAATATGGGATATTGCGCCATTTGCTGTGATAATTTATGATCCAGAAGAGAAGAAGTTCAAGGACCGTTAATAGACATTTCATTAGATATGTTGAGAGGTCTTCTCTAACATCATTAGGATTGTGGAATCAAAGATATGTTAAGTTTCTTGAATAGGAGCAAGCAAAACAAAAACTTGCCGATGTCATAAACGGGAGATGACATGTACCTAATGCGTTATCCGATATGAAATGTGATCTACAATTTAATAGATCGAATTTTTTTTTTGTCTAAATATAACTGTCAATTTTTTTTCCTAATATATAGATAATTCCGTGGCAATTAATAATAATGATATATATAATCAAGTGAAATAATTGTGTTTATGTCACTAAATATATAACCAGTTCTATATTATGGTATAAATAATCAATAAACATTGAAAAAAATATGAAATAACTTAGAAAGAGAGTTGGACATACAAATAATCGAGAATAACATAAATTACAAATTTGACATATACATCCTCATTCATGTATGATTGAATTAATATCACAAATTTGAACAACTTTCTTTTTAATTTATATTTTAATTAAAATAAATTCATTTAGAAGTACACTTGAAAAAATGTTTTACAATATACATTTCCAAAAATTAAATAGAAAATTACTTTTACTAGTCGAAAGAAAGGATCATTTCCTTATTCAACGTCTACTTTAAACATGTAAGTAAATATTTGTAGGATCTTATTTTTAATTAGCCCATTGTTTGATAAGTATCAATTAGTTATTATTTAATTAGTATAAGTACAATATTGCAATCAGAATTGGGGGTGGGGGGGGGGGGGGGGCTGCCTTTCTCCATCAAATAACATAACAATCACATCAAGTATATAAAGCATATGCCGATATCCGAGAAACGGTATTCATGTTCTGAGCTCATGGAAAACGCCGAAGAATATTTCGCCGATTGGACCGCAAATGAACATCTCTTAGCGACGGTATATTGGAAGCCGGAGTTAATTCTGCCGCCGGGATCGTCATCACCAGCTTCTTCAGTTAAACAAAGAGTAATCACAGAGAAGATCATTCCTGCTCTTGGGGAAATAGCATTCCTAAATAACAAAACAACTCATCTCCTTCAATTTTGGGCACACAAAGTGTTCGATGGAAGGTCTTACCTCACCAACATAGACCAACCTTTTGTTGTTGGTGGGAAAAGGCACCCACCTGCTGTGACGATGTTGTACACCTATCTGAACCATTATCATAACTTAAAACATCGATATTATGTGGGGGACGAAGATGAAGGCGAGGGAGTAATAAGAGAAGAAGAAATTGGTCCCCCTGGACGCGTCTTCAGAAACGGGCATCCAGAATTCAGCCCTCACCTGAGTTACTATTCTGCCAAAGAGCATCCACTCAGTTTTGATGCTATACGTTGTGGTTTAAAAGCATATATGGCTTTGCCCGTGTTTGATGATATAGATCAGCATTGTTTCGGCGTGTTAGAGTACTTAACTTTTGAAGTCGGCTTTGAGGATTATGAAATTCAAGCACTAGATCAAGGACTAAAGGTTTTCTTTCTTTCTAATTGAGTTTATATATGTTGCTAAGGTTTACCAAAAATTACTTATTAAACATTTTGACGGGTACTTACTTATCACTTTGGTTGCTTGCAGGCAGCAAAGCTGAGATCAACTCACACCAGCTTCTCTGTTCCAATTCGCAATGTATGTTACGAAATTTTAACAAATGCTAGTAAATAAATTGTTGTGACCTTTTCAGAAGATGTCCTTTTTCCATTATTTTTATTCTGAGAAATTATGCATGTTGCTTTAAACTTACCGTTTTGAACGAAAAAAAGAAGAATGATATCTAAAATCTATTGCAATAATCGTGAATATGAGTGAAGTGCTTGAAATTGTTGAAACTTTGTAGCATTCTATCTTGTGGTTGATTGAGTTGCATTAAGTCGAAAATCATTTACATACATATGCATAAAACTGCAATTACTGCCTAAAGAGGTCTTTGCTAATCAATTTTGAGAATTAGAATTTTGGTCAGGGAGTAGCAGGTCAAGAAATCAATGAAATGCTTCATGGAATAATTAAAACTCCCCAAGTAGGTGGGGCACTGGTATGGGTGCCCTGTGGCCAGTGTGCTCCTAGCACCAGTTGCATGAAACTGAAGTCATCTTGTTTCTCTGAGCCGCCCTTTGAGTTTATCAAAGCTAGTAAATTCCATGGAGTACAAATGGGAAAGGGGGTCGCTGGGATAGCATTGGAATCTCAAAACAAGTTGTGCTTCTGCGAAAGTATATGCCATTTTAGCATAGTTGACTATCCTCTGGCTCATTTTGCCCAACGTGCAAGGTTAGATGCTTCATTTGCGGTTTGTTTGCAGAGCTCACACACGGGGAATGGCACATATGTTATAGAGTTCTTTCTCCAGTACCCCGCCGGTAGTAAACACGGATGTCTTACTGTCTTGTTCCTTCTCAAAGAGATGAAGAGAAAACTTAAAAGTTTTAAGGTTGCATCGGGTAGACAACTGGGAGAAGAGTTAGTTGTTAAAGTCATCGACTTTGAGAATTTTAATTTCAAATTTGGCCACCATGATAACACATTTCCACTTAAATTGGAGATTACGCGATATGGCCATGAGATGAAACGTCAATATTTGAGAAATCATCAAGTACAAGTTACATTGGATTCTGTTGAAAATAGGGCGGAGGAAGAACAAGACAATGCTGCTGCTGCATATTTGGAGAAAGGGGCTACAGTCATCAAGGGCATGCCAATATCCGAGAAACAGTATCCTTTTTCTGAACTCATGGAAAACGCCGAAGAATATTTCGCCGATTGGGCAGCTAATGACAATCTCTCTGCGACGGTATACTGGAAGCCGGAGTTAAATTTACTGCCGGAATCGTCATCATCAGCATCTCCAGTTAAACAAAGGGCAATCAGAGAGAAGATCATTCATGCTCTCGGGGAAATATCATCCCAAAATAGCAACACAACTCATCTCCTTCAGTTTTGGGCACACAGAGTGTACGATGGAAGGTCTTACCTCACCATTGTAGACCAACCTTTTGTTGTTGGTGGGAAAAGGCACCTACCTGCTGTGACAATGTTGTACACCTATCTGAAACATAAGCATAGCTTAAAACATCGATATTATGTGGGGGGCGAAGAAGAAGGCGAGGGAGTAATAAGAGAAGAGGAAATTGGTCCCCCTGGACGCGTCTTCAGAAACGGGCATCCAGAATTCAGCCCTCACATGAGTTACTATTCTACCAAAGAGCATCCACTCGGTTTTAATGCTATACGTTGTGGTTTAAAAGCTTATATGGCTTTGCCCGTGTTTGATGATATAGATCAGCATTGTTTCGGCGTGTTAGAGTACTTAACTTTTGAAGTCGGCTTTGAGGATTATGAAATTCAAGCACTAGATCAAGGACTGAAGGTTTTCTTTCTTTCTAATTGAGTTTATATATGTTGCTAAGGTTTACCAAAAATTACTTATTAAACATTTTGACGGATACTTATCATTTTGGTTGCTTGCAGGCAGCAAAGCTGAGATCAACTCACACCAACATGTCTGTTCAAATTCACAATGTATGTTACAAAATTTTAACAAATACTCGAAAATAAATTGTTGTGACCTTTTCAGAAGATGTCCTTTTTCCACGATTTTTATTCTGAGAAATTATGCATGTTGCGTGTGACCAAAAAAAAAAAAAATTAAGCATGTTGCTTTTAACTTACCTTTTTGAACTGAAAAAGAGAAGAATGATACCTAAAATCTATTGCAATAATCGAGCACACTAAAATTATATGAATATGAGTGAAGTGCTTGAAATTGTTGAAACTTTGTTGCGTTTCCTCTTATGGTTGATTGAGTTGCATTTAGTCAAAAAGCATTACATACATATGCATAAAACTGCAATGACTGCCTAAAGTGGTCTTTGCTAATCCATTTCGAAATTAGAATTTTGGTCAGGAAGTAGCAGCTCAAGAAATCAATGAAATGCTTCAAGGAGTGATAAAAAGTCCCCAGGTAGGTGGGGCACTGGTATGGGTGCCCTGTGGCCAATGTGCTCATAGCACCAGCTGCATGAAACTGAAGTCATCTTGCTTCTCTGAGCCGCCCTTTGAGTTTATCAAAGCTAGTAAATTCCATGGAGTACAAATGGGAAAGGGAGTCGCTGGGATAGCATTGGAATCTGAAAACAAGTTGTGCTTCTGCGAAAGTTTATGCCATTTTAGAATAATTGACTATCCTCTGACGCATTTTGCCCAACGTGCAAGGTTAAATGCTTCATTTGCGATTTGTTTGCAGAGCTCACACACAGGGAACATCATATATGTTATAGAGTTCTTTCTCCTGTACCCCACTGGTAGTATACATGGATGTGATACGGTCGTGTTCCTTCTCAAAGAGATGGAGAGAAAACTAAAAAGTTTCAAGGTTGCATCGGGTAGACAACTAGGAGAAGAGTTAGTTGTTAAAGTCATCGACTTTGAGAATTATAATTTCAAATTTGGCCATCATGATAACACATTTCCATTTAAATTGGAGATTACGCGTTATGGCCATGAGATGAAACGTCAAAATTTGAGAAATCATCAAGTACAAGTTACATCAGATTCTAACGAAAATAGGGCGGAGGAAGAACAAGACAATGCTGCTGCATATTCGGAGAAAGGGGTTGCAGCAATGGAGAGTAATAGGGAAGGGAACAAAATGAAATGTGGGATCCTGTATGAGGTTCCCAAGCCACATTCTGGAAAGAAAGTACAAGATGTTACAGAAAATATCATATGTAAGTAAAAAAAACTTCGATCTTTTATATGGTGAATCTCATAGAGTCGATGTAAACTTCTTTCGATTTACTTAACTTTTAATTGTATATTGCAGTCAACAATTCAACATTGAAGAGTGAATTCGTAGCTTGTGGTATCAATAGTTCGCTATCCAGTATGAAATCTGGAAATATGGTGGAGGAAGAGCAAGACAATGGTGACGCATTTTTGGAGAGTGAAAGGGATGGGAACAAAAGGAAATGTGAGATTGAGTGTGAGGTACCCAAGCCACGAATGAAACTCCAAGATGTTTTAGGAAATCTCGGTGGTAAGTATAAAAACTTCAATCTTTTTATATGGTGAACTTCATAGAGTCGATTTAAACTTCTTTCGATTTACTTTACTTTTAAATGTATGTTGCAGTCAACAATTCAACATTGAAAAGCGAATTCAGAGATTGTGATATCAATAGTTTGCCAACCTGTATGAAATCTGAAAGTATTGCGTAGGAAAAGAACAAGACAAGGCTGCAGCAAATTTGGAGAAAGGGGTTGCAGCAATGGAGGAGAGCGGGTTGCAGCAATGGAGGAGAGTAAAAGGGAAGGGAACAAAATGAAATGTGAGATTGGGTATGAGATTCTTAGGCCACATTTTGATGTTTTGAACTTGTGATAATGTGATTATAAAGTACTGTATAAAAACTGGAAATATAGCGTAGGAAGAAGAGACCGTTATCCTTATTTTGCTACACATTCAAAAGAACTTATTTTTCTTCTTCTGTTCCTTTTAAGTTTACTTCTTTTAACATATCCATGAGTCCGCTTCAGGGGCACTGCAAATTGTTATTGCCTTATCTTGCACTATATGACAACTATAATTTGATGAAGAAAGTGTTTTTACTTTAGAGTTTGAGATATGATTTTGTCGATCAGGAAGATATTGAAATATTTGTGTGTGATTGATAATATTGCTTTGAAAGTTAACATATGGACGTGGCCATATGCATGTGTTGTATAGTCCAATATTATTTTGGGTGATTTATGCTCGGACCCCCTAAGGTTTTCCTTAATTACAAAAAGCCCCTATTGGCTCCAAAAATTACATGGAAACCCCTTAAAAAGGGGTATTTTGGTAAATGTTTTCAATAGTTGTTGGAGGTGTCTTTGTAACGGGTGTTTAGTTGAATAGTCTAAACAAGATGATTCTCCTTGTAATTTTTTAAACACCCGAGGGTTTCTTGCAAGCCGACTAAGCTTCAAGTGTCCGATCGTTAATTACCTTACTATTTTGTCATTTATTTGGTTTTATCAATGAATCTTGACATGGCTTTCAAGTGATGGCTTATTTTAATTGAATCAAATTTTCTTTGGCTTTGGATACAAAAAGTAATGATTGGATGACTAAATGTGTACAACTCTGAAAATAAATTTCTTCGCTTGTTAAAAGGTTCCAGTCCAAA
The DNA here is from genome assembly GCA_003313485.2 of Penstemon barbatus. Classification (NCBI taxonomy): domain Eukaryota; kingdom Viridiplantae; phylum Streptophyta; class Magnoliopsida; order Lamiales; family Plantaginaceae; genus Penstemon; species Penstemon barbatus. The sequence continues at coordinate 65,567,442 of CM064880.1, forward strand.
GAATAGAATTACAATGAATTAGAGTAAACTTGCAATTTTACCATACAGAAGCATGCGTTTAATAGTATAGTCCAAAGGATTGTTGTTCTTGACGTACTTAGCTGAACATATCCCCCCACAAACAGTTTTCTCCATTGGACGTCTTCCAACCAGTCTTTGCCAGCAGCGCTTTGTTCATTTTCCTAGCTTGTTTTATGCCCAATCCCCCATGTTTCGTCTTCTTGGTATGTTTGTAATGTTTTTTCTTCCCCATTGGCTTCATACTAGAGCTGCAAGAAGACTATAGACTACAGAATAGTGATCTAATTGGGATGTATGTAATGCCAATTGGCCATTTATTGTGGTACTTTGACAATATATGTTCTTTATTGTGTCACCGTCGATCCTCATCGCTGGAAAATTTTAGTTATCGCCGGAAATCACCAATTTATATCTCCTGTATCTAATGACAATTAAAAATTGGAGATTTCATATTCTTACTCCAAAATTTGCAAGCACAAGTCACGTGATAGGTCTATAACTTCAATTTTTGATTAACAATGGTTAAAACCTTCCCTAAATTTGAAAATACCTATTTTTATTTATAAAGAAATAGATAAGTCAAATTCACAATCACATTTGTCTCAAAATTTCTATATACATCCAAATTTAATTTGAATTGTACTTTGATTGGCTAAATTCATAAAATTTGAATATATAGAGAAAAATTGAGGCCAATGTGATCGTGAATTTTACCAATTTATTTCTTTATAAATAAAAATGCGTATCTTCGATTTCGGGGGGGGGGGGGGGGGTCTTTCGCCTTTTTTTCATCAAAAAATTAAAGATATAGACATATCAAACTAGCAAATTTTGGAGTCAGGATATGAATTCCCCATTTTAAAGTGTCACTCGATATATAATATTTTTTACGAAAGATAAATTATCTAATCAGATATAACATAAGTTGATCATTAAAAAAAAAATATTCCATCGATAATAACCGAAATTAATTGTGATTACAGAATAAATAGCGTATATTATCCATATATCACAATATAGGACAAATTTTTTAAAGAGTAATACATAACAATTTAACGGGGGGAAATTCTTACCCAGATCGGGTTTGGCCGAACCCAAACTAACTACATGGCAAGTGTAAAACACTTGCTTTGAGATTGGATGTAACTTCCAGGAAAGTGACCAATCACAAAGCAAGTGCAATACACTTGCTTGGTGGTTGGATGGGTTTGGCCAAGCCAGGCTTGGGCAAGAATTTTCCTTTAACGGGAACGTAAATAGTGCATTTCCCAGTTTTCAAATAGAAGCAATTTGAATCAATGGGCTGGATCCAATAGCCTCTGAGAGAAATGTTGGAGCAAAACGGCCGAATGATTTCAACGAAAATAAGAAGAATTGGATGAATTCTCCTCTCAAACTATGGGACGCTCCAATTAAGTACCAAAACGACTTTAGATTTGAGAATCATCATTATGCTATGCACCAAGAACCATTAGTAAGTTCTTTTATCACCCAATTTAACAATTATTTTACCATTTTTTTTTTTTTTGAAAAAGAAAAACTTTCATGGATGTGTTAATAACATTTAAGTACTTCTCAAGAAGACAAATGAGTAGAGGAATCATGGAGCAATTCTAGATTTTCTGAAGATAAAATGCCTATATCAATTCATCAACTCGACTTGAACCATAAAATCTATAAGTTGTTTGATGTCCACCTATAATACAAAAAATATTTTTTGGAATACTGAATTTAAAACATTATATTTAGGATGTCCAATGTACACACATTCTTTAATAGATTCTTAAATTTTTTAAAAGTACATTGATTTAAGAATGTTGTATTTACGTTTGAAATATATATAACTATGTTCGGAAAACAAAAGATACTCCCTATGTTACATGGCATGGAACTACCCTGCAAAATTGTTAGTGCATAAAATCCCTTTGTAATTTTAAAAACTCAGCACAAAATTTCCAACTTGATCAAAATAAGTTGTTTCAGACCGACTTATTTTAAGAACTAATTTTAAAATATTTCACGTGAAATAGTAGGGATCAACATGAAGTATTTTAGAAATAATTTATTTAAATATGTCGATCCGAAACGACATACTTTTTATAAATTGGGGGATTTCGTGCTGAGTTTTTTAAAGTACAAGAATATTTTATGCAATAAAAGTTTTGCAGGGTAATTTCGTGCAAATTAATTTAACATAACACGAGTGAGTATCTTGCCTTTACTCCAATTATATTAGATGTATATATAATTAAAATCGATCCCCGAAACTCTATTTGTTTTCCCTTATCTCGCGGACAATTTGTGCCCGTATAAAAATCAAACTTTCAACTACGTTAAATTACATATACAGAAAAAAAATCTTATTTCGAACCGAAATTCACGGTTTCTTCATATTAGAGCATCCGAGCCACATAAATGGGGATCTTAGCCAGCCGATTGTCACTTATATGATGTGGACGCCTAGTCGAAATTTAACCTAACTAATTTATTTATTTATTTTTTAATAAAAGAATTTCTTTAAACAATCAAATTAGGTATTTAATTAGTTAACTTCTTAATAACAACTATTTTGATGTTATAACAATAAGTGCATGATTTAACACTGGAAATTAATTCGTTTGAAGACTTCTTCATCTTTACTGATGCTATAGAGTAACTAAGAGTATAGTTATTTAAGTAAAAACATTTTTGCATATTATATATGCATCTTTAATCTATATTATAATTTTGTTGCAATTGATCTTAACGCATAAAAATAAAAAGGAAATTCCAAGTAAAAAATTGATTATTTATTTTTTTAGTTCAAATTTAATATAAGTATGATACATATTGTTCCTCTATAAGTTTGACCACACCCAAAGCTCCATTCTTTAAAATGTTATAGAGTACCAACTTCACAATTTCTACTCAAAAAACTTATTTATTCTTCATTTTTTTTTAAATCATGCAATATATAGTTGTTGTAGAGTCAAGATTAATCTTAATTAGTTGAAAATATATAATATTTCAGAGGTACTTTAAAGGAGAAGGAAGTGGGAGTGGGAGTGCAATAAGATTTTATAGGCATGGTTTCCACAACAGTGGAGGGGCATTTATGCCTTATAAACGAGAGAAAAAGACGACTGTACCACCTGTACGTAGTTCATCATCATCATGATGAGCTAACATTATCAATTGTTCCTGTGCAAGTGCAACATATTGATTTGAATGTGAGAGAAGATCATGATAATATTAGCAGGTATGATCAAATGCAGCACCAAGAACATGAGCTCAAGAAATTTAGGCGATGCTGGACATCAGACTTGCATCAGAAGTTTGTTAATGCACTTGATCAACTTGGAGGAGCACACTGTATGTATGTATCTATCTATCTATCTTTTTTTCATTTTCTTTAAATGCATGCATGTTGATCTGATGAAGCTCTGTATTTTCGGTTTTTGGGTAACCACCTTGTTTTTATGGTTTATCGGAATTTATTGGTGTAGAAGCCAAATAGAATACGGGTTATGTTGTTCTCGTGTTTCTGAAAGTAATTTTCGTAAATTAAATTGAGATTTTATTAAGTAACGACAGCAAATGGGTGCATTGGGCTCGGTTTAGGCTAGGCCGGGCCGGGATGGGTTAGGTCATGTTACATTTGTTGTTGTTCGATCGGGCTAAAATGAGTCTGGTCAAATACCAGTTGAGTTTTGATTAATTATAAATCATACACATTTTCCTTGTGCATATAAACATAATAAAATTTTCTTTTGGAGAAATTTTGGTGAGTTGGAGATTTATTTTTTATTTTGCAGGTGCCACACCAAAGCAGATAAGGCAGCTGATGAAAGTTGATGGCCTCACCAATGATGAAGTTAAAAGCAATTTGCAGGTACCAAACAAAACAATCAAATACCTCAATGCTTTATTTCATATGACACAAAATGCAAAAAACACACCTTGTGCTTTGTCTAAACTATTAATTTTATTTTTGAAAATACACTTTTCTTCGTTTTTTTACCATCATACCACACTCAAACGCCATTTAATCATAGATTTCTTGTGATTCGACAACAATGCCCCTTTATACATCAGTCTTAGACTGAAATAACCACATAAATAGAAAGGTTACTATCTATCTTCTTTAGGAATAGAGGAACATTACCAATTATTGACTAAATAAGAAGGATATAATTAGTATTTTACAATGTTTAATGCTAACTAATTAGGTGTGAGAATATAATCATCATCTACCATGTAAATGTATTGTGAATGGTAGGTACAAATGACTTTAACTTTCTAATATAGAGGATTTTCAAGAATAAAAATGACACTATATAAGTTTTTTTAATTAGAATTAGGCAAAGCACATGAATGATTTTACATTTCATTCTTTCAAATGATCTCTTTTGCTTCAACTCACATCTTAATTGACACAAAAAACTTTACATTGTCTGCAGAAATACAGAATTCACATCAAAAAGCTTCCAAGTGCATCTGATGCCGGGCCATCTAATAATTCGGGCTCCCCACAAGGCTCGCCGAATAATGGAAAGGATGCTGAAGGTGATGGCTCATCCACTGGTGGTAACAGCATGGAAAGAGACTCCTAATTACAAAAAGAATTTCAAAATAAAACATTGGGTTTTGCCTACTTATTTCATATATATCCATCTGGAGGCAGATTTTAAGACAAGAAGGCTATACCAAACTTTTTTTTTTTTAAAGATTTTATGCTATGTTGAGCTTATAAGCTTGACACCTTTTAATTTCTGCTGAAACTCTATTCTATGATATAAAGCAGGCAACAATTTGACTTTTTGTTTAATAAAGTAAGACATGTTATTGTTTGTTTAAAAGGGTTGTTATTTCACTTGGTGTGTGATAGATGTTTGAATATTTTTCTAAAGGTTAAAGATATATCTTCTGCTTCCTGAATTGAATTTGCTGTATATATATATATACACCCCCCCCCCTCCCCACCTCTGCTTGTATTAGCCATTAGGGCTTTGTTTTGTTTTATGAAATATTGCGTTACCATGTGATTACAAGATGTAATTTGATATATAGGTTAAATTTAATAGTTGATCATAATGGGATTAATTATTGTCAATTTTTAAGAGTTGATAGAGGGTTATTATCAATTTATTAAGTTTATAGGGGTTTTTATTGCCAATCTTTTTAAGTAAATTTTTTTTCTGCATTTTAATAAAGAAAAAAAGAAAACATGGTTTATCTTTTATTTCTCATACAAACCAGTATTCGCTGCTCATTTTTAAAAGTTTATAAAGGGATATTGTCAATTTATCATGTTCACAGGGCTTATTTAGTTATGAAAGAATTTCAAATGAAATTTTTTAAATGAACTTTTAAAACTTACATGTTGAGTTATGAAAGAATTTCAAATGAAATTTTTTACTAATTTTTAATAAGCTAACACATGTATGAGTAGGTAACTAAGTCGCGGAGCGAGTGCGGGTGCGCGAGCGCGAGCGCGGGAGGGTGATATATTAAGAATCTGACTTATGAGAGCGCCTATAAAGCGTCTTAAAAATATATTAAAATAATAAAAATATTAAAAATACTAATATTACAAAAGTGTAAACTTAAAAAATTATTATACTTTCTGACTAAATATAGAACTAAAAGTAATTATTTTGAGCAATATATTTTGTTATTTATATACATTTAAAAGTTAAATAGAAATTTTAATTCAATGAAATCTGTTACAAAAATGACAAATATAACTAATAAACAAAATGTTATTTCATTAAGTCCATAAAATATATTCAGGTTTCGCAACGTGTAATTTAAAGCAAAGTAGATCTTTTTTTTTATTTTTTTTATTTTTTAAGTTTAGAACAAGTCATATACATTTTTTATATAACATTATTTGATTTATAAAATGTTAATGTTTTACCATGATGTATGAAAAATAGTAAATTTTCATTCTCGATATAAGTTCAAATTGCGTGAAAATGAAAAATTTGTAAGTAATTATAATTTCTATCTAGTTAATATTTATTTGTGTAGCTTGCTTTCAATGGGTTAATTGTGGTGCTTTGCATAGTAATATTCAAATAAATAATGTAGTAATATTCCATGTTGTTTTGGTATTACCAATATCTAGTCATGATGTCTGATGTCATCATTTTCCCATTGAGGCCGAACCTAAACACGTGCTCGGGAAGAGAGGAGCCGTGGTGGTCCCCCCCAGACCGCCTGAATCCCACGAGTGAATCGAAAGTTGGATCTACATTGGATTTCACCCGAATCGCCCGATCTATCCTCCTGAGGAGAGGTTTTGTCTCAAACCCCGACTTTCCATACGGCTAGAGGTGGAAACGAGTCGAGTTGTATCGAACGATACATTGTTCAAGCTTGGTTTGAATTTTATCAAGCTTGAAATTTTGTGTTTGAGTTATGTTTGATTTGTTAACGAACCTAGCTCGAGCCGAGTATTGAGTAGTTTAGAATTTTACATGTGTTTTTTCATATTTTAGCTTATCGATGTCGAGCTCGAACCGAGCTTCAAAAGTTATCAAACAAGAAATCTTGTTCAACCTTGTTTGATTTGTTAGACGAACAGAGCTCAAACGAGCTCGAGCCGAGTATCGAATAGCTATGTTTGATTTTCAATCCTACTAATACGGCTTTACAAAGAGAGCAGAAAGCTATAAGATATTTCTATGTACAAGTGTCGGCTGTTTATTGGCTAATATGTGCGATGCGCGAATTTTGCTTCACAAGAGCGCGCACTAGCTGAAGATAGTGCATGAATTTTGATTCACAAGAGCGCACACTATCTTCAGTCGGTGCACGAATTTTTCTTGCACTATCTTCATCTAGAGCGCGCACTATCTTCATCCAGTGCGCGAATTATGCATCGAATTTGCTTTTCGCGCTCAGTGCACGGATTGGGTGCGCGCATGAGCCTCTCCCACGCGAATTTAGTTACCTAGTGCATGACCAGTGGAGATTCATGGATAAAATGGAATAAACGATAAAATAATGTCGGACTATACAACATATGCATATGGTCGTATCCATTTGTTCATGTTTAAAGCAATATTTCAACATCTTCCTATACTACAAAATCATATCTCAACTTCTCAAGTAAATGCACATTCTTCATCAAATTATAGTTGTAATATAGTTTAAGTTGAGGCATTAACAATTTGCAGTGCCCCTGAAGTGAATTTGAGAGGAAGATTTTGATGTTCAAAGGAGTAAACTTAAAAAGAAAAGGAGGGGCACGTGGTACGTTGGACCAAAAGGGATGTTTGGATTTGTGAAAAAAAGTTGGGCCATTGATTTAAATTGCTATTTTGGACCGAATATAAGGAGGAACTTTGTGAGTGAGGTTTTTTCTCTTGTGTTGAAGTTGGGATCATTTAATATTCGGATAGGCATACTTTGATATGAGCAATGTGATAGATGAGGTAAGCCTCGGAATTGTATGTTTAGCACATTGAATGGTACTTGTCCCAAATTTACTCAATTTTGTTTGATTTATGTGATAATTCAATGCTGAATTCTAAAAGTATTGTCCCTCTATACCACAAAGTTGCAAGTACATCAGGTCTAAAAGAACAAAAAATATTTTTGTACTTAACACAATAGATAGTAACAAAAGATACCGTTATCTAGAGATGTAAGAACAAAACAACAAATTTCAACTCAAATTGTAAAATGACAACCACCATCAGAAGACATATATAGGTATCAACATAATACATTAATAATGAGATTAATTAATATACTTGACACTTCTAGACATTTCTTCATGTCATCATCATGAAGAATAAGAGCAAATTCCCCTTCATCGTCTTCATATCTAATAGTTGGCTTCAATTTAAGCCTCTTAATCAATTCATGGTGCAATTGTTCCAACACTGTTTCAGCCTCGTTCTTGATATCAAACTTAATAATTAAGGTGATGTTTTCCATCGGGTTGTTCTAAATGGGCCGTTACACGTATATAATTCGGCTTCATTTTTTGCTTAAGATCTTCTTCTATCGCTTTGCGATTATCAAAACCCTCAACTCCCATTCAGCTTGACGAACTGGGTCTCTTTTTCTTAAATGTGACAATTCACCTGTTGTAAAGAGAAAATTAGTAAAATAAAATAAAGAAATTAAAGAAAAAAAATTAAAGAAAAAAAAATCAAAGAAAAGTATTCAAACATATACTCATCCCCACGTTGGTCCGAACGATCTATATCCCCATAGCCACCATTGTTACTTTGGGTCGAAGAACTAGCACCTACATAATCTCTTGTATTGGTCGGAGTGTTTTAATTTTTTATTAGTATTCTCATCAATGAAAATTTAAAAAAAGGAGCGTGTTCTATGTAATGGAGGGGGAGGGGGATTGGGATTGGGGTTGGGGTTAGGGGAAGGGATGGTTTTTTATATTTTTTTTTTAAAAAAAAAATTAAAATTAGTAAAGTATCTAACAAGAGCAATCCAAATCTAATAGGTACTTCAATTAAGGTCCAGGTAAAGTTAAAATATATTTAACTATTGTATCATTAGGTTTACCTTATGTAATTTTTTAAGTCTGAGAAAACTATTTGAGTTAAAGCATTCATTTCATTCTTTCTCACTTATCCCATACAAGATTCCAGTGAATTAGGCCAAGACTACTACGTTCAAGAATTACAATTATTTGTCCGCATGGGCAGCTCAACTGGTCTCAGAGGTGGAATTTGGAACAAGAGACCAAGGATCGAACCTCACCAGCGGCAGTGTGGGAGCAACCTCTCAAAAAATGAAGGGCGCTCCTTGTGTGCAGTGAGCACTGATCTCGGCTTCTGTTGCCAGTTGAGTCACCATGATTTACCTCCTCTCACAATCCCGTCGGGCAGGGGGTGAGGGGCGCCGGGGGTGAGCGATTTCACCTTTTGGAACAAGAATTACAATTATTTGTTGTTGTTTCTAATTGAAAGACTAATTAAATTAAACATAACCAATTAGCTAAACTAATTAAATACACAATTGATAATAATAAAGATACAATCATCGTCCGCATGGGCAGCTCAACTGGTATCAGAGGTGGAAGTTGGAACAAAAGATACAATCATCTTATTTAATACTCTGAATCAATTTTATAACGCTCTTGATTACAGCATCTAGTTTATTTTTATTTTTATAGGTTAACTATAGCTTAAATACTTTCCGACTTGCATGTGTTGAGCATGCCGAGAAATTACATTTTGAATCTACATATTCTAATTAAATAGACTCTACCTAAAATAAAATTTGTCCAATTAATTCATTAAACTTAATTTAACTATATATTTTATTATTCCTTACTCCTCTTCAGCCCACGAGAATTTAGGTACAAATAACTAAGCTATTAGACCATAGTGTTGTTCCTATGCCACCATCCACCTCCCTTTTCTCGTTTCGCCTGAACTCTCTCAGTCTCTCTACTCTTCTAAAGCTCTAATGTGAGTGTGTGAAAAATAACTAAGTATAATCCATTAACTAGGTGTAGTAAGTGATAAAGATTTGTTATTAGTAGGAGGTGGACAAGACAAAATTGCATAAAACGTTTTAAACTAATCAGTAATTTTAAATTTTCGTCCTAAGCTATATCACATTACTAAATTTCGTCATGTAATTTAATATTTTTTTGCATATCATTCTACCGTTAAATAGGAGACGGAAATTGCGCGTGTGTCCGTTAAATTGCCACATGGCTGCTTGAGTGTCATGACATGACAAATTTTAGCATGAACAATTTTACAATAGTGCAGAATTCGTCTCAAACTAATTACAAGATTGAACCGTCATTTTTATTAAATTAGAAATTTAATTATGGGACTAAATTCATGCAAAATGATAAATTACGGGACGGAATTCGGAGTAATTAGTTTGGGACAATATTCCAAAAATATATTAAATTGTGGGATAAAATCAAATGAGGTGATGTAGTTCAGATCGAATTCCCAAAAATCACTAATTAATATGTGACGTATTATTAAATTTGGCCGGTGGACTATTAAATACTACGTCGGAATGTTAAAATTTCCGGCTGAGTGTAGGGTGTACATGCTCGCTGAGTATTAGAATTGGGGGAAATAGAGTTTATCTTCCTTTAATTTGTCTAGCAATTCATTTTTACTAGAAAAACTTTTCAGTTAAGTTTTCCATGTTCCTACTTCCTAGCTATTTCAAAGTTCAAACAATTAATCCCTCAAAAAAAAAAAAAAAAAAGGGTTCAAACTGTTGTAAATAAATATATTGTGGATGTCCATAACTTCAAAGAATTATTCTTACAATTAGTGAGTATAAATTTTGTAACCTCTAACCTTGTAACCCCCAAACTTTGTAACCCCCAAGTAATTCATGTATTCTCATTTACTCTTTTGTAACTCATATTTTGTGTTAATGATTCAAGGCCTATAAATAGAGCCTATGTAGAATGTTTGTGATATCCAAATTTCATATGAATAAGAAATATTTTATCTCCTACTTTACTCTCTATAACTTTCTCTCCTACTATGTTATCTAAATCTTAGTTCTCTTGTACTTGTTATCTAAATCTTATTTTTCTCTTGCTCTTTAGAATAATTTCATAACACGTTATCAGCACGACTTTGCTCGAAACATTTTGATTCTCAATTATTTTGGTTGAATTTCATCCAAGGTAAAATATTTTGAATGAATATGTTTTCTACATGCATTCAACCATTTCCAGCATACATATTCTTCTTTGCATATAAATTACAAATGATATAACAATTTTTCAAGCCAACGAAAAAGAAAAAGAAAGAACGGTGTTTCCCTTTTCTTATTATGTAGTATACATATTTATGATTCCGCAAAAAGCTTAATTTGAGCCCTGGTCTCTAAGTATAACTATATTTATCCTAAAAGTTTATTTAAGTCCATTTACTATTAATAAATTGATCTGCTATTTGTGCTTACAGTGAGAAATTTAGAATATCACCATAGTCTAGCAATTGTATTATCACTCCAATGTGAAAAGCAAAGAAATATTCATGCCTCAATGCAAGCCATACCATATTACTGGAATTTAGCCTCTTGGGCCAGAAGCTTAAGCCTCAATGTGCCAAATTATTGGTATTTAATCTCTTTTCATATATGGCAAAAAAACCAAATATTTTTCTGATTAGTTTTGAAATCTAATATCCTTTCCCAATACTTCAAAGAAAAGGGCTTGAGAAGACAAGTGAAAACAGTAAGAAAAACTGAAGGGTAAGGGATTTTGAATTGAGGGTGCTACCTCCCTTGTCACCTGAAGATGACAAAATCATGCTAATACATGAAAGTATTTCGTTTCCTCAGCATGGAATATACCCAAATCTAAGTTCACTTAATATTTGCTTAATTTGATTATGTTTTTCTTGAATCAAAACTCACTCTTTGGGAGAATATATTTACACAATTCCAGAAATTATACCGTTTGCTTCAATTCTTATTATGTGCTAATTACTTGGATATTTCCATGGGATCTCTAATTTGTTTGTCGATGTTTTTATATACTGTGAATACGAACAGATAATGTTATAATGATATTTTCTCTTCATTTTTTTCTCTAGAAGAATCAATTAAAAAAAAAAAAAAAAGATAGCCACAAATATTTTTATAAAAGCTTTGGATATTGAGAGGTAGAGTTTGAATAAGGTTAGATTTCTTACGCATCTCCATTCTTTTAAATCTGAAATTTGGTGTTTGATATTTCATTTACTTTTCCGGGAATATATGCACTTATATATATGTTTCAATGTTATGGTAAAAGAATAGAGACCCAATACATTCTTTCATATAGATGCACTCAACTTTTATTTCATGAGCAAATGGTTCATATTGAAATATTAATCATCATCAGATAGATAAATTTTTGTGGTAAAATTGAGAAGTGTTCCTTTTATGTATGATATCAATTAGTTTGAATTTTCATGTAAATCTCTATAAATTTAGATCTTTGCATTAGTTATTTGTGCTAATAATTTTGATTTACTTCGGAACAATGAAAGGTCGATTGTGATTAACACATTTCATAATAGTTACTTTTATCGTCTTGTATCATATGACTGAGATTATTTGGGAGCAAAGAATGATAAATTATTTTATCATTATTATTTTATCCTATCTCATGTCTTGATTGAAAGTAAAATGAGAACTGAATAGTTTAATAATTATTTCATCTTGATTAAATTATTCACAAGAGTAATTTGAGGTTTCTTTTGATGAGACTTTTTGAGCATATGAATCCCTTATAATAAGTAAAAACTTATTATCTTAATTAACCTCATTTTTATACTACGAATGTGTGGATTTAATTAGAAAGAAATATGCTTATATACAATTGATACAAATATTTTAGTAAACCAGAAGTTTACTAATCAAAATACATTTATTATTTGGCATGACCGGTTAGACCATCCCGGATAAAGTATAATGCAAGAAAAAAAAATCATTGAGAATTCACACGAATGTTAATTGAAGAACCAGAAGATTCTTCAATTCAAAGAATTATTTTATGCTGCTTGTTTTCAAGTTAATTGATTATTAGATCATTTCCATTTAAAAATGGATTAGAATCACCATCATTTCAAAAACATATTTAAGGTGAAATATGTGGGCCCACTCTTCCACCATGTGGATCATTTAAATATTTTTTTGAATTTAATAGATGCATCTTCGACAAATGGTCACATATGTGTCAACCTGCAATATGATTCATGCGGGGTTATTTGTGCAAATAATTACATTAAAATCACAATTTTGGATTATTTAATCATTTCAATGTATCTTGATAATGCTGGCGAGTTCATATATGAGACTTTCAATGACTATTGAATAATAATTGAAAGTCATGTTGCCCATATTCATACACAAAATGGTTTAGCAAAACCATTCATTTTACGCCTCTAATTAATTGCTAGACCATTTTAATGAGAACAAAACTTCTTGTTTCAACATGTATATATGTTGTTTTACATGCAGCAACACTTGTGTGCATCATGCCAATAAGTTACATAATTTCTCCCAATTGAAATTAACGTTTGGTCATGAACCTAACATTTCCCATCGTATAAATCAAGGATGTGCAACATATGTTGCAATTGCTCCACCACTACGTACAAAGATTGGTTATGAAAGTTGAGAATATAATATGAATCCTCTTCTATAATTAATTATCTGGAACAAATGACTAATTTTACGGTAAGATTGGTCGATTCTCATTTTGATGAAATAATGTTCTCGACATTAGGGGGAGAATATATAATGATGAAATAATGTTCTCGACATTATGGGGAGAATAAAGAGCTGGTAAAAGAAAATTATATGGAATGCAATATCATCTTACTTAGATCCTCGAACAAACAAGTGTACACTAGAAGTTCGATAGATAATTAATTTGCAAAATATTGAAATAAACTGCCAGATGCATTCACTGATCTAAAAATGAGTTACTAAATATCATATACCAGCTTAAAATGCTCCAATTATGTCCCTGTAGAATAATCTACTGGTGAAAATCAAAGAAACCCATGTCTAAAACGTGGTAGACAAATCGGTTCCAAGAATAATAATCACTGTAAAATAAAAGGAGCAAATAGTGAAGATGGTCATATATTGGAGGCGAGCACTCTTGAAGAGTTGCAAGACATAACTAATGACAACACCCCAGAAGAGGTTCAGGTACCTGAAAATAATGAAAATGAAGAGATCTCGATATGTTATGTCAATACGAGAAAAAAAAAATGGAACCGAAATAAAATAGTTGTCGACAACAATTTTGCATATAATGTTGCTGTGAAAATTATAAACGAGAATGAGGATCTTGAACCTAAATCTGTTGAAGAATGTAGTCATAGAATATATTGGCCAAAAATGGAAAGACGCAATTCAAGCAGAATTAAGTTCACTTTCAAAACGTGAAGTCTTTGGACCAGTAGTCCGAAAACACCCAAAGGAGTAAAACCCATTGGGTATAAATGAGTATTTAATTTGTGCGAAAACGAAATGAGAAAAATGAAGTTGTTAGATATAAAGCACGACTAGTAGCACAAGGGTTTTCGCAGAGACCTGGAATTGATTATGAGGAGACCTATTCTCATTTGGTGGATGCAATTACTTTTAGATATCTTATTAGTCTGGCAGTACGTGAAAAACTAGATTTGCGTCTAATGTATGAAAGTCCTTGAAGGATTTAAAATTTCCGATGCATGTGAAAACTCCCGGGAAAATTGTTCAGTACGCTTGCGTAAATCTTCATTTGGACTAAAACAATCTGGGCATAAGTGATATAATCGACTTACTGAATACTTGTCAAAAGAATGTTATAAAAATGATATAATATGCCCATGTATTTTTATAAAAAGATTCGGATCAAAATTTGTTATGAATGTTGTGTATGTTGATAATCTAAATATTATTAAAACTCCCAAAGAGCTTCAAAAAGTAGATGGTTGTTTAAAGAAAAAAGTTTGAGACGAAAAATATTAAAGTAAAATTTTGTCTCGACCTGCAGATCGAGCACTTATCAAACGAAATTCTTCTTCATCAGTCAGCTTATATAGAAAAGATTTTAAGATGATTAAATATGGATAAGGCATATCCTCTAAGTACCACAATGATTGTAAGATCGCTAGATGTGAAAAAGAACCATTTTCGTCCTCGTGAGGGTTAAAAAGAACAATTTGGTCACAAATTATCATATCACAGTGCTATAAGAGCATTGATGTATTTTGCTAATAATACACATCCAAATATATCTTTTGTTGTAAGTTTATTAGCAAGATTTGGTTTTTCTCGACACGTTGACATTCAAAAGAAGTGAAGCATATATTTTGATAAATCTGAGGAACAATAGATATGGGGTTACTTTTTCACAATAATATTAAATCATAATTAGTTGGCTATGTTGATGGGGGATACTTATCTGATCCGCACAAAGCTCGCTCTCAAACATGTTATGTGTTCACAAATGGAGGACGACCATTTTATGGCGTTCTAAGAAACAAACTTTAGTTGTCACTTCTAATTAATTACAATGCATGAGGCAAGTTGAGAGTGTGTTTGTCTAAGATCGATGACCCATCATATCCAATGATGTGTGACATATTATTTGAGAAAAATACCCCAACAATTTGCATAGCTCAACTAAAAGAATGGTATATCAAAGGGGATAGCGAAACATAGTTCACCAAAATATCCCTTCACTCATGACCTTCAAAAGAATGGTGACATGAATAATCAACAAACTCGTTCATTTGAAAATTTGGCAGATTTGTTAATTAAGGCATTGCCAACTGCCACATTTGAAAAATTGACCAATGTAATTGTGATGTGTCGACTAGAAGACGTTATTTGATTTTGTTATCAGGGGGAGTAAGGACATGTTGCACTCTTTTTTCCTTGACTAGGTTTTTATCCCACTGGGTTTTTCCTAGTAAGGTTTTTAATGAGGCACATAACTATTTTATGGACATCCAAGGGGGAGTGTTGTAAATAAATATATTGTGGATGTCCATAACTTCAAAGAATTATTCTTACAATTAGTGAGTATAAACTTTGTAACCTCTAACCTTGTAACCCCCAAACTTTGTAACCCCCAAGTAATTCATGTATTCTCATTTACTCTTTTGTAACTCATATTTTGTGTTAATGATTCAAGGCCTATAAATAGAGCCTATGTAGAATGTTTGTGATATCCAATTTTCATATGAATGAAAAGAACTTTCTCTCCTACTATGTTATCTAAATCTTAGTTCTCTTGTACTTGTTATCTAAATCTTATTTCTCTCTTGCTCTTTAGATTAATTTTATAACACAAACAACTATATATTTTACTCTTCTCTCTTTCTATATATAAGTACGTGTATATGCACAATTATATATATGCTAGCGATACTGATAATTATCATTATTATTACCCCAAATGTCATTTAATCCCTAGAATTTTACATAATTATATATTAACCCCCAAACCTAAATTACATAACTTTTTTAAGTCCATGACGAGTTAGATTGACGCTTTTAATTATTTTACTTGATCACTTAATTAAGTCCGCTACATTTCATAAAATCGTTACTTTAGTCTTTGACTATAGTTTGACACTTTATTTTATTTGAAGTTCAATTCGATACCATTTACATATTAATTTTTTTTTTTTTGGTTTCTTATTTAATTTAAAATCAACTAAAATTTGTTTTGCGTTTATTTAAAAATATGGGATATTGCGCCATTTGTTGTGATAATTATGATCTAGAAGAGAAGAAGTTCCAGGACCGTTAATAGACATTTCATTAGATATGTTGAGAGGTCTTATCTAACATCATTAGGATTGTGGAATCAAAGATATGTTAAGTTTCTTGAATAGGAGCAAGCAAAACAAAAACTTGCCGATGTCATAAACGGAAGATGACATGTACCTAATGCGTTATCCGATATGAAATGTGATTTACAATTTAATAGATCGAATTTTTTTTGTCTAAATATAACTGTCAATTTTTTTTCCTAATATATAGATAATTCCGTGGCAATTAATAATAATGATATATATAATCAAGTGAAATAATTGTGTTTATGTCACTAAATATATAACCAGTTCTATATTATGGTATAAATAATCAATAAACATTGAAAAAAATATGAAATAACTTAAAAAGAGAGTTGGACATACAAATAATTGAGAATAACATAAATTACAAATTTGACCTATACATCCTCATTCATGTATGATTGAATTAATATCACAAATTTAACTGGTCTGTGTCATTAACTGGTATGTGGTAGCGGGCCGGAAATGGGTCGGGTCTTTAATGGGTCTGGGTCGGGTCTGGGTCGACCCTTTAATCCCTATCTCTTTTTTTTCCTTCAAAAATCCACAAAAAATTGTTGTAACATGGGTTGAAAAATGAGAGTAATTGATGCCAAGATTTGAAAGAATAAAGTTAACATGCAAATTATGAAACATTAATTATATGATTTGAAAATATAATTTTTATTATCTTTTATATCTAAGAAATATAAAGGAATGGAAATATAAAAAATATATTGCGTAAAAATAAATAAAAACACCCTTTTGAAAGTCGATACTAATATTTTATTAGTCAAAAGTGGCCATGAAATTGGTATAGAAAAGACCAACGATTTTAAGATATTTTAATAATTTAATTTTTTTTCTTCGAAATAATGGGTTAGTAATTACATAATAATAAAAGTTGGGTCTAGGCCTTCAATTTTATGATAGCAAACAAGATATAATATGATTTTCTTTTTGAAAATAAAGATAGTAATAAAGTTGCTTTTAAATTTGGCCCAATACTTTATTTTCTTTTGTTTTTACAAGACCCATTAACAGACCCACTAGTAGACCCATTAAGGATCCATTAATTATAAAGCTGACCCAATACCAACCCAACCCAACAAACATAAAAATTAATGGGTTGGGTCTGGACGGGTCACGGGCCGGCCCGCAGGTCCAGACCCATCTTGCCATGCCTGAGTGTACGTGGCCAATTTCGACCATTTTCGTCCAATTATTTGATGGTGATATGAACATTGCAATCAAACTTTAAATTATGGTACTAAATTAACATTTTTTCGTATCCGATGACATCAAAATTATAAAAATGCCCTATTATATGATACCAAATATACAATTCCAAAAAAAAAAAAATCAAGACATTATCGAAAGCCTGATTATTTATGGAATTAAAATGTCAATGAACTATAGTTACATGAATTATTCTACCATTTCCCATATTTATTAGTGAATCATATTGTCATTAAAATTATATTAAGCCCAACCGTTGGTATATGTGTTTGGACTATTTTTTTTTCCTAATAGGAAATGTGAGCTTATATAATAATATAACTAAGTGGTAAACATACCTACCATATTATTGGATATACACGGTATTAATACTTACCAAATTACATATTTACACGTTTGTATCACAAGCATCCCCTATTTATTTTTGTTACATGTTATATGCATCGAATCTAATTATAACGACTCGAGTCAATAATGTCGACTGTGAGATTAACATAAATTAATATGAATCGAGAAAAAGATTGGTAGGACTAAAAACTAACGAACAAATAAATTAGCATAATTCATTTTTTTAACACGCCCTTTTATTAAAACATGGATAATAACATTAACCTTAGTAGCACCACTTGATATGTCTGTTTATTGAGATATTATCAATAGGTAAAAGGTTTTAATTAATAATTTGAATATTCTATGCATAAATATATAAAAGGTAACCAAAATTTATTATTATTGTCTAATTAAGTGATTAGTTTGAGATTCTTCTTTTATTAAAGGTAACAACAAATTTAATAAAACTCACATAGTTATCCCACTATTCAAAATCATGAGCAAGGCTTATATTATTGGTAGCACCACTTGCTATGTCTGTTTATTGACATATTACCAATAGGTAAAAGGTTTCAATGATTTTAATAATATTCTATGCATAAAAATATAAAAGGTAACCAAAATTTATTATTATTGTCTAAGTGATCAGTTTGAGATTCTTGTTTTATTAAAGGTAACAACAAATTAATAAACTCACATACAACTTTTTGCTATTATTCCACTTTCCAAAATCATGAGCGAGGTTGAAATTTTATTGGTACAATCTTCACATAATTATGTTGCAAGGGATGGAACTTTGAAAATGAATAAATCTAATTATTTTCCTACAAATTTTATTAGTTACTATACATCTATTACTGATTCATCAACTATGACAATAAAATGATGCATTCTATCAAATATGAGAGCTACAATCATTCCATTTGACAAATTATGGTGAAAATTAGCAAAATCTAAAATAAATTATCTATTTTAGAAAATTTAGTGTATTTTTAATTGAACTTGACCGCATCAATTTAGTCATAAAGCAAGCGTATCATTTTTGTGAAACTGGCCGATATTGAGAATGGACCTCAATAATAAAAAGAGTCATCTCCTTTGTTAATCTCAAACAAAATTTCATTAATCTATATAATCAAGTGCAAAATAGGAAAAATCTTAAAATTTGAATTCATTTTTTCTTTTTATCATCTACACATCTTCCCTCCATTTTCCTATTCATTTCATGCCATTTGTGAAAATATAAATACCTTTATATTTACAATAAATAAATAGATGATAGTACTTTTTAAATTAAAGAAATATCAAACTTTATAGTGTGATTTCTAGCGTGTATTATAATTTTTCAAATTGACCGAGGACCAACATTCTTGACGTTTTACAAGATTTTTCACCGGATTGTGCTACAAATTGAGTATGGGATTGCGCGTCAAAAGAAAACATTAAATTCATCGAATCTTTTTATTTTCCGAATCACTTATATGTCCCTATACTTCTCCATATTTCCTATACTACCCCTATTTAATTACACCAACTATCTTTACAAACACAAGACATCTATATAAAGCAGAAACCCCACACTCTTATGGATGTGTATCTGGCCTAGGTAAATCAGAAAAAACAACCACCTAAATATAAAGAATATACATACACAAATCAATAAGATTTAAAGAAATACATATCTTGAAAAATGGGTGAGAATTTGAAAGGTGTGGGTTTGAATGTGGGTTCCAATTCCGTCCTCGATAACATGTCAGAGATTCTGACAGAAGTCTCACTGATCGACGATCCATCCAAAAAAATAAGAAAGTTGGATTCTTATATTTTGTCACTTGAAGAAGAAGTGAGGAAGATCGATGGCTTCAAACGTGAACTTCCTGAATCCATGAACCTCTTATTAAATGGTTGTATCGACATCTCTACTTTTTAGGCGACATGATTTTAATTATTTTTTTTTTGATAACCTAGGTGTATCGACATGTTTTAATTGTTTTTAACAAGACTAATTGTTCTTTTGTTACTTTGGCTTTTTTGTAAAAATTGAGAAGATTCACATATTTTTAGATGTCATAATGTTTTATACTGGTTTTCTGTGACGACATTTATTTTTGTAGCAATTGATAAATTCTTCTTTTCTAGATGACATAATGTTTTAATTTTCTTTTGTTGACGAATTGGTGTTTTAATTTGTAACAATTGAGAAATTCTCAATTTTTAAGACGACAATATTTTTACTTTTTTTGGTTACAAAACTAGTTGTTTTATGCGACGATTGGTGTTCGGGTAGCAATTGAGAAATTCTACTTTTTTTAGACGACATAATGCTTTAATAAATTTTGTTATTACAATTTTTTTTTTGTGACAATTGGTGTTGTTTTGGAAATTGAGGTGTTTTTATAACAATTGAGAAAATTCTCGCTTTTTAGATGACATAATGTTTTAATTTTTCTTTTGGTTACAAAACTAGTTGTTTTATATGACGTTGGGTTCTGTGGCAATTGAGAAATTCTCCCTATTCTAGATGAAATAATATTTTAATTTTTTTTTTACAAAACTAGTTGTTTTATGTGAAGATCGATTTTTTTTAGCAATTGAGAAATTCTCCTTTTTTAGTTGACATAATGTTTTAATGTTTTTTTACAATAGATGTTTTTGTAGTAATTGAGATGTTTTTATATCAATTGAGAAAATTCTCATTTGTTAGACGTCATAATGTTTTAATTTTTTTTTTTTTTTTGTTACAAAACAAATTGTTTTCTATGATAATTGGTGCTTTTGTAGCAATTGAGAAATTCTCCGTTATTTTTACGACATAATATTTTAACTTTTTTGTTACAAAACTAATGATATTTTTTGACAATTGGTGTTTTTGTAGCAATTAAAAAACTAGAGAAGGAAAGTTTGAGATATAAGAGGAAAGAAGCGGGAACAATTTCAGAAGAATTCGTACTTTTAAAGGGTACCTCTGAGAGAAATGTTGGAGCAAAACGGCCGAATGATTTCAACGAAAATAAGAAGAATTGGATGAATTCTCCTCTCAAACTATGGGACGCTCCAATTAAGTACCAAAACGACTTTAGTTTTGAGAATCATCATTATGCTATGCACCAAGAACCATTAGTAAGTTCTTTTATCACCCAATTTAACAATTATTTTACCATTTTTTTTTTTTTTTTTTTTTTTTTGAAAAAGAAAAACTTTCATGGATGTGTTAATAACATTTAAGTACTTCTCAAGAAGACAAATGAGTAGAGGAATCATGGAGCAATTCTAGATTTTCTGCAGATAAAATGCCTATATCAATTCATCAACTCGACTTGAACCATAAAATCTATAAGTTGTTTGATGTCCACATATAATACAAAAAATATTTTTTGGAATACTGAATTTAAAACATTATATTTAGGATGTCCAATGTACATACATTTTTTAATAGATTCTTAAATTTTTTAAAAGTACATTGATTTAAGAATGTTGTATTTACGTCTGAAATATATATAACTATGTTCGGAAAACAAAAGATACTCCCTATGTTACATGGCATGGAACTACCCTGCAAAATTGTTAGTGCATAAAATCCCTTTGTAATTTTAAAAACTCAGCACAAAATTTCCAACTTGATCAAAATAAGTTGTTTCAGACCGACTTATTTTAAGAACTAATTTTAAAATATTTCACGTGAAATTGTAGGGATCAACATGAAGTATTTTAGAAATAATTTATTTATATATGTCGATCCGAAACGACATACTTTTTATAAATTGGGGGATTTCGTGCTGAGTTTTTTAAAGTACAAGAATATTTTATGCAATAAAAGTTTTGCAGGGTAATTTCGTGCAAATTAATTTAACATAACACGAGTGAGTATCTTGCCTTTACTCCGATTATATTAGATGTATATATAATTAAAATCGATCCCCGAAAATCTATTTGTTTTCCGTTATCTCGTGGACAATTTGTACCCGTATAAAAATCAAACTTTCAACTACGTTAAATTACATATACAAAAAAAAATCTTATTTCGAACCGAAATTCACGGTTTCTTCATATTAGAGCATCCGAGCCATATAAATGGGGATCTTAGCCAGCGAATTGTCACTTATATGATGTGAACGCCTAGTCGAAATTTAACCTAACTAATTTATTTATTTATTTTTTTAATAAAAGAATTTCTTTAAACAATCAAATTAGGTATTTAATTAGTTAACTTCTTAATAACAACTATTTTGATGTTATAACAATAAGTGCATGATTTAACACTGAAAATTAATTCGTTTGAAGACTTCTTCATCTTTACTGATGCTATAGAGTAACTAAGAGTATAGTTATTTAAGTAAAAACAGTTTCGCATATTATATATGCATCTTTAATCTATATTATAATTTTGTTGCAATTGATCTTAACGCATAAAAAAAAAAAAGGAAATTCCAAGTAAAAAATTGATTATTTATTTTTTTAGTTCAAATTTAAAATCATGCAATATATAGTTGTTGTAGAGTCGAGATTAATCTTAATTAGTTGAAAATATATAATATTTCAGAGGTACTTTCAAGGAGAAGGAAGTGGGAGTGGGAGTGCAATAAGATTTTATGGGCATGGTTTCCACAACAGTGGAGGGGCATTTACGCCTTATAAACGAGAGAAAACGACGACTGTACCACCTGTAGTTCATCATCATCATGATGAGCTAACATTATCAATTGTTCCTGTGCAAGTGCAACATATTGATTTGAATGTGAGAGAAGATCATGATAATGTTAGCAGGTATGATCAAATGCAGCACCAAGAACATGAGCTCAAGAAATTTAGGCGATGTTGGACATCAGACTTGCATCAGAACTTTGTTAATGCACTTGATCAACTTGGAGGAGCACACTGTATGTATCTATCTATCTATCTATCTTTTTTTCATTTTCTTTAAATGCATGCATGTTGATCTGATGAAGTTCTGTATTTTGGGTTTTTGGGTAACCACCTTGTTTTTATGGTTTATCGGAATTTATTGGTGTAGAAGCCAAATAGAATACGGGTTATGTTGTTCTCGTGTTTCTGAAAGTAATTTTCGTAAATTAAATTGAGATTTTATTAAGTAACGACAGCAAATGGGTACATTGGGCTCGGTTTAGGCTAGGCTGGGCCGGGATAGGTCAGGTCATGTTACATTTGTTGTTGTTCGATCGGGCTAAAATGAGTCTGGTCAAATACCAGTTGAGTTTTGATTAATTATAAATCATACACATTTTCCTTGTGCATATAAACATAATAAAATTTTCTTTTGGAGAAATTTTAGTGAGTTGGAGATTTATTTTTGATTTTGCAGGTGCCACACCAAAGCAGATAAGGCAGCTGATGAAAGTTGATGGCCTCACCAATGATGAAGTTAAAAGCCATTTGCAGGTACCAAACAAAACAATCAAATACCTCAATGCTTTATTTCATATGACACAAAATGCAAAAAACACACCTTGTGCTTTGTCTAAAATGTTAATTTTATTTTTGAAAATACACTTTTCTTCGTTTTTTTACCATCATACCACACTCAAACGCCATTTAATCATAGATTTCTTGTGATTCGACAACAATGCCACTTTATACATCAGTCTTAGACTGAAATAACCACATAAATAGAAAGGTTACTATCTATCTTCTTTAGGAATAGAGGAACATTACCAATTATTGACTAAATAAGAAGGATATAATTAGTAGTTTACAATATTTAATACTAACTAATTAGGTGTGAGAATATAATCATCATCTACCATGTAAATGTATTGTGAATGGTAGGTACAAATGACTTTAACTTTCTAATATAGAGGATTTTCAAGAATAAAAATGACACTATATAAGTTTTTTTAATTAGAATTAGGCAAAGCACATGAATGATTTTACATTTCATTCTTTCAAATGATCTCTTTTGCTTCAACTCACATCTTAATTGACACAAAAAACTTTACATTGTCTGCAGAAATACAGAATTCACATAAAAAAGCTTCCAAGTGCATCTGATGCCGGGCCATCTAATAATTCGGGCTCCCCACAAGGCCCGCCGAATAATGGAGAGGATGCTGAAGGTGATGGCTCATCCACTGGTGGTAACAGCATGGAAAGAGACTCCTAATTACAAAAAGAATTTCAAAATAAAACATTGGGTTTTGCCTACTTATTTCATATATATCCATCTGGAGGCAGATTTTAAGACAAATTTTAAATAAATTTTTTTTTCTGCATTTTAATTAAGAAAAAAAGAAAACATGGTTTATCTTTTATTTCTCATTTTTAAAAGTTTATAAAGGGATATTGTCAATTTATCATGTTCACAGGGCTTATTTAGTTATGAAAGAATTTCAAATGAAAATTTTTCAAATGAACTTTTAAAAACTTACATGTTGAGTTATGAAAGAATTTCAAATGAAATTTTTTACTAATTTTTAATAAGCTAACACATGTATGACCTAGGTAACTTAGTCGCGGAGCGAGTGCGAGTGCGGGTGCGCGAGCGCGAGCGCGGGAGTGTGATATATTAAGAATCTGACTTATGAGAGCGCCTATAAAGCGTCTTAAAAATATATTAAAATAATAAAAATATTAAAAATACTAATATTACAAAAGTGTAAACTTAAAAAAATATTATACTTTCTGACTAAATATAGAACTAAAAGTAATTATTTTGAGCAATATATTTTGTTACTTATATACATTTAAAAGTTAAATAGAAATTTTAATTCAATGAAATCTGTTACAAAAATGACAAATATAACTAATAAACAAAATGTTATTTCATTAAGTCCATAAAATATATTTAGGTTTCGCAACGTGTAATTTAAAGCAAAGTAGATCTTTTTCTTCTTTTTTTTTTTTTTTTTTTTTTTTAAGTTTAGAACAAGTCATATACATTTTTTATATAACATTATTTGATTTATAAAATGTTAATGTTTTACCATGATGTATGGAAAATAGTAAATTTTCATTCTCGATATAAGTTCAAATTGCGTGAAAATGAAAAATTTGTAAGTAATTATAATTTCTATCTAGTTAATATTTATTTGTGTAGCTTGCTTTCAATGGGTTAATTGTGGTGCTTTGCATAGTAATATTCAAATAAATAATGTAGTAATATTCCATGTTGTTTTGGTATTACCAATATCTAGTCATGATGTCTGATGTCATCATTTTCTCATTGAGGCCGAACCTAAACACGTGCTCGGGAAGAGAGGAGCCGTGGTGGTCCCCCCCAGACCGCCTGGATCCCACGAGTGAATCGAAAGTTGGATCTACATTGGACTTCACCCGAATCGCCCGATCTATCCTCCTGAGGAGAGGTTTTGTCTCAAACCCCGACTTTCCATACGGCTAGAGGTGTAAACGAGTCGAGTTGTATCGAACGATACATTGTTCAAGCTTGGTTTGAATTTTATCAAGCTTGAAATTTTGTGTTTGAGTTATGTTTGATTTGTTAACGAACCTAGCTCGAGCCGAGTATTGAGTAGTTTAGAATTTTACATGTGTTTTTTCATAATTTAGCTTATCGATGTCGAGCTCGAACCGAGCTTCAAAAGTTATCAAACAAGAAATCTTGTTCAACCTTGTTTGATTTGTTAGACGAACAGAGCTCAAACGAGCTCGAGCCGAGTATCGAATAGCTATGTTTGATTTTCAATCCTACTAATACGGCTTTACAAAGAGAGCAGAAAGCTATAAGATATTTCTATGTACAAGTGTCGGCTGTTTATTGGCTAATATGTGCGATGCGCGAATTTTGCTTCACAAGAGCGCGCACTAGCTGAAGATAGTGCATGAATTTTGATTCACAAGAGCGCAGACTATCTTCAGTCGGTGCACGAATTTTTCTTCATAAGAGCGCGCACTATCTTCATCCAGTGCGCGAATTATGCATCGAATTTGCTTTTCGCGCTCAGTGCGCGGATTGGGTGCGCGCATGAGCCTCTCCCACGCGAATTTAGTTACCTAGTGCATGACCAGTGGAGATTCATGGATAAAATGGAATAAACGATAAAATAATGTCGGACTATACAACATATGCATATGGCCGTATCCATTTGTTCATGTTTAAAGCAATATTTCAACATCTTCCTATACTACAAAATCATATCTCAAAAATGCACATTCTTCATCAAATTATAGTTGTAAAATAGTTTAAGTTGAGGCATTAACAATTTGCAGTGCCCCTGAAGTGAATTTGAGAGGAAGATTTTGATGTTCAAAGGAGTAAACTTAAAAAGAAAAGGAGGGGCACGTGGTACGTTGGACCAAAAGGTATGTTTGGATTTGTGAAAAAAAGTTGGGCCATTGATTTTAGGGAAATTTACCTAGACACCCCCTGGGTTTAGGCCTAATTACAGAAACTTACCCAGTTGTTTGAAAAATTACCTAGACACCCCCTCTGGCAAAACAGTATTACAAGAACACCCCTTACGGCGTTAAATTTTGACGGCGGAGGATGACGTCATCATTTTTTTTTAATGTTTTTCCAATTTTGCCTTCGGTGTGTATTTGTAATATATGTTATGTTACAGGGGGTGTATTTGTAATATTTGAAATTTGATTGTTGTAGGCTGGAAATTACTGTTGTATGTGTAATGTATTTCCATTTCAATATTAAAACACCCAATAAATACATAAATATCAATCCACCAAGCCAGTAAATGATGAAATAACACTCAACTATTTTTCAATAAAATGTTTCACTTTGCATTAGATCAAAATACATAAATATCTGGTCAGTAAATGATGAAAAAATCACTAAATAATCGAAAAAACACCAACAAAAGCACCAAATAACAAAAATAAAACCCAAAACCAGCAAATAACAATAAAAAAAACAGCAGAAAACAGCAGGAAAATGCAGCAGGAGCAAAAAACCCTTCGGCCCGAACTTGTTCTTCACGGCCCGAAATTGTTCTTCGCGGCCCGAGTTCACCAAACCCAAAATTGACTTGGGGAAACTGAAATTAACACTATCATGAAGAAAAGCCCTAAAAAATCCAGTAGAAATCAGTTCGATAACACCCCCAATTCGGAGATCAAAGTGGGCGCATAAACCCTAAATGCCCAATTCGATTCAAATCTTCAATCCCACCTTCAATCGGGCAATTAATCCAAGGAAAGTGACGAAATAAACATATAGAAGTGAAACATGAAGCAATTTTCCAGAATTAGAGGCTCAAATCCGCGAATTGGGATGAACCCTAGAATTTGGGGACGAAAAGAAATCACTCCCAATCGCAAAAACCAGTCCATAATCCCGAAAATTGCTCCAGTAGGAAGATGCGCGATGAAGAGGCGAGTCTAACACAACAAGAATTACTAAAATCCGTCCACAAACAAGGGAGAAATCATGATTTTTGTGAAGGTAGTGAAAAATGTGCGAAATTTTTTTTTTTTTTTTTTTTTTTTTTTTTTTTTTTTTTTGTAAATATTAAAAACAACTAAGGGCATTTAAGACATTTCACAATTTTCGTTAGCGTTGACTAACGGCCGTTAAGTCAAGGGGGTGTTTTTGTAATATTTCAAACAACGGGGTAAGTTCCTGTAATTAGGCCTAAACCCAGGGGGTGTCTAGGTAAATTTCCCTTGATTTAAATTGCTATTTTGGACCGAATATAAGGAGGAACTTTGTGAGTGAAGTTTTTTCTTTTGTGTTGAAGTTGGGATCATTTAATATTTGGATAGGCATACCTTGATATGAGCAATGTGATAGATGAGGTAAGCCTCGGAATTGTATGTTTAGCACATTGAATGGTACCTGTCCCAAATTTACTCAATTTTGTTTGATTTATGTGATAATTCAATGCTGAATTCTAAAAGTATTGTCCCTCTATACCACAAAGTTGCAAGTACATCAAGTCTAAAAGAACAAAAAATATTTTTGTACTTAACACAATAGATAGTAACAAATGATACCGTTATCTAGAGATGTAAGAACAAAACAACAAATTTCAACTCAAATTGTAAAATGACAACCACCATCAGAAGACATATATAGGTATCAACATAATACATTAATAATGAGATTAATTAATATACTTGACACTTCTATACATTTCTTCATGTCATCATCATGAAGAATAAGAACAAATTCCCCTTCATCGTCTTCATATCTAATAGTTGGCTTCAATTTAAGCCTCTTAATCAATTCATGGTGCAATTGTTCCAACACTGTTTCAGCCTCGTTCTTGATATCAAACTTAATAATTAAGGTGATGTTTGCCATCGGGTTGTTCTAAATGGGCCGTTACACGTATATAATTCGGCTTCATTTTTTGCTTAAGATCTTCTTCTATCGCTTTGCGATTATCAAAACCCTCAACTCCCATTCAGCTTGACGAACTGGGTCTCTTTTTCTTGAATGTGACAATTCACCTGTTGTAAAGAGAAAATTAGTAAAATAAAATAAAGAAATTAAAGAAAAAAAATTAAAGAAAAAAAATTAAAGAAAAAAAAATAAAAGAAAAGTATTCAAACATATACTCATCCCCACGTTGGTCCGAACGATCTATATCCCCATAGCCACCATTGTTACTTTGAGTCGAAGAACTAGCACCTACATCATCTCTTGTATTGGTCGGAGTGTTTTAATTTTTTATTAGTATTCTCATCCATGAAAATTTTAAAAAAGGAGCGTGTTCTATGTAATGGAGGGGGATGGGGATGGGGATTGGGATTGGGGTTGGGGTTGGGTTGGGGTTAGGGGAAGGGATGATTTTTTATATTTTTTTTTAAAAAAAAAAATATAATTAGTAAAGTATCTAACAAGAGCAATCCAAATCTATAGGTACTTCAATTAAGATCCAGGTAAAGTTAAAATATATTTAACTATTGAATCATTAGGTTTACCTTATGTAATTTTTTAAGTCTGAGAAAACTATTTGAGTTAAAGCATTCATTTCATTCTTTCTCACTTATCCCATACAAGATTCCAGTGAATTAGGCCAAGACTACTACGTTCAAGAATTACAATTATTTGTCCGCATGAGCAGCTCAACTGGTCTCAGAGGTGGAATTTGGAACAAGAGACCAAGGATCGAACCTCACCAGCGGCAGTGTGGGAGCAACCTCTCAAAAAATGAAGGGCGCTCCTTGTGTGCAGTGAGCACTGATCTCGGCCTCTGTTGCCAGTTGAGTCACCATGATTTACCTCCTCTCACAATCCCGTCGGGCAGGGGGTGAGGGGCGCCGGGGGTGAGCGATTTCACCTTTTGGAACAAGAATTACAATTATTTGTTGTTGTTTCTAATTGAAAGACTAATTAAATTAAACATAACCAATTAGCTAAACTAATTAAATACACAATTGATAATAATAAAGATACAATCATCTTATTTAATACTCTGAATCAATTTTATAACGAGTTTATTTTTATTTTTATAGGTTAACTATAGCTTAAATACTTTAACAAGAGAAATTACATTTTGAATCTACATATTCTAATTACATAGACTCTACCTAAAATAAAATTTGTCCAATTAATTCATTAAACTTAATTTAACTATACATTTTATTATTCGAATCTTGCCGATGTCATAAACGGGAGATGACATGTACCTAATGCGCTATCCGATATGAAATGTGATCTACAATTTAATAGACCGAATTTTTTTTTTTTTTTTTTTTGTCTAAATATAACTGTCAATTTTTTTTTCCTAATATATAGATAATTCCGTGGCAATTAATAATAATGATATATATAATCAAGTGAAATAATTGTGTTTATGCCACTAAATATATAACCAGTTCTATATTATGGTATAAATAATCAATAAACATTGAAAAAAATATGAAATAACTTAGAAAGAGAGTTGGACATACAAATAATTGAGAATAACATAAATTACAAATTTGACATATACATCCTCATTCATGTATGATTGAATTAATATCACAAATTTGAACAACTTTCTTTTTAATTTATATTTTAATTAAAATAAATTCATTTAGAAGTACACTTGAAAAAATGTTTTACAATATACATTTCCAAAAATTAAATAGAAAATTACTTTTACTAGTCGAAAGAAAGGATCATTTCCTTATTCAACGTCTACTTTAAACATGTAAGTAAATATTTGTAGGATCTTATTTTTAATTAGCCCATTGTTTGATAAGTATCAATTAGTTATTATTTAATTAGTATAAGTACAATATTGCAATCAGAATTGGGGGTGGGGGGGGGGGGGGGGGGGGCTGCCTTTCTCCATCAAATAACATAACAATCACATCAAGTATATAAAGCATATGCCGATATCCGAGAAACGGTATTCATGTTCTGAGCTCATGGAAAACGCCGAAGAATATTTCGCCGATTGGACCGCAAATGAACATCTCTTAGCGACGGTATATTGGAAGCCGGAGTTAATTCTGCCGCCGGGATCGTCATCACCAGCTTCTTCAGTTAAACAAAGAGTAATCACAGAGAAGATCATTCCTGCTCTTGGGGAAATAGCATTCCTAAATAACAAAACAACTCATCTCCTTCAATTTTGGGCACACAAAGTGTTCGATGGAAGGTCTTACCTCACCAACATAGACCAACCTTTTGTTGTTGGTGGGAAAAGGCACCCACCTGCTGTGACGATGTTGTACACCTATCTGAACCATTATCATAACTTAAAACATCGATATTATGTGGGGGACGAAGATGAAGGCGAGGGAGTAATAAGAGAAGAAGAAATTGGTCCCCCTGGACGCGTCTTCAGAAACGGGCATCCAGAATTCAGCCCTCACCTGAGTTACTATTCTGCCAAAGAGCATCCACTCAGTTTTGATGCTATACGTTGTGGTTTAAAAGCATATATGGCTTTGCCCGTGTTTGATGATATAGATCAGCATTGTTTCGGCGTGTTAGAGTACTTAACTTTTAAAGTCGGCTTTGAGGATTATGAAATTCAAGCACTACTTCACGGACTAAAGGTTTTCTTTCTTTCTTTCTACTTGAGTTTATTTATGGTGCTAAGGTTTACCAAAAATTACTTATTAAACATTTTGACGGGTACTTACTTATCACTTTGGTTGCTTGCAGGCAGCAAAGCTGAGATCAACTCACACCAGCATCCCTGTTCCAATTCGCAATGTAAGTTACGAAATTTTAACAAATGCTAGTAAATAAATTGTTGTGACCTTTTCAGAAGATGTCCTTTTTCCATGATTTTTATTCTGAGAAATTATGCATGTTGCTTTAAACTTACCTTTTTGAACGACAAAAAGAAGAATGATACCTAAAATCTATTGCAATAATCGAGCACGCTAGAATTATATGAATATGAGTGAAGTGCTTGAAATTGTTGAAACTTTGTAGCATTCTATCTTGTGGTTGATTGAGTTGCATTAAGTCGAAAATCATTTACATACATATGCATAAAACTGCAATTACTGCCTAAAGAGGTCTTTGCTAATCAATTTTGAGAATTAGAATTTTGGTCAGGGAGTAGCAGGTCAAGAAATCAATGAAATGCTTCATGGAATAATTAAAACTCCCCAAGTAGGTGGGGCACTGGTATGGGTGCCCTGTGGCCAGTGTGCTCCTAGCACCAGTTGCATGAAACTGAAGTCATCTTGTTTCTCTGAGCCGCCCTTTGAGTTTATCAAAGCTAGTAAATTCCATGGAGTACAAATGGGAAAGGGGGTCGCTGGGATAGCATTGGAATCTCAAAACAAGTTGTGCTTCTGCGAAAGTATATGCCATTTTAGCATAGTTGACTATCCTCTTGCTCATTTTGCCCAACGTGCAAGGTTAGATGCTTCATTTGCGGTTTGTTTGCAGAGCTCACACACGGGGAATGGCACATATGTTATAGAGTTCTTTCTCCAGTACCCCGCCGGTAGTAAACACGGATGTCTTACTGTCTTGTTCCTTCTCAAAGAGATGAAGAGAAAACTTAAAAGTTTTAAGGTTGCATCGGGTAGACAACTGGGAGAAGAGTTAGTTGTTAAAGTCATCGACTTTGAGAATTTTAATTTCAAATTTGGCCACCATGATAACACATTTCCACTTAAATTGGAGATTACGCGATATGGCCATGAGATGAAACGTCAATATTTGAGAAATCATCAAGTACAAGTTACATTGGATTCTGCTGAAAATAGGGCGGAGGAAGAACAAGACAATGCTGCTGCTGCATATTTGGAGAAAGGGGCTACAGTCATCAAGGGCATGCCAATATCCGAGAAACAGTATCCTTTTTCTGAACTCATGGAAAACGCCGAAGAATATTTCGCCGATTGGGCAGCTAATGACAATCTCTCTGCGACGGTATACTGGAAGCCGGAGTTAAATTTACTGCCGGAATCGTCATCATCAGCATCTCCAGTTAAACAAAGGGCAATCATAGAGAAGATCATTCATGCTCTCGGGGAAATATCATCCCTAAATAGCAACACAACTCATCTCCTTCAGTTTTGGGCACACAGAGTGTACGATGGAAGGTCTTACCTCACCATTGTAGACCAACCTTTTGTTGTTGGTGGGAAAAGGCACCTACCTGCTGTGACAATGTTGTACACCTATCTGAAACATAAGCATAGCTTAAAACATCGATATTATGTGGGGGGCGAAGAAGAAGGCGAGGGAGTAATAAGAGAAGAGGAAATTGGTCCCCCTGGACGCGTCTTCAGAAACGGGCATCCAGAATTCAGCCCTCACATGAGTTACTATTCTACCAAAGAGCATCCACTCGGTTTTAATGCTATACGTTGTGGTTTAAAAGCATATATGGCTTTGCCCGTGTTTGATGATATAGATCAGCATTGTTTCGGCGTGTTAGAGTACTTTACTTTTGAAGTCGGCTTTGAGGATTATGAAATTCAAGCACTAGATCAAGGACTGAAGGTTTTCTTTCTTTCTAATTGAGTTTATATATGTTGCTAAGGTTTACCAAAAATTACTTATTAAACATTTTGACGGATACTTATCATTTTGGTTGCTTGCAGGCAGCAAAGCTGAGATCAACTCACACCAACATGTCTGTTCAAATTCACAATGTATGGTTACAAAATTTTAACAAATACTCGAAAATAAATTGTTGTGACCTTTTCAGAAGATGTCCTTTTTCCACGATTTTTATTCTGAGAAATTATGCATGTTGCGTGTGACCAAAAAAAAAAAATTAAGCATGTTGCTTTTAACTTACCTTTTTGAACTGAAAAAGAGAAGAATGATACCTAAAATCTATTGCAATAATCGAGCACACTAGAATTATATGAATATGAGTGAAGTGCTTGAAATTGTTGAAACTTTGTTGCATTTCCTCTTATGGTCGATTGAGTTGCATTTAGTCGAAAAGCATTACATACATATGCATAAAACTGCAATGACTGCCTAAAGTTGTCTTTGCTAATCCATTTCGAAATTAGAATTTTGGTCAGGAAGTAGCAGCTCAAGAAATCAATGAAATGCTTCAAGGAGTGATAAAAAGTCCCCAGGTAGGTGGGGCACTGGTATGGGTGCCCTGTGGCCAATGTGCTCATAGCACCAGCTGCATGAAACTGAAGTCATCTTGCTTCGCTGAGCCGCCCTTTGAGTTTATCAAAGCTAGTAAATTCCATGGAGTACAAATGGGAAAGGGAGTCGCTGGGATAGCATTGGAATCTGAAAACAAGTTGTGCTTCTGCGAAAGTTTATGCCATTTTAGAATAATTGACTATCCTCTGACGCATTTTGCCCAACGTGCAAGGTTAAATGCTTCATTTGCGATTTGTTTGCAGAGCTCACACACAGGGAACAACATATATGTTATAGAGTTCTTTCTCCTGTACCCCACTGGTAGTATACATGGATGTGATACGGTCGTGTTCCTTCTCAAAGAGATGGAGAGAAAACTAAAAAGTTTCAAGGTTGCATCGGGTAGACAACTAGGAGAAGAGTTAGTTGTTAAAGTCATCGACTTTGAGAATTTTAATTTCAAATTTGGCCATCATGATAAAACATTTCCATTTAAATTGGAGATTACGCGTTATGGCCATGAGATGAAACGTCAAAATTTGAGAAATCATAAAGTACAAGTTACATCAGATTCTTCCGAAAATAGGGCGGAGGAAGAACAAGACAATGCTGCTGCAAATTCGGAGAAAGGGGTTGCAGCAATGGAGAGTAATAGGGAAGGGAACAAAATGAAATGTGGGATCCTGTATGAGGTTCCCAAGCCACATTCTGGAAAGAAAGTACAAGATGTTATAGAAAATATCATAGGTAAGTATAAAAACTTCAATCTTTTATATGGTGAACTTCGTTCAATTTACTTTACTTTTAAATATATGTTGCTGTCAAAAAATCAACATTGAATTGTGAATTCACAGATTGTGGGATCAATAGATGGCCATCCACTAAGAAAAACAAGAAGAGTCCTGATGCAATTTTCGAGGCAGCAGCCAATGCAAGAAAGTGTGCTCAATGTTGTTCTTCTAGTGGCAGCAGTAGTCCTCCACCAGTGGTGCCCCTACATGAAAATGTATCACAGAATGAAAATTCCGCAAATATATCTCAGAACCTTGCCAAAAAGCCAAAAAACAACTGATGTTGTGATGATAGAGGCTAGATTTAAAGAAAGTGTGCTCAATACTAGTATTTTATTATGGGATAATATTCCAAAAAAATATTAAATTATGGGATAAAATCAAATGAGGTGATGTAGTTCAGAACGGATTCCCAAAATCAATAATTAATATGTGACGTATTATAAAATTTGGCCGGTGGACTATTAAATACTACGTCGGAATGTTAAAATTTCCGGCTGACTGTAGGGTGTACATGCTCGCTGAGTATTAGAATTGGGGGAAATAGAGTTTATCTTCCTTTAATTTGTCTAGCAATTCAGTTTTACTAGAAAAACTTTTCAGTTAAGTTTTCCATGTTCCTACTTCCTAGCTATTTCAAAGTTCAAACAACTAATCCCTCAAAAAAAAAAAAAAAGGGTTCAAACAACTATATATTTTACTCTCTCTCTTTCTATATATATACGTGTATATGCACAATTATATATAGGCTAGCAATATTGATAATTATCATTATTATTACCCAAATGTGATTTAATTCCTAGGATTTTACATAATTATATATTAACCCCCAAACCTAAATTACATAACTTTTTTAAGTCCATGACGAGTTAGATTGACGCTTTTAATTATTTTACTTGATCACTTAATTAAGTCCACTACATTTCATAAAATCGTTACTTTAGTCTTTCACTATAGTTTGACACTTTATTTTATTTGAAGTTCAATTCGATACCATTTACATATTAATTTTTTTTTTCTTATTTAATTTAAAATCAACTAAAATTTGTTTTGCGTTTATTTAAAAATATGGGATATTGCGCCATTTGCTGTGATTATTTATGATCCTGAAGAGAAGAAATTCAAGGACCGTTAATAGACATTTCATTAGATATGTTGAGAGGTTTTATCTAACATCATTAGGATTGTGGAATCAAAGATATGTTAAGTTTCTTGAATAGGAGCAAGCAAAACAAAAACTTGCAGATGTCATAAACGGAAGATGACATGTATCTAATGCGTTATCCGATATGAAATGTGATCTACAATTTAATAGACCGAATTTTTTTTTGTCTAAATATAAATGTCAATTTTTTTTTCCTAATATATAGATAATTCCGTGGCAATTAATAATAATGATATATATAATCAAGTGAAATAATTGTGTTTATGTCACTAAATATATAACCAGTTCTATATTATGGTATAAATAATCAATAAACATTGAAAAAAATATGAAATAACTTAAAAAGAGAGTTGGACATACAAATAATTGAGAATAACATAAATTACAAATTTGACCTATACATCCTCATTCATGTATGATTGAATTAATATCACAAATTTAACTGGTCTGTGTCATAAACTGGTCTGTGGTAGCGGGCCGGAATTGGGTCGGGTCGTAAATGGGTCGGGTCTTTAACGGGTCTGGGTCGGTTCTGGGTCGACCCTTTAATCTCTATCTCTTTTTTTTCCTTCAAAAATCCACAAAAAATTGTTGTAACATGGGTTGAAAAATGAGAGTAATTGATGCCAAGATTTGAAAGAATAAAGTTAACATGCAAATTATGAAACATTAATTATATGATTTGAAAATATAATTTTTATTATCTTTTATATCTAAGAAATATAAAGGAATGGAAATATAAAAAATATATTGCGTAAAAATAAATAAAAACACCCTTTTGAAAGTCGATACTAATATTTTATTAGTCAAAAGTGGCAATGAAATTGGTATAGAAAAGACCAACGATTTTAAGATATTTTAATAATTTAATTTTTTTCTTCGAAATAATGGGTTAGTAATTACATAATAATAAAAGTTGGGTCTAGGCCTTCAATTTTATGATAGCAAACAAGTTATAATATGATTTTCTTTTTGAAAATAAAGATAGTAATAAAGTTGCTTTTAAATTGGGCCCAATATTTTATTTTCTTTTGTTTTTACAAGACCCATTAACAGACCCACTAAGAGACCCATTAAAGACACATTAATTATAAAGCTGACCCAAGACCAACCCAACCCAACAAACATAAAAATTAATGGGTTGGGTCTGGACGGGTCACAGGCCGGCCCGCAGGTCCAGACCCATCTTGCCATGCCTGAGTGTACGTGGCCAATTTCGACCAATTTCGTCCAATTATTTGATGGTGAAATGAACATTGCAATCAAACTTTAAATTATGGTACTAAATTTGCATTTTCGTATCCAATGACACCAAAATTATAAAAATGCCCTATTATATGATACCAAATATACAATTCCAAAAAAAAAAAAAAAAAATTCAAGACATTATCGAAAGCCTGATTATTTATGGAATTAAAATGTCAATGAACTATAGTTACATGAATTATTCTACCATTTCCCATATTTATTAGTGAATCATATTGTCATTAAAATTATATTAAGCCCAACCGTTGGTATATGTGTTTGGACTATTTTTTTTCCTAATAGGAAATGTGAGCTTCTATAATAATATAACTAAGTGGTAAACATACCTACCATATTATTGGATATACACGGTATTAATACTTACCAAATTACATATTTACACGTTTGTATCACAAGCATCCCCTATTTATTTTTGTTACCTGTTATATGCATCGAATCTAATTATAACGACTTGAGTCAATAATGTCGACTGTGAAATTAACATAAATTAATATGAATCGAGAAAATTAATATTGGTAGGACTAAAAACTAACGAACAAATAAATTAGTATAATTCATTTTTTTAACACGCCCTTTTATTAAAACATGGATAATAACATTAACCATAGTAACAATAACATTGAGATATTATCAATAGGTAAAAGGTTTTATTTAATAATTTGAATATTCTATGCATAAATATATAAAAGGTAACCAAAATTTATTATTATTGTCTAATTAAGTGATCAGTTTGAGATTCTTCTTTTGTTAAAGGTAACAACAAATTTAATAAAACTCACATAGTTATCCCACTTTTCAAAATTATGAGCAAGGCTTATATTATTGGTAGCACCACTTGCTATGTCTGTTTATTGAGATATTACCAATAGGTAAAAGGTTTCAATGATTTTAATAATATTCTATGCATAAAAATATAAAAGGTAACCAAAATTTATTATTATTGTCTAAGTGATCAGTTTGAGATTCTTGTTTTATTAAAGGTAACAACAAATTTAATAAACTCATATACAACTTTTTGCTATTATTCCACTTTCCAAAATCATGAGCGAGGCTGAAATTTTATTGGTACAATCTTCACATAATTATGTTGCAAGGGATGGAACTTTGAAAATGAATAAATCTAATTATTTTCCTACAAATTTTACTAGTTACTATACATCTATTACTGATTCATCAACTATGACAATAAAATGATGCATTCTATCAAATATGAGAGCTACAATCATTCCATTTGACAAATTCTGGTGAAAATTAGCAAAATCTAAAATAAATTATCTATTTTAGAAATTTTAGTGTATTTTTAATTGAACTTGACCGCATCAATTTAGTCATAAAGCAAGCGTATCATTTTGTGAAACTGGCCGATATTGAGAATGGACCTCAATAATAAAAAGAGTCATCTCCTTAGTTAATGTCAAACAAAATTTCATTAATCTATATAATCAAGTGCAAAATAGGAAAAATCTTAAAATTTGAATTCATTTTTTCTTTTTATCATCTACACATCTTCCCTCCATTTTCCTATTCATTTCATGCCATTTGTGAAAATATAAATACCTTTATATTTACAATAAATAAATAGATGATAGTATTTTTCAAATTAAAGAAATATCAAACTTTATAGTGTGATTTCTAGCGTGTATTATAATTTTTCAAATTGACAGAGGACCAACATTCTTGACGTTTTACAAGATTTTTCACCGGATTGTGCTACAAATTGAGTATGGGATTGCGCGTCAAAAGAAAACATTAAATTCATCGAATCTTTTTATTTTCCGAATCACTTATATGTCCCTATACTTCTCCATATTTCCTATACTACCCCTATTTAATTACACCAACTATCTTTACAAACACAAGACATCTATATAAAGCAGAAACCCCACACTCTTATGGATGTGTATCTGGCCTAGGTAAATCAGAAAAACAACCACCTAAATATAAAGAATATACATTCACAAATCAATAAGATTTAAAGAAATACATATCTTGAAAAATGGGTGAGAATTTGAAAGGTATGGGTTTGAATGTGGGTTCCAATTCCGTCCTCGATAACATGTCAGAGATTCTGACAGAAGTCTCACTGATCGACGATCCATCCAAAAAAATAAGAAAGTTGGATTCTTATATTTTGTCACTTGAAGAAGAAGTGAGGAAGATCGATGGCTTCAAACGTGAACTTCCTGAATCCATGAACCTCTTATTAAATGGTTGTATCGACATCTCTCCTTTTTTAGGCGACATGATTTTAATTATTTTTTTTGATAACCTAGGTGTATCGAAATTTTTTAATTGTTTTTAACAAGACTAATTGTTCTTTTGTTACTTTGGCTTTTTTTGTAAAAATTGAGAAGATTCACATATTTTTAGATGTCATAATGTTTTATACTGGTTTTCTGTGACGACATTTGTTTTTGTAGCAATTGATAAATTCTTCTTTTCTAGATGACATAATGTTTTAATTTTCTTTTGTTGACGAATTGGTGTTTTAATTTGTAACAATTGAGAAATTCTCAATTTTTAAGACGACAATATTTTTACTTTTTTTGGTTACAAAACTAGTTGTTTTATGCGACGATTGGTGTTCGGGTAGCAATTGAGAAATTCTACTTTTTTTAGACGACATAATGCTTTAATAAATTTTGTTATTACAATTTTTTTGTGACAATTGGTGTTGTTTTGGAAATTGAGGTGTTTTTATAACAATTGAGAAAATTCTCTTTTTTAGATGACATAATGTTTTAATTTTTCTTTTGGTTACAAAACTAGTTATTTTATGTGACGTTGGGTTCTGTGGCAATTGAGAAATTCTCCCTATTTTAGATGAAATAATATTTTAATTTTTTTTTACAAAACTAGTTGTTTTATGAGAAGATCGATTATTTTTAGCAATTGAGAAATTCTCCTTCTTTAGTCGACATAATGTTTTAATGTTTTTTTTACGGTAGATGTTTTTGTAGTAATTGAGATATTTTTATAAAAATTGAGAAAATTCTCATTTGTTAGACGTCATAATGTTTTAATTTTTTTTTTTTACAAAACAAATTGTTTTCTATGATAATTGGTGCTTTTGTAGCAATTGTGAAATTCTCCGTTATTTTTACGACATAATATTTTAACTTTTTTGTTACAAAACTAATGATTTTTTTTTTACAATTGGTGTTTTTGTAGCAATCAAAAAACTAAAGAAGGAAAGTTTGAAATATAAGAGGAAAGAAGCGGGAACAATTTCAGAAGAATTCGTACTTTTAAAGGGTACCTCTGAGAGAAATGTTGGAGCAAAACGGTCGAATGATTTCAACGAAAATAAGAAGAATTGGATGAATTCTCCTCTCAAACTATGGGACGCTCCAATTAAGTACCAAAACGACTTTAGTTTTGAGAATCATCATTATGCTATGCACCAAGAACCATTAGTAAGTTCTTTTATCACCCAATTTAACAATTGTTTTACTCCACCATATTATTTTTTGAAAAAGAAAAACTTTCATGGATGTGTTAATAACATTTAACTTCTCAAGAAGACAAATGAGTAGAGTAATCATGGAGCAATTCTAGATTTTCTGAAGATAAAATGCCTATATCAATTCATCAACTCGACTTGAACCATAAAATCTATAAGTTGTTTGATGTGCACTTATAATACAAAAAATATTTTTTGGAACACTAAATTTAAAACATTATATTTCATGGTTTTAAACCATGTAACATTTAGGATGTCCTACACACATTATTTAATAATTATTAAATTTTTTAAGTACATTGATTTAAGAATGTTGTCTTTACGTTTGAAATATATATAACTGTGTTCGGAAAACAAAAGATACTACCTATGTTACATGCATGGAACTACCCTGCAAAATTGTTAGTGCATAAAATTCCTTTGTAATTTTAAAAACTCAGCACAAAATTTCCAACTTGATCAAAATTAGTTGTTTC
Organism: Penstemon barbatus; assembly: GCA_003313485.2. Classification (NCBI taxonomy): domain Eukaryota; kingdom Viridiplantae; phylum Streptophyta; class Magnoliopsida; order Lamiales; family Plantaginaceae; genus Penstemon; species Penstemon barbatus. Next base: position 65,607,930 of record CM064880.1, read on the forward strand.
AAATCGACTTATTTTAAGAACTAATTTTAAAATATTTCACGTGAAATTGTAGGGATCAACATGAAGTATTTTAAAAATAATTTATTTAAATATGTCGATCCGAAACGTCATACTTTTTATAAATCGGGGGATTTCGTGCTGAGTTTTTTAAAGTACAAGAATATTTTATGCAATAAAAGTTTTGTAGGGTAATTTCGTGCAAATTAATTTAACATAACATGAGTGTGTATCATGCATTTACTCCAATATAATATAAGTATGATACATATTGTTCCTCTATAAGTTTGACCACACCCAAAGCTCCATTCTTTAAAATGTTATATATAGAGTACCAACTCCACAATTTCTACTCAATTCATGCAATAGTAAGTTGTTGTAGAGTCAATATTAATCTTAATTAGTTGAAAATATATAATATTTCAGAGGTATTTTCAAGGAGAAGGAAGTGGGAGTGGGAGTGCAATAAGATTTTATGGGCATGGTTTCCACAACAGTGGAGGGGCATTTATGCCTTATAAACGAGAGAAAAAGACGACTGTACCACCTGTAGTTCATCATCATCATGATGAGCTAACATTATCAATTGTTCCTGTGCAAGTGCAACATATTGATTTGAATGTGAGAGAAGATGATGATTATGTTAGCAGGTATGATCAAATGCAGCACCAAGAACATGAGCTCAAGAAATTTAGGCGATGCTGGACATCAGACTTGCATCAAAAGTTTGTTAATGCACTTGATCAACTTGGAGGAGCACAGTGTATGTATCTATCTATCTATCTATCTTTTTTTCATTTTCTTTAAATGCATGCATGTTGATCTGATGAAGTTCTGTATTCTGGGTTTTTGGGTAACCACCTTGTTTTTATGGTTTATCGGAATTTATTGGTGTAGAAGCCAAATAGATTACGGGTTATGTTGTTCTCGTGTTTCTGAAAGTAATTTTTATAAATTAAATTGAGATTTTATTAAGTTATTCCATTTTTTTTAGTATGTTTGTTTGAAATTTCGAGATAAAGTAAATAGTATATATATGTTTTAGAAATGAGTAAATTTTTCTATAGAGATTATGGTAAAAAAAAAAAAAGAATACAAAAGAGAGAGATATTATAAGAAATATGTTATTTTATGTAAAAAATGTTGTTGTGTAAGATATTTAGTGTAAGAGATAAATTAATTTATGTCGAATCAAACTAGAGTTCGTTTAGTTTTTTTTAGATATAAGAGAACTTTTTTATAATGAAATTATTTTTGAAAACTGAGAAAGGATAATTTTATTTTTGAAAATGAAAATGTTGTTTATTTGGCTTCAACAAGTATCGAAATACTCTCCGAGAATCGAGACAAACAAATCCATCTTTAGAAGAGTTGAGGCTTGAAAGTAGTTTATTCATATGTGTTACTCTAAAGGACATAAATATATTCGGTCAAGCAAATAAATTTGAAGACAAGTTTAAATCTTGATGACATAGTAACGATAGCAAACGGGTGCATTGGGCTCGGTTTAGGCTAGGCCTGGCCGGGATGGGTTAGGTCATGTTACATTTGTTGTTGTTCGATCGGCTAAAATGAGTCTGGTCAAATACCAGTTGAGTTTTGATTAATTATATATCATACACATTTTCCTTGTGCATATAAACATAATAAAATTTTCTTTTGGAGAAATTTTGGTGAGTTGGAGATTCATTTTTGATTTTGCAGCTGCCACACCAAAGCAGATAAGGCAGCTGATGAAAGTTGATGGCCTCACCAATGATGAAGTTAAAAGCCATTTGCAGGTGCCAAACAAAACAATCAAATACCTCAATGCTTTATTTCATATGACGCAAAATGCAAAAAACACACCTTGTGCTTTGTCTAGACTGTTAATTTTATTCTTGAAAATACACTTTTCTTCGTTTTTTACCATCATACCACACTCAAACGCCATTTAATCGTAGATTTCTTGTGAATGGACAACAATGCCCCTTTATACATCAGTCTTAGACTGAAATAACCACATAAATAGAAGAGCATTACCAATTATTGACTAAATAAGAAGGATATAATTAATAGTTTACAATGTTTAATACTAACTTAGGTGTGAGAATATAATCATCATCTACCAGTAAATGTATTGTGAATGGTAGGTACAAATGACTTTAACTTTCTAATATAGAGGATTTTCAAGAATAAAAATGACACTAAGTTTTTTTAATTAGAATTAGGCAAAGCACATGAATGATTTTACATTTCATTCTTTCAAATGATCTCTTTTGCTTCAACTCACATCTTAATTGACAAAAAAAATTTTACATTGTCCGCAGAAATACAGAATTCACATAAAAAAGCTTCCAAGTGCATCTGATGCCGGGCCATCTAATAATTCGGGCTCCCCACAAGGCCCGCCGAATAATGGAGAGGATGCTGAAGGTGATGGCTCATCCACTGGTGGTAACAGCATGGAAAGAGACTCCTAATTACAAAAAGAATTTCAAAATAAAACATTGGGTTTTGCCTACTTATTTCATATATATCCATCTGGAGGCAGATTTTAAGACAAGAAGGCTATACCAAACTATTTTTTTTTTTAAAGATTTTATGCTATGTTGAGCTTATAAGCTTGACACCTTTTAATTTTATTCAGTTATAATAAGCTTCTGCTGAAACTCTATTCTATGATATAAAGCAGGCAACAATTTGACTTTTTGTTTAATAAAGTAAGACATGTTATTATTTTTTTAGAAGGATTGCTATTTCACTTGGTGTGTGATTGATGTTTGAATATTTTTCTAAAGGTTACAGATATAGCTTCTGTTTCCTGAATTGAATTTACTCTTATATATATATATATATATATATATATATATATATATATATATATATATATATATATATATATATATATACCCCCCATGCTTGTATTAGCCATTAGGGCTTTGTTTTGTTTCTATGAAATATTGCGTTACCATGTGATTACAAGATGTTATTTGAATATATAGGTTAAATTTAATAGTTGATCATAATGGGATTAATTATTGTCAATTTTTAATAGTTGATAGAGGGTTATTATCAATTTATTAAGTTTATAGGGGTTTTTATTGCCAATCTTTTTAAGTAATTTTTTTTTTTTGCATTTTAATTAAGAAAAAAAGAAAACATGGTTTATCTTGTAGTTCTCATACAAACCAGTATGTGTTGCTCATTTTTAAAAGTTTATAAAGGGATATTGTCAATTTATCATGTTCACAAGGCTTATTTAGTTATGAAAGAAATGAAATTTTTTCAAATGGACTTTTAAAAATTTACATGTTGAGTTATGAAAGAATTTCAAATGAAATTTTTTTACTAATTTTTAATAAGCTAACACATGCATGACCTAGGTAACTAAGTCGCAGAGCGGGTGCGAGTGCGAGTGCGGGTGCGCGAGCGCGGGAGCGTGATATATTAAGAATCTGACTTATGAAAGCGCCTATAAAGCGTCTTAAAAATATATTAAAATAATAAAAATATTAAAAATACTAATATTACAAAAGTGTAAACTTAAAAAATTATTATACTTTCTGACTAAATATAGAACTAAAAGTAATTATTTTGAGCAATATATTTTGTTACTTATATACATTTAAAAGTTAAATAGAAATTTTAATTCAATGAAATCTGTTACAAAAATGACAAATATAATTAATAAACAAAAGGTTATTTCATTAAGTCCATAAAATATATTTAGGTTTCGCAACGTGTAATTTAAAGTAAAGTAGATCTTTTTTATTTTTTTTATTTTTTTTTAAGTTTAGAACAAGTCATATACATTTTTTATAGAACATTATTTGATTTATAATATGTTAATGTTTTACCATGATGTATGGAAAATAGTAAATTTTCATTCTCGATATAAGTTCAAATTGCGTGAAAATGAAAAATTTGTAAGTAATTATAATTTCTATCTAGTTAATATCCCCCCCCAGACCGCCTGGATCCCACGAGTGAATCGAAAGTTGGATCTACATTGGATTTCCCCCGAATCGCCCCAGCTATCCTCTTGAGGAGAGGTTTGGTCTCAAACCCCGACTTTCCATACGGCTAGAGGTGTAAACGAGTCGAGTTGTATCGAACGATACATTGTTTAAGCTTGGTTTGAATTTTATCAAGCTTGAAATTTTGTGTTTGAGTTCTGTTTGATTTGTTAAAGAACCTAGCTCGAGCCGAATATTGAGTAGTTTAGAATTTTACATGTGTTTTTTCATATTTTAGCTTATCGATGTCGAGCTCGAACCGAACTTCAAAAGTTATCAAACAAGAAATCTGGTTCAACCTTGTTTGATTTGTTAGACGAACAGAGCTCAAACGAGCTCAAGTCGAGTATCGAATAGCTATGTTTGATTTTCAATCCTACTAATACGGCTTTACAGAAAGAGCAGAAAGCTATAAGATATTTCTATGTACAAGTGTCAGCTGTTTATTGGCTAATATGTGGGATGCGCGAATTTTGCTTCACAAGAGCGCGCACTAGCTGAAGATAGTGCATGAATTTTAATTCACAAGAGCGCACACTATCTTCAGTCGGTGCACGAATTTTTCTTCATAAGAGCGCGCACTATCTTCATCCAGAGCACGCACTATCTTCATCCAGTGCGCGAATTATGAATCGAATATGCTTTTCGCGCTCAGTGCGCGGATTGGGTACGCGCATGAGCCTCTCCCACGTGAATTTAGTTACCTAGTGCATGACCAGTGGAGATTCATGGATAAAATGGAATAAACGATAAAATAATGTCGGACTATACAACATATGCATATGGCCGTATCCATTTGTTCATGTTCAAAGCAATATTTCAACATCTTCCTATACTACAAAATCATATCTCAACTTCTCAAGTAAATGCACATTCTTCATCAAATTATAGTTGTAATATAGTTTAAGTTGAGGCATTAACAATTTGCAGTGCCCCTGAAGCGACTCGTGAATTTGAGAGGAAGATTTTGATGTTCAAAGGAGTAAACTTAAAAAGAAAAGGAGGGGCACGTGGTATTGGACTAAAAGGGATGTTTGGATTTGTGAAAAAAAGTTGGGCCATTGATTTAAATTGCTATTTTGGACCGAATATAAGGAGGAACTTTGTGAGTGAATTTGTTCTTTTGTGTTGAAGTTGGGATCATTTAATATTCGGATAGGCATACCTTGATATGAGCAATGTGATAGATGAGGTAAGCCTCGGAATTGTATGTTTAGCACATTGAATGGTACCTGTCCCAAATTTACTCAATTTTGTTTGATTTATGTGATAATTCAATGCTGAATTGAGTGAATTCTAAAAGTATTGTCCCTCTATACCACAAAGTTGCAAGTACATCAAGTCTTAAAGAACATTTTTGTTCTTAACACAATAGATAGTAACAAAAGATACCGTTATCTAGAGATGTAAGAACAAAACAACAAATTTCAACTCAAATTGTAAAATGACAACCACCATCAGAAGACATATATAGGTATCAACATAATACATTAATAATGAGATTAATTAATATACTTGACACTTCTAGACATTTCTTCGTGTCATCGTCATGAAGAATAAGAACAAATTCCCCTTCATCGTCTTCATATCTAATAGTGGGCTTCAATTTAAGTCTCTTAATCAATTCATGGTGCAATTGTTCCAACACTGTTTCAGCCTCGTTCTTGATATCAAACTTAATAATTAAGGTGATGTTTGCCATCGGGTTATTCTAAATTGGCCGTTACACGTATATAATTGGGCTTCATTTTTTGCTTAAGATCTTCTTCTATCGCTTTGCGATTATCAAACCCTCAACTCCCATTCAGCTTGACGAACTGGGTCTCTTTTTCTTGAATGTGACAATTCACCTGTTGTAAAGAGAAAATTAGTAAAATAAAAGAAAGAAATTAAAGAAAAAAAATCAAAGAAAAGTATTCAAACATATACTCATCTCCACGTTGGTCCGAACGATCTATATCCCCATAGCCACCATTGTTACTTTGGGTTGAAGAACTAGCACCTACATCATCTCTTGTATTGGTAAGAGTGTTTTGATTAATAAGAGGAGTGTTTTGATTAGTATTCTTATCCATGAAAATTTATAAAAAGGAGACTTTAGAGTTTTCTTTATGCATCCATTCTTTATGCATCCATGAAGATTTAGAAAAAGTAATTGGAGGCTTTATAAAAGAAGGGGGCTTTAGGGTTTTATGCGTGTTCTATGTAATGGAGGGGGAGGGGGATTGGGGTTGGGTTGGGGTTAGGGGAAGGGATGGTTTTTTATATTTTTTTTGAAAAAAAATTATAATTAGTAAAGTATCTAACAAGAGCAATCCAAATCTAATAGTTACTTCAATTAAGGTCCAGGTAAAGTTAAAATATATTTAACTATTGAATCATTAAGTTTACCTTATGTAATTTTTTAAGTCTGAGAAAACTATTTGAGTTAAAGCATTCATTTCATTCTTTCTCACTTATCCCATACAAGATTCCAGTGAATTAGGCCAAGACTACTACGTTCAAGAATTACAATTATTTGTCCGCATGGGCAGCTCAACTAGTCTCAGAGGTGGAATTTGGAACAAGAAACCAATGATCGAACCTCACCAGCGGCAGTGTGGAAGCAACCTCTCAAAAAATGAAGGGGGCTCCTTGTGCGCAGTGAGCACTGGTCCCAGCCTCTGTTACCGGTTGAGTCACCATGATTTACCTCCTCTCACAATCCCGTCGGGCAGGGGGTGAGGGGCGCCCGAGGTGAGCGATTTCACCTTTTGGAACAAGAATTACAATTATTTGTTGTGGATTCTAATTGAAAGACTAATTAAATTAAACATAACCAATTAGCTAAACTAAATACACAATTGATAATAATAGAGATACAATCATCTTATTTAATACTCTGAATCAATTTTATAACGCTCTTGATTACAGCATCTAGTTTATTTTTATTTTTATAGGTTAACTATAGCTTAAATACTTTAACAAGAGAAATTACATTTTGAATCTACATATTCTAATTACATAGACTCTACCTAAAATAAAATTTGTCCAATTAATTCATTAAACTTAATTTAACTATATATTTTATTATTCCTTACTCCCCTTCAGCCCACGAGAATTTAGGTACAAATAACTAAGCTATTAGACCTAGTGTTGTTCCTCATGCCACCATCCACCTCCATTTTCTCGTTTCGCCTGAACTCTCTCAGTCTCTCTACTCTTCTAAAGCTCTAATGTGAGTGTGTGAAAAATAACTAAGTATAATCCATTACCTAGGAGTAGTAAGTGATAAAGATTTGTTATTAGTAGGAGGTGGACAAGACAAAATTGCATAAAACGTTTTAAACTAATCAGTAATTTTGAATTTTCGTCCTAAGCTATATCACATTACTAAATTTCGTCCTGTAATTTAATATTTTTTTGCATATCATTCCACCGTTAATTAGGAGACGGAAATTGCGCATGTGTCCGTTAAATTGCCACATTGCTGCTTGAGTGTCATGACATGACAAATTTTAGCATGAACAATTTTACAATATTGTAGAATTCGTCTCAAACTAATTACAAGATTGAACCGTCATTTTTATTAAATTAAAAATTTAATTATGGGACTAAATTCATGCAAAATGATAAATTACAATAATTGTAAAGGGATGCTCCACACAACCGATTACAATCAAACTCAAGCTAGGTTTCCATATTACCTGAAATAGAAACGATAGACTTGAATTAACTTCACGAAGCTTCAATGACGGAATCGCCCAGATACAGAGAGGAGGTTTGGGGAAGACGACACAAATTCAACATTCAATTCTTTCTCCACTGCCCGCTGATGCTTATTTATTACATTATGCCTTGTTGCAGAATTACAAAAGTGCCCCTGCAGTCCTAGCCATTTACAAAATTGCCCCTCTTTAAAAAAACGTATTCTCCGTGTCACGTTTTGGCATGTAACAAATCCGCCCCCATAAAATTGTCCTTGTCCTCAAGGACATGAATTAGAATGCCAAGCACATTAACCAAATTCATGTGGCTGCATTACTTCTCATCTCCATAATTCCATGTAATCATTTTTCCAGCGTCCTTTTCTAAACCATGTAATCACTGCCAAAAGTTCTTATGCAGCACTCCACTCCAATTTCCCTCCTGATTTTATATAATATCTTATTTTTATATAACTAAAACATGCTCAACTTATTCTTGGAGGTGGTTCCGGTGGAGGTAATGGTAGCTCCGGCAATGCAATCCAAGGCTTATGTAAACCTCCTATTTTTGAGAGGAGACTAAATAAAGCTTCAATAACACTTGAAGAATGATTCTTGAACATAATAGCCAACAATTTCCCACAACCAACATCATCTAACCATAATATGTTCCTTTCAAAATTTGTAGGGAAAATCACGTAATTTTCAGCAACGTTCTCAAGTGCAATTTTCTTAGGCAATGCATTATACATGCCTAAAACTTCACTTGACTCCCAATTTTCAATTCCATCAGCACATATGATATTCTCCAAAGCATTAGCATCATTTTGCACACAATCAACAATCAAATGTTTATCACAATGAGATACTTCTTCTTCCACTAAAATACCATCTACTAATGGTTCCATTTCACTCATTGCATATTCATCATCTATATCAATTTCCATAACATACAATGTCTTCTTGCAACATTCATGTCCTATATACCAAAATTCATCACACCAAAGACACAAACCTCTATCTCTCCGATCATCTAACTCAACCGCACTATAACATTTGTATTCCTTATACGATTTGGAGTTCTTAGGTTGAAGAGCTACCTGATTATATGGGATTTTTGCCCTGTCGGCGGTCTGCTGCGATTCTTCACCGTTTGCGGACAGTGAGGGTTCCTCGATCGAAGCTTCGTCACAACCCATTTTTTGTGAATCAGTACCAATTTCCATATAATCAGTCACCTTCCGAGATGGATTCTTATTTCTTTCAATTAATTAAATCATCAAGCCTCTTCAACATCAAACACAATTCCTCATTAAAAGTTTTCAGTGATATATCGTAACGGCACGGCGGCGGAAGGAAATCAGATCCAGTTGTTTCCATTTCAATTTCTTTTTCGATTTTCTGGTGAGCCGCCGAGGAACGACGGCTCTGATACCACTGAAGCGTACCGAAATACGAATCCATGGAATTGATTATAATAAAATGAAATACGAATCAAATACACCGAATCAACAACAACTAATTGTAAAGGGATGCTCCACACAACCGATTACAATCAAACTCAAGCTAGGTTTCCATATTACCTGAAATAGAAACGATAGACTTGAATTAACTTCACGAAGCTTCAATGAAGGAATCGCCCAGATACAGAGAGGAGGTTTGGGGAAGACGACACAAATTAAACATTCAATTCTTTCTCCACTGCCCGCTGCTGCTTATTTATTATATTATGCCTTGTTGCAGAATTACAAAAGTGCCCCTGCAGTCCTAGCCATTTACAAAATTGCCCCTTTTTAAAAAACGTATTCTCCGTATCACGTTTTGGCATGTTAAAATTTCCGGCTGAGTGTAGGGTGTACATGCTCGCGGAGTATTAGAATTGGGGGAAATAGAGTTTATCTTCCTTTAATTTGTCTAGCAATTCAGTTTTACTAGAAAAACTTTTCAGTTAAGTTTTCCATGTTCCTACTTCCTAGCTATTTCAAAGTTCAAACAACTAATCCCTCAAAAAAAGAAAAAAAAAGGGTTCAAACAACTATATATTTTACTCTTCTCTCTTTCTATATATAAGTACGTGTATATGCACAATTATATATAGGCTAGCAATATTGATAATTATCATTATTATTACCCAAATGTGATTTAATTCCTAGGATTTTACATAATTATATATTAACCCCCAAACCTAAATTACATAACTTTTTTAAGTCCATGACGAGTTAGATTGACGCTTTTAATTATTCTACTTGATCACTTGATTAAGTCCGCTACATTTCATAAAATCGTTACTTTAGTCTTTCACTATAGTTTGACACTTTATTTTATTTGAAGTTCAATTCGATACCATTTACATATTAATTTTTTTTTCTTATTTAATTTAAAATCAACTAAAATTTGTTTTGCGTTTATTTAAAAATATGGGATATTGCGCCATTTGCTGTGATAATTTATGATCCAGAAGAGAAGAAGTTCAAGGACCGTTAATAGACATTTCATTAGATATGTTGAGAGGTCTTATCTAACATCATTAGGATTGTGGAATCAAAGATATGTTAAGTTTCTTGAATAGGAGCAAGCAAAACAAAAACTTGCCGATGTCATAAACGGGAGATGACATGTACCTAATGCGTTATCCGATATGAAATGTGATCTACAATTTAATAGATCGAATTTTTTTTTGTCTAAATATAACTGTCAATTTTTTTTCCTAATATATAGATAATTCCGTGGCAATTAATAATAATGATATATATAATCAAGTAAAATAATTGTGTTTATGTCACTAAATATATAACCAGTTCTATATTATGGTATAAATAATCAATAAACATTGAAAAAAATATGAAATAACTTAGAAAGAGAGTTGGACATACAAATAATTGAGAATAACATAAATTACAAATTTGACATATACATCCTCATTCATGTATGATTGAATTAATATCACAAATTTGAACAACTTTCTTTTTAATTTATATTTTAATTAAAATAAATTCATTTAGAAGTACACTTGAAAAAATGTTTTACAATGTACATTTCCAAAAATTAAATAGAAAATTACTTTTACTAGTCGAAAGAAAGGATCATTTCCTTATTCAACGTCTACTTTAAACATGTAAGTAAATATTTGTAGGATCTTATTTTTAATTAGCCCATTGTTTGATAAGTATCAATTAGTTATGATTTAATTAGTATAAGTACAATATTGCAATCAGAATTGGGTGGGGTAGGGGTGGGGGGGGGCTGCCTTTCTCCATGTATATAAAGTATATAAAGCATATGCCGATATCCGAGAAACGGTATTCATGTTCTGAGCTCATGGAAAACGCCGAAGAATATTTCGCCGATTGGACCGCAAATGAACATCTCTTAGCGACGGTATATTGGAAGCCGGAGTTAATTCTGCCGCCGGGATCGTCATCACCAGCTTCTTCAGTTAAACAAAGAGTAATCACAGAGAAGATCATTCCTGCTCTTGGGGAAATAGCATTCCTAAATAACAAAACAACTCATCTCCTTCAATTTTGGGCACACAAAGAGTTCGATGGAAGGTCTTACCTCACCAACATAGACCAACCTTTTGTTGTTGGTGGGAAAAGGCACCCACCTGCTGTGACGATGTTGTACACCTATCTGAACCATTATCATAACTTAAAACATCGATATTATGTGGGGGACGAAGATGAAGGCGAGGGAGTAATAAGAGAAGAAGAAATTGGTCCCCCTGGACGCGTCTTCAGAAACGGGCATCCAGAATTCAGCCCTCACCTGAGTTACTATTCTGCCAAAGAGCATCCACTCAGTTTTGATGCTATACGTTGTGGTTTAAAAGCATATATGGCTTTGCCCGTGTTTGATGATATAGATCAGCATTGTTTCGGCGTGTTAGAGTACTTAACTTTTAAAGTCGGCTTTGAGGATTATGAAATTCAAGCACTACTTCACGGACTAAAGGTTTTCTTTCTTTCTTTCTACTTGAGTTTATTTATGGTGCTAAGGTTTACCAAAAATTACTTATTTAACATTTTCACATGTACTTACTTATCACTTTGGTTGCTTGCAGGCAGCAAAGCTGAGATCAACTCACACCAGCATCCCTGTTCCAATTCGCAATGTAAGTTACGAAATTTTAACAAATGCTAGTAAATAAATTGTTGTGACCTTTTCAGAAGATGTCCTTTTTCCATGATTTTTATTCTGAGAAATTATGCATGTTGCTTTAAACTTACCTTTTTGAACGACAAAAAGAAGAATGATACCTAAAATCTATTGCAATAATCGAGCACGCTAGAATTATATGAATATGAGTGAAGTGCTTGAAATTGTTGAAACTTTGTAGCATTTTCTCTTGTGGTTGATTGAGTTGCATTAAGCCGAAAAGCATTTACGTACATATGCATAAAACTGCAATTATTGCCTAAAGAGGTCTTTGCTAATCAATTTCGAGAATTAGAATTTTGGTCAGGGAGTAGCAGGTCAAGAAATCAAGGAAATGCTTCAAGGAATAATTAAAACTCCCCAAGTAGGTGGGGCACTGGTATGGGTGCCCTGTGGCCAGTGTGCTCCTAGCACCAGTTGCATGAAACTGAAGTCATCTTGGTTCTCTGAGCCGCCCTCTGAGTTTATCAAAGCTAGTAAATTCCATGGAGTACAAATGGGAAAGGGGGTCGCTGGGATAGCATTGGAATCTGAAAACAAGTTGTGCTTCTGCGAAAGTATATGCCATTTTAGCATAGTTGACTATCCTCTGGCTCATTTTGCCCAACGTGCAAGGTTAGATGCTTCATTTTCGGTTTGTTTGCAGAGCTCACACACGGGGAATGGCACATATGTTATAGAGTTCTTTCTCCAGTACCCCGCCGGTAGTAAACACGGATGTTTTACTGTCTTGTTCCTTCTCAAAGAGATGAAGAGAAAACTTAAAAGTTTTAAGGTAGCATCGGGTAGACAACTGGGAGAAGAGTTAGTTGTTAAAGTCATCGACTTTGAGAATTTTAATTTCAAATTTGGGCACCATGATAACACATTTCCACTTAAATTGGAGATTACGCGATATGGCCATGAGATGAAACATCAATATTTGAGAAATCATCAAGTACAAGTTACATTGGATTCTGCTGAAAATAGGGCGGAGGAAGAACAAGACAATGCTGCTGCTGCATATTTGGAGAAAGGGGCTACAGTCAACAAGGGCATGCCAATATCCGAGAAACAGTATCCTATTTCTGAACTCATGGAAAACGCCGAAGAATATTTCGCCGATTGGGCAGCTAATGACAATCTCTCTGCGACGGTATACTGGAAGGCGGAGTTAAATTTACTGCCGGAATGGTCATCATCAGCATCTCCAGTTAAACAAAGGGCAATCAGAGAGAAGATCATTTATGCTCTCGGGGAAATATCATCCCTAAATAGCAACACAACTCATCTCCTTCAGTTTTGGGCACCCAGAGTGTACGATGGAAGGTCTTACCTCACCAATGTAGACCAACCTTTTGTTGTTGGTGGGAAAAGGCACCTACGTGCTGTGACAATGTTGCACACCTATCTGACCCATAAGCGTAGCTTAAAACATCGATATTATGTGGGGGGCGAAGAAGAAGGCGAGGGAGTAATAAGAGAAGAGGAAATTGGTCCCCCTGGACGCGTCTTCAGAAACGGGTATCCAGAATTCAGCCCTCACATGAGTTACTATTCTACCAAAGAGCATCCACTCAGTTTTAATGCTATACGTTGTGGTTTAAAAACATATATGGCTTTGCCTGTGTTTGATGATTTAGATCAGCATTGTTTCGGCGTGTTAGAGTACTTCACTTTTGAAGTCGGCTTTGAGGATTATGAAATTCAAGCACTAGATCAAGGACTGAAGGTTTTCTTTCTTTCTAATTGAGTTTATATATGTTGCTAAGGTTTACCAAAAATTACTTATTTAACATTTTGACGGATACTTATCATTTTGGTTGCTTGCAGGCAGCAAAGCTGAGATCAACTCACACCAACATGTCTGTTCAAATTCACAATGTATGTTACAAAATTTTAACAAATACTCGAAAATAAATTGTTGTGACCTTTTCAGAAGATGTCCTGTTTCCATGATTTTTATTCTGAGAAATTATGCATGTTGCATGTGACCAAAAAAAAAAAAAATTAAGCATGTTGCTTTTAACGTACCTTTTTGAACTGAAAAAGAGAAGAATGATACCTAAAATCTATTGCAATAATCGAGCACACTAGAATTATATGAATATGAGTGAAGTGCTTGAAATTGTTGAAACTTTGTTGCATTTCCTCTTATGGTTGATTGAGTTGCATTTAGTCGAAAAGCATTACATACATATGCATAAAACTGCAATGACTGCCTAAAGTGGTCTTTGCTAATCCATTTCGAAATTAGAATTTTGGTCAGGAAGTAGCAGCTCAAGAAATCAATGAAATGCTTCAAGGAGTGATAAAAAGTCCCCAGGTAGGTGGGGCACTGGTATGGGTGCCCTGTGGCCAATGTGCTCATAGCACCAGCTGCATGAAACTGAAGTCATCTTGCTTCTCTGAGCCACCCTTTGAGTTTATCAAAGCTAGTAAATTCCATGGAGTACAAATGGGAAAGGGAGTCGCTGGGATAGCATTGGAATCTGAAAACAAGTTGTGCTTCTGCGAAAGTTTATGCCATTTTAGAATAATTGACTATCCTCTGACGCATTTTGCCCAACGTGCAAGGTTAAATGCTTCATTTGCGATTTGTTTACAGAGCTCACACACAGGGAACAACATATATGTTATAGAGTTCTTTCTCCTGTACCCCACTGGTAGTACACATGGATGGCATACGGTCTTGTTCCTTCTCAAAGAGATGAAGAGAAAACTAAAAAGTTTCAAGGTTGCATCGGGTAGACAACTAGGAGAAGAGTTAGTTGTTAAAGTCATCGACTTTGAGGGCCATCATGATAACACATTTCCATTTAAATTCGAGATTACGCGTTATGGCCATGAGATGAAACGTCAAAATTTGAGAAATCATAAAGTACAAGTTACATCAGATTCTTCCGAAAATAGGGCGGAGGAAGAACAAGACAATGCTGCTGCAAATTCGGAGAAAGGGGTTGCAGCAATGGAGAGTAATAGGGAAGGGAACAAAATGAAATGTGGGATCCTGTATGAGGTTCCCAAGCCACATTCTGGAAAGAAAGTACAAGATGTTATAGAAAATATCATAGGTAAGTATAAAGACTTCAATCTTTTATATGGTGAACTTCGTTCAATTTACTTTACTTTTAAATATATGTTGCTGTCAAAAAATCAACATTGAATTGTGAATTCACAGATTGTGGGATCAATAGATGGCCATCCACTAAGAAAAACAAGAAGAGTCCTGATGCAATTTTCGAGGCAGCAGCCAATGCAAGAAAGTGTGTTCAATGTTGTTCTTCTAGTGGCAGCAGTAGTCCTCCACCAGTGGTGCCCCTACATGAAAATGTATCACAGAATGAAAATTCCGCAAATATATCTCAGAACCTTGCCAAAAAGCCAAAAAACAACAAAAAACAACTGATGTTGTGATGATAGAGGCAAGATTTAAAGAAAGTGTGCTCAATACTAGTATTTTATTATTTTGTTTTGTTTTACCGTGAAAAAGGCTGAAATATAAGGCTAGATTACTTTGATATCAGTTTTTATTTGACAAGGTTTGGCTTTGTGTGTTTCCAACAATCAAGGATTAGAAATTGATGTAAATGCATTAAAGAAATGATAAATCAATTCCAAGGAACTTCTCTCGATTTTCGGAAGAGTTTGTTAATCTAGTAGATATATCTAGATGCCAACGGTTTCATCCTTATAATTTTCTACACTTTCAAATGAACTTATTTATTTTCTTCTTTTCATTTTAAGTTTACTCCTTTGAACATCAAAATCTTCCTCTCAAATTCACGAGTCGCCTCAGGGGCACTGCAAATTGTTAATGCCTCAACTTGAACTATACTACAACTATAATTTGATGAAGAATATGTATTTACTTGAGAAGTTGAGATATGATTTTGTAGTATAGGAAGATGTTGAAATATTGGTGAGTGATGGGAAATATGGCTTTGAATGAACATATGGACAACACCATATGCATATGTTGTATCGTCCGATATTAGTTTATCGTTTATTTCATTTTCTCCATGAATCTCCACAGGCAATGCATGTGTTAGCTTAAAAATTTTCATTTGAAATCCCTTCATAACTCAATATGGAATTTATTGTCATTTTTTAAAGTAAACATGGGATTATTGCCAATTTCAAATATAACAGAGGAATTATTGATAATTTTTAGGTTAAGAGGGGTGTTTCATAATTTTTTTTTTTGAGATTACAAATGTCATTTTTCTTGCAAAATATGTATTCCGACATGGAAGATGTTTTTTGCTGGTAAAAAAATAACATAGGGGATTTTTGCTAATAATAATAATATAAGTTTCTTTTTTTTTGCTAATTAGGTAAAGCTTATGGAATATTTTTGCATTTCACTCTAAATTTTTCAATGAATAATTATCAATTTATCATGGCAAATAAAGCATATACATAAGCTATGACCCTACTTTTTAAAGTTGGACATATTTACGTGTTAAACTGCAAGTCTGCAACGCGTATATGAAGAAGAGACTAATTACGTACAATATTACTCATAAAACTTCCCGAAGAAATTCGGTAGGTATGAAAAGGCATTATTTGCATATTCATCACAAGAAAAAACAAATTAAAGGCTGGGGATTGGTGTTCACGTGAAGGTAAGTTAAACAAATATTGAATGCTTAGCTTCAGTTACTAGAACTAGTATTATTTTGCTTAGATTTCAGTTCAAGAATTGCACATGTCTTCAAATTTCAAGGCAGCTATATCTATTTCAACTACTCCTTATAACACAAATTAAATAGTACCCTTTAATCAGCACAAAATTTAAT
Organism: Penstemon barbatus; assembly: GCA_003313485.2. Lineage (NCBI taxonomy): Eukaryota > Viridiplantae > Streptophyta > Magnoliopsida > Lamiales > Plantaginaceae > Penstemon > Penstemon barbatus. The sequence goes on from CM064880.1 coordinate 65,624,550, forward strand.
ACATTTTTTGGATATTAATTGCAAAGACAATTAATGATTCTCAGGTGATTTAAGAAAATCACGTACGGTCAACCATCCAATTCATCAATGAAGTACTAATTTTCACATGGATCCTCCTACAACTCTGATCCATCAGTTCTATTAATTAATTATTTAGTAATCGAGAACCCATTGTTAACATTTTATAACACACAATCTCACTAAAAAGTTAGTGGGAATGTTACTATTTCTTAAATATAATAAGTTAGGAGATTGATACAAAAAATTAGTCCGCAAGAAAACTTCAATAAATTAATTTTAAGGATATTTTTGTCATATAATAACATATTTGAGTATTTATAAAAATCTTTTCATTAAAAAAAAAAAAGACTAAAGAGAAAAATAATCATTTTACAACATCCTGTTTATTTATTTTGATGGAGCTGAACAAAGGGGGGTGGGGAGTATGTAACTTTAAATCCCAAAATTAAATATGGGGAAAAGTAACACTGATTTAACAATGTTCATGATAAATTGCATTAATTATAAGATATGTAGAAATACGACTGCTTTTTTATTGCAAAGAATAATTCGCAAAGAATAGCTATTAACATAACTATTAATGAAACATGAGCTGTAGTATGACACATTTCAAAGAGTAACCGTATGACATTTTTCTTATATGAGTATATCCCATTGAAATATTAAATATTATTGATTCTATAGCTTATAGTGTAACCTCTGTAATAGAGTTCTAGGTGTTTTAGAGAGGGAAACAAAATTGAATACAATACATAGTTTATTACTTAAGTATGTAACATGGTCAGTAATTAATAAACTGAAAAAATTCTTACTTAGACTTGGTCTATGAGATATCTTTTAGATCTTTTGGTTGAAAATGTACAACATTATTAATTAATGATGTGATGTTTTCACAATAATGACGTGACATATTTTCAACCATATAATTTAGAAAAATCTCCTATATCAGGTCTAAGTAAAAATGTTCCAATAAACTGTATACAATGCGACGTGCGTACTCAAGATACCATTGAAAAGAGATAATTTTCAGAATGTCAACGGGAAAAGAGAACTATATATCAAATAAAAAGTTGCTCTATTTGAAATGTACTCTCAAAAAGAAGGAAAAATAAAAAGAATTGTATTCATAAAGAAGTAGTTTCCATCAAAATTCCATTAAAAAAATATGAGTCTCTCGTAGAACAACTCTCTACGATTTCTCTTGCACAATCTCTTTTTCGTTTATACGCCAGTCCTCGGCCTAAAACTTGCTGCAAGAAGTAAAGAGGCAAAAGTTAGACAAAAAATTCATACTTAATGTATTAACTATCTCTTATTTATTATATTGCATTAAAAAGTGAGGAAAAACTTATAAATAAACAACAATAATTGTTGCTTTTATTAATTCAAGGAGATAATTAATGCTTCTTAAGTTTATAATATGCATAAGTATTAGCATGAATTTATGCCCCTTTATTTTAAGTTATATTTAACACCCAGAAAAAGAAATGGAAAATTATCAAAATCCAACTTTAGACACGACAATGCAATTAAATTTAAGCATCATCTATCTAATATATTCATATTTGGTATATAAAGTACCTTTAATTAAGAATTATATACCATATGTTCTAACTTTTAAAGGTTATAAACTGCAACAAACTTATTAAAAATGCGCAAGTTTTATATAAATTAATCTGAGTTGAAGACTTGCGGGCCTATCTCTCGATGGGTTTTGGCTTGGTTTCAAAAAATTGATTTGGGTGGTTTCAGTGAAACCTCTAAATCCTCATTTGGTTAGATTTTGAATGCTGGGTTTCGTTGTTTTAAAAAATTGAAATCGCACTTGGATTGAGTTTGGATGTTAGGGTTTGGGAAAAATAGTAAGTGGTAGGTATCAAATCAATGTCTTTTTTTATAAAGTTTGGGGGGAGGAGGGAAAGAAGTAGGTGATATGTGTTAAATCAAAGTTTTATATGTTTCAAGAGTTTGAGTGTTGGTTTCTAATTATATTTGTGATGAGTTTCATTGGTTTGACGAAAACTTATTTGGAGTTGCTTTAGCTCGATCACGCAAAACCCTCAAGACCGGGCCAAAACTTAACCATATAAACCCTACATGTTTCGATTAATAAGTACAATAGAAAGTTAGAATTGCAATAAAGAAAGAAAGATAAAATCAGATATATATAGTTTCGTTAAAAACTATCGAAATGGTCTAAATATCTCAAAAACCAGCACCAAATTTAAGAAAATACTACTGTATTAGATTAAAATTGAAAATGGTCATCAAAGTTAAGAAAACCTAGTAACTTAACAAAGAATTTGCCCCTAAGTTGTCGCGGGCTCCTAGAAAAACACTAGTGTGTATTTTAATGTAAAAATTATTAATAATACTCTCTCTATCTCAAAAATTTCTCTGATTTACATTAGGGATTCAAACTAATTAGTTCAAATAAATAGGTTATCAATTTCAATATTCTATACTTACGCTGTGTTGTTATTATAATCAAAATAACTTAACTAAATTATTCATTATACTCCATCAGTCCCTAAATCCTTATTAGATCTGAAACACCTAAAGTCCTAAACATTTGCATTTCCACTAACACACTACAATACTTAATTTATAAGAAAGTCTTGAACAGGTAAATTTGGTTTGACTCCACAAATGCACAATTATACTCTTGCCAATGGAAGATGGGTAGCTAAATCTGACTCAAAACTTATCATATCCACACCCCCCATAAAATGCAATAACCAAATAGCAATTAGGGTTTCATATATAGTTGTTTGTAGTATAACTATATTATATGTTTAGACCCAACACATAAGACAAATTATAACTCAGAATGGACAAGCAACTAAGTTTACCTGGATGATAAATTTGTTGAAAGAATATAGCTCAGAGGGCATGCGTATGAGCTTCTTTGATTTTTATTTATATTTTTCTTTATTAACATGAAGGATCAATGCTCCTGCCCTCCTCACTATTAGCTCTATGCAGTTGTTGCTGTGAATTTGAGGCCTCAGGTTGAACTATTTGCTGTTGCTGTTGATGTTGAACTATACCACCCTGATGCTGTTGTTGCAAAAGCTCATGTTGTTGAATCTGAAGCTGATGTGATTGATGAGATTGAGAATGTGAATGCTCTTGTTGTTGTTGAATTTGATGGAAAGGAAGGCCTTCATAAGAACCACCACCCAAGGCCAACGAAGGCTGCATCGCGGGACCCACGGGGATCTCATCGAATCCGGCAGCGGTGACGGGACCCACATCATCAAACCCAGTATTGAATCTCAACAAATCATTATGTTGTTGTTGTTGTTCGTAATTTCTCATCATCTCTTGCTCCCTGATGGCCGCCTCCAACATCTGTTGTTGTTGCTGGTGCTGATGATGCTGAGGGTCCCGGATCATAAGTTGTGGGGCCCCGGCTTGCATCCCCATCATCGGCTGCATATTATAAGGCGTCATTTGATAAGCCGAGGGTCCATAATTCGGATGCTGTTGCATAAATCCGGGATGATTCATCATGGGTAACATAGCAGAAGGCCCAATGTAAGTAGACAGTTCCTTTTTGGCAGTATCCAAATCTAGGTGGACTTGCTTGAGCCTGTGTTGTAACATGGAAATAAGGCCTACGCAACCGTACACCGGGTCCCGGAGGCGGTACTCCGCCTCGTAGGCTAAGGAATTAACCGCGTCTTCTCGTTGGGCAGCGTTGAGTTCTTGGAGAATCTTGGCTACGTTGCTTGCGCCAAATACCTTATGCACGTTAGTGAATTTTTGGGGATTTTCGGGAGGAAAATAGGGGGCGAAGACGCACTCGACCGTGCACTTTCGCCGGAGGCACTTGCAAGCCGCACATGGTGAGTTTGATGACGACATTTTCCTCTTCTTGTATACTTCTACTGAACACATGATTGAAAAATCAAATTCATCAGTACTGAATGGTATAGGGAAATCTCTACTGGATTTAATATACAGTAGTTTTGCAAGTTGCTGCACATGTATGTTCGATTAAAAAAATGGAAATGTTTATATAGTAACTAATACACGCAGCCGTGTGTGAATTAACGTGAGTGCATATTGAAAGAAAATATATATATACTAGCATACAGCGAAGTTTCGTAGCAGTGAAGCAATTAAAGAATGAGCATATCGAAGCCGACATGGAAAGTCAATAAATTCATTCTTATAATCAATACAGACATTTTTATTAAATGAAAAGTCAGAAGAAATATATTTATCCAGAATAGAAACCCAACCAAAGATAATATTATTGGAATACTCAAACAAGATTCTTCACCAGAGGGAAAACTATGGATTTCGTTATATTTAGGTACTTTAAATAAATAATAGAAACTTTTCGAAAACTTTCATTAAACATTACAAAATCGTAAATCAAAATAAATATGCTAAAGTAAAAACTAATCTATATCTTTAGTTCGATTTACTCAAAACATAGCATGTTGTTTTCCATTAAAACGTATGAAAATTTTAATCCAAGAGAAAAAAAAACTGTAGTAACCTAAAAATTGAAACGAAATAATTGATCACATAATTCTTCATCCAAAATATTGCGTAAACAAAATTTCAGATCTACAAAATATCGTAGACATTACTTTTCTTTACGGAATAAAAGATAAATTAAAAAAAAAAATCGAAAAATGAGGTTTACCTCATTCGATTATGCTCAAGGAAACCTACTCCAAATCACTCTCTCCGTGACATTCATATAATCTGCAAAACAAAAACAACAACAATAAAATTCAAATAGAATAAAAAACCGCAACAGGAAACCTAAAATCGACGTAAAGAAATTAAAATGGAGAAATGTACCATCGGTTTTATAGGAGAGAGTGGAGGCCTAGGGCTTGTGAGTGCGAGAAGCTCTTGATCCGATCTTCAATTTTTTTGATCCTAATCGATAAAGACAAAAATAAACGGATAAAAGGAAACAAAAAATACTCCTTTTGTAATTCTTATGGGAATAAAAGAGTGAGAAACGAGACGAAATTTTGATAGGAACGGAATTCAGAGAGAGGAGCTGTCTACGTCATTTTATATCTGCGCGTGTACGCCTTCTGTATGTATAGGTTGTACATATTTATATATTGGTGTTAATGATGAGGGTAAAAGCGAGTAGCGTAATTTAAGCCGTCCACGTGTGAAAGAAAAATGTTTACTAGCCGTTGGATTAAATAGACGGGGGGTGGGTGTGGGTGTTAGAAATATTTGCTCTGGAGGAATGATAAATGCATCCTCTGAGTTGCCTCCTTGTTTCTGTACTGGTTTTTGTACCCTTTTTCCCCAAAATGCCCCTTCAATTATTTAAATTAGACGGAATTAATGTTCAATTATTGAGGATATATTTACTAAGAGCATCACCAGTGGTGTACCCAAATATTGGACTCAAATTCTTCATATGCACCCTGCTATAGTGTTTTGCACTCTCTGAAAAAGTTTTTTCTACAGCAATACACATCAAATGTGTGAACCCATTTTTAAAATCAATTTAAATTAAATTTATTTCACTAACTTAAAATTAAAGCCTATTTAAAAATACAATCAAAAGTAATTTTGGACTAAAGAAAAAATAAATAAAATTCAAAATATTTGTAATTTAATAATAATTATTAATTGTAGACAATTAACTCATTGATGGTGTCTTCATTATTTTTTTCAAGTGCGGATTTATATTTTATGTAATCATTATTCTATCTTTGATATGCTTTTTTATCCATATGAATCGAAATTTGATATTATATTATGAAAAATTTTGTGATAATATTTTTATATGCGTGTTAATTTATGATTAGATACTGAGATTTCAAATAAGATTTTTTTGTTGAAATTTCTTCTCAGATTTCTTTCCTACATCGTATACGTGTCAATTTATGATTAGATGTTGAAAATGAGTTCAGCAATTTTGAGGGCTCAAAATTTGGGTTCAATTTGAAGTAAATGGGTTTTGGGTGCATTTTGCACTTCCCTTTAGATCCTCCACTGTGAGGTGTTTTTTGCAAATTTTGGACCTAAACTAATTTGAACTCTCAGATGGGTACACCGCTGGTGATGCTCTAATATCTAGGGTTTTGAAATTAATTTAAATTTCAATATAACTGCTAATGGAGTAGTTAAGATGTTGCTTTAAAAAGAACAAGTTTAAGTGATTCAATTACATATATCAGTAGTAATGGAACACGTTGATAATCGAAAAGTATTTATATTATGCTAGATTTGTTTCAATCACTTATTGGTAACTATCAAATATGTTAACAATTTATTAGCTAGCTAAGAAAATGGAGTTAGCAAAATTATTCTGGAAAAAGTGTTCGTGATTCCCAATTGCACCGAAGGTGGGTCGATAATTTCTTCAAGGCAAGCAGAATCTTTTCTGCGATTTGGTTGGATCAATTCTCTTACTATACAGAATTGTGAGATAAGTTTGTTTAAATTTATCTGTTCGATTATTTAATTAATTATTTTTTCCTTTACTATCCTAAATGGTTTGTTTGGATTTAGTTTCGATTTGTGTTCACATTTTGATAATTTTATAACTGATTTTCCAACAATGATGGAGCAGATCAAGAATATCATAGAGATTTTTATAAATAAATTCTATATCATGCGCTTCGCACAATCGCCCAAAAATAATATAAATAATATATATATTGCATGTAGTCATTGTGTACTATCTTAGTTTAGAATACTAATCTAGAATTAAATTCTTATATTAAATATCATGTTCATATTTCATATTCATTGTGTATCGCTATAAGATTCGAATTTGCTTTAACCATGCATTTGTAGCACGAAAAAAAAAAAAAAAAAAAAAAAAAAAAAAAAAAAAAAAAAAAAAAAAAAAAAAAAATCTAACTAGCAAAAAACGTAATGAAGGACAAGAGAATTCCGAGAGACACAAATAGAAACATGATCATAAATTTAAATTAATTTGAAATGAAATATGTATATCTATATATAAAGATATGAACGATATGAGAAACAAATAAACATGAGAGTTAGATGCCTACCCAAACACAATTTAGTCTTTTGCGGACTTTTGACTCGTTGAGAAGAATATATATAGGGCTTTTTGCACTTTGCACTCCCGAAAGGGGTGAAATGACACTATTCACGCTTAAAACTAAAAAAAACACTTAGCATCCTTAAATTATGAATAACCCAAAAAATTGCACCTCTCATTTTTTTTCTACAAAGTTGACCAACCTAGTCAACAAATTTTGGAGTAAATTAGGTAATTTAAGTGTATTCTTTTCCAAAATCAACATATTGATTATTTTCTCTCCAACACGTACAATAGTCTTGTAAGATAAACATGATATTTGAGGACAAAATTGGGTTGCTCTAGGTAAAAGGGACGTGCATGCAAAAGATCGAGGTGAAATACTGAATTATATAATGGTTTCTGGTAGAGAATATTGAGATGTAAACTTACACAAGTAAACTGAAATATTATATGATTAACTTTAATAATAAACTACACAAAAGTTGTGGCGAGGGCACATTGAACTCACCGGGGTTCAATGACCCCATTGAATTTTTTAGTATATATGATTATACTTTTATGAATTTTATATGTAAATTTATATATTTTCTGTAATGTATAGTTTTAATTTTTTATAGCGATCTGTTTAATTTTCCCCCACTAAACAAAATGAAAAATTAAACACTAATGGGTCCATTTATTTTCCGATAATTTAATGTGTCCATATCTTCATAAAATGATATACAACTAAATTGAGATTTTCATATGGGGTAGACGGGTAGACGCCGCATTAAGTTAGAATTTTTTAATCAAAAAGTTCAATTTTGTACTAAAGGTTACACTGTAATAATGAAAAGTTCATTTTTTGTAGGTAGACAAAAAAGGACGTACAAGTAATTGTTGCCCACTGAATAGTGAATACTGAGTCAGGCCTCACTTGTTTGGTTCTGCAATTGCGTGCAGCCCCTATGCATGTAATAAATTTGCACCCTGAGGAGTACAATTCGCAGCCACAATTTCAGATGCTGGCGCTGGTACAATTGAATCCCCCTTCATTTTGTCTTCAATTTAAATTAATGATATGCACAAGTACACTATTCTATCCAAAATAGAAAATAAAGAAAATTTTCTTCAAATTTTGTTCGTAATCATGTTAAATGAGTCAAGTTATCATGTTTTGTTGGTCTTGTTAACCATGAAACCTCTTTTGTTCAATTTTTTGTAATGAAGTTGTTTCATCGTACGTACAAATTTTGTAACTCAAATGTTGATTTATTAAAATAAAAAAAAAGGAATTTATAGAATAATGTGGTCTAATTCCCTTTTTGATTTCCCCAACTCTTTTCGGCTATTTGACTTCCATAAAGAACATGGGATATTGATGAGGAACTTTAACACATGCATGGATTTGACATCGTAATGCCCAATACACTTTTTCATTTAATGCAAAGAGGTGTAGTTAGGGATGAATATTCTGATACACTCAGTTAAACTTGAACACCGTTTCTCCTCAATTCCAAGTGGTTTTATGATTGTGTTAAAAAAATATGGTTTTATGATTACATTCTCTTTATGGCAGAGTGATTTGTGAAAATATTACTATACAATTTTGAAATTTAATTTTATTAATTATTAAGATTGATTTGTTCAATAAAAGAAACTCGTCCCATGTTGTGAACTTGCGTTATGTATGTTAATCAAATTTCACTTCCTAAATTCAATATCCATCAAAATTTAAAATTATTTGTACGAGAAAATTGGAAAGTTTGATTTTCCCTTGAAAGATCATGTCGCCTATGGTATAAGGATATAAAAAATAAAATCACAATAAAAATTTATTTAGAGTTTTATCCAAAAAAAAAAAAAATTAGCAAGTTTTTATGGAATATTTCGGCATTAATAGATCCAAATTAGACTTGCCAAAATCCCATACTATTCATTTGAAGATTTGAAATTAATAAGCATACCTCGAATCCTAACTATTTGTTTCGTAAAGACTAGACCCAACTTTCAAACTTGATAATTTTGGATGTAAATTAAACGGTAAGCAATGAATTTAAAAGATCAAACTTTGAAATTTTGTATAGTTTTAGTTCTAGAAGAAAAAAAATATCGAAAAGCTTTGTCAGAAATCCTAGAAGATATGTTCCTTCTTGTTAATGAAATTCATAACTACGGGTGTTCGCGGTGCGATTATTGCGGTTTTATACTCGTTCAAACACAATTCAATATTTGCGGGTTTTTATTACTCTAGATCAAACCTAACCCAATATATAAGTTTAGAGATTACATTTTGCGGTCCCTTTGGGTTGGGGCAGTTTTGTTGTATTAGTTTTTCCTATTTTATTTTAATGAACAATACTACTTTTTCATAATTTTTGTTTTAGTTTGTTAACCTATTTAAAATCTACATCGGTATATAAAGATCAATAATTGTTACTCAAATACAAAATTAAACGAGATTTTCAAACAATAAACAAAAATAGAAAATACTTTAATAATTAAAGCTGATATTGGTGATTGTCAATAGATAGAATTTAACTTGGATTGTTAATAAATTGTGTCGAGTAATTTTAGGGGATAAATTAGGCTTTGGGGTTGAGACGGTAAATTATAAGTATGTATGTGCTTTAATTTTATTAAATAATAAAACACAATTTGTTATTTTATATACATGCGGTTTATGCGATTTTTTAAAATACAAACCAAAACCCGATTATAATTTACGATTTTTTTTTCACGAAGTCCAAGACCAACACATTCATTGTTCAACCCGCAAATTGCAGTCAGTTTGGGTCGGGGCGGTTTGACGGTTTCATTAAACACCCCTATTCATAACTAGTTATAGTATTTAATTAAGCTATTCCATTATATAATATATATTGTCATAAACTTATTTTAACCATGTCAATTAGCTATTTATATGCGAAAGCTTGTCCATAATTTTATTTTTATATATCGGAAATTGTTGTAGATTTAAATAATTTCTACAAAAAAAAAGTTTAGTTTCAATTTGGATTCCGTACGTAGATTTAACCATGGACATTTGATCAAGCAAAGTAAAATTGGGTCATTTTCCAGCCCAGTAACTTATAATATTTTCAGTCAATAAAATTTGTATTTTGCTATATAAGCCCAATGCTCTTTTTTCTTTTCTTTTTACAATAAAAAAGCCCAATGCTGTTGAAATGGTTAAACCCTTCCGAAAATAAGCAAAAAACCCTCGCACTACACTTCATCTCACCTGATTCCGCTTCCTAATTTCCCTAAAACAGATGACGAAGTGGTGGCGCACGGCTGCCGGCGTCCTCAAGACCGCGGCGGAGACCCAGCCCCGCCGCTCATTCCACACGATTCAAGCTGTTCCGAGAGAAATATCCGGCCATCGGATCGCCGTCCGCGACCGAGCTCAAGGGCGCATCCCCGCCGTCGTTTTTTCCCAAAACTATGTCCAAACAAAATCTAACGACCCTACTTCTATTGCCGCCTCCACGTCTGTTTCTCAGAAACTGCTCTTAACCACCGAGCGGAAGCAGATTAAGGCCATTCTTAAGCATATTAAGCTCCCATTTTTCTGCTCTACCACATTCCCTCTTCAGATCCGAGCCGGTTCGGGCTCTTCCACTATAATTGAATCCAGAAAGGTTCTTCCGATTAAGGTAAATGCTTTGTTTTCTCATTTGATTAAACTTGTTCTACGAAATGCTTTATAGGTGTTTGGAATTGTTAAAGATATTAAGAAGGAAGTGTTCTTTATTGCAATTTTATAGCAGTAATTCCTTGTTACTATGTCATCAAACACTATGTCAGTCAGAAATGTTTGCGTTTGTTTGATGGTTAAAGGTTTTCGTTTTAGATTCATATGGATGAAGAGGGGAAGATATTGAATTTGGTGTTCGCATGGGCGGAAGATGGAACGGAGCTTAAGGTGGATGTGCCAATAGTTTATAAAGGAGAGGATGTTTGCCCTGGTCTCAAGAAAGGTGAAATGGATTTTGGCTTTTTTCTAGAAGATTTATACATAAAACTTTGAGCTATTCATTTGTTTGGCAGTTTGACTACTAGCTTCCTTATTTTTTTTGGTTGTAATATATTTCGGTAAAGATCAATCCATTAATCTTAAAATGCTGAAAACCTCTAAACGGTGCTTAAGTGACCCTCATAAATCGAAGACTATAATTGCCAAAACTAGCAAGAAAGAAAAGAATCTTACAAAGTGAAACATGTAGTTGATTTCAGAATTTGATGAGAAGTAAAGTGGAACTACACTTGGAGCTATACTTGGTTTTAGATTTTCTGAATGTTAGTTTATAGACCGGACTATTTTATTCTTTAGGAGAGGCCTTTTATATTTACTTAGAGCAGATTCTGCATAGAGTTCTTAGTATGAATTCATAAAATGTAATAAGTATAAAACGCATTGAGATTTTATCTCAGCAGTTGAACAAAAGGTTTACACAACACCTTCTCATTTACAATCCTTTTCGTTAAGTTATGCTGGTTTAGACAGACACTCAGAGATATTGATGATAATTTTATTCACAAGTCATCCAGCTTCCCCTCTATATCTTTTCATAAAATACGGTATTTCATGTTTTCCTGTCTTTCTTTCTCCTCTTTATATTATATTTTTATCATAACTATTTCTATAGTTAAATATTTCACGATTAATAATAATAACAATAATGTAGTTTACTTTTCACCTTTCCATGAAATACAATGGAGTATGCTATTGCCATTGATTATTTTTTTTGGATAATTTTTTATATTATTTTACCGATGAGAAAAATAAGAATTTGTGGTTCTGAAATTTGATATTAAGTATTAACTTACCTCATCTTATGCAAAAACAGGAGGCATTTTACGTAAGATAAGGACAAGTTTGAAGTATTTCTCTCCAGCTGAGCACATTCCTTCCAAAATTGAAGTGGATGTCAGTAATCTAGATATTGGGGACATGGTGGCTATGCATGAAGTCAATGTACATCCAAGCTTGAAGCTTCTCAGCAAGAATGAGGCATTGCCTATTTGTAAGATTATGACAACATACACAGAAAACTCCGAGTATGCCTAGAAGTTTCCAGGAAAGTTCAAAATGTTATAGCGCACTTCAGCATGATATTCAAGATCTTTTCATGCTTGATGGAGAAAGCAATTGAGGTAGTTATTTGGACTGTATTTGGTTGGTATTTTGGTGATATTCACGAAATGAATTGGCTCGTGTAATAAAAAACATTAAGTGAATTCTTTGTGATCCAAAGCTGTTTTAAATATATACAAAGAATGTCCGGAAACGAGATAGTTTTTCCATGTGCATTCATTCACTTCTTTTCCCTGCTTCCCCCCCAATCAAAAAATGGATTGACATGAATCCGACAAGATTTGAAGCTCCAACAGCAGGCAAATGTCGACTGCGCTAACCTCCACTGAAGGAGGCAAAATCGTGGGCCTTCCGGGAAGTAAAGACATTAGTATAATTCTCAGCAACATGCCTAATAATATTTGAATAGTTTTTAAAGTCTTCCCTACACACCAAACATCTTAGAATGATCATCACATTGGCAAGTCTTCTCTATACCTATTTCCATAGACCGTATGTTCGGCATCTGCCCATAATAACTAGACATTTTCTAACTCGACTTAATTTTGACCCAAATATATTTTCTTATTTATGACTTAATGTAAATTCTAGTAATATACTAATCATCTATTCTATATCTATTTCCTCAAAAAAAAAGTTCTATCTATATATATATATATATATATATATATATATATATATATATATAAATAAAAGTGTGACTAATTTAAGTTTTTTTTTTCTTTTTATTTTAAGAAAAAAATGTCCTTATTCAAAATAGAATTAAACATAATTTTTCCTTAACTATTCTCATCAAAAATTGGTAGGAAAATATTTTAAGAAAATTAAATTCATTTCCTCCTAACCAAACATCATACAAATAAAAATTAACTTTCCGAAATTTGAATATGGAAAAAAAAAGTATACTCAACAAGGTATAATTAGACATGAAGTCTTATTATAGTTATTTTTTCCTTTATTAACTCCAATAAATTAGAAATTAACTCCTACATCACTTTTACAATTTCATTCTTCTTCTCCTATAACACATAAAAATAAAATAAAACACTATTATTTTTTATAGTTGCTAGCATATATATGTAAAATTATTATAATGTGTCAATATGTTGTTAAGTAAATAATATTATTTGTTTCATTTAATTTTTTTAGTACAATAAGTCACTCCAAAAAAATCAAGTTCTCTTAAATATCATAAAGGCTACACATACACACACACACACACACAAAAAAAGGTTAAAGTAGAATGCATCTTACCTATGAATAAACAAAAATATTAATGACATAACGAACTAAACAATCTTTCTTTGACCTGAGAAAGAAATACAGAGAATATTCAAGAACATGCATTACCTCAAATTTTCATGAAAATCTTTCCGTGAAAAACGTATGATATACGTGAAAAAACGGGTGAAAACCGATAAATATATTTTATGTAATTGATGAAAACATGTGAAATAGATCCGGATGATTTTTTTTTTTGGTTCCTAAAGGGTTTAATCCATTTCGAGATGGGTTTGACACATTAAGTGAGTATCTCTCCCAACACGGATTTGAACCTGGGTCCGCTACTTTGTAGTGAAATCGATCCAGATGAAATTTACGAAGATTGGTGAAGTAGGTGAAAAAATGAGTGAAATCGGTAATAGAAAGTGCCGGTAAAATCGATAAATACATGTGAAATAGATGAAAATTTGGGTGAAATTCGTGAAAAAATGGGAAACAAATTAGTGAAACCGGTGAAATCCGTGAAATATGGATCACATATATGAAAAATGGGTTAAATCATTGAAAATAGTCATAGTCTGTGGAAACATGTAAAGTCAATGAAATTCAAGTGAAATTGGTCAAAGAAACATGTGAAATCAATTAAATATAAGTTAACCTGATAAAACCTTGTAAAATCAGTAAAAAGAAAAAAAAGTTTAACTAGCAAAAACAATGTGAAATTAACCAGTAGAAATTTTATTTTATTTTATTTTGATTTGAACGGGAGAAAACAAAAAAAATTGATGAAAAATAGGAAAATTAATGGACAATAGGTTATAATTGATTAAGAAACTGGTAAATCAGTAAAAAAATAAAATATAAAACCAGTAAAATCAATAAAAATCGAATTAAACTAAGGGAAATGACTTAGGTCGGTAAAGAAACGTCTTTCAAATGATAAGATAAGTGAAATAATTTGAGACATAATTAAAAGTAATTGAAGATATATAATTATTTGAAATAAAAATTCGGTAAATACATGTGAAATATATGAAAATTTGGGTGAGATTTGTGAAAAAAATGGATGACATCGATGAAATGGTGAAATCACTGAAAAAATAATGAAGTGGGTGAAAAATGGGTAAAATCGGTGAAAATGCTAAAGTCGGTGGAAACATGAGAAATTTGTGAAAACTATGTGAAAATTGGTTAAACTGATAAAAATAGTGAAATCAATAAAATGAAAAAAGTTCAACCAACAAAAACAAGGTCAAACCATTAAAAATGGCTTAAATCGATTTTTTTTAAAGAAATCGATGAAAATAACCATGATGAAGTTAATAAATTGAATATAAGTCATTAATATGTGATATCTTATGACATAATTAAGTTAATTGTATTCTGATTTACGAACAAATACATCTAAAATTAAATTAACACGTACAAAGTACGTGCACTTTTCTAGTTTAATAAATGTTTATGAAATTTAAAGAAAAAGTTGGTACCTAATTGTTTTATCTTTTATAATTTGTACTCATGTTGGATTATTGAATTTAAATTAAATTTAGTTTTGTATATAAACATTGAAAATCCCGACTTCTCCTTATTAAAATGCATGTTTTTAATAATTAATTTTGAAAAATACATATCATTAAAATATATATATAGAGAGAGAGAGGAGGAGAGTAATTGATTGATCCAACTCATTTTGACTCAAACAAATTAATTTTCCAACTCATTTGATCTCAACCAAATACAATGTAAAAAAAAATTTGGCAAAAATTACAGATTATGTAGTTCCTCGTGTCTCTTTTCATTTGTAATTTATCCTATAAAATGGAATAACTTTAAACTTAGATGGACGAACGAGAGTCAATAAGAATGGAGTGGGGAAAATTCGTGAACTATAAAATTGGATTAGTTTGCATATTCTGCTACTGCTATTATTAAAGAGACTTACAAGAATATCGATTTTCTGTTTATGAGGTCAAAATAATAATTAAATAAAGAGAAGCTTATTTGAATAGTGGATAGAAAAAATTATATAAATAAATCAGAAATATATCTAATCTAATCTAATCTAATCTAACTTACTATTATTTCAAGGGGGTGTTTTGGTCAAAGAGTTCAATTTTGACTGAAATTTTTTTTTCTCGTTTTTTTTTGAATTTCTTTATTTATAAAAAATATCCAGTTTATCTGAAACAACTTCATCATATCATTTCATACGTTCTTTTAAAGAAATTATAATTGTACCCCCTTTTTTCTCTCTTTCCAAAAACAACATCTCCCACTACCTCTATGTTTCAACTTTTGTAACTTCTGTTTCTCTTTCCTACTATCCCTAACATACTTTTTATGACAGTTTAAAAAATTGATTGGTTTTTTTTTTAAAAAAAAAAATCATCATAACACACATCCTTCTCTCGTGAAAACTGAATATGCTGCAAAGAATGAGTTCATATTCGTAATTCATGATGCCCTGACCTTGATTCTTCTTGCCTCACCATTCTTGCTAGCTAGGGCAATTATATTGATATATTTCTTATCTTCACATCATTAATTTTCAGTTTTATAATGATTTGTACTCAAAGAATTATTGGTTCCTTAACATGCCACATTGGTGAAAATGAAATATAGGATATGTGTGCAGATATCAAGTAAAGAACTCACTTCCTTTTATTATTACTCTAAACTGATCAGAAGGTAAAATGTTGGATCAAATGTTGAGGTTGTAAAATGAAAATGGTAAATTTATTTTTAATCTTGAAGTGATTGATTGTATATATATATCTAAAAGAGTAAAAATAACCCCATTAGTTTAATTCAAACTTTTTTGTTTTATGAAAGAATTTTTGTTTGATCATAAAGACTTAAATTGAATCATTAATCTAAAAATGAAAAGTATAGATGTTTATGTAGTACGTATATTTTAATTGTTGTTAAGATCATTTTGAATATGATGACATTTCTTTATTTTTTTTCTATTTAACTGTTAATTGCTTTTCAAATAGGCGAAGCTTTTTTCTGTGATATATGGAATGGTAATTTTGACTTTAAATTATTTTTAAAAATTGTGATGTTCTTTTTTAATATTTTGTAGATGTCATTTCCATGAGTACTGAGAGAATGTAAAGACAATATATTTGATGTGCTTAACAAATATGAACATATTTGTTATTTTTTTTTTAGGATCATTTACGGACTGCACTGTTTTTCTAAAGGTTGGTGAATACATGACATGGTGGTGGTGAAGTGAGAATGGGTGATGGAATGATGTTGTGTAGTGGTTTGTTTTGATCAATGAAATACATCAGAGTTCAGAGATAAGAATGATGAAGTTAAAAAGATAACCATATAATGAACAATTTGGTAATAATGGAGAAATATAGATTGAAAGAAGACTAATTCTAGAATTATAGATAGATAGAATTAGATATGAAAGCTTATTATTTGTTTAAAGAGTTGACTTTTGCTCAAAAACGACCAATTTAGAAGTTTTTAGGGGCAAATGAAAGTGTTATTCAAATAATAGCTAGAGAAAGTGATATAGCATGAAAAAAAAATTCTAATATGCTTATCATAGTTTTGTTAGGAGTTTGTATACACCCTTCTCATAATCTTTGTTGTTAGTAAAAAGTTCTCTTCTCCGCCCTTCGAATTGCAACGTGTACAAAAATATGAGATTTCGTGATGAACCATTTCTCTCTACCTTGGAAATTTTGGTGTGCCGAGAAGTTTCAGTGAATCAAAATCTATAGCTTCTCTAATCTTATACAAAGTGAATTATATTTGCCTTATTTTTTCATTAGCTTTTCATTGTTATCTATTACAAAGTTTTTATTGCACACATGCAAATTCACTGGTGGTGTGTTTGTTGCAGTCATATTTGAGACAGGATCAAAACGTGGAGCTCTCAGATTTAATGAGATTGTCAAATATCCAACATAGTTAAACTGAGGTATCACTACAACAATTCTTGCTGGGGATTGAAAATAATTTGGAATCAAAAGCTAGGATCAAATTAACTTGGATCATGTAGCATGGAACAAGAAGCTTGGCTCAGCTGCAGTACATTTGCTTGATTCATCAATGTAGAAGAGTCATTTGTAAATATTGTTCGGGCGTATAGGCGGATAACATTGTTTGTCACTCCATAAGATAGAATTGATAGATACTTAGAAAATAGACTTTTTGATAATTACAAAACATAGACAGTTAGTAGAAGGTCATAAATTGAGAGAAGGATAACTCAAAATATTGTACAAACATAAATAATCTTTTACCTTAAAAGAAAAAACGGAATCCCCCAAAGAACCGTTAATTACATTATCTTTGTTTTTAATTCATGTTTATGTATAAAATAAAGAGATAATGTTTGAAATTCAACTTTATAATACCATTCGTGAATAAGGTTTGTAGATAATTTTTTTTCATTTTCATATGTCAGATTACTAATTTGTCATATAATTAATTATACAAAATTATTTAATATAATGGTTTAGGCTAGTTAGGATTAAAGGACATTTATAATTTATCAAAGAAAATCTGATCGACTAATAAATTCCACTTCTTATTTGAAAGAAAAATTACGTCTACTGTCGTAACTCGTAATTCGTAAACGTCCCCACCAATGTTTACATTTTGCTATCCAGCCCCTACCCCGAGGCCAAGGGGTTTCTTCTTCTTTTATCATTCTCCATGCAGAATTAATTCCCATTTTCTACTCTAAATCAAATCCCTAATTCCTAACCCCTGCCACCAAACCAATGCGAATTTCCATAACAAATTGTTAAGGAGGAATCGAATCTCATCATGCATTGGTGGCAGGGCGCGTTCACATCCTCTTCAAAACCGCAAGCCGACGACTACACCGTCATTAAGTACTCCGGTAAACCCGGCTTCTTTGCTTCGCGGCGAAATCGCCAATTACAGCGCGCACGGAAGCTGCGACACATCAACAAAAACGACGTCGAATTGTGGCGGTCCCCTAGCCAATTCGAGAATTCGCCCGCCAGGTCAGCAGCTTCCGCGACGCCTCAGCCTTTGCCGTTGCCGGAACTGCACGTGCTGCTGCGTGGAGACCCTAAATTCGCCAATTCCAGCTCATACGGCGTGCCCCTGCCGTCGCCGAGAGATGCGGTTCAAATCACAAGAGACAGGGGAGGAGGATGTGAGGAGAGGGAATTGAATCCGTCGCCGAGAGATGCGGTTCAAATCACAACAGACAGGGGAGGAGGATGTGAGGAGAGTGAATTGAATGTCGAAGTTAATGATGGATTCGATGGGGTTAAGAGGTATATGTTATTCAAATGTTGATGTTAGAATGATAATACGAATGCATTATGAATCTTAGTTATTTATTTTGATTTCATGAGAAATGTCAAGTTTTTGTTGTATAATGTTATGTACTTGTCTTCATTCAATCCATGTATGTTTATCTATGTTATATGAATTTGAGTTCAATATTGGTATGCTGTTGTAATGCTTGTTTGAATATTGTCGGATGTTTTTCATCATTGGGGTAGGCGTCCATAGTATCTCTGTGTTGTAAATTTCCCGTACCTCATATATTGCACATACATATTCTCGCAACTTCCCTCTCTCAAATTCAAGTTGCCTTTTATATGAATCACAGTTCTGACTTCTGCTTCTTAGAGTCTAATTGTCCTTTAGATATAGTTGCATTTGAAAAAAAATTGACTTCTCATAATAGGAAAGCACTTGTTACTTGTTTTGGTTTGTTGGCACACATGACTGATTTTTTAAAATGATGTAAATTGATTATCTGTTGTATTTTGTATATTCTCATATGTCAGCAGATTAGTTGGCCAAGATACAAAAGCAAATGCAGAACCTTCTGAAACTCGGTCATCTAGAAAATCACCGCAGAGAGGAAATGCCAAAGATAGATCCTCTCACACTCACAACATTAAAATTCCTATCAGTGCTCCCACAACTCCTTATTCAAGTCATACACAGAGTCCCCCAGCAAGTGAAATGCTGGCAACTCAGTATATGACTCCCCCTGGTGTTTTCCAAGTTTGGTCTGCTCCTGAGATGCCTAATTCAGATCGGAATCTAAGCCTAGGTTCCTGTTATAGATTTCCTTCCGATAAAACTGCATCAAGTTTAGATGACTCTCCCCTTCAGAGTCCACGAGGAAATAGTCATTTGCGTGCATCTAGTCCTCCTAGGCCTGCATCACCATTGAATACCAAAATATCCTCCGATACCCCATTGGGACGGCGGGAAAGTAGTGCTCAGGCCACTGTACATCCCTTACCTCTTCCTCCACTGGCTTCCACGTCTTCGTATCCCACTCCAATATCCCCAGCATCTGATTTTTCAGGGGCTTCCATGCCTTCACAATCCACTCCAATCTCTTCACATGCAGCTAAACCTGAATTTCCTGGAGCTAACATTCATTCACAGCCCCCTCCAATGTCTGCAGTTGCAAGTAAACCTAAAGTGAAGCCAATAAAATCTCAGTGGCAGAAAGGGAAGCTCATTGGGAGGGGGACATTTGGGAGTGTGTATGTAGCCTCCAACAGGTTCGCATGGTTGACTATACTTCTTTCTAGGTTCTGTATAACGTGCTTTAGTAACTAATTTTTCCTGTCAACAGACAGACGGGAGCTTTATGTGCCATGAAAGAAGTTGAAATTTTACCAGATGATTCTAAATCTGCAGAGAGTATGAGACAGTTGGAGCAGGTTCTGTTCACTTTATGTGATTCTCCTATTTTATAATTTTAGACACTATCCCTGCCTTTATTTGTAAATATTAGGGTCGCTCACCGGATCTAATTAACATGAAAAAAATCCTGTAAAGAACCATTTCAGTGGTGATTGTAACAGGTTTCACCTTGTTCTATTACAAACTGGAGGACCAGATGGAATATGTGATCCGGCATAACTGTTACCTATGTGATAATGATTAATGGATACTGATAAATCTTTAATCGAGGTCATCATATACTATTGACGTGACTGTGGATTCCGATAGTCGAATTATGGTGGATTCCATAAGTACTAAGTAGAGTACATGTGCATTTAAATGATACTAAAATTTATAAGGCTAAATATTGAAAAGCTACAATACAATTAAAGGAATATATATGACATAGGTTTTCTGCATATTGCGTACTTACTCTTCGGTTTTCTAAGTTGTATTCTAGAATTTGCTTTAGTCCTGCTTCATGTGGTTTTATATGAATGAACCATTCACTAAATCAAATATCATCCAAGAAGAAATTAAGTTTCTTATTCTCTGTAGTTAGCTCTATCTTATTTGGTAGAACGTGTAATTGATGATCCAAGTATGAGTTAAATCTTGGAGTAATTTCCATATTGCTGCATTTAGGCTCTTAGTAGCACTATACGCTATAGATCAGTCATACAAAGCTTGTTCCACTGGGTGACATAGTTTGGATGTGTGACTTTCGTAATGGACAACTTGAATTTGAAATTTTGAATACACATATACGCGTTTCCCTCTGCTGGTTCACCGTTTCCATTGCGTATTTCTATTCACAACTTATATATTCTTCTGCCTGATTTAATTTATCAAACCTTGCACTTATTGTCCTCTTATATTTCAGGAAATTAAAGTTCTCAGCCATCTAAAGCATCCAAATATTGTGCAGTATTATGGTAGTGAAATGGTGAGTGATTTTCCTTTTTTGAAGCTCAGCTGTTTTCTTGGTGTCATTTTGCATGTGTCTATAATTAGAGTCTCACTTTGTGTTCATGCAGGTCGGGGACAAGTTCTACATATATCTGGAATATGTTCATCCAGGCTCAATCAATAAATTTATCCATGATCATTGCGAAGCTATTACAGAATCTGTTGTTCGCAATTTTACTCGTCATATTCTTTGTGGGTTGGCTTATTTGCACAGTAAAAAAACCATACACAGGTAATTTTGTGGTAATTATATGCTCATATCAGTTGAAAATGAAGCTTTCCACAGGATAGCAGCTTTTTTTCAATTAAGTTATCCATTGATCTTGAGATTGTCCTTGGTGTTTCCATAAATGTGTTCTGGGTTTAGGAAAATAAGTAGGAATATATATGGTGAGTATCCTGGATTGTTTGGCATGTGTCCAATATTTCTTGCCCTTGACATAGCCTGAATCCGAGATAGTGTTAATAAATCCTAGAATGATTTTTTTTTCTCTACCTTTGAGCTTTCCTAGAATAAATAATCTTTCACGATTTGAAGAATTTACTTGAAGCATAACTTCTTACTGACCTGGTTTTCGATTATCATATATTTGTAGGGATATAAAAGGTGCTAATTTACTTGTCGATGCATATGGAGTTGTCAAGCTTGCTGATTTTGGGATGGCCAAACATGTAAGTTTATGATTTCTCCAAAATTTTCGAATCTATCAGTAATTATGAGAAAAATTGCTTGATATGTGCAAAAGAGAGTTTTGTCCAAGAACAACTATCTATTGGGACAATTGACACACTACTTTGTCTAGAAAGGAATTCTTTTTCCTGTTCCCATTTTATGGTTATAGTGTGTTGTATTCTGCATTCCCATTGCACTGGTCATCAAACATCTCCTTTTCAGATTTCTTTCTCAACTTACCAAATAGTGGAAGTGTGCCATGTGAAATTATATGTAAGCATTGAATTTGATCTCTGCTATTTGTTTGTCCACTTGTTTGTTGGCCCCAAATTTAAGTGCATCCTATCCTTTTCTTTTTATGGAACTCTTCAATCTTTTATGTTGTTGAAGAACATTTTGATACCCACAGTAAGATATCGGGAACTATATCAGTCCTAAGAATACTAGCTGTTATCAGTTTGAGTGTCATACTGGATTTAGAAACCAAAAACTTTAAAATGTTGCAATTGAAATAAAAGATGTGCTGCTGTCAGCACTTCTCAATTAATCCATGTATGTATAAATTATTTCAGCACTCTGTCACACTAAATATTTCATTTGCATTTTGCAGCTTAGTGGTCAAGCAGCAGATTTATCATTGAAGGGGAGTCCATATTGGCTGGCTCCAGAGGTACATTTACGATGTTATCTCAATTTTCTATCCTGTCAACTATTGCTTAAATATACTAACATACCATTATATTATGCAGCTATTGCAGTCTGTGATGCAAAAAGATACTAGTACTGATCTTGCCTTAGCAGTTGATATTTGGAGTTTGGGCTGTACTATAATCGAAATGATGAATGGAAAGCCTCCTTGGAGTGAGTATGAAGGGGTAAGCACCAGATATTTGTCACTGTGCTCATTTATTGATGAAAAATGAAAACATACAATATAGGCTTCATCTTGATGATTGATGGATTTGGAGCCAAGGATTTCAGATCCTTGGATAATTTGATTTTAAATAAGTTTATTTCTGTGTTGTTCTTTAAACTACAACATATGATGATAGAATTTGAAATCCATCCAAATTGCAATCTTTTTTTTCCAAATTCTTTTTCAAATCCAAATTTCTGAGTCCCAATAAAAGCTTTGATTTGTTGAACATTTACTTAACGACTACATATCTATTTCAGGCTGCAGCACTATTCAAGGTTTTACAAGAGACTCCACCAATACCTGAAACACTTTCAGCAGATGGAAAAGATTTCTTGCAATGCTGCTTCCGTAGAAATCCAGCCGACAGGCCAACAGCTAGCAAGTTACTAGACCACCCTTTTATGAATTACTCGCAGCAGCCTGATGCTTGTACCCAGCCACTTCAAGAAAGAAGATTATCGGTAAATTACTTCATTGACTCTATCGCACTTTCTCCTTCGTCAGTAATTTATGCATGATTCAACAGGACAATATGCAATTACAAAGAGAGCAGCCAAATCATAGTTATGATCAAGTGCCTTCTTCATATGAAAAATAAATCAAGAAGGGGAAAGTGGGTGTTCAAGTAAGAGTCCATCATGCTTCGTTTTTCATCTTTCTGCCATGCATTTATGGACCATTTACATACGAATAATTATAAAATTGGCATTTAACTTTACCCTGTATATGGCTTCAGCTTGATTCATAATACCTTTTCTCCCGAGAAATTGCCGAACAAAGTCATTACCAAATATCCTGTTTTGCACTTAGCCCAGCACTCCAGCAAATTATCGAATAGGGTGCTGAAATATGAAATCATACCAAAAAAAGGGAACTGTACATATATATATATATATATATATATATATATATATATATATTATTTTTTTCATTTTAGGCTTTTAGCATTCCCCTAAGGATCTCAACTCTTGAATTTATTGGCCCTTCATCTGTGCTCTTTTTAGGTAGCTTGTAGCTCAGGAATTCGGAGCCTGTTAGTTTTTGCCTTGTAAATTAAAATGATGAAAAACGTTGAAAAGTTGAGCAAGGGGTGTACTTTCATTTTGGGAAATTTCTGTGGATTAGGGATTGTAGTTGTAGATTTTGTATACTCATTGCTGCAACATTAAAAATAGGAAAAGGCGAGTTTGGCAATGAACATTCTTGTAATTATTAGTATTTCTTTTTCTTTTTAAATGTAAATCTTTGACATGAATGCTAAATGAAATCAAGTTCATGCTTAGGAATTGAAATGAGTCAATTCATTTTGTCTTGTAAATCAACGTTTGCCTGAGCTGATCAACATTATAGAAAGTGGTTAATGGGATGCATAAACTTTTCTCTTTTGAAGCCTCCCTCGGCTCTAAGTATTTACATGTAGACAATATTAATTTTAATCTTATGAAATAAACATCAGTTTATAGTTTCATACTTAATGTCGAATCTGATGGGTCTCGGAAGCTTGAATGAGCTAGGACTGTCACTGGGGCCGATATTATATTAAATTATTAATTATGATATTAAGATTTTTATCTGCTTAGAGGTTTAATCTATCATGAATGAAATATTTATTCCTATCTAGTTAAATTCCTTAATGTTACTTATATATATATATATTAAATAGTAAATATATATATATATACATTTTATTTATGTATTTATTATTTTGAATTTCAATTGCTCCACATATTTGGATTATATTTTTCTTATAAAATGAATAATGTCCATTAGATCTCTAGTTGGAAATAAATCTTAATAAATCGACTTGGATAAAGTTTACAGCCCTAATTTATAGTTAGTACTTGGGCCCAATTCTAACCCGATGCCACAACCACAACACATGTAAAGGATCTTGTCCAGGGACTGTCAATGCTCAGATCCTTATTCGTGTTCTACCAAATTAGATCCGATCAAAACCTAATCTTCGTATCAAAATATCCAATCCATTTTATTTAAATCCAAAATAAATTACTCTAAATTATAATTTATGCATTTATTTTTAAATATAAATATAAATATAAATTCATATTTCTTCCACTTATTTTGAATTATGAATTCTCATAGTCATACGAGAGACAGTAAATATCTAACCAAACAAATATTCTAAATAAACCTGAATATTAAAATTCACCTCACCAACAACCCTTTTTTTTTTTTTTTTTCTTGAAAGCTCCTCACCAACTACCCTTATTTAGATAATTTGCGAATCAAATTTTTATGTTTTTTACTTTAAAATAAGCCCCAATCGAATCCTGTCTAGTAAAAGCAAATTCCAATACGTCAAAGCTGTAATTAAACTCAATAAACTAGGAAAGAATGGAAAGCCAAAAAGCTTTTGGTATGTTTACCTTTTCGAGCCACCCAACTTCCATAATATCACATCAGCCCCATTTTCCACACACAGTCACACAGTGACACACATAGAAAATGGAAGCACCAGAGGTACAATCAATTGAAGTATCCAAAACCAATTACCCTTCACAAGAAGATGAGCAAGACAAAGTTATTAATGAATGGTATAATCTGTTCTCCCTTTATTTTTAATTTTTTTATTTTCTATATATATATATATATATATATATACATATTTCTTTTTTTTTGGATAAAATTGTCTGTTTGGGTTTTTTATGATGCAGTTGCTCCTGTTTCTATGACTGTACGGACAGCTGCTTTGACTACTTGTTCTGTGATCTCTGTTAATTTGGTCTGGACTTTGGATTAATATGGATTGTTTGTTCAATTCAGTTGTGGATTATTAAATTATCTCTCTTTTTCTTAAAATAATAAATTGTTTTTGGTTTATGTTATTCTGGGAAAGAAAAAAATATTATAAAATTCTTAGATTCTCAACTTATATTTTGGAGACTATGTTTTTAGTTTTTGTGGTTGATAGAGATTATTTAGTTCATTAATCTCAGTTTATATATATATTAATATATATATATATATATATATATTGTTATATATTTGTCGAACATATTATATGGAAATATTTTCTAATAAGAATTTGAACTTAAGTTCGTTATTTTGAAGGATTAGTCTTTTCCAATACACCAACCAATAATATGTTGGTGTGTATATATACAATTTAGGCTTGTACTTTGAGAATTGTTAATTAACATCAATTTCGTCAAAAAAAAATTGGCTGTTTGAAGTGATTTACCGGAAACACTTCTTCCTTAATAATTAAAGGGATAATTACAGTTATGCCCATGGAGCTTGATAAAATTATAAATACACTTCTTGAGGTTTCAATATTTATAATTCTTGTCTCGTAACTCAAAGATTTCTTACAACATCATCATTTTGTTGGTCACTAATGAAGTATTGATTCATAAGCAGTTTTTCCAGTTTTAATATTCGTAATAAGTTAAAGAAAAAGATGAATCTGACATGATACAGAAAAACAATTATCAATTGACGCCCAAACTTCAAACCATTATCACATATTATATTCACCTCTTATAACAAGAACATTATATGAATTCGAATAATTCATAACTGAATAATGGATGCAATCTTTTTATAAATTGATGCATTATAGATCTGTATTTTTTTATACATTGTGAAGGTCGCAGCTTCATTTAGTAATTACCGCTCTTATAAGAAAACAAGTAAACAATTTTTTCCATCAATGTTGGCTTAATTGGAGTTTTTTAATCTTTTTGGAGAACTTCTTATTTGATCTTTGATCCTCATACTAGTTGGTGGAGCAAGTGAGCGTGATATTTTTTATCTGAATTTTAATCCCCTTATCAACACTTTTTAGGCAATCTTCAGTCCTTGGGGCAAAAATGCCCCCTCCCCCTTCCCTCTCCTCCATCATAATCGTCTTCAATAATTATGGACATAGAATAATAATAATATAAAATAATAATAATAATAATAATAATATAAAAAAATAATAAATAATAATAATAAAAAAAATACAAAAAATAATAATATTAATAATAATAACGATAATAACGATAATAACGATAGTAATAGTAACAATAATAATAAATTTGTAATAATAAATAATAAATAATAATAATAATAATAATAATAGTAATAGTAATAATAATAATAAAAATAAAACAATAATATAAAAATAAAATAATAATAATAATAATAATAATAGTAGTAACAATAATAAAAATAGTAATAATAATAAAAATAATAAAATAAAAATAATAAAATAATAAAAATAGTAACAATAACAATAATAATAATAATAATAATACTAGTAGTAGTAGTAATAATAATAATAATAGTAATAGTAATAGTAATAATAATAATAGTAATAATAATAAAAATATTAATAATAATAATAATAATAATAATAATAATAATAATAATAATAATAGTAATCATAATAGTAAAAACAATAAAATAATAATAATGATAATTCTAAAAGTATCGCAAGCACTTATATATATCAAGTTATACTCGAGTTTAAATCATATTAAAGTTCATTTATTTGATTATAAAATAATTTATAATCCGATTAATTTGTACATTTTGTCTAAATTACAATACAAATTTAAAATATCTGATTAAAACTAATTCCTTTAAAGATTTAATTTAAAATATAAATTTATTAAATCATACACAATATTTATAAAAATAAAAAGCAATGAACAAAAAACGAAAAAAGTCGAGGGTAAAGGAAGGGCAAGTTTTTGTCCAAACTTTTGCCCTTTCTTTCCCACTCCCACTCTCATCCCCCTCCCCACCCCCACCCCCACCCCCTATCATTGAAGACCACAATTCTAGAAAAACCCCAAAATACCCTCCTCTCCCCCTTACCATTGAAGATGGCCGAAGGGCAAGTTTTTGCCATTTCTCTCTCATTCCCCCTCCCCCTCCCACTCTCCTCCCCCTCCCCACTCCCCCCACTATTGAAGACCACAATTCTTTCCCCCCTCAAAATCCCCCTCTCATCCCCCTCAATATTGAAGATGCCCTTAGGTTGAGTTCGTCACACCTGATTTATCAGGTATGGTTTACATATCTCATGTGGTTTGCGAGCAATTATATGATGGTGAGGTTCACCTTGTGCACTTCGGTGGCTGCGGGTTCCCTTGTAAAAAAAAAAGATGTAAATGAAAGATAACGACTTATGATGCATGGACACGAACACAATAACACAGGTTTTCAAAATTTACAGGATACGGCACAATTTAGACACAAATATTAAAAAAAAATTGTTGGAGGACTGAATAGAGAGAGAAGGGTAGGTTGTCTTACAACTCAGAATTTTTTTTTTTTTTAATTTTTCATTTGATGTTGGCTTAGTTGAGCATTTACAATTTTAATGAAAAAATTATTTTATTTGGTCTTGATCATTAGCGAAGATGAAAAATTAAAGACATATGACCAACGAATCGACATCTCGGATCGGGAAGTAAGAAAGAGTATGAAATTCTTCAGTAAGTTGATGACACTTTTATCAACTCGAAAAATAGAAAATTATTGAAGTCAACTATCATTTGTCGTCATATGTCTCTCGCAATTTATATTGGCAACCACGCGCTTAAAGGTCACAACGGAAACATGCGGAAAATTTTCATGAAATAACCCAATATTCAACACTCAATAGTGTAAATATGTATATCACTGACCCACACTTAAATTAATGTATAGTAAAATTATTTTTCTGTTAGGTAAACATGATTAAAGAATGTTCAGTCAATATATGTATACGAGGACACTATAGATGAGTGAGATTAAACCAAATTTGTGTAAAATTTTTGTATATTAGTGCTTAAAGTTTAACTGAAGCTGTCCAAACTTTTGAATATTTGAATTTGTTGGGTTGCTAAAAGCATCGGGCCTGTTTGTTTGGCGTTTTCCAAAAAAAAATTGTGTTTGGAAAATGCCAAACAAACATGTTTTCTATTTTCTGAACTAAATTTTTCCTCTCTCAATTTTCTCAAACTACTTTCTCAAAACTCAAATAAACAATAATTTTCTTATCTCTAAACAAAATATATACAAACTCTACTTTGATTTGACATAAAGTAACATATCTCTTACACAATTTATCTCACAATAAACATGATTTGCATAAACACATCTTACACCTACAACCTAATTCTTCCAAAAAAAACCTAATTCCACTTTATTTCTCAAACCACTCTCTCAAAACACAAACAAACAATATTACGTAAATCGAGATTATTTCACAAACCTCCACTGCTCTCCCAAACTACTTTCCCAAACACCAAACAAACCATCTTCATACTCAACTTTAATGAATATGTGGCAAATTCATTATTACACAAATTAAACTACATAGTGTATGTTTTGTTCACCGAATCAACTACAAATATATAGGAGCACATCAATATATTATCATATATTGATAATTAATTAAAATATAGCATAATTGGCAGTCAAATGTCATAATTGCATTACTATTCATGCTCACATGTTATGAAATGGTTTTACAAATTTTGAATATATGAGGTCGTTGGGAATACTAAATTTAAATCACTTTGGATTCAACATTAATGAATATGTGGCAAATTATTATTACACAAATTATCCTATATTGTGTAATTTTTGTTCATCAAATCCACTACAAATATATAGGAGCATATCTAATATATAGTCATATTTTGAAAATTTTATTAATACATAGCATATTTGACAGTAAAGACTTCTAGAAATGTAAATCTTATTGCTTAAAACATCAAAGCTATCTGAAAGAGAGATGATTGAAATCTACTCACTTATATTTTTAAAACCGGCTAAGAAATCGTCTCAAAAGTTACTTATAAAAATGGTTTCAGTGAATTTTAATTATTTAAAGTGTTGATCTCAATTGATCAAAAAGGTCGGGGGTGGAAATGAATAGACGTTGTATAATTATAAGAAATTTACATAGAGATTCCTGCCTATAGGTCTAATTACATGAATTTACCAACTTTATCAAAAATTACATCGACACACCATAGACTTAACAATAGTTAATCAACTTTAATATATAATCATATTTTGGGAATTTAATTAATACATAGCATATTTGGCATTCAAGACTTATAGAAATGTAAATCTTATTCTAAAACATCAAAGCTATCTGAAAGAGAGGGGTGATGGAAAAATACTCACTTGTTATATTTTAAAATCCGTTTAAGTAATCGTCTAAAAAATTACTTTTAAAAATGGTTTCAAGGAATTATTTAAAATATTGATCCCAGGTGATCAAAAAGGTCGGGGTTGGGAATGAATAGACGTTGTATAATTATAGGAAATTTAGACACTATATCAAAAATTACATTGACACCCACATAGACTTAACAACAGTTAATCAACTCTAATATATAATCATATATTGGGAATTTAATATATAGCATATTTGACAGTCGAGACTTCTAGTAATATAAATCTTATTGCTTAAAACATCAAAGCTATATGAAAGAGAGAGGTGATGGAAAAATACTCATTTGTTATATTTTTACAATCTGTTTAGGTAGTTGTCTAAAAATTACTCTTAAAATTGATTTCTAGGAATTTTAATTATTTAAAGTGTTGGTTCCAAGTGATCTATAAGATTTTGGGAGGGGGGGGGGGGGGGGGGGGGGGGGGGGGGGGGGGGGGGGGGGGGGGGGGGGGGGGGGGGGGGGTGGGGGGGGGGGGGGGGGGGTGGGTGGGGGGGGGGGGGGGCGGGGAGGGGTGGGGGGGGGGGGGTTTAAGGGAATGGGATTGGGGTGGGATGGTTTTTTTTAAATATAATATATAATTATTTTGTTAATAATATATAAAATTATTTTTCTAATAAATATTAATTAAATTAATATTATAATATAAAAATTTAGATTTAATTAATATTTTGTCGGATTTATATTATCTATCAATATTATTTAAAATTCATGTTTAACGGGATCAAAGTGAATCAGTGCATAGTGTTGTATAAAGCGTGAATTATAATTTTAGGTGAGGAGATAAAAATGCTATCGAAGTCATAAAAGCCGAAAAAGATGATGCATTTGCCAAAAAAAGAAAAAAACAATGACTGATATACAGAATTCTATCCAATAGGTGACAAAAATGATATTCACTCAAAATAAAAATAAAAATCCCCTTCCCTGATTTGGGAATTAAATTATCCCCAAAATCTTAGCTGCCAAAATTCTTGAACTTTACCAACAACTCCAAAGAAACTATGGGTGGTTGCGCAGCTTGAATTTCGAGTACGTTCCACTTCCCCACCTATTTTTAAAAAAAATTTGAAAGTGGCTTTTTTAAGAATTTTTTGCACTTTGCACCATCGAAAACATAAATTTAGCACTTTACAATCTCAAATATGAACAATTCACGCATTTTGCATCCCAATAGCACCCTTGAATTAAGAACTACTCAGCAACTTTCACCCCGAAATACGAGAAATGGACACTTTGAACGCCTTAAACACAAAATTAGCACTTAGCACCTCAATTTAAGAAAAACTCAACAACTAGCACCCTTTCTTTTTTTTCGACAAAGTTGACCACCGATGGCAAAAAAACCTAGTGACAAAATAGGTAATTCATTTTCTTTTTTCCTTAAATTTGAAAATACGAATATGAATACTAGAATACTCATTTCTCTCTCCATCTTAAAATTTGTTTTTTTGATATGATTCAATCAATTTCATGTATTAACTTGCTAGAATTTTTTTGAATTCTTTTGGATATTTTGAGGACATTTGAAAAATTGGTAATTAAATAAATATGTTAAAATAGATTTTGCAGATGAATTTTCTGGTATTCGTAATCGTATTTTACAAATTTTAAGAAAAAAGAGAAATGAATTTTCTATTTTACCACTATGCTCTTTTTAACCCTGGTGGTCAACTTTACCGAGAAAACAAGGGGGCGCTAGTTGTTGAATTTTTTCTTATTTTGAGGTGCTAAGTGCTAATTTTGTGTTTAGAGGGTTCAAAGTTTCTATTTCTGTATTTTGGGGGTGCAAGTTGTTGAGTTGTTCTTAATTCGAGGGTGATAAGTGCTAATTTTATTTCAGGGATACATATATCCCATTTCTCGTGTTTCGGGATGCAAAGCATCAAAGATTCCAAAAATAAATTACCTATTTTATCCCTATATTTTTTTGGAAAATAAAAAAAGGGTGCAAAGTGCTGAATTGTTTATATTCCCCGAGGGTGCGAAGTGCTAAATTTATGTTTCGAGGGCGTAAAGTGTCTATTTCTCATGTTTTGGGGGTTTAAAGTGCAAAATACCTTTTTTAAAATATCCACTGTCCCTCAAAATCTGTCTGCAATGGCTGACCTCATTTTGCACTGTTGTAACTTTAAATGGCTTCCGCTGAATTTGTGATCATGGATTTTATTAATACTATAACTACCACATGCTGAATTGGAAGTCCGAAATAGTATACTGCTAACAATAACATTATTGTTTCCCTAAAACAAAACCCGAAAATTATTTGATTTACTTTTCATGTTGTGGAGTAAGTTTGTTGTGATTTCTCCTTGAATCTTGATGCAAGAGGAAAGTTTTACGGCATCCTAATTATTTGGAAAAAGAATACTTTTTAACAATTAGATGTTCTGTTAATGTTCATAGATCCATCCTCTTTAACAACTATATACTCTGCTTTTTTTTTTTTTAATTAATTTAATCAGATATAAGATTTTTTTATGAAGTAGATACAGTTTCAACATATATGTTCCGTTTTGGAATATATTTGATTTCATACTAGCCGCCAATATAATTATATATATCTAGTTGCTTGTGCTTGTGCGTTCGCAATTGAAGTACTATATATATATGTTGCATGAACTGGAGTGGACATATTTAATACAAAGTACTTGTTTAAGACCACATGTGCATTAATCTTGACTCTGTTCTATGCAACTTGCACCATTAAAAACACAACCATCGGTGTTTCATATAAATAGTGGAGAAGATCTCATTTCCAACTATGATTACAGGAAAATTTAAATATATATCTAAAACGAGAAAGAGAATAATTACAAAATCAGTGAGTTTTGGCAAAGTTAGTCAATATTGACCTGATTGGTTACTTGAGATTTTAATATTTCAGTGAAGTGGAATGTCTTCTTCATCCACTAAGATTCTATGGAATTTTGCCAAACTAAATGGAAAGGGACACCTTAAGTGGCTTTGTCACTCTCTAGTAAATACAATAAATTGATCAATTTGTGTGCTCTTATAAATTGACACTCCGTGTAGCTTACTATCCATAAAATTTTGCTTGTTCTATATTGCCTTAAAAAATATGAATCAAAGTGTTTGTTCGTTTTCAGCGGTTCCTTTGTTCTGCCTTTTGTTTCTGGTTTCTTTTAGTTCTAGTCAACTTGATTACAAATTTTATGATAAAACTTGTCCTAACTTGGCAAACATTGTTAGATATGGAGTTTGGTCTGCCATAAAAAATGAAACGAGGCTTGCCGCCTCTATTTTGCGCCTGCATTTTCACGACTGTTTTGTTAATGTAACTACATTATCTCTCATACTTGTATTATTAGAGTTGATCTTGCTGTCAAAAGGTTAAAAATTAAAGAAAAAATATGTTTTTCCCTAGTTTGTATAATTACAGACCTATACTATAATGAACAAATTTTCATGTCTCAAAGAGCTGATTAATTCCCCTTGTGTAATTAGGCAAAGCATAGGGGTAATTTTGCATTTCACTCATTCAGAAATTATAACTTTATGACTATATTTTTTATTCTGGTGAATAGGGCTGTGAAGGATCCATCTTACTTGACGATAGCAGTGAATTCACAGGAGAGAAAAATGCATTGCCTAATCGAAATTCAGCTCGTGGGTTTGAAGTCATCGACTCAATAAAAGCGAACGTCGAGAAAGCTTGCCCTTCCACTGTTTCTTGTACCGATATATTGACCATTGCATCGAGGGATGCTGTCTTTCTGGTAAAAAAAATAAAGGCCAGCTTTTTTTTATATGTTTGTTATCTGTGACAAGTATTTATAATGTTTCTGAATATATCTTCCAACTATTAATATTATTAGGCCGGAGGGCCGTTTTGGCCTGTGCCATTGGGTCGTCGAGATGGACTAACAGCAAATGAAACTGCAGCCAACACAGATCTCCCATCACCATTTGAACCCTTGGAAGATATTACTGCAAAGTTCATTTCCAAGGGCCTTGATGTGAAGGATATGGTAGTTTTGTCAGGTAAAAGATTAGCCATCTTCTTATACTTATTTGTAACTCAACATGTATTCGAAATGGAAACAAGCTTTGAAACGCGTTAATGATTATCCGTAACCGGAACAAGTAAGATCTACCGTTTCTTGTCTATCTATGCAGGTGGACATACTATTGGCTTTGCTCAATGCTCTACATTTAAACAGAGGCTTTTCAATTTTGATGGGGCCGGTAATCCCGACCC
Source organism: Penstemon barbatus (assembly GCA_003313485.2). Classification (NCBI taxonomy): domain Eukaryota; kingdom Viridiplantae; phylum Streptophyta; class Magnoliopsida; order Lamiales; family Plantaginaceae; genus Penstemon; species Penstemon barbatus. The sequence goes on from CM064880.1 coordinate 65,658,559, forward strand.
ATTACTAGACGGCTCACTACTAGGCAGTTTACGTGGTATTTGTCCTAATCAAGATGATTCCGACACCAATTTGGCTCCTTTGGATTCGACTACATCGTCCAAGTTCGACAATAGCTATTTCAAGAGTCTCGTTAACAATTCCGGACTTCTACAGTCGGACCAAGTTCTCATGGGTGACAACAAAACTGCTGCTTTAGTGTTAACTTATAGTAAAGTCCCTTTCTTATTTTCAAAGGATTTTGGAACATCAATGTTGAAGATGAGCAATATTGGAATACTTACAGGACAACAGGGAGAGATAAGGAAGAATTGTAGACTTGTAAATTAGAAATTTGTGGGTTTGATCTGTGTGTCATGAATAAATACTTTATGACTATTTTATGTGAAATTTAAGTTGGTAAAGTAAAAAAATGCAGTGGAATTGTGATGCATTTTCAGTATTTGTATGTTTTAATTTGACTCTTACTTTTCATTTTAGTAGAAATTTTACATATATCTTGTCTGCAACTTTTTTTGGCCTAAAATTTGCCAGTTGAATTAGTATAGATTTTTTTAAGTTTACTATTCAATGACGATCATCTATTTATTACATTTTTTTTTGTTAGTTTCCCATTTAATTATTTTTGAGACGTGACGCATAAAGTGGAAACTTCTCTCAACAAGATTATTATTTTGTAGTGATTAGTCTCTTCCACTAGATCAATTAGGCCATCTCCAATGAAGCAGTGCTAGCCTGGGGCTCCTGAGCCCTGGGCCAGCTCCGAGCCCTGTCTGGTCGTCTCCAATGGCAGGGCTCCGTGGAGAAATTAATTCCATTTTTTCCTTTGCCCTCACCTATTAATATTATAGTTTTAATCAAACCACGAAATAGGAAATATAATTACGATTTAGGCTGCTATTTACAGACCACGAAATAATAATTACGATATAGGGATGAAAATTGGTTAGATTATTCTCCTATTTATAGACGTGAAAATGTATTTTCACAAAAGAAACAATACTTTGATTTAAAGAGTACCTCGTTGAACAAAAAATACACAACTTTTCTATACAACTTATTTCATTATCTATCTATCTATCTATCTATCTACTATTATAAAAGCATGAATATTTCTTAACTTTTTTGTGCAGACTAAAATACTCTATTTAAATTGTAAGTGATATTTAATTAAATGATAAATATATAAAAAAAATAAAGTAATTGAAGATGTATAATTAGACATGAAGTCTTATTATACTTATCTCCTACATAAACTCCTAAAATTTATAAATTATCTCTTACATCAATTTTTATAATTTTAATTTTATCCTCTTAATTGATAAAAACGAACCACGAGAAAAGACTATTATTTTAAATATCCCCTAAATATATATATATATATATATATATATATATATATATATATATATATATATATATAATTATTATATTTTAGCATCAATATTTATTTAAGTAAGAAAATATTAATTTAAATATTTAGTACGAATTACATAATTTAAAATTTTTAAATGAAATTCTCTTAAATATCATTATGTTACAAAAGAAAAAAATTAAAATTGAATCGTATCTTAATATGAAAGAATAAAAAAATACTTATGACTTAGCTAATTACGAAATTTTACTTTGGCTAGAATAGAAAAATATTAAGAATATTCAATAATATCAAAAAATCATAACCTCGAATTTTTATGGAATTCTTTTCGTGAAAAACAGGCGAAATTCGTGGAAAATGGTGAAATAGATGAAAACAAATCTATGGAATAATTGAAAACATGTTAAATCGATGAAAATTCGATTGAAAATGGTGAACACTGGCGAAACGGGTGAAATTTTGGGTGAAACTGGTAAGAAAGAAGACCACTGAAATCGATAAATAAATGGAAATCGATGAAAATTCGTGAAAAAAGGATGAAATCGGTGAAACGACAGCATCAGTGAAATACATGTTAAATTGGTGAAAAATGAATTAAATTAATGAATTAGGTGAAAACGTGTTAATTTGCTCTATTTTATAAGATAATAAAATAATTTTACTCTAATTTACAAGAAAAATAAACATAAAATTAATTAGACACGTACAACGTACATGCACTTTCCTAGTAATATATAAAAGCATCAATAATGTCTAAGAGCACCAATCTAAATAGAAAATAAAGACGAAAATATGAGGAAAAAAACAATAAATAATGGCTACTTTACCAGTAAATAGGAACAATAAGGGTCTATTTGGATGGGTTTTGGCTCGGTTTCGCGGGTCTCGATTTTAAAAAATTGGTTTGGGTGGTTTCGATGAAACCTTTGAGACTTCATTTGGATGGGTTTTGGCTCTTGGATTTTGTGGTTTGAATAAGTTGAAACTCCACTTGGATTGAGTTTGGATGTTGGGGTTTAGGGAAAAAAGTAGGTTATCGGTGTCAAATTAATGTCTTTTTTAGTGAGATTTGGGAGGAGAAATAGATGGTAGGTGTCAAATCGATGTTTTATGGGTTTGACGAAAACTCATTTGAAAGAGTTTTGGCTCCGGTCTCGCGAAACCCGCGAGACCGGACCAAAACCCATCCAAATACACCCTAAATGGCAGTAAATAGGAGCAATAATAGCAGTAAACTAGCCTAAACCCGTGCTATGCACGGTATCATATTAGATATTTAGTACGTACAATTGTTGATGTGACAAAAAAAAAATACAAATATTTTTTATCTTAAAACAAAATTAAAATATAACAATCATGCACTATCTTTCTAAAAGTGATGAAAACCCCATGTTCAATATTGTACACTTTCATTGGTGAAGTGATATCTGCATCAAATACAAATGACAACTTATTAGCAACTCAATAACATTGTTATCATACTTTTATTGATAATCTTTAGTTGCAAAGTCAGTAACAATAATATGTGATTTAATAAAATGAACTGAAAAAGGACCTACTTTTCTTAGCCTAGAATAGACAATCTATTTGGAAGATGTGCGCACTCTTCAGACCAGTCAACAGGTAAGACAAAATTTACAACACAACGAACATTCGGTCTACCCCAAGTTGGCGGTACACGAATGATAAATGTAAATGCACGTGTTAGGATGGAGTAGATGTGTTCCTTCAACAAATTGCTACCATTTTGCTGAATAATACAACATATCAGTTCGACAACACTACGTGGTAGTATTAAGTAACTAAAGTTGGGCTAATATTTGTATTGTAACTTTTCTTGAAGACTTTTGTAAAAAATAGCTCTATTACGAAATATATACTCAGCTTGATTCTGTAGCAGTTTTATGTCTATAGATCCAGTATTGTCTACTACTGTAACATGGACACGAAACCTAAATAAAATATAGTTAATTTTAATTGTTAGTGTATAAAGTAAACAATTAAAATAAATAAATTGATAATAAATACCTGATAATAGTATTGACCACATCGCTACATTTAATTTAATCTAATCTAATCTATCTAACTTACTATTATTTGAATTGAGTATTTTGGTGAAAATAAATAATTGAGATCAAAATGCAAAACATTCTAAAAAGCAAAAAAACATTCACCAAAATGCAAAACATTCTAAAAATTGACATCAAATGCAATTCTGAAAAGGAAAAAATAAAAAATACTGTGTTAGAGTGAAGAAAATTCCTTGCGGTACATCTTATGGTTCTGAACTACTACACAATAAAATAATTAGTTAATGTCCTTAACCGTGCCAACTATTTTATAACATCATTGGTACTTGAGAATTCTAAAAAATGTTTGATACCATCCTCTTCAAAGTCAAAACTCGATACAGATTTGAATTTGATAAGTATGGTCCAAGCTCTTAAAACTGGAGTACAGTACTATTTTCCAATTTTTGAAGCCCCTTTAGAAATACTTTTAAATTTTCTCCGTTTGTATGGCTTTAAAAGATGAAGACACCTAAAATGACAACTTGGTAACATGAAATTGCATTTGCACACATAACTTTTACTTATACGGTTTCTTCTGGTAAAATTTTGTCAATATTGTATAGCTTTGGTACAATTATATTGTGCAAGGGCACTTTATTATCATTATCCAAATAAATATATTTACCGTAGATATGCAAATTAAAATTTTTATCTCCCAGACCGACTTTGTACTATGTTCCATTATATTTAATATCACAATATTGTATAAAAGTGGCTTGGTTGACACATAATAGCGTGCTAATCTATATGCTATGTTTTGTACCCTACTTTATCCTATCCAAACTTCGTAACTTTACACTTATTGTTTTTCTGGTTAGCAGGCAATTTCGGGAGTTGCTAGCTTCATACTTTAATGCAGATAATTGCAGTGAAACAATATTAAATGGTGGTATGTATAATATTTGTAGAAAGTAGAAACAGGAGATACCTACAATTCCATTTAAGTTCCGAACAATACTAATTAAACAATAATTAAAGTAAATAGAATGAACCTGCAGCTTTTGAGCCCTATGAACCGTGATTAAAGTTTCGTGAATTTCTCCGGAATGTAAAATCTGAAAAAAAAAAAGTAAATAATTCCATTTAAGTTCCGAGCAATACTAATTAAACAATAATTAAAGTAAATAGAACGAACCTGCAGCTTTTGAGCACTGATGAACCGTGATTAAAGTTTCGTGAATTTCTCCGGAATGTAAAATCTGAAAAAAAAAAAAAAAAAGTAAATAATTCCATTTAAGTCCCGAACAATACTAATTAAAGTAAATAGAACGAACCTGCAACTTTTGAGCCTTGATGAACCGTGATTAAAATTTCGTGAATTTCTCCGGAATGTAAAATCTGAAAAAAAAATAAATAAATAAATAAGATGTGGTATAAACACCATAAATTATTGATAGATGGAATTGAATTGATGAATTGTGATCACCTATAACTGAAGCAACTGTTATTTATTAAATTATTTCTTTTTGCATTATTTGAAGTCTAAACTTGCAATATGCTTTTTGTAATCATCAAAGAAAGTGTGAACGTGGCTTCAGAAGTTCAAATGTGGTATGTGGGTGTGTAAACAATAGACGTGGGAGTCCCATATTTTTTAGAGCATTGCTTTCTTTTTTTTTTTTTTTTTTTTTTTTTTTTTTTAATTTCTTTAATTTTATGCATGTAATTGTAAGTGGGAGTGTAAACAATACACGTGGGAGTTTTTAGAGCATTGTTTTTTTTTTTTTTTTTTTTTCTTTAATTTTATGCATGTAATTGTAAATCCTATTTATTTTTTAAAAATAATTGTAAATTCTAGAAAAAGAGAATTTGATTCAAATTAAGTATTTTGACTAAAAGGCACCCTTGAAATAATAGTAAGTAGGATAGGATAGGATATGATATGATAATTAATTAATGGCGGTTCCCCATGAACTTGGCTACTTTACCAATAAAAAAACAATAAATAAACTCACGGCCCTATACTAATTAAACAGAATCAGTAAAAATTGAAAAAAAAAAAAAAAAAAACTAAATAGGGGCCCGTGTTTACACGCGCCCCCTTCTTCCCCAAAAAAACTGACGCGCGCCGCGGGCTGCACTGAGTGCTCTGCGCAACCCGCCGCCCCACCCTGAGCCCCTCTTCTCTCCAACCGTTTCCCCTCCACATCCCGACCTTTCCCCGGTCCCAGAAGCCTCCATTGAAGATGGCCTTACATTTATGTAACAATTGGTGTGATATTTAATTATGAAATCATTTGGTAACTTAAAGTTTATGTTAGTTCATGTATATACACTTTTTAATAAATGCTCTAAATAGTACAATTTTGATAGAGTACGTGAAATGTTTATTGGCCACCACACCAGAACATAATAAATGCAATAAACTGTACAATTGTGTCTCAAATGAGTATCATATGAAAGGTTAGTTGGCCACCACACCAGAACGTAGGGCCACATTTGGTGTTGTTTTTCTGGGAATTTTCAACATTTAATAAATCAGAAAACAAACAAACGCAGCATTCATTTAATATGCTTCTCGAAAATTACAGTATTTATTATTAAATCCTATGCCGTAACAAATACAATATACTTTATTAGTAAAACTATTCAAATTTCATGACTTTGTTCGTTTAGTTAATTAAGGATATTTTGAATGGAAAACAAAACAAAAAGTCATCAAGTTTTATGAAAAGTTTTTCAAAAAGAAAACATCATTGTTTTCAATATCTAACAAACTAGTACCCTAAAAGTCATTCTTTCAAAACACTTGCTAACCATAAATAGATAAACAATCAACATTTAGTCATACTAATAAAAGCACGTCACACTCTTATCTAAAATATTTTGAAAACTCTTAATTTATTTTCATTTATTTCATAAAATGCTTTCTAGAAAATTAATCAAATCAATCTTAGGGTGAGTTTGACCCAGCGGTGAGAGCACTTAAAAACACTTCTAAACATTCATTGTGATTTTTGAAGTGTTTAGTCCCAATTATAGAAATTGCTTTTAGTCAATCGTGATTTTAATGGTGTTTGGTCCTCACTATAATAATCACTTTTGGGATCTCCAGAAGCTAAAAATCAACTTATTTTAAAAGTAACTAAAGTGTTACTTTTGCAAAAACTATTATCCAAAAGTAAATATTTTATATTTGAATTTTATCATAATCAATTATTGTCAAAATCCATTTTAGTAAAATTAATTCTACTATAATTGATTTTCAAATCGCTAGGCCAAACTCACCCTTACATGTTCTTTATTCCTTTTCTAAATCTAAAAATACTCTAGAAAGCAATAATAGTTCTATCTTAAAAATTATTAAGATCGTGGAATTGAAGCAAAATGAGGGTAAAAGAAAAAGCAACAATTATAGCAATTTACTATTTCCATATATACAAAAAAAAAAAAAAAAACAAGTCTGTTCATGCTACATGTCCAATATAGTCCCACTCTACTGTGTGTTGCTGCAGAAATTTGCAGTTTGTACGTAGCTAGGATGCAGCCTTAATCCCCCAAGCCCTAAAAAAGGGTCACTATTGTACATACAGCTGTACCCGATTGTACCCAATGGGGTATACAGTATATTATACGTATCATCCGTATATACATACAGGTATCCGTCCGTCCCCGTACTCCTTTCCCACTCTGTACTTTTCTGCGCCAAACAGTACCTTCACACCCTCACAAAACCCTCTGCAAATAAAGGAATGAATGTTTGCCATTCATTCAAAAGTTTTTTAGATAGTTTGAAGTTTTAGAGAGAGAGAGAGAGAGAGAGAGAGAGAGAGAAAGAGAGAGAGAGAGAGAGAGAATGGTGAATCCTAGGTGCTATTTGGATATTAGTATTGGAGGAGAAATGGAGGGGAGAATAGTGGTTGAGTTATACAAAGATGTTGTGCCTAAAACTGCAGAGAATTTTAGAGCATTATGCACTGGAGAGAAGGGCATAAGCCCTAACACTGGCCTTCCCCTACATTTCAAGGTTTACTATTTTATTTATTTATTCGTAACACATTTGCATTTCTCAACTAATATCTGCAGTATTTATTTCGTTATTTGTTTGTTTTTGTATTATTTTTTTTTTTTTTTTTTAATCTTTTGATAAATTTGTTTTGTATTATGTTTGTGTGTGCTTCATATTTTTATCATTTCGAATAAAACTAAACTAATCAAGTATGTACTGGCTCATTGTCAAACAAAGTAGTCAGATTGATTTGTAATAAGAAGTATGATTTTTAATAGTTAGAGTCTAGAGATTTGATCTATTTTTCTCATTTTAAGAGGTTGGAGATGATCCACCAATAGAATATCAGGGGAGAGATGACTGCTTTTTATTTGCTAATATAGATGTTATCATTATTTATGTCAGTCCTAATTGTATATCTTTGTTATAGTCAAGTACAAGAAATCTGGAATGATTGTAGAAGTAGATTTTTCCTGCTCTTTTTGTTGATCTCAGCTATATTTAAATGCAGGGGTCCCGGTTTAATCGGATTATCAGGGGTTATATGGTCCAAGGGGGTGATATATCTTCTGGAAATGAAGGGACTGGAGAGTCCATTTACGGATTGAACTTTGAAGATGAAAATTTTGAGCTGAAACACTTTAGAAAAGGGATGCTATCAATGGCTAATTCTGGTCCAAATACCAATGGGTCTCAGTTTCAGATTGTCACAACACAGGCTACTCATCTAGATGGAAAGCACGTTGTCTTTGGAAAGGTGATTAAAGGATTGGGAGTGGTTCGTTCAATTGAGTATGTTGCAACAAAGGATGACTACTATCCTACTACTGATGTGGTGGTGGCTGACTGTGGAGAAATTCCTGAGGGAGCAGATGATGGAACAATTAACTTTTTTAATGATGGTGATATTTATCCTGATTGGCCAGTGGATCTTGATGTGAAGCTGGATGATATTTCATCGTACATTACCGCCGTAGACTATATCAAAGTCTTGGGGAATGACTGGTTTAAGGTAGTTCAGTTTTTATTTTTATTTTTTTGCTAAAGTCATCTTTAAGTTTTGTTTGTTATCTGCTTTTGAACTTGTGTTCCATGAATACTGGAGTTATAATATTTTTGCAATGAAAAGTAAAACCATTCTCTTATTTAATTTCTCCATATGGCTTATATACCCGAAATTGGTAATTTGCTATACTTTCCATTTGTTTAAAGATCCTAATTTTTTGATATGTTCAGAAGCAAGACTACAAGATGGCTATCAAAAAGTACCGTAAGGCCCTCAAGTATATAGATTTATGCTGGGAGATGGAAGACATTGATCAAGGTGAAACATATATCTGCCACCCTTTACAATTTATAAGAATGTGAAGTAAATAACTTTGTAATAAAGGTATAATAGTAGTCTGATACATCATCTTTATGATTGTAGTGCAGAGTGAATTACTAAGGAAAACAAAGTCTCAGATCCATACAAATAGTTCAGTAAGTTTTTTAGTTCTCTTTCCATAAACGGCCTCATCAATACTAGGTAATATTAGTACCTTTACCTTTTACTTATGTACTAGTTATGAAGCACGAATTTTGGTTGATTGAAAGACCACGTAAGCTTCTGATAGATTAGGTCACGTGTCGATATGTGATATCTTTGTATTTTGAAAAATTTGCAAGCCAGATTCTCATACATCATCAGTTGCCTGAGTGGTCTATAAAATGCAGCTTTGCTTTATTTATTTTTGGATTACTTTTTATTCTTCTGGCTGAAGTTGCTTAGTTTTCCCTTGAAATTGCTCAATGTCTCTCAACATTTTGAGTTTATTTGAGATATAAGTGCCTTGATATATTTGTACTGTTTTAGCGTTATAAATAATCATTGAATTTTGTCGTTTCAACTAATTCAGCTCTTCTTCTTATTGTGCCAAATTTTATTTGACTTCCTTGCTCCAGGTCTGCAAGTTGAAGTTAGGGGATCTTAAAGGAGCATTACAGGATGCGGACTTTGCAGTTTGTGATGGAGAAGCTAATGCCAAAGCTTTCTACCGCCAAGGCCAGGTGGGTGTCTCATGGTAATCTAGGTATTATGAAAAATAATTTGATGTTTTTCAGGCTACAGTTCTCTGTTCACATTCATTCACATGCTACTATATATTGTATTTTTTTTTTTTAATTTGCGATACTGTCTCTCAATATAGTTTTTAGTTGTTGATTACTTGATTTTTCTATGCCCAATCATGAATTATACAGAATAATTGCAGTACCACAAGCATAGTAGTTAAAAGCGCCGCCATAGCCCGGCCTTCGCGCGTCGCTGCGCCACGCGCGCTCGCTTACTGGTTAGCGAGCGCGCGTGGCGCTATAGCGCTAATAGCGCTGGCTAAGGCCCAGGGCGCGCCACGTGGCGCTGAGCGGGAAACCTTAAGTAAAGAAGAAAAAAAATTATAACACCAATTTTTAACCCTAATTTTTTTACGCAAAGTAAAATTTCAAAAAAAAGAAAACTCTCGCCTCTTACTCCACAATCAAAGCTGCGCCTCTCTCAAAAAGCCCTCGCCTTCTCCCTTTCTCAAAAATTTAGAGTCTTTAGACTTTAGTATCATACTTTTGGGTTAACTAATTGTTATAAACTTCTAGTACTTTAGGTTTATTTGCTTGTTCTTGGGTATTTAGGATTTATTTTGGTATTAATGAACTAAGATGATTTGGTTTTATTGTTTTTATATGTCTTATTAGAGATTTATGATTATTATTTTGACAAATATATACATGTGCTTTATTTTCAAAAAGCCCGCGCTTTAGCGCTGCGCTATGCGCTATAGCCCCATGAGCCTTTGCGCGTCGCTGCGCTATTCGCCTCTGACTACTATGTCCACAAGGATAAAATTAATTTTAGGAAAACATATGCTAAGCAGATCTTCTAGTCAATAAAACCACAAGATTAATAGCGTCACCTACATGTTTTATATTACCCTCAAAAGCTTCATCTTCTATGATAAGTCATGTATAATTGCTAATTCTCGGGTTACTTTGTTCAGGTATATGCGGCACTCAACAACATAGATGCTGCAGTTCAAAGTTTCGGGAAAGCATTAGAGTTGGAACCAAATGATGGTAAGGAGCACATTTTTCCTTACCCTTTATAGGATAATTCATCTATTTTTTGGGGGAAACAAATTATGAGTTGCTGGAATGGAATTTTTTCCACTAGTTCTAAGCAGTAGAAATTTGGAGTTATTTCTTGGACGTGAAGGTTATAAGTGTACTCTTCTGTAAGAAATGTTCAGAGTGATTGCAGACTTGCAGTTGTGATGGCTGCAAGGATATTCCTTTGTGCTTTTGTTTCTGGATTACTTAAACCAAGCAAGCCTGAGGGAATTTCTAACCCCACATGACTAGACACTCCAGAATTATAGCTCGCGTTTTAAAAGATACCCTTGGTTACTTCTCTTTTCAACATTTCATCCTTTCTTCCCCTTTACAAAACAGAAACAGTAAAAAACGGATGGGAAGGGGGAAAAGGATGAAATTTGCCCCCCCCCCTCCCCTTTTTTTTTCCTGAAATAGTGGTGACCAAAAGTGCTATTCCTAAAGCGGGGGACTAAAAGTTAACCGTGTGGGATTCACAATAGAATCTTGGCAATATAATCTTCTGCTCATGCTAGTTTATTAGGCAATGCCTTTGAAAGTTAGTAATGAGAATTTGCATTTTCTTTTTTCTTTTTCTGTAGGTGTTATAAAGAAAGAGCTTACTATTGCAAAAAAGAAGGTAAGTACTTACCTTCCCAAAATTATGTGATCAAACTAGTGAAATCATGTGTTTTCAGTAGTTTAATAAGTGAATGTACTATAGATTGCTGAGAGACGTGAACGGGAGAAACAGTCTTATTCAAAAATGTTTCAGTAGAGATTAAAGCACTTCATAGTAAGTTGGTTTTTTTTTTTTTTTTTCCATTTCTTCCTTTATTCGTAGATTCTTTCCACTAACTAATTGTTCCCATATATTTTGATGTTTATATTCAGGCTACTCATAAGCTGGTGAAGCACTGAATTCCTTGGCTCTGCTGAAAATGCTATTAATCGTAAAGGAAATGCGAGACAACATAGTGCTCCATTTGTGTCCAAATTTTGTCAGAATATGATGTATAGAACTATAAACATGGAAGCAACAAACTTATTGATCTATGCATTACCAATCATTTGAAATATTTTGATAGTTTCCGTACAAAAAAAGTTTTTATCCTAACAAAAATGGATGATTTATTTTTGTCGATTGAATAGCCAAACTTATTTCTGATTTGCTGTTCTGGATTCCTTCTATTAACTCCAGTTGTTGACTTCACCTGAACTTTGGAAAAAACACTTTTTCTATGATTGCTTTGTCTTCCTACAGCATTTACATTTCCTTCTGTTTTCCCAATCATACATCTTTGGCTGGATCCGCTGTGAGGATATGAGTTCCTCAATCTCCTAAGTGCAGAGTCTCGACTGTTCTCTGCTGCAAGTTTTTCTTCCACAGATGCTGAAACCCGTCTTTCTGCTAGGTAAGTTTGTTCTTGAGCTTCTCTTCTTAGCAAATCATATTCCTCTTGAGTAATCCGAACCATAATATTGCTCGCCTCGAAATTATTAATATGGCTGAATGCTTGAGCAGCTGATGTGGCAAAAGCTTCTGATTCCAACTGTGCTGCTTCATAAGTAAGTTGCAATGTCTGAAGAGTCTGCTTCTTAACACGTAACACTTGTTTTAGCTTTGATTTCCTTCTGCGTTTTTTATCTATTTTCATTTTGTGGTGTTCCATTTCTTCATGTGTTTTATGCAGATCTTGATTTATGTCGTTTATCATCGTACGGTATTTGAATTCTTCCTCCTTTGAGGACTTGATGCACATATTTGTAGTTCCTAATTGTGCTTGAATCTCTGAAATGGTAGTATTTGCTTTTGTTACTCTTTCTTTTGCACTTGCTAATTCTGCCTGCATCTTTTCAAGCTCGTCGATTAAGGGCCTAGAGTCTAACCATGATTGCATTGCATCATCTTTAGCTTGCTTGAGATTTTCCTTCATCTGTTCCAGTTCTGTGATTTTGTTTGTGAATAAGTTGCTGCTATCATCTGCGTCTTTAAAGCTGCTTCTTCTTCTTCTTAACAAACGCCTCTTTCTGATGATGTCTTCATCGAGCTCCATACCTTTTTTTGTGTGATTTTACTGATATATTAGCTTTGCAAACTATGTTACAGCTTTAAGATGGTCATCCATTTTATAGCATCACTTTTTGGGATTTTTTCTTTTCTTTTCATTTTTATAAAAAGATACCATAAAAGCTTGTGATTTTTATTTTAACTGGTGATGAAAGCTGGTTTATGTCTGTCATTTGAGTTCTGATGTGTATCTTGTTTATGCCAATCTAGTGCTAGCAAGATATAGGTTTTTACGTATGGGTCCGTCCCATTTCTTATTTGGGTTAGTCCGGATATGGTTAAGTTAAAAACTTAAAAATATAGTTTAAAAATGAATTTGATGGGTGAAACGACTCAATATAGGTTTTGGCTGCACTTTTTTGACACGATGAAAAAGGAGTCTCAATCCAGTTTGAATTTGGTCTGATATGCTCGATTTCATTCCTTAGATCCATCAATTAGATTTTTTTACGCGAATTGTGTGGCAACACTGTGTTATGGTATGATAGTCTTGTCTATAGGCTGTGGTTTATGGATTTATGCTAAATTTAGTTTGTGACAGTTTGGGTCACATTGTTTTATTAGCCTCCATGTATCTGAAATCTATGCGATTTATCCACAAAACGGCAATAGTTAAAGACAAAATAAATAAATACACAAATACTGTAAATAAATATGGGAAGGGAAACGGCTAAGCATATGATGGAAATCAAAGTAAACACAAACTATTAAGAGTTGATGCCAAAATCTGAGCTTTGGATGCAAAGAAGAATCCTATGCATATGCAACCTAAGTTCAAACTTCAATTATGTCGTAGGAGATGATCTCTATAGAGATTTTTCAATGCTCTTCTCAAATTACATTACGACATTATTTAGTTATTAAGTTGTCACTTTCTTAGTAATGTTATTCATTTTAATTTTAGAAGGCGTAACATGAGTTTTTAGGATTATTTGTGAGTCAAGTTAAGTTCAATACTTGATACCGTTTGAACTTTGTTTAAAATTACATTTTCGCATGACCCAAATTTGTGATTGTAATTTTCAAAGAAAAAAGAAAGAAAGAAGGAAAGTTGATATTGTGTTATATAATTAAGGTATGTGTTATTCAGTGGGCAACAATTACTTGTACGTCCTTTTTTGTCTACCTACAAAAAATGAACTTTACATTATTACAGTGTAAGCTTTAGTACAAAATTGAACTTTTTGATTAAAAAATTCTAACTTAATGCGGCGTCTAGCCGTCTACTTCATATGAAAATCTTAATTTAATTGTATATCATTTTATGAAGATATGGACCCATTAAATTATCGGAAAATAAAAATTTACACATTCGACCATCTCAAACAAACTTCTTAAATTTAGGCTTCTTATCTTAAAATTCAAAGAGTGAATAGTGTTATACATTCCTTTCACGGTTTTTACTCTGCACTCTAACAACTTCTTTATATTTTAATATTCTATTATTAAACAACCATACCACTCAACTCCAACAGTTTTTTTATATTTTAACAAACAACTTTTAATATTAATTTATATTTAAATAATAATGATACATAATTAATATCTATTTAATATAATAATAAAGTACTATTTTTGTACTTTTGTCTGCAAAAGCAATTTTAAAGATTTTAATTTGAACTCTCAAATATGAGAGTCCAAACTTAAAATTTTTTGACATTCTCAAATTTTAAAGACTCCCTTGGAGTTGATTTTTTGTATAATTCTTATCAAATCTCTTATAATTTGGGATATAAAAAGTTCCTTGGAGAATGTCTTATTGTTTAATTTTTCAAAATTTTTAAGGAATATTTCACTTTGTTTAGTGGGGTAAAATTAAACAGATCGCTAACAAAAATTAAAACTATACATCACAGAAAATATATAAATTTAGATATAAAATTCATAAAATTATAATCATACTAAAAAATTCAATGTGGGTCATTGCACCCCGGTGAGTTCAATGTGCCTGCCCTCGCCACAACTTTTGTATAGTTTATTATTGAAGTTAATCATATAATATTATATTTCAGTTTACTTGTTTAATAGTTTATTATATCTCAATATTCTTTATCAGAGTCCATTACATAATTTAGTGTTTCACCTCGATCTTTTGCATGCACGTCCCTTTTAACTAGAGTAACCTAATTTTGTCCTCAAATATCATGTTTATCTTACATGACTGTTGTTTCAGAGAGAAAATAATCAATATGTCGATTTTGGAAAGGAATACACTTAAGTTACCTAATTTACCCCAAAATTTGTTGACTAGGCTGGTCCACTTTGTAGAAAAAAATAAGAGGTGCAGTTTTTTGGGTTATTCATATAATTTAAGGATGCTAAGTGCTTTTTTTGAGTTTTAAGTGTGCATAGTGTAATTTCACCTCTTATGGGGGTGCAAAGTGCAAAAAGCACTATATATGTTCTTCTCAAAGAGTCACAAGTCCGCAAAAGACTAAATTGTGTTCGGATAGGCATCTAACTCTCATGGTTATTTGTTTCTCATATCGTTCATATCTTTATATATAGATATACATATTTCATTTCAAATTAGTTTAGATTCATGATCATGTTTCTATTTGTGTCTCTCGGAATTCTCTTGTCCTTCATTAATCTTGATGCCGGAAGAGTAGGAAGAAGAAGAACTAGATTAGTTCGCAAGATATGACATCTCCAGATCATTTAATTTCAGTTTCATCCTCTTTGTCTTTACCCCGTCACTCTACTAGTAAAATTGAAAACCTTGTAGAATACTCCACCATACCAGACTCTGCTGTTATTGAAACCGTTGTACCTCCCTTAATAAGTCCTTTGCTAGTTAGATTTTTCGTGCTACAAATGCATGGTTAAAGCAAATTCGAATCTTATAGCGATACACAATGAATATGAAATATGAACATGATATTTAAGATAAGAAGATTTAATTTAAGTAACAATGTATGCTAAACTAAGTAACAATGAATGCATGCAATATATATTGTTTTTGGGCGACTATGCGAAGAGCATGATATAAAATTTATAAAAAATCTCTATGATATTCTTGATCTGCTCCATCATTATCTCTCAATCAAAGTTAAACTAACTCCGTTTTCTTAGCTAGCTAAATAATTGTTAACGGATTACTTAGGCCATCTCCAATGGTTGAGGGCTAGCCCCAGGCTCTGGAGCCCGGGCTAGCCCAGGGCCAGCCCGGGGCCCTGCCTGGTCGTCTCCAATGGTTGGGGCTCCGTGGGGGAATTAATTCCATTTTTTTCCTTTGTTCACTCTCACCTATTAATTTTATAGTTTTAATTTTTTTAATACGGAGTATTAAATAAAATAACACATTAATTACAACAATACACAACATTAATTACACAACAATACACAACATAATCAAGGAAAAGAAAATAAAAATAGTCATAAAGCTCCTTATAAACCTCATAAACATAGTGTTGGAAAAAGTAAGTTAATGGACCATTTTGGACGCATTTTAAGTGGGACCCACTTTGAGTAAAGAGTCGGGTCTTGACGGAATTATATTCTACTCAGTGAGTAGATTAAAATGGTATATGGTACGTCCATATCGGAGTACGAGTGAATGAGAAATTAAATCTCAAAGTTCATATAAGTAATGAGAAAAATTGGAAAGAAATAGACTAATCCCACATTGGAAGTGTGATAAGAAAAACTTGGGTTTATATATGATTTCTAAACCATAAGAGTTAAGAAATTAATACTAGAAGGCTCCCTCCTTGCGCGTAGGGGGGGGGGTTTGCAAATCTTGGATCGGATTACTACTTGGCCCTTCAAGACTTGTGCATGCCCGCGTCCTGCGGACACAAATGTCGTCCCGAAAAGTCTACTTGGACAAGCTTAGTTTTGCCTATTTTCTTCTAGAGTTTGCCCATTTCTTTAGATTCAAACATTTATTTGTTAGATTTAAATACACAACAATATACATAAATACACAACATAAATATATAAATACACACATCAATACAACACAAAAGAAAAAAAAAACGGACGAATCAGGTGCCGCCACTTAGCGGCACCTGTTTTAAAGAGTTCAACAAAAACCCAGCCGCATGTCACGCCCTGACATTTTGCTGGGTGCAAAATGGCGCAACGGAGGCCCGATGGACGGGAGCGCAGCTCTGGGGGAGCCAGGGACGGGGACACACCTACCTTGTCGAAGGAATTGCGGGACCAAGGAACCTAGGGTGAGGTTTCGCACGAACGGGACTCCGCTCAGGGGAGCGTTGAGGTGGCCCGATAAGAAGACCATGGCAGTCAGGCAGGGGGCCGACTGGCCAAGCGGCATGGACGGGCGGCCATACAGGTGGGATGGTCGGCTCGGGACGAGGCAGGCGCGGGAGGCGCACGCCAAGGGGTAACCGGCAAGGCAGGAGGCCTAGCCGAGCGTGATACGAGGCACAAGGGCAATGAAAGGCCATCGAGTGGCACTGGGGCATCCCAGGGGCGGCCCAAGTCTTTTGGAGGTGCCAAACCTAAGTCTTGGAGGTTCCGGAAGGTTCCAGAGGATTCTACACGAGTCCGGGACGTTCAAGAGAACTTCGAAAGGGTCCGGAGTATTCTACACGGTTCTGGAGGGGTCCGGAATGTGCTACAAGGCTCCGGAGGGGTCCGGAGTATTCCACAAGGTTCCGGAAGGGTCCGGAATGTTCTACATGGTTCCGGAGGGATCCGGAATATTCTAGAAGATGGTGGAAGATTCTAGAAGGTTGGGGAACCTTCTAGAAAGACGGAGAACCTTGTAGAAGACGCTAGAAGGTTGGAGAATCTTCTAGAAGACTCTAGAAGGTTGTGGAAGGTGGCGGAAGATAGTAGAACCTTGTAGAAGGTTCTAGAAATAAGTAGTAGTATGTAGTAGTACGTACTAGAACATTGTGGAATGTTCTAGAATAATGTAGGTACTTGTAGATAGGAATTTTGTAGAAGGATCTAGAGTTAGGGAAGCTTCTAGATAGGCTAGAGAAGTAGTATAAATAGGAGTAGGGAGTCATTTGTGAGGATCAACCAAGGGGAGATGTAATCCATCCATGTAATGATATAAGTATTCTTTCACCTCGTGTGCTATTTTACCTTCTCAACTAACCTCCTTCACAATACCTACTTGGGGACGAGAGTGAGGCTGACTTAGCCAATCCGACGGAGGGGCGAAAACGATCGCTGGGGGTGTTCGTGGCTAAGTGCCGCACGGGAGGCTTTGGGGAAAGTCTTAATGTCACGGACTTAACTTCTCAAAAGTTACCGTGCGGCACTTAACCACTAACGCCTCTTGCGATTGCTCCGCCCCGCTGTCGGAAATTGGCTAAGTCAGCCTCGCTTCGCACCTAAGAAGGTTGCTAAGTAAGATGGGAAAGTTAGAAAGTGTGCTTAAGAGAGAACTTTAATGAATGCTCTTTATTCACTTGGAGAATGCTTGATGGTTACAAATGAATACTACTTGCCATCTCAAAGGGACGGCTATGATTTATTTGATAATACATATCTGAGCCCTCTCGCCGACGACGACTTTGACCCAAGCATTCTCGCCGACCCAAGCCCTATAACTATGACCCATTTGACCCTATCCCTCTCGCCTTTGACCCAAGCCCTCTCGCCTTTGGCACAAATCTCTTCCCTACTAGTGACGAGAGACATGCGATTTTTGCCCGTACCACTTTCACCGTAGATGAGTTGCTCGGCGATAACAAGGCTCTAGATGAGTTGCTCGGCGATAACAAGGCTTTGGATGATGACTCACTTGTTTCCGGGGTCGGAACCGAATTTGCCCACCGTCTGGAGGTTAACCTACATGATGATGTATTCCCTTCTGATGATAGTATGACTCGTACTCCTGGAGTTGAATCGTTACGTTCAAAAGGAAAAGAAAAGCAATATGTTCCCTATTCGAGTCAGTTGGCTCTTCTTCCCAATCCGAGTCAGTCGGCACATTTGAGTGAGTCTGCACATTCGAGTCTGTTGAGTCAGTTGGCTCATTCGAGTCAGAGTGTGACTCCGAGTCTGTTGAATACGAATCCTACGAGAAAGGGAAGGTATATTGAAAATATAATTTGGGATTCCAATATTGGGCTAGTATGTTTTTTATTTGAGAAAGCCGCGTGGGTTCTTTCCTGCAAGTACGACTGATGCCCATTCGAGTCAGAGTGTGACTCCGAGTCTGTTGAATACGACTCCTACGAGAAAACGAAAGTATGTTGAAAACTTTATTTGGGATTATGGTATAAGGCAGTATATTCCAGATTTGAGGAAGCCGCGGCTGTTCTGTCCTGCAAGTCAGACTGAAGCTCATTCGAGTCAGAGTGTGACTCCAAGTCTGTTGAATACGACTCCTACGAGTAAAGGAAGGTATATTGAAAACATTTTTTGGGATTCCGATATAGGGCAGTATGTTTCAGATTTGAATAAGCCGCGTCTGTTCTTTCTTGCAAGTACGACTGAAGTTCATTTGTCTCAAGATGAAGGGGAGGAGTTGAGGGTTATAGTGATTAATGGGGAGTGGAATTGAGGTTTAGAGAGATTAATAGTAGAAAGCAGTATATTTTGGGTAGGTGAGGTGAGGGTTATAGGGATTAATGGGGAGGGGAGTTGAGGGTTTATCTTTTGGTTTATGAGATATTGATGCAATAAATGTAAATGATTTCTGAACTTATATTTCGGAGTAGATTCTTTCCTTTTATTTTGTTCCTTGCAAAGGCCAATCAGTAAATGTAAATAATTTCTGAATATTTGGTAGATTCTTCCCTTTTCTTTTGTTCCTTGCAAAGGCCAACCAGTAAATGTAAATGATCTCTGAATTATTAACATACTATAATTTATACTCTCATCAATTTAAAAAGTCGGAACATCATAAATTTATAAGATCAACTTAATAAACTATTTGGTTTGAATAATTATTGTAGCAAATGAAGCCAATATGAAGCAACAGAAGGCAAGTATGTTTACGGATACTTGCCGGAGAAAAATTGCTTGACAAATGTTTAGCATGTCTTCAACAGATTTTGTTCAGCAATTGTTTTTTTATATGTGGATTCTGTTGTTAAATATGTTTAAAACAATCTGTGTATATAAAATATTATAGAATATTTTATATTTCTAAGTACTATAGTGAATTATAAAATACTTTATATTATAAAACTATAGTAAATTATTCCAACAGAATAATTATTTATAATTAACTCTAATTATAAATCTTAGTATAGTTTATTCTCGCAGAACAAACAAAATCAGAATTTAATAACAGTGTACTTACTGAAATAATTCTGAACCGTAAAATCGACCGAGGCTTGCAAATGCAATATCCTTAAGACAATATTTCTGGGCTGTCAAAGGTGCAACAGTTCGTCCCAGTGGTCTCCCAAGATACAGCGGTCGGATACTTGTTTCTTTGCACTAAGAACAAGTCCACAGCGAACTTTAACAAATAGAATATTTGAGTACTTGAGAAGAGAAGAAGAAGAGAAGAATATAGAGAGAGGATGATAGGATTCTGCTTTGATTGCTAGAAAACGGGATGAGAGAATTGGCCAGATTCTCCCCCTATTTATAGCTGCAGAAAGGTGTAGTTTGGAAAGACATGACTTTTCGGATTAAACCTTTACATTGGTTTGGTCCGAAAAGATGCAACCGGTTCGATTTAAACCGAACCGGTACAGACAATTCAAATAATGGCGCGCGGATCTTTTGGAGCAAACGGGTCAGCCGCGCGGATCTTTGTTCGGGTCAATCTGGTACGCGGATCTAATCTTGTATGGATTTAAAAATTGGGTCTTTAATTTTGGGCTAAAAAATTAATTAAATTTTGTCCAAAAATAATAATGTTATGTTGAGGCCCAAGCCCAATCCAAACCCGGACCGTGCCGAGTCGGTCGGCAGCGGCGCGCGCGCGTGGGAAACCATTGTCATCTACGTCTTCTCCCCTCATAAAACTTGGTACCCCCAAGGGGCCCTCCCCTTATACATTTTTTTGCATTATAAATGACAAAAAGCTTCTTATTTTCCTCCATGTGGGATGAAGTCATTTTTCATTCTTCTAAGCTTCATTCATTTCTCATTTTGTGGGCTTAATTCCAATTGGGCTCAATCCAATTGGGTTAATACCCATAAAATCCAACAGATTCGCTTAGATTGAGTCTAAATGAAAATTGGTGTGATAGAGCAAATTACTTATAAGTTAAAAAATTAAAAAGAAAAGGTAAAAGAAAAGATTATTCAGTTTCCCCCGTCTAACAAGAATTGATATATCCAGATAGGAAATATTATATTAAGAAGATATTGAAAATGTTATTTCCAAACCCCAAATACCTAATTAGAAAATTCAGATGTATATATGAGAATTTACAAACTTCATTTGTTAAATAAACCATGATCTAAATTGTTATTGCATAAGCCAACAAATAAAATAACAGAAGCAATTGATTCTCAAAAAAGAAAAAGAAAAAAAACAATTTATAAAAACAAAACCACAAGCCCTCAACTACTGCAGAGGGATTAAAAAAATTCTAAATAAATTTTTATTATGATTTTATTAATTATATCCGTATACCATAGGCAACATGATCTTTCAAGGGAAAATCAAACTTTCCAATTTTCTCGTACAAATAATTTTAAATTTTGATGGATATTGAATTTAGGAAGTGGAATTTGACTAATATACATAATGAAAATTTGAACGTAAGTTCACAACATGGGACGATTTTCTTTTATTAAACTAATTAATCTTAATAACTAATAAAAAAAGTTTCAAAATTATATTGTAATATTTGCACAAATCACTCTGCCATAAAGAGAATGTAATCATAAAACCACCTTTTTTTTTAACACAATCATAAAACCACTTGGAATTAAAACGGTACCGGTGTTCAAGTTTAACCTATGATGCACAGATACTTTATAAAATGTCGTGTCGGACTCTTTTCGGATACGATACTTCTCGGATACTCGTGGGATACTTATCCGACACTCTACATGGCGTGTCGATAAATATAATTAAAAAGAAAAGTTGGACACACGTATCGAATATTTATTTAGACGTATCCAACATATTTTATATTCTGAATTTTGCTAAGTTACCACAGTTGATAAGAACAATCAACAATATAAGGCATCAAACCACATTTTGTATTATATACAATTGCAATACAAGATAGTTGTCTATAACGGGACATGTTTTATCTAACATTATAAAACAATGAACATTATATATAATTAATAGTATTAAATTACTAAATATTTTTTTTTCAAAAATTATGCAATTTAGTACTTATGAAACTTAAGTTGATTTATTTCAATATACATAAATATATAAATTTATATTTTTTATATTCATATCCATGACGTATCGTATCCAATAATTTTTTTAAAATCCACGTCGCTGTATCCGTATCGAGTCGTATTCATATCGACGTATCCATATCCGTGCAACATAGAGTTTAACTGAGTGTATCAGAATATTCATCCCTAACTACACCGCTTTGCATTAAATTAAAAAGTGTATTGGACATTACGATGTCAAATCCACAATGCTATTAAAACCGGACCGGACCGGCCGGTCCGATCGGTTCGACTGCGAATCGGAATCTGGTCCGGTCCAGTTAATTTCCTAAAACCAGCGGTTCACCCGGTTCGACCAGTAAACCGCTAACCAGTGACCTCACCGGTTCGCTCTCCGATCTGATTTTAAAAACATTGCAAATCCATGCATGTGTTAAAGTTCCTCATCATCCCCCATGTTCTTTATGGAAGTCAAATAGCCGGAAAGAGTTGGCAAAATCAAAAAGGTGAATTAGGCCACATTATTCTATAATTTCCTTTTTTTATTTTAATAAATCAACATTTGAGTTACAAAGTTTGTACGTATGATGGAACAACTTCATTACAAAAAATTGAACAAAAGAGGTTTCATGGTTAATGTTGGAGAACTTGGATTGTTGAAGAACTTGGATTAATGGAAGCATGAATTACGAAGTATGAAGCAGGAAGGAAGAAGACGGGCGTAGCTGAATTGGGAATTAGGGATTTAACGTTTCTAATTCTATTATCTATTTTTTGTTTTGTTTATTAATTATGTAATTAGTTTAGTTATTGTATTAGTTTATTTTTCCAGCTGTCTTTTTCTTATTGGCTTAGTTAGGTAAAGATTAGTTTGTAGGTTAGTTGCACCGCCCTATTTGGTTGTATATAGCTGGGTTCGATTCTTTTCTGTAACATGTACACACACATAATAATATACAGTATTTTCCTTTTCCATTTTTCTCTCAAGGTTTGAAAGAGTTCTACAGTTCAATTACAGTTCTTTAATTCTGAATACATGAATCAATTTAGATTCTAATATGGTATCAGCTTGAATCTCTTTTTTCTTCTTCTCCGCTGCTCATCAGGGTTTTGTCTCTGATCTTTTTTCTTCAAATCTTGTTATCAACTGCTCATCAGGGTTTTGTCTCTGATTTTTTTTCTGTAATTCTTGATATATTTCCTTGTTTCCATTTTATTCACATCAGAGTTTGTCTCTGATCCTTTTCTTTACAATTCCTGTTCTGTTCTTCTTTGTTTCCATCACCAACAATGTCTTCTGAGTCTGGTTTGGATTCTTCCACAACTGGCAGTACACGTTCAAGACCACCATTAGAAAATCCTTCCAGTCCTTACTACCTTCATCCTTCGGACGGACCTGGAATTCTTCTTGTGCAGGACAAACTGGTTGGAGAAAATTACACTACATGGGCCAGATCCATGTCTTTATCCCTGAATGTCAAACATAAGATTGGTTTTATCAATGGCACAATTCTGGATCCTGGTCCTACTGATCCTACTCTATATGATGCTTGGTCCAGAAACAACGATATTGTTGTTTCTTGGATTTTAAATTCAGTTTCACGTGAAATTCACTCAAGTATCCTATACTCTACTAATGCAAAAGCAATCTGGGATGACCTCAAGATTAGGTTTCAACAAAGCAACGGCCCAAATTTATAAGTCAAAATTCAGTTTCACGTGAAATTCACGTGAAACCTAAAACTAAACCTGTTTGTGCTAACTGCAACATTCCAGGGCATACCATTGATAAATGTTATAAGTTGCATGGTTATCCCCCTGGTTACCAATTCAAACCCAAACAACAAACAACCACTAACCAGATTAATCAGATTTCAGACACATCTCAATCACTTCCTACAAATCAGAAGTCCCAAAATGCATTTGGTTCCTCTGATGACACTAATCAACAACTCACTACTTTTCTTCAGAATTTTACTCCAGATCAATGTCAGCAACTAGTGTCTCTATTTTCTGGACAACTGCAAGGTTCCTATCAGGAAACAAACACTCAAAGCAATGACTCTTCACACATTTCCTGTGTTTCTGGTATCTTTTCTAATACCTCTGATTTTAGTATTTCTTTTTTCCAATCTAATTGGATTGTTGATTCTGGTGCGTCCAAGCACATCTGTAATAACAGATCTTTATTCACTTCTTTATCACCTATATATAATGCTAAAGTTGTCCTACCAGATACCTCTAGTTTCATTGTTACTGAAATAGGTGATATTGTCATTAATTCCAATCTTACCCTTAGAAATGCTTTCTTTATTCCCCAATTTAAATTCAATTTAATTTCTGTTAGTGAACTTCTAAGGATAGAAAATTTAGAGGTTAACTTTACACCTACCTCCTTCATCATTCAGGATTCTCAAAAGAAGATGATTGGAAGGGGTAATATGCATCAGGGACTATATGTTTTGGCTTGTCAGAATAAGACTTCACCTATTTCTGCTTATTGCAATAAGGTTTCTTTCACAACATGGCATAGGAGATTGGGACACCTACCATTCAAGACCATGAGTTTACTAAAACAGGATTTAGATTTGGATTCATCTAGTAGTTGTAATAATACTCCTTGTTACATATGCCCTTTGGCAAAACATAAGAGACTTCCTTTTCCACATTCTTCTACTTCATCTACTAATCTTTTTGAATTACTTCACTGTGATGTATGGGGACCCTTTCACACTATTTCTCATAATGGCTACAAATACTTTGCTACCTTAATTGATGATTATTCTAGATTTACTTGGGTATGTTTTTTGGCTAAAAAATCTGATAAGAGCACTGTTATTCCAGCTTTCATTAAAATGATTAAAAATCAGTTTGGTAGCACTATCAAAACTTTTAGAAGTGATAATGCACCACTTTGTTTTACAGATTTGTTTAATGAACATGGCATAATTCATCAATTTAGTTGTGTTGAGACTCCACAACAAAATGCTGTTGTGGAGAGAAAACACCAACACCTATTAAACATTGCTAGGGCTTTATATTTTGAATCAAAGGTTCCTCCTATCTTTTGGAATGAATGTGTTGCTACTGCAGCTTTTATTATTAACAGAACACCTACCAAGGTATTAAATTTTCAAACTCCTTACAGTTTACTCTATAATCAGAAAGTAGATTATACTATTTTTAAAACCTTTGGAAGTTTAGTTTTTGCATCTACTCTAAAGAAAGGAAGAACTAAATTTGATCCTAGGGCTAGAATTTGTGTCTTCCTAGGTTATCCTTTTGGAATTAAAGGTTATAAACTGTATGACATTACCACTAAAAAAGTCTTCATCTCAAGAGATGTTATTTTTTATGAAAACATATTTCCCTTTCATACCATTGTGACTGATAAACCTTCAAATGACTCTTTTTCTGAAAATTTATTTCCTACTGTCTCTTATGATCATTATGCTACTTTTGATTTATATCCTTATGATTCTACTTCCTTAGATAATGAAAATTTATTTTCTACTAATCCTGCTGAAACTTTTAACAATAATAATTCTAATTCTAATAATACTGACCCTATTATTCAACCTAATATTCAGACCACTAGAAGGTCTGCTAGGTCTTCCAAAAGACCTTCTTATCTCTCTGACTACCACTGTAATTCTGCAATAAAAACAAATACTCTTTATCCTTTACGTAATGTTCTACAGTATGACAATTTATCTACATCCTATAAATCTTTCATAATGAACATCTCATCAGAGAGTGAACCTTTATATTATCATCAAGCAGTAACTAATCCTAATTGGAGGGCTGCAATGGATTCTGAAATACAAGCTTTAGAAGATACTAAAACTTGGTCTATTGTTCCTTTACCTCAAGGTAAGAAATCTATTGGATGTAGGTGGGTATATAAGATAAAAAGACATCAAAATGGATCCATTGACAGGTATAAAGCTAGGTTGGTAGCTAAGGGCTACACTCAAAAAGAGGGGATAGATTATAATGAGACTTTCTCACCGGTTGCTAAATTAGTTACTGTGAAGGTTTTACTAGCTTTAGCTTCTATTAAAAATTGGGAATTATGTCAACTTGACATTAATAATGCCTTTTTATATGGAGACCTAGATGAAGAGGTCTACATGGACCTTCCTCTAGGATATCCACATGCTAAAATGACAGGATCAACTAAAAATGTTTGTAAGTTACAGAAATCATTATATGGTCTTAAACAAGCATCCAGGCAATGGAATGCTAAATTTACAGAGGCCTTATTGGAGTTTGGTTTTCAACAATCTATGTCTGATTACTCTCTTTTTACAAAAGGCCAAGGTAACTCTTTTCTTGTTTTATTACTTTATGTTGATGATATAGTAATTTCTGGTCCTAATCTTAAAGATATTGATACTCTTAAAAAGTTTTTACTTACTAAGTTTAAACTTAAGGATATGGGTAACTTAAAGTATTTTCTAGGTTTGGAAATTGCTAGATCATCTAAAGGTATTTGTATTAATCAAAGACAATATACACTCCAAATATTGGAGGAAACTGGTTATTTAGGGTGTAAACCATTGGCTTTGCCCATGGATCCTAGAAGTAAGTTTAATTCAGAAGATGGGGTTCTTTTACATGATGTCACCCAATATAGAAGACTCATTGGGAGGCTTTTATATTTAACAATAACAAGACCTGACATAAGCTACGCTGTGCATAAGCTTAGTCAGTTTGTTTCTAGTCCTAGAGTGCCTCATTTACAGGCTGTTCATCATATATTAAGATACCTAAAGTCTAGTCCAGGTAAGGGGCTGTTTTACTCTTCTAATGCTACACTAACTCTAAGTTCTTTTGCTGATGCAGACTGGGCATCTTGCAAAGACACTAGAAGATCTACCACTGGGTTTTGTGTTTTCTTAGGAAGTTCTCTAATATCTTGGAAGTCCAAGAAACAGGTCACTGTTTCTAGGTCTTCTGCTGAAGCAGAATACAGGGCATTAGCCTCTGTTTCAAGTGAAATTGTTTGGTTACAGCAACTGTTCCTTGATTTACAGATTACTTTTCCTACTCCTACTAACTTATTTTGTGATAATAATTCAGCAATCCATATAGCAAGCAAGCCTATCTACCATGAAAGGACCAAACACATCGAAATAGACTGCCATTTTATACGTGAACAAATTAACAGAAAGAAAATTAAACTTCTGCCCATACATACAGATAATCAAATCGCAGATTTGTTAACAAAATCCTTACCTTTGCCTCGCTTCCTGCATTTGTTGTCCAAGATGATGCTACTGGATATCCACGCTCCATCAGCTTCATCTTGAGGGGGGAGTGTTGGAGAACTTGGATTGTTGAAGAACTTGGATTAATGGAAGCATGAATTACGAAGTATGAAGCAGGAAGGAAGAAGACGGGCGTAGCTGAATTGGGAATTAGGGATTTAACGTTTCTAATTCTATTATCTATTTTTTGTTTTGTTTATTAATTATGTAATTAGTTTAGTTATTGTATTAGTTTATTTTTCCAGCTGTCTTTTTCTTATTGGCTTAGTTAGGTAAAGATTAGTTTGTAGGTTAGTTGCACCGCCCTATTTGGTTGTATATAGCTGGGTTCGATTCTTTTCTGTAACATGTACACACACATAATAATATACAGTATTTTCCTTTTCCATTTTTCTCTCAAGGTTTGAAAGAGTTCTACAGTTCAATTACAGTTCTTTAATTCTGAATACATGAATCAATTTAGATTCTAATAGTTAACAATACCAACAAAAACATGATAACTTGACTCATTTAACAAGATTACGATCAATTTCCTTTTTAATTGCTCCATTTGCATGTAGAAGAAGAAAAAATACGATAACTCATTATCCATGGCATGGCTATATACCAACATCTCAATGCAAACTTGAATGCAACATCTCAGTAAAACGTCGAAGTTTTAAATAATATAAATTGAATTAAGTATCAGATTTCGATATTTTGAACACCCATTGGAGCAATCCCAATCGATTGGCTTTTGCGGCGCTGTACTTGTTGGCCTTCTTGGCGATGCCGGTGCCCAAAGACGAGACCAACAACTCTCTGCCGTCTAATGGCTAAGTTCGATGATATTCAGTGTCTCCCGCCAAGATCCCACTCGTAATGCGGGATATGGCTATCAAAGTCTGTACGATTAATTATATCACTAATTAAAATAATAAGAAAATAAAATTCTATCTGTTTTTTAAAATACATTTTTGTTTCTTGGATAATAAATCTTTACTAGCCTGAACAATATATAGCTCACGTGGATCCCCCTAGATACATATCATGCAACTCCAAAAAGGTTTCGGGTGCCTACTCTCAAGGGTAGCATTGTACCCAGGGCATGCCCTAGGCATTTGAGGGTCTTAATTAGATGGATTTTGAAATCGGGGTCCTATGTTATAAATAAACATACTCAATTTTTTTTTCCAAATGCAAAAATACTAATGAAATATTGACATATTAATTTTTTTAACTTATTATTTTTCATATAGATAATTAAATGACAAACCCCCTTAATTTTTTTGACAGAATTTTTAATTTTGAAAAATTATTTAGTGAAAGCAAAATTTACAAGTATATATATTGAATATAATTCAATAACAAGTTATACATCGTATATGAAATTAAAAGAGGGAAAAAAAAGATACACATACGTAATTACATACTCCCTCCGTTTTTTTTATTTGTCGTTTTAGGAGTTCAATGTAAAATTATTGTTTTCGACCAAGTTTACATTTCTTGTTAATGATTGTAACTAATGATAATTAATGTTGTGATTATTTGGTTAAAATGATGTTTTGGGATTTTTGCTTCACAAAAATGACTATTTATTATAATTATTAAGATGTGTGCAATCCTTCAAAACGATAATTAAAAAAAAATGAATGGAGTATATATATAATTAGTGGCGGAGCTAGACCAATTTTATAGGGAGGGTGAGATTATTTTGTGCAATGTATCAAGGACAGAAAATGATAAGCAAAAAATGTATTATAAAGAGAAAAAATAAAAAAAATACTCTCTCCGTCCCTTTTCTTTTACTCTACTGAGTTTTTGTAAGGAGTTTTAAGTAAGGGTTGAAAATTGAAACTTACGCATTTTTACATTCATGCCCTTAAAAGTAACGGTAGAGAATTAATGGTGTGAAATCATTACTTTTTGTGAAAGGATACATTTGAGAAGAACAATTTCATAAAAAAAGTCTTGTTTTGAAACATACCAAAAAGAAAATAGGAACAAAAATAAAAGGACGGATGGAGTATTATTTTCAATTTATAGTTTTTTCTTGGTGTTACATATGAGTGTAAAAATTGCGGGGGGCTCCGCATCAAGGACTTTAGGCGCATACCCAAGTTGCCTAGTACTTGGACCCGCTCCGACAATAAAAGTTTAATTATTTTTCTGATAAGATAATATTTTTCTTGCAATTGTTTGGTCATCGACTACATGGTCTGAATAATTCAGGATTAAAACAACTCGACTGAATTTTATACAATAAAAATAATATAAAATAGTTTTTTGCACATTTTTCAAAACACATGGGTTTCATATATTCTTTTTACCCTTTATATATTATTGAGATATTTTGTGATCTTACATTTAACTATTATAGTAATATTGCACTTCTAGGCATTGCTACAAGTAACTTTTTCATAGTTGCACTTTTATGTTAACGATAGTTTTCAAAATGTGACTTATAGTGGGATGAGTTCAGATATTAATAATATAACTATATATTATAACATAAATAAATTAAAATCCACAATGAAAAAATAAAAATGGTGAGGGATTAATTACAGGATTATTGGCTGCAATCCCTCCATCAATGAGATCATACTCTGTCACTAATCCCTTCTCATCTTCTGTCTTAAAATGGTGTGCTGGGAGAAAAGTAGGTGCAGCGGAAGTGCGGGTGTAGATCCTATGTACCACTTTTGGTGTACCACTTAAATGTATCACCATTAATTAATTGACACTTGCATATATGACAATTATAATAATTATCACATATGCATGTGTCAATCACTTAGTGGTGATACACTTAAGTGGTACACCAAAAGTGGTACAGAGGATCTTGAGCCGCGGAAGTGCTGATGCATATATCTGATAATCGCGCATTTTTGTTTGCCATTTCCTTTCCCTGTACCCAATATTTATTTATTTATATATATATATATATATATATACATTAATCAGTCCATCAATTGTAAAATGAGGGAATTGCACTTTTCATACCAAACTTTTACCTACTTTATACATTTCATACCACACCTTTCAGAATGACACATTTCATACCAAAATCGATCAACCTTTTTCAATTTTGGTACCACCGTTAAATATTGGATGGAAACCCGTTAAGTCACAATTTTGAATTCTTAGGGGGGGATATTTGCAATTGGTCAGAGGGGATTTTTGCAATTGGTCAGGGGGGAGTTTTGCAATTATTTTCCACCATCTCCACCACCTCCACCACCTCCACGTAATTTTCAATTTCCCGGTGACTCCGGCCACCATTAAACCTCTCCTTGGTGGCTATAGCTTCGTCTTGACCTCCTCTACAAAGATGATACACTATTACGTTATTTCAGATCCATCCCGTCACTTTTATTTCAAATCTATGAATTTTAACGTTTTCGATTTTTATTCCGCCACCGGCAGAGGAGGTCGACCCACCGTCTAATACCTACCGCCGTTCATTCCCCTTGGTGTTGCGGTTCTTTTGCCACCAACCTCATCCATTTTCATCAAGTATTGAAGAAATCTCCAATTTTTGAAATTTAGGTTACTGTTCATCATCTTCTTCGCGAATTTTTTTTTTTTTTTTCCCCCGAGAGTTAACGGATTCCATCCAATATTTAACGATGGTACCAAAATTGAAAAAGGTTGATCGATTTTGGTATGAAATGTGTCATTCTGAAAGGTGTGATATGAAATATATAAAGTAGGTAAAAGTTTGGTATGAAAAGTACAATTCCCTCATTGTAAAATACTCCATCTGTCTTATTTATTTTAATCTCTTGGTATCGTCAATTGGTTAATTTGAGTAAAGTTATAAAAATTATAATAAATATATTTCATCAATAAGTTGAAAATATCATGTGACACTATATATATTAATATTTAAAATATTTAATACACCACAAATGTGAATAATTTAATATGATAGATTGCTTAGAAGATTTCGACTAAATACTATAGCAAAATGAGCAAAATAAAGATTGAAAAGTTCAACTAGGTACTATAGCAAAATGAGCAAAATAAATGGGATGAAGGAAGTGTGTATTAGTTATTGTTTGCAAAATTCTACATTTGATAATCATATTGTATTAACACCCCTTGTGGCTCTGTCTAATTTCTATCAGTATTAGTATTTCGTTTTCTCAAAGTAAATGACGATATTACCCCGTATATAAAGGAACATCGTTTCAGTTAGATTTTCAAATAACTTATTTTCAGCTTAAGTTTTTAAAAACTACTCAACTTAAAAAAATTATTATCTTGCTAAAAAAATGTAATTTAAATATATTCTCTTTACATTATTAGTTAATCCATCTGCAGGGTAAAAATAAAGATTAAATGTTCCAATTAATTCATTATCATGGAATGGAATTATAAAGTCAGTTCTTGCTAAGTCCGAGTTACATATGGGTTATTAAAGCTATACGTGGATGAGTTTTGGCCAATTTCGCGGGTTTTATGAGACCGGACAAATGAGTTTTCGTTAGATCCATAAAATTCAGATAAAACTTATTCACAAATTTATATTCAAACTCTTGAAACGTATAAAACATCTATTTGACACCTTACCACAGATTTTTTTTCTCAAAACTCTCTATAATAAACATTGATTTGACAAACACCACCTATTTTTTCCCTATACCCCAATATTCAAAACCAATTCAAATGAGGTTTCAATTTTTTCAGAACCTCAAAACTCAACATTGAAAACCTAACCAATTGAGGTTTCACCCAAACCACTCAAACCATTTTTTAAGCCGAGACCCACGAAACCGGATCAGAACCTATCTAAATAGACCCTAAAAGTCATTGCTTAAGTGGTCAGCGGATAAAATATTAATGTTGGGTATCGAAATTAGATTCAATCGAACACAAAGTAACTACATACAAGTTCAATATATTTGTTTTATTATTAGAATTTAGATGTGACTCACTCAGTGACTCACATAAGAGTAAATACTAAATATTCTAAAAGCAAGTATAACACATGACTTATTTTGTGGTTGATCAATAAATTTGATGAAACCATGTCTGGACAACAATTTTTCTTAAAATCAAATAAAAAGCAGAGGGATGTCGGAGTAAACTCCCATGCAAATAGATAATTTAGGTGAAAATATTTAATTAAATAATAAAAGATGAAAGTAGACTAGATATTCGTACATCTTTAGTAGTGAAGATAACTGGTTGAAGGCGCTTGATATCAAAAGCTGGAATGACCACATTTGTCAAAGTTTCCTTTATTGTGAGCTCGCCTAATTGATCCCTCAACAACGTTCTTAGGTACTTCCCGTTGTACTTTGGGCCGAAGCACATTTTAAGCCTCTTCATTAATGTATGGAACCTAGCAGAAGAGATAATTAATTTTTTTTTTCCAAGAGATAATTAATTACAAGTAATGTAATCAGCCATGAATTGATGACAAATTATATAAGAATTTTTTTATAAAATTAATGACAAATAATTCCAGTGTTATTCTTGAAATACATGTTAAGTGATACAACCTCCGTTTTTTTTTTTTTTTTTTTCGTTTTGAAGTAAAAATTTAAAAACAACTTTTTTAGAAAATTTAAATAACATAAATAACAACTTTTTTAAGTAAAAATTTTAAAACTTACTTTTTTAATCAAATAATATTAGCATTAATTACAAGTATTAGTAAGAAGGGCAACATTGGTAAAAGAACACTAATTTTACATTGAAATCCTAAAACGAAAAATAAAATTAGTAAACAATTTTTTTTTACCAAAGCGACAAATAAAAAAAACGGAGGGAGTATATATTAAAGGGTAAATTATGAATACCACCTAGAGTAAGGACTAATTACGAAAATCCCCCTCACCGATTGTGTATTACCAAATAACCATGAGGTTTGTCACCGTAGTCTTACAATTGACCTCTTACCACTGAAAAGTTTCAACTTTGCCTCTAAGGGTATTTTTATGTTTGTACAACTTTAAAATGTTAAAGTTTGGGTGTTAATTGTAATATATCATATATATCATAAATTATAAATTTGATAAGAATATATGTACCACCAAAAAAAATTTAAAAATTGTATAATTGCACATAAGTTTCCAAAAATACTAAATAAACCTTAGTTTTACATATTTATTAACAATTTAGTTTTCATAATAATAAATTAAATAAAATTTGATTACTAATAAAATAAATTTAGTTATTCATGTAATCAAATTAATTATTTTTATACTGTATTAATAAATTTAATATTTCAAAAAATAATAAGAAAGTTTAAAAATACAATATAATTTTTTTAATTTACTTTTTATTTAATAATAATAAAATATATTAAATTATTTTTATAAACATAAAAAATAATTTATTTCAATTAAATTTGTAAATAAATTTATTATATTTTTAATTTAATCAATAAAAATTTGTTTATTTTTATTATAAAAATTAAATTGCTAATATTTATAATAAAAAATATATTTTTGAAGTTTTAATTTTTTAAGATATTACAAACATTACAAATAACCCTCTAGGGGCAAACTTGGAATATTTCAGGGGTAAAGGATGAACTTTAATTAAAATAGTGACAAATTACAGGGGGTTCATAATACTCAATATGTTAGGGGAATTTTTGTAATTAGATCTTATATCAGGGGTATTCGTAATATACCGAATATTAAATTATTCCTCCATAATAGTTTAAGCTTTAAGAGATGAATTGATCATTCAATAATATACATTAACTTAGTTATCCCCTATGAGTTTTTAAGGATTATATGTGAGTCAAGTTAAAGTTGAATA
This sequence comes from Penstemon barbatus, assembly GCA_003313485.2. NCBI lineage: Eukaryota > Viridiplantae > Streptophyta > Magnoliopsida > Lamiales > Plantaginaceae > Penstemon > Penstemon barbatus. Next base: position 65,692,434 of record CM064880.1, read on the forward strand.
CTTGATCCCGTTTGAACTTTGTTTTAATTTCATTTTCACAAGAACGAAGTGGGTGTAATTTTTTTTTTAAAAGAGGTTGATATTGTGTTATATAATTAAGGTATAGACATATGGCATGATGTCTAAGTTAAAGCCCCATGATCCAAAGGTCATGAGTTCGTCTTGTTAGTAAATATTTTTTATGTTTATTAGTTGGACATTATTTTATATTTTACTAAGGATAAAATAAATTTGCCAATATAATCGTGTCGAAAAAAAAATGAAATATAAAATATTAAAGAATGATAACAACTTTACTAAATAATAGATTATTATATATTTCATAACAATGATTTTTAAAATACAAAATAAGTTACATATTCTTTTCTCAAAGCAAATATCACAGGGCTTTCATGACTACAATAGGCATAATTTTATTTAATGATTATAATAATTTCAGTTTTTTATTTTCATAATTATAATACATTTATTATAAATTTTTTGATTTGTCAACTTATATATATATACTTGCATTATTATATGCCAAATGACTTCCTATATCTTACGTTTCATTCAAGTGAAAGCTGGTAAGCAAATCGAACAAGAGCATCTTCATTTGTGCCCTCTCCATCAACTTCCACAAATTCTCCCGTCTCTAAATTCACTCTCGAGATTGGCTCCTTCAACCTAGTTTTCGCGATCTCCACCAACGTTTGCAAATTCTTTTGTGTCGCGATATCAAGGGAAGACGCGTCTCCACTTAATGTATCATCCTGCATGCGAAACATCATTGATACATGAACTTTGTTAATATATAGTTAGTACTATATATATATATTCTAAGAAGTTTGTAAAAATATTAAAATACTATTCTATTGAGTAAAACGATAAGGAAAATGTAAGCCTCAAATATATATAAGACCTGAATTCGAAGATAGTTATCCTTAGCATGGATGGATTGAAAAAGGGTTGAAATGTGTATGTCGACCATATCCGAACTTGCATCGCTATATGCATCGATCAAAGGTGTGTTCCCATTATGGAACACCCATTCGAGCAAGCCCCATCGAGTGGCTTTTGCGGCGCTGTACTTGTTGGCCTTCTTGGCGATGCCGGTGCCCAAAGACAAGACCAACAACTCTCTGCCGTCTAATGGCTCAGTTCGTTGATATTCAGTGTCTCCCGCCAAGATCCCACTCGTAATGCGGGATATGGCTATCAAAGTCTGTACGATTAATTATATCACTAATTAAAATAATAAGATAATAAAACTCTACCTGTTTTTTAAAATACATTTTTGTTTCTTGGATAATAAATCGTTACTAGCCTGAACAATATATAGCTCACATGGATCCCCCTAGATACATATCATGCAACTCCAAAAAGGTTTCGGGTGCCTACTCTCAAGGGTAGCATTGTACTTGCCCTAGGCATATGAGGGTCTTAATTAGATGGATTTTGAAATTGGGGTCCTATGTTATAAATAAACATACTCAATTTTTTTTCCAAATGCAAAAATACTAATGAAATATTGACATATTAATTTTTTTATCATATTAATAATTATTATTTTTCATATAGATAATTAAATGAGAAACCCCCTTAATTTTTTTTGACAGAATTTTTAATTTTGAAAACATTATTTAGTGAAAGCAAAATTTACAAGTATATATATTGAATATAATTCAATAACAAGTTATACATCAGATATGAAATTAAAAGAGGGAAAAAAAAAGATACACATACATAATTACATACTCCCTTCGTTTTTTTATTTGTCGTTTTAGGAGTTCAATATAAAATTATTGTTTTCGACCAAGTTTACATTTCTTGTTAATGATTGTAATTAATGATAATTAATGTTGTGATTATTTGGTTAAAATGGTGTTTTGGGATTTTTACTTCACAAAAATGACTATTTATTATAATTATTAAAATGTGTGCAATCCTCCAAAACGATATTTAAAAAAAAATGAATGGAGTATATATATAATTAGGGGCGGAGCTAGACCAATTTTATTGGGAGGGTGAGATTATTTTGTGCAATGTATCAAGGACAAAAAATGATAAGCAAAAAAATGTATTATAAAGAGAAAGAAAAAAAATACTCCCTTCGTCCCTTTTCTTTTACTCTCCTGAGTTTTTGTACGGAGTTTTAAGTAAGGGTTGAAAAGTGAAACTTTTACGCATTTTTACATATATGCCCTTAAAAGTAGTGGTAGAGAATTAATGATGTCAAATCATTACTTTTTGTGAATGATACGTTTGAGAAGAACAATTTCATAAAAAAAATCTTGTTTTGAAACATACCAAAATGAAAATAGGAACAAAAATAAAAGGACGGATGGAGTATTCTTTTCAATTTATAGTTTTTTCTTGGTGTTACATATGAGGATAAAAATGGTGGGGGGCTCCTCATCAAGGACTTTAGGCCCAGACCCAAGTTGCCTAGCACTTGGACCCGCTCTGACCGTAAAAGTTTAATTATTTTTCTGATAAGATAATATTTTTCTTACAATTGTTTGGTCATCGACCACATGGTCTGAATAATTCAGGATTAAAACAACTCGACTGAAACGCTAGGGGATTTTATACAATAAAAATAATATAAAATAGTTTTTTGCACATTTTTCAAAACACATATGGGTTCCATATATTATTTTTACCCTTTATATATTATTGAGATATTTTGTGATCTTACTTTTAACTATTATAGTAATATTGCACTTCTAGGCATTGCTACAAGTAGCTTTTTCATAGTTGCACTTTTATGTTAGCGATAGATTTCAAAATGTGACTTATAGTGGGATGAGTTCAGATATTAATAATATAACTATATATTATAACATAAATAAATTAAAATCCACAATGAAAAAATAAAAATGGTGAGGGATTAATTACAGGATTATTGGCTGCAATCCCTCCATCAATGAGATCATACTCTGTCACTAATCCCTTCTCATCTTCTGTCTTAAAATGGTGTGCTGGGAGAAAAGTAGGTGCAGCGGAAGTGCTTATGCATATATCTGATAATCGCGCATTTTTGTTTGCCATTTCCTTTCCCTGTACCCAATATTTATTTTTATATATATATATATATACATTAATCAGTCCATCAATTGTAAAATACTCATCCGTCTTATTTATTTTAATCTCTTGATATCGTCAATTGGTCAATTTGAGTGAAGTTATAAAAATTATAATAAATAATTTAATAAATATATTTCATTAATAAGTTGAAAATATCATATGACACCATATATATTAATATTTAAAAATTTTAATACACCATAAATGTGAATAATTTAATATGATAAGTCACTTAAAAAATTGAAAAGTTCAACCAGATACTATAGCAAAATGTGCAAAATAAAAATTGAAAAGTTCAGGTACTACAGCAAAATGAGCAAAATAAATGTGACGAAGGGAGTGTGTATTAGTTATTGTTTGCAAAATTCTACATTTGATAATCATATTGTATTAACACCCCTTGTGGCTCTTTCTAATTTCTATCAGTATTAGTATTTCGTTTTCTCAAAGTAAATGACGATATTACCCCGTATATAAAGGAACATCGTTTCAGTTAGATTTTCAAATAACTTATTTTCAGCTTAAGTTTTCAAAAAATACTCAACTTAAAAAAATTATTATCTTGCTAAAAAAGTGTAATTAAAATATATTCTCTTCACATTATTAGTTAACCCATCATTCAGTTCTTGGTAAGTCCGAGTTACATATGGGTTATTAAGGTTATACGTGGATGGGTTTTGGTCCGTCTCGTGGGTTTTGCGAGATTGGACAAATGAGTTTTCGTCAGACCCATAAAATTCAGATCAAACTTATTCACAAATCTATATTCAAACTCTTGAAACCTATAAAACATTGATTTGACACTTATCTTCTATTTTTTTTTCTCTAAACTCTTTATAAAAGACATTGATTTGACACACACCACCTATTTTTTCCCTGTACCCCAACATCTAAAACCAATTCAAATGAGGTTTCAACTTTTTCAGAACCTCAAAATCCAACATCCAAAACTTAACCAATTAGATGATGTTTCACCCAAACCACTCAAACCATTTTTTAAACCAAGACTCGCGAAACCGAATCAGAACCTATCCAAATAGACCCTAAGGTCATTGCTTAAGTGGTCAATGGATAAAATATTAATGATGGGTATCCAAATTGGATTTGGTCGAACACAAAGTACATGGCAAGTTCAATACATTTGTTTTATTATTAAAATTTATTTATTAAAATTAAATAAAACCCAGAGGGATTTTTGCCAAAAAAATAATAATACATGTCGCAGTAAACTCCCATGCACATAGATAATTTAGGTGAAAATATCTAATTAAATAAAAGATGAAAGTAGACTAGATATTCGTACATCTTTAGTAGTGAAGATAACTGGTTGAAGGCGCTTGATATCAAAAGCTGGAATGACCATATTTGTCAAAGTTTCCTTTATTGTGAGCTCTCCTAATTGATCCCTCAACAATGTTCTTAGGTACTTCCCGTTGTACTTTGGGCCGAAGCACATTTTAAGCCTCTTCTTTAATGTATGGAACCTAGCAGAAGAGATAAGTAGTTTTTTTTTTTTTTTTTTGGGACGATGAAGAGATAATTAATTACAAGTAATGTAATCAGTCATGAATTGATGACAAATTATATAAGGGTTCTTTTATAAAATTAATGACAAATTATTCCATTGTTATTCTTGGAATACATGTTAAGTGATACTCCCTCCGTTTTTTTTTTTTCGTTTTGAAGTACTGCACACGAGTTAAGAAATGTCATAACTAGCATTTTTTTTTAAGTAAAAATTTAAAAACTTACTCTTTTAATCAAATGATATAAGCATTAATTACAAGTATTAGTAAGAAGGGTAACATTAATTGGTAAAAGAACACTAATTTTACATTGGAATCTTCAAACGAAAAATAAAAGTAAACAAATTTTTTTACCAAAGCGACAAATAAAAAAAACGGAGGGAGTATATATTAAAGGGTAAATTATGAATAAACATAAAAAATAGTTTATTCAATTAAATTTGTAATTAAATTTATTATATTTTAAATTTAATTTATAAAAATTTGTTTATTTTTTATTATAAAAATTAAATTGTTAATATTTATAATAAAAAAATATATTTTTTGAAGTTTTAATTTTTTAAGATATTACAAACATTACAAATAACCCTATAGGGACAAAGTTGAAATTTTTCAAGGGTAAAGGGTGAAATTTGATGAAGATAGTGACAAATTAAAGGGGAAGGGGGGGGGGGGGGGGGGGGTTCGTAATACTCAATATGTTAGAGGAATTTTCGTAATTAGATCTTATATCAGGGTATTCGTAATATACCCAATATTAAATGATTTCTCCATAACAACTTAAGCTTTAAGAGATGAATTGATCATTCAATAATAAGTTAATTCCACTATGAGATCAATGAATGAAATGATAATATATCAAACTCTATGAATTAATTAACAATCAAAACTTATATAGAGAGGGTATATATGATATGATCAATTGATCATATGATATTACTACTTAATTAACTTACATGGTACAAGGAAAAAGTTTGGGACAGTGGTGCAAGTAGATATCCACAATGCCCTTTGCCTCGTACATGGGCCTTCTTTCCTTATTAGGCGCTGTTAGCATTGTGGCTATCAAACCACCTGTACTTGTTCCAGCTATTACGTCAAAATAATCCGCAATTCTTAAAATTGGGTCTTTGTCTATTTCCTGGAAAAATAAGGTGGAATTTCGAAAGAAATTATTTTAATTTAATAATCTTTTCATAAATTCACTAATATTTTCGAATTTTTTTTTCAAAAGGTTTTAATATTTAACTTATTGAAACGCACACTAGAAATATATATATGGAAATTAAAGAGTTAACGTACGTACCTGAAGTTTTTGCTCGAGGAATTGAAGAAATACAGCAGGGATAATTCCTCTGATGCCACCACCATCAATGCTCAGGACAGTCACAAATTTTCCTTTTCTTGGATCACGACTTCCTTTTCTAATTTGATCACGAGCTAGGCGATGAGCCATTTTAAAAAAAAATTAATTGCAGAGACTTGTCACAAATTAAATTTTAGCTAGGTTAATTATGGTACTTAATTATAAGCACATACTATAGTATTATATATAATGGCCTAGAAGCATGCTACACATTGTACTTGGAACATTTAATTTCAATCAACCTTGATTCTTCTCGTGATGTCATCCGTTAAAATAAACTGAGGTATTTGTATTAATTGTTAGTGTCAATAGGAGTTAATGTCAATTTATCTTTTTGTGATACTCATGATGTTTGATTTATCTTCCCGTAAACAAAATTATGTGAAAAGTAACGGTGTTAGTAACTAAAAGAGATTGGATATTTTAAGCAGAGTTTTGAAAATTACACAAGATCAGTTTCATGCAAAAAAAATCACAGAAAATTTTTATGCAGGTTTCGCATAACACAAGGTAGTATAATGTAATTATCCTTCAGTTAATATATGATAGGGGTATATGTATACTCATATAGTGCATGTCTGCATGTGAATTGCATGCAAACCCGATTCTTTACTTTAATTTGAGGCGAAATGATAAAAGAAATACCAACCCTTGTGTTACATGAATTACAAGAATCAAACACTTTTTTCTGGTAAAGAAATGATAGGATAGTATACTTTCATATTAAAATTGCTTTTCAGATAAAATTCTCGTTGAATTTTGTCTCGTTAATAATTTTTTTGGAATATCGTCCCACTGTTAATTATGAGATGAAAATTGTTCATGTATCCGTTAAATTGCCACATGGCTGTTTATGTGTCATGACGTGGTAAATTTTAGCATGAACAATTATACAATATTTCATAACCCATCCCAAACTAATTATAAGATTGTACCGTCATTTCCATTAGAAATTTAATATTGTGACTAGATCCATGCAAAATGGTAAATTACGGGACAATATTCGACAAGTTAATATAGTTTTGGACGAAAAACCAAAATTAGTAATTAGTTTGGGATAATGTTCCCATAAAATATTAAATTACGGGATTAAATTTGATGAGGTAATATAGTTCGGGATGAAAATCCCGAATCATTAATTAGTTTGGAATTATTTTGTAATTTTGCCTTTAAGTATTTTAAAGGAACTTCATTGTAATAAAAATCTATTTTGAGTTATCAAGGCATCAAGCCATCTCCCCTTCCCCCACCACCACTTGGAAGGAGATGGGAATTTTCTTGACACCCTGGCCTGCAGACAGGCAATGCATGTGGATAAAAATTGTATATTGTAAAACTATGACTTAATTTTGAAATAATAGAGTATGAATTTAAAAAATACTACTTACTTAGATTTATTATTATTGCAATCAAACTTAAAAAAACAATTTCTTTTATTATTATTATTTTTAAGTGAAAGTGGGAAAATTTTCAAAATGAATTAAATTTATTAAATTATTGATTCGATTCGAGATAACAAACTAGACAGTTAAGGCCATCTCCAACCCGTAGGGCTATTTACAGCCCTGGGGTGTCAATCTCCACCCGGGGAATCTGCACCCCCCTGAGTATCATCTCCAACCGGTAGGGCTATCTCCTCCAATTAATTAAAAAAAAAGCCTTCCCCACTCTCACCTATATTATCTATAATAATAATAATAATAATAATAATAATAATAGTAGTAGTAGTACCAATAATAATAATAATAATAATAATTATTATTATTATTATTAAGTTGTTATTTGTATCCTAGTATGTGTACAAGTATTTGGAGTAATTTAATGCAAAATTGTATTACTACATTTTGTCTCAATTATACATTGAACATTAATGCTATATTAGAGTTTAAATAAAATTAAAATATTTCAAATCAAATTTTAAATGTGGCTAAATAAATTATTATTTCATAGACAAATATATGATTTTAAAATATTTATTTGAGTTAATTATCTAATTTTATTTGAGTTCATTTTCATTCATAATGTGTAAAATATTTATTTGAGTTAATTATCTAATTTATAAATAAATTTGGCTACAAGTTTCTATAATTTATAAATTTTAATTTGTACTAAAAGTTCAACAAAAGTGATGTAGCTCAAATGGTAAGGAAGTCATTTTTCACTATTTCAAATCCCAATTGTTACAATAACTTTTAACATTAAAAAAATAAAAAAATAAATAAAAAAGGAAATCCATCAGGTGGCGCCACCTGAAGGATTGTGGCTGGGACGCGCTGATAGCGCGTCCCAGCCTTGGGGCGATGGGCTGGGCGACCCATCGACCTGGGCGGTCCAAATGGACCGCCCAGTGTCCTCTCCAACCCGCAGCTGGCGGGATGGCCCAAATCGACCCACCCCCAGCCCGGGTTGGAGATGCCCTAAGAGGGCAACTCTCCCCGCTTTGACCGGAGATGCCCTTACAATTGTAAAGCCTTTGCTAATGAAGTCTTGTTGGCAAAAAATTGTGCTATTCAAAAGAATACTTCTGACATTAGAAACTAAAAACAATATTTATTATACTTCTGGTTTTTAGCTGCTTTCATGTTTCTTCTGTCTCGACCAAAAGTTAAAAACTAAAAGGGTCTGTTTGTTTGGCGTTTCCCAAAAAATTCGTGTTTGGAAAATGGCAGACAAACATGTTATCTATTTTTTGAAATAAATTTTTCATCTCTCAATTTTTTCAAACTACTCAAAACCCAAACAAACAACAATTTTCTTATCTCTAAATAAAATCTATACAAACTCTACTCTGATTTGACATAAAGTAACCTATCTCTTACACTATTTATCTCACAACAAACATGATTTGACATAAAGTCTTACAATCTTACACCTACAACCTAATTCTTCCAAAAAAAAACTACATCTACTTTATTTCTCAAACCACACTCTTAAAACCCAAACAAACAACATTACGCAAATCGAGATTATTTCACAAACCTCCACTACTCTTCCAAACTACTTTCCCAAACACCAAACAAACAGGCCCTTTTATTACTGTATGTTATATAACTAGTTTTTCAAAAATCAAAAGGTTATGCACATTGACATTAGTTATAAATTTGATGAATATCACAAAAATGAAGTTCTGGACATAAATGGGCTTTTATTACTGTATGTTATTAGGATAAAATTTGATTTACAACTAAACGGGCCTTCACATATAGCCCAATGGCCCCAGCCCAAAATGTGATTAAAAAAATATAGAAACATCGGATTCACATGACATGAGCGCACTCAGGTGGAGAAGCGTAAAGTCTCCGCCTCATTCCGATATATCTTCGCCGCCGTTGCGGGTCAATATTCACCGCCCATTACTCTTCAAAAGCTCCAAGGTTTTTCAGCCACTTAACCTAAGCTTGATCCTTGGAAATATTACTTTTATGGCCGATTCCAATTTCAGGTTTATATGCAATACACAGTTGTTTTTGTATCTGTTCTATTTTTTAATTCCGAGATATTAGGAAGTTCAAATAATAGTTGTTGATGTTCCTTTTTTTCTTCAGGGGTTCAGGTTTAGGTCAATCGGAGTGCGATGATAATGGCGGAAAGGTCGAGACCATTAGTCCGAATTATGCGGAGATTATTGTAATTCGTCACGGTGAAACGGAATGGAACTCTGATGGTAGAATTCAGGTTTTGATTTGATTTGATTTATATTTTTTGTGCACTTTCACTGTCATTTTCTTAGCCGGGAAATTAAGTGAAGAAAAGAAGTGCATTTTGGTTAATGCTACTCCGTGCAATTTAAAATTAGTCATCTAAGTAATAGGGTTTTTCAAAGGTCTTCAAACGCATAGTTTAGGATTTTGTATCCTTAGGGTTTTAAATGTTTAGAAATGCTTATACTTTGTTTCTTTAGGGACATTTGGATGTGGACTTGAATGATGTTGGGAGGCAGCAAGCGATTGCGGTAGGTCATGAATTTTGCAGCAATTCGTGCAGTTTCTGTCTATGAGCTGATAAAATTTGAAATTTGTTAATGTTATTTCATGAAGGTGGCTGAACGGCTTTCGAGGGAGCCTACGATCTCTGCGGTATATTCTTCTGATCTGAAACGAGCATTTGAAACAGCCGAGATAATAGCAAAAAGCTGTGGGGTGTTAGAGGTATGACTTCGGGATCAATTTTGATTTCCTCAGCTATTGATGTTTGTGGATTGTGTATCATACTTGCTTTTTGGACTAGAGATTGGATGATTTAGGACTGTTTTTTCTTGAATTTTGACATCAGGTCATATATTCTTGAGAATGGTTTTTCTTTTGGCTTGTTCACATGCGCTCCAATTCCTTTTAGTTTTTTTATCAGTGTTAATATTACTGCAGCTAGTGTAGTAGCTTGTGAATCTTCTCTGTGATAACAGATTACTGGTTTAAACTATTTACTTAAATTTTCATCCGAAATACTCTTGTTGAAGCTTTTTTAATCCTTTCTTGTCCAAGTTTTATCTTTCTTTTCTTTTCTCCTCTATCTTTTAGTTTAATAAATCTTTTTTTGTTGGTTTCTATGCTATTACCGTGAGCATCGAGCTTAACAGGTACAAGGACAAGTAGATTCTTCACTAGATCATGAAATTTACAGAGAGCATTTTCATTTATTCTTTGAGTTTATTTATATTTATCCCTAAAGTTAGTAAGGCTTAAGGCTACCTAATTCTGTTTACATACAATTTTGTATAATTAAGCTTTTTGAGTTTCTATAATATTACCAGTTTTGTACTCTACTAAGAGTTTATATTTATTTAATTTGAAGAGCCCTAATAGTGATAGAAAATGTCATTCAACCTGCAGAACACCACTTTTGCATAGATACGTGGGAAGCTGTTAACAGCTATAACTCTTCCTGAATTTTAGGTGTTGTTTTCATCAGGTTACTAAAGATCCAGACTTGCGGGAAAGACATCTTGGAGACCTTCAAGGTGTTGTATATCGTGAATTAGCCAAAATTAAGCCAGAGGCTCACAGAGCATTTGTATCTAACCGAAAGGATCAAGAAATTCCAGTATGCTCTCTCTCTGTCCTCTGTGTGTGTGTGTGTGTGTGTGTGAGTGAATATATTTGATAGCTAATAAATATATAAACCGACTAGGGAATGTAGATTTGATCTTTCAAAATTAAATGTTTTGAATAGATAATAATTAATAACTTGTAAAACTGTAGCTAATTCACAAAATATGCAGGGTGGTGGTGAGAGTTTGAATCAACTATACGAACGTTGCACATCGGCTTTGCAGAGGATTGCACAGAACCATAAAGGTAATAATTTCAAAATTTTCCATTGAACACAAAAGTTATGTAGTAGTGCCCATTCTAATATTCATCTAATGCAGGAGAGCGAGTAGTAGTAGTCTCTCATGGTGGAACTATTAGAGCTCTTCATAGAAAGGCTTCTCCACATGGGCGGTCTGTAGGCAAGGTTCTGAATACATCTGTCAATGTATTTCACATATCTGATAAGGATGAATGGAGCATTGAATCTTGGGGTGATGTGAGTCACCTTGACCGGGCTGGATTTCTCGAGTCTGGTTTTGGCGGGGACAAAAATTCTGGTTAGTTTAAATCCTGCATAGCTCGATTGTTCAAGAAAAGTGAAGAGCAAAAGAATTTTATTTGTTACAATTGAAACAAAATCATGAAGTATTGCATTTGATTTAATAAGAGGCACTTTATCATATGTGGTCAATTTGTTTGTAATTCATCTATATTTTGTTCAGTAGTTTCTCCTTCAGTGTCTTACATCACATTACATTGTTTGTGCCTAAGTATAATTTCTCCATATTCTTCAAATTGTTGGCTTGTCCAACCTGATAAAAAGAAAAAATTAAATTACATTTTTTTTTAAAAGTAGAATTCGAATGGATTACAATACAGATAGTAATGCCTTGAGGGCTTGAATCCAATTAAAGTTGATAACTTTCATTAGTATCTTTTTAAATGACTAAATTATAAAGTTTCTTTCTAGCAAAATAAAATAATTCATTCATTGATTAGTTTATGATAAATAACTTTAAATTGATATTTTACTATTGAAGTTTTTTGAAGAACTATAATAGAAGAATCTTATATAACACCTCATAAACATAGTTATGTAATTATGAATCTCTGATTTAAATTGTGTTTTAATTTAGACCTTTTATTTTCAAATGAATTTTTTCATTTTATACTTACACATCTATGAATGAGTTCTATATTTAAATTTTCATTGTGATTAAAAAAAAAAAAAAAAAAAAAAAAAAAAAAAAAAAAAAACCTTGTGATTCAACTTGAAAATTAATAACTAAGATTTAAGTTTTTCATTTATCTATTTTAGGATATTTCATAAATTATTATCGAGATAATATACATGTTAAAAGAATTTTTAAAATTATTACATGATGATTCCATAAAATATTTTGGTTAACTAGTGCTCATAAACTGATTGAATAATAATTCCTAAGCCTTCAATTTATGTAGTGATGTCGTGGAGTGGAAACTCATGGAGGCCAAAATGGCAATCACCCATCCCTCACACCCCCACCACCCCCCCCCCCCCCCCCCAAAAAAAAAATTAAAATACAGTGTAATTATAGTTATGTAGTTTATTTTAGAAATGTGGACTTTTAATATTTATTTTATTTTATTTGGATCTTACATTCAACATTCAAAGTATCTCAATATGATGTTATTTGGATTTGAATTGTACTTCTTAAATAGACAGTAAAAAAATTATAAGAATCAAACAAGACAACGCACAACTTAATAAAATAATAGAAAGTTGGTAATTGGAATGGTCTTATTACCAAATATCTGACTCATTCATTCTATTTTATTAACATCATATTGACTTAAATAGACTACTAACGCATAAATCTCTTAAATTAAATATCAGAAGAAAAAAAAAATAATCAAAATTGTCTTCTTGCTACCTACTACATATTATAGACTTTGTTTGGTCTTTATTTATGTAAAAAAAAAAAGATTAACTTTTACCTTTTTGCCACTGCATCTGCTTTGATTGTTTGTACGGAAATAGGACATAATAGTCATAAGATTGCAAAAATAAATTTAATAATCCCCGCCTTTTATCTCTTTCTCCGCCTTTAACCTTTATTGGTAGTAATTCCTCGACCATTGCTCTTCAAATCTTTCAGCAACTAACTTTAAGCTTGTTCCTCGGCAATATATCATTTTTATGGCAGATTCCAGTTCCATGTAAGTAATCACACATTTATATGCAATATATTGATGATTGATAAAATGGAATTTTTTAATTTTATTAGAAAATTTGGGCGGAAATAAGAGTTGTTGGTGTGCGCCTTTTTTATTTCGGGCTTCAAGTTTAGGTCAGTCGGAATACGTTGAAAATGGCGGAGAGTCTGATAAACTGTATCCAAATTATGCGGAAATTGTTGTGATCCGTCACGGCGAAACAGACTGGAACTCTGCTAACAGAATTCAGGTTATATTGTCATTTCAATTTTCTATTCCACGTTTTTAGGTCAATTTCTTAGGAATAAAGGAACAAGAAGTGGTTTTTGGTTAATTTTACTCCCGTGCAATTAAGAATTTTTAAAGATTTAGTAACAAATTAAGTAGGACATGTGACTTGATATATTAACTTTTTATCCATAGGATTTATGACATTGTTAATGTTTTTGTTTTCTCAAGGGGCAAATGGATGTGGAGTTGAATGAGGCTGGGAGGCAGCAAGCGATTGCCGTAAGTCGTGAATTTTGAATTGTTTAGCAATTGATACATTTTAAATTTGTTACTATTATTCCTTGAAGGTGGCTGATCGGATGTCAAGGGAGCCTAAAATCTGTGCGGTATATTCCTCGGATTTGAAACGAGCGTTACACACAGCTGAGAAGATAGCAAAAAGCTGTGGGGTATTTGAGGTATGAATGAATCTAAAGATCATAAAGCAGATTGCTTATTTAAACTATCGATTTGACATTTTATTCAATGTTTTCTCATTCAAGCTTTGCTTATTAATATGTTTGTTTTATCATTTTATATCACCTCTTACTTTGGTGATGAGCATATTAGGCACAAAGAAAACTACTACATTCTTCAGTGTATCATGAAATTTAATGAGTGTGGTTTTATTAATCCTTTTGAGTATGTTGAGGAGTTATAAATGGTTCTAGCTTAATATGGATTACATGATATGTACATACCGGCAGAAAATCTTCTATCTCACTTTCGTGTCACACTTTGGTATCAATAGTTTATATATGTTCACGTAGAGGAGAGCTTTTCGTTATATAATGGAATTTTCACCTCTAAGTTGTGTAGAACACCACTAGATTTTCACATTCAATGCCGTCAATATCTCCAATAGATGAATGATGTTAAACGCAGTAGATTTCCTAAGGCTATGTTTAGTTCTTGGATTTCAGCAAGGAAATGTTTTGTTTTACTGCCATTAGGTTACTAAAGATCCAGACTTGCGAGAAAGACATCTCGGAGACCTTCAAGGTCTTGTCTTTCATGAAATAGCAAAGATTAACCCGGAGGCTCACAGAGCATTTGTATCTGACCAAAAGGATCAAGAAATTCCGGTAAATCTTTTTAATCTCTCTCTCTCTCTCTCTTTCACAAGTGATGGCTTAATAAAGATATTATGTAGGGTGGTGGAGAGAGTTATAACCAACTATACGATCGTTGCACATTGGCTTTGCAAAGGATTGCACAGAAACATATAGGTATTGGTGGCATAATTTTGACATCAACATATAATTTGAGAAGTAGCATCGCTTATAAAATTAGATTAATGCAGGAGAGCGAGTAGTTGTAGTCTCTCATGGTGCAACTATTGAAGCACTTCTTAGAAGGGGTTCTCCACATTTGCAATGCAAGGGCAAGGTTAGGAATTCATCTGTGCACGTATTTCATGTGTCTGATAAGGGTGAATGGAGCATTAAATCATGGGGTGATGCGAGTCACCTCAAACGGGTTGGATTTCTCGACTCTGGCTTTGGAGGGGATGGAAAATCTGGTTAGTTTATACATTGCTCGATTGCTCTAAGGAAAACTGAAGAGCGAAATAATTGATTCAGTGTGATGTACTTTATTGTATGATTGTAGCATTGTGATCCACAAAATTCTTGTTCATTTTAACTCAAAAATTTGAAGGAGTTATTTGCAATACAAACTTTTTGTGTTTTTCTAATTGACCGTTACATCTCTTTGTTATATTTAGTACAACATATAACTCTTCGTGTTCTACATTTCTACAAAATGTAGCACACTACAACTTGTGTTTGATTGTTTTTAATGAAATTATGCGATTACTTCTTTTTATCTTTCTTTTTCGGGTTTCTCAAATGTTTAATCCTTTTTGAGGTGCGTTACGCACATTAATTGAGAACTTCTCATAACAGAATTCGAATATGGATTCGTTACTTTATTATGACTAGTCCCTTACACTAAATCAATCATATGTTGGTTAACATTAATGAGAGTTGAACTCATGACTTGTCGATTCTGAAATACTATATATGTTGCTATTTTGATGGGATAAATGTACTAAAATTATGTAATCAATTGTTATGGTGGCAGAATTTGAGAAGGTTTTATTATATGGCATCAAATTTATAAAGTGATTAGAAAATTTATATAATATTCCAGCTAGATTAATGGATCGAATTAGTTGAGTTTAACTTTCGAAAAGCTAAGGGTAAATTCTAAATCTGTTATCTGAAATACTCAGCAATATTAATGTGTTGACAAAACTATCTAGAAGGAGATATTTCAAAAATGTTTTCTTGGTCTCTCTCAGTTTTAAAAATAACTTTTTAGTAAAAAATTTATAAGAGCGAGTTCTTGTAAATTTGAGATAAAATTTGACATTATATTCTCTTATGATTTGAACGTCGTCTATTCGTTGCATCATTGCACGGAATTGCACATCATATCCCACCAAATAAAAGAGAAACAAAAACATAAACACATGCCCCCAGGGCATATCTCCAACTGGTCGACCAATGATTCATAAGGCTTGCTCCAGCGGCAAGGGTGGGGGTTCGAATCCCATTTGGAATTTGGATGGAAGCATTTCTATGGGTCTATCTAAGAGTCATTTGTGGTGAAGACCCCTTTGTGCGCAGAGTGTACAGCAATATGGTGGGAACCCGGGGCTTGGTGGAGGCACATCCTGCGATTTACATCCTTCAGGGTTCTAGGGCAAGGGTTCTGAGGGTCCAGGATTAGTCAAGTGTAAGCTTGTACACCTGGGTTATCAAAAAAAAAAAAAAACATAAACACACATGATCTTATGATTTTCAAGAAAAAATAAACGACGTTGTTAAATTCACGAATCCCAAACAAAACAGGACTTCACTGACCCTCGCATATTATCTAACAAATTTAGATTTCAATCTCAATCCGACATTAATATTCATTTAATAAATTAAAATTAGAGAAAAATTGAATAATTGACCTAGTAAAATAAACACATATGGGACCTACACTATTTGGTATATGGATCATTGGGCAAGTGCCATCTAAGGCCAATAAAGATGGTAGGCCGTTACGACTGGGCCCATATGATATATGGGTCTGCAGCCATACATTAGCTAGGTAGCATGCGCGTCATTTTCTCGGGCCCACCATTATCTTTATTACAACTCTATTTATAATACTTTCAACTGGTCCAAGATGTAGACACTTTTTTTCACCTTAGTTTAGTTTGTTTTGGTCAGTATGAAAGAAAAAACATGAAATTTTCAATTAAATTTCGTTGTAATTTACATTGACCTTGTACTCCTCATCTTGACTTTTTGGAACATAATACCAAACACAAATCATTCTGCATCATGAATCGATATTCTATTTGGTTTAAAGTCAAATCCAATATGAGACAGATTAGCGTGCAAAGAATCTATAATTAGGAAAGTAATTGACTAGTTTAGGATCTTTCCAAATTATTCCAATTACATTTTCTTTTTACATGGATCGATATATTTTTATGCAATTTATTATATTTTTCCTAGTTCCTTATGTAAATAGAAATACTTCATCTATCCCTAAATATTTACTTCTATTTTTATTTTAGAACGTGTGAAAATAACAATGATTTTCTATAAATAAATCACTTTTCTCATAAATACCTTCTTACATAAAATAATAATTTGACACCATTAACTCTCAACCATCTCTTTAATTTAAGGGCATATATTGAGACTAATTGTCCCACATTGGTTGAAAACAATAGTTAAATCCACCTTATAAGGTCTTGGACAATCCTCACCTTATAAGCTAGCTTTTAGTTTGAGTTAGGCCCAAGTCAAGTAAGTAGACTTAGCCAAATCCATGTGGAGAATTCTAATATGGTATCAGAGCCCCAGGTTGAAGTGGACCACCTCCTTCCGTGATGGGCTCTTTCTTGCGCGCATGTTGGAATTTATTCTTCACCCACACATTTCCTCCAGATAACAAAGGCTTGGGTTGTCATTCTTCGTCCAGTTAATAAAGTCCTGGACGGTCATTATTCGTGTGTTGGGGCCCACATGTCGGAATCCGCAAGGTTGGGCTTTAATATGTCACGTGTTGGGCTTGTTTCACCCACACATTCAGCCCGTCTTCACGTGAAGGGGGAGTATTGAGACTAATTGTCCCACATTGGTTGAAAACAATAATTAAGTCCACCTTATAAGGTCTTGGGCAATCCTCACCTTATAAGCTAGCTTTTGAGGTTGAGTTAGGCCCAAACCAAGTAAGTGAACTTAGCCCAATCCACGTAGTGAATTCTAATAGCCTATATGTAAAACTACCTAAAATTTTCATATTTTTAACTTTTGCATAAAACTTCATGATAAAAGTAAAAGGATAAAAGAAATAGAACAGAGGGAGTAACATGTATAAGTAATGCAAGGTAATATTATCAACGAGGCCATAAACCAGTGGCAAAACTGAGGTCCCATTCAATTCTTAGTAGTGTGAAACAAGAGTGTGAGTTAACTTTCTTATTACTAACCTAGCTAATTTCTCGATTATGTTAAATTAAATAAATTTGAGTGTCTCCAAATTAGCTCCAATACACTATATATTAAATTATCAAAAACTAAAAAATAAACGTGAGAAGAAGAAAAAACACATTACATTGTAATTTGAAAAGGTGTTGTGAATTAATAGCTTGGACCCTGTGTTGTTGAACAACACATAGATAGAAAAGGATTGACCATATTATTATTAAGTAGATACATACATAGTCATATCCTACAATTAATAAATCATATAATGTATATTTATTAATTTAAAAAAAAAAAAAATTCGTGTGGAGGTGGGCCTCCCAACTCATAGAATAGATCTGCCCCTGCGTGTGTTACAATATTAAAGAAATAGATCACTCGTATAGTTAATTTTAAAATGATTGAACAAAGTGGTAGTGACTTGCGATTCTTAGAGGTGAAACTCAAGTTCGAATCCTACTGAAGACACCAAGTGTGATGATATATACCATTTACACTCTTCCGTCCAAGCTGTAAACACACAGTCTAATAAATAAAAAAAAACTTAAAATGGTTGTTATAACCAAGTAACATGATGAAGTTTATTTAAGATTGTTTACGAGTGTGCTAAAATGTTGGCTTGGGTGTGTTATCAGTTGGTTTGT
This sequence comes from Penstemon barbatus, assembly GCA_003313485.2. Taxonomy (NCBI): domain Eukaryota; kingdom Viridiplantae; phylum Streptophyta; class Magnoliopsida; order Lamiales; family Plantaginaceae; genus Penstemon; species Penstemon barbatus. The sequence continues at coordinate 65,711,031 of CM064880.1, forward strand.
AGCGTTTAAGGTGTTTTACACTTACAAAATAAATTTTAAAAACTTGAACGTTGTTTATGCTATCAGCTATAACTTTAGTTACGTATATGATATCAAGATGTAATTAAGCTCTTTTCTTAATTAATCACCTTTTTTTTTAGATGACTGACACGAATCGAACAGGAGAAAAAGAATTTTCAGAGAAAAGGTTGTCAAAATGGAACTCGAGAGGTTTGCCACTTCAAAGTTGTCATGCCAAATTAAATGCAAACATCTTCATTACAATTAAGGTGAAATCAAATTATTGGTTAACCACCCGGCTTGTGCAATAATAAGTGTAATACCACTACGTGTGTATAATGTATATATGGTTGGTGTTGGCGTGATATACATGACCTAGACTTGGACAAAAAATTCAAAAGCTTTTGAGTAAGAAAAACAAAAAAAGCACTTGAGCCTTTTGCGGTTAATTATTCCTTGGAAAAAGACCAAAGGTCCGTTTGATTTTTTTTTTTTTTAGAATATTTTCAGAATTTTAACTAAAATAAATGTATTCGAAATAAAAGGATAATGATGGTGACATATTAATTTCTAGAAATCTTTTCTAAAATAAAATCACATATATGGTCGCACACGTTTAATTTTACAATACGTTTTGAAGAAATTCAAACAAACAAAACCTACATTTTCTTGTCTATATATAACTTAACATGCACAAAAAAAAAAAAAAAAACTTGTGATTTCTCAGTTTTAGTATGTAAACATAATTTGTAGAATCAACCCTATAAATGTAGTATCAAATTACTCCACGGGAACTACGTATGGTGTCTTACGTCTGAAATTACCTAATCCACAGCAAATAAATAAATCCCATTTGATTTTTGTTAATAATTTCAAATGGTCTGGAACAGAAATAAAAGTAACATTACTAATTAACGTTATATTTATATTCTGTGCTGATGTAAAATGTCGGCTTCAGCTGAGCTATTACATGATGAGTAGACCCTTTCTCATTGTCTTTTAATCATATATATATATATATTTCATTCTCATTAATTAAACTGTTTTAATTACAATTTACAATTACATGCCTAAAACTGAAGAAGCTGAAGGAAGTGATTTATTTTCCGGATAACGTGTTAGTCTGGTGGCTGGAGCTTACAAAACTACATTAATTAATTCACACTTCTAGAAGGTGTTTGATTTCAAAATAAAAATTACTTTGAATTATTGTTTTTATAATTGAACCTCGATATTACGATTACTTTTGAGATATCCAGATGCAATTAATTATTTTTTCTTTTTTCAAAATACAAAAAATCTGCAATTCTACAAAGTTAGTTATTCCACGATCACTTTTATCATGATATTTTTGCATATAGTAATTAATGTTTTTCAAATTTTGATTTATTACTAAACAAACTCACATGGCGTATACTATTGATTACTCCCTCCGTTTCCTTTTACATATTACTTTAGAGAAAAAAAAAATTTCCACAATACATGTCACTTTATAATTTCAAGATAGATTTAAATGCTAATTTGACATTTTTACCCTTCTTTAATAGAGAAAGGTTTATGGGAAATAGAGAGATAATTATGTGGAGTAACAAAATATTTACTCATCTTTTTCAAGGGCAATTTTGTCCAACTATCCTTTAATTTCCTAAAATCTAGAGCATTAAATAATTTCTTAATCCTTGTGAAACAACCTTAAACGACATCTAAAAGGGAACGGAGGGAGTACTTGTTAAAAACACTGTTATAGTTCAACTCGATTATCTTAAGAAAAATAATACTAGCTAAATGCAAAAATATCTAACACAATTGGAGCTTTAATTAGCTAAGATTTGTACTCAACTCAATTCAAATTCCACTTCATCTCAACTTGACTAAATCTCAAACTCCACTAAAACAAAAAAGTCAAAATTAAAATTTATATATATGGTGTAAGTTTAACTCAACTAATTAAATATTTTTATTATTAAACTATGCATGAACCAACCGACTGGTCCGACTCTATACCTATATATTAAAAGAAAAAGATATATATACACATGACATGATCGGGATAGATATTGTGGTTGAATAGTTGAGATTTCTTTGCGTGTGAACCAAGAATTATGCATGTAGAATTAATACTATATATCACGCATTTTCCGGATTTGTTATGCCCACGATTAAATTCTAGATGTACACTGTATATAAATGAATTGAACATAATCTAGATGACCAGATTCTACTCACGTCACATGAGACTCAGTTACTCAATTACGTACCTACTTACTTACTTACTTTGCTTGTTTCTCACTTAATATATATATATACTTCTATTAGTAAACTTCTGTTCACATTTTATTTTATTTCCGAAATTATAATTAATGTGGGTATCAATTTTATATATTTTCTGATACCAAAGTGCGGATGAATTTATGGATTAAACTTTTGTTTGCGTTGTATGTTTCGGTTTAGTAAAACATCAACAACTTATTGAAAGCTTTTCGAGATTTTTCGGGAAATATTTGAAAAAAGTGTTAACTAAATAAACATGTTAAAGCATGAGATCAATTACACCATATTTTCGTTTCGAATGATTAAAAAGGGACACTTTTTAGTGTTTTCGATAGAAACGTATCGAAATTTCGATATATGGATGAATTAATTTTCCATATATATATGCATGGAGTAAAAGTTTGTTCGAGTATATGTGTCAGTCAACTATATATTGTGAACTTTTTAATAATTTTTCGGAAACATTTCGGATATACTAAAAAAAAATTGAAAAAATTACTTAATTATGAAAATAAAGACAATCAAATAATTTCGAAATTACACCTTACTTTATTACATCATGTTTCGTATGAATCAAATAAAATTACAGGTATATTTTATTATAATGGATAAGATCAATTTTACCTTGGAAATTACTTCTGAAAAAAAGGTTTCAGATATTCACGACTATTAACTACTGGATTTTCTTTTAATTTGGAGGAACACATAAATAAACTTAGACTTAGACACTTGCACTTAATTTTATGTAAAACTAAAAATTTGTTTATTTGTGTATCATGCATACATTAAATGCTTCATGACACCGGGTGATTATTATATTTAGAAATTTTTTTTAATCTAATTAGTGTAGTACGTAAAATTTATTTATTTAGACATGCATAAAATGTTTTGGTCAATATGTTGGAATATTCACAATGTGCAATAAAATGAGAAAAAGAAACCCCACCAATCAGCAATTGCTTTTTGAATATTGTCAATTGTAAAACAAAGTCAGAAAAGAAAAGTGAAAAGAGGTCGTAGCTAATGCTTGTGTTTCCAAGAAGCAATAAAGAGCAAAGTATCATGTACTTTGAATTTATATTCCTTGAGGCCCAAGACCAAGACTCCTTCCTTTTTGTTTTTTGCCCAAATATATCAGACAAATATTTACATATATTTAACAACTAAACTCGTCTTATCTTGACCACTTTATATTGTCTGAAAATAAATTAATACAATAGTGTCAATAATTTCATTTTTAATCTTTGCAATAATGTTTTGGTCAACCTTATTAATATCAAGCAAAAGATAATCAACTTACAAATTAAGTTACGACAATATTTTTGGAACTAAAGTCCTTTTGATATGTATAATATTCAATTTATTCAATTGTGACTAGAAAAGATCAGTTTACCTTCTTTGAAAATTTAAAGCACTTATTTATCTTCTTAAATCGAAGAGTGTAACTCACTTTTAAGAGTGGGCATGAAAGTATTTTTGTAACATAAGGAGATAAAGTGAAATATATATCATAACATGGGGGATAAAATACCACATTTATCATAACATAGAGGGTTAAGTACGTGCCACATTATCATAACACGTTGAAGTAATATGCCACATATAAGATGGATAATTTTATCAATACGTATTTTTTTAAGTTTAAAAATGTCAAGGAGAGTGAAACTTTTATACGCTTATAGAGGAGTAAAATGCTACTTTTCACATTACAGAGAAGTAAATTAAACATTATGAATATCACTGGGATAAATTACCAGTAACTCAATCTTTTTGTGTCTGCAAACTTAAACTTATTGTTCCTTATCGACTTTCTTTTTTCTTATAAATTTGCTCCTTTTCGATTCGTTTTGGTTCATGTCTCGCCTCATTAAGGATAAAGTTGATTTAAACTTAGTTCCTGATTTATCTTCTCAAATCTCTCTGACTTAACACAAAATCTATCCAATCAAACCTAGTTTAGAATAAAGCACCCAAAAATAATTTTAAGAAATCGAAATAAGGGTAAACACCACTTTTGGTCCCTCTTATCATTAACTTTTTACAGAGTGGTCCCTCTTATGTTTTTTTTCCACTTTAGTCCCTACTATGAATTATTTGTTTCACTTTAGTCCTTATCAAGTGGTCCAAGGCGATTCCGATAACATGTGATATGCTCATGAGGGCAATTTTGTCATTCAAGTAAACTAACATGGATATTTTCGTCTTTCTAATTATTTAAAAAAAAAAACTAAATTTTCAAACTAGGCTTTCATTCCAATCGAACTTAATCGTACATTTCGTTCCAAACTAAAGTTTTTTCCTAAAATCTTTTTCAAACACCAAAATTGCTCACCAATTAAACAATATCTCAAATAGTCTCAATAGTGAACGGACGAAAATGCCCTAAAAAATAATCATATGCATGTTACGTGTTATCGGAACCACTTGATAAGGACTAAAGTGAAACACATAATTCATAGTAGGGACTAAAGTGAAACAAATAATTCATAGTAGGGACTAGAGTGGGAAAAAAAACATAAAAGGGACCACTCTGTAAAAAAGTTAATGATAAGAGGGACCAAAAGTGGTATACCCTCGAAATAATGTAAAATTCGGACCAACACTGATCTATATGAACCCAAAAATGTTCAATGAGATTAACATAAGCTGAATTCAATTTTAGACTCTAATAAAATATAGTAAAATAATATAATATCTCAACAATCAAACCATACGAATTAAATAGCTATAGCTATATATAAAAATTAAAATTGAACTCAAAATTAATGAAATCAAACCCCACCATATTATTGCCACATGGACTACAACTGTACAGCTTGAACCACCACCCTGCCCTACATTCATCATCTTTAATTTATTTTTCACTTTTTTCGTTTACCCAAAATCATATTCCTTTTCTTTTTAAATTTAATTTTAATTCAAAAATTTGATCTTGACAAAAGCAACAATCGTCGTTTATCTTTTTATCATCTTCCTCCACAGATCCCCCCTTTCCTCTCTTGCATTCTCACTCTCCAACAAAAAATTCAAAGTAAACCCCTCTTTTTTTAATTAATTAATTAATTCAAAAAAGGGGAAAATGTATTCAAAACTTTGAATTTAGGTTTTTTCAAAACCAGATTTTGATTTCTTGGAAGTGGAAATCAATCCGAAGAATTAAATGGGAGCTTGTACTTCGAAACCAAAACCCTCACCAGAACCCAATTCTCAATCTTCCGATGAAATCAACACCGTCGCTATTCCAATTCAGAATACCGATAACCCTAATGAATTCAATGCTAACAAGGATGAGGAAAAAAATCCAATTGAATCAGGTAAAAAATCACCGTTTTTCCCTTTCTACAGCCCTAGCCCCGCACATTACTTTTTCTCGAAGAAATCTCCGGCGAGATCTCCGGCCCCGTCGAGCGGGGGGACCCCCAGGAGGTTTTTAAAGAGGCCGTTTCCGCCGCCGTCTCCGGCGAAGCACATAAAGGCGTTGCTTGCAAGACGGCACGGTACAGTGAAGCCAAATGAGGCGGCGATACCTGAGGGGAAGGAGGTTTCGGATTCGGGTGCGGGTTTGGATAAGAGTTTTGGGTTTTCGAAGAAGTTTTATGATAAGTATGAGCTGGGGGATGAGGTGGGGAGAGGGCATTTTGGTTATACATGTAAAGCTAAGTTCAAGAAGGGGGAGCTTAAAGGACAGGATGTTGCTGTTAAGGTCATTCCAAAGAACAAGGTTTGGAATAATTTTCATTTTTTTTTGAATTTTTATAAATAATTCCACCTTGTAGTTTGATGGTAAATATGTGTGATCTTGGTGAGATCTGATCCGTAGGGAAAATATTAATTTTTTTGGCTTCTTTAATTAGATTATTAGTACCATATTTTATTGAATTTCTATATATGATTTTTTGTCTGCAAGAATAGATTTTGGGTAGAGTGGACTGTCTTTTCGTGTTTGGATTAATTGCTGAAACACTCGTGGCTTTTATGGGACAATTATCGATAAAATTTCAGTTCGATTCTGAGCTTGAGGAAACTGGATTATCAAAGGGGCCTTTTGAGGTTTATTGCATGTTATTGGGTCTTATTTGGTCGGAATACTAAGTATCCAGTTATTTCTACTTGACAAAATCGCACACCATTCTTCTTGCAGAGATAGGTGAAATGGTATTACATTTGAGGAACTATTTACATATGTAAAAACGCCTTGTGTATTTTTATTTGCTACTCTTCATTTTACTCCTGCAATTGGTTATTTCCAGTTATTAGAAGGGAGGCTTGAAACTCTATTAACTAGCTCTTTTAGTCTTCCACTTCCTCTGCAAATTTAGATCTCATGAACTAGTCATGTAGATGCTGGAAGTTATGTATTTCTAAGATTTACTTTATAATCATCATGATATAATGTAGCTTGGATTGTGAATATTGGTTAGATTTCTCTGCGATTTTTATGTAACATTTCTCTAATAATACTTCCCATTTCCAGATGACTACTGCTATTGCTATTGAAGATGTAAGAAAGGAGGTAAAAATATTGAGAGCTTTGACAGGACATAACAATCTAATACAGTTTTATGATGCGTATGAAGACCATGACAATGTCTACATTGTGATGGAGTAAGCTCTCTTTGTTTTATCTTAATCTTTGTTCATTTTCTTCGCTTGCTGATATCACTACACTCAATTAGTAATGCAAATTAAAATTATTCACAATCTTCAATGGAATTAAGTTCTGTAAATGTCTCGGAACTAAATCTTTGAATAAGTTTCTTACTTGTAAATGTTATTTCACAGGTTATGTGAAGGAGGCGAGCTTTTGGATAGAATACTTTCAAGGTATACTCGAGATTTTCTGCTTAAATTTTGTATTTTATCTAGAAAAAAATGCGAAATTTCGCGTAAACTTTGTTTTTATGAGATTTTTCTATTTGGTACAGGGGTGGTAAATATACAGAAGATGATGCAAAGGCTGTGATGATGCAAATACTGAACGTTGTTTCATTCTGTCATCTCCAGGGAGTTGTACATCGAGATCTTAAACCTGAGGTAAAAGGCTTAATAGTGTGGTGCTTTACTTGTATAAATAAATATGTGATCATTCATTAGATTTGCTACTGTTACTTGTATTTTCTTTTAACCGTACCTTGTAAATGGATCAGAATTTCTTGTTTACATCCAAGGAAGAAAACTCACAATTGAAGGCCATAGATTTTGGATTATCAGATTTTGTGAAACCAGGTTTGTTTAATTCATTTTCTAAGTTTCTCTTTGCTTAAATAGCTATCTAAATGGCTAAGTTAATGGTTTGTGTAATTCTCTGTAGATGAAAGGCTTAATGACATTGTCGGCAGTGCATATTACGTGGCACCTGAAGTTTTACATAGAGCATACAGTACAGAAGCTGATGTTTGGAGTGTTGGTGTAATATCATACATATTATTGTGCGGAAGCCGCCCATTTTGGGCTCGAACCGAGTCCGGTATCTTTCGTGCCGTGGTTAAAGCCGAACCCACTTATGAAGAACAACCTTGGCCAACTTTGTCTTCTGAGGCCAAAGATTTTGTCAAACGTTTGCTGAACAAAGATCCAAGGAAAAGAATGACCGCAGCTCAAGCCATGTGTGAGTGTCTTTTCGCTACTAAATTGATTAAATGTAAAAACATGATATCCTAATCTGGAAAACCGCTTACAAATTTTCTGCTTCAGGTCATCCATGGATAAAAAATACTAACGATGTGAAAGTGCCACTGGATATACTTATCTTTAAACTTATGAAAGCTTATATGCGTTCATCCCCCCTCCGGAAAGCTGCTTTACGAGTGAGTACTTGATCTTGCATGGCCTCGGAACATGCATATGAAATCGATTATAATAAAACGTTGCTGACTCTTAGGCCTCATTTGGATTGTGGGATTTGGATTTGAAAAAGGATTTGGAGAAAAGATTTAAATGACTCAAATTCATAATTTTGGTTAAACAAATGGTTACTTAAGGAATTGAAATCCACACAAAATCAAATTGAAACAAATGCAACGGATTTGTTAAAATTGACATGAAATACTTAGCTCCAAATCCTTCATTCCAAATGAAGCCTTATGAATTTTTTGAACCACATCTTTATGTCAAGGTTTACACTTTAATGGGTACGAGATTTCAGTAAATAAGAGTAATACTAATATGTCGTCTAAATGATATACAGGATAAAAAAGGACATTAAATTCCGGTCTTCTGCAGAAGTGCTTTTACTAGTTTATTTTGTTGTAAATTTGGCAGGCATTATCGAAAACGCTGACTGTGGATGAACTTTTCTATCTAAAGGAGCAGTTTGCTCTTTTGGAACCAAACAAAAACGGGACAATAAGTTTAGACAATATCAAAGGGGTTGGTACTTTGCAAATTGATGTGTAATTTATTAATTACATTTAAATAAAATTATGTTCACCAGCTTCATCCTTTTACGTCAGGCCTTGAAGAAAATTGCGACGGATGCCATGAATGAGTCGCGCATTTACGACTTCCTTGCCTCGGTATATAAATACATCTTCAACGGAATTGACTATGATTTGCTTTCTTTGAATTTTTTTAATATCTCATATATCTGTATTTTCCTATTAGCTTAATGCACTTCAATATAGAAGAATGGATTTTGAAGAATTCTGCGCTGCTGCATTAAGTGTATATCAATTAGAAGCTCTTGAAAGATGGGAACAACATGCTCGTTGTGCCTACGAACTCTTCGAGAAAGATGGGAACCGAACTATCATGATTGAAGAATTAGCTTCGGTAATAACCAATAAACAACGCATGTTTCTTTTTAACATCTCAAGTTCCTCGAAATAGAAATATATCCTAATAAACTTTTTATATCGATTTTCTTCATCAGGAGCTTGGTCTCGGCCCTTCTGTTCCCGTTCATGCAGTTCTCCACGACTGGATTAGGCATACTGATGGAAAGCTTAGTTTCCTCGGATTTGTCAAATTATTACACGGTGTTTCTAATCGTTCTCTTGCAAAAGTTCATTGACACTTGTGGCCGAAACGCAAACTTTGACTGCCCATTATAGTAATCTTTGCCGAAATAGGGATGACTGATATACATGATTGGGCTTTAAGCTTCCATGCGAGATGAACTGGGCCGGGCTTGATTGGTATCGTTGACGTGCATTGGCTTCCAGGGACTAATGTTGGACAAGAAAGAGGTCCAAGCTTTTATGTACCCCACTGTAAAGTATGTAGTTAAGTTTTGTGTTTGATTACAGCTGAGAGAATATCTCATCTTGTGAAATATATTTGAGAGACAACAGACACCCTAACATCATCTTAATTGGCCTTGTATCTTCCTGTGCTCTTATATTCTAATCTAATTATTTTCTTTTTTAAATTTCATTGCTTTTAAGTAACAACATTAAAGTTTTTCTTCATGTCCACTTTATATCAAAATCAAAACAATATCTAAAGTTAAATTAGAGTTGAAAAATATGTTGTTTTGTTTTAGTCGATTTGTTGAAACTTTTTCTTTAAACTTTTAAATATTGTAATAATTCAAGTTTAGCATCAAAAATATTAAATGAATTTAAATTATATTGATGCAATAACTATTACACCCAACACGACATATGTAAATAGACTGGGACTGATGGCAAAACATAGTTATATTACTTGTTCCATTAAATAAAATATGCGTTCATATAATTTCTATTTGTTATTTCCAATCTCCCAATTTGGTTGAACCTTTTTATTAAGTTTGGTATGAAATTTATTTATCAAAAAAAAAAAATTTGTAATTCTTGTTTAACTTCTGTATTTTTAAATCATTACCCTTTTTCCATCCTCATCCTAAAAAGTATTTATTCTCCATAAAGTAATGATTTGACATTACTAATTTAGGAAGAAGTGAATATTAGATTTAAAGTTTAAATGGATTAGATTGATCTTAGATTTATATTGGCATCACAAATTTTTTCATATTACAATCATATCAAATGAAATATGGTTTCATCAGACGTCTATTAATCTGATAAGGATCCATCCACAACTCCAACTTTTATGACATAATTAATAATAAGCCACCGTCCACAACTTTCTGACAAATATTGGTCGCCAAGTTCAACATATATAGTGCAATGTACTAAATTAAAGAAAGAAAAAATCTCAACAAGATCATGCACCAGCTAGCCGTGGGTAAACCTCTTGGGGCCCATCTGGACAAATGCATCACTAACAGGGACAGAACATAATGTACATTCTTTATAATGAACACTAATAAAAAAAGAAAAACTTTCTGACGTACGTGTGATATCTGCCTTTGGACAGTTTGGATTAGGAAGGATTTGGGCTAAAAAAACCTCTGGCGTGGAAAAAAGCAACCCTATAATTGTTTAGGTGAGATTCGGACCGAAATTGAGCCCATGGTCAGTCAAGGCTGGCCCTTTTAGACATTGTAGCTTATTAAATTTATTTTACTTCGACACTTTATTCACAAGGTATGGTTATCATCAATTTTTTTTTCTTTTATTAATTAATAAATCAATGCCAATCAGTGAAAAAAAAACTAGGGGCTGTCTACCGTTCCTCGAGGGTGTACTTGAGGAATCATTCCATGTATGATCAAAGCCATTAAAAATTTAAAATCTTTAATCTAAACCATTCAATTTTGTACAAGAGTGTACAATAGTAAGTTATTAAAAAATATGGAGTATAACATGATGGTTGATATCATACTTTCTATATTTGACATTGTACACTATCAAAATTACTATTACATCCTTGAATTAACTAACTTGAAAACTAAGCCTTTCCCATTTCAAACCCCTCTCTCCAATTTTTTTCTCTCCCGGTCTCTCCGGACGACTTCAAATGGCGGTATTCCTCTCACATCAATGCCGGATAATCTGTTTCGCCTATACCTTTATTCAACAGATGTTTTATTTTTCAATCACGTTATTGCTCTTCTTTTGCAATACTGCCCTCTAATCGACTTCTTCTTGTGATTTAAAAAAATGATTAAACAAATCTTTGCATCATCAGTTCATCTATCATATAATTTATCCATTCTTGACTCCATTTTCACCAATCATCAAATCCCTCTTTCACTATACCTCTAAATTAACCCACTACATCAATTGCTAATGTAAATTCACAATACGAGAGAATGCAGTATTGATTAAACTAATCTTTGGATCTCTACCCATCTGCAGATTAGTTCCAAAAGAAAATCACCAGTTTCCAGAAACATAATAAGTACACCAAAAATCGACTTCTTCTTGTGATTAAAAAAATGATTTAACAAATCTTTGCATCATCAGTTCATCTATTATATATATAAATTATACTGCATTATATAAAAATTAATTACCTGATTTTTTTTTCTTGTTTGAAGGGAGTACTAGTGTCTGGAACACAAGGAATTGAGTTCATCTTAACTTTGTAAAAAGAAATTAACAATTAGATATAATCAATAGATGATATTTGGAAAGATGAAGAGGTCGACCATCAAGGGTACAAATTTGAGTGAAACAGGGGGCTATGAAGGAAAATGAATTGGATTTTGGAGAAAGGATGGAATTGGAGATGTACATGGAAAAAGTTGTGATAGCTGAAGGAATCAACATTTGATTAGTTAAAACTAAAACTATTAAAAAGGGTAAAAATGTCTTTTTAAATTAAGTATGGGTGTTGTACATTTGAGCATGTGTTATAATTTAATTGGACAAAACGATTCCTCAAAGTACACTCTCGAGGAATGATAGACAATCCCAAAAAACTATTCGAAAAGCATCCGACACGGCCTACGGCACCTCCCAAACTTTTAAGTATGAACCAACTCTAACAAGGGCATCCATCATCGAATTCGTGATCCGCTTAACATGACAAGGACATATTGTCCAAGGTCTTTATATTTTTATATGAACTTTGGTGCAAAATTTAGGATCCTTGTAAAACGGTTTTGGCCTAATTTCAAGAAATCACGAAACTGAGCCAGAACCGATGAAACAAATTGAAAATCACCAAAAAAAAAAGGTCATCACAAACTCTATAGATGTCACTTTTAACACCTTTTTTTCTTTCTCAAACTCTATTCATCTTGTTGATTTAACAACATTCATCTTCTCTATTTTTTTTCCCCTTTCAAACTCAATATTCAAACTTAATTAGTCCAAATCACATCTCTAATTTCAAGACTCTTGAAACTCTATATTCAAACTCAACACAAATCATGTTTCTAAGATTTCGTTGATACTATCCGAATCAATACTCTGAAACCAAGTCACCCATATGCATTTGATGATTGGCACCTTTAATAGGTAAAAATACGTTGGACATTTTGAACTTTCATTGAATCAAAAATCATTTAGAAACAGTTTCAATCTTCTTAAATCCACAAAATAAGTACAATTAAAATAATAATAATTTATTCAAATCAATCATTTATGTTTTTCCGCAAACTCCAACATTCAAAATTCATATTAATGACACCACGTATTTCAAACAAATTCACCATATAATAATATCATTATTTTACATACTAGCCACAATAAATTCAAGTGAATGTTGAATAGTTTCATACAAGTACTTTTTCATAAGCTAGGAAAGGAAAACACATTTTACACAATTTTAGACCAAGTCAAACCAAAATATATATATATATCCAAACAAGACTCCAATTTAATCGTACAAATAAAAGTCTTCAAATCTATATTAAGATACTCTTGCAGTAACTTTAATCCATGTGCAGTCGGAATCAATAAATAGGACTGCGTTATAAATAAATTAAAATGTCGGGCTTTGAAAAAACCCCATGCCATCAATCAATCACTAACCTTTTGATTTCCCGAACAACCCATCATATGCACTGTCCATAAAGACAAAGACACCAACGTACAACAGCGATTTCATTGTACGTACCACACAATTATGCGTACTAAATTGGAACACGAATCCATCTTAAGTCCGCCAAAGTATAGATGTTACCTTTTTAACAATCTTTTCAATTCCCCCAAATTTTACCCTTACACTTATATTTATACCCCTTTTTCCAACTTCTTTAGAAAGGGGTCAACTTTGTACGTAAAGGACTAGCTAGCTTGAAAAAGAATTGTACATAAATTATCATATCATATCAAATTACTCCATTGATGATTCTTCAATCTTACACATACAAACAAGGACTAAATATATATTGATCGATGAATATATATATATAACTTATTATTAATTAGTAACAAATGAATTAGATTGTCGAAGAATGGAATGGTACGTAATATAGTTTAGGAATCAAATGAACCTTGGGCCACCAGGGCGGAGGTCGATTTCTTGGGTCCATGCGGAGCGTTCTTGAATGTGCAATTGCCAGTACGTTTGAGCTAGGGTGTCTGGATCCATTAAAACATCTCCCCCTCTACTCGATTGTTCAACGGAAGACGACGTTGATGGTCTATGCTGCAAATTTGATTGCACAATGCTCCTGCAAATGTTTCATAATAATAAATAAAAAATAAAAACACCAAAATTTGTGAATGAATCTAAAAAGATATAGTGAATCTAAAAAAGATATAGGAGTGTTTGTGATTGGCATGACCACAACTTTTGTGGATAAGAAATAAACCACATCATCAAATAATTCAATGCAATTGGCTGGAAAAAGTGTAGCCAAGTGGAAAGGTCTATATTAAAAAGTGAGAAGATTCTTATATTTGCATGTGGAATCTTACAATATGGATCGGAGTATATATATATATATATATACATACATGCATCCACTTGAACAATTCTATCTTATTCAGTTCAAATGAAGTGCATGCTATATATATAATTATATATATATATATATATATATATATATATATATATATATGACTTTAATGTATTGCTGCAATCAAATCAAATTAAACTGAGACATGCAACATGCAACATATATAATTAGGATATATAATTATATGTATATGGATGAAAAATATGGTACGGACAAACCTAGGTGCGCCGACAGTCCCATCTATGATAACATGAGCTACGTGTACTCCAAGTGGCTGCAACTCTCGAGCCAGGCTTTGTGACAAGGCTCTCAAAGCAAACTTCCCGCAACCTATATATATATATATATAAATAATTATCATCATAATTTAATTGGATTTAAGTTGATAAATTTTGATTAGCGGAGTAATTAATTAATTAAGCATATATACATAAATCAGAGTAGCCGGCTATTCCGTTAAGTGAAGCCGAACACCCCGTGAAGAGTATCGTCCCTCTTCCTCTATCCACCATTCCCGCCAAAACCTGAAATTGATCTATTCTCATCAATACATAGCGTAAAAAATATTTTAACTAACTGTAACTGTATCCTTTTAATAATTAAAAATACTATTGCTTTAATATTTTTCCAAGAACAATGTGTTCTAGTCATGATTGTAAATCAACACAAAATTACTATTAATATTTTTTTTATGTTGAACAGTAATGTTTTTTCTTTTTTTAGTATATAATAAAGAAGAGCTAATGTCAATTTACCCTACGTGGTATTTAATTTATCCCCTTGTAATTAAAAAAAAGAGCAATTTATTCCCTCTGAAAATTTTAAAGGAGCAATTTATCTCCTTCAGCTAAAGAGTGTAACTCACTCGTCGAAATTGAAAATAAATATGAAAGACCTGCTGGGCGCAGTGGAAGGCGCCGACGGAGGAGACGGCGAGAGATTTCTCGAAATGATCGACCTTCATGTCGGAGAAGCTGGTGGGGGTCCACGACATGGGATAGTACGCGTTGTAGACCAAAACTTCCACAAAACCCAGAGAAAGAACCCCTTCGAACGCCTCTCTTATGCTCCGAGACTCAGAGCAATCGATTCGGATCGCAAATACTTGTGCCTTCTCATCTCTTGCTATCTCGTCTGCAAATCTAGACAACTTACCTGTAACAATTATTATTATTATTATTATAATAATATATATTTAGAAACCATATCAGACTCAATTATTAAATAAAAAAAACAGAGGGGAATTAGTTATTTTTGTGTGCTGACGAACGAGAAATTAAGATTTACTGGCCTAAGTCGCGGGACAGGATAGCTACGGTGTAGCCTTCGTGTGCGAATTTACGAGCTATGGAGCGCCCGAGCTTCGGGCCGACGCCGACAATGGCGGCGATGCCTTTCGGCGAAGGGGAACTCGCCATGCTGCGCATCTTTCCAATTTATATTATATATATATATATATGGAGAGAGAGAGAGAGAGAGAGAGAGAGAGAAAAGCTATGAATCGAAATTAAGCCATTAAAAAGAAAAGAGGAAATTATTCTAACTCATGACTCTGTTTCTTGATGCAAAATTCAAGAGTATTTATTCTAGAATTTATTTGTAAGGTACTATATACTTTAATTATTAAGATTTCTTTTTCTTTGCAATCATTTTCTGAATTAATTATGCTGCATATGATTATATAAGCTATACTGATGATTGCTAATTCCCCTTTTTCTCGGCAATATTTATAGATTTTGATAAATTTCAAAGGTCCAAAGACCAAAGTAGAAGGGAGGTTCTTGTCAAAATTTCAAAGATCAGGGGTGTGATTGGCAAAGATCAAAGTCTAGGTGAGGTCGGTGAAAATTACTCGATAAAAAAAGTCTTAAATTCACGCATTATTTTATTATTACTAGTAACATTAATAATATTTGATAGTCAATTTACCAAAACAGGGGTTAATATGCATTCATAATCTCATTTATATGCAATTTTTTAAGTAACGACATGTATCAATACTTAATAATATTTTTTAGTGGAATTTATAAAATATTTTGAATCGAGTGGTCAAAGGGGAGTCTTTACTATCTTTGGGTTAGTAATTAATTTATTTTGATATCATTTCATATAGTGTTTTACGTAACAATATATTCATTATCTAAAAAAAATGACCATAAAAGAAATTTAACTGCATGATTTAAGTTGGATGGTTATGTAACTTAAGAAACGTGTTGAAAATAAAATACTAACAAAAATTTTGAATGCGGAAACATTGAAATTTTGAACTCCATTTGAAATACAAGAAAATTCGATAAACTCGAAAAATTCCCAAATAAGTCAAAATAAACTTTCATGAACCACTGAATCTAGTCTTAATTTAGAGCAAGTTTGTAAATTTGCAAGACCATCTCCAACCGAACCCAATGCCCGATTGCTCAACTGCCACTTTGACCCCTTTTTTGCTCAATTGCCCTTGCCCAATTGCCTTTGCTCAATTGCCTTTTTGCCCAATTAAATTTAAAAATTCATCTCCAACCGAAAGCAATCAACCTCTATTTAATTCAATTTCACAACTTTCTCCACTCTACTCACTCTCACTTATTTTAATAATAATAATAATTTTTAATTAAAATCAAAATAATTTTTTGATAGTTAAACAATCATGAAAATTAGGCCATCTTAATAATAAGAAAATCAACAATGACTAAACATAATTAATGGAAAAAACAACAACTAACATAATTAACGAAAAACAGCAACACCTGCTATTAATTTTTTTATTTGTATGAATTTTAGGAATATAAAAATTTTAAATTAATCACGTTATTAAATCTAACACAAAATAAAAAATACAATGTTAATAAAAATTAAATACAAAAATTAATTACAATTTTTACACAATCTTATTTTTATTTTTTTAAAATAATTTGAACTAATATTTACAATTTAATTAATTAAAAAAATTAACCAAAAAATGAAAAGAGACGTAATCAATTCAGCCAAGTACAAAAAATAATTTCCACACAAAATGGAAAAAAAAGGTGCATGATAACTAAATAAACTAGAAAAAAAAAATACAACCCATATCAATTCAGCCTGCTGGGCGCGTTGCCCATCAGGCAAGATGGCGGTCATTCAATGCCCTTCTGCCTGTCCGCCCTGCCCATCTTGCTCTCCCTTATGCCTTTTGTCATCTTCAACCGAGAACCGCCGGCAACTCCCCCTCATGCTCGGTTGCCAGCTCGGTTCGAAATGATCTAATATGTTTAAGTCATTTAAATAATATAATTTTTTAGGGGAATTTTTTGAAAATTTTGTGAGAAACATTTGAGATCACTTTGGCGTACGTCCATGTACAAGATTTTGATGAGAATTTTGTTTTTAGATCATATTTCGCTAGTTAAAAATTTGAAACTTTAAGGGTAAATGCAAAAATAACCCCGGTAATTTGTCTAATTAGTCAAACTCTTATTTATATTATTTTTATTAGCAAAAAACTTCAATATGTTCTTTTTTATTAGAGACAAATCTCATTTGAAAGTCCTTCAGATATCAATAAAGAGGTTTATTGTCAAATTTGTAACTAAACATATATATGGTTATTCTCAATTTTCAAAGTTAGCAGAAATTGTCATTTTTAGGTGAATAAATGTGTTTTTGCATATCTGGTAAGGAAAGAATTATCATTTTTCTTGCAAAACATCTACTCCAGCTTGGAAGGGGTTTTTTTGCTAATAAAAAATAGTACAAGGAGGGGGTCTTGATAATAAAAAGAGCACATGGGTGTTTTGCAAACTAGGCAAAAGATAGGGTGTATACTTGGAGTAAATCCTTTGTGCAATTTTTATAAATTTTCTTATAATTTGAAATATAAAGACTCCCTTGGAGATTATTCAGTTGAGATAAAATCCACTTGTGTCTACTGAAAGTTTTTTAGGAGAGCTTTCTACTTTTAGGTACGGTTCTTTTGAGGAGAGTTTTCTACTTTTGGCTACATGAAATTGGTCCAAAGTTCTTTTGATGAATGCAACAGCTATATATGTTATGCATATCAGAAATTGGATTCTATATTTTATTTAATATATTACAACTATTCTGAATAATTTCCCCAAAAAAAGAAAAGAAAAAAGAAAAGCTATTCTGAGTAATAGAGGTACAAATTTAGTATATATTTAGTTGTGAGTCGTGTCCAGCAAAATTATAAAATCAGCCCCAAAGATTTGAACATTTAGCATTTTTTGTTGGGTTTTTATGGGTATTAACCCAATTAGATTGAGCCCAATTGGAATTAAGCCCATAAAATGATAAATGAATGAAACTTAGAGTAGAAAAATGCATTCATCACACATGGAGGAAATTCAGAAGTTTTTTTGTCATTTATAATGCAAAAAAATGTAGAAGGGCAGGGTCCCTTGGGGGTACCAAGTTTTATGAGGGGAGAAGACATACATGACAATGGTTTCCCACACGCGCCGCCGACCGGCCGGCTCGGGTCGGGCTCGGATTTGGATTTGGATTGGGCCTCAACATAATATTATCTTTTTTGGACAAAATTTAATTAATTTTTTAGCTCACAATTAAAAAGCCCAATTTCTAAATCCATACAAAATTAGATCCGCGTAGCAGATCCGGTTGACCCGAACAAGATCCGCGTAGTTGACCCGCTTCTGAAAAATATCCGCGCGCCTTTTTTTTAATTGTGGCACCGGTACCGGTTGCACCCATTCGTACCAAACCAATGCTACTTGTTTAATCCGAACAGTCATGTCCCTCCAGCAACACCTTTTCTGCTGCTATAAATAGAGGGAGAATTTGGCCAATTCTCTTATCCCGTTTTCTAGCAATCAAAGCAGAATCCTATTATTTCTCTCTTTCTAATTGTTCAAATATTCTATTTGTTAAAGTTCGCCGTGGACTTGTTCTTTGTGCAAAGAAACAAGTATCCGACTGTTGTATCTTGAGAGACTATTGGGACGAACTGTTGCACCTTTGACAACCCATAAATATTGTCTTAAGGACATTGCATTAGCAAGCCTCAGTCAATTTTCGTTTCAGAATTATTTCAGTAAGTGTACTGTTATTAAATTCTGATTTTGTTTGTTCTGCGAGAATAAACTATACTAAGATTTATAATTAGAGTTAATTATAAATAATTATTCTGTTGGAAAAATTTACTATAGTTTTATAATATTTTATACATAATTATTTTTTAAGAATAATTTACTATAGTACTTAAAAATATAAAATATTCTATAATATTTTATATACACATATTGTCTTAAACATTTTTTATCAAAATTTTTATCTTATACTTTATGAAATTATATTTTTGTCCCAATTTTTTAAAATATTTTGCGTTTTCTGCCATGTATTACATCGAATTGCACTTTTGAACTATAGTTTTTAAAATTTATGACATATTTGGTGTTACAGAATCGTCTCACTTTTGTTCTTGGGATCCCACATGATGCAAAGGAACTAAAAGTATAAAATGTTTTCAAAAATAGGGAAAAAAAAAAGGTGTCTCTATAAAATATAAACAAAATTATTGAGAATTCAATCCTTTATAATTTTTCTCACTTTGTCCCTTCACCAATTGCATTTCCCCCTTGTTTGGGAAATCTCTTGTCTAGCTTATCCACTATTTATATGCTACACTATGCATTTTTTTTTTACTTAGATCATATCCCAGTGAATTTAATTCATTTGAGTTGGATGAATGCCACATGAACATCAGATGACAAGAAATTATCTTTTCATGCTCATGAGGCATTCATTCAGTACTCGGATGAATTAAATCCACCGAAATAGGTACTGATTTTTCCTTTTTTAATACATTAATCATCAATCTTTACTTCAGAAATCATTTGAATAATTGTCTAAATAAAAAAAAATTACATATAAATAACCACCACCAAATACTAATATCAAATTAAAAAAAAAAAAAAAAAACATTATTAAGAGTTGAGCACAATATCTCCTATTTTTGGGACCTCAACTTTACTTTATCAGGGATAACCATTAGACTACAATCTAACTGACGCTAGCATGCCCCCTTTGTTGTTAAGAAAAAAGAAAAAGAAATGTTGGTTGTTTTTATCAATCGCATGAATTAAATAATATTATTTTATTGACAAGGGATGAGGTATTGGACCTTCTGAGATTTTGACTTCTCTAACAAAATATACTACATCAGTTGGACCTACTCCATCAATTACATACTCCATCAGTAAAATATGTTAAATTGTTATTATTTAACATATTTAACAAAATATGTTAAATTATTATTTAATTTATTAATATTATTTATAAATCAAATTAGTTATTTAAATAAAATACGTAAAATATTCAAATTGGTCTGCACGTGGTCTTATTCAAGTCAATTTTGAAATTTGGCAACAATGTGGACTAAAATCGTCACTAAATTTGGAGATGTTGGGCTTTTTTGGTAACCTGAAATATTATGGGGTAAAATTATCAATCAACATAAGTAATGGCATCAACTTTGCAATTAGTCTTAACTGCCACGTCATCACTTAACTCCAATTTTTAACGGTTGTACCAAATATGTCACAATTTGTTAAAGCTCTGTACCAAATATGTTGGACCCATAAAGCTCAGTACCAAAAGTGAGAATTGACCTATAACTCTGTACCAAAAATGCAATTCTCTCCATTAAATTATAATAATACTCATATGAAGTACAATTTGATTTTAAACCTTTTTAATTTTGATTTTAAACCTTTTTAATTTGACTAGCGATATTGCCAGAGAAAAATTATGACTTACCTATTTTACCCTTTAAATTAAGTCATGCCAGTCTCCATTGTCGTTTCTCTCATTTTAATTATACTTTCCTTTTTCTCTCTTATTTATTAATCATTAATATACCCATTTTCTCAATCTTCATCCTCTTTCTTCTGCTTGTTCATGTTTGTTCATATCTCAACCTCTCCACGTCTTCTTCTTTTTTGTTCAAATTTGCCATCATCTCTCCACGGGAAGAAGTGTTACAGTTAGTAGCCAAAAATAAATAAATAAAACCCTTGAAAATTATTGAATTGTTGAGAGCTAATAGATTTTTCAAGAAAGAAATTAGATTAACTAGCCCAAGAAAAAATTGAATCTATTAACTAAATTTAATTTTTTAGGTTTTTGAAGTCACCTTATATATTTTATTTTATTTCGTTTGGAGTAAATCTAAATTCCTTCACACTAAATTCAAAATCATTATAATTTCAAATTAACATTTATTTCTGTATCTTTATCTCTTCATCCTTTTTCATGAATCAATTGAAAATCTTAGCTTTGGGTTCTCCATGGTGTAATTTTGACACATCTTTCTGTTAGTTTCATATCACTGAAACAAGAGTAGAGAATAGAAGAAGTATAAATGAAACAGAATTTTTATTGTTTAATTTTCCGGTTAGTTGAGTGAAGGATTGATGTTGGTGGAAGGTTTGAATTGTTGATGTTGTAATGGTTGGTGCCATGGAGGAGACGAAGCAACAACTACTGTTAAAAGGAATTAAGTATATAAACTCATTAATTATTGTACTTATTTAATAAATCTAGGAAATATAATATAGAACATTCATTTTTGTGATAAGGGCATTTTTGACAATATATAATTTTTGCTCTAGTAGCAACAATTGCTGCACTGACAATATCGCTAGCCTTTTAATTTAGACCCTCGTTGTAATTTGCCTAAATTTATTTCATTTGCCAATATTTACGTGACAACCTCTTTATTAAGTCATTATCATTATCTTTCCAATGTAGTTAAGCCCAATCATTTATTTGATTCGGATTGGTGTACGGTCACTTTCACCATATTCTGTCAAAGTCCCCATTGGTTAAACGTGTCCTAGTCCTTTATATCCATTTAGATATGAAAATTAAATAGAGAAAAGTGACCAATAATTTCTGGCCGCATCATGAAAAGTTACTTAATAATTAAATTTAATTGCTTTAATGAGATGTTGTTGAAGATACATTGGGTTTGTCCCAAAATTATTTGGTTTTTGGAAAAAGTAAAACAAATATATTTTCCAATTTTTGAAATAAGTTTATCATTTTTTAATCTCGAGATGTTCTTCGAACCAATCATAGACTTTATTGAGATAGGCGAAAATCCCCATCCCAGAATCGTATATGAGACTTTCATCTCGTACAGCTCAAGCAAAAACATCTAAATAAAAATAGAATAACAGTCAGATATGTAATAGAAAGTTTTAACTTATGAATCTTCGATTCACTCGTCCCTAAATGTACGAACGCAGAAAAAAAATTCGAAAACTATTTTTTGTGGTGATAATACCAAAATATCAAGTTGGCTCAATCTTCTTTATGTTGATCCGTAATCCTCCCCACAAGAACTACCACCCTTCATACACATCTTACACCTATAATATAACTCTTAAAAAAAAAAAAAAAAAAACCTACACATATTTTATTCAAACAAACAACATTATGTAAATCGAGATTATTTCACATACCTCTATTACTCTCCCAAACTACTCTTTAAGACACCAAATTAACATATAGGCGCATTGTCTTTATGGAAGTCACATGGAGGTATAAGTGGCGATTTAATAGGTTGTTGTTTTTAATAATGAATTAATGATGGTGGTTCAGGTAATAAGAATAGATGAGGAGTAGTAATATCAATACCAGGACTTAAAATAAAGTAAAAGGAAATATAAGTCGTGGGATCTACCCCAACCACTTATTCATGTAGTTTTGGGGGCGACCTTTGATTAGTTTTCTTTTTAATTAAGTTTTTATAAATTTCAAATTTATAGTTTGATGACTTATAAAATTTGGTTTGATTGAGATAAGTTAAAAGTGATGTATAAAAATATTTATACCACAAATTAGTCTTTAATGTGGGCATTGCCGACGATATTCAAATAAGGCATCGCATTTGATATTTTAACTACATGTGATAGAATTTAGGATCCACTTATATACTTCTTAATCCTAGGAATATTTTCCCGTAATTCGTTGGTGTTCAAGTCAAGTGGATGAATCACTTCTCTACATTGATTACTTTTATAGGCTAGGCTAGGCTAGGCTAGGTAGTAAGAAATTTCGACTACTCTTAATTATAACTTTATTGAATTAGATGACACTCAACAAAATACAAATATATATTGAGCCACAGTTATATATGGTAGAATTTCTCTACTATTTTATTATTATTATTATTATTTAAAAAAAATCAATATTTCTTAATTTTTTTGTGCTGACTAAAATACACCTATGTAATTTTAAAAAGCAAAAGAAATTAGGTATATTTAAATTAGGAGACATTAGAAGTTATAAGACTTAACATAATACAATTTTAACTAAAATGTTTTAATATGCATAATAAACTTAAAAAGTAAAATTAGATTGTGACGCATAATAAGTTCAAAGACTTAACATAATACAATTTTAATTATAATTAAAAATTGAAACTATTAAACAAGATGTTAGTTGTATATATAATTGACCAAGGCCACGTCACGTGGCAAGATCCTAACAATGGCACATGAGATGTACACAATTTGCCATCAAATTTGAGGTCATATTGTGTGTATTTGGATTTTGAATTCACTTTATTAAATATTTAAACTTATATATTGTCGTAAAATTGGAAAATAGAAATCTAATTGTGTTTGTAGTTTACATAAAAATATTAAGCTTTATAGTTTTAGGGAAGGTCTGAAATGAATTATATAGAAAATAAATATGTGTATAATACTTTATAGTTATAATAATAATTCTATTTATATAAGTTACTGATAGATCAATTTTTTCTTTAATTGTTCATTAATTTATTGAACACGCGCAACGCATATCCATCTTTCTTCTTAGTTTCCCCATTAAAAAAACGTATCAAGAAAACTATATAGAATTTTCGCTAAAATCACGTATAAAAAAACTGAGTTGTCAGTAGTGGTGCCCAAAGTTAGTCGGCAAAAGGACAATTCCTATTAAATACTAAAAGAGACAAAGAATTCTGAGGATGAACATTGAAAGAAAAATGATTGGAGAGGACATTTAATCTAATCTAACCCCTCATCTTCATTATTAATGTGGTTGAGAAGCCCCAAATTCTTCATACATGATACATCAACACCGCTAGCATGCATTTAAGTGTTTCCGCAATGGTAAAATATCGGCAAAATTGCAAAAATCGTCCCAAACTAATCACTGATTTTGGATTTTCGTCCCAAACTATTTAATTAGGCGAATTTCGTCCCGTAATTTAATATTTTTTTGAAATATCGTCCCAACATAATTATAAGACGGAATTGCGCATTTGCCGATGAATTATCACGTGGCTGCTTAAGGGTCTTGACATGGTAAATTTTAACATGAATAATTATATAATATTGCAGAGTTCGTCCCAAATTAATTACAAAATTGAACGTCATTTTCATTAACTTAGAAATTTAATATTGGGACTAAATTTATACAAAATGGTAAATTATGGGACGAAATTTGGCGAGTTGATATAGTTTGGGACGAAAAATCAAAATTAGTAATTAGTTTGGGACGATATTCCAAAAACAATATTAAATTACGGGACGAAATTCGCAAAGTTAAATAGTTCGGGACGAAAATCCAAAATCAGTAATTAGTTTGGGATGTTTTCTGCAATTTTACCTAAAATATATTCAAAATGATTGTAAAATAACAATTATGAAATTAATCTATAAAAAATATAAAGTACAAATTAAGTTAAATGATTAAATAAAAGCTAACAATAAGAAAATAATTTAAAATATATTATAAGAATCATGTTTTCCTTTTTGTTCTCTGAAAATTAGTGTATAACGGGCTTGATCGGCTCAATTCGATTATAATCGTTGAAATTAATAAGAAAAGGTTAATAAAAAGGGTGAAGAAAAAGGGTTAAATCAATGTAATTAGTGAAAAACAGACAAAAATAGATGAAATCGGCTAAAACGATTAAGATCGATAAAATTATAAAATAAAATAAAAAGAGTTAAATCGATCAATAACAATGAAATTAGTGAAAAAACGATAAAAAAATGAATTTATCAGTAAAAAATAATGAAAATGGATATGATTGAGGTAGAAAAAGGAGAGAGGGGTCCTTAATGGATTCATGGTGAATTCATTGTAGATGTGGAAATTCTTCAATCTGATTGAATCAAAATCGGATCCATATCAAATGTTGATTCATTTAGGATTCGATCTATTTGAGATCCTGATTCGAATTTGATTTGACTGTTCCATTTGCCACCCATAATGTCTCGCGTCCATGATGACCCATGGATGGTTGTAGCAAAATCTTAGGATCCCAATCAGAGGCATTGCACAAACGTATCCCAAAGACCGCAACTTAATAGAACCAAACCCATTTACATACAAGGCAATTTATTAGACCAAAATGGGATGAAATAATTCTCTACTCCCAAATCAATAATGATCTTATCTAAAAGAAGGACCACATTTAATTAATTATTTCCTGGCGGAGTTCATTATACTTAACATACGAGTTGGGTTTTCATATTGATGTGAGAGAAGGATGGAATATGACAAGTAACAGTGAAATAGAATAAATAAAAAATGATTCTATAATTTCATTTTTAACTTAGTATTTATTAAAATATATTAACAAAGAAAAGTCTCCATCGGTTCCTGTCGTTTATTCTTCCAGTGTATATATAAATATGGGTTTAATCCCACTTTACACCTTAAAAATATATCAGTTTGATACTTTGCACCTTAAAAAAAAATTAGTCCAAAAAGAAACATTCAATTTCCCATCCTCCAATTTCTTTTATATACTCCAACAGAGTCAAAGATATCAAAAGGACAAAATTGTAAACAGAACTAGAATACTGAAAGTTACAAATATTTAAGAAAGAAAGAATTCCATCTTTTTGGAAATAGACACAAGAAGAAAACCACAAATATCTCAAGTAATATTAAATTTAGGGTTAGTGGCAATTTATTACACGTGATATTCATAATGTTCAATTTACCTCATTATGATTAGAAAACGAGTAATTCACCCCCTTATAAAATTTTAAAGAAGTAATTTACCCCATTGAGATGGAGAGTGTAATCCACTTTTCGAAATTGATAGCGTGCATGAAAAGTATTTTGTAATATAGGGGGTACATTGCCACATTTATCATAAAAAATGATGTACGCAAATTGTCACATTTATCATAACATATGGGGATAAATTGCCACATTATCATAACACATGGAGGTAGTGCCACACATAAAAATGTCAGAGAGACAGTGTGAAACTTTTATAAAATTATAGGGGGTAAAGTGTTTTTTTTTTAAATCACATGAAAGCAAATTGAACATTAAGAATATAACAAGGAATAAATTGTCATTAACTCATATTTAATGTCACAAACAAATTCAACTCAATAACTATAAAAAATTACGACAAAAGGACGAAACTGCCATGAGGTGCCGGGAGCCCTGCAATTCCTTAAATAAGAGTTCAACTAAAGAAATAAATGTATCATCCCAAAAATTATATAAATGATTATGCCAATTGCCCTAACGGTACTCTTGACCTCTGCGGGACTTACAGGCAATATCAGATATATAATTTAAGTAAACAAAACATTTAATCTCTAAATTGATCAAAGATTCAAGGAATACAAGGACCGTAGCTTATCTCATGAAACATTCCATAGTCTTAACTGATGTACAAGATCCTCTTAAGAGGCAAGTACAAAGCATACTTATTGAAAATGTTAGAGCATATTAACCGAGAACCTTAGAGAGGTTTCAGAAGAACTAGAAGAAGAGAGCTTTAGCTAGACATATTAATTGAACAAAAAGGATAATTTTATTTTCAATCCTGAATGGTTACAACTGAGACAAGAGCCTCTATTAATAGGGGGCGGACTCCAAAGAAAATAAATTACAACATAATCTTACATACATCCATACCACAAGAAAGAAATCTACTTTTGACACACACAAGGCCCCTAAAAGCAAATATTATGCTTTATTTAATAATACAAGGCACCTAAAAGCAAATCCTTGGGACCACAAATTTAATAAAGATAACTTTAGCTGCATCACGGGCTATTTTCTGGAGAATCTTGACGAATATCTCCCTCAGTTGTATGCATAACCATTGGATGAAATGCATCAATTACTAATTCCATATTTAGAGATCCAAAATCCCATGGGTCTTGAGCATCTTGAAACATTTCCTGATTGTCTCTCATAAGGGTGTCTCCTTGAGGATCTTGTGAAACTAGAACTTCCAAGTCATTGAGAGTGTAACAAGGTCCTGTAATAGGGAATGGTGGTAACATCAGAGTTGATATACAATCCACATCTTCAGTAAGATTGGCAGGAACTTTATTGACTCGGCAAAGATGCCTAAATAACCGGTTTAGTTCTTCTGGTTTATCTCCCATACCACCATCAGTAGTGGTAAAAACGTATCCATAAGAATGGGGAATCAATTGTCTTCCTATTCCAGAGAAATAGGGCCTTTTCAACATAATAATTGTATAAGGATTCGCCATGTGAGAGACTTCCTTTATGATATCCTTTAAAACTTTAATCCAATCTTTTCTGGTCCAATAACCATATAGGAATTTGGTAATTCTTGGATCGACAGTTCTTTTGCGAATGGCTTTTAAGGAAAAATGGGCTTAACTTCAATAGCAAAATAACTAATCATCCCAAAACACCAAAAGTACCAATAACCTTCACTTGGAAGAGTAATTTCCTCATGGAATGTAAAGATAGGGAGAAAATGATGATCTGGGTAAAACTTTCCTTGTTCGAGAGGAATATTCATCAGTAACATAAATTTTGCCTTATAATAGAAAAGATTATTCTTGGCAAAACTTTTGAGTCGGCCTGGACTATCCAAAGGGTGAGTAGTTTCTGGGAATTATGGTAAATCAGAGTGTCTGTTCTGAGATGATGATGACATAAAAATCAATGGGACAAATTTTGTGAAAGATATGAGATGGATTTGTTTTGGCCTTGATAATAAATCTGGGATAAGATTTCGATCCCCTTTTATATGCTGAACTTCAAACTGGTATTTGGAAAACCAATCATTTAGCCTCAATAATTGGGGTTCCGAAATTCCTTTATTTTTGAATTCAAATATTTTTGGAAAAGATGAGTTGTCCATTTGAGCAGTAAAGTGATGTCCAATCAGATGGAACTCAAATTTTTTAATCCCATATTTCACGGACAAAATCTCTTTGTAAACAGTATGATAAAGATTTTCAGCATCTTTAAACTGTCCACAAGCATGTCCACAAAAATATTTTTTTTCAATCAATCTCTTCTATGAGAATAGCTCCTCAGAACTCATCACTTGCATCTGTCTGCAGAATGCGTTTACCTTTGTCAGGAATCTTTAAAGGATGAGGCTTTTGGCAAAACTGCTTTAACTGCTTTACAGCCGTAGTTTGGCTGTTTCCTCAAGGAGGGGCTCCTTTCCTGAGCATCTTAGAAATCTGACTCGTGTATTTTGAACTGTGCGGAATAAAATCTTTCAGATAATTAACTATACCAAGGAACTGTTGAATTTCCTTAGTGAAACAGATAATTAACCCTACATGATGTTTCAAAATTATGAAACAGAGTTTCCTCCTATGGAAAGAAACACAACTGAATCAGTAACTACAAGGCCTTATATTGTAACCACTACTGTTGATTCAGATGGCAGAAGAAATAGGCCTTGATTTGATCAGAAAGAAGCAGAAATCATGAAGCTTAAGAAAGATCTCCATCTTATGGAAGAAGACAGAAAAATGAGATTTATTCCTAGTCTCCCTTCCTTCAGACTCCTCCGTCCTCCTCCTTGTTTGATATTCCAAAC
This sequence comes from Penstemon barbatus, assembly GCA_003313485.2. Classification (NCBI taxonomy): domain Eukaryota; kingdom Viridiplantae; phylum Streptophyta; class Magnoliopsida; order Lamiales; family Plantaginaceae; genus Penstemon; species Penstemon barbatus. The sequence goes on from CM064880.1 coordinate 65,739,875, forward strand.
TCTTCACCTGATGATTCAAAACGATTCTACATGGCTTCAGATATACCATTTGAGCAACCACCTCCTAAACAGAAGAAAAAACCCTTTACACCCAAAGGAGAAAAAATGAAAGCCAAAGTAGATGATCCTCCTAAGGCTCTTATTATTCGAGAATTTCCTGATATGCAAATAAATGGTAATCAATCTTCTGAAGACTCTTCGAGTTCCTTAGAATCTTCCAGCCAATATTCTGAAATGGATCAAGAGATGGCAGATATCTCTCAGATTCTTATGGCTGATCCATCCACATCGCAACAGGAAAATCAATCCTATGAATCAGAAGAAGAAACCATGATGGAAGATCCTCGTCCAGTCCAGAATGTAGAATCTTCATCATCAAAACCAGCGAATGGATCATGGTTCACTTTTGACGATATACCTGTTAAGAAGAGAAGAGAAATGTTGCAATCCTTCGCTGCATGGATCGACCTACAAAAAACTAAGGAACAGAACCTTCCTATCATCCTTAAAGAATTTCTCTCTAGGTTCACTGGAACCTTGAGAGAATGGTTCTTAGCACTTGGAGAATACAGACATATACAATTCTTCCAAGCCACTGCAGCTCAAGCACTTGGTGCTATCCATTAAGAATTTCTGGATGATAGTTCTATTTATGATAAATTGGCTCAACAGAGCTACTTTGCAATGAAATGTTGCTCATTGCAAAAGAAAGATTTGGATCTCCATTTCAAGAGAATGTCTGAACTCTACTACACATTGAATGGGAGTAATGACCCCAATTGCAAGCATGTATACGTGGCATCTCTTCCAAAAGAAATCCATTCGGAGCTCAATCGTTTTATAAATGCTGCCAGAAAAGATATAAATAATCTCACCCTTGGAGAAATTCACCAGATAGCCATAGCAACAGTCGAAAAACTCTGTGAACAACAAACTATGTTCAAATCATTGATCCAGAACAAATCTGCTTTGAAGCAAGCTTGCAAGAAATCACACTTGGAGATAAAATGTAATTCCAAGGAGGGTTGTACGTGTCACATCAAGAAGAAGAAATCCAAAGGAGATAAGGAGAAGCCTAAGAAAAAGGGAGGCCTCAGATTCTTTAAGAGGAAATCATTCAGAAATAAGAGAACGGATAAGTGTTATATCTGTAAGAAAAAAGGACATTTTGCAAAAAATTGTCCTCAAAACAGAGATGAATCAGCTAGAATGATAACACATATCCAGCAGTACACTGATGCTACTCTTGATGATACTGATGTTGAATCTCTCTTCTCTGAACAAGATGAACAAACATAAGAAAGTATTTTTGCTCTTGAAGATCCAGAAGAATCCAGTCTGTCTGAAGAATCAGAGTAGGAAGATGATTATCTCCCTATACTCCAATCTGTGACAATCAGCCAAGAGGTTATTCCATCCCCCCGTATCCAAATCCATGTTCTTCCTTCAAAATATGAAAGACCGGTCAAGGTAATTGGATTCATGGATACTAGAGCTGACAAATCAATGATGAATCAAGATATTCTTCCCAAAGAAGCATGGACTACTCATTACGAATACTTCCAGGCAGCTGATGGACAAAGGATCAAAACCTCTCTTATTACTAAGCATTTAATTGGGATTCAATTCTTTCCAGATTGCATTGTGTGGATGAAAGTAATTGGAAGTAAGTTACATGGGAAAGATCTTCTCATAGGATTTGATCTTTATCATAACGCTCAAAAACTTATGGTACTTCCTAATGGAATAAAGTTTAAGAAGCAATTCCAACCTTATACCACTATCCAGAAGATCTATGTTCTCTTTAATTCTCCAAAAGAATTATACAACATAGCTGCAAAACTACAAAATTGTTGTGCTGAGTCACATGCAGAATTCAACTATCCTCATCCACTATGGAAGAACTCAGAATTCTTCATCCAACTGTCATTCAAGATGAACGAAGATGTGAATCCCACTAAAGCTACTCATCCAGGGATGACACCTGATGATTTGGCCTTAGCAAAGAAAGAATGCGTTGTGCTACAAGAACTTGGGCTTATTGAGCCAACAAAATCCAATTGGGCTTGTCAGGCCTTCTATGTTAACAAAAGAGCTGAACAAGTGAGAGGGAAAAAAAGGCTTGTCATCGATTACAAACCATTAAATCATTTTCTTGCAGATGACAAATTTCATTTGCCTAGAACTCAAATGCTATTCTCTCATTTAACCCAAGCCAACATATTCTCAAAGTTTGATCTAAAAGCTGGATTTTGGCAACTGGGTATTGATCCAAAAGATAGGTACAAAACAACATTTTGTATACCTACAGCGCAATTTCAATGGACTGTCATGCCCTTTGGGCTCAAAGTTGCTCCGTCACTATTCCAAAAAGCCATGACTCGTATATTTGAGCTCATATTACACAGTGCCCAAGTCTACATTGATGATATTCTTTTATTTTCAAAAGATAGACATGCCCATGAAGATTTGCTACAACAGTTTTTCGAAATAGTGCAACAATATGGTATCATGTTCTCTGAAAAGAAAGGAGTCCTTGGACAAAAAGTTATTGAATTTCTTGGAATTAATTTTTCTGAAGGACAGTACCATCTAGGCCCACATATTGCTCAAGAACTGCTCAAATTTCCTAATGAGAACTTAACCACTAAGGAAATTCAACAGTTCCTTTGTATAGTTAATTATCTGAAAGATTTTATTCCGCACAGTTCAAAATACACGAGTCAGATTTCTAAGATGCTCAGGAAAGGAGCCCTCCTTGGGGAAACAGCCAAACTACGGCTGTAAAGCAGTTAAATCAGCTTTGCCAAAAGCCTCCTCCTTTAAAGATTCTTGACAAAGGTAAACGCATTCTGCAGACAGATGCAAGTGATGAGTTCTGGGGAGCTATTCTCATAGAAGAGATTGATGGAAAAAAATATTTTTGTGGACATGCTAGTGGACAGTTTAAAGATGCTGAAAAACATTATCATACTGTTTACAAAGAGATTTTGGCCGTGAAATATTGGATTAAAAAATTTGAGCTCCATCTGATTAGATATCACATCACTGTTCACATGGACAACTCATCTTTTCCAAAGATATTTGAATTCAAAAATAAAGGAATTCCGGAACCCCAATTATTGAGGCTAAATGATTGGTTTTCCAAGTACCAGTTTGAAGTTCAGCATATAAAAGGGGATCGAAATCTTATCCCAGATTTATTATCATGGCCAAAACAAATCCATCTCATATCTTTCACAAAATATATCCCATTGATTCTTCTGGGATCATCATCTCAGAACAGACACTCTGATTTACCAGAATTCCCAGAAACTACTCACCATTTGGATAGTCCAGGCCGACTCAAAAGTTTTGCCAAGAATAATATTTTCTATTATCAGGCAAAATTTCTGTTACTAATGAATATTCCTCTCGAGCAAGGAAAGTTTTACCCAGATCATCATTTTCTCCCTATCTTTACATTCCATGATGAAATTACTCTTCCAAGTGAAGGTTACTGGTACTTTTGGTGTCTTGGGATGATTAGCTATTTTGCTATTTAAGTTAAGCCCATTTTTCTCTTAAAAGCCATTCGTAAAAGAACTCTCGATCCAAGAATTACCAAATTCCTATATGGTTATTGGACCAGAAAAGATTGAATTAAATTTTTAAAGGATACCATAAAGGAAGTCTCTCACATGGCGAATTCTTACACAGTTATTATGTTGAAAAGGCCCTATTTCTCTGGAATAGGAAGACAATTGATTCCCCATTCTTATGGATACGTTTTTACCACTACTGATGGTGGTATGGGAGATAAACCAGAAGAACTAAACCGGTTATTTAGGCATCTTTGCCGAGTCAATAAAGTTACTGCCAATCTTATTGAAGACGTGGATTGTACATCAACTCTGTTGTTACCACCATTCCCTATTACAGGACCTTGTTACACTCTCAATGACTTGGAAGTTCTAGTTTCACAAGATCCTCAAGGAGCCCGTGGGATTTTGGATCTCTAAATATGGAATTAGTAATTGATGCATTTGATCCAATGGTTATGCATACAACTGAGGGAGATATTCGTCAAGATTCTCCAGACAATAGCCCGTGATGCAGGTAAAGTTATCTTTATTAGAGTTGTGGTCCCTGCAATTCCCTAAAGATTGAACAAAATCAATGAAATAGATGTATTATCTCACATATTATATATATGATATGCCAATTGCCCTAACGGTACTCCTGACCTCAGCGGGACTTACAGGCAATTTCAGATATATAATCTATGTAAATAAAACATCCATTCTTTAACTTGTTAAAAATTCAAGGAATACAGGGACCGTAGCTTAATTCATGGACCATTCCATTGTCTTAAGAATTTTCTGATGTACAGGATCCTCATCAGAGGCAAGTACAGAGCATACTTATTGATAAGGTTAGAGCATATTAATCAAGAACCTTTGAGAGGTTTCAGAAGAACTAGATAGAGAAAGTTTAGCTAGACATAATGTTTAAACACAAAGGATAAATTTTATTGAACCCTGAATATCTTACAATGATACAAGAGACCTCTATATATAGTGGACGGACTCCAAATAAAATACAATACAACATAATCTTACAACACATCCAGACCACTAGAAAGGAATCTGCTTTATTTAACAGACACGACATAAACAAGGACCACCACCTTTATTTCTTCACAACTTTTAATAAAGTTGTCTGGGACCATTACTTTAATTCATCACGGACTGTTGTCAGGAGAATCTTGGACAATGTCTCCTTTAGATGTATGCATGACCATTGGATCAAATGTATCTGCCATTATCGTTGGATCAAAGTCTTGCATGTTCAGTGGTCCATAATCCCATGGATCTTGAGCATCTTGAAAAGTGTCTGGATTTTCTTCCATAGGGACATCAATTATTTTATCCTGCATAGCAGCTGTCATGGCAGAACTAGGACCTGAAATATGGTAGAGTGGCACAACCATGGATGATGTACACTCTATCTCTTCAATGTTACTGATAGGGACTCCATTCATCTTACAAAGATGTTTGTGTAATCCTTTAAGTTCCTAAGGTCGATTTCTCATACCACCATCAGTAGAAGTGAAATCATATCCATAAGCTTGAGAAATCACTTTATCTTCGTATTCTGCTGAATAATAAGGTCTTTTTAATATAATAACAGTATAAGGATTGTTCATATTAGAGATCTCCTTAATAGTATCTTTTAAGACCTTAATCCAATCTTTTCGGGTACAATATCCAAATAGGAATTTGGTGATTATTGGTTCAAGACTCCTTTTCCGAATGGCTTTAAGGAGAAAGCTTGGCTTGACTTCAATTGCAAAATAACCGATTATCCCAAGGCACCAAAAATACCAATATCCTTCACTTGGTAAATCAATGTCAGTGTGAAATGTAAAGATTGGGAGGAAAGGATGATCTGGATAAAATCTTCCTTATTCAAGAGGAATATTCATCAATAACAGAAATTTAGCAAGATAATAAAAAAGATGGTTCCTTGCATAACTTTTAAGACGTCCTGGACTGTCAAGAGGGAAATTGGTTTCTGGGAATTCTGGTAAGTTTGTAGATTGTGGACAAGAGGATGAAGCCATTAGGATCAAAGGGATAGTTCTTATGAGAGAGATCAAATGGATTTTCTTTGGCCTTGACAGTAAATCTGGAATGAGATTTCGATCCCCTTTTATATGATGAACTTCAAACTGGTATTTAGAAAACCAATCCTTTAGCCTCAATAATTGTGGCTCTGGAATTCCTTTATTTTTAAATTCAAATATCTTTGGAAAGGATGAGTTGTCCATCTGTACAGTGAAATGATGTCCAATCAAATGGAATTCAAATATCTTGATTCCATATTTCACGGCCAATATTTCTTTATAAACAGTGTGATAATGCTTTTCAGCTTCTTTGAATTGTCCACTGGCATGTCCACAGAAATATTTTTTCCCATCAGTCTCTTCAATTAGAATAGCTCCCCATAATTCGTCACTAGCATCTGTCTGCAGAATGCGTTTTCCTTTGTCGGGAATCTTTAAAGGAGGAGGGTTCTGGCAAAACTGTTTCAAATTCTTTACAGCTGTAGTTTGGCTGTTTCCCCATGGAGGGGCTCCTTTTCTGAGCATCTTGGAAATTTGACTCGTGTACTTTGAACTGTGTGGAATAAAATCCTTCAGATAGTTAACTATTCCAAGGAATTGTTGAATTTCCTTAGTAGTTAAGTTTTCATCTGGAAATTTGAGCAGTTCTTGAGCAATCTGTGGGCCTGGATGGTATTGTCCTTCTGAAAAATTCATTCCAAGAAATTCAATTTCTTTTTGACCAATAAACCCTTTCTTTTCGGACAACATGATACCATATTGTTGAACAATATCGAAAAACTGTTGTAGTAACTCTTCATGGGCCTGTCTATCTTTTGAGAATAATAAGATGTCATCAATATAGACCAGGGCACTGTGTAATATGGGCTCAAAGATACGAGTCATAGCTTTTTGAAATAGTGATGGTGCGACTTTAAGCCCAAAAGGCATAACCGTCCATTGGAACTGGGCCGTAGGTATGCAGAATGCTGTTTTGTACCTATCTTTTGGATCAATACCCAACTGCCAAAATCCAGCCTTCAGATCGAACTTTGAGAATATATGGGCTTGGGTTAACTGAGAAAACAACATTTGGGTTCTTGGTAAAGGGAATTTGTCATCTGTGAGGAAATGATTTAATGGTTTATAATCGATGACGAGCCTCTTTTTCCCTCTTACTTGTTCAGCCTTTTTGTTGACATAGAAGGCTTGGCAAGCCCAATTGGACTTTGTTGGTTCGATAAGCCCAAGTTCTTGTAACTGTTGACATTCCCTTTTTGCTAATGCTAAATCATCTGGTGTCATACCTGGATGAGTAGCCTTAGTAGGATTGAAGTCTCAGGTTCTTCAAAAGAAGGTCTTATAGAAATAAGAGAACAGATAGGTGTTACATCTGCAAAAAGAAAGGACATTTTGCAAAAAATTGTCCTCAAAACAGAGAAAAATCTGCACGAATGATAACACACATCCAGCAGTATATTGACTCAACTCTTGATGATACGGATGTTGAATCACTATTTTCCGAGCAAGATGAACAAACCGAAGAGAGTATCTTTGCTCTTGAAGACCTTGAAGATTCAGAAGAACCTGAACTAGAAGATGAGTACCTTCCTATCCTCCAGACAGTAAAAATCAGTCAAGAAGCTGTTCCATCCCCACATATCCAAGTCCATATTCTTCCTTCAAAATATGAAAGGCCAATCAAAGTCATTGGATTTATGGATACTGGATCTGCTAAGTCCATGATGAATCAGGATATTCTTCCCAAAGAAGCATGGACCACTCATTATAAATTTTTTCAAGCAGCAGATGGACAAAAGTTTAAAACTTCTCTTATTACCAAACATCCAATTGGGATTCAATTCTTCCCAGATTGCATTGTATGGATGAAAGTAATTGGAAGCAAGTTACATGGAAAATATCTTATCATAGGTTTTGATCTTTATCATAAAGCTCAAAAACTTATGGTTCTCCCAAATGGAATAAAGTATAAGAGACAGTTCCAGCCATATACTACTATCCAGAAGATCTATGCTCTATCAAATGCTCCAAAAGAATTCCATGATATAGCAAGAAAGCTTCAAGATTGTTGTGCTGAATCTCATGCTGAATTCAATCATCCTAGTCCATTATGGAAGAATTCCAAATTCTTCATCCAGCTTCCATTCAAGATGAATGAGGATGTCAATCCTACTAAGGCTACTCATCCAGGTATGACACCAGATGATTTAGCATTAGCAAAAAGGGAATGTCAACAGTTACAAGAACTTGGGCTTATCGAACCAACAAAGTTCAATTGGGCTTGCCAAGCCTTCTATGTCAACAAAAGGGCTGAACAAGTAAGAGGGAAAAAGAGGCTCGTCATCGATTATAAACCATTAAATCATTTCCTCACAGATGACAAATTCCCTTTACCAAGAACCCAAATGTTGTTTTCTCAGTTAACCCAAGCCCATATATTCTCAAAGTTCGATCTGAAGGCTGGATTTTGGCAGTTGGGTATTGATCCAAAAGATAGGTACAAAACAGCATTCTGCATACCTACGGCCCAGTTCCAATGGACGGTTATGCCTTTTGGGCTTAAAGTCGCCCCATCACTATTTCAAAAAGCTATGACTCGTATCTTTGAGCCCATATTACACAGTGCCCTGGTCTATATTGATGACATCTTATTATTCTCAAAAGATAGACAGGCCCATGAAGAGTTACTACAACAGTTTTTCGATATTGTTCAACAATATGGTATCATGTTGTCCGAAAAGAAAGGGTTTATTGGTCAAAAAGAAATTGAATTTCTTGGAATGAATTTTTCAGAAGGACAATACCATCCAGGCCCACAGATTGCTCAAGAACTGCTCAAATTTCCAGATGAAAACTTAACTACTAAGGAAATTCAACAATTCCTTGGAATAGTTAACTATCTGAAGGATTTTATTCCACACAGTTCAAAGTACACGAGTCAAATTTCCAAGATGCTCAGAAAAGGAGCCCCTCCATGGGGAAACAGCCAAACTACAGCTGTAAAGAATTTGAAACAGTTTTGCCAGAACCCTCCTCCTTTAAAGATTCCCGACAAAGGAAAACGCATTCTGCAGACAGATGCTAGTGACGAATTATGGGGAGCTATTCTAATTGAAGAGACTGATGGGAAAAAATATTTCTGTGGACATGCCAGTGGACAATTCAAAGAAGCTGAAAAGCATTATCACACTGTTTATAAAGAAATATTGGCCGTGAAATATGGAATCAAGATATTTGAATTCCATTTGATTGGACATCATTTCACTGTACAGATGGACAACTCATCCTTTCCAAAGATATTTGAATTTAAAAATAAAGGAATTCCAGAGCCAAAATTATTGAGGCTAAAGGATTGGTTTTCTAAGTACCAGTTTGAATATCAGCATATAAAAGGGGATCGAAATCTCATTCCAGATTTACTGTCAAGGCCAAAGCAAATCCATTTGATCTCTCTTAGAAGAACTATCCCTTTGATCCTAATGGCTTCATCCTCTTGTCCACAATCTACAAACTTACCAGAATTCTCAGAAACCAATTTCCCTCTTGACAGTCCAGGACGTCTTAAAAGTTATGCAAGGAACCATCTTTTTTATTATCTTGCTAAATTCCTGTTATTGATGAATATTCCTCTTGAACAAGGAAGATTTTATCCAGATCATCCTTTCCTCCCAATCTTTACATTTCACACTGACATTGATTTTCCAAGTGAAGGATATTGGTATTTTTGGTGCCTTGGGATAATCGGTTATTTTGCAATTGAAGTCAAGCCAAGCTTTCTCCTTAAAGCCATTCGGAAAAGGAGTCTTGAACCAAGAATCACCAAATTCCTATTTGGATATTGGACCCGAAAAGATTGGATTAAGGTCTTAAAAGATACTATTAAGGAGGTCTCTAATATGAACAATCCTTATACTGTTATTATATTAAAAATACCTTATTATTCAGCAGGATACGAAGATAAAGTGATTTCTCAAGCTTATGGATATGTTTTCACTTCTACTGGTGGTGGTATGGGAAATCGACCTGAGGAACTTAAAGGATTACACAAACATCTTTGTAAGATGAATGGAGTCCCTATCAGTAACATTGAAGAGATAGAGTGTACATCATCCATGGTTGTGCCACTCTACCATATTTCAGGTCCTAGTTCTGCCATGACAGCTGCTATGCAGGATAAAATAATAGATGTCCCTATGGAAGAAAATCCAGACACTTTTCAAGATGCTCAAGATCCATGGGATTATGGACCACTGAACATGCAAGACTTTGATCCAACGATAATGGCAGATACATTTGATTCAATGGTCATGCATACATCTAAAGGAGACATTGTCCAAGATTCTCCTGACAACAGTCCGTGATGAAGTAAAGTAAAGGTCCCAGACAACTTTATTAAAAGTTGTGAAGAAATAAAGGTGGTGGTCCTTGTTTATGTCGTGTCTGTTAAATAAAGCAGATTCCTTTCTGGTGGTCTGGATGTTTTGTAAGATTATGTTGTATTGTATTTTATTTGGAGTCCGTCCTCTATATATAGAGGTCTATTGTATCATTGTAAGATATTCAGGGTTCAATAAAATTTATCCTTTGTGTTTAAACATTATGTCTAGCTAAACTTTCTCTATCTAGTTCTTCTGAAACCTCTCAAAGGTTCTTGATTAATATGCTCTAACATTATCAATAAGTATGCTCTGTACTTGCCTCTGATGAGGATCCTGTACATCAGAAAACTGTTAAGACAATGGAATTGTCCATGAATTAAACTACGGTCCCTGTATTCCTTGAATTTTGAACAAGTTAAAGAATGGATGTTTTATTTACATAGATTATATATCTGAAATTGCCTGTAAGTCCCGCTGAGGTCAGGAATACATCTATTTCATTGATTTTGTTCAATCTTTACGGAATTGCAGGGCTCCCGGCTCCTCATGGTATTATTAAATAAAGCATAGTATTTGCTTTTAGGGGCCTTGTGTGTGTCAAAAGTAGATTCCTTTCTTGTGGTATGGATGTATGTAAGATTATGTTGTAATTTATTTTGTTTGGAGTCCACCCTCTATTAATAGAGGCTCTTGTCTCAGTTGTAACCATTCAGGATTGAAAATAAAATTATCTTTTATGTTCAATTAATATGTCTAGCTAAAGCTCTCTTCTTCTAGTTCTTCTGAAACCTCTCTAAGGTTCTCGGTTAATATGCTCTAACAATTTCAATAAGTATGTTCTGTACTTGCCTCTTAAGAGGATCATGTACATCAGAAAATTGTTAAGACTATGGAATGTTTCATGAGATAAGCTACGGTCCCTGTATTCCTTGAATCTTTGATCAATTTAGAGATTAAATGTTTTGTTTACTTAAATTATATATTTGATATCGCCTGTAAGTCCCGCTGAGGTCAAGAGTACCGTTAGGGCAATTGGCATAATCATTTATATAATTTTTGGGATGATACATTTATTTATTTATTTGAACTCTTATTTAAGGAATTGTAGGGCTCTCAGCACCTTATGAAACGGAAAATTTAAATAGATATGGAAACTATATATTTTGGACGAGCAGGGTTTAGGGAGTTTTGAGAGAATCTGATATTTAGTGTAATTATATAAATTATTTTTTATATTTATGAAATTACACAAATTAACTAGACGTTTTTCCAAAAATACTAACGAAACTGCTGAAAGTATCAATGTGCTCGTTTTCTATTATAGTGAATTATCTGTAAGAAATCTTAATTAGGATGATCGGTATAATTAAAAACTTATTAGATAGTTTTTATTAATATTTTTATTTTAGTTGATAAAAAATTGGGAATATAACATTTGCTCCGCAAATGTAATTGTCAGGCCCAAATACAGACATCCAGGTCACTCAATTTGGGCCCTCTGTAAAGGGTTTGGGCTTAGTTATGTGCTCCAGAGAACATGTGATGATAATAAAAATTAGTAAGTTTTTAATGGATTTTATAATTCCTAGTCAAGTTTTTCTTTTTTTTGTTTGGTGAATTGGTTCAGAAGTTTAGATGTAATAAATTATCGTTACGTATACAAAAAAAAAATTATTTCATAGTTAACTTAATTAATTTAATGTGAATTAGGCCAATTAAATTTCCATTGTAAAACAAGTCGTTATTAGACTAAAGAATTTGTTAAAACAACAATTAGGAAATGTTTTTTTTTTTTTGATGGAACAATTAGGAAATGTTTGGTAGATTATATTATTTTGGTAATGTTCACATAATATATCTGGGCCCGAACTAACATTGAAAAAGGCATAACTTGTACTAATTCTGATGGATGCTCCTCTTTTCCTTTTTCTTTCTTTCAAAGCATTAATTTAATCTAAGAATGCATCCAAATCCTTTGCTAAATGTCAAAAAAAGAACAATATTGCAGTTACTTTATTTAAGAAATATTTGTTATTCTAACAGTTAATTAATTAGCTAGCACAAGGCTTTCTTCTTCTTACAGGAGTTGTAGATCAATGTTTATCCACAACCTGCACACCCTTTCTTCTTACTTCTAGCTTAGCTTGTCAAATAAATAGAATCCTGATTTTTTCGCAAAACAAATAATCAATAAACTTATAATTTTAAACAATGTCAAATAAGACAGGAAAATAATGAGAACTTACTTAAGTCAGGGAATCCAAAAACGAATTAAGCATTTGTTTTCCGATTGAGATCATGTGAATGATCAGCTTCTATTGCATTAAAATGTTCATATATTATTCCCAATTTCGAACTCAGAATTATTGATCTTGAAATTCCGATCGAGCCCTTTTCTTTTGCTGCTAAATTAAGAAGAATAGGACTCCAAATCCAATGTCTTCCCTTTTGAATTTTGGTGATCTAAATCCTACAAAGATAGATATCAATACACTACACCATATAGCTGCATCATAAATTAAATTTAGTTTTCTTTTTTTTTTTCTTTCAAAGTAAGCTTTTATTCCGAAAAATTTAAATGAGCATGTACCTGCTGCACTTTGAGGGGATTATTCATATCCTTGATTAGTCATTCGGGCTTCTTCAATGAACGCCTCGTTTCTGGACTTGGTTTATCCTCGTAAGAACGGGACAAGATTGAGGATGTCCACTGTCGGATGAAAAGAACTTTCTCGAAGACATACTTCTAGAAAGCAAAGGCGAAGCTCGTGTCCCTATTGATCCTAAATTGGCTTCATTTTGTGACAAAGATCTCGAGTGCCTTTGTTTCAAACTTCTATTCAATAACTCATTGCTTGAGGATTTCGAATCCTCTGCACCTCTTCTAGAAGATATGTAAACAGCTTCTTGAAATAGACCTTGTCTAAAATTCAATACTTGTTCTTCAAGTCGAACAACTTCCTCTTCTAACACGGCCACTTCAGCTAGAAGCTCAATTATCTGAAGTTTTTGTTTCAGTCAGTTAAATATTAGTATAACTTAAATTAAATAAACATGTAGAAGTAGAAACTAGTCTATATTTTCGTTACACAAAAGCAGCAGATAATGCTTACGTATTGAGGGAGATAAGGAGGAAGACGAGGCAGAGCCCCTAAGGGTCTATTAAGAGCTCTTTCTAAAGCTCTGTGGATATTCTCTTCATGTTTAAGCTTCTTCTTTAGATTATCAACCTGACGACATTTTTAAATGAAATTGAGAAATAAAAACAATGATGAATTATATATATTGATCAATTCTTTTTTGAATAGAATTACATAAGAGTGTGTACATCTTGTAATAAGGCCAATTTTCTCTCTTTTGATGACAAAAAGTGCCTTATTTTCTCTGTAGATTGTGATTTGCCTATCTGAAATTCCATCTTCTTTCCCTACCAAGATTAAATCAAATTGACTAAAATAATTAATCCAATAATACAAAAGAAATGAAAAGCTAATTACTTACATTTTGAGGATGCAAAGGTGCTTTCTTGGAATTAACAATAGTGCCAACTCTTTTATTCATCTGTTCTTATTATTTTGCTTCATCAGCATCAGCATTACATGCATATTTATTTTGACAAAAATGAAAAAGAGAATCTTGGTGAGTGAGCAAGGTATAATTTGTAGTTTGTAGATGAAGAATAATATGATAAGGTGCTGTCTTAAACAATACTCTTTATAAGTCTGTAATTAAATGTGGCAATAAAATTAAATGCATATAATTGAAATTGACGAGTACAGTATATTAAAAAAAAAAATAAGTGATTCTCAAGGTTTATGTCACTGCGAATTGAATCACGGAATTAATCAAGCACGTGTCAATTAAACTCAAAACGCCAAAATGCTTTTACGAGGTCAGATTACACGTTAAAAAATTTTCTAATCATAATTACATGTTCGAGAAGACAAAAAAAGCAAAATTCTGAACATTGTACAAATTAACTACTCACTCAAATTTTAAATGTACTTAAGTGTACATGGCACATGTAACAGTTACAGTAATAATTAAATAAATAAAAAGTGGTGATAACCAAATTTAAAACTATTATTAGAAAAGACAGCCACGTCGAAAAAGTCACTCCCAATGAAGAAAGAGCTAGAGCTAATGTTTCCCCCTTTATAAAAGACAAAAGAGAGACTGAATTTCCTAACATCCAAGTGAGTAATAATTAATTTAGTTAACTGACGAAATTAAAAGGGTTGCTTAAAGTGGAATCTTAGGCATTCCCAATGCGCCAAAACATCATTTATAATAAATACTAGTATAAATTATATCAGGATTAGTTGCATGAACTGATTAATTAATGCAAGTTGTATCAGATTATTATAGGTTTAATTAAAAATTATTACTTCACTTTTGGCACATAGAAGAACGCATATACTGTTCACCTAATCCAGGTTGAATAATCTTTTGTCGGGTCAAAGACAGCGGGTTCGCAAAATTTTGCTAATACTAATTCCACCCTTTTCAAACAAAAGAATTACTATAGATAATAATTAGAAAACTTAAGCGTTATTCACTCACTCCGATTCATATTAATTGGTACATTTTCGCTTTTCCACATAAATTAAAAAACCTCATGATTAATCACTTTTATATAGTAAGATGTCAAAAAAACGACAAATAAATTTGGTTAGATTTTTTTTTCTTTTTCCAGGAGAAAATTTTAATTTTAAAAACTAATATATATGAGAGTAATCACATCAGGTCGTATGCTCCACACCAAAAGCTGATCCAATGGTGAAATGCATAAAGGAGATGATAGTGGTACCAGTACCACTAGCCTTTAGCAAAAGTTGACATAATAATAATAACTCATAAAAATTCGGGTTCCCATTAAGAATCCAAAAGCAAAAGCATTTTGGATACATGTGATCATGTTTGTGAATTATGTTAATGTATTTTTAACAAAACCTTAACTTCAATGTTTAAATTTGTACATTTTACTTAACTGGAACTGAATGTTGAAATTCAAGGAAAAAAAACATACTCCGCGTATAATAAATGTCATAAATCAACGACTTTTCTAAGTTTACGTTTTATTAGAGAGGATGGCCGGGTCAGAACCAAAGTGAAAGAAACTAAGTTATAAATAAGTTTTGACTCGGTTTCAATGGAGCAAGACCTAAATTAGACCCGATCCATATGGACCTACTCTTTACTTTTGTCTTGTCAGTGAACTTTAACTAATCATATAAAAATGAGTTAAATTAAACATAACAAATTACCTAAACTAAAAAGCACTTCCCTATATATACATACACTAATATTCACAGTTTGGTTCAATTTCATATCATTACCTGCTCTAGAAGTAGAACTAATTAATTGAAGCAAATTATGTTTGTCTTTTTTGGGTCCCAAAACAATAGAAGGATTTGTCCCCCTCATTTGCTGTAATTTATGTGGTCCAAACACATAAACAGGACCACATCCAACCCACTCCACCCACACAAAAACCAAACTCCAATGCTAGCATGTAAAAAAAAAAATATGGTACACAAATAACTAAAACTTTCAACAAAAGAAAATTATAACAAGGGTAAGAGAAAATGCCCCAGTACATCAATTGAAGGAAGGTAGATCTATCGAAAAATGATTTGAGGGCGTGTCGTGTCCTTTTCATATCTGCAAAATTTCTCAGCTCCAATCAACATCGGTTCATCTTCACCTGCCTTAAAGGTTCTAGTAACATCCATTTATGATGAAGTAACAGTATTCTAACAATGAATATTGCTATAAGCACAAGAATTGTTAACTGAACTATGTGCTTAAGCATAAAGTCCAACTTTTCGCCTGGTCTAAATGTTACTTGACCTCAAGGATAAGGCGAAGTTGACCACATCGGATTGAAGTTGAAATCGACCTCGGTTGTCGATCTCGGTCTTGCTCCTATAATGTTCAGGAACTCTCCTGTACTCACGAGCTCAAGTTAAGCTTCTATATTGGGTTGCACCCAAGCCTTTTAATGCTAAAGAACTAGGTTATTGGAGTAAGGCCGAGATCGATATATCGAGGTCCATTAAGAAGGTCAACTTCACCAAGTTAGATCATGAGGCTTGAGGTCAAATGACATCATCAACATCCTCATCGAGACCCGACAAAGAAGACCCTCGTCCACATCCTCTTTAAGGCCTTACAAGGGGAAAGACATCATTGCTGGCTTAATCCCAGCTGATCTTACTTGTGTTACAAAGCTTTCTACAATCCAGCAAGTGAGGCATTAAAAATTGGCTAGCATTAATAATTCCAATTACCAACTTCAAGAGCAAAAGATTACAAAATGTTCTTCGGGGAAAGAAGACGAAAATATCTGTCATTTGTCAAAAACTAATCTAAATCATGTTGGAGACCTGGGGATTCCGCATGCACATACTATCATTAATTACAAATACTACAAAAGAAGTATATGGAATACATTAAACAAACGCAAATAGAGAAACTAATCTGTCTAGTTACTAAGAATAACAGGTAAAGGGAGATGTCTTCCAAAGACAAAACCATATCAGGCTCATACAAATAGAGAAACTAATCCGTCTAGTTACTAAGAATAACAGGTAAAGGGAGATGTCTTCCAAAGACAAAACCATATCAGGCTCATACAAATAGAGAAACTAATCCGTCTAGTTACTAAGAATAACAGGTAAAGGGAGATGTCTTCCAAAGACAAAACCATATCAGGCTCATCTTATTTTCAATTGCTTTCTCAGGCTGCAAATCATGAGTCTGTCAGCCAATAAACCATTTATCATTAATAAAATAGCAATCCAAGCATGTGTATCTCTCGATGACATTTGGGGAAGAACATAATCCGAGCAAATATACCAACCATGTGAGCTATGGAATGCGATAATATCAAATAATAGGATAATCATTAAAATTATTTTGTTGATTTTCGCAACATAGCTAGGTCATAGCATGATTAACAACGTTTTATATGTTTCAAGCTTATTTACGTACTTTTTGAGGGGCATTAAAATGATCATTTTCATAATTAACGAAAATAAACAGCATTCCCGCTCACACAAGCAAATTCTAATAAAAAAAAACAACAATGGAAATAAATTGGTTTGTCTTCTTTTTCGAATCCATCCTTATTCTAATTTAAATCAGTAATGAGTCACTTCAAAAAAAGAAAGAAGAAAAAAACTGCTGTCTTCCTATAATGATACAATCGTATAAACGACGATTTATGGGCGAGGTCTCGTAGGGTGGGATGGGGAGAAGAAGATTGAGAGAAAAAACAGCAAAAAGATAAATAACAGAGCTCAGCAGTTCTTAAATGGAAAAAAAAAAACGAATTCAAAAAATTGCTATTATATGCACACCAAAAAGCATAAAACTTCAACACTTCAATTACTTCATGATTGAAATATTTGTATAGTTGTTCCATCAAATATTCAGATTTTTTTCCCAGTTTAGGAAGAAATCCAAAGTCTTATTTTTTTCTCCTATTTTAAGATAGAAATGGTTTAGTTACAATCCTTTTTCTTCTTGAAGATTGAATTAGTAACAAATCTTCAACATTTCCAGACAATTATATCTTCAAGTTTTAGATTGTTCATTGAATCACTATAGCTCTTTTAATTTCATATTTCTGGAGTTACTCTATTAAAACTGGTCTTATGTGGGGTATGTTGTCTGTTTTAATAGGCAATTTCTTCAAGCATTATAAAATAATCAAACTGAACCAGTGAACCAACACAGAAATATAAATAGATCATGGTTATTTATTAGCCTCCATCATGGAACTTACAGGATTAAGCAGAGAATTTTTCACGAGGGTCTGCGGGTCCCTTACAAAGAAGCTGTGAAAATCATCACCAGCAACAACCTCTTTCGACTTGTGAGGAGTCGAAGGTACTCCAAACAGATGATCCCCCCATATATCATATGTAAAGTTTTCTTCAACATCCACCATCTTTACCTCTACACCCACATTCTTTTCCTCAAGTCCCGTCTTTTGGTTACTTATTTTGGTCCCAGGAGCTCTCGCATGAGGAGCAATAGTAGATGTCGAAGCCAAATACGGGGACTGGCATGCCCAAGTGGGGACCACCCTACCAGCACTAGGAAACGTTGCAGACGGTAAAAGAACAGCTCTTCCAGCCACTTTCCTTGTCAAAATAGGCTTCTCTTGAACAGAGAAGACACGATTATGATTCTCATGCCTCAAAGTCGCCTCGTTATCCAGAACATTGACCTTAGGGGAGCATGTCTTTGTACTAGGTTGCTGATTTGGCGGCTGAGCAAAAGGGTTTTTAGCTTCCATACGTTGCTTCATACCAGGAGAAACTTGCAATGGCCTCTTTGGTGTTTTAGATACGATAGGCGATGAAGGTGAAGATGGAGTAGAATTGCCACTTTGACTGCTCGAGACTTCCAAGAGTATTGTTCCACCATTAGAACTCTTTTTCTTCCTCTGCCTTCTTCCTTTCTCTTTTCCAACACTAACTCTCAGATTTCGTGATTGTGGATCGGAGTTCTCGACTGAGGATGATTTTGTGGTTTTTGGTTGAGAACCCAAAGAAGACTTTGTTTGCTTCTGGTCAGGCAATTTACCATTAGAACATCTTGAGGCAGATTCCAAGAGCAATGCCTCCTCCTCGCCATCAATTGATCTTACGAAACTATTTATTGCAGGGCCCACGGTACCACCAATGTTTTTCGAAATAAAATGCATATGTAAAGAATTCAAAGAACGAATTATAGTACCAAAGGAGTTGTTAGCCCCACCTTTTAAGTCTTCTGATGCAAAGACGGCAGTTGCTCGCGGAATCAAAAGACAAACTAGCAAATACATCAAAGAAGTCGCAAAAATGAGCAGAAGCGAGGCTTTCTTCAACCGTATCCAAAACAATGATCTTTTGCAGAAATTAAGCACATAAATCGGTAAACTTGCTTTCATAGGTATCACAAGAATCCCAGTTGCCAAAACCAGTTCAAGGTCTCTCTGTACTGTAGCTCCGGAAAAATCAGTCTTGTACGATATCATAAGCTTTAAAGATTCTCCTGGTTCAAGAGAAAAGCCTTTACACTTATGTATTGAAAATCCATCCAAATTACATTCCGCTCCTGAAACTTGAATTCGATTGACCTCTAGAGGAAGGTCTCCCGTGTTCTTGACGTAAACCTCCTTTGTCAATGGCTGAGTACAAGAAGGACTTTTAGAGTCAAATATGTCTGAAGAAGAAAAGTTTAGCTGAGTTGACAAATTTAACTTAAATTCTAAACTCTGCACAGGTTCAGACCCTTCAAGCAAAACCAAAGAAAGTGAGCCTCCAAATCCTCGTAAAGATAACCACTCTACACCAGAGAGATTATTCCTAATCAGAACAGAGCTTCTCCATTCACATCTGTTGGAAGGTTGAAAGAGGATTGGACCAAGAAATGCACTACCATGATGATGAATATAAGCTTCAGTCACTGCGTTTTTCGCTATAGAGAAACCGTATTTTGTTGGAGCAATTGATTTATTACCAACCAAAGTACTGGATGAAGAGGGTTGCAAAAGAATCTCAGGTTTCTTGCAGTTTTCAATGACTTCCCCGGAATTTAGAATGAGCTGCACCATAACTGGTTCTTGGCTTGGGTTTTTAACAGATATCCACTTAGAACTGTAATTTCCAACTTGAACCATCGGAAATACTAGCTCATTTGCATCAAGAACAGAGATGAGATGAGTAGAGGCTTGAGATTTCCAGTTTATGAGTACCATTTCATCTGCTTCTCTTGTATCCTCTACCTGTAGATAAACACAAATGTAATGGTTATTGAAAGAACAACTTGATTGTATAACATAAATACTATTTAAACAATGAAATAAGATATTTAAAGGAGTTTTAATCAATTTTATTGAAATTGTTGATTTTTTAATTAGATCTAACAATTCTTGCCTCATAGAATGTCCAAGAGGAGATGTGAAATTTTAACTGGTTTCTAGCAATCTAGATGCATGATTTAAAACTTATGTTTCAGAAACTTTTTGTAATACAAAATCTTTAAAGAGCTACAAAATTTCTGCCCTATTCTTATCTCAAAATTTCACAATGAACTAAGTTGGCAGTTATCATTATATCCTCTCTAATACTTCCTTGCAGCTAGAAAGACGTCAACCTAATGAAAGATATTATCCGCGTAAAAAATAACACAAAATGCCACTTTTAATTTTTAAAACCATTAATTGTGTTGAATAGAGAGACTATAAAACAAATGACTTAATAAATAAAAACATACACCCGAAACTAAAACTCAATGTTCCAATTAAACAATACAAGATGCATAGTAAAAGCCAAAGTTGCTGTATCTTTGTAATACTACCAATATAGATTGTGCACGTCTCTATTTTCTTGAATGTTGTCAGTTTATCAAACAGGTAACTTATAAATCTTACTTGAGTTCTTCCTGAGTTTTATTGCAAGACATCAAAGAGATGATAAGGACTAGTTTTATTTTTCAAATAAGAAAGAAGCAAAATGTTTTTACCTTGATCCCAGAAGTTGGTGGCACAAAAGATCTTTGTCTTCCATCGATATACTCAACATTGTTAAACTCATTTGTATATCCAACAGAAGCATCTAATTGACGTCCAGAGCAAGCCCTGATTACATCTTTGCAAGGGATTTCTATCTGAGAATTTGTTGTGTCATTTATCACTACAAGTAATTTGCAGTTCATGTTTACTTCAGGAACATAATTAAAAATAGCAACTTGAGTGATTGTACTAGGAAAAAGTATCAATCCTTCCACATACTTAATTTTAAAAGTATTCGCGTTTTCCCCTACTTCACTTATCTTCATAATGCTCACTACAAATGGACTGTCATTTCTGACCGAAAGAGCAACCACCGTAGATTCACTTGAACCATACGGAACTAAGGCTTCGAGAAACACTGAAACAGAACCCTCCTCTGGAACTAAACTTGGATTTAAATCTGCTTCAAGAGGTATTATAACAGTATCAATCTCATTACTCGCAGGTCTAGACAAGTGCAAACAGAAAGCACCATTAACATTCCCTTCAAAGTTAGATGAGACATCTATTTCTATAATGTTCTCCGTTTTTTGAGGACCAATCTCCCAAGCTTTATGTGGCCTCATGAAAACTTCACCTCTATCTAAATCCAACC
Organism: Penstemon barbatus; assembly: GCA_003313485.2. Classification (NCBI taxonomy): domain Eukaryota; kingdom Viridiplantae; phylum Streptophyta; class Magnoliopsida; order Lamiales; family Plantaginaceae; genus Penstemon; species Penstemon barbatus. The sequence goes on from CM064880.1 coordinate 65,761,027, forward strand.
ATTCTTCATAATTACCAAAATCCTCCATACTTTGAACACTGCACATAGCTCTATACGAGCGTGAGGTATTTCCTGAAGAAGTGGATATCCAAGCAGTTACCTCCTCCACATAAAGGGTATCATCGAAAGGATTAAACAAAGACAAATTATTTCTCCACCTTCCATTGGAGGAAACATCAAGACCACTAAGAGGCTTTATCAAATAAGGTGACTCAATGGCGACGCCTTTAGCCTGAATCAAGAACCCACCGAAACTTGTCTGTAAAACTAGCTGAGCTGAGGATACGCCTAGCTGAGTAGGAAAGAAAACAAAGCATATAGATGCAACTTCACCAGGAGCCAAAACTATTTCACTAATATTGCATGGATAAAACTGTGAATTACTACTGTAAGGATCATAGACACTTAAAGCACCGTCAGAGTCTACGTTTTTCACCGTAAAAAAAGCTAAGGATGGGTTATACATATTCTTTTGTCCCCAGTCTAGCAAAGAAGGTCTTATTTCCACAGAGGGTGCAGATAAACCATCCAAAAAGCCAGATTTGACTCTCTCATTGTATTGCCCTGATTTAGAACTTTGAATCTTTTTGTCTAAAATTGGGCTTACACATTGACTGCTCTTGGTTTCTTCATCAATAGATGGAAATTTATTAAAATAATCTTCTTGGTACAAAGAACACGATATAGTTTTCCCACCCAAGAATCTGAAGATACCAAATTCTGGTGACAAGGTCAAATTACTTCTTGTTTGCTTCAATCCAGATGAAAAACCTTGAACACCAGAACTGTCTGATGCCTTTGATTCAACATCGATTTCATTAACCAAAAGCCCATTTATTGTTGAAGGGAAACAAAATGAATTTGAAGATGGACACACATTTTCAAGAATGTGTGGCTGAGAATGTTTAGACCTTAACTCTGATGAAATAGCTTGACCATCAAAAACATCAGGGTTGTTTGCTCCAAAATTTCCCTTATAGGACCTGCATGCCTCAAATTCTAACTGGTCCTTTTCTTCATTTACCGAACAATGCTTGCATGTGACAAGAATGAAAGTAGCACACAATAGAACCAACACAAGGAGAAAATTCTTGGCAGAGCAAATGAGTCCCCTGGTCAACATCCATGATTAAAATTACATCAAATGGCAGTTCTAGAAGTAGTTTATACAAAAAATGGCATACAAACATTAATCATGTAATAGTTACTACATAGCATACAAAGTAGTCAAAACCCATCAGGAATCATGTGAAAAAAGCAACCAAAAAAAAAAAAAAACACTCACAAGAAATTTAGAAACTACTTCACAAAAAGACAAAAATAGAACATCAATCATCTGAAAAGTTTAGGCAACTGATTAATGACCTAGAAAAGACGATACACAACACAAACTCAAACGCTAACAAGTAACAACACATAATTATATTTGCATTAAGTACACGGACAATCCCATTACTAAAAAAAGAAGGAGTTCTTTAAAGGAAAGTGAATAACAGAATAGAACCTCAAATAAAGACAAAAAATTCACAGTCGCGCCTCTCTTATTTGACTAGAATTAAGTAACATAACAGTAAATCTCAAGAGCATAAACAGAAATTCATCAGACGCCAGTTTAATATACAAAGTAGAGTTTATCAAAAAGATTAGATTTTTGTACCATAAACCAAAAGCTTCCTTTTAAAACCTTTATAAAACAAAAAACCCATTTCAAAAATTAACTCTTTCATCTTAAACAAACACCCAAGCGTTATAGAGGATGAGAAAAATGAATCATTTTCTAGTGTAAGGAATCTTCTGTTTATAAGAACGGAAATAAAAATAGGAAGGAAAATAAACGAAAAAAAAAATCAATGAGAAATAAAAATTGAGAAGGTTGATAGAGTTACCGGAGGTAGGACATGGAGAAAAGCTGTTGTCTCTGAGCTTTGATCACTAGGGTTCGAGAGTCCATTTCTCAGAGCCGACCATCTAAAAATATGAGAAAAGATATTTTTTTTTAAGGGATTTGTTGAATATATTTAGGGCTATGGATTTTCAGCCGAAAAATATATGCTGATACAATACTGCACGCACACACAAACACACCTGATAAACAGCGAATGAATTGCCTTGGAGGATGAACAAGGAAAAATAAAAAAGAGAAAGAAAATGACCCCTCTAAAGTGATTTTACCCTTTTGCCCTGATGAAGATTGTTGAATTGTGATTATTTTGACTAATCAGAGTTAGACAACGAGTTTAGGATAGGTCAACATGGGAAATTCATGATATAGGGCATTCATTAAGAGAAAGCACAATGAGTTGTTTTGCTTTTTTTTAATTATTTGGGCGAATACAATAATGCGGTATCGTTTTTTTGCTAAGTTGAACGAGTAAAGTATGTATTGAAACGTCTCAGTTGTCACGAAATATGCTGAGTTGTGAGATTACAGTAATTCTTCACGCGTCCGTAATGTGTTGATTTTGTATCCGGACAATCCGGACAATAGAACGCATAGGTAGAAATAATAAGACAAAATTAGTTCATTTTTTACGTTACGAAATTGAATAGTTTGGACACATTATTCGAGTCTTTTTCTATAACTTGGAGGATATAAAAGAAAATTTAGAGAAAATCTTGTGGTGATTTCCACAAATGAAGCTTTGGAATTTCGTACTTTAAGTAGAGTTGTGGAGATATTGTAGTAGAGAAGAAGGAACTAAATCCTTGTTTTAGCTTGTGGGCCGAGCATGAAATATTCTATTGACTTGTAATATTGTATTGGTATTTTATGGCCCTTAAATTGACACATAAGTTGATTCTGCTCTATAAAAAGAATGAAGAATTTCGGCCTTGTTTAATTTATCTTCATTTGTTAAGACATAATTAGAAGAGTGTGTTATTAGAATTTCACTATACTGTATTTCATTTCATGAAAAGAAAGTACAAAAGAAAATTTGATAAATCAATTGAACGCGATTTTTAACAAATGTTAGGTATGTATGATATATTGAAATATTATTTTGGTTCGATGATGATACATATTTCTCGTTGGTCTTTTATTTAATTTATACTAATATTCAAGTTCGATTTCTCGAATCGGACCAATCCAAACTTCAATGAAGGGACACTCAAATTTTCAACTTCGTCAATGAGACCTTGTCTCGATGTTAAGAATCTAAAATATATTGGGTACTTTTATATATTTATACTAATTTATTAGTAGTTGTTGTTCAATGTAACTTATTCTATTTATTGTAATTTGCTAGTGTAATTAGTTGATATTTTGATGTACTACTAATTCGACGTCTCGTTAAAAAAAAAATTATAACTCCCGGCCTCAAATCAAAATTCAAACTTCTGGTATTTGAGGTGGAGAGTTATAGACCAACCGAATCAACATGCCCGATTCAATAAACATGATCACCTGATAAATAACAATAAAAATATTAGGTATAATAGATCGCACACCCTTGAGTTTATTTAGTCATATAGACCTTGTTTGGATTAATATTGCTTTAAGTGTTTTGAGTTTCCGTAGGACCAAACATAGTTTCAACTTTCAAACTATTTTCACCAGCCCAAACTCATGAAATAAATATTTCAATTTGTTTCAACTTAAAATATTAATACTTTAAAACAAATCAATCATGATATACGATATAATATGGAGTATCAATTAATTCACATCAGCCAACAGGTGATTGATCTAGTGCAAGAGACTAGTCACTACAAAGTAGTGAACTCATGTTCGAATCCCTGTTGGGAGAGATACCCACTTAATGTGCCCAACCAACCTCGAAATGAATTAAACCCTTGGAAAAACCAAAAAAAAAAATTCAAATTTAAAAGACATAATTTCACATCCGTCACATAACTTTTCTCCCCAAAAATCCTGTTGGAAAATTCAGTTTTAAGATTATCAAAATCTTAATACAAATCGAAGCTAATACAAATAAAGCAATTAGGACAGTAATGGAAAACATAATCAACTAAAGAACCGAACAGATAAATTTAAACAAACTTATCTCACAATTTTATATAGTAACAGAATTGATACAACCAAATCGCAGAAATGATTCTGCTTGCCTTGAAGAAATTATCGACCCACCTTCGGTGCAATTGGGAATCACGAACACTTCTTCCAGGATAATTTGGCTACAACCCAATTAAATATGAATAAAACGTCTGAAACGTTTTCTCTCAATTTAATTTCCGTAACTGAAAAGTTGTAGCTGCAGAATTAATCTTGAGACAATTTTGAATTTCAAATTAATTAAAATTTTAATTTAAAATTCCTCCAAAAAGATAAGTCCGAGACGATTCGCCCAAACGCTCGAGCCAGGTCGGGTCGGGCGGGCAACAGCGGCGCGCGTGTGGTGTATTCATATGATCCTCTTTGTAAAGACATATACCAAGTCTTATACACTTAGTTCATATGTACTAGTACACACCAATATAAAAGATCAATGTGGGACAAATAAAGAGTTTTCAACTCTTCAACTTCCTCACAAGTCTTTTATAATTTGCCCATTAGTCTTAGACCAATGTGGGGCAAGCCCACATACAAATTATCTTATTTAAAATATTATTTTCTCCACTTTATATATATCACAATTATCTATGGATTCCAACCTTTTAATTAGGTATCCATCCATATAATTACAACAAATCCAACATACAAATTAACCACAACCCATATTTACAAACTCAATTCATTATTAAATTAACATTATCTTTACATTCAGAAGATTCCAGCCAAAATATGTCTAAGTCATATTTCAATTGTTTAGCAAAAATTTCAAGAGAATTTTCAAAATACCTAGGAAAAGTAGGTCAAAATACATCCAAAACGGCCATAATTTATCCATCCAGGTTTGAAATCTTATATGAGTAGTTAAAAATCGCAAGATATACTAGGATAAAGGGTACCTAATATTCAAATATGCAGTACATATTAAAATATAGATGTAGAAAAACCTAGCTACATTAATATTAATTATACCATTATTATATGATCTCATTTATCAAAAGCTAACTTATACACCTAAACGAATGTGATGTTTCGGCTTTAATGACTAGGATATTCTTGCATAGACCTGGTCTATGAGATTTTTATATACCTTGTGGTGTAAATACGTCACATCATACATTTTGATGATGTCATGCTCTCAAAATATATTATGTGGCACATTTACAATCACAAGGTCCATGAAAAGCTAATTATAGATCAGGTCTATACAAGAACTTTCCTTAATGACTAATGAGTAGCGAAAACTAACCATATAAGTTTCTTTGGTAAAATAAATATATGTGAAGGTCTACTAATTTATACATGTATGTTAAGGAATTTTCAGAAAAATATTTCTTATTGCACGTGTTTGGCCAAGAAAGTATTTTTACCCACATATTTGATTGATTGGGAATACTCTACAATATAATTATATAATACACAAATTGATGTTCAATTTAAAATAATCATAACAATTATAGGTAGAAAGTAAAAGTAGAAATGTGTTTCGCGGCCAATTAAAAACAAAAAAATACTAATAAGAACTTAGGCAAATTTATTTTTGTTGTCAACGTTGGCTTTTGCAATCGCAATGTCAAATTTCATGTTCGACTATTTGATTCACATGACACGAGCCTATGTCAAAAATGTTTTTGAGCATCAACAGATTCCATTATGTGAAATAATATATTTTGATTAATTTAAATGTGTAGGTTAGAGAGTTATATATATATGTTGTTTAATTAAGCAGGATAATATATATGCATGCAGGAGCGGTGCCAATATTTGAAATAAAGAGGGCGAATATTATAAATTGGAAGTGATTAAAATTTTACAATTTATTATTTATATATCAAAATAATTTTTGTTAGAGTTGATTTTTTTTTTTAATTCAGATGTATATTATATAAGTTGATACGAACTAGCTAGCAATATGGTTAGTTCATATGTGAGAAAAAAAAAATTTGTGGAAAGACAAAATATGCATGTGAGAGTAAAAGACATTATTGTTGGGGTATTGAGATTTTTCTATTTTCCATCAATTCTGTTGTGTACAAAAAATTTACATTAAAAAGTGAAAAAGGAAAATTACTAACCAATTTTTTCAGCACACTTTCTTCACAAACAACCAATGTTATTAAAATTGAATTGGACCAGCCGGTTCGATCGCAAACGGATGGTGTGTTTGGTCCGAAAACCACTAATTAACCTGTGAGAATTGGATCGATGTTGAACCGGTCATAATCAGAGAACCAGCTATCCATTGGACCGGACGAACCGTCGATTCGATCCTTTTTTATAATTTTTTTTGTTTAATGTTGAAAAATATTTAATTTTGTAAGTAGTGAAAGTTGAACTCTTAACCTTAGGGAAAAACCAACTACTTACAATCACTTGAGCCAAACACCTTTTATTAAAATTTCTCTAAACAAATTTAAATATACTAGTAAATATTTGCAAACTTAAGTATTATATTAGTTCGTGATAACTAATGTTAAATGTTGAACACCTAATATTAACTAGTTCATCAAATGAAAGTTTTTTTTAATATTAAATCTCTTTCAAGTAATATAAATTCTTAATATATATATATATATATATATATATATATATATATATATATATTTCATTTGTAATTATAATATTAGGATAAAAGGGGCAAAAATTTAAATTCATATTTATATATTATGCAAATTTAAATTTTAAAAGTATTAGATTTTATATTTTGTATATCGCAAAAGTTTATAGTAGAATTATAAATCTCTTATTTTGTTTTCTTTATTTTAAATATTTTTTAATTGAATAATATTATTTTTATATTTATATTGTTTATTAATGAGTTTTGTATTTAAATTGTTATTATGATAACATAAGTAAATAATATTAGTATATGATAACTTAAAACCTATAAAACTAAATTTTAAGTTTTTGTTGATATTTCATTGATATTGTTTCATCTTTTAAGATAATATATGTTTTAATATTGCATAATAATGATGTCATATCGGATCGATCAGTGGTCCAATCGATCCGATCAGTGACCAATTAGCTCACGGTTCATTGAGCAGTCTGGTTTTAAAAAAGTGCAAACAACCGATCACATGCTAAGTACTTTGGGTGTAAGTATTATGTGCATGTCTCGTTGTTTGTACATATTATTAGGGGCGGAGCCGCAGAGCTAACTTTCTTGGAGGCGGTAATTTTTTGGGCATGTAATAAACTCAATACCTTTTGGTGTCTTCATAAAATGAAAAAATAAATCAAGATAAAGTAATAAAACGTATTCACCATATGGTGAAATATAAATTTCTTGAAATAAAAAATCATCAATTTTTATTAAGAATACAAACTCTTAAATACGGAATAGAGAATGCTCAAGATATAGTACGAAAACTATGAAAATGAAGAACTAACTTGAGGCTGAAAGAAAATAACAAAACAAAACAATAATTGAATCTCATAAGAAATTTTTAAATAAAACCATAAATAATTTTTTCCGTAAATTCACGCAATAAGATTCAACAACATTTTTCGGTCAATCGTGCACTTAGATTCAAGTACACTTTTCAATCAAACTACTCACTAACACTCAACTACATAATAGTGAGAACGTGAATTGATTTAAGAAATTGATGAGAAGACATAATTTAATTTTACTAATGTAATGAATTTTGTGAAGAAAAGATGGCATAAGAAACACATCAAAGTTGAATGGCCCAAATATCATTTCTAATGAGGAATGTTTATTTGTGATTTGGTATCCTAATATATTCACCTCTCCTCAAATCATATTAGACTTGGTGGTAACGTCTCTTCTGTACGCCTTTTTAAATTAACTGTAATTTAACATAAAAGAATTCAAGGATTAACCTCGTGGTGTTATGAACATGTTTTTTTTTTTTTTTTCTGATTAAAATTATATAGAAGGACAAAGATAATGTAATACAAGAAAAATATAACATTTTGGAAAATATACAATTTAATAATTGATAGCTCATTTAGGCAATGTGCAAGGCTCCTGCTCTAATAATGCTTACAATCAATAGATGACACTGAGAAATCAAATATGTCTAAATCAAATATCTATAGTATTTGCATGTTACACGCATGTTCCCCAACAATTATACTACTAACTTTACCATATTATTAATTATTTAAGCACATTGCATGTATAAGGTCACTTTCTCAAACGTGCCACTACCCACGCACCTTAATCCCACCACACTTTTTATCATTTTGATAAATAATCCCAACATATATAATTAATTTAATAAATTTTATTATTGATATGAAAAAACTTTTTAATCATTCTTTTAATGTACTGCAAATCAATCTCACAAATAATTTTATATATAAGCTATTCTTTTATAATTTTAAAATGATTATGTCTCTGATCAATTGCTATAACCAAATTCTCAGAAGTAACGGGCTTGTTTGTTTGGTGTTTGGAAAAGTAGTTTGGGAGAGTAGTGGAGGTTTGTGAAATAATCCCGATTTACGTAATATTGTTTGTTTGGGTTTTTGGAGAGTGATTTGAGAAATAAAGTAAATGTAAATTTTTTTTGGAAGAATTAGGTTGTAGGTGTAAGATGTGTAAGACTTTATGTCAAATCATGTTTGTTGTGGGATAAATTGTGTAAGAGATAGGTTACTTTATGTCAAATCAGAGTAGAGTTTGTATAGGTTTTGTTTAGAGATAAGAAAATTGTTGTTTGTTTGAGTTTTGAGAAAGTAGTTTGAAAAAATTGAGAGATGAAAAATTTATTTCAGAAAATAGAAAACATGTTTGTTTGGCTTTTCCCAAACACGAATTTTTTTTGAAAAACGCCAAACAAATAGGCCCAACGTAGTTAGGAATCAATAATCATCTAACGCCGTTGTGAAAATTAAATAGTTAAAATGCTGATATATATTGTCACTTTATCAAGTAACAACCAAGACCTAACAATCATAACTTTTAGACATTTAAAAAAATTTCATGAAACATTAATCGAAGTGGCTATTGATGATTTTAGAAAGTAATTAAAGTTAAGCTTAATTCGATTTTCCAAAGTTAATGAACGTAGAAGAGATCATTACTCCTGTTAATTAAAACCCAGGAAGCGCGTAGCTACAGACTCTTTGGCAGAGAATCCCGCGCGTGGGGGCGAGTAGTGCTAAGAAAAGCAAGACCCACGCAAATACGCAATTGGGGCTGACGGAGAATCTTTTTTAATTGGTCGGCCATAAAAGAGAAACGTCAAAAAACTTGGCGGCGGAATCAGAATGCCATGTTTTGCTGGACGATTGTTCCGTCTAAAGGGGGAAACGACCGTTAGTTTCTTAACGGCGCCATGGCCACTGAAATTTGAACTGCTCCAACAGTGTGGGCCCCTATCAGGTTAAGTTCAATTTTGGTATCGTAGTCGTGAGGTGTCTTTGAAAGTGATACAACAGGTAGGAGCTATGGAGAATCACAAATGGGTCCCAAGCAAAATTTCGTCATTATAAAAAATAATATTTTAGGCAGTTGCATTAAGAATTTATTTGATATGTTTATATGGATCGATTTTAGTTTGGTTTTATAATATTGTTGTACCCTTTTTTTTTTTTTTTTTTGGAGAAACCAATATTGTTGTATTTGAATGTTGGGTTTTTTAGAGTTTTGGAAATTTGAGATCTGTTTGGATAATGATTTTTTTTTTCAAAAAATAAAAAATAAAAAAAGTGATATATGTCAATTCAATTTTTTTATAGAGTTTAATAAAGTATGAAAAGAAAAATTAGGCGGTAATGATAAATTATTGAGTTTTGTAGAATTTAAGTTAAGAAAATCTAGGTGATTTGTTTCAAAATATTTAATTCGATATTGGGTTATGTTTCACTTGAGTCTTGTCTAATTAAGAGTTGAATTGATTTTGATCTAGTTTCGCAACACCAGACCAAAACACTGGGATTGCTCCATTTAGAACCTAAAGCTCCATTTGAATCGATTTCGGCTTTATTTCGCTTGTTCTGGTTTCGAAAACATGGTTTGAATGATTTTAATGAAAATTTTGAAACACCATTTGAAATATGTTTGAACGTTGGGTTGTGGTTTTTAAAAAGTTTAGATATGATTTTGATTGGGTTTGAGGGGGTAAATAATATAGATATTATGTGTCAAATCAATATCTTAATAGAGAAAAATCGGGAATGTAATAAAGCAACGCACTGTCTAGCGAAACTTGCTTCTAGTAGCTTTATGTTTACTTCTAATATTCTGCACTCAACTTTTGACATTGCAAGTTTTGATTACACTTGAAATTTTGTAATATACCGTTGGATTTCTCCAAAAAAAAAATTGATGTCAAATCATTATTTTTTTTATAGGTTTGCAGTTTATTCGTTTCGAATATATAAGTTGAAACCATGAATTTCGCAAAACGTATGCACATACTTCATCTAGAATGGATTTAACAGGGTTTTTGGTACTTTGCACCCTGGAATTATAGGACACTTTGCACCCTAACTTAAAGGTTTTGGCACTTTGCACCCTGGAAATACAATTTAATTGGCAGTTTGCACCCTAGTGTGTTTTGAAGAAAAAATTAATTGATTAAAGAGTATAATAGTTATTTTCGAATATTTTTGGCATTTTAAACCCTAAAAGTATAGATTTTGACACTTTGCACTCTGAAATATAAAATATTGGCACTTTGCACCCAAAGAATATAATTTCTGGCATTTTCAACCCCGACTTAATATGATAATCTAAATTATGTAAATAACATGCAATATAATAATATGTTAGATATGTAAACATGTATTTTAGATACAAAATAAATAATCTTGAGGATACTTGAAAATAAAATAAAGACAATGTCTTTTTTTTTTTTTTTTTTAATCTAAATTTTACAGAGAGAAAATGTTAAAATAAGTTATTATAAAGTAAAATAAATTTAGAATAACAAAAGTTTATGATTGTTGTGCATAGAAATGACCATTTTATCTCTCCATCACCGATATTCATGAGTAGGTTTTTTTTAAGAAAAATACATAGGGTGCAAAATGTCGTACAAATTATATTTTTAGGGTGCAGAGTGCCAAAAAAATTAAATTGAGATGAAAACACATATCTATAGTAAATTTAGTTTCGAATGAAGAATGAAGAATGCCCTGGCAAGCGTCTGAAGCGCAAACACATATCTATAGTAAAGGCCTTTTCAATAAGGCTCGCGTAGAGACGTTCATCTTTTTGGCTTCCCTATAATTTGTTGTTTTTAAACTAGTAAACATCGTCTGTTCTTTAGGTCATAATGAGCTCCTGAGACCTCGGTACATTGACTTTGGTCATTGTAGTATATAAGTAAAATATTAGAAAACAAGATGATTGAACGTTTCCTTTTTGTTAATTTTTTTTTTATAATTGCAAAAATTCAAAAATCAAATATAGCCTAACTGTACTTCCCAATATTCTACCATATTTGTGCAAATTACTCTAGCTTTATTATATTTGTAAGTACACATACCAAAGTTCAAGATGTTTCGTTTTTTCCAACTAGTCATCAATGGCATGAGTATAAACATTTTTAAGTACAAAAAGTAAGATTTTTTTTTGGAATTGATTCAAACAAAGAGTAAAAAGTAATTTTTATTAATGAATGTAATGGGTGAAGTGAAGGAGTTTAAAAATTACATACTCCCTTCATTCTACATTACATATTATTTAAGGTTCTTTCCCGAAGATTAAGAAATTATTGTAATATGACATGAATTCTCTTTTTACATACTACTAGTAAATCCTCAGCACGAATCTCCGCGTGCTTTAATTTCTTCAACTCATATTCTCGTCATTAAAAATTTTAAGCACAAAGGTTTTTTTCTTGAGGAAAATAAAAATAAATTTTATTTAAAAGATGTAAGCATAAGTGAAGAAGTGAAAAAGTTATACTTTAATTAAATTAAAAGTAAAACATAAATATTAAAAAATTATTATACCATGCCATGCCTGTTTCTTTAATAGAAGTATAGATATATGAAAGAAACAACATTCTAATATATATTCTTTTAATTAGTACCGGAGCAGAAGGTGGGGTTCCAACACATATAGTTTTTTTTTTCCTTCTTTTTCAATAAATGAGCATTACATTAAATTGGTTTCAATTATTAGAATGATGATCATACATATACATACATCCATCATTTTTTAGAGTTCAATTGCAGTAAACTAATAAAAACTGAAGATTGTTACTTACGCAAACACGCATTTGACTTATTTACAGATAAATTCAAAAAGATTCCTCATGGTTATAATAATTGTATGCGTTTATTTAGTATAGAGCATCTTTTTTATCATATATTACTACTACTATATATAAACCCGAATATTCAAGTCAAATATATAAATGCAGTCAATTTTTTAATGACAAATTTGGGGAAGTCAATTTGTGTCAAAAACTTGTTGTCACGTATCAAGAAAGTCATTGGATATTGATATAAATAATAAATATAATATATGAAGTCTGAAATGGCATGCCAGTGGAGTAAAGAGTAGGCTTTAATTGTTGGCCGTATTGAGAGTCTTAGCTAGGATGTTGATGGTTGTGTATTCAAATTATTTTATCATTTATCATATATTACTAAAATAAATGTTGTAATAGCTTTATTGAAAATTTCATAAAGTTAAAAAATAATAAAATATAGACGTATAATCAAGTTATTAGACATGGTCTCGGGATCTACCTTTTAACATCGAGCTCAATTAAAAGAAAACTAGTTTGAGTTTGGGAAAATTCTTGTTCAAGTCTAGTTTGGTCAAACTCATCCAATCAATTAGCAAGTGTACGTATTTCATTTGCTTTGTGATTGGTCATTTTCCTAGGAGTTACATCAAATTCCAAAACAAGTGTAATTCTTGCAGTTACTTTGAGTTTTGACCAAATCCAGCGTGGATAAGAATTTCCCGTTAGTTAAATTTCGAAAATGTATTGTAATTTAAGTTAGTTTTTTTTTTTTTTTTTTTTATAATTCAATTTTAGTTGACTTGTTTACGCCTTAAACACATGTGAAAAAAGATGCCAGAAGTTCAAACTCTGACACGTAAGTAAATTTTCAGAAAGAAAAAAAAAAAAGAGAGAAAAGAAAAAAGATGTAAGAGCATCTCCAACAAAATAAAATATTTTGACTAGTTTTCTTTGGTTTGTAATCACATCAATGTTGAGTCCCAAACTCCCAATCGACTGTCAAAGTTTCGAACAGGTTCGTCTCTTAATAGATTTTAGGCCCATGGACCCAGGAAATACATTTCGGTCCATGAATAATTTATGCACATTTTACAATAGTCAGACCCATGAACTATAAAATACATGGGCCCTACCTAAATGGGTGGATATAACATAAGATAATTGCCTTTTTAATATAGCCCACATTCCACATTCTGTAATAAGCCTCAGTTCAAATAGATTTTCACAAAAAGCCCTGCAATTTGAGTCCATTTTTCATTATCTAATTATAAATAAAAAAAACACATACACATGAGTTTTAGGCTTTTTTACTCCGTTTAATGTCAAGACTTTCTCGGCTACTGGACTACAAATTGATTTGGTCCAACTTCTGTAATTGATCATCATATTGAAATACAAGGATCCCCAACTTTTGTGCAATACAAGGATCCCCAACTTTTGGATGGATGAATTTGAAATGAAGAGGGAGTTCAAATGAATGGATTTGAAATTTCAATGATTTGAAATTCCAATGATTTGAAATCTATTCATTTGCAATCTATTGTTTGAATAATTTTCTTTACAAAGGATTTCAAATCCATTGTTTGGTATATATCATTTGTGTTATTTGAAATTCTTAATGGTGCCTTATAATTTGCTCTATGAGTTAATTCTTGTTGTTGATTTCGGGATAAAATCGCATAAATCGATTTGGGGTAAAATTATAATTTTGAAAATTGAGGGACCAAAAGTGCAAATTCGGATTTCAGAAAATATTAATTTTCTGAAATTCTAGACTGAATTGGAACTTCGGGTTTTTCGAAAATCTGAGGTCAAATTGCAATTTTTGAAAATTAAGGGACCAAAAGTGCAAATTTGAATTTTTGAAAATCAGGTGCTGAATAGAAAATTATAATCTTCTGAAAATTATGGACTGAATTGCAGTTCTGATTTTTTTGAAAATATGGGGTCAAATTGCAATTTTTTAAAATTAAGGGAACAAAAGTGAAAATTTGGATTTATGAAAATCAGGGGCTAGATTGAAAATTTTAATCTTTGGTTTTTCAAAAAATTGGGGTCAAATTGTAATTTCCAAAAATTAAGGACCAAAAGTACAAATTTAAATTTCTGAAAATTAGGGGCCGAATTGAAACTTTTTATTTTCTTAAAATACTGGACTGAATTGCAATTCTTGATTTTTTGAAAATCTAGGGTCAAAATTGCAATATCCAAAAATTGAGGGACCAAAGGTGCAAATTCGGTTCCTGAAAATCAGGGTCCTAATTGAAAATTTTATTTATGAAAATTATGGACTGAATTGTCATTCTGGGTTCTTCGAAAATTTGGGGTCAAAATTGCAATTTCCAAAAATCGAGGGACCAAAAATGCAATTCGAATTTCTGAAAATAGTAGTCGAATTGCAAATTTTATTTTAATTTTAAATTATGGACTGAATTGCAATTTTAGGTTTTTTGAAAATTTGGGATCATATTGCAATTTTTAAAGTATACAATGTGAATTTTCTTTTAAGTGGATTTCAAATGACTAGTTTTAGAGGGTTTTTGACATTTTGCACCCTGAAATTATAGGGTTTTGGCACTTTGCACCCTGAAAATATAATTTATTTGGCACTTTGCACCTTAGTGTATATTTTAGTGAGAAAATTCATTGGTAAAAGGGTAGAATAGTTGTTTTCAATTTTTTTTTCACTTTGCACCTTGGCGATATAGATTTTGCACCCTTAAAATATAAAATGTTAGCATTTTGCATCCTAAAATTATAAAATATTAGCATTTTTCATCCCGATTTAAATTTTTTGACACTCTGCACCCTAAAAATATAATTTGTATGACATTTTGCACCCTAATGTATTTTTCTTAAAAAAAAAAAAAAAAAAAAAAAAACCTCATGAATGTCGGTGACGTAGAGATAAAATGGTAATTTATATGCACAACAATCATAAACTTGTTATTCTAAATTTATTTTACTTTATAATAACTTATTTTAATATTTTCTCTCAGTAAAATTTAGATTTAAAAAAAGACATTGTCTACATTTTATTTTCAAGTATCCTCTAGATTATTCACTTTATATTTAAAATACACGTTTACATATCTAACATATTATTATATTTGCATGTTATTTATATAATTTAGATTATCATATTAAGTCGGGGTTGAAAATGCCAGAAATTATATTTTTTGGGTGCAAAGTGCCAATATTCTATATTTCAGAGTGCAAAGTGTCAAAATTTATACTTTTAGGGTGCAAAGTGCCAAAAATATTCGAAAATAACTATTATACCCTTCAATCAATGAATTTTTTTCTTCAAAACACACACTAGGGTGCAAAGTGCCGATTAAATTGTATTTTTAGGGTGCAAAGTGTCAAAAGTTTTAAGTTGGGGTGCAAAGTGCCAAAACCCTATAATTTCAGGGTGCAAATTGCCAAAAGCTCAGTTTTAGAAGGAATTTCAAATCAACTTAAAATTGGCCTGAAATTCATTGGACTAAAATCCAGGATTTCAAATGAATGGATTTGATTTTTTATCCAAATAGGATGATGAATTTGACAAGGGATTTCAAATCCACCCAACCCAAATCCATCCATCCAAATGGGCCCCAAGGAATTTTAATAAAATCAATACAAGTATGTACATATTTTACAAAACACATACATTTGAATTTTAGGCTTTTTACTCCGTTTAATGTCTATTTATCCCCTTTACAATGCATAATATTCAATTATTCCTTGTGATTTTAAAAATAGCACTAATTTACCCTCTGTGAAAAAATTAAAAGAGCAATTTATCACATTCCAATGAAGTATGTAACACACTATATGAAATCAGGAGTAGACATAAAAAATATGGCGTAAAAAGATAAAAATTCTCTTAGGGGGTAAATTACCACATGTATCATGATACACGGGGTAAGGCAATATTCATCATACCATAAGGGGGTAAAATGCCACATTTATCATAATACAAGAGGGGGAGTTAAAGTGCCACATTTATAATTAAGTGGATGGGATCAAAGTATAGTATGTTAGAGGGGTAGTTTCATCAATTCATATTTTATTTTTCTTAAGTTAAAAAATATCAAGAATATAATGTGAAACTTTTATAAAATTATATGGACCGGGGTAAAGTGTTTTTTTTAAAATCACATGGACACGTAAATTGAACATAATGCAACAGAGGTAAATTGCAGCATATACATGCAAAATATTGGAAATTCAAACCTTCCCTCTGAAAATGAAATTCAAACTTTTGTAACACGAGAGCTGATATCAAAGAATAGTTTTTAATTGTAAAGACAAAAAAACTTTCTGAACAAAATCTTTTCCAAAGTGATTGGATCTTTAAATCACATGATATATATATTCTTTTCTTTGTTAATTCATAGACAAAAAAGACCTATTAACTGCCTTTCAAGCTCTAAAGAGCTACTTGAAGTTTAATACTAACATTCAAATTAATTAATTGCATCATTAATTAATTACTATATAATTTAAATTGCATGCGCATTCCCACTACTAATGACTGTAGGAGCTTATGATACTGTTTTACTTGGGCCGTCCCTTTCCTTTGAGGGGTATTTGCCCTTTGAGTTCGGTCCTAGCTGTTCAGACTTTAGACAATCCTTAGATTAATTACAGCCACATAACATTTTAACTATAATATAAGTACTAGTCTTTTTTAATATTAATTGATGATTAGTTTATTACAAAAATATATCATTTAGAAAGTAGGGACACACTTGATGGTAGTAGGCTAAAAAGTAGTGAGAAAATATTTTATTTTATTTTAGGAAAGTTCAATCATCACGACTTTGTAATCTGTTTGGATGCGTGATATTTGTAGGATAGTAAAAGTTTCACTATAACTTTAGATCGTTGTGGATGTTCACATAATGACGATATAATGAATCATTGTGTTTATCTCTTAATGTTAATTTTGCAACAGTTGTGGAGTAAGTGGTTCATGGATCCATGTTCTATGACTTTTTAAATTTGAGCGATATCGTTATGATATGTTTTTGTAAAACTAATTAATAATTACTTGTAGTGTAACCGTTCAAACTAATGTGGTCGACCTTCAAACGACCAATCGATATATCTATTCTGATCTCTTAGGGAAGGTCAAGCTCCTGTAGTTCGACCACAGTATTTTTGGTCTCATGGCCTTAGCTGAAGGTTATCAGACAATTTTGGTCGAGCCTTGCTCGTCGACCTCCAATTGGGTCAATTTGTTTTGTCTTCAATGGTGATCTTCTGATCACAAAAAATATGTTTGCAATAGCTTACGAAGTACTTATCTATTTAAAACACTGTGTTAATCTTTTTAACTGCATTGCTTCTCAACTAAAAAAAAGGTAAAATCAACATTGGAAAAAGTTCTAGAGGAGATGCTTTTCATTACGGTGTCACCTTTGTAATTAGCCAAAATAAATTTATTACATTTTCTTTGTCCTCTTTGATAATGTAGAAAAAGTTGCAAAACTAGTTTTGTAACTATCGATCGCTGGCTAACATTAATTCCTTTGAAGAATCGAAATTTCAATCACGGCCTCTAACTAATTTCTTATGATAACTTTAGTCTTTTTTTTGATGAATATGATAACTTTAGTCTTATTTTGACACAAAACTGTAATTTTAGCATATCATGTCACGGTGCAGGTCATATGACTCATCAATTTTGAGATTTTAAGCTAAATTTATTAGAAAACTTTAATTCGTGGACGTTTGCACCAATCAAATACGATATAGTAGGATTAATATATTTTTCTTTGTACAAAATAAATATTGAATGAGCGCTTTAACTAAAAAAAGAGAATTTTGAATAAAGAGACGGGTTAATTCATATTAATATTGAAATATTCGCACTGGAAAAGCTTATTCAAACTCAAGATTTGAGTATAATTAATTAGTCAATCTAATCTAGCTGTTGGTGGTTTGTGTGCGGTTAGGGCCGCTCTAGAGTCTGTGGATCTAAACTTTTGCAATATTCTTCTTTTTTCTTTTTTCTTTTTTTTTTTTTTGCAGTTAATGGCAAAAGAAATAAGGCTGCAAGATAGATCTCCACAGCTTAAGGAGCTAAAGACCAAAATAGTGCTCATGCAAATTTAATTAGAAGAATATTCATATATTAATTGCTAGACCAAAAGATGGTGGGCCCAGTCAAGTTCATAAGTACTTCAACTAAGATTCCCATATGATAATGTTTTTTTCTTGTGTCTTTATATATTTCAATGGGGTTGGTGATCAAAGATTTCTTTAGATCTATATAGCTTTCCTTTCCTCGTGACCAACTTATGAGGGGTTTTTTTTTACTTTGCATCCCCGAAACATGTGAAATAGGCATTTTGCACCCCTGAAACTTAGATTTAGCACTTTGTACCGTCAAAATAAAATTAGCACTTAACACCCTCTAATTAAAAACAAATCAGCAACTTTCACCCCCAAAACACAAAATTAACACTTAACACCCTCAAATTTAAAAAATCCAAACCCCTCGTTTTTTTCGTCAAAGTTGACTATTGGAGTGAAAAAAATCTAAGGCAAAATAGGTAATTCATTTTTGTACTTAAATTTTGTATACAATTATAAATACTCGAATACTCATTTATCTCTCAATCTTTCTTTTCAACAATATAAAAATAACTAAATAAAGTACAAGTAAACTTCTCGAAGACTCATTGTCTACTTCAACATATCAAAGACCCATAAAGAATTACCTATTTTGCCTTAAATTTTTTTTACCTTAATGGTCAACTTTGCCGGAAAAAATGAAGTGTTTGAGTTTTTTTTTAATTTGAGGGTGTTAAGTGTTAATTTTGTATTTTGGGGTGCAAAGTGTTCATTTATTGTGTTTCGGGGGTGCAAGTTGTTAAATTTTTTCTTAATTAGGGAGTGTTAAGTGCTAATTTTATTTTTTTTTGGGGGGGGGGGGGGGGACACCAAAGATCTACAATAGAATTACCTATTTAACCCTTGAGTTTTTTCTTGAAAATAAAAGAGGGTGCAAAGTGCTGTATTTTTCATATTTCGAGGGTGCAAAGTGCTAAATTTAAGTTTCGGGGGTGCATAGTGCCTATTTCCCATGTTTCGGGGGTGCAAAGTGCAAAAAACCCACTTATGAGTTAGGTATTTTCATGCGAGAGAATTTCACTTTTGATACCACAATTATACCTACTTTAGGGATTTGATACCACAACTATTTAGGTCGACACATTTGATACCATATCTCAAATCAACTTTACACATTTAATACATCCGTCAAATTAATGAAGGAATTGTCACGAGATTGTCACGTGCCCGTTAGTTCTCGTGAAATCTGAATTGAGAATTTCATTTTTGATACCATAATTATACCTACTTTAGGGATTTGATACCACAACTATTTATGTCGACACATTTGATACCATATCTCAAATCAACTTTACATATTTAATACTTCCGTCAAATTAATGACGGATTTGTCACGAGATTGTCACGTGCCCGTTAGTTCTAGTGAAATCTGAATTTGGGGGGAGACCCATTCCAGGTGGCATCGTTTTTGGAGGGAAATTGCTACGTCAGTTGCCCCAATTTCATTACATAAAATATGGTCACATATGCAGATCCCTAATTGTCTTCCTCTTCATTCACAATCACAAAAGCAAAAATGTCTTCCTCTTCAACTGCAAACTCCAGGCGTTATTTCAGCACTGGAAGGGTGTTGAAGTGTTTTTGTCAAGAAACCACCATTCTCAAGACTTCTTGGACAAACGAGAATCCAGGTACGTGATTCCATTCTTGTAAGAAGTCTTGAGAATGGTGGTTTCTTGACAAAAACACTTCAACACCTTTCAGTGATGAAATAACGCCTGGAGTTTACAGTTGAAGAGGAAGACATTTTTGCTTTTGTGATTGTGAATGAAGCGGAAGACAATTAAGGCTCTGCATATGTGATCGTCTTTTATGTAGCGAAATTGGGGCAGCTGACACAACAATTTTCCCTCCAAAAACGATGCCACATGGAATGAGTCTCCCCCCCAAATTCAGATTTCACTAGAACTAACGGACACGCGACAATCTCGTGACAATTCCGTCATTAATTTGATGAAAGTATTAAATGTGTAAAGTTGATTTGAGATATGATATCAAATGTGTCGACATAAATAGTTGTGATATCAAATCCCTAAAGTAGGTATAATTGTGGTATCAAAAGTGAAATTCTCAATTCAGATTTCACGAGAACTATTTGAGATATCGTATCAAATGTGTTGACATAAATAGTTGTGGTATCAAATCCCTAAAGCATGTATAATTGTGGTATCAAAAGTAAAATTCTCTCATTTTCATGCATGTCATTTACCGATAATAAATATGCTAACAGAAAACCATGTAAATATTTAATACTCTATAATTTTATATTTTTAAAAATAATAAAATAAATTTTAATAATATATATCATAAAGAAAATGAGATCCCTATTTTTAATTTCGCCTAAACTCTAAGACCATCTCCAATGGAGCAGGGCTAGCCCGGGGCTCCTGATCCCCGGGCCAGCCCAGCCCCAGCCCCGAGCCCTGCCTGGTCGTCTCCAATGACAGGGCTCCGTGGAGGAATTAATACATTTTTTTCCTTTGTCCACTCTCACCTATTAATATTATAGTTTTAATTTTTTTTGATATTAATTAAAATAACACATTAATTACAACAATACACAACATTAATTAAACAACAATACACAACATAATCAAGGAAAAGAAAATAAAAATAGTCCTAAAGCTCCTCATAAACATAGTGTTGGAAAAAGTAAGTTAATGGACCATTTTGGACATATTTTAAGTGGGACCCACTTTGAGTAAAGAGTCGGGTCTTGACGGAATTATATTCTACTCCGTGAGTAGATTAAAATGGTATATGGTACGTCCAAATCGGAATACGGGTGAAAGAGAAAGTAAATCTCAAAGTTCACTGAAAAATTGGAAAGAAATAGACTTAGTCCACATTGAAAGTGTAATAAGAAAAACTTGGGTTTATATATGATTTTTAAACCATAAGGGCTAAAAAATTATTACTAGAAGGCTCCCTCCTTGCGCGCAGGGGAGGGGGAGGGTGCAAATCTTGGATCGGATTACCACTCGGCCCTTCAAGACTTGTGCGTGCCTGCGGTCACGAATGTTGTCACAAAAATCCTATTCGGACAAGCCAAGTTTTGCTATTTTCGGCCCAAAGAAAAAAAAATCATTTCTTTTTTGCCCATTTATAAGTATATCATAATTTTATTTAAAATTACTTTAAATAATTAATCATATTATATACTATATAATTAAAATCTATCACATTAATTAAAATAACGCATAAATTACAACAATACACAACATTAATTAGATTTTAATTAAAGAACATTAATTAGGTTTAAATACACAACATAAATACACAACAAAATCTAATTAATAAACACAACAAAAGAAAAAAAAAATAAAGGGCCCAATCAGGTGCCGCCACTTGGCGGCACCTGTTTTAAAGAGGGGCGCGTGATATTCTCCAATTTCCCACTCGTGCCCCGTTTCCTGCCGCGTTCCGCCCCGAGCCCGCCTCCCAGCCCATTCCAGCCTGCAAGCCACCCCGCCCCGCACCGTCTCCAGTGGTTTTTGGTCGAACTGAATCCGCTCACTAAACTCTCACCTGAAAGTTCAATTCTCATAATACCCATCAAGTTATTAGATTTTATATACAAAATCCGCTCTTGTTTAGGGTTGAACAAAGTTAAAAATAGACATCTTACAAATGGAAAAAAATATTGCGTTTATTGTACAGCGAGGTACGGAAGAGTAAGTAATCCGGTAATAGGAGCCAGGGGAAGATTTTATATATATGTCACGAGAAAGTTTCGTGCAGTTTGCCAAATTATAGTCAATAAATGCGTAAGTGGATCCCTGCTAACATTAAAACCAATGTTTAAAAAACCGGATCGGACATCGGATCGGACATCGAATCGGTAGCCTTACTGGTTACTGGTTAGATCGGTTTAAAACTGTGTTACGACATTACAATATAATATTTTAATTTTAATTTTAATATATGTAATCAACTATTTGAAAAAAAAGATATTATTCATTGTTTTTTCAAATTTATTCCATAAACTAAATTTTTATAAAATGATCAATTATTTTTCCTACAAAATTTGAGTTAAGAATAAATGATAGCAACAAAATTACAAGTATGATAACATGATATCAACGCAATAATTCAAATTATAATAAACACCATATCAAAAACAATAATTTTATTACCAATCACCTATGAAAAAGAGAAATTATTGATGAATTATATAAAAATAATAAAAATACTTGAAGTTCGTGAAAAAAATGACTTTTCTAATGAATTTGATACTCAAATATATTTATATAACTTATTATATATAAGATTTTTTTGTTTCTTGTTGATTTTGTTTAATTCAAAGTGAAAAATAGAAGAAGAGATGTGAGAGTATTGTTGAAGTTTAAAGGTCGCGGAAGAGAAATAAAAATCCGTAGCGCAAACTTTTTATTTTTATAGGTGAACCAGTGGTTCAATCGGTTCACTGGTTCATTTGTTTTACCGGTTTTTGACCAGTTTTTTCCGGTTCAAACTGATCAGGAACAAAACTAGTTTTAGGCAATCTCCAATGGTTGGGGCTCCGTGGGGGAATTAATTCCATTTTTTTCCTTTGCCCACTCTCACCTATTAATATTATAGTTTTGATTTTTTTAATACGGAGTATTAATTAAAATAACACATTAATTACAACAATACACAACATTAATTACACAAAAATACACAACATAATCAAGGAAAAGAAAATAAAAATAGTCCTAAAGCTCCTTATAAACCTCATAAACATAGTGTTGGAAAAAGTAAGTTAATGGACCATTTTGGACGCATTTTAAGTGGGACCCACTTTGAGTAAAGAATCGGGTCTTGACGGAATTATATTTTACTCAGTGAATAGATTAAAATGGTATATGGTACGTCCAAATCGGAGTACGAGTGAATGAGAAATTAAATCTCAAAGTTCACATATGTAATGGGAAAAATTAGAAAGAAATAGACTAATCCCACATTGGAAGTGTGATAAGAAAAACTTGGGTTTATATATGATTTCTAAACCATAAGGGTTAAGAAATTATTACTAGAAGGCTCCCTCCTTGCGCGCAGGGCGGACACGAATGTCGTCCCGAAAAGTCTACTTGGGCAAGCCTAGTTTTGCCTATTTTTAATTAAAGAACATTAATTAGATTTAAATATACAACATAAATATATAAATACACACATCAATACAACACAAAATAAAACAAAAAAGAGGGGCGCGTGGTTATCTCCTCCAAAAACCCAAGTGGCGGCACCTGTTTTAAAGAGGGGCGCGTGGTTATCTCCTCCAAAAACCCAGCCATTTTCCCACTGGCCCCCGATCCCCTTCCCGTGACGCCCCGAGCCCGCAGCCCAGCCCCAGCAGCCCCGTAGGCCACCCCGCAGCCCCAGCCCGCACCATCTCCAACCATTTTCCTCCGCAACCCCGCCCTGAGACCGACCCCGCGGTGTGCCATTGGAGATGGCCTAAGGTTAACTGGACCGATTGACAACTGTTACCGGTCGAACCGGCCGATCCGGTCCGATTTTTAAAACACTAATTAAAACGTGACACCAAAACATGGCAAATTCCAAGATCATCCCGAAATGTTCTTGGTAATTTTTTTTCGAGAAACTATATAGACAAATCGAGCCAGAGTTCAAGAGTTAGGAGAATGAGATTGCAAGAGTTCTTGGGTTAGATTCGCACTAATGTAATATTTTTTTGTGTTAATATTAGTCACGGTAGATAGTTTATCTTTATAATTTAGTAGTGATAAGATATATTCGGATAAATTTCATGATATAATAATTAGTGTTATTTTACAAAAAGACATTATTCATAATACTGGTAAAATATAAAAATAAAAAAGTGTATTGTTTTTTTTTTTTTTTTTGGATAAATACAATATTTGCATTTTCAAGCAATTGCACACAAATGTATACATTGCATAAACTTTTATATTAGTTGATGGGCGGATCTACATCCACCATGGGAGCCTTGGCCCCTCCAATACTTTTGAAATTTTTATTCTATTTTTATTTATATATACTTAATATATTTATTTTCATTGATTTTTTTGGTCTTTTTTAAAAGTCCAATTGAAAAAAATAATTATAACAATGTACTTATCAAGACCAAAAAGACCAAAACTTAATAGTAATATTTTTGTCTCAACCAAATAACTATAAAGTTCAAATAAAAATCTTGATACAATTTTATGAAAATTAAGTCAAAGACCAAATCCACTATAGGGAAAATATATTTTTATTTTTATTTTTATATTCGTTCCTTAATTAAATAAAAATAATTGACTATTATTATGTAAATATCTTTTCATTAATAAAATATTCGGCCCCTCAACTCATGAATTCTGGATCTGTCCCTGAGTTGATAGGTAGTCATGATTCTTCATGTCTACTAGTCTTGTTTGTTCCGACGTCCCTTCTTGTGTCTGTATAGGCTTACAAGATAAAGCACAAAAGAAGATGGCAAATATGAAAAAGTTAGATCGTACCAAAAGGGTCCCTTCATTATGTATTGAAATGGAAGAATTAAAATTGTGTTAAATGAAACAATGAGAAAAACTAGACTCATCTTTTCACGAAATAAATATGGTGGTTTTTATACCTTACCGTAATCATGTCTTACATTTTCGAATGTACATTTAGAACCATATATGTTTTAAAAATTACTTAAACTGCAAGTGTCTACCATATATTAAAAAAAAAAACGTATTCTGAAGAGTAATTATTTTTCTTAAACTATATATGTAATTAATTTGTACCTGCAGCAATGCAGCATGCATGCTTGATGTACTAAATTCGAAACTTGTATATTATATATCCAAAATTATTTAGATTTTAATTAGGTGGGGAAATGTCACGTGGGAATTTCATTACTTTATATATAATGATATTGCAGCACAAATATTTTATTTCTATGTAAAAAATATATGCTACATTGATGTTGCAGTTATATAAGTTAATCTATAATAAAAATCAACACATTCTATTACTTTTATATTAAATATTGTAAAAAAAAAAAATCAATGTAAACCGAAAAATTGAAAGAACTTGATAACTAAAAGATACACTTCATAGAAATCAATGCACGTTACAATATTAAATAAGGCGGGATTTACAATTAAGTTGCGAAATGTTAATTAAAACCATGGACATGAAAGAAAATGAAATTAACGTAACAAAAAACCTTAAACAACGTAACTAGGGATTCTAGATAGCTCCATCAACAATATGCTCTATTAATCATGCTTTGAATGACCTATACCAGGACTATGACCGGGTGTCGTTGGTCGAAAAGAATCCACATAACCTTCATCGAGTCTAAATCTATGCTTTCCCGACTCATTAGGGCTTCGGACATTGCCATTACTGACTTTTGAATCTTTCAAGTTTTCTCTCACAACCAAATTTCGCCCTTCAATATGAAAAACTTGATTTGATAGAATAACGAGAACGAAAATGATCAAACAAGCAAACAATTTAGCCATAATTAGTTGAAAATGTTTATTGAAATTAAAATTGTAGGAATAACTGAATGAGAATGTATGAGCTAGAAAATAGTAGAAAGTTTGAGGAAATATTATTGTGTGTTGTAACTCACTCTTGTTCTACTTGGGGTATTTATAGAGTAAAAAAGTTGGAGTATGCATGTGAGGTCCCCAACTCCAAGGAAGATTCCACATGAGGTGCATGCAAGCAAAGAATTAAAAATTAAAATCTTCAATTATTTTAAATAAATTTCAGACTATATGTTTTTCAGAGTCTTCTTGAAGAAATAAATATTACTCTTAGAAAATATTATTAGGAAAAAGGGAAGAAAAAAGTGTTGCAATGCAATAAGTTAAAGGTATGGTGACTTTTTTTGATATATAAAAATGGGTGAGACATTTCCGCATACACAATTTATGTTGTGACATTTTTTATCAAACATAAATAGACATGAACATAAACTGGACGCTGCATTTGCATGCCACCAAAATTTCTCCCCACTTATTTGTGTCTTCTTAGTGCTAACAAATTAAATCTGCCAATTCACCATGCATGAATTGATATGCTTTTATAGTACTATTAAGTGATGTCCAATCTCTACATTAATCCATCCCACGATTTAAATTCGTGTTGAGTTTGTCTTATTGACATGGATTTAAAATTTTGCATCCGTTCTTTAACTTCCATGTAAAGTAGTTTATTGATGTGAATATATATATGTGATTGTAGTTGTTTGATCTAGCTTTCCCTAATTAAGGTAAAGTAATCTATTTTGAATAGATTTTTATTATAACCCTAAGTAAAGAAAATTAAGTTAAATGAAGAAGTTCAAAAACTAAAATTAAGTTGGCTCTTAGGGCTAGCGGCAATATTTGGTACGCACGTATTTGATTTTTCTTGCATAAATTTGAGGTATTTTAGCTCAGAAAAATTAATTAACTTTGATTGAACTTAATTAATAAAAATTTCATGTCACGTAAAATATATCTATTTTATGACTAAATAGATTCACTATATACCATTGCTACAATATATGAACTACATTTGTCAACCTTGGATAGATTTGTCCAACGAAGTGTCATGAGGCCATAGCATGTTGGTAAGGCCTAGGGCCAGAACCAAGAGGTAATTAGTTTAATTCTTACAAAAGAGGGTTTTTTCCTAGTTAAAGTATTTCATTATTTTGTGATTGATTTTTTCTTTTTTTGGAGAAATGTAAATGTTACAATTTGCTCAATTGTATTTAAGGTACTTATATATATACAATGAGGGAAAAACATTTTGTTCCCAAACTTTACCCAAGAAAACATATTTGGTACCATGCTTTGCAGAAAAACAGATTTGATATCACAATTTAGAGAGTCTCGACACATTTAGTCATTCCGTTAAATTTTGGACGGAATTTTCGCGCGTACTGTCACGCGCGCGTTAAGTTCAAAATGGTCACGAGTTTTGCACATGATAAATTGGTCAAAACACTTTTGGTCCCAAACTTTACCCCATAAAACACATTTGGTACTATTCTTTGCAGAAAAACAGATTTCGTACCACAATTTATATACTCTTGACATATTTAGTGTCTCCGTTAAATTAATAAAAATCACATATAATGGACAGACAACAGTTTCTCTAAATGATTTGATAAAAATCACAAATATACTTAAATCATTGAAAATATTCTTAACAAAGTACCTTGGATACCTGACTTTGTGCACTTTGACTTGCACTTATTCCAGTGTTGATACAAGCACCGATCAAAATTTTCATTTTTTCCATCGAAAACATCGAAAAGTTTTCCTTTTTGAATCAGGCAAAACGAAAACAAGATGTAATTCCGAAACTATTTATTTGCCTTAAACTCTGTTATTTTCCTAAATTTAGTAACTCTTTTACAAATTTTCCTTAGTGTTTCCGAAACATTTCCGAATAGTCTCGAAAAGTTTTCAATATTTGGCTCTCCGAAACATACATTCGAAACGAAATTTTGATCCATGGATACAAGTGCAAATCAAAGTGCACCAAGTCAGGTACCAATGTACTTTTGTTAAGAATATTTTTAATGATTTAAGTATATTTTGTGATTTTTATCAAATCTTTTAGAGAAACTGTTGTCTGTTCATTATATGTGATTTTTATCAATTTAACGGAGACACTAAATGTGTCAAGAGTATGTAAATTGTGGTACTAAATCTGTTTTTCTGCAAAACATGGTATCAAATGTGTTTTATGGGGTAAAATTTGGGACCAAAAGTATTTTTCCCGATTTATCACGTGCAAAACTCGTGACCATTTTGAACTTAACGCGCGCGTGACAGTCACGCGCGGAAATTCCGTCCAAAATTTAACGGAATGACTAAATGTGTCAAGACTCTCTAAATTGCGGTACCAAATCTATTTTTCTGCAAAGCATGATACCAAATGTGTTTTCTGGGGTAAAGTTTGGGCCCAAAAGTATTTTTCCCTCTATATACAATTGAATTAAAAGATAACCCCGATTCGGTTATGAGGCCTTAGCTAAGTGATTAAGGATGAGCTCCATGACCAGGAGGTCATGGGTTCAACTCCCGCGAATATAGGTATTTTCTCTAGTTTAATACTAGTAATTAGTTTATTCTGATATCATCGTAAAGTTTTTATTCGATATAGTGTTTGATGTAACAATATATTCACCATTAGAAAAAAATAAATAAAGAACCCCGACTCGTGATCAATCTAGATCTAATGCAGAACACCATGAAGAACTCGGAACAAGTAACTAAATGAAGAAATTGTTGAAAAAAAACTATTGAACCGTGAAAGAGGCAAACAGTTCGATCGGGCAGCCTCTTCCCATGCACCCCCACCTCTTTAATTAATTCCCTCGAAAACAATTAAGGACCAAATTGCTAATAATTAATTCTTACAATAAAGTAGTAATTCATTACAAAGTACATTGATGTACATTTATAAGTATATTCTAATATGCGAGATTCTCTCGGAATTATTTTAGTATGGCTTGTCAGATTGTCAGTATAAAGTTATAAGGCCCTGGGTTTAGAGTTATAAATTAATGAACGGCCGTCATTAAGCAAGAGAAATGTATGTATAAGTTTATTTTTTTTTTTTTTATAACCCAGGTGTAATAGCTTACACTAGACTAATCCTGGACCCTCAGAACCCTTGCCCTAGAATCCCGAAGGATGTAAATTGCAAGATGTGTCTCCACCAAGCCCCGGGTTCCCATCATACTGCTGTACACTCTGCGCACAAAGTGATGTATAAGTTTATTAAGTATGTATATAAAAGCCAATGTTGTAACAATGTTGTCATATTATAGTATAGTAGTATTTTTCGCAGTTAAATTTAAACTTTCGTCCAATGCAAATTAATTAATTTGTTTCAACCGTTGATAGTATGCACTTGAAGTGAAGCCAACTAGCTAATGAATTCAGACAGCTAAATTGGAATCTGGCCCTTTCCTTTGCTCATATTCATTCATGAGCTTCAAGAAACAAGAGGTTGGCATGTGACAAGTAACATGCAAATAGTTTTTATGTGCAATATAAAATTTGTTTTTTAAAATATAAATGAAAGAATGTATGTAATTTGCTCCTTTATAATTTAATGCTAATTGAGATATTTACGGGGGTAAATGCAAAATACTCCCTTGTGTTATGCTAAACCTGCAAGAAATTATCCTGTGAAATTTTTATTGAGCTAAATTTCCTTGTGATTCAAAAATCCTGCAAAAAATTTCCTTGTGTTTCAAGAAACAATTTTTAAAATACTTCAAGTTGGTCTCTACAACTTCACGTAATATATATTTAAAATTATTTCTTTAAATATGTCGATCCAGTGAGAAAGGTTGTGGGCCGCCATGTTGTGTTCTTCGATTGACATATTTGAAGCGGTGCATGCCAAGCATTTCATATGTATTGAATAACGGTTTGAATAGGATTAATCCACGACCAATGAATGTGATATTGTCTATTCCGGCTAGAAGCACAAAATTTGGGAAAATTGGGTGTCAAAATTTGGCTCACATATTGCTGGATATATATATGCCTGAAAGGCTGAAACCGATTTAGGGGACGTTTCATAACTAATCTCATTATACTCTCCATAATGGCCTAATTTCACGACATTAATCCTTTTATTAAATTCTCACTATGTGTTTTTAAATTTTAATAGTAATTCACATGACTGCCTAATTTAATTTGTGAAATATTTACAAATACCTCGAGTTGCCTCACACAGTGAGATCGTGATTATTTTCAAGGGCTCGCAAATGGTTATCGCCTTTCGCTGGCTAGCATAAGATATTTCTCGAGCTCATACTTGAATATTCCGACATATAATATTAATAGTATTATCTGCTATATATGTTGTTGAAGTATTTTATATTAAATTAATTTTGAATAAAT
Organism: Penstemon barbatus; assembly: GCA_003313485.2. Classification (NCBI taxonomy): domain Eukaryota; kingdom Viridiplantae; phylum Streptophyta; class Magnoliopsida; order Lamiales; family Plantaginaceae; genus Penstemon; species Penstemon barbatus. Next base: position 65,791,221 of record CM064880.1, read on the forward strand.
AAGATAAATTCTTCAATACTCTGTTTTGAAAATAGTTTGAGTTCACATGCTGAACTTTCTTTAATTTTATGAATAGAAATCGCAATAGAAATTTTTGTTACATACACCAATTTGACATTTAAAATATTTGAATCCTTTATGTAACATCAAAAGGAAATTGCAACTTCGGTCTTCTCTGAAAAAACGAATAGATAACATCTTTTTTTTTCAAAAATAAACTTACCTCCCTTAATTTTTTAAAACAAATTCATGTTAGAAAAAAAAAAATCTCTAAAAACAAATTTAAACAAACTCTAATTAATTTTATATACAATTAATTAACTCTACACAATTCTCTTTTTTCATAATCTCTAAAGTAGTTTCATTTTTAGAACGCATGCTAACTATCTATTTCATCTTAAAAACTCAAATAAACAAAATATCGAAAAATATTTTAATTGTAAAACCTCAATTTATTTCTAAATCACTTTAAAAAATAAACAAAAATATATAGCACTGAAAATCAAACAAAATTCAATATGAAGCTATAAACAAAATTCGAAAAGGCAAAAGCATATTCTTATTAAGTTAAGGAATCCACCGAGACAGGACGAATAAACAACCTGCGAGATTCTTCAGGATTCACCCTTTTGCGGCTGTTAAGTGATCACTTAAATAAATACCAGTCAAATTAACCGTCAAACCCATGATAATATATACTAATACTTTACTTGTTTGATTTAGTACTTTCTAATTATATTATTTATAATATAAATTTCTCTAGCTAGGTGTCAGATTAGGACTTGTACTTTTGTGTTTATTCTAAACAATTACTCCTTAATTCAAGGGGTAAGTTCAATTAGTGTTTGATTAAATGGTTTATGGACTTTTTACCTTATGCTTAATATTAATTTTAGTTAATTGCTTGAATGAGTTCAGGTGATTATTTTCTAAATTAAATTGAAATATGTGGAACTTCAAATTGTCTTTGGAGTGGTTGATTTGAAATTCTTCATCCCATGTTAAAAGGAAATGAAGAGATTGAACAATTAAGCCCAAACTTGGAGTAATATTCCTAAATTGTTAGACTAGAAGTCTATAACAAATACTGCTTTCTTATTTTCTGCAATAAAAATAATTAAAAATAAAAATTGTGGAACTGTTTTAAGTATACAATGGTTACTAAAACAACAATTAGTTCAATGTTATTTGATGGTGATCATCTAAAAAAAATAGTTCGTGAATCTAGGGAAAGAATTCAAAATTTAGCTGAATTTTAATTTAAACTCGTGCGGTAGATTCTGATCTATGAAGCACGGATACTTCAAAATATTCAAGTATGCAGATTCGGACTTTTTACGGAGTCAGACACGCGTGCGACTCGGCTCGGACACGCATCGGACTCGCCACGTGGCGAGTCCAAGAAAATACGATTTTGGACTCGGCGGGGATACGGTCAAGAACTCGGTCTTGGACACGGCGGAGGTCTTTTTGCAATTTTTATCAAAATTGTGGGTTTAAATTGAAAATTTGAAACTTAATTAACAAAAATCAGAAAATACTTTTTTGAATTAGTCGATTAAACTTCTATAGAGTACTCTTCCTCTTCATTCCAAACACAAATTAACACAACTCCTAAACTCCCCAATTTCATTCATTTCATAAACCTTAGTTCAAGAATTCTCTTCCAATTTATTCAAATTTACAGGTATTTCTCTTCCTATCTACCTCATTTTTGTGCAATTATGTTTTATTTCCTTGAAATTTGAGTTGGGTTTTTATTTTTTCTTCTTTTCCATCAACAATGTGTACTTTTATACAAAGTATTGACATTATGGCCTAAATTTGAGTTATTTGGAGTTCTTTTATATGGTATTTCTATTCAGTTTCGGTGCCGCATATTATTAAACTGCATTGCACCTAAACCATACTCTGGCAAGAAATGTATTATCTTTTAACTTCTAGGTAAATTGCTATAAAAAAAATCTGAAGCAAAAGAAGAAGAAAAACAAAAGATGGTGGTATTTCTATCTTGTAATAAAAAAACTAATTTTATTTAAAGATTTGAACAATTTTTCGTGTAATTGACTAATTGTTATGTACTTAGAGTGATTATTTTTCGTGTAATTGATATTTTTTTGCATGTGAAACTTGTTTTGAATCATTTACGATGTGTTTAGCGTGAATTTCGACATCTTTTGTGGTATTTTCTTTTGATTTTGTGTCTGGAATAATAGGATGAATGTTAATTCATTGACTATGATGCTAATTTATTTTATTTTTATATAAACTATATAGTTTTTTTTTTTTAATATACATATCCATGTCGTGTCGTATCTTGAAAAAATTTTAGAAAACGAGTCACCGAATCCGAATTGTGTCGAGTCCGAGTCGTCGAGTCAGTGTCTGTGCAACATAGATTCTGATGTTGTTTACACGTTTTTAGCTATAGTTTTTCAACAAAATCGATGGGTAAATCATTTCGAAATACTATTTTCAATTATTATTAGGGTGATATACAGTTTTCCCCCTTAAATTATAGGGGTGGTATCAATTACCCCCTAAAGTATTAATTGTAACACGTACCCCTCTGTTATAGTTTTGTACTTTTCATTCCAAAAATACCCCCGCCCCTTACATAAATAACCAATTTCTTTATTGAACTAAAATTGTCATTTTATTAATTATGAATCCATTCATTCATGAAACAACATTATGTTTAATTTCTTCATTTTTTTGTTTCTTTCCTTCGATTTTATGGTCTCAAATTTTTCTTTATTTTCATCTCATTTTTTTTTCGGTTTTAACTTGCTTTCTTTATTTTATGTTTCAATATTTTTATATATATCTCAAATTTTTTCTTTATATTTTTCTGACTTTTTATTTGGTGATAATTATCTCATTTATATTCGGTACAATTTATTATTCAAAATGTTGATTTCAAATTATTTTTCGCTAAATTCAAGTTTAACACCGAATAGTCTTATGTTTTAATTTCTTTCATTTTATTTTAATCAAAAAATAAAATCTTTATTAATTATGAATTCATTCATCCATCAACCCAACAATATTATGTTTCAATTTCTTCGTTTCTTTTGTTTTCTTTGGGTATAAAAAAATGAGAAGAAAATGAAGAAAATAATTTGAGATTGAAAAAAGCAAAGTAACAAAATAAATGAAGAAAATAAAACATAATGTAGTTTGGTGGATGAATGGATTCATAATTAATAAAGATGCAATTTTATTTTGATAAAATAATAAAAAAATTATTTATGAAAGGAGTATAGGTATTTTTAAAGTTGATACTACAAAATTATAACATAGGAAGTAAATATTACAATTGATACTTTAGAGTTTATTCTTATTCTTATTATTATTCTTATTATTAATACTATTATTAAGAGCTGCTATTTATTTGGTACTGTATTGGAAAAGAGAAGGCGGAACAACCATGAATCGCTCGCCGGAGTCACGGCATTTCATTTAACGGGTAAATCGCCCTGTTTTACTGCCCACTCTACAGTAATTTAGGGTTATAAATCGTGATTGATGAATGATTTTGAAAAATATAAACTGTACATGAGCGTTGAAAATTCATAATTCATGCTTGCATGTGCTCTAGATATCTACCTGTATAAATGGCCAGTGTACAAAGTGGTGGGTTGGCTTTCCAAAGATTAAGTTGCTTTATTGCTTTTTTTCAATAAAAATTAAAAAATTATTTTGAGTGGCGGCCTGAGTGCTTCTATTTTTCTATCCTAGGGTTAGGGAATCTTCTTGCCCCATTGGGAAACCCTGCTCAACTTTGCTTCTTTTCTTTCATGTTTTACTTATTCAAGTTGGCATTGAATTATGTTGATGTATGCAAAAGTGTAAAGGGACAAAATAACATTTCATATTAGTCAATGTTTGGGGTGGAAAAGGGGTAATGGATCGGAATAACTTGATGCAATTCTGGTGGGACTAATAACAGTATATTTTATAAATTTATCTCTCTCACATAATTTTATTAAATATGAATGGAATGTTTTAGTATTTGGCTTTCAAATGATTAATCTGAATGATCCTAATATGATATTCATCAGGTGTGCCCAATAGGAATAAATTACTTGATTTCTTTTGGACTTAAATTCTCTTTGTCCATAATACTCATAGCCCACAAAGTGGTAGAAGGATCTCTTTATTTTATTAGTTCACTACAGTTGCTTTTGAAAAGCAAGGATCTGGGAGATGTGACAGTAATTTCAAGATTGCTGAGGCACTTTGTTATACTATTCCATGTCTTTTGTGGAGCTTGGGGGAATTTCAAGTTAATCATCATTTTCAATAGACTTATTCATCAAAAGAAAAAGGCAGCCACCGTGTTGAAATTAAGATTGCCTTTTGCGATGTAAGGTAGTAGTGATTCACCATGTTACTACTATATTAGTATAGTATTGAACAGAATCATTCTGGCCTGCATATTTGTAAAATAATTAGAGTAAAAGTTCTATAGCCATGTTAGTATCTTAATATTTGAAGTTTTAAAGTAGAATTTTCGGAAAGGCAATAGGATATTCCTGTTTTAATCCTGGATTGAACAGAGAACTTGTAATCAAGTGTTCTAAGAAAGATTGCAGTTGTACTTAACAAAATTCTTAAGCTTGAGGGCTCTGGTGCATGTGGCTTGTGCATTCAAACTCTTTCTATTCTTGATAAATTTAGGAGCAATGAATATAAAAACAGAGGATAAGATAATCTTGGTTTTTTTGTAGTATGCTCATTTGCAGATATAAGATTTTCTTTTTACCATATGTTGAAATAAATCATGTATTGCATACAAGGAGCACGAGAATTTTGGTAGCATTCCTGTCAGTGTCAACAGCTGATATTATGCGCTACAAACTCATATATCAAAACTAATGCAAGATAATGCATAAGTTAATTATATTTTTGTGATCATGGAGCCTTTTCCTTGCAATGTTCAGTGACACATTCAAGGATTATAATCAGTGTATTGCTTAAATTTCAATGCATTTAAATGTCAGGGGAAAACATACATGACAATGATATTAACATGCATGATGCAGGGGGGAGAGTTAGAGGCAGAGACAGAGACAAGAGTCAGATAGAGCTTAAAAGCAGGATACATAAATTGATGTGATATTTTCACTATAGCTAAATATATAGGTCGTTACAATTTTTTTTTTTTTTTTTTATAGATATACATAACACATATTCACCTGGTATGAAATTCAACATACTTAATCTGAAGATAATAAAATACTCTTCACCGGATGGTTCTACAACTAGTGAACTGACAATAAGTACAGGTGAGAATTGACAATAATTACAAGTTGCCACAAATGTTCATGCACAAGTGCTCATACTTAAGCATTTGGTCCTGCATTCACGTTTGTGAGAGCATGACCGATACCGGGACTGTGGCCTGGTCCTGTGGGTCGAAAATCATCTGTGTTCCCTGTAACAGAGGTGAAATCTTGCACCTTTTGTTTCATGCTGTCATTAAAAGAGTGGCCAATTCCAGGACTAGTTCCTGGTGTTGTGGGTCGGAAGTCATCTGAATTAGATACTTCTGAACTGCTGAATTCATGGTTTTGAGTTGGTATCTTTGGCGGGAATATATGTTTCTCCCCATTTACCTGTAGATCGTTTTTATGACTTACTGGGGTTTGCTCAAAGCTGATAGCTTTTCTTGCATGGTTATGCTGTCCTGCGTCTATTTTGGCAAAACTGACCTGAATTTCTTTCACTGTTCTAAGTTGCCTTCCCTCAGAGATTTGGATTTTTAGGCAGACAATAAATGCAAGAAAGAAAAGAAACATATGCATATATGGGATGTAAGCCATTGGAAAATACAAAGGATTATTTTTCTTTGCTGCTTGTATTTGTGTGAGAAACTGATCAAAGGAAGATGATGTTTTGCTCTGAAGTAGAAACTTGTCAAGTATTTATAATATGGGGAATTATACTCAAGCAGTCAAGTGTCATGTGGGGATCTTTACCATTAAAATCTGTAATCATATAAGTCCATTATGTTGTACTAGTATGGATGGTTCATATTCTTTCACCTTTTTTATTTGTGTTCTAAATTCTAAGTGGTTCTCTTAATTCTGCCAATATTGGTCTTATGCATTTTTTTCCAAGAGATAGTTTTTAAATTCTGAAAATGTATATGCAGACAATAAAAAATGATTAAGTGCTCTGACAGCCTTTCCCCCCTCCGGGCCCTCCCCCCTCCCCCATGTACGCCGTCCTCGATAAAAAATATATTAAAGAGTACTATAATGTTAGAGTATTTCATTTATAGATTTTTGATTGGGCCAATTGAAATTATTTTGTAGCTTGAAGGTTCACCATTGACCTACGATGGCCTTTCATTGTCCTCAAATGTTGGTTTTATTGTTTAGAGTAAGTGTGAGACTAAATGTCCCACATGGATTCAAAATCAAAGTTGAGCTCACCTTATAAGGTCTAGGGCAATCCTTACCTCTTAAGCATAGCTTTTGAGGTTGAGTTAGGCCCAGTCGTGGACTTAGCCCAATCCATGTGGGTGAATTCTAATAGTAAGGGTTGTAATATTCATTTATATTGGCAAATAAGATTAGGGAATATAGATTTCTTGGAATAATAAAATAACTTAAACAAGCCCAGTTGGCCTTAGCACAGAGGAAATTAATGTGGCTGAAAAAGGCATGGATTCTGTGTACTTCCCACTTAACAATGTCTACTTCTTTAAGTGGATGGTTCATATGTGAGCTTCAGTTTCTTTCGGTGGACAATTTCAAATGAAACACATCTGTCTTGAGGTTTAAGCATAGTATATTTATGGCATACTTGAGCTTTTGAATGCTCTGCGTTATTGCCCCAAGTGTTGAAAGATTGAGGTTCAAGATTTTTTAATTATGACAATATCATCTTACTTTTAGTGAGACCATCCATTTTCCATAATAGAAAATGCTATTGTTTGACCTGCAATAGAATACACTATATGCCTGTAATGAAGTGTGATTTTGCCAAATATTGGACTCGTTGACGGCCATTAAAAATGCAGAGCTTGCTCTGGTATTACACTAAAATGTTAATTGTTCTACTTTGACTTGTTTTGGTAAAATAGACTAGATTGTCTTTGTATTGGTGGTCTTCTACAAATGATGTTACCATATTACATGTGCAGTTGAGCTCACATTACTGTTATTTTCCAAGAAATCATTTAAAAGACGTTGATAATCTTATTTTCTTGTCCTACAAAGTGGATGAATAGTATTGCAAGTATATGACCATGTATGTATTTACATTAACTGTTGTATAGCTCTCTATACTTTATTATTATTATATTTTATTTGGCTTTAAATGAAAAGTGCGAGGTCTTGAATGAATTTTACCTGCTAGAGAATTGGTTATATTCGTATGACAAATATCAAACTACAGTATCAAAAGATATATTGGTCAACTCCTGAAAGTTTATTACGAAAGTAATATACAACATCAGAGAAACTACCAGATAAAGGCAAAGTAATTTTTTTTAATTTTTTCACCAATGAACAGATAAGATCAATCTGACCAATTATCAGCAGTCATAGTTGAGAACATGATTTCCATTTTGTTTCAACATGCAGCATTTGACTCTATAATTTTGTATAGTGCTCTTTTGTTCATTAGTTAAATAAATATTGCTTTGAACAGGAGTAACTGGCTTTTGGTTATTTGTTATTGGCCCACCAGAATCTGTCATGAGAGAGTTCGTGGAACTGAACTTTCTGTTCTGTTTATGACATGTAATTTGAAGAACAACACAGAAGGTAACTATCTACCCATTTGCATGAAGATCAATTCAATTCGAGGTTACATTTTGATCTAAATCTTGTATAATTTTTTCTCTGTTTTTATATACTTAACCTGTAGTCTTGGTTTTTCTTCTTTCTTTAATATACTTCACCAGTGGTTACCATATTCCCTACCAATATATTGTCCTGAGCTGAGGTTATTCTTTATTTAACTGTAACTTTACTACTAATTTGGAAAGAAAAATAAGGTGAATTTGTAGGGCACATGCACATATAATGTATTACATTTGTCAAGTTGGGAGGTTTGATCGAATTCGAACTAGAATTCTGTAAAAGAAATGATTTTTAATCTTCACAAATCTTGATAGGACAACCTGTAGAGTGATGGTCCAGCACGTTGTCAAAAAGTATTTTACTTTGTTAGTTGTTACTGTTTTGGAAGTTATCATTTCATACAATTTCATACAAGTCAAAGAATGCAAATGATGAGCTTTAATGTTTAATACCTCAACCCTCCATTTCCTTTGACTCTTAATTGAAAAATGTAATTAAGAAATAGATTCCTGAAAAAGCACATAACATCGTTGGTTCCTGAGGCTTTGGAGCTCCACCCAACTTTGAATATGGAAAAGAAATATTATAATTATCAAATAATAAAGACCATCTTATTCTCTCTTCGTGCTAGCCTGTTTTGCACTATCATATATACAATACAATATCAATTGTGCTGAAAAGTGTTGCTTGATAGTGACACTGGCGGCAAGACAAAGGATCTTCCCATGCTTTTTCATTCTTAGTGGTCTTGGATTTATTGTATATAGGCCTGCTTATCATACCAGACACAGTACAAATTAGGTAGTAGCCTATGCTTAAACTTATTCTAATAAGGCTCCAAAATTTTATATATGTGAGGTATTTTAGTTTTCATTTATCTTACTAAATAACATTTAGTTTCTATAGTGCTTGCAATAGTTGCTTTCGGTGAAAAAAGTTTTAAACTTTAAATTTGATTAAATATATATGATCGACTATAGATATGTCAGAAAAACTAGTATAAAAAAGTTTAATCACATCTATGTACAAGAATATGTTAATTTTAGACATGGAGCCAATTTTAGATTTCGTACTAGGGCGCCAAAAGAGTAGGACGGTTGGCCGTATATATATATATATATATATATTGGTACTTATTATTCCCTCTTCAGATTCATATAGTTCAACATTTTAGATGCAAAGTTCATGTTCGGTTTTGCAGTGTCTGTTCAATGTTAAGAATACTGTTGAGCAAGATTTTAAGAAAAGTTTTCAACTTTTTTATGGACTCAATTTCGATTTGTTGAGTTATTTGAAGGAAAAATTAGTAGTTTATGATAAATTAGATGTTCACCTTGGTATGATACCGGATATACTAATTTTGGGTATTGCATGCATCAGAGTCTTGTTTTGGAGAAGCTAGGTCGCAAAATCACAAGCAGAATTTATATCATTTAGAGTATTTGGACTTTATATTGATTAGTCAAAATAGCAAAAGTATTTGATATATACTAGTATTAGTTTATTACATGGAAGATGTGTTTTATGTGCATCAACAGTGTATTTGAGTCTTGAATATCAGGTCATAAATAAATTAAGTGAAGGGGTTCTATCTAAAATTTAAGTCAAATTAACATTTGCACTTCCTTTGTCTCACGTATTGAATGTCTCATTTTGAATTGGCTTAATTTGAATTAATTGCGTTTTTACTGTGTTTAAAAGAAGTAGTTAAGAATTTGTGGGATTACATAATTTATTTATTTATTTATTTTAAGTAAAAGAGCTTTTGAGAAAAAAAATTGTCGGGTTAGAAAATGTGCCATTATTTATGGATGTTTCACAAAAAATAGAAAACAAATAATAATAAAAGAGCATCTAAGTTTATGTGATGGAGTTTTGTACTGAAGTTATATATGTCATGAGCTTTCAACTAGGAGCTGAGCTCTGATCTTTTTATCTTTGATATCTTCAAAGCTTAATGGGCAGTTGAAGATTGCTGAGAAGTCGATATTGTGTCCCATGTCAGTTGAGACTGTAGACATTAAATGATAAACCATAAATTTCATTGACTCAGAAGTAGGTGTTGGATCGATGAAGAACTATAACACTTGTCGCCAACCTAAAAAGATTTGCATATATGTGGTAGAGTAATATCTATATACTAACACAAACTTAATTTAGGTTAATCAAATGTGATACTGAATACATAAAATACATTGGATACATGTATTTCTATACATATGTATACACACACACACACACAAATTAAATGCACACAAATTTTTTAACCCTACATTATCATAAAGAATGCCCAATTCCTGGGCTGTGACCAGGTGTCGTGGGTCTAAAGTCTTCTGCATGGCCTGGCGGTGGTGGTTGTGGTGCTGTTGGTGGTGCAAGTACAGCCTTGTTGCCACATGCTATCATAGGTATGCACTCTTGGTGTGCTTTTTTACTATCATACGCAAACTTTGCAGACTTTTCTTCGGAAATCATTTTACTATTCTTAAAATCATTCTTGTTCTTAAACTTCAAGTTTCTTCCCTCCGTAGATTGAATAATCTGGGAGAATGTAATCACAATAAAGAATAAGGCAACAATCAGCTTTGCTTGAGCCATAGACTCTGTAGGTTTAGGGTTAGTGAGGTGGATAAAGGAATACCCTCAGCAATGAAGGAATGCTTGAATTAACAGCCTAGGTTTTCTGAGTATTTATAGCACCAATTATGTGTAGGTAGGTCCTAGTAGGTTGAAGATTCTTTAAGTGGACGTACTAATAGCATGTTATATGCTGTGTTTTTTTTCCCTAATAGATTAACATTTTGCATGTCTAGCAAATTGACTCTTGCAATTTTAATTGGCCTAAGTACTATACATTTTGCGCATATAAATCTTCCATGCATTTTCGAATTTGGTGGTTCAGAGCCTCATATCAGTCTAGATTCATTGAATGTTATTTTACTCCCCTATTCCTTTTTTTAGTTTTCTTTTGGCTTGACGGGTAATTTTTCTCTGAAAAGACGTGGTTGGAATTAGTGATGTTACATCATTACTTTACGTAGAATAGTAATTTTTGTCATTTGTGAAGAAAAATATAGAAAATGGAGCTTTGTGTTTGGAATTCCCTAAAGTGAATTAAGAGCAAAAATATTGGGACGGTTGGCGTACCATTTTGGTCATCGGTGTTTGATTCGTTGTAACTATTTAATCAATTAACTCATGCTTGATTTAATTGCATTAACATTAAATTCATCCCAAAATATTTAGCATCTTCTGGATTATGATCATAATTATATGATGCATTGTAGGATTACTTGCATAGGGTCCGAATTTCATTTTTGGTTCCAAACATAATAAATTTGAAGCTTAGCATGGGAATCAATAGGAAGAAAAAAGCAAGAAAAACTATGCAGCAGCTTCATAGAAATTTTAAGGCCTCAACAAAATTTGTATGGTGCGGTGGTTGAGCAGTACTTTGAGAGATTAATTTAATATTTCTGAGAGGCCAAGTTTAATTTATTTTTCATATAGTATGGGGAGGTTAAGGGACAATGTTCGTCGAGCCCACCATTTATATAATTTGATTTTAGTACAATATCATACTTTTGTTTGTTATTTGATATTCTATTAATGCCTTCATGTGAAAAGATTGGACTTTTCAGTCAATGAAAGAAAGCCACTTTCCAACTAGACCTGTCGTCTAATTGCTTCTTTGCACCTTTGGGATCTTTTTCAAATGTCCTGAATCTAGAACAGTAGGCTCTACATGGATCAATGTCGGCCAGGTTTCAATCGGTTTCGGTTTCGTGAAATAGGTTTCGGGAGATCGGGTTTGAGTTTAGCATGGGTGTCACTGAGTTTTGTCCCAGTCTCAGTAGGGTGAGACTTGGGCCTGCGCACGGATTCATATAGAGTTGTATGTTTGGTTTAAATTCAAATAAACGAAGCTATTCACGATCTAATTGGCCTTTTGTGTTGTTTTCCAGATAATTATTTGATGTCGGGACAAGAAGGTTGCAGAAGAGAACCATTTTGAGGAACATGAATTTGACACGAACTCGTTTAAGCCATATATCGCTTGTGACTTGACTTGATCGAATCCTAAAAATCGCTTATATTTGTGCCTTAACTTTGATAATTATTATTATATATAGCATCTGCATGGCAATCTTACTCGAGACTTATGTGCTATACATGGGTATATACATGAGGATATGGATACGGCGATAAAGATTTTTAAAATTATCATATGTGATTCAACATGGATATAGATGTAAAAATATAATTTATATTTATATATAAGCAATTGGATCTTTCAATTTAAACCCCAAAAACATACACAAAAGTTATATAACTCCAAAAGTGAATATAGTCCATTTTTAACGTACATAAAAGTTATGCAATAAGAGTTGTCTAGTTTTCTAAAGATAATCTCAACAAAATAGCGCAACTATGAAAGGAACATTGATTCTATAATTTCTAGCATTCATGTTTGAGAGTTCGTGTTCAACCTAGGAGAGAGATGTGAATAAGAGATTGAGTAGTGGTTGCCTATGTTTAATCTAGGAGAGAGATTTTATCAATTTTTAATAATTTAAATTTGACCCCTTATTTTAGAAATATTAAATAAGAACCTCTGGCGTGTCTTTGGACGCTTAGCAAGTGTATCCGATACCTTGTCTATTTTAGTTTTATGTATTTGTATTACCAATATGACATGTGGTGTATTGAATACATAAGCCACGTGTATCGAACCATATTCGTGTCATCCGTGTATTCAATATTTTTTCGGAGTATCCGTGTATCATAGTTTTTGTGTTTACAATTGCGCTTACATTGTTATATTTGTGACATTGCTCTCAGTTTGAAGTGTTAGTGTGGAATTCTCTAATGTGTATTAAAATGACGAGTCCTAACATTAGGTGAAAAATTGGGGAGGGGAAGAAAATCTCTTTTTGGTTCGATAGATGATTTAGAAAAAACTATATTTGTGACCTTTTGGAGGAAGATATCCTTAGGGAGGAGGTTCCCATAAAAATGAGTGACGTGATCAATGAAAGGGGGAATTGGGACCTATCTTGCATTAATACTTGCTTGCCAAATCATGTCCAAGAGGAAATTCTTAGTATGTCGGTGCCATTAAACTTGAATCATGAAGATGCTAGAATTTGGATAGGTAATAGTAATGGTAAATTTACTCGTATATCGGCTTATGAAACAATTTGTATGGAACCAAGTAATTTACCTATTAAATTGAAAAAAATGGGATTGGATTTGGAAGCTTAATAACCCCCAAAAATTCAAAATATTTTTGTGGCTCATTAACCATAATAGTTTGGTGACTGAATCCCTTAGATTCGATCGAAAGCTTTCCACCTCTGATAAATGTTCTAGATGTATTTGTGTAGAGAGGATTATATGCATGCCTTTAGAGATTGCGTAGCTGTGAAAGGGATTTGGAAAAGTATTATACCTCCAACCCAATACCTTTATTTCATGAACCTCAACCCCGACGACTGGATTTACATCAATTACAAAGCCAACTTCCACAACCTTTTGCTCCTCAACATTAATTGGACACTACTATTCACTGCCACACTTTGGAATATTTGGAGTAAGAAACAATTCATTTTTTAGAATAAAAAATGCATGCTAAGGGAACCGTCGCCACAATTGTAGCGTTAGCTAGAGATCTGTCAAATACTTTTCCGGTGGGACAGCGACATACGGGAGTGATAATAAGTTTGGAACAAAATGGAGAAAGCCCGATAAGGGGTGGTATAAACTCAACTCCGATGGAAGTGTGCTTAGGGAAACAATGAGTGCAGCAGGGGGAGGTATCATTTGGGACGACCAAGGAAAATGGGTCAAAGGCTTTAGCATGAAATTGGGACAGGTTACAATCACCGAAGCCGAGCTTATGACGGTAAGAGAGGGACTTAAAATAGTTTGGAATAGATGCGTAGAGAAGCTAATAGCGGAGTGTGACTCTAGAGTGGTGGCCCAATTGATTAAGAAGGCTGACACAAACATTCACCCGTTATGAAATATTATTGAATATTATCGAGAACTCATTAGAAAGCCATGGACTTGCAAACTCTATATATCACATACATAGAGGGGGAAACATATGCTCGGATGAATTGGCAAGAAGGGGCACGACAATGGGAATCACCAACGGAAGAATTGATGGAGATACTCTCCGAAGACGCCACTAATTAAGTGGATAGTATGCTTTAGTGGATAGAAATCATAGAATGCTTTAGGATATAAAAAAATAAAATAAAAAAATATAAAGTAATGTTTTTAGAAACTAGCCACTAATTTGTTATTGTATAGCAATTTTAGCCATGTACGATCAACTAGCTAGTTTCGTTTTCAATTAGCATTTAGAAAAGTTAGATTTGGTGGGGACATAAATAAATCTCAATGTATCATATCTTACACCAACATCAACGGTACAGGTGTGTTCTGTATTTATTTATGTTGTACTAATATTGATAAGAGTAGAAGAGGAAGCATTTAAACTTCAAAGAAAATAATAAAATTCTGCAAGAGATTTATTGTGATCTGTAGTAACTATAAAAAGAATTACAATGGTATTTATAGGCCTTGAAAATAAATTAATTACGCGATTCCATTAAAAAATAATTACGAATTTCTTAATTACGCCCTCACATAATTACATGTCTGGGTTGAATAAAAAAATGTGGACTTTTTCTAACCAATTCAAATATTGATGCAATAGTTGGCATAAAATACTAGTTTACCTAAAGAAATGGCCCTTCAAATTGACTACACTAGAAATATATTAATACGCAAAATTTGATGTTATTATTTCTTTTTAGGAAAAAAAAAGGTTGGCAAGTATTACCCTCGTGTAAAATGTTATTGCTCAAATCATATAGCCCATTTAAATTTGGCAAATTTTGGATAAAATATTGTAAATGACACTAATATTAGATAAATTCCAATTCTATCATTTCTATTAAATAATACTAGTACAAAATAATATTTAGATAATAATTCTCAAACAAAATCAAAATTATTCAAACAAGTATTATTGACTTTTTATTATGAATTTGAATTCCGCAGACTAAATATTGAATTACCAACTCATCTAAAAACTTAAACTGTTAAAAAAATGAATCATTTAATATATATCACTTATCAGTTACAACGAAATTATAGAAACTTTTGGACTTTTTCTTTTGACACTTTTGCATTATGAGAAAACACTTGTTTTGATCGTCAAGTTGAATATATCATATATGTTTTTCCATTTATCGGGCTCATATTTGGATCCACAATAGAAACTGGATCATATTCTAAAAATTGAAATGCTCGTCGTTTATTTTTTTCTGCTAGAATGCTAATTAGTAGTACATATGTTTACATAGGCCCTAAACGGTGGGCCAGACTCGAAATTCAAACTGGATCCGGAATTCTGTATCAGAGAAATATAATATCTATTGCTATATGCAAGTCGGTTCCACTTCCATTTGATGGGATGGGACTAAAGTAAACAATTGATATTTTAAACGTTGCAACAGGTTAGATGCCACTTGGACTTGGTTAAGATAAACTAAAATTAATTATTCATTACTAGCTAAATAATTTTAGATTTTTAACTCAATTTAGTTCAAAATTTTGAAAAGTCCAAAAGTAAGTCCAAAACTAACTTGTTTGATATTGGAACTCAACTAAAATGAGTTCAAATATAATTCAGAGTTATTAGATCTTTTTTTATTAAAAAAAATTGAAAACCTAGTTATTTAGAGCTACACTCTAAAAAAAATGATGTCTAACTATAGAGTAAATAATTAAATTGGTTAAACCCATTTTGTTTGTCTTTCTTTCGAACGTTTTTTTTGTTTTTTTTTTTTTTTTTTGGTGAGGGTTCCCTATTTATTTTCTTGTACCTTTTGTTAGAGTTCGTGGAGTGAAGATTTAATTATATATAACCAAAAATAAAAATAAAAACTAAGCTGAAACAATTTATTATAACTAAATAAAACTATATAGTAAAAATAAGTGAATATTTATGTCCCCGTCATTATTACTGCAGCTCAAATCAAAATGGTTCCATTTGGATCGATATTGTTCAGATCAAAATGGTTCCATTTAGAATTGGTGGAGTGGAGCTGATAGATTAGATAGATAAACAAGGAAGCAAAAACTGCTTTGTGATTTCACATTCCATTGGCAACATCTATACACAGAGTTACAGAGCTATACAAATTCTTGTATGCTTAAGAAAGACTAAAAAAACAACATGGACTAACTAGAAAAAAACAAACAAACAAAACCCAGAAAAAAAAATAGGGAGCATTAAACTCGGCTAACAAAAGAACACGGTGAAGATCAACTTTACATTGATCCCCTGGAAATGGATCATGTTAAACCATGGTCAGATTCTGTTAATAAGTTAGTTTCTTCACATCTTCAACACATTAATGAGAGTAGTCCGTTTGGAGAAAGCTCTCGTATATTGTTCCTCTTAGTGTCTTGTTCACATCTTCCCAATTCATTATATGTTCCGATAATGACCCTTTGTGTATCTTTACTTGTCGACTAGTTAACTCCATTTTCGGCACTCCTATAAACTTTTGAACATCCACCAGCTTCTGCAATATAAGTTTGAAAAACAAAAAAAAAACATTTTACAATTAAGCAACGAAAAATCGAATGAAATTATTGGTAGTTAGATAGCTTTGGACCTTGGATTTCAGTGAGGAAACAAAAAATGAAAATAAACATAAATTTTAAAAGAAAAACATATTTTGAAAGTCTTATAAGAGCAACTTACGGTTCGATTCTTTATGAGATCCTCATAGTAGAGAATGATGTGTCTAGTGCTGCTGAAATTCTCGAGTGCATCCAAGGCCATCTTTTCCATCATCTTTAGATCCATCACTAGTGATGTTAAATTAATTACGGGTTTAAATCTAGATAGAGTATCGGCCTACAAGAAAGTACACACAATTAGATGGCAATATTTGTAATTGTGAATCGTATGGCTGGGATCGAACGGGAAAATTTGTTACCTCTTCATGTGAGTGAACGTGGGACTTATGTGTCCCATTCAAGAGTTTGGCAAATCGATCATAAGAATTAGCAAGCACTGAAACCATTCGGCGTAGTAGATTTCTTCGGAAGAGAAATATTACAGAAACACCCCTATCGTTAAAATATTCAACGATTTCTTTATGGTGCACCATCAACCCCTGAATCAAGAATATTGATTAAGGT
The DNA here is from genome assembly GCA_003313485.2 of Penstemon barbatus. Taxonomy (NCBI): domain Eukaryota; kingdom Viridiplantae; phylum Streptophyta; class Magnoliopsida; order Lamiales; family Plantaginaceae; genus Penstemon; species Penstemon barbatus. The sequence goes on from CM064880.1 coordinate 65,808,272, forward strand.
TAGCGGTTACCCAAAATTTTATTATCTAACGGAAAACATGAATACATACATATACTACAAACTCATTTTGTTATTAAATAATTTTCAGCCTTGTTTGGTAGCAATGACTAAACCATATACTAGTGTTAAGTTAATAAAACGAGACAAATATTCACTGCATATATTTTGTTGTTTGGCTATGAATATAATTATACTTATCATAGGGTTGGACCCATAATTTCAATTGTGTAAGCATAAAAGCAGCAACTATCACTTGTTTAAGGATACACCTGCGATATTTATAACACTACCAAACAAGAGACAAAGGCTAACACTACCAAAGAAAATATAGATGTTGATGAAAGACAATCTCACATACTCTTTGCTATGAAACAAGTTTGTATGACTATTTTCTTAAGTACATTTATAATATCATAGTTCATACCTGATTTAGCATCCATTTGAAGCCAACAGCAGCAGAGCACTCGTTTTTGGAAGCACTATTAAACCAATCTAAATTGTAAACTCTATCAAGAGTAGAAAATATTGAAGAAACATTACTTCTCCTCTCTTTAGAAGAAAATATCTCTCCATTGGAGCTTACATTAGTATGGCTATTTAAAAGAGTCTCAAACCATCCACTTCCAGATCTTTGCATAGACAAAATAGCAAAAAGTCGAACGGGATTACAAGCACATTCATCCCTAAAGCATAAAAATAGTTGTGTCATACAAAATGTACAAGAAACGGAAAATTTAGATTCAAACAAAAAGTACGTCACCTTGTAAAGGTAGTCGGTTTTGGGAAGTGCAAGAATGGAGTTTGAGATTTATCAATGTTGTTATCTTGACAATATCTTTGATTAACTTCGATGTTTAGATACTTGGTACTATTTCGAAGATTTGTTTGCTTAAGACAAACTGAACATATATAAACACCACACACCATTGCGAATACTAAGACTAACATCCTCAATGAAGCTGGAGATCTCTTTGGAGGTTTTATAATTAGTGTGCCCTGTAATACAAAGAATAAATCTGTTAGTGCTACAAGTAAGAGGCAAAATGTCTACAAAATTGCATATTCTATCATATACACACACAGTCATCAAATTAATTAGTAAATTTATGACTTTAAGCAACAACCACAGTTTAATGAAACTATACACTCTGGAAATGAGAAACAAACAACCAAGAAACAGTACACCAATAGAGACAAAAATAATAATCCTACTAAAATAAAGTTTTTTCTACAAATTCTTTCTATTTCATCTGTGCCACTTCAGGGGTGAATTTCAATAGCTACAACTATTCTAGAAGTCACACAAAATGAAAACACTAAGCATGAGTGACAAAAGGAAAAGGGAAAAATTAAGGGCTGCAAACTTAAATGAGGGACTCGTGGGAAAAATCAGCTAAATAACACAAGTTCAGTGTGAAGATTTATAGTAATAAAGCCAAAAAAATTAAAAAATGCATATTCCAATTTCTATAATATTACTCCTACAGATATTCTACCTAGGTCAAAACTTGGAACTAAGAGACACCATTTTCTCACAAAATTTCAAACGTATCTCCAAATCCATTAATGAAAACAAACAAAATCTAAACCTAAACCTTGAAAAACTCTAAAAAAGCCCAAAAATTCCTACATTCAGCAAATGAACAAAAACCCATAACAAAAAGCAAGAAAACAAACTAACAAAAAAAGCTCACCTTGGTGAAGAGACATATATCTTCAGCCATTTAACCTCGGTAGAAAGAAAGAAAGAAAGAAAATCCAAAAGGGTCCTTCAAAAATAGCTCAGATTCTTAAATTACTCATCACCGCCAAATATACAAAGTGTGTATCTCTATATACTGCAAAGTTAGAAAATATTCAAAGAATTGAAAAATGGAAGCTGCAGAGTTTGGAGCAAAACGAAGTTCCTCGTTAGAAACAAAGTCATTAAAGCAAACAGCTGGGGGCGCTCTTCCCTCTACAGCTCCTCTGTTTTCTTCTTCTTTCTTTTTGCTAGTTCTTTAAAATAAAAACCCCTACTTTTATTAATTTACAACTCCTATTATATTTATTTCTGGAGAATCGTCTGTTTCTTATAAATTAGTGGTATGGGTAGCATATAAATTTATTTAAAAGTACTAATTGGGAATTAATTTTAAGTTTGATTTTGGTCTGGTTTGGTTTGGTGAGGACGAATTGGGAAAATGGAAAGAGTAAAGAAATCTGAATTTTCTTTTTTTTGTCGTACCTAAGTGCCGTGAAGTAGAAAAGTTATGTTCGGGTTCAATTTTTATTAACCTAATTTTTTTTTATTAACCTAAATTAGTTATTAATAAAACACGAGATTTTAGGCGTGCCAAATGGTAAAGTTGAATTAATTATAATATATATATATATAAAATAAAAACTGAGGTTGCTATTCAAAGTTCAAACTTGCTATTGACTTTGGTTTTGGTCCTACCGCGTTAGGCAAGAATTGTTCTTGATTTATTAACTAAAAATAGGAATATTTTTTTCCCAAGTGTTTCTGTTTTTTTCTCTGAGACTTATTATATAACATATCTCAATTCTAAATCAATATTTTGAATGATGCCATGGATTACATCACGATATTATTTTATTGGTAAATAGTTAAATATAATACTTCATATGTCCCAAAGTTTTTCCTACATTTTTTTTTTTAGAAACTAAAGTTTTTCCCACATTAGCTATAGTGTAAAGTCAAACTTTTTAATCTTTTAAATAATTTATCAAATAGATTGTTTACATTTATAGTCTTTTAAATATTTTTATTTCTTTCTTTTTTATCTCTACTAGACTGTGTATTTACAGTTCAAACCGAAGAGTTTATATATATGATGATGTTATGTAATATTATCATATTATTGTTGAAATAAATGATTTACCAAATGAAAAATTATCGAAATAAATTAATTAGATTATTTATAATATTTTTTAAATTATGGTAAAGTTGACTGATCAACTATATCAATGAAATACATAATTCGATCGAGTTACAATCCGATAAGGGCTATAACACATAATTAAAGAATGAAATGGCAAGGTCGTTGCTCGACAACCTCCACTCCGTATCGTAAGTGATGAAAAATATTCACACCATAATCATTTTTTGATGGTATAAAATCTTAGGAAAATTCTTGAAATCAGCCATAATGAGAAAAAAGCATTTGACAGATTTAATGATATACTGCAATATACATGATTAAGGTATACTTCTAAGCTTCCCCTAAAAAAAAAAGGTATACTTCTAAGCCAATTCAATTATTTTGAAGTATGTTTTGTTTTATGATTTCAAGTATAAATTGCTGACTTGATCATCATAGTAGTTTGGTCGGAATTGTTCAAACCTAGTTTTTCACTAATATTTTGTAGGCTACTCTATGAAGAAAATAAACTTGGTTATCAAATCGTTGATTAGTGATTATTCATTCGAAAACTTCCACACCAAATGGTCCACATGGATCAATGTTTGTTTGATTTCGGGTTTTGAAAATTAGGTTTGTATGGATTTTAACCAATTTTTGAGATAAAGTTTGAATGTTGAGGTTTGAGAGAGAAAAATAAATTATTATTTATTAAATCAGTAATTTTTATAGAGTATGATATTATATTATATAATGTGTGTTGGAGGGGTTTTGAGAAGGTGGCCAACCTGTGCTTGGGTAGATTTAGGATGGAAAATTTTGTTTTTTGTTTAAATTATATTTAAGGTCCCTCAAGTATAAAGTATTTTATATTTATATCCCTTATGACAAAAAAGTTACATTTAAATTTTTATTATATAAAATATATTATATTTATATCTTTCGTGTCAAAAATTTACACTTAAGTCCTTATTATACAAAATACTACATCAATAGACATTTTCCAACAAAAATGCAAACAAAATTGCATTTTTTGCTATTGACTTAACAGAAAAGAGGTTCTTGGCCAATTAAAATACACTTAGAGAATGTTTAGAGAATGTTGACAGTGTTAAACAAATTAAATAAAAGTAATTGCCAGGAAAATTTTATTTCATGATTAATAATTAGGTAAACTTTGAGCAACAAGATAGAGAATGCTAATAATTAGATGATGGAAAAAGGCTACTTTTGCTTCAAAAAGCAAAGCTTTTCTAATTATAAGAAGTGGTGATGACCAAAAAATATTATAGAGAAGTAGATATAGTGCTTTAATTATTGTAAACTTTGCTTAGAATATACAACACCTATTTATATCTCAATAATAATTTTGTCACCGTATTTCGAAAAATAATAAAATTAAAAAACTCTTGCTTTTTGACGATAAAATATCTTAATATACAGGTAATGGCCACCAAATGGAATTCATAAAAGAAGCTGCATCATATTCATATCTAAGCCAGCTAGCCCCACGCCCAAAGCCTTTATGATTTGTTAATTAATTGCTAGTGAACCAAGGTTCGGAAAAGTATGAGTGAATTAATTACTATATAAGATTTGATTTCATTAATGAAGGCCAGAGGATCAGAAAATAATTAATGTTCGAGACGGGTTAATTATATGACGTGTAATTAAATTCTTTATCAAACTCTCATACAAATTAGTGTTACTTATTAAGTTAATCCTCCATGCACGGCTCCACATTATATTTAATACTCCCTCCGTTTTTTTTTATTTGTCGCTTTGGAGGATTGCATACGAATTAAGGAATGTTATAAATAGTTATTTTTTTAAATAAAAATTTTAAAATACCCTTTTAATCAAATAATCTTAGCATTAATTAATATTAATGACAAGTATTAGTAAGAAAGGGTAAAATAGTAAAAGAACATTAATTTAAAATTGAAATCCTAAAATGCGCGACAAATAAAAGTAAACAAGAAAATTTTACCAAAGCGACAAATAAAAAAATGGAGGGAGTATATATAAGTTATATCATTAATTTATGCATAAGAGAAGATGTCAAATTTAAAAGCTATATGCACTCTCGTCTAAATTTCGTTAGAGGTGGATGGTTATAATCTTTCGTGTAGAAAGTTTGATAACATGAGAAGAATAAATTGCAAAAGAGAGTCCGTCCGATGAATGTTTTCTCAACACGCATTTTGCCCTTAAGATTGCAACATAATATTCTAGTCAAAATCTCCCTACGTCTTCATGATGAAATATGCTAGCTAGTATCAATCTTCTCTAAACAATACTTTTGTCTGTAAACAATACAGTCTTTAAGAAAAATTGATGTAAACGTACGGCAGAAAAGTACTCCATGTTTTTCAATGAATAAGAAGACGTAAAGGACTGTGTATCTTCTTGAAATTGAGGCTAAACAACGTACCCATCACGGTTGGGTGTCTAGGTCTCTTGTTTCATTAAATTAATCATAATAAATGTCGTATCACATAGTAGTAATCTGGTTGAGAACTTCATCCATCATATTTGAGTTACTCCTTCCTTTTTTTATTTTATTTATCATTTTGAAGAATTATACATAAATTAAGAAATGTCATAAATAGTTATTTTTTAAACAAAAATTCCAAAATACTCTTTTAATCAAATATTAATTAACAGTAATGATAAATATAAGTAAGAAGGATAAAATTAATAAAAGAACTTTAATTTTACATCGAATCCTAAAACGACAAATAAAAATAAACAAATTTTTTTTATCAAATCACCAAGTAAAAAAAAAAAAAAAAAAGAGTATTTGATTTTCAATGTACTTTCATTTTGAATGTTGGAACTTGCAACTTGACACAGAGACTCAAAAACTGAAAACAAAAATTCATATTTTAATGAACTTTTGTTAATGTTAATTCGATGAGCTAATCAGATCTAAATGTGATTTCCATAGATTGGGCTTATCAAGTTGGATTTGAATCCATTCAGCCCACTTATCAAGTTCTACTAGGGTGGGTTTTGATTGGGCTTTTTACATAGAAGAGTCCATTTTGGTCTCAAAGAGCCCTCAGAAAAAGATCACATTTATTTCCAGCATCCATGGACATTCGTGAGATTTGGTTAACCTAAAGTCCTAGATTAACTCCGGGCCGGGCTACAATATACAAGTCGAACTTCGATTAGAGGAATTTAACAAATATGTTTATCCATTACAAATTTATTTATGTTCTTGTGTTACATAATTATTCAACTTGACTCACATATTTAAATTTTCTTTATAATTCAATAAAATTCAAAATATAATATATCGACTATCGACGGTATATTTGACCATTTTCTTCAAGGAATTTAACATATCTTATTGAATATATATATATATATATATATATATATATATATATATATATATATATATATATATATATATATATATATATATATATATAATTCATTCGAATCCTTATCGGAATAGACCGGCCTAAATCAATATACTCTCAATGTATTTTGGAATATGAATCTTCTTAATTAATCGGATAAAAGACAAAATAAATCGATCAAATCTACCCGCACCATACATTAGTAGCCATAGACTTAAGTATTAATCATTAGCGAAGTAAATTGATTCCAACATACTGTATTTATAAATTTGAGCTGATCTTTTTTATCGAGATTAAATTAATTTCGAATCATATGAACTATGACTAAATATATCGAATAAGTCAATATTCAACGTAACTTGGGATTTGCGATCCCAAATAAGATCGATATCTTTAATTAAATCGAAGCATTTTCAAATAATGACGAATAGGAAAGTAAATCCCTTAGTGAATTTATATCAAGATATCTTAAAATATATTTTATTATTTTATCGAGTAGAGCTTTAATCAATCCTCAAATTAAATTTAATAGTATATGGAACGATAATCTTGATGATATTTCATCCATCCTTGAGTCTTATTCCGTGCACGCCATGATTATTCTTCATCAATTCTTTCTCTATCTCTTTTAAAATATTATGTTATGCTTTGAACCTAACACCAACAATGTAGGGTATGTTTAGCATGTCTATCTCACACTCATTTTCAACAAGTATTGATACGTTTACTTTTTGAGATTGGAGAATGTAGGGTGTTGTACATCGACTATATATTGTGACTTGATTGAATTATATGAAAAGTTGAATATGACTTGCTTAAGAATAGATTAAACCGTGATCAAATTAAATAAGACTTGTATAATAAAAGTTAACTCGAAAGATAATTTATATATGGATGTACTTTTTTCTTTTTGATGTGTTCTTTGTTATCTCGATCGTATTTCGTGGTCTAAGAAACAATTATGAGTTTGAATATTTTGTAATATAGTTTAATACTAGTTTATGTAATTGAATAAGGTTTTTTGGATGTGTACGTGGTTTGAAATAAGACTGTCAATGGATCGAATTTGAGCCGGTTTAGGTTTGACTCAAATTCGATTTCATTTATGTCGGATCGACTTCGAATCCTGCTCGAATATAATTTTTTTTGATTTTATCGATTCTAGTCCGGATTTGATTAGATATATGATTTTTTCTAGACACAGTATAATCTCAACTTAAAAAATTTAATTTGCAACACTATTTTGAAGAGAATTGCATTTTTTTTATCGAAGTTTATGTCAATTTCTACTTTTTCTCCCAAATAAATGCAGGTCAACATATTTGGTACCATAATTTAATAAATCATTCCACATTTGATACCACAGTTAACTAAATTTAAAAATCACCATCAAATTGATGACACAACCGTTAAGTCAGTTTTAATTATTACAAAATTAGAGTCATAACATACACTAGCTAACAGTTCTACCCTATTACACTTCGGGCTTGCAAGTGACATTTTAGTTTATAGAACAAACACCCAAACCACCATTAATTTTCCTTTCCATTTCTGATCATCCCTCCCAATATCGTTGTAATTTAAAAAAAAAAAAAAGAATGAGTCGGCTAGCTCACCAGAATTAACCTTTTATTTAATCTAGCTTGATCCAACACATCTGCAACCGAAAATCATTCAACTAGTCCCGGTTCGAATCCAAAGCCTTTAGAATTTAGATAGGAGTGGATAAAATTAGAAACAAGTGAAATTGTTGTAACTTGTCATGATAATATTTATTATTCTTTGGTCAACAATTAATAAGATTCCTAAATGTAGTAATCCGTATATACTACTATTAAATAAACAATTATAGTTGAATTAAATACTACAACTAACTAACTAATTACCAAACAATTAATTGATGAGCATATCAAACCCCAAGTTAACAAAACAAAAGCAGTTTACTTTCCCAGACACGTTCAACAAAATTAACAATAATTTGCCATTAATTATTTGGTTAATGACTGCGATAGGCTTATAATTACAACACATTTATGAATTATTAATCAATTCAAAACACTAGTCTGTTTAATTATATAAATAAACCTGTTTTCTTGATCTAATTAACCAAAATGCAGTCTTGACATTCATTCATATATTTAATGGAGGAAAGGAAACAAGAGTCACAGAATAATCATCGGCCTGATCAGCTCGTCACAATTCTTAGTATTGATGGTGGAGGAGTACGAGGAATCATCCCTGGAGTTATACTCGCTTTTCTTGAATCCCAACTTCAGGTATATATATATTTACAAAGTCCAAAGAATAAAAATAAAGTTCAAATTGATCATTTGTATGTGAATGTGATTTTGTAGGAGTTAGATGGCGAAGATAAAAGGCTTTCGGATTATTTTGACTTAATAGCGGGAACAAGCACGGGGGGTCTTGTAGCAGCTATGTTGGCTGCACCTGATAAAAATAATCGACCCCTATATGCAGGGGCGGATCCAGGAATTTGGGTCAGGGGGGGCTAAACTTATACACACAAAAAAAAAAAAAAATCTATCAAACAGTTAAACATAAAGTGTATATTATTCACATAAGAACTCAAAATGTCTACATATTTACTTTAATAATTGACCACGGCGATTTTTCATTTTTTGAAACCGGTCCGTGATAGCATCGTTTGAAATACTACTAAATATGTCTCTTTCTATAAAGACAATTAAACTATCATTTAGCCATTGATCACCCATTCGGTTACGAAAGCCGATTCTTTACTATCTTTCATAGCAAAAAAAGCTCTCTCTACTGATGCAGTTGCAACGGGTAGAATAAGCGCCAATGTCACAAGTTTGTAAACCATCGAGAATGCGACATGTCTTTTAGTTGCAACCATCTTCTTAGCAAGATCACCAATCCCTTTCAAACTAGAAAAATCATCACTTGATCGAACATCCCTAATATAATTTTCAAGTTGATTGGAAATAGCCGAGAGCTCAAGAAAAGAAAAGTCATTTGGATAAAATTCGGCAAGACGAACAAGTTTTCCTTTGTCAAAAGCTTCAAAGTGATTGGATGAGTTTAAGCATGCAACATAAAAAAGCAACTTCGTGTTTACTTCATTGAAACGGTTGTTCAACTCTTGCAATTGTCTATCTATCACCGAATTGGATCTCTCAACTTTGTAATGATGCTCGATAGGATCACTTGTTCAATCCTACGCATTGGCCTCCCATATGGAACATAAACATTACTCATTGAAGGAATTTCAATTTCATGTTTAGAACAAAAAGAAGTAACATCCTCCAACAAAGTTCCCCATCGATCATCTCTTGTCTCTTGAAGACGATCCTTAGCTAATTTAAAAATTGGAGATGTTGGGAGTAGGGAAAAATTGGGCTTACAATTGGATAGAGTAAGTTATTGTTAAAGTGGGTTGTGTATATTAATTGGACTGAAATTATATTTGGGCTAATATTTGACTAATATATTAATTTTTTTATAAAAAAATTACCTATATAAAAAAAAAAAAAAAAATTCCAGGGGGGGCTATAGCCCCCCTTGCCCCTATCTCGGTCCGCCCATGCCTATATGCTGCAAAAGATATCGTTCCTTTCTATTTGGAGCATACTCCTAAAATCTTCCCACAAGGAAGGTAAATAATTAATTGCATTTTTATCCTTTACCTCTACTTTAATTTTCTCTGTTCAAAGCAAAACAAAATATATTCTTTTTGGGCCAAATCGTAGAGGCCCATTTGCAGGTTTAGAGAAACTTATGAAAGGTTTTGTTGGGCCTAACTACGACGGCAAGTATCTCCGGAGCCTGTCAAGGGAGATGTTGGGAAATACAAGATTGCATGAGACCTTAACCAATGTTGTCCTTACAGCTTTTGACATCAAGAAACTTCAGCCTGCCATCTTCAGTTCATACACGGTGATTCCTTCTTAGTTAGGACCACATTATTCTTAATATTAACTTAGTTCATGATTCATGATCAGCCCTAACAAAAAAATTGTCTAGCCTTTGTAGCTAGGAATTGTATTATATATATTCCGTAGATCTGGTTTACGAGAACTGCATAGATCTCGTTAAATGATTCCTCTCTCTAACAGCTTAAGCTTTTAGATGAGTTGGTCATTCAATATGGTATCAGAGCTCAAGCCAAAAGAGATCCTGTGTTTGAATCCCTCCGCCACCCATTACTAAATTCTACGTGTTAAGGCTTGAGTAAATGAATACCGCCTACACGTGAGGGGGCGTGTTAAGTGATATATATTAAATGATTCATTTCTCTAACAGCTTAAGCTTTTAGATGAGTTGGTTATTTAATAGTGGTTTATCTATATATATGATTGACCACATCGTCAATTTTGTCTCTTTTGTAGGCACCAAAGGATTCTATAATGGATGCCTTGTTATCAGACATATGCATAAGCACTTCAGCTGCACCAACTTTTTTCCCACCCCATTATTTTGAGAACCAAGGGACAAAATTCAACCTCATAGATGGTGGTGTCGCAGCTAATAACCCAGTAATTAAAAAAAGAAACCTACAATTTTCCTATCAATTAATCAACAATAACTAATTACTTAATTATTAACTCAAATTTAATTAATTATAATTTTAATTTTCAGACTTTGGTTGCCATATCGGAAGTGACAAGAGAAATATCAAACAAAAACTCTGATTTGTTCCCTGTGGATTTTGGGCGGTTGCTTGTGATTTCATTGGGGACGGGCGCAAGAAAAAATGACGAAAGTTATGATGCTAAAAAAGCAGGGGAATGGGGAATTGTGGGATGGTTGTACACAAACCCAAGCCCATTGCTTAGAGCATATAACCAAGCTAATGCAGATATGGTGGATTTTCACAATGCTGTGGTTTTTCAAGCTCTTCAATGTCAGCAAAACTATCTCCGAATTCAAGTAAATCATTTTTCACGACATTTTTTTTAATTCGAGTAATTTGATATTTTATTCATTTTGTTTGTTTTACATGATATTCAGTTACGTTCAGTGTATCTTAAATTAGTTTTTGTGACATGTGATATGTCTAATGGGCTCACACACTCCAAATCTAAAACGTGACTTCATATTGATGCGAAAAATGATTCGTCCATAAAATGTAAGAAAAAAGAGCCATTTTTACAAGAACAAAAGGGCTAATCATATGCGGTAGAGCTAGATTGCCTTTTAAAAATTACACAAGTGATAATTAGCTATTAATTGATTTGTAATGCACCTTTTGACATTTAATAAGGTTTGGACTTTGGTTGTTACCTTCATGCCTTAGATTTTTTTTTTTTTTTTCAAGAAAAAATTGAAATATCAGCATATATATATATATATATACAGGATGACACACTGGCCGGGGACTTGGGTGCTATGGATTTATCAACAAAGGAAAACTTGGAAAATCTAGTCAAGGTTGGTGAACAGCTTTTGAACAAACCAGTTTCAAGGGTAAATTGTCAGACAGGAAACTATGAACCTATTGAAAATGGTGGAACCAATATGGAAGCACTCAAAAAGTGAGTTTATATTATATATATAATACCTTTATTAATGTTTTACAATTTAAAAAAATAGAAATACTAACCATGCATATATAATGTCGTTCTTTTTTTAACATTAATTTGTAGGATTGCAAAATTACTTTCAGAAGAGAGAAAAGAACGTTTGTCGAAGTGAAATGCCATTTTCTATTCAATAATAGTCTGAAATTGTGTGTAAGATAATTAAATTGATTGTTTGGGCTAAGGAGTACTTGATTGTTCCAATTTATTCCGGAGAATATTTTATATTCAAGGACATGTTATATGCATGATGTTGAAAATCCATTACCTTTTTTTGTGTCATAGATATATAAACTGACTTTTCTCTTTTGGGTACTTTAGATTTGCAATTATTTATAATGACAATGCAACTTGGTTATGAGAAGTATCTTTCGATTCTTTATGAAATTTCAAGTGCTTTTGAAGACAAATAAAAACGTTTCATCTTTGAAATATTGGAAATACAAATTTGAGTTCGAGAACGACCCGAGGGTGAAGTCACAAGAGCGCGAGTGGGATCTCACACCCCGATTTGAAGCTCAAAATAATTCGAACACTCTCACATGCTTCCTGAATTAATAGGGTTAAATCAATATTGTTATTCACCTCAATTTTATAATAACAAGATCATGATCAACATATCAGACTCAATGTGAACCAACCCAAACGGAATCACTTAAGTGAGAGTCTTAAAAATCATGGTAAGACATCGAAAATGTATCACACCATTCGAGTTAATAACTTATGAAGATACACCCCCGGAAGGTATGCCAATGGTAAGCTATTCTTATTCATTGATCAAATAGTCCTTTATTTCATGTTATCAAAATAAAATAAATAAAATTGGACTAAAACATGATTGGATGAGCTTCACCGGATATAATTCATCATTATTTGTTTTTGTAGTTTTTAGGAGAGTGTAAGTCACTCATCTGAAATTGAATGTGAGAATGAAATGTGTAATGTTGCGTAAAATAATACAGGGAGTAAAGTGTCATATATATTATAACACGGGGAGCAAACTGATACAAATATAATAATAATATAGGGTGGTAAACTGATCAATATTAATAACATATGGCCACATGAGGTTAAACTGCTTCATTTATTGTAGACTTAAAAAATAGGTATTACATAAAGAGGGTATTTTTGTCAAATTTCAGGTTTAAAAATATCAAGGTGACAATGACTCTTTTATAAAAATATAAAGAGAATTAGGTAAATTGCACTTTTTAAAATTATATGGGATAATTGAACATTATAAATATCACATAGAGTTTAATTACTATTTTCTCCAAATAAATATATGATTTAAAGAAAGATGCCACTTATTTAATTATGACAGATTCAAATAATTGTTAACACATATATAATATATTCGATCATACCAACAGGTGATTGGTTTAATGAAAGGGACTAGTCACTATATGAACTCGAATTCGAATCCCTATTGGGAGAGGTACCCACTAAATCCGCACAATCTGCCTCGAAAACCCTTGAAAAAAAAATATATCCGACCATGACCTGTTATATGCATTATATGTATTAGGGCATAATCGTCGTGGTATATGCACTACTTTTAGAATAGTATTTTAAACTAATGATAAGTTGAATATTAATTGTATATACAACGTCTCAGTCACTAATTATGTATTTTTAATAACAAAAGTATATAGTAGGCCATTCTAAAAGCAGTTGAAGCATTCGACTTTAATAATTTTTATAGCATTACTTTCTTTACAGAATTGGATTTTACATAATAAAATGTTTATATGCTTTTTCAATTCCTCAAATTTTTGAACCATTTCTTGAGTTATAAAATTGAGGTTAAATGTATTTCTTTATACACTTCAAGTTCATTTAACTCTTCCTTCTTATTATGTTTGTTGATCTACGTTCGTCATCACTTTTTTGTTTATGCAAGTTTTAAATCGCAACCTATGATATATATAAGAGAAAATTACTCAAACTACCCTGAGGTTTAGGATAATGACACTGAAATGTTTGAGATATTGCACAAATTACCTATATTGAATTTATTACAGTTATCACATCACCGAGTTAATTTTATCAATAAAGAATATGAATTTCAGAAAATCCCCTGGATATTATCTAAGAAATCACAAACCTCAAGGGCATCATATCAATTCTACCCATTTTTCCAGCGAATTCACCAATTTTTTCACACATTTTAACCATTTTTATCAATTTCAGACGATAGGGCATTTTGCTAAATGGGTATCAAAAACAGTGAAAAATGGGTATCAAATTTACACAAACTACGTAATTACACTAAACATCATGGATGGTTTGAGTAATTCTCCTTACGTATTGAATTATATGAACAAAATTATACTACAATTGGAGAAGTAAATACTTTAATTTCACTTTTGTATCACACATTAGAGATCCATTCGAAATTTTCATCTCTTGCCTAGGCAACATTTATTTTGGTAGTGTTCAATTGAATTATATCTAGAACATAATGAATTGAGTATTTAAGAATTATTACACTTAAACAAATAAGATAAAAAAGTCATTTTTTGCTTGATAAATTTAGATGTATTATTTTAGTTTTTTCTTTTTTTTGGTTAATTTAGCAAAACATCGAAAAAATATCGAGTCTAATATAAAAAAAATCGATTCCCCCAACAGTAATGGTCAAGCTTCGTCCCTGCATTTGAGTGTGACAAAATAGAAGGATTAATTCTCATTTACATCCGTGTGTTGTGCATAATCTTCGATCACGGTTGAGCATAATCTTCGATTTAGTCCCCTTCTGTAATTTGTGAAATAGCATTTTACCCTTTTATGAAAATTTTAAAGATCAATTTACCTCCTTATGTTGAATAGTGTAGCTCACTTATCCAAAATTAAATGTGAGAGTTAAAATTATAGCGTAAAAAATATATAATCGTCCTATACATGGAAGTAAATTACCACTTCTATAATATATAACATGAGGGAAGGTTAAATTGTTGATACATACAATATAAAATAATATAGGGGCAAACTAGTTCATATAAATAACATAAGGGGAAGTATCTTAAATTTTTTTTTTTGGGTTTAAATAAGTATATCAACATGTGATTGGTCTAGTAGAAGGGACTAGACACTACAAACTAGCGGACTCGGGTTCGAATCCTTGTTGGGAGAGGTTCCCACTTTATGTGTCTGACGCGCCTCGAAAGGGATTAAACCCTTGGGAAACAAAAAAAAATGATATATGATAGAGGATATTTTTGTCAAGTTATTTATGTAAAGATCTAAAAATGACAGTAATACACATAAATCAGAATTTTCATATTTTCCGTCGAAAACATTGAAAAGTTCTCGTTTTTGAATCAAGCGACGAAAACAAGATGACAGTAATACAATTTTTCCTTGGTATTTCCGAAACATTTCTGAAAAGTCTCGAATAATTTTCAATATTTGGCTGACCGAAACATACACTCGAAACAAAATTTTGAGTCTTTATAAAAAATATAAAAGGGAGGTAAAAATCACTTTTTTATATCACATGAAGGTTAATCTAACACTAAAAACACTACATATTAAAGTACCACTAACTCGCCAAATGCATTCCGAAACCACTTGATTGCAGTTTGCCTTAAACTCTGTTATTTATCTAAATTAGTAACATTTTTTACATTTTTTCCTTGGTATTTCTGAAACATTTCTCGAATAATTTTCAATATTTGGCTGACCGAAAAACATACACTCGAAACGAAATTTTGAGTCTTTTATAAAAAATATAAAGGGAGATAAAAATCACTTTTTTATATCAGGTTAATCTAACACTAAAAATACTACATATTAAAGTACCACTAACTCGCCAAATGTACATCACAAAATCCTAGTAAGTATTATACTATTTTGAAAATTAAGACCATTTATGTCGACCACGTGCAATAGTATATAGGGTTGTAATAATGCTCTCCTTTCGACTAAATTAGGACATTTTAGTTGAACCAGGAAGGTATTCAATATTTATTGGATAAGAAAAGAAGAAGTTGGATATGAGTCGTTAGTCATTTACTAAATATTGTGAGTAAGATACAATACGATAGGGAAATTTTATTTTTTATTTTATATCAGACGATAGGCCATTTTGCTATTATTGTATTATTAGATACGAAAATATAAATTTGATACAAAGTTTTAAGTTTTCATTTCAACCTTCATACCAAATTCAATTTTTCTCTGGAGTTAATGTCAATTTACCCTTATATGAAATGCTTAATATTCAGTTTATCTACATGTGATTTAAAACAGAGCAATTTACCCCCTGTAAAATTTTGAAGAAGCAATTTACTCTTTCATCCGGAGAGTATTAACTCACTTGCCAAAATTTAAAGTGGACATGAAAAATGTTATGTAATATAGGGGATAAATTGCTATATTTATTATAACACTATAACACAGACGGGGGGGGGGGGGGGGGGGGAGGATAAATTGTCACATTTATCATAACACATGCGGTAAAGTGCCACATATAAAAATATCAGGGGGAAAGTGTGAAACTTTTATAAAATTACAGGGGTTAAAGTGCTATTTTTCTACTCACTAGGAGTAAAGTGAATATTATAAATATCATTGGGAGGTAAATTGAGACTCTAGAGAAAATTGGGCTTGACATGAAAGTTGCAACGAAAACTTAAACTGCGTATCAAAGTTGCAAGATAACCTATCATGTGGAAAAAAAAAATTCCCCAATTTCAATAAGTTACAAATAAATCATTTTAGTTTTATATCTAGTAAACGACGAGTTGCTGAAACCCTATCTCTTTCGACTAATTTAAAATAAATTAGAGTTTTTTGGTTTCACCATGAAATACATTTAAACTAGTATACGCTCAGTCATGTTATATTTTATTTATAAAGTAGTTTATGACAAATTAGTAGGAGAATAATAATGATTTTGACATATAAAGAAAATGAACACTACAATGATAGTTTACAATGCAATTATTTATAAAATGAAGAAACAAAAGCCCAATTCAAAGGGGGAAAAAAAGACTAAGTAATAAATTTTTTAAAATTACCATATTAGTTATACATTAGGCTAAGCATAATATTTCAAAGTACAATATCGATTCTTTCATCTATGATGAATACAAACTCAACAATAATTCCTAGCTTTTACAATCTCTAACTTTTGTGCATTCTAACTCGTAACTATACAATTGATGAAAATATACATGATCAAAGAAAGTAAAAGTGCATCATGGTATCTGTTACATACTTGCAGTTCCTATTTAATGTAAGGATGTATTAATTAAGCTTCTCTAACCATTTTCCTTGGTTCGAGAATCCTGGGAGTCAATGTCGTCTTATTGCTTACACTTTTTCCTCCAAGAGTTAGTCTATGTTGTCCATCAAGTTTCCTCCAAAAATAATTTTGTCAAATATCATTTCCTCGTGCTTTGCAAATTTTATTTCCCAACCCCCAACAACGTACTTGTGCTAACTTCAATAAAAAAAAAAAGTATTTGTGATAACTTCAATGTAACGCAATATTCTCATTCTTGGCTACATTTTGTTGCTCAGTAGTTTTGGAAAAGTTCACAATGAAGGGCCTTAGATCATATAAATTGGTGTTAATGACATCACCATAACCATAACCATCACTGAAAACATGATAAATTATATGACACAACACATATATACATATTTTGACACACTTCAACCAAAATCAATAAATAGAAATTTGCATTTGTAGAGATTAGAAAATAAACATTTAAGATGTTCCAATGAGTTATCTCCAATTTGAATCATGTATAAAGCAATATTTAAAACACCCCAAAGATATGCCCGCTAAGCACACCAACTTTTCTCTTTGCCAATCCTACACCCAAACTCACTTTCATATTTACCCACACAAAATACCCCTCACTCTTGCTAACTAAGTAAATAAGAATCTTGTGTTTCACATATCGAACGAAAACAAAACTCAAATGTTTATGATAGAATTAGAAAGCATAAGTGTGGAAATCATGTTTATGACAAATTTGATGCTTTTAGGAAAAAGTGATTAATAGAACAGACATTCTACAATCTAACTCAACACTTGCCATTATGCCATAATAATATAGAGAAACAATCATAATTAGTACATTTTTTCCTCTAATACATGAATTTAGACTTTACACAATACTATAAATGTAAAACCAAGCTCAACAAACTCTGGAAGCCATGGAAGTACAAATATCATAGTTCTCTTAGAGCATTTTAAATGCCAAATTAGCGACTTTTTTTTTCCCATGGACATAAAAACTTCAAATTTTCGTTAATGAAACCTTGAGATTAATGGATAGAAAATAAATATTCTAACCTAACCTCTGCAAAGTTCATCCTAGAAAATTCCACATAAAAAATCTCAAAAGAAAAAGCTTGAAATTTCTTGATCTGACAAAAAGTTTGGTCTAACACAATATATAATAGACATTGATAAATAACACATTAATTAAGGTGAACATAAAGGCTCCAATAATAATTTACCAATGATATCAATATGATTATATATTGTAAAAGAGAAACATAAGGACAATTATATGAAGAAAAAAACATAAAGCAAATTAAATTAAAGGGAAAATTCCATGTAAATTCACAAAACTCAATATGGAACTGGCCTCGGTGGTAAATTATTTGGATATGAGTATTGAATTGGTCATTTACTTAATACAGTATAAGTTAAATACAACAATAAACAAGAAATAAAGTTTGAAAATAAATTACCTTACCCATATCTTTGATAAAGGATGGGTTGCCAGCGGAAAAACTTACCGGTATTTCAGCTAATTCAGAATTGTTAATAGATTTTTGTTATACAAATACATAAATAATTTTATATATCTCAATATTAAAAAATGAGTAGTCATTTAATAAATATAATATTATAATAAACAAGAAAATATATCCATAAGTTGTAAAATATAAATGATCAACTTCTTCTCGCATCCGCTGTAGATCCTCTATATCACTATTTGTGTACCACTAATAAGTAATTGTCACATGTACACATGACAATTACTTATTAGTGGTAGACTTATAATTGTCACATATACACGTGACAATTACTTATTAGTGGTACACAAGTGTGGTACACTAATAGTGGTATAGAGGATCTTGAGCCATATCGCATCAGTCCATATTTGCAAAATATGAATGGAATTTCTGGAGCATAAACGTTCATTCATTGTTGGTAACCGATGATACAACTAACGAATGCATTTAAACGGACTATGAATGAAATGTCGACTTCTAAATAATCATAAAATAGTGGGCTTTTTTGGCACTTTGCACCCTGCAATTATAGGATTTTGACACTTTCACCCTGGAAATACAATTTAGTTGACACTTTGCACCCTAGTGTGTTCTGAAGAAAAAATTCATTGATTGAAGAATATAATAGTTATTTTCGAATATTTTTGGCACTTTGCACACTAAAAGTATAGATTTTGACACTTTGCACTCTTAAATATAGAATTTTGGTACTTTGCACCTAAAAAATATAATTACTGGCATTTTCAAACCCGACTTAGTATGACAATCTAAATTATGTAAATAACATGTAATATAATAATATGTTAGATATGTAAATGTGTATTTTAGATATAAGTAAATAATCTAGATGATACTTGAAAATAAAATGAAGACAATGTTTTTTTTTTAAATCTAAATTTTACTGATAGAAAATGTTAAAATAAGTTATTATAAAATAAAATAAATTTAGAATAACAAGTTTATGATTGTTGTGCATAGAAATGACTATTTTATCTCTACATCGCCAACATTCATGAGTTTGTTTTTTTAAGAAAGATACATTAGGGTACAAAATGTCATACAAGTTATATTTTTAGGGAGTAGAGTGCCAAATAAGTGAAAATGCTTAGGGTATAAAATGCCAATACTCTATATTTTAAGGGTGTAAAATATATATTGTCAAAGTACAATGTGAAAAAAAAAATTGAAAATAACTATACTACCTTTCTACCAATGAATTTTGTCACTAGAACACACACTTGGTTGCGTGCCAAATTAATTATATTTTCAGGATGCAAAGTGCCAAAACTTTTAAGTTGGGGTGCAAAGTGTCAAAACCCTATAATTCTAGGGTGCAAAATACCAAAACCCAAAAGAGCTCTAATTTTCTTAGTTTGACCGGAATTAGACAAAATGTAAAAATTGTTGTAATAATTAGTTTTCTATTATTAAAACCAAACGTATATAAAGCAACATATTAATTTGTTATCTTTAGTAAGTCACAACTACTTTTTCAAAAAAAAAAAAAAATTTAAAAATTAAAACTTACACTTTAACTTTTCAATTAAGAAAAATAAACCGAGTGAGATAATTATCAGATATTGCTATTTCGAGTTTAATAAACTTTTATTTATTAATCCATGTAAAACGTTCTAAGATAGGACTTTAGGAGCATGAAACTAACGAAATTCTAGACTGTGAAGGGGTCTTTGCTACGTCCAAACAAATAATCGGCTCTTCCACCGCTACTTCAATCCATTTCCGCCGTCGTTGACGATTCTCTCTCCGTTATCCGTCGTGGAGTTGTGTTTTTCACTCACAATTTTGCCCTAGATTTTTCTTAGGCCGCCGCATCGGCCTGGTACGATTTCTAATCTAGCTGGGAATTCCACCATCAGAGAAGGTAATACTTGAATCCTATCTCCTTTTATTCCTTGTATTATTTTAGTATTTTCTTGTTGACTTAATTTTTCCAGCTGCGTTGGCATGAACAATCGCGATCCTTTTGCCTCTTACTTTTTCCTTTTTCCCCCTTTTTTCTTTCCGCGTCGAGATTTCGCTCTCTAGGTGTTATAACCTGGACTAGCCGATTTTTGTCGTTGTTGACTTTAACCTATTGCTAATCTCTTTCTTCAGATTCGAATTTGTTGTTTATTTTCTTCAAATCTCGGTTAGATTTGCGGTGGTTTTGTAGTTTAATTCCCTTTCTGGTGTTCTCCTTTTGTT
Source organism: Penstemon barbatus (assembly GCA_003313485.2). Classification (NCBI taxonomy): domain Eukaryota; kingdom Viridiplantae; phylum Streptophyta; class Magnoliopsida; order Lamiales; family Plantaginaceae; genus Penstemon; species Penstemon barbatus. Next base: position 65,829,041 of record CM064880.1, read on the forward strand.
TTCAGCATTCTGGCTCTGGGTCAGTTGGCTCTCTTGGTTATAATTTGCAGGTAATGACTAATTACTAATTATAGTGTAGAATCTCGTTTATAAATCCTCTCAAAGTCAAGTTTACGAAATTCTGCAAAAACAAAGAACTAACACAATAACTTTTGTGATATAATTCGAATATTCTGTATTAGTTATGAATGAGTGGACATTTGGATTCTTTTCAATGTCTATATTCTTATATGATGATGAAATTTAGCGTTAGGCTCAAAGAAAATAAATTGAACACATAAAATTTGAGGTTTTGTTTGTTATTATGTATTTCACATTCGATAAATACACTCTGCATTAAGCTGCAAACTGGTGCATATTGCCACCATGTTTGGCTATATTTTGTGCAATTCAGTATTAAGGATGGTTGATGTGGTGAATAATAGTACGCCAAATGACTTGAATATTAAGGATTGGACTAGCAACTAAATCCCACTCAATTTCAACCTTTCTCAATGTTGGACTATTAATTAAAATTTCAATATATTTTTTGATGTAGGGCCTAGATTGTGGTTTGTGCTCCTTGATTACCGTTTTCTGTATTATAGAATTTACTAGTCTTCATTAAAATTACTCCATAAAATAATATAAGTATGCTACTTTATCGAGAAGAAGTGACATTAATTCTCTCATTCCTTGCACATTTCAGGTACTTTCGCAATGAACCGTGTCGGCAGTGCAGGAAACACAAGTAATTCAGTTCGTAATCCTAAGGAAAAGAAGTTGGCATATGTATTAAATGATGCAGATGATACAAAGGTGATGCTTTATTTTAGTTTAGATGTAAAATCTCACTTTTCTAATTCTCAAGTAATTTTTAGTTGTAATGTTCTTATTTTTCATTTTTGCAAAACATTCATCTCAAACTCTACGATGTTACACCCCCACCCCCACCCCTAAGAAGTGTGCACTGCAAGCAACCTTTCTTTCTACTTTCAGAGTATCCCTAGTGAATCCTGAAAATATTAACTTGAGTGGTCATATTCATTCCAATTTATCTATAGTTATATCTCCTGAGCCTCCAGCTATAGATATGCGAAGGACTTATTCTGTATTAACGCTTACCGTTACTGGTTCTGGCACCACTATTCCTTTTTCGGCACTGATATTTGTATGTAATCTATTCCTTTTTCGGCACTGATATTAATGCGAAGGAGAAGAAGGTTTTACTCTCTTTTCCGATCTTGTGCTATGACTTGCTTCTGGTTAGGTGGCAAGGTTGTCATGTACACCTGCAAAGCATGTTACATACACAGATATTGTATACAAATGGCTTTCTCCTGTATGCACATATTGAGACAGTTAACGATGGGCATGTGATAGATTCCCAGGGTTTCATGTTGTGATTGCTATAAATTTCTGATCTTAGATTGGATCAATTTTTCATGGTGTTTTATTTGTGGTGCAAAAGACTTTGAGACTGAAAGAACTCAATAAAACAATGTTTTGTGAAACTTGGCTGCAGTTGTGCTGCCAATGCTTTAGCTGTTAGAAAAGTTTGAACATTAAATAGTGTTTCTAGGAAAAATAAATTACTTCATCCAGAAACTGATGTGTTATTTTCACCTGTCTTGATGAAAATGAGTCTATATTCATCATATTTAAAGAAGTGGGAAAGACCTCTCCATAGCAAGGTCACTGTAGACTTACCAAGAAACGGAAGGATCCTAATGCTGGCAGTAATGCTTCTTGTTTCGATAATGTATTTTCAGCTATTGAATATTCCAACGTGTTAGTTTTACATACTCACCGTGGATGATGGCCCTGTAATTATGGTGGTTCATGTTTAGAAATCAATTCTAAAATATGGAACTCAGGTGGTCAATTTTTGCTGGGATGAAATGTGATCTAAAGCTCTCTTTCTAGCTATCATGGATTATCATGCACCTATTAATTTTTCTTGTGTTGTGGATTATACAATTTCTTGTGTTGTGGATTATACAATTTTTTATTTTATTTTCATCAAACTGGGCCACAACCACACTAAACATTTTGAAGATGAGGAACACTCAGGAATATGCATCTTGAATTTGCATTCATTATGCAAATAATGGTGTCAGTAAATCATCACCAAATACTTACCATCACTTACATTATATTTCTACATTGCTGAATGAACAGTGATTCTTTATTTGCAGCATTGTGCTGGCATAAACTGCTTGGCTGTATTGAAGTCATCAGGACTAGATGGGTGCGATTACCTCTTTACTGGGAGCCGCGATGGTACTTTAAAGAGATGGGCATTGGCTGAAGATCATGCTACTTGCTCTGCTACTTTTGAGTCTCATGTTGATTGGGTATATGCCCTTCTTTATCCTTGGTTAAGTCTATTTTTTTACCTTTTTAATCTTCTTTTAAGGTTTTGTTGCTACTATCCTCCCCCCGCCCCACCCCCCCCTCCCAAAAAAAAAAAACGATACTATAATCAAGCGCTACTGCCTAAATTAATTTTATGTGGTATAACTTCTGAGCAACCATGTATAGGATCTGTGGTCGTTTAAGATGAAGTCTATTTCTTTTCTTTGTACTTTTTTGTACTCTTCTTTTGAGGTTCATTTTCCATACTCCCCCCCACCCAACCACACACAAAAAAAAAAAAAAAAAAGGGATACCATAATCAAGTACTGCCATTTAAACGAATTATGTGGTTAGAGTTCTCAGTTTTCAACTATTCAACTAATGAGCAAGCGTATATAGAACCTGTGCTCGTTTAAGATATCCCAGTAGAAGCATACCAATGCTTTTCTAGATTAGGATTTTCATTTGCATGAAACAAGCTCATGTTCATGGCATTGGAATTCTTACGAGCATACGATATTTGTTTTGTAGACATTTATGTTAGAATGTTTTGGCTGGGCAGGTCAATGATGCCGTTCTTACAGGTGGTAATACATTAGTTTCTTGCTCCTCAGATGCAACTGTTAAGGTTTGTACACTTTCCGTTTATGCCTTAATATGTATCAGAATTTGCTCAAGAATTGATATTTTTATAATAATGATATATTAGGTATGGAATTGCTTGTCCGATGGAAAATGTGCCAGGACATTACGTCAACACTCTGACTATGTCACTTGCCTTGCTGCAGCGGAGAAAAATGTAATACTTCTTGCGTTCTCTCTCTCTCTCTCTCTCTCATCTGAATGTACTAAGTTCCTGGATATGGACACTGTGACTAGTTGACAAGTACATGTAAGCGTGAACTATGTTGCCTTAAAATTAGTTTATTACTTTCATGCACCGCAGAGCAATGTCGTTGCCTCTGGTGGCCTTGGAGGGGAGGTGTTCGTATGGGATCTTGAAGCTGCACTTGCACCCGTCTCGAAATCGAACGATGCAACTGAAGATGATAGTTCAACTAGTATAAATGGTTTGGGGCCTTCAATGCCAAATACAAGTCTTCGGCCTATCAGCTCAAGCAATAACATTTCTCTGCATGCCACTCAATGTCAATATGTTCCTATTGCTGCAAAAGGCCATAAAGAGTCAGTTTATGCATTGGCAACAAATGACAGGGGAACACTTCTTGTTTCTGGTGGAACTGAGAAGGTAATTTGTTCACTTGTTCCTCAATACATCAGCTCTGATTGGTTTATCTGTTGCTGAAGGATCTGTATTTCTGTTGCTTTCCTGATGCACCACTAATACAACAATTTGAAACTGATCCACTGTTGCGTTACAAATTTTTCATAGGTGGTGCGCGTTTGGGACCCAAGATCTGGTTCTAAAAGCATGAAGCTTAGAGGACACACAGATAACATTAGGGCACTACTGTTGGATTCTACTGGCAGGTTTGTCCGACAGGTTCCATTAAGCTCACCCTCTACCTCTTGCACGCGATTGGATACCTCTATTTTCATTGAAGTAACAATTTATTTCCAAATATTTGTGGTAATCATTATGCTCTTGTCAAAATATATTGAGAATTGGTCAGGATGAATGTTATTAGGTTAGGTCCATCTCTGTTGCAACATGAAATTAATGTTTGACTAGATAACCTCAAAATTTGGATATTTTTGGGACAATAATGAGATATGATTCTGCCAAATGTTATGAGCAAACATGGAGGTTCCTGGGTGACTATAGTCTTGATTCACAAATTTTTATGTAATTTTAAGTCCAACCAATACATTTTCTGTCATTTTGATTATTTGTAGAATGTCTTACCTTTTACTTTTCCTTGCATGAAACAAAGGCTGCATATCCGTGGCCACAAATATAAAAGAGATACTCTTAACTCCAATATCCACGGTGGACATTATGTCCTCCGTATTATAATTGTATTTCTTTTGTTTTTAAAGTCAACATGTTATAATATTATGACTATGTTTTCATTTGCAGGTATTGCTTATCTGGGTCCTCTGATTCTATGATTAGGTAAGCATTTTGCAAGTGCCATCTTTGATAATAAAAGTATCATAAATACTTGTGCGCCAATGTGAGTTTTTAACTATACATAGGAGTATTTGATAAATTATCATGTCTGAAGTTTTTTCTTGAAGTCTCTGGAACAATTTTTTTTTGTTTGATTGGAATTGACTCTCTGAAAGATCAGGAGTTGTGTGATAGAGACTGATTATTTACTGCCTTAAAGAGTCTTCACATTTTTTATACCAAAAAAATGTGAACGAGTATAAACTACCATTTAGCCAGATATGTGTGTCATGAATAGACCTTATTATTTGTTCATAAGTTCCTGGTGTCTTACTTTTTGTCCTTTGAACTAAAATTTTGCTAAAGAATGTCCTTTGTACTATATTAACAGCAGGATTTGGTAATTATATTATGTAACATGGTTCCTGGTGAATATATTTTTGAAGAAAGCATTAATGTCTATATTTTCTTTTCCATTACTTCTTGTGATGCATATTATGGCATGGATTTTGCTATTCAGTAGATATAGTTCTTTGGTATTATTCTTGTTTTTGATATATTTCTTACAACTTTAATAGGTTATGGGATCTTGGTCAGCAGCGATGTGTGCATTCCTATGCTGTTCATTCAGACTCTGTCTGGGCGCTTGCCAGCACTCCAACATTTAGTCATGTTTATAGTGGTGGAAGGGACCTTTCTGTGAGTGCAGCTCTACCACTTTACCAATAATACAATCTGCATCTCCCTCAAATTTTTCTGCTTTTGCTCTTCCTCTTGAAACTAACCTTTATTTGTACTTCTAGTTGTATTTGACTGATTTGGCGACGAGAGAAAGTGTATTACTTTGTACAAAAGAACATCCCATACAGCAATTAGCATTGCATGATGATGGTATATGGGTTGCCACTACGGATTCCTCTCTACATAAATGGCCAGCTGAAGCGCATAACCCCATTAAAGTATTCCAAAGAGGTGGATCATTCTTAGCTGGGAACTTGTCATTTTCAAGGGCAAGGGTTTCACTGGAAGGGTCTACACCCGTGAGTTGCATTTTTTTTTTGTCCTTTTATCCTTTTCACATACAGTGCCGGTTTTCAATTTTTAATGCATAGCATTAAAAAGTCCCTCAAGTGAAAATGATATTAATTTTTAGAATTTGTGCACATATATTCCAATAAATAAATAAATAATTACTGGAATCAAACAGGTTTTGCTTTATGCAGTTTCGGTCTTCCTTGTACAGCTGAAATTTGTATGACATGGGAAGTCTGCAATGGCCACTGAATGCAGTTTACTTAAATATTCTACTTGATGTTGTGATAGATATAGTTGTAGTCATTTTTTTAACATTAAATTGACAAATATCTAGAAGGAATCAAATTTTGGCGTGCACTAACATAGTTTCTACATGCTCCTGTTGGCCAAAAACATCATGTTCCTGGATCTCTTGCTTGTTATCTTGCGCTATAGGTCATTTTTTTTTTCTGGATTTCTGTCAAACTTAAAAGGTTTGCTATTTAATATTGTTCTCACTTATTTTAGATTGCTGTTCTGTGTTACCATTTTGGTTCATTATGAGGTTCACTAGGGCCATACGGCGCAATTTGGAATTGATTATTTGATGTGGTGTAGGTTCCTGTTTTTAGAGAACCATCTTTTACAATTCATGGAACTTCAACAATTGTGCAACACGAGATTCTAAATAATAGAAGACATGTCCTGACTAAGGTAACTTGACATCCTTGGCCCTTCCAAAAGTTTCAATTCCCAGGCAGTTATTGTTTCTCCATGGAATTTTGTTTTCAAACTGATTGCTGGATCCTACTTTTTGAAGGACACTGCTGGTACAGTGAAGTTATGGGAAATTACAAGAGGTGTGGTCATTGAAAACTATGGAGAGGTTAGTGATGTGGACTTATATAATTTTAGGTAATTTTATGTATGCATTGTGACCCTCGGAGGTCAGGATGTGTTCATTTGCTGTTCATAATGTGGCATCATTCTGTATATTGCTATTAGTTTTTCCTTATTTTTGGTAGATTTATGCTTCAACTCTCTTAACTGTCAATATTGACTTTTTCTTATTAGATTTCATTTGAGGAGAAGAAAAAAGAATTGTTTGAGATGGTATGTATCCCTGCCTTATGTTATCTGTATCCAAAATTTTCCTCTGCAGCTTTTATTTATTCTTCTTATTCAGGTGAGTATCCCTGCATGGTTCACTGTGGATACAAGGCTCGGGAGTTTGTCCGTACACTTAGATACCCCACAATGCTTTTCCGCTGAGATGTACTCTGCTGATCTTAACATTTCTGGGAAGCCTGAGGATGACAAGGTACTTGCATTAAGAATTATCTTAAATTTTTTGCTATGTACGAGCTTTGCTCTCTAATGAATTTTTCATCCTTAAATGTATTTTTAGATATTTGTCATAAATTCAATTATTTTGAAAGTGGTTTCCAATTTGAGTTTTATTTTGTTGTATTGTTTGACATATAAATTCTGGCTGATTGTTTCATTTGGCTAGATGCACTATCTATTTTCTTAGTTGGATGCTTTTAGATTACTCATTAGGTCTGTTGATGATAAAATTGATATATAAACAGAGGACCTATAAACTCTAACAATTCAGTTATTGTTTCTTTTCCCATGCAAATCAAAATGCACTCACACCATATAAAAATGTAGGTTAATTTGGCCAGAGAAACCCTCAAAGGGCTGTTGGCACATTGGTTAAATAAAAGAAGGCAGAGATTTGGATCTCAAACTTCAGCAAATGGAGAAATTCCATCTGGAAAGGATATGTCTATGAGGACTTTGACCCTATCCCGAGTTGAAGGAGATGGTCATTCTGAAAATGATTCTGCAGTATATACACCATTTGAATTTTCATCAGCATACCCTCCTTCTATTGTTACTGAAGGCTCTCAAGGAGGACCATGGAGAAAGAAAATTACTGACCTAGATGGAAATGAAGATGAGAAAGACTTTCCCGGGTGGGTTCTTGATTGCGTGCTGAATAATCGCTTGCCTCCGAGGGAAAATACCAAGTAATTTCTCAAACAACTAGATTTTCTTAATTTTTGCATTCATCTTTAGAGCTTTACTTTAAGTATTGTTTTTAGCTTAAGCTCCAAACTCCTGTCAAAAGAAGGTGAAATTCTTTTAGATGCCTTCTGGCCTTCGGTGATGATTTCCCCTGAATGAATGTTCTACATCTAGTTTTTTGTTCTGATTTTTTTTTGTCCTTTTTTTTACGCCTGTATTTCTGTGTAGTGGTTCTGTATACATTATTTTATCTCCACATAATTTTCAGTTCTATTTGTAGTTGTCTTCTCGGTCATTTCTTTTGTGACACTATATGAGTGTTCATAAGCCCAAAAAATGGCTTATCCTATCGGATTTCCATCGTGAAGTCTCTTGTACTAGAGTTCCTGTTATAAAAAATAGAAGGGTCTTGTTTACATTTATTTTGTCTTCTCTCAGTCAATTCATTTATGGCACTCTAAATGAGTGCTCATGAGCCCCAGATAGCCTGTCCTATGGTTTGTTCAATTCGTCAAGTCCCTTCTACTGGCTACTTTTCGAAACAATTATATATGTCCTTGTTATATCTCACTTATCTTGCAAAAGGATCAGAAAGCCGTTCTTAGTTTTCAAGTCCCAACTAGTTGTGTGAGGATAGGTAGCCCCTGTGTTGCCAACTCAAATTGACACCTAATGATCATGCACTTGAGCGGAAAATGGTAATGTGGTTGGCTGATGCCTGTCATACATGTTTAGATGTTTTATGTATCTGGTTTGTCGTGGCTTATGCAGAACATGTTTGGGTTAAGGCTTTTTTGAATTGGGTTGTGTCTTATCTGGTCTTCCCTCTTAAACACTTCATTTGTATTCCTTTCCTAATTGCCTTCCTTTTGATATCTGTTTTTGCATGATTTTGAAATAACCTTTTATCCTACCAAACTTAAATATTGGAATGCCACTAATGATATGTAATTTTCTCTATTGCAGATGTAGCTTTTATTTGCAGCCATGTGAAGGTTCTACCGTGCAGATCCTCACACAAGGAAAACTCAGTGCTCCTCGCATTTTGAGAATTCATAAAGTAAGAATTTGCAGGTTGTAGCTAAGGCTAGTTTTGTAAGATTAGAACACCTTCCATTTTTCAAATGAGAAAGAGTAAAAACAGAGCCTTAGGACATGCGTGCTGATTTGAGTGAGGATCTCAAAACTAGCAATCAGATAACTAGGTTTTTTGTTTCTGGTGTATTTTGTTGTAATTAGCAATTGCTGTGAGAAATTATACTCAATTTCCTAAAAACTTAACTCTAAACTTTTTAAGATTTCACAGATAGATTTTTTTTTGGATCTAGATCTTCTAATAGTGTGACATTACAATTAGCATCTGGCTGATTGAAATACAACCCTGTGTAAGGTTTTGAGATTCCCATATTTTTAAATTTTGACAGTATTCCCACTAAAAATTCTTACTAGAATAAATATCCAGATCTGAGATGCCAATGCTTGTTAATTATTTCAAATTAGAAAATGTTAGACAATTGAAAGAGATGGTTAAGGTGCAGGAACTTCCTCAATGCACAAACATGCAATAAGAGACAAGATTAGGGTACATTGTCTCTTCGTCTGATATTTTGCTGCATTAAAAAATATGGATTATCTTAACTGGAAAATGCAGCAAATGCGTGCTCAATTTATGAATGGTTCTATTATTCTTTTTGTATAGGTTGTCACCTATGTCATAGAAAAGATGGTTCTTGACAAGTCAATAGATAGTATGAACGTTGATGGAACTTTTGGCCCCGGGATGCCTGGTGGTCAGATACCACATCAAGCTGTTGGAGATGGTTCTTTTCGTTCTGGACTAAAACCTTGGCAGAAACTCAAGCCTTCTATAGAGATCCTGTGCAACAACCAGGCAAGTAACTCGATCTGTTTGAAACCTTCTATAAAAACCACTCTGTAAATATCCTTTGAAATTACTCATTGGTGTTACTTGTTTCTGTTTGAATTTAGTGGAGGAACTTTCATACAGAAAAAAAAAAAATTAAGTCTTGGAAGAGGATGTATACAACTAAAAGTCTATCTTCCACATCCACTGTTTTGTGATATCCTTATCAATGCCAATGAACATCATATTTGAATGGCTTGAATTATATAAGAAGCTTTAAAGCTTCAGCCCGCCATTTTTTTGAAACTGTTTGGGCTTGTTTGGTAGGCGAGATGGGATTGGATGAGATAGCTAACACATGAGAAAAATGCTCTATATTATAATATCAGGTGCTTGGTTGTTTAAGATTATTTGTTGAATAGATTTGAGTATCTGCGTAATTTGACATTAATCCTTACCGTTTTTATCCTTTTTTTCTTCTTCTTTATCTTGTAGTTTTTTCCTTTCTCATCTCTCTGCTTGTGTTTCCCTTCTTTACTCTCATTTTCCTTCTGATCCACATATCATTGACTGGTTTGTAGATCTGTGCAATGAACGTACAGACAGCCATGTGTCGCCTGCCATGATAAATCTCTTACGAATTGATTATGTATCCAGAAAAGAAGTTTTTGGCATCTCCTTAACCTCAACTTACTTTCAACACTTTCCCTTTTGATTGTTTTCATGTGTTCATGATTATCATTGAATAATCTCTGCCGACCATCAACCAATGGATCTTGTTATGTGCAACAAAAACATCTTTAGATGTGTTTGTTCTAAAGAACTAATAATATGGATATGAAATCCCCTTGTTTGACCTTGTTTGACCTTCTCTTTTGGTTCCCCAGGTATTAAATCCAGACATGAGCTTAGCCACTGTTCGGGCATACATATGGAAAAAACCCGAAGATGTTATTCTTAACTACAGAGTGGTGCAGGGAAGATGATGGAAAAATACATTTTGAAGGTGACATCACATTCTAAAGTTAACTATATTTATGGCCTATATTCAGACTAGCTCCAATGTGCCAAAGATGGGTTCAAACTAGTTAGATCCATAAGCAGAGCACCGTTTCTGTTGCTTGTCTTGTGCAGGGCTTCCTATGTGGTCTATGGTTGTGCATGTAAATATCAGGAGTCGTGTTTCTTAAAAGGCTAATTGCTGCTAATATATAAACAAGTGGCCTATCTGTTATATCTGTGAACACGAAGCAGTTACTGACTTTTTTTGAGAACATTAGTGCCAAAGGTTCAGAGTCATGCAATGAGCTATAGGCTCAATATGTGTCCAAGAGATATGGTTTTGAGGAGAACTTGCACTCAGGGGCTCTTCCAAGAGTTTAATTAATTGGTGGATGTCTGAGGAGATATATATGTATTTAGTAATGCACTTGTTGTGAAGGTGAACTAATTTAATTTTCTTAAAGAAGTAATAGCCCTTTTACAGTCGTTTTTCGTTTTTCGTGTCCTTTTTATTTATATAGATTTTTAAAATTTTGTAATTTATTCTCTTGGTTCATCAAATGAACCTTGCTCTTATTCATCATTGATCTATAGGACCTTCTCCGCCGCACTTCAGTAGTTTTGACGTGAGAGGTTTGCATGCATGAATTAGCTCGTTAGGACCATGACATTCTGATTCGTTCTTAATGCATGAGTTACTAATAGGGATCAGATCAAGAATCAAGTTGATTACGTTGAAGATAGTTATATTACTTATTTGGGCTCTTTTGTTCAAAAGTTTGTATTTCAGGGTATTAAAGTGTAATTTCAATTTGAATTAAACAATGATCTTTTATAGTGATTTTTTGACTACCAGAAAATAAGCACATTGGGCTACATATTATTGACAAAAAGTAAATCTCGTAAACAACAAATTTTGGTAATAGAGTTTGTGAATTATGTGAATGGATTCGCGAATTTAGCAACAAATTTGAGTTTGCGCTAGGGGCGCCAACTCATTGCAAACATGAGAATGTGATAGGTGAATTTTGTTACATAGAGAATGAGTGGTTATTTCTTTTGAGTTTTCACTTATTGAATTATGAAGTTTTCTTCTTCACTGAGTTGATTGATGCTATTACAAATGGTCTCCTGATTGCTCGTGAACTGTTCCGAAATATATCTAGTTAGAATCAAATAACAGCTGCCAAAACCCTAGAATAAACCCACCCAACACCAAAATTATTATCCAGAATTCCTTTTATTATTTATGTATTGATCTTTTTTAGTACTATATATATATTTATAAATTGTAGTGGGATTGATTCACTGCAGCTCTTGTTCACTAACAATCTTCAATCATAATTAACAAGTGTCATCAATAATTACACAATACTAGGGTTAACATAATGAATACAACACAAACAATTTTTCCTTTTAACAAAAATAAAAGAACGTTCATTTGGTCACAATTGGATTTCCAATAATACCTAGTGTATAGAATGTCGTATTGTGTACTCCATGAAACTTCAATATAATACGAATATTTAAATTTTTTTATTTTATTTTATTTTATTGAGCTTCTGTTTCATAGTGTTACTAACATTTGGTTAGTATCTCAGCACCATCTTTGGTTATTAAGATGGTATGTTCAAATTGAGCAGAAAGGCTTCCATCTTCTGTAACAACTGTCCATTTATCTTTCCACATAACCGGGTTGATGCTTCCGATTGTGAGCATTGGTTCTGCATGATGAATAATACAATACTCAAAACTAAATAACACAAATTGGTGATGCAAGAAACCGAGTAGAAGATATATTACCGATGGTGAAGGTTTGATTCAGCATCATGCTTCCACGTCCATTATTCCCTAGCAAAACCAAAATCATTTCAGACAACACTAGTGTAGAAACATAGGAGGAGCATAACACCCTCTAGAATAGGGGGTGTCCTCCGTGGGTGACCAGCCGCTATCAATGGAGCGAATTTATTTCGAATTTTATTTGATTTAATATTAGAAATTCGATAAATCTAAGAAAGTTTGAGCTCATGAGACTTGTGGACAAAGATAGTGGTGGAATTTTGAGAATGGAGACTTCATTTGGTGCAGAAAATTTTTATCCGAAAATTTGATTATCTGATGAATGCGGTTATGATTTATGGTTAGAGATTCTGTAAGTCCGCACAAATTCAAGGGGAAATGGATATGGGCTAGATTGATTTTATCCTAATATGACAAATGACAACCCTGCTCTTAAACACATGAATGCGACTATAAAATTATAAAATCAAACTACAGATAATATAAAGGAGCTTGGGATTACTGTGATGGAGAACCACTGGATCACTATGGAAAACCCGTCCAACTCCATGGCCGACAAACTGCTCGACAACCCCATAACGGTGTTTATCTGCATGGTCACTTCAAAGAGAACATCAATGTTAAACATATTCTGAGAAGCTAATATGTATATATATGCATCATGCTTGTATATGTATGTATGGATGCTAAATGTAGATAACAAAGTAGTAAGTACTATGAAAATGGAACTAATCTTGCAAGGGGCATAATATGATGGCAAAAATATAAGAAGAAACGTAGCAGATATCTTACTGTATTGTCCTGCCAATTTTGTTATATTCAACTCCAGGTGCACATATAGATATTGCTTTATCAAGACATTCTTTGGTTACCTATAAAGCAAGTAAATTGTTCTTTAGAAAGAGATAAGTAAACAGACAGAATAATAAAATTTAAAAAGAGTCAGAAAAGCATTTATCAGAAAACAATACCTTTACTAAGTTTTTGGCTTCCTCATCAACCTCTCCAACAAAATATGTCGCAGATGTATCACCATGATAACCCTAAATGTCAAAGCAAGTTGAGTAAGTAAATGCAGAAAAATCCACCAAACAACATGGAGGAACAAACTAATCAGTTACACAAATTATTCAATGGTAGTACATCTACTACTAATTTTTTTTTACCAATCAATTGGAAAAAAATTTAAATGATTAGGAATTAATGTCACATCCAAAAGTAAGTGAGAATCATTTCATATATCAATATAGCATCACGAAGTTGTCAAAGCAGGTACAGCTACTTAATTACATGTTCATCTAATTGCAAACATTCTGTAAATTGCAATATGGAATCTTTTATATTATATACCGGAAAACGAATAAATCACTTACATTAAGATAAACTGTAACGTCAATGTTGACAATATCACCATCCTGCAATGCCATCATACGCCAGTGATCTCTTAGAGTTATGACATTATGAACAGTATAATAAACAATTATTGTAATACGATAGCAATGATCAAATATACCTCAAGGACACGTGAATCTGGGATTCCATGGCAAATGCACTCATTCACTGATGTGCATACACTCTTTGGAAAACCACCATATCCAAGAGGAGAGGGATAAGCGCCATTGTCAATAATCATTTGATGAACTGCTTCGTCAATTTCATCGGTTGTGATGCCTGGCTGCCAATAGAAAAAGCACTTTATGAGAGCTTGCTTCATAGATTAATTGCTGGATAAAAAGGGGTAAATCATTTTCCCCCTTTCGACTATTGTTGTTGCACGTTTTACCCCTCCAACTATCTATTGCATCACTTTACCCCCTACAAGTATATTTGTACACAATAGGCCGTTTGAAATGAATTGAGGGGAAATAAGAAAAAAAGTGCTTGTGAATTTATTTGAAATATGAAATAAATTGTGTTGGTTCAAGTACAGTACAAGAATTTCAAATAGAGATATTAATCACAATAATTAATAGGTAATTATGCATATCGAGATATATTAAGTGACGCAACAAAGTTCTACAATGATATATGTGGAAATCTTATTATGGCAGATGGTGTAACATCTAAAATCCTTAATTTGCATTACTACCGTCTCTTTACCAATGTAGCAGACCATCTCTCATTAATATAAGAAAACCAACCATACATCTAGATGGAATTTGATAGATAATGGGTTGTATGTGCATATCCCATAGTTAAAGGGGCCAAAGTGATGCAACCGCTAGTTAGAGGGACAAAGCATGCACCAAGGATAGTTGAAGGGAGTAAAGTGGAATTTACCCAAGTAAAATCATATTTCTACAGATTAAATTGGCGGAATGATAAAGATTCACCTTCACTAAAGTCCCAGCATACTGAAGAACCTGGGCAGCAAGTTTTCCTGAGGCTCTCATGCACTCAATCCCCTTCTCATCGTGAACTTCAGGCCCACTTGAAATGCCAGGTGGTTTCTTAGACTTAACATAAGGAGGCAATGGTATATGGTTCGGGACTGGCCTTCTAGGAGACACTTTACCGGGCTTTAAACGTTTTCGTTTACTATTTACGGTTTCTTCTGTATTTCTGTACGAGAAGAAAAATCAGCCATGTACACATGGAAATATAAATTACCAAAATACCTTTGCTCTAACATAGTCGATTTTCGGCAAATGATGGCATATTCTATTATGGACAAGAAAACAACATATGTGATGCCCAATGAAACGTAGGACTCTGAGAAGAAACTTGTCAGCATTGACAGAGTTCTTTACCAACTATTTTTGGAAGATGAAATATTAACTTTAATTATCCTTCAACTTAAAATATCATGTGAAAACCTAGGAGTTATATATTTACATGGCATCTGAATTAATCATAAAAATCAATTAAGCTTCTTTAATACCTATACATATTTACATGAAATTTGAATTAATCATATATAGAATCAGTTACTTTAATAGCTTAATGTTTTTCTGTTTGAATTAGAAGACCAGAAATATGAAAAGATAATATAAAAAATGCAGGTTAGAAGATGCCCTAAAAACATGGATTGACTATTTGACTATCCTTCAATGTATATTCCTCTCACAGTCTCACTTATCAAAAAGTATAGCTTTAACAACTATAAGCCCTTAAGAAACATCAATAACAACAACCATATGTCCCTATAATATTTATATTTTTAACAAAACTAGAAGAATTTTGTATAATATTTTATCACACGGTCTTCCACCCCAAATGCAAGTTGAGAAACACAGGTTTAATTGGCTGTTTTATTAACTAATACTGGCAATTTATGACTTTATATGATATGTGTGAAGTGAAGATATAGTTCCAGTAAATAAGATCCTTATCTAATATATCCATTATCATAGTATATGATCAATACACAATTAAATAAAGAGGTTTGAAAGTCAATGAGCTCTTTTAAACAGCATTCTCAAGAAACAACGTCACATTATATGGAATATTATACTAAAGAGTTGACCTTATTAAAACAATGGAAAATGTGATATGGACCAAATGAGATTGACTGCACTCACGTTCAGAGAGTATACCTTGTGTTGAATAATAAACTTGCAAATCCAGAAAATGTTTTCGACATTTGCATTGGCACAGGGTTTCTTCCTGTTTAAGAAATCAAACATTAAAAAAACAAAGACTATAGCAAAGCTGTGTTTAGGAAATTGTCTGAAGCCAATCAAGGAGTGCACTTATACAGCTATACTAATCACACTTGACGTCTTCCCGTCTATAATTAGGTAACGAAGTTCATGTGCACACATGAGCTCCAAAATTTTGAGTTATTGAAGTGCCAATGCATTAACTTAGAGATGAGTATGGCCCAATGAGAAATTTCTTGCCTAGACCAAGTCTAGGAAAAATTCATAGACCTTGTTGTTAGGAATTAACCACATTCGTTGGAGTGAAGTCATGCTCCCACAAGGAGAGATTATTTATGCAACCGCTGCACCACGACATCAAGTACACGTGGCAGCCTACCAATACCCTTGGGACATGTGGAGTGATAATCCATATCATCCCATATTGTGGCCATGTTCCCAAAAAATAGGATTTCAAAAAATTGTGTTCACATTGCCAGAACATGGGTGATGTGGATTATCACTCCACATGTCCCAAGTGTATTGGTGGGTTGCACCACGTGTACTTAATGACGTGGTACAACGGTTACACTAAATAATTTCTCTCTCACAAGGAATGATGTGATGCATTCCTAGCCACAAGGTCTAGAATTTTTCCAAGACCTGGTCTAGCAAGAATTTTCCAGCCCAATAATACTTGAAATACCAATTCTACGAATAACAGTTTTAGTGAATTTAGTAGAAAATGATTATGCAAGAATAATCTAATGATTAAAGAAATTAAAAAAAAAAAAAGAAAAACATTGATTTTATGCATTTGAACAACCAAAAAGTGATTCTACTTTAGGATGTCAATAGCCTCGAGAAATCAATAATCTAATTAAAATTATCATATCTAAAAACTATGGTATAGAGTCCAAAATTATGGCAATGAATGTGAGAGTTCAAACTCAATCCAGTAAAAGATACTACCGTTTCTCAACTAAGTATAAAGGTAATTCCATTTCAATAGCATCCTTTACATTCTACCTGAACAATCCCTAAAGAACCAACCTAATGTTCTATAATCCAATTATCCGGCCTTCTCCACTACGGTGAAGAACAAAAACGATTAAAAATATTCCACTTAATTTCCAAAGCTTTCAGTACCAATGACTAAGCTCATATAAGCAGCTATAAAGTGTAAACACACACACACACACACACACACACACAAAAGAAACTAAAACGAGGAAACAGCAAAATACACAAAATTTAGGATAAAAAATTTTGAAATTAAAATGCAAAAGTGTTTGGTGAGCAAACCTGGGGCAAAACGGAGTAGCCGGTGAAGTGGAAGAGCTGACTTCAATGAAATGAAGCGGCAGTCCCCGAGAAAGGTAGATATCATTAACCGGGATTGAATTGAACTACCCGCCATTCTCTCTCTCTCTCTCTCCTCCCTTATCCTTTATCGACTGTATGTGGGTTTGTACTCTCAAGTCTCAACTACGTCGTTTCGATAACCAATTTTCAGACCTCAGAATGTAATTTTTGGTTGAATCAAAATTCTGTGGAGTGTCGTCGGCCATCATTATGGGCTTCAAGTACCAAGCCGGCCCAATATTATAGTTTTGGAATTATATTTTATTATGTAGCTTTGATATATTTTTAAAAATGATCGATCTCTACATTCTGAAAATATCTTAAACTTAATTAAATATTATAGCTCCAGTGAAAATCTAAATAAAATAAACTTTCCGGAAGTTAAATTGAACATGATTTTTTTTAATATATATATATATATATATATATATATATATATATATATATATTTCTATTTACAAAACAAATAATTATTCTCATTTATATTTTAGAGCAAATTGATTTTGACATCTAACAACTCAATTTTTTTTTGAAATTTATTCTGTTAAATTCACAAACTAAGCATACTTATTTGAAAAAATATCATCTTTATCGTGTATTCTATAAGTCAAACTTTTAATAAAAGTTCCCAACACGTTTATATAACATTCTACATTTTTAGACCACATTATCGAAATACTTCACGAAAAGCAATCCAAACAAGACTTTAGATTTGAAGATGTATTAGTAAAAAGAAAAAAAGATTTAAATTAATCTAATATACAATAGGACCCACTTGAACATGCATATCTTCCTTATTTTGTCCTAACAAGCAACCACAAAACAAAACAAAACCAAAAAGAAAAGGATTTTTAAATCCAAAAAAGATAAAATAAGTTATTCACCTGAACTCTAAATCGAGAAGTAGAGTGGAAGATTTTCTGAACTATAACAATAATTACTAGGTGACAAGCATATAATTTTAAATACTTTGTTTGACAACGAAATATTGGAACAACAGGATGAAAGAATAATGACAGCCTAATTAAGGATGTTAAATTAGGGGAAAAGAACCCATCAAACAGGCCTACAAGTACAGAGTTCCATCTAAAACTGGCCCAAGTCAAAATAAGCAGTCATTTTCCAATTGACAAGGACCATGACAAATTTGGGAATCCAAAGTTAGTCTAATTGTACCCTCACATGAAATTAGGGTATTGAATCACTTTTTTGTCCCCCTATAATCTAAATCATCAAATTATAATTAATAATACATTAATTAATTAATTAAAGTTAGTTGAATTCATTCTCTGGATTAATATTGACAACATGCAATTGTCCCATGGTGAAAATCCTCATGACGAAGGAGCAAAGTCACGTCAACAGTCGAATGACGTAAGTATTGAGTATTTGCGTGTGTGAATATACTACTATAAAACTAGGACATAGGGCTGAAAATCAAATCAAGCTACTCGATACTCGATACTCGACTCAAGCTCGTTCGATAAAAGCTCGTTTGAGCTCGGTTTGTCACACTAATCAAAAAAGCTTGAACATGTTTTTTTGTTCGATAACTTTTGAAGCTCGGCTCGAGCTCGACTCGATAAGCTAAAAATTGAAAAAAATACATGTAAAATATCAAGCTACTCGATACTCGGCTCGAGCTCGTTCGATAAAAGCTCGTTTGAGCTCGGCTCGATTGAAAATCAAACCAAGCTTGAACAGTGTGTCGTTCGATACTACTCGGCTCGATTACAGTCCTACTAGGACATACACATTTAATTTCCTAACACAAACTGAATTGAACAATTGATAGCGTTTGAAGTTTACAGAATTACCCACAAAGTCATACAGTATTCTTACATAACAACACAATTCAATCACAAAGTAATATTATTCCACTTACAATCTTACTAGCTATTTTAAATCCAATAGAAATCGGATTTGGTCAAGTCAATATCTAAATGTCCTAGAAGTTTAACATGTCATATATATCCTTTTCATCTAAATATAGTGATCACGTACTTAATTTGTAGAATTTTTAGCAGGCACGAGTGCAAGAAATGAAAGGAAAATGGTGCATGCATTGCCTTATAGTCCACTGTTTCAGTACTTCTTTCTTTTGGCTTTGTCGTTTTGATTACGATTGAGCTTTAAAGCCCACGTTCTATTGTCCATACTATTACTATAATATATATGATTTTTGCCAACTTGCATGAATTTCACCCTTCATGTTACCCAAACCTCACCTAATTACTCCTACTTTTTATTTTCATATTTAATAATTTTTCTTCGTCTCTTATAATTATTAATGTCACATATATATATTTCCTTTTGTCACAGTATTTATTACTAGTTAAAATTATTGTACCATGAAGATAGAGATCGATGTACTACATGCTTGATTGATGATTTGATAGTCCTAATAAATGGATGTTGCATGCTAATTAATTTGTTTGTCACGCCCTTCTATATTAATTAGAGAGTAATTAGAATTTGATTTTTTTTTCTTAAGTGATCATGGCCGCATATCCTAACATGCATGTGCCATGTGCATTAGTTTTCACCATGGCCAAATTAAAGCCTCCAATTATTTCGCTGCACATGTTGATCGATACATTTATTGAAAAATAGAGATCAACGAAATAATGATTATGAACATATTGACCCCTCTATTGTTTCATACCATGTTGTACGTGTATATAAGGCCATCTCCAATAACTTCTCAATCTAAGTCTAGCTTCTCTTCAGCTTCAGTCAGATTTCAAGTCTAGCTTATCTTTTCCTTTTTATAAGTCATCTTAAATAAGTCAATCTGTCAATTCCATTTAATTCAAATTCTCACTTTCCCCACTCTCACTTAATAATAATAATAATAATAGCAATAATACTAAAAATTAAACAATAATAAATAATGCGCAAAAAAATTAGAAATACTTTTAAATTAACTTTACATTGGCATTAAAATCAAACTTCAAAATCGTCGTAATTAAAATTATCTCAAGTGTAATCCAACATTTATTAATTAATTAAAGTTAAAAAAAAAATATTTATTAATTAAAGTCAAGTAAAATTTATTTAATAATTAGAGTTAAAGAAAAATATATTTATTAATTAATAAAATAAATAAAAGAAAAAAAATAAATAAATAAAAGAAAAGAAATAACTAATTGAAAGAAAAAGAAAAAAAGAGTAGGTGGTCGACAAGTGTCATCGGCCACCTACTTGTTGGCCGTGTGAATTGATCAATGGGTGAGGCAAGTTGAGTCCCCTTCAAGCTGGCTTCAGCTTGAAGCCCAACACCTCAAATGCCCTTGAATAAAAAAAGATGATTTTATTTGTCATCTTCAAGCCAAGTTCAGCCTTGGACTTGATCATTGGAGATGACATATTAATGCTTTATAATTAGGTAGATTTGTGAGAAAATTAAAATGGTTTGGATCAAAGCTCGAAAGTATGCCTAAACAATATTAAAGCACAAAATCATGGTAATGTTTTTTATTGCATTAATTTCTGTGAGAATTTTTAAAAATGAGATGGTAGTAAGATTATTTTAAAAAAAAAATGTGTTCTAGCTCACTGATTGTGAAAGTGTGCGAGGGTTCGGACTTCCCGGCTATATTGAGCTTAAGATATGACCGGTCTCAGATTGCATTCATACCCTCGCACGCGCCTTGACTCTCGAGTTTTCCACATAATTATATTATTAAAGTTGTATTTTCATATCAATGGTTTTTGTGACGCAAATTTGTGGTTATTGTGGTACGTTAAATTTGGATACTAGAAACTTGTTGAGGTTTGTCTTTTTACAAATAACATTTACTTGTGCATTTCATTTTAAGCAAAAGAACAAGTTAAAAATGAAAATTTTAAAACAAAAAAGTGATTTATAAAAGTGCAAAAACCCTTTCAGAAAAATAATTCACGAACAAGGAAGGACCACTATGATTTATAAGGCCATGAAGCCTAATTTCTTGTTGAGGGACCAAAGTTGTCAGTTTCGAAAGCCGAAAAGATGAGATTTATGGAAAGTAAAAGGAATTTAATGCTTTTAATAAAAAACTCATGAAAGATTGGCCCATTTAAGGGGAGCATTGTAATTTAAAAAACACATGTCCCGACATTAAATTGAAATCCAAGTTTTTAAGATTCCTTCAACTGCTTTTCCACTTTTTCCCCATTCTATCTTTTATAAACTCATTTTTTCCCCAATCATAATTATTACTCCTATTAAAAAGAAAAATTATTTATTCAATCTTACATTTATTTCAATAAAAGTTTCATCTTTTGGACATTTTGACCTCAAACGCATAGTATATTCCATGCCATTACAATTCATAAAGATTGACCTTTCTATCTCAAGAAAAAAGTTGTCATAATTGGTCCTCCCTCATCTTATACGAACTGTATGAGATAAGATAAAGATGCTACACGATCCTTCCTCAGTTTAGTAAAAAATTATTTACTTCTTTTTATCGTCTAGAGTTTAATGTAAAATTAATTATTATCTATCACTTTTATTCTTCTTGTTGATGGTTCTGATTAATATTGTGATTATTTAATTAAAATGATGTTTTGAGATTTTTCTTTAAAAAAGTGTTAATCTATTATATTTTTAAATATGTGTGCAATCCTCGATAACGACAAATAAAAAGAATAAGGCGTGTGTAATAGCCATATGGATACTCAATGAATTATTAAAATAGTTCATATTCCATATATTTTCAAAAGTAGAGTATCTTTACAAGGGATGAAGCGATTTCAAAAGTAATTATCTCTATCTCTATCTCTATCTACTATTCTTAACTTTTTGTGCGGACTAAATTACCCTTATTTAAATTATAAAATGATATTTAATTAATGGTAAATATGTAAAAGTAATTGAGGAGGTATAATCAGACATGAAGTCTTATTATATTTATTTCCTACATAGACTCCTAACATTTATAAATTCTCTTCTTTTTTTTTTTTTGATAAATAAACTTCCATAAAATACTAATAAAACATAGCTATTACAAATACAAGAACAACTGAAAGGAGAAAAAAACCAAGAGTTAAGCTAGCAAACAAATCAGACCAACCTTTGGGAACAAGAAACAAAAAGAAAAACAAAGGAAAGAACAACAAAGGAAGAAAATGAGCTAAATTTTTATAATTTTAATCTTCTTCTCTTATAATAGATAAAAACGAACCATAAAAAATATACATACAAATTATTATATTTTAGCATCAATATTTATTTAAGTAAGAAAATGTTAATTTAAAGATTTAGTACAATATAAGTCATAAACACTCTAAATATAAAAAATTATAATTAAATTATCTTAAATATCATTATGTTACAAAGAAAAAATTAAATTGAACCGCATCTTACTATGAAAGAATAAAAAACTACTTATGACTTAGCTAATTACGTAATTTTACTATGGCTAGAATAGAGAAATATAAAGAATTTTCAATAATATCAAGACATGCATAACATCGAATTTTATGGAAATCTTGTTGTGGAAAACGGCCAAAATTGGTGGAAAATTTTGAATCGATGAAAAAAATATCTATGAAATCATTGAAAACGTGTGAAACTGATAAAAATTCAGGTGAAATTGGTGAATATTGACAAAGATTGGTGAAATTTGGGGGTGAAACCGGTAAAAAAAAAAAGCTCCTAAAATCGATAAATACATGTGAAATTTGTGAAAATATGATGAAACTGGTGAAACGACAACATCAATGAAAAGCAAGTGATATTGATGAAAAATGAATAAAGTCGGTGAAAACGTGTCAAATCAATAAAAATTCAGGTGAAATTTGTGAAAAAAAATGTGCAAAATTGGAGAAAATGTAACCGACAAAATAAGATGAAACCAGTAGAAAGATGTTTAAAATAGGAAACACAAAATGACAAAATCATAAAAACAATAAAAATAAGTTATAACCGATAAATAAATGGATAAAACATTAAACTAATAAAAATGAATAAAATCAGCTAAACAACAAGTTAAATCGGTGAAAAATGAATTAAATTGGTGAAACACGGGTTAATTTGCTCTATTTTATGACAATAAAATTATTTTTACAAACAATACCCATTAAATTAACTAGATACATACAACGGACGTGCACTTTCCTAGTAAAAAGAAGTAGCAATTTCAAAAGTGAACAAAAATCTCGAGTTCACTCCAATTTTTCACCGGAAATTAAGCACACATGTATTATACATTTACTGTTTCTCCATAATATTTTTATTAATTTGAAATCATGTGATATGAGGCTCTCATAATTAACAAAGTTACATAGACCTTTTTTTGTCAACGAAGGCTCGTACTAACATAATCTGATTTTTTAATATAATAATTATATTAATAAGAAAAAAAAAATTATATTTGTTGTTTCAAAATGACAATCGACACCCATATCTCAATGTTTGAAGCTCAAGTGAGTGCCACGTTATAGACCTATGCTAGTCATATCACCGAAAATTATGTCTCTTTTCAAATAAATTTTGGCCATCAATTTTCTGAAAAATAAATTCTAGCTGTTAAATAGAAGGACTGTTATTACAGACAATAACCTTTTTTTTTTTTTAAAAGAAAATAACTCCTTAAAGGTAGCATTCTTATAATTCATAGCTTTTGTTTGTTTGGACCTTCTTGAAAAATAGGATTTGAATATTAAATCTTATTGATTAAAACTAGTGTTCATCAACTTTGTTTCTAACTAGATCAAACAAACAAAAAACAAGTTGAATTTAGCTAACTCGACTTGAAAAATAACAGTGCAATATACTACATCGAGTTGATCCATGATCTAATATATCCATAATTGTTTTTATCTAACTAAACCCATATTCTACCCATTTTGGCTTTAGACTCATCTAATAATCAAATCAAACTACACTACAAAAATTGTCTTTGTACCCCTATGAAACTTTAGGCCTACGTGGAAAATTTTCTAATATTTCTAAAAAATGACCAATTAAATTAAAAATGCAATACACTTTTAGATGGTGATTACATCATATACATATTAGTGGGAGTTGAACTAATAACCTCTTGGTCATGGAATCTTATCCACCACCGTTTGGCGAGGCTTGTAGTATGGGATAAACTTTTCCCTTATCTTCAATAATGACTAGAGGATATTTTTTTGGACAATCGAACTTATAAATATAAATAAATAATTTTTCTTCATATTGACACGTTTTTTAAAATTAAATAGACATCATTGTTTGATATGCGACCAACTGCACGAACTAATGTGGTTCGGGTTAGATCTATCATCCGATCCCTTACTCACATCACATAGGGGTAAGAGTGGGCATTAGATTTGGGTAACCCGCACCCGTTTCGTCCCTTTTTTTTTCCAGAACTCGAACACAACGGATATTTTGGGCTTGGATACCAAAATAAAATTAAATAAAAAAACTCGTATTTTATTACATAATTACGGGACAGATTTGAAATTGAACTTTCCATTCCCAAAACGTGAACCCGCCCGTGTTGAACCCCAAGTCCAAACCGTCAGTCCAACCCAAGTACTAATATGTGATAGGTATAACAGATGTTGCTATGAATAATTGGAGATTAGTCTACAATATTTAGAAAAATGGATACAAATAGTCTATTAGTAACTGTAGGCGGATCCAGGATTTTTGGTCGGGGGGGGCTAAACTTATATAAAAAAAAACAAATCTATCAAACCGTTAAACTTAGAGTTTATATTATTCACGAGAAAATATATGACGCAATACAAAAATGGAGAGGTGGAGTGTGACAAAAATAAACCCCACGAAATATTATAGTCTCAAAAGAACCCAAAATATCTACATATTTACTTTGATAAACGACCACAACGGTTTTTCATCTTTTGAAACGTGTCCATGATAGCATCGTTTGAAATACTACTAAATATGTCTCTCTCTAAAAAGACAACTAAACTATCATTTAGCCATTAATCGCCCAATTGGTTATAACGAAGTCGATTCTTTACTATATCTTCATAGCCGAAAAAACTCTCTCCATTGATGCAGTTGCAACGGGTAGAATAAGCGCCAATGTCACAAGTTTGTAAACCATCGAGAATACGACAAGTCTTTTAGTTGCAACCATCTTCTTAGCAAGATCATCAATCTCTTTCAATCTAGAAAAATCATCACTTGAACGAACACCCTAATATAATTTTCAAGTTGATTGGGAAGGGTCGAGAGCTCAAGAAAAGAGAAGTTATTTGGATTAAGTTCGGCAAGACGAACAAGTTTTCCTTTGTCAAAAGCCTCAAAGTGATTAGATGGGTTTAAGCATGCAACACAAATAAGCAACTCCGTGTTTACTTCATTGAAACGTTGTTCAACTCTTGCAATTGTCTATCTATCACCGAATTGAATCTCTCAACTTTGTAATGATGCCCGATAGTCACTTGTTCAATCCTACAATTTGGCCTCTCATATGGAAAATAGACATTACTTATTTGAGGAATTTCAATTTCTTGTTTAGAAAAAAAAAACTTATATTTGGACTGAAAATTTCATATTGGATTAATTTATTGATTTTTTAAAAAAAAAAAAATACAACACTACTATTAAAAAAAACCAAAATTTCAGGGGGGGCTATAGCCCCCCCTTGCCCCTATGTGCATCCGCCCATGACTGTATCAACCTTTGTGAATACTTATTGATTTTCAAAAATATTATTCTGTTAACAATTATATACTAAATGTAATCGTTTTGCTAAAATATTATGACAATGCTTGCCTTACAGTCGCTAATTCCAAAGATTCTCGATCCTTCTTTGCCCTTCGGGAACAATTGGTCCTTTTTTTGGGTATTCGCAATCCCATCACATTCTGTCCTGCAAATTAAATTGGTACTCAAACGTAAGTAGATACTCAAATTATTAAAGAATGAGTGTAGAACTAAAGTCTTAGTCCCAAAATTTATTATACCCGTATATATTGTTATGAATCCGCCCCATATCCACCCCTATACTTGGTATCACATATGCATTTTTTACTAAGTAAGTATCTTAACTTATAATATATATGAGTCTACACATACACTTTGACTAATTTTTCCATCTCATATTGATATCCTATTTTCAATTCAATTTTTTCAAATTTACATTTGTGTGGGTTATTTATATACAATAGAGAATGAATGATAATGTGTTACACCAACATATATATCCTAATATTTTGTATATACTCCCTCCATTACATTATTTTTGTTCTCTTTACTTTTGGCACATCTAATTAAGGCGCCTCTTATTAAGAGTAAAAATCATAAAGGTTTGGTTATTTTTACATTTATATCACTAAAAGTAGGTTTGGTTATTTTTATATTTATATCACTAAAATTAATACTTCCTCCTTTTTTTATTTGTCGCTTTGGCAACAAAAAATTGTTTACTCTCTTATTTGTTGTTTTAGGAGTTCAATGTAAAATTAATTATTTTCTACCAATTTAATCCTCTTGTTAATGGTTGTAATTAATACTAATTAATGATATGATTATTTGATTTAAATTGTATTTTTTGTTTTTTCTTAAAAAAAGTAGTTATTGATTGGCCATAGATCCTCTGTACCATAATTTGTATCACAAGTGTGTACCACAAATGAGTAATTGACACATATATATATGACAATTATTATAATTGTTATAATTACATGTGTCAATTATTCACTTGTGGTACACACTTGTGGTACACAAATTGTGGTACAGAGGATCTTGAGCCTGATTGATTGCATTTCTTAATACGTATACAATTCTCGAAAACGACAAATAAAAAAAACCGAGGGAATAAGTGAGAATAAATTATGTGGTCGGTTCACTATATTGTGAGAGAATTGTGAAATCTTGAAAAAGAAAATTGTGATAATTCCAATATTCCAGCAAATAAATATCTCATGAAATGTCATAGTGGTTGGACGGGAAAAGCCGCACGGTAGATCTGTGAAACGGGGAAGCGTGAAAATTCCGTTACCGTTAACAGAGCGTGTTCTAGACCCAAATAAATCTGAACAAAGGAACGGAATTTTCTGCCATTAAGCATTATTCTCCATCATCGCTATAATCATCATCACCACCACCCACTCACTTTCACGCAAATATTTTCTCTCTCTATAAAATCTTTTGTAACAGAAAAAAGTGCAGCAAAAAACACACAATTCTACAACGAGCAGAGTGACGAGAATATTGCAGAGATTGTTTTCTTTTCTTCTCTTGGCGTATACTGTGTAGAGAGAGAAATATCGTCGATTTAAATAGAATAGCACATCGGCGGTAGAATTCGCATGGAAAGCTGTATGAGAAAGTGCAAGGGATTAGGAGAGGTGGCGGTCATGGAAAAGACGGCGGAGACTCTGGCGGCGGCCGAGAGAAAGAGAAAAATTAGCTTTGGAGAATCAGAGCTATCTACATTCTCAGTTCAGCTGAAAACGCGGCGTTTAGACGACGTTGTGACTCCGGAGAATTCAGGAAATTCGACGACTGAGAGCGTTTGTTCCGATCATGTTTTAGCATATTGTAGCTCAAGTACAGGATTCAAGGAGAACTTGAAATCCGTAGATCTGGAGGTATAAATTTATTACTCGATGTTTTTTGCAAGAATTTAATTCTTTATATCTTGAAAATGTCAAACTAATTAAATTTCCATGGAAGTCACAGACGGCAGAATGAATATCGTGTTTAGCGCTTTAATTATTGAGATGAGAGGTTTGAATTTTGAATTTTTTATTCATGAATACAGGAGGAGAATGAGGTGTCTGCAGAGTTTTTCGCAACATCAGTTGGCGATTCCGTTGATTTCACCACATACAGGTAAAAATGATAGTAGAAAAATACGAGTATAATAAAATTTTCTTCAAAATTAATGACGCGTCTCTTGAATTCAAATTTTAAATCTCGATCAAGTGACGTAAACCTTAATAAATAGTAGTACTAGCTAGTAGTATTTAATTTCTTTTGCCACACAAACACGCACTTTTTACTCTCTCCTTCACTCACTTCCATATCATGAAGACTGGTACTAGTTTTCCTTCACAACGAAGAACAGTTACGACGTCGTACTTTTTCAGGAGAGAAACGACGCCGTTGAGTGATGTTCAAGTTGAGTCTGGCGAGCTGGAGTCGTCGGCGATGCCACTACGGGATTTGAATTCTCGCCGTCGTTCTACGGCTGCCAAAATGCCATCCGAAGGCGAACTCGAAGAATTCTTCACCGCCGCTGAAACGAATCTGCAGAAAAAATTCATCGACAAGTAATTACACCAGCTAGCAATCTCAAGTTAACCATAATTCTGTAAATAATGATCTAATTATTTGTTATCCATATGAATGATGCAGATATAACTTTGATGTAGTGAAGGACGAGCCATTAGAGGGACGCTACGAATGGGTTCAAATACAACTAAAGCCATGATATATATAGGTCGATCATGTGAATCAAACTCGATATTAGCGTTTTTAGTCTCTTTCCACTAGTTTAAATCTCAATTTTAGGGATTCTTCACTTTAATTCTCTAGGTTTAATTCTGGTTTTAGCTGAGATGTATAGTCATGTGACTGTAGAGATCGAAGAAGAAAGAGAGTATGATAAAGAAGCTTATTTATTTATGCAATGGAATGGAATATAATTAATTAATTCCCTTTTGGGGGAAAGATTTAACAACCAAGAATTGTTCAATAAAAGTTCTTTTGTACTGTTGTTTTCTTCTTTTTTTCTATCTGCACTATCCTTGATTCTTCTATTTCATTGTATTTGTAATTTCACTAGTGCCAATTTTTCCATCTTTCCTTTTGTTGTTTCTAGTAGTATACATATAATTTAAAGTCGCAAGAAGATTAAAGGTTCTGAAATGTCAAATGCCTGTGGATGGGAATTTTGGAGTGGCATAAGGGCTAATGAAAGGTGTTAGTCCAGAGTTTTGACAGCAATTATCTCGAGACAAAGCCCCGTACGTAAGTGAAGGCGTAAGTGCGGTCGAGTCACATTCGAATGACATGGGCCCTTGTGGATGTGACTGATAGTATGTATATTTTCTAACACAAGTTGGTTTTGAAGGTTGATGAACCGACCGATCTTGCCTTTTAAGGGACGGACACGTGCTGAAGACTGGGAATTTGAAAGTGATCTGAAACAATGTAGCTGTGTTGTGTAGTTTGTGTGTGATTTTTACTGTTACTTTCATCAATCTACATTACATTATATTAACCCAACCCCATTAGTTACTAGTTAGGTGCATATGTATAAAAAAGTACAAATTCAGTGAAATTTTTAACTTGAATCATTTTTGTGTTGTTTTACTCATTGGAATGTGCATGTGCAGCTTGTACGTATCTATTTATATATAAATTTTAGACTAAGGAAAGGCTTACAGGAACAGATCTGTGGTCCTTGATTTCCTTGTGTTAGTAAATTGTGCATGAACCTGAAATAGAAGGCTACAGTCAACAGAGAGGTTCTAGATAGTGGGATATTCCTGCATAGACCTGGTCAATGAAATTTTTATAGACCTTGTGGTCGTAAATACGCCAAATCATATATTTTGAGAGCATGACATTATCAAAATGTATGATGTGGCGCATTTACAATCACAAGATCTATGAAAAGCTAATAGACCAGGTCTATGTAAGAATTTTCCATAGATAGTAGAGTTATATATATAGGCCCCCTCCAATTCATTACATCTTCCATCAAAGAAAATTTTAATGGAAACATCTATTCATTCATTTATAAAAGAAGTGAAATTTCAATCTTAATATTATTCAGTTTGATGTTAAATCACTTGAAATTATTCAACTTAGAAGCTAACAATGTTATACCGCAACAATAAATGACATGCTATTTTAGTTTTTTTTTTTTTAATAGTTGAAACTTTTCTTTTATGAAACAAGATGAATTGGTTACAAAAGGGGGTCTAAACTAAAGTCAATTAGTATATAAATTGGGTAAGATATATTGGGATTAGGGAGGGAACATTTGTTTGTCACATGAGTGTTCGTGTGAGATAATTATAATTATTATATTAGAAAATAAATACTGTATGCAACAGAAAGGTTGGGAGAAAGGTGATGATCACATGCACGGAGATTCTGGGCATCTTCCTATTTGATTCGCAAGAGGCATCTTTAAGAATGTAATCATGCCAACTTATGGATGCCATTTTTCTTTTTAATTATCAACTACTATTAATAATTAACGACGTAACTATTTTGAGCAACTACACTTAATTCTTCAAATATATGATAACAATTAATGTTTCCTTAATTGTTTACACCTTTTTACTTACTATCTTGTATGCTCTCAAGAAACCTAAATCTTGAATTTCTATTATTCAATCAATGACTTCTAGCTTCATTCGATTCCTTTAATTTATTAAACAATATAACCAATTTCATGTATGGGCACGGGTACTATCTAAATCAATACAATGAAAATCTAAATATGCAAGTCTATACTACTAATTTAAAAGATAGCTCAAGAGTTAAGGATTATCCATTCAGATAGGACATTAATCTCGACAAACTCTCAACCATCTAAAGAATATATATCCACATCACCAAACAATATATATTTTAAAATTTATTTGCTAAAAATATTAAGTGAAACCCATCATCATTAATTAATACTCTTTTAAAGCTAGCAGTCGGAAAATTTGGGACCATTTCCGTCCCCCATGTGAGGAAGATGATAGCTAATGTTTCTAAATGTAATAAAAAACGAATTAGAATCAAAATTAAAGATCTCATTGCAGAAAGAAGTGCTACTTTAGTACGTCATCGTTTGGGATCCCAATGAGAGTTTGGAATTAATTAGAGAAAAGTAAACTTATTATTTAATGATTTTTTTTATTCTGATTCCATCTAATTGTAGAAATTAGCGGCTTGCAGAAGCAGAGCTGTGGACCTTTTGAGTATGTTTATAGCAATATTTATTTTAGGTAGATTTGTGTTTGCATCACTTGTTACGCAATCATATTTTTTTCTTTTTTTTAATCATTTACATTAATAAATTTTGTTACGTCTTAAATGTAAAAGGGACTATGGTCCCCGCCCGTGCATTTAATAGTTTGTGTGGAGACAATTCTACATCAGTGTAGCTAGTTCTATTTCCATATATAATCCACAATTTAGTTATTATTCTATTTTTAACTAATTAATATAAATGATATTATTTGTGCACGAAAGTTGAGATTATATTTAAGTTTAGTGTGACTTTTAAACGAGACGAATTTTCCACCAATATACTAATATATGTAAGTCAATCCAAAGATTGATTTGCATCATAAAAACTTTCTCTACTATTATAAAAGTATGAATATTGTTTAACTTTTTTTGAAGACTAAAATACTCTGATTTAAATTGTAAGGTGATATTTAATTAAATGATAAATATATAAAAGAATAAAAGTAATTGAAGAGGTATAATTAGACATGAAGTCTTATTATATTTATCTTCTACATAAACTCCTAGAATTTATATATAATCTCTTTTACATGAATTTTTGTAATTTTAATCTTACGAAAACACTATTATTTTAAATAGCCCCTAGAATATATATAAAAATTATTATATTTTAGCATCAATATTTATTTAAGTAAGAAAATATTAATTTAAAGATTTAGTACAACATAAGTCACAATACTCTAAATATAAAAATTTAAAATGAAATTCTCTTAAATATCATTATTTTACAAAAAAAAAAATTAAAATTGAATCGCATCTTACTATGAAAGAATAAAAATTACTCATAAGTTAGCTAATTATGTAATTTTACTTTGGCAAGAATAGAAAATATGAAGAATATTCAATAATTTCAAGACATGCATAACCTCTATGTAATTCTTTTCGTGAAAAATGGGTGAAATTTTTGGAAAATGGTGAAATAGATATTGAAACATGTGAAATCAATGAAAATTCGGGTGAAATTGGTGAACACTGACAAAGTTGATGAAAATTTGGTTGAAAATGACAAAAAAAAACTCTAAAATCGATGAAATTTTGTGAAAAAAAAAAGATGAAACCGGTGAAACGACAATAATAGTGAAAAGCAGGTGAAATCACTGAAATTTGAATAAAGTCGGCGAAAACATGTCACATCAATAAATTTAGGTGATATTGGTGAAAAAAACATGTAAAATCAGTGAAAAAAATGTGTGAAATAGGTGAAAAATAAGGTGAAACCGGTAGCAAAATTAGTTTAAAACGGATAAAACAAGAGGACAAAATTGTAAAAATAATGAAAACAAGTTCTAATTGATAAAAATGGGTAAAATGGTAAAAAAAAAATACTAAAATAGTAAAAATGAATAAAATCAGTTAAAAAATTGGTTAAATCGGTGAAAAATGAATTAAACCAAAAACTAATGAATTAAATAGGTAAAAATGGGTTAATTTACTTTATTTTATGGCATTTTGAATAACATGTGAGAAAAAATGAATATAGTTACATTTTTAAAAAATGTCAGAAATTATAAATGTTAATCATACTGTTTAGTGACATTTTAGTATTATTATGACATTTTATAATGTTACCTCGTGTTATGATAATGACATTTAACTTTTAGCCACATCGCTACAAGTGGGAGTTTGGAAAATGTCGTTACATATAAAATGTCACTAGAAAAGTGTCATATGTAGCGGTGTGGCTAAATATATGTCACAATTGTAATTAACAATAGCATTATAAAATATCACTATAGGTTAAAAATGTCACTAATCAGTAAAATTAATATTTATGATTTGTGACATTTTTAAAAAATATGACTATATTAATATTTTGTGATATTTTCTTTAAAATATTATCAAGCATGGTGCCACTATAGATCATATAGTGATTTTACTCTAACTTACAAAAAATACCAATGAAATTAACTATACACGTACAACGTAAGTGCATTTTCCTAGTAACATAATAATTATGTACATATTAGTTCAAATTATGAAAGAGGCTTAAAGCCCAATACAAAAGCATTATATGGAGCTAATACAACTATATGATAAGCCCAAACTCGTTTACAAATTAGCAGAAAACTTACGGTTTGAAACTGTACCAAACATTGTACTACATAAAGAACAGAAAATCAGTTTTAAAGTCTAAAAATGTTCCCTTAAACTCAAACTTGTACGCTATAATTATCAAAAAACTAATTCAATACTGATTTCTTTTTTACAAATGTGCAAATCTCAAGGTCATTCAAAAATCCTCTCATTTTCGCTACGAAGCACAAAAAGAACAACCAAACGAGGCCTGTGTATTTACAACAATCACCGTGTTACGTTGTGTTATGTACATGTAGTAATAACATTGAAAAACCATGCTCACTAAAATGCATCTTTTACAGTGTTTAATCTTCGCTTAAACAATCTCAACCGAAGCTATTGATCTCGTAGATCCCTCCTTTGCTATTGATTTAGATGAACCATCTTTTGCCATAGCATGATCGATTAATTCCTTGACAACTTGTCGGTATCTCCTCCTATAAGTCGGAAACTTGGATATACTCCTAACCATCCCCATCATCCTAAGTGAACCAAAAAAGGATTTTTCAATCAAATTGAAGTACACAAATTATATTTTTCATATTAGAGTTATTCGCCCATTTTTGTGAAGTAAAAGATTCATTTTCTTCACATAAAATAGGAGGTCCAACAAATAAAGATTTCCTTTTCAATTCTCTCCTGGTATTATTCAAGAACTGATAGTATATTCAATAAAAATTTACCTACGAGTGATACCCTCGATTTGAGCAGCTCTAAGAGCATCTTGAGGAACGAAACTCCCGTTTTCCCAAGATTTAGACCGTTCGTTTTCCTTTCCTAAAAGGATCACTTTCTCGAGGTACCTTATTTCACCTTCTTCCAGTTGGAGGACTCGAATCTGCTCTTTCAAAACCATCACAGGGTGAAAAAACCAGTCCAATAATCTATCTTGAGGTCTATTTAAATGGTTCACCTCTGTACCATCCAAAAGCATAAGACCGTTGGATCCAACTTTGATCGAGTAAAGAAGAGTGTGAAAGAACGAGAAACAAGGCAGTCCAACATTAATGATTGTTGCCTCGTTTGAGTGCCTAGAATTCAACCAATCAGAGAGGTCGGATGAAGTTATCACGCCCTTGTCCAATAATTCATTTCCCCTTACCTCCGAAGTCTTCATCATGCTTTCCCATATCTGTTGAGTTATTCATTAGATTCTATTTAAGCTTTATAGTCTTATCAAAGAATATACGAGTGAAATCCATACATATCCCCTAAGCTTTGGCTAATTAGCAAAACCCCCATGTGTTATTTTTATTACCAACCCCCCTCCCCCCACCCCCATGTGCATCCCCCTCCCAAAGCGGAGTACATATTTTGTAGGACAAATGAAAACTATAACCCGACTAAAAAATGCGAAAACATCCCTGTGCACCTAAAAAAATTGACAATAACCATCTTATCACACCTAAAAAATGGCAATAACCTTAATGATTTATGAAGGAATTTCACATCGAGTTTTTTGCTAATAAAAAAAGAACATGGGTGTTTTGGATATTTTTTAATTTAGCTCAAGAATGTAACGTTACATCATAATCTGATATAGAAGGCTTACCTGCACCATTTTGACCTCTTTAATTGCCTCTCTAACTGATCTTGATGATGTTATTCTTGTCAACATAATTCCAGGAGCTGTGGTGGTAACTAAATCGTATCCAGCCTGTACGGAATTATTTTTACCAACCGAAAGTTCAGATGCATTTGATGCTTTTCTCTTCCGGTACCGAGGCCTGTTTGTGAGAAAGATAAATTAGTGCAATCGAGGACAAATGACAAATGAATTTGTTCTCGGATTTTCATGAGTAATTTCATCAAATTATTGGACATCTTTGTTGATTTTCACTTTCTCTATAATTTTACCAACTAAAATTCAAGAAAATATATACTTTGGTAGGATTGAGCCCTCGCGGAGATAAAGCCAATCGTTTGTGTACTCATCAAATTCTGCAACCATAGCAATCACATAAGCAACACCTCGTCTAAAGGACCTTTCCTGCATATATGTCAACACGGAGACTAACTCGTAAAATTTAAACTCACTACCACAAATGTAAACAAAATAAAGCTTTAAGGATGTTTTATAACCTGATATACCACCATAGATCCATATAATCCAATGAAGAAGCTCGTAAATAAAGCCATTAATATGCTCCCGATAACAACAAGCGGCCACATAATGATTGTCAAACCGGCAATAGGAATGCAAGCGGTTTCAAGAAACGGGCCTTCTCGACTTATTAAATCATGTAGTAGCCTTTGCCAACCCTTGAACAACATGTAAGGACTTTTTACAATGGCAATAGCAGTGAAAAGAGGAATTTCGACTATCAAACCTAGTAGGCCAACAATGATGCAAGCTGGCACATGAATGAACCTAAAATTCCCAATTCCAAGTTCAGAATCTTAACAATCTATAAAGTAAAATCGAATCAAATTTATGTTACCTAAGAGGTTGAAGCTCATTAGAAAAGGGATTTTCGCGCAATTCCTTCAAATAAAGTGGGAAAGAATGATAACATATGTCGGCAAAATCGCGAACAACAGTACAGCTACCCTTGATAGTTCCCCATGTTCCATCCTTCAAATCCCATGACAAATTAACAAAGAAAATGAACAACTGTAACACATTAAGGCTATATGTTTGGTTTGTGGATTCTAGTGAGTAAAACAATGAGAAAACTTAATATAAACCGAAAGTGAATTTCAGTATATTATCATTTGATGCAAAGGTCCAAAGGAAGACATTTACTCACTATAATTCAAGAACCAAACAAAGCATAAGGATGAATGGCATAAAATCTAAAGGCATCATTTACCACAATGCAGTGGATGAACTTCTTGGATTCGTTTTCGAGTCTGAAGGCTTCGAAAGAAGAAACCCATGGAGTAAAGAAACCATATCCAACTCCAACAAGAACACTACCAGTTATGCTTAGAGCCAACCAAATGGCAAATAAAACAGGCAAGCCCAACAATATTGCAACTTTAAGTGGTGCATCAAACCTATTTGTTCTGTTAAACATCAATTATTTCAAGAAATTCAGGACCCATATTATAAAAAATAAAACTAACAACTAAATCAACATGAAAATTGAATTACTTGACAAGGGCATAGACTGTCCAGGCAACATGTGCAGGGAATAGGCCTAAAATCACACCCAAGTTCCCAATTATCAGTATCAAGACAGCAATTGGACCCACTAATACACCTGCAATTTAAACAAGAAAATTATATAAAAATTACAGTATTTCTAAATCTCTATGCCAATGATCAACAATAAAATTATGTAAGGACTAACTTTTAAGAGCACCGAAGCAGAGAACAGAGCAGAATGCAAAAACCACATAGAGGGTTTTGAGCCAATCATTCATTTTTAGTGTTGGAGAATAAAAATGTGAAAAATCAGAAAGAAAAAGGTGAAGAGGATATTGCCAAAAAGATATTTATTAAAGCTCCAAGAAGTTTGAATACAGGAGAGCCCAAATAATTCAAGAGAAGAAAGCAAAGCGATTCGCTGTCAGAAGTTTCCGAGAAAGAAAAATGATAAAATAAGACAGCAGACCAAAAAAAGGGGATTCCTCACAAGCCAACACGAATCAATATATAGAAAATTTCAAAAGAGTGTTTTTTGGTTCATCTGGGCACCTAAAAAAGTATTTCAAGAAATTCATATCATATGTACTTAAGTTGCCATTGCTTCATTCAACCATGAACGTGACAAGACAGGTGACATATATAATTTATATTTTTAAAGTGATTCATAATATTACTATCACTAATTAATATAAAGTAAATATATTTTACCACTCGTAAAATATTGAGATGTTCATGCAACTAATAATTACAAATTCGAACTCATGATCGCTAAGATATTGAGGCACATGTGTTTTTCTTTTAGGCAAATAGATAAATTTCAAATCTTGCTTGTTTCAGTTTTTCTAGAATTTTCAATAATTATCTAATTTTGAATTCTTAAATGATCCGACACTAACAACCCACTCTCAAAATAGTATGTTTATATATTAATGAAATCAAATTTTCTAAAATTATCCAAACAACATTAATGTTATTAAATATATTTGAAAATCCTTCATTTAATTTCTAGAAATCCAAATATTCATGGATTGCGACCATTAACTACTACATGATAGTGCAATTACAAAGTATGTGGAAAATATAGGAGTAGTAGTTGCTTTTTCCTGTATTTTAAACTATTTACATCGATTTTACCTGGCATTTATAAATTTTATTAAGGTCGATGAAAGTGAATTTATAAAAGCAATATAGAAATAGGGGGAATTATAGGGTGCCGCTAATACCACATTATGTGGTATTACATTGTCTTAATAATGTAATAAGAAAGAAAACATGAATTTGGATATTTGACTTGGTTTGTTTGCAAATGGGTACACATCGAGAGAGAGACGTGGGGTTTAAGTCAGTCAAGTAGACTTCTGCACCCTTTGCCATTTGGTTTCCAATTTGTAGTTTTTTTAGTAATTTACATTTTACACAAGAAATACTTTATTTTTTTTTATTTTTTTGTCACTTTATACTTTTAAATTGAAACTTTGGTATTTTGTATCATTAAGTTGCATACATAAATTAAAGTGCCAAAGTTGAGTATTCCATGAGTGCAAAATTTCATTTAATCTTTTTTTTGGGGGGTTTAAATTACTAGCAATTTGTATAAATTAAAATGTACTAAAGTCTCTTTTGAGGAACCAATAATTATTTTAATGGATATGATTCGTGCGTAGAAAGAAAACATGTAAAGTCCACCATAACATGCGTACCCCAAAGAATGAAACATTTTATAATAAGTTTTGGTGACAACAATTCGTAGTCAACGAAAAAGTTTATCATAATTTTCAAAATATAAATATTTATCCAAATAGGCAATACCTGCGTCTCTTCTCTCATCTTCAACTAATGGAAAATAATATTTTATTTTATGTTTGATCAGTATATTTTATAGAGTTAAGCAATGAAGAAATTTAAAGGCAAACCTCAAAGTGTCTTGTGCAGTTGTACTTGCCAATAATCGTGGGCCTTATGGCCCAAACATTTGTGCAATGTCTTGTGCTTCATGCAAGGTAATCCAATAGCAATAAGAGTGAATTCATTTATATACTGTTTAAAATTGATGGGCTTTAAATGGGTACTAAAATATTCATTGTACTATAGAAGCCCGCAATTTAGCCGAATGGGAGAAACAAACTAAAACTAGTGGTCATTACTCATTAGTTGATTTTTTGTGGCCCGTTTGTAGTTAATTTTGTTGAATGAAAGTAATTTCTTCTTATAGAAAGTTGGTACTAATAGAAATCTTGCTATTTCTTTGGCTCTTTTCTTTGTTTTAAATGTCCAATATCATTTTTCTCTTTCTATCCAAAGTAGACTGCAAATTAGTTTGTAAATAACAAAGCATATAATACTCAGACTTCAAAAACTAAGAGTACTTTGCAAGGGGGAAATTTGCATATTTGGTATTATATAATGGACACTTTGCAACAATGGTATCACTGGATATGTAAATGCACATTTATTATTAAAATTTAAATTTTGATTGTAATGTTCATATCACCGTTTTAAATCAAGGCGTTCTTCAAAATCAAGGCGTTCTTCGCAATATTCAAAGGCGTTCTTCAAAAAGTGAAGAAAATCCAACGTTTAATTTAAGATTTAGATACTTAACTCTTAACTCTTAATTTAACGTTATTGGAACTTCAAAATCCAACGTTTAATCTAAGATTAAGATACTTAACTCTTAAATTAAGATTATTGAAAATTCACAAAGTTCCAACGAAGATCAAATCCCTTAAAAATCCAAAGTATCCAAGACGGAGTTCGAGACGTTCGTCAAGGAGATTTAAATCATTTCACGTTTGATTCAATATTAAGCACAATTGCTTTTGGATTAACGTTATTCAAGCATCAAAATTATTTTGGAGAAGATCAAATCAACCTTTTTCAAGATTATTACTTAGATGATTAAAATCAGAAGAATCATAGAGATTGTAACCACTATTTCAATTCAATAAACTTTAATTTGTACAATTATTTCTTGTTTAATATATTTCTTTAAACTTGAAATTTTATTTGTTACAAACTTTCATTACAAATTAAAATTTGTAACAAATAAAATTTCAAGTTTAAAGAAATATATTAAACAAGAAATAATTGTACAAATTAAAGTTTATTGAATTGAAATAGTGGTTACAATCTCTATGATTCCTCTGATTCTAATCATCTAAGTAATAATCTTGAAAAATGTTGATTTGATCTTCTTCAAAATAATTTTGATGCTTGAATAACGTTAATCCAAAAGCAATTGTGCTTAATATTGGATCAAATGTGAAATTATGTAAATCTCCTTGACGAACGTCTCGAACTCTGTCTTGGATATTCTGGATTTTTAAGGGATTTGATCTTCGTTGGAACTTCGTGAATTTTCCATAACGTTAATTTAAGAGTTTAGTACCTTAATCTTAGATTAAACGTTGGATTTTAAAGTTCCAATAACGTTAATTTAAGAGTTAAGTATCTTAATCTTAAATTAAACGTTGGATTTTCTTCACTTTTTGAAGACGCCTTTGAATATTGCGAAGAACGCTTTGAGAGAATTTGCTTCTTTTCTCCTTTCACTTCTTTTTGCTATTTGAATTGTGATTTTCTTCTTGGAAATGACCCCTATTTATAGGTGGGTTTTGAGAAAAATTGTAATATTCTTCATATGACGTGGCACAGTTTGATTGGTTCTTCATACCTTGTATGACAAGAAATATATCTTATTTCATTCTCTTGCCCCTTAAAAAGATATGACATGCAAATATTGCATTGTGAAGAAAATCTTGCCTTGCTTAATAATTTCCTACACAAACTTGCATTGTGTATGGAGATTTTAATTTATTTGCAAGAAATCTTGTATTTAATTAATAATTAGGATATAAAAATTAATTAATTAATTAATTATTATTTTAGGAATTAAATTTGATATAATCCCAAAATAAATTAATTAATAATTAATATGTCTTGGACTCAATTTTACAATAAAATTTAATTGCCTACAGTGCATGTGGCCAATTTCGCTAACTTCTATCCAATTATTTGATGGTGGTATGAATATTGCACCGAATATTTACAATGTGGCACTAAATATGCATTTACGTACCCAATATTGCAAAATGCGCTACTAGATGGTACTAAATATGCAATTTCCCTCTTTACAAAGATAACTCATACAATTAGACATCTTGCCAATTACTTGTAATTAAATATAGCAACATTACTCGTACTAAACAAGAATGAATAACGAGGGGCAACAACACAAGAATGAATAACGAACACGTTCTTTGTTGAAATTGTTAAAAGAACTAGGATACCTAAAAGATAATTACACCTCAATTTTAATAATTTAATTTGAATAAGAATACACCACCCATACCTCTTGTCTAGAATTTATTTGATTTGTTCTTAAAATTAAAATAATGTTTGAGTTTTCAGAAAGTATCTTACAGTTTCGAAAATCCAAATAAATAATGGAATTTTGGTATTTTGTACATTGAAAATACAATTCATTTTGCACCCTACACCCTAATGTGTGTTTTAATAAAAAAAATTGTTAGTGAAAGGGTATAATAGCCTATAAATATAAATTGTTTTGGCACTTTGCACCCTGAAATATAGATTTTGACACATATTTTTATATTTTTTTGGCACTTTTCACCCTGAAATATAAATTTTGATACTTTACACCCTATAATTATAAATATTTTTTGTACTTTGCACCCTGCGAAAATATAATTTTTTTTGACACATTCCACCCCAATTAAAAAATATTAGCACTATGCAGCTTAGAAATATTATTTTTGGCAGTTTACACCTTAATAATTTCGATTGAAAAAAGCTCATGAATGTCATCGATGGAGAGATAAAATATCATGCTCAATGCACAACAATCAAACGTAGGAAATATATGTTTTTATCCGAGTTCAATCACAAAAAAAAATTCAATTTTTTTTTTTTTTTTGCAAATTATATGTACAACTTATCCTTAAATAGACACTGATTTGCATCAGTTGTGATAAAATTATATAATAGATACAATTTTTTTTTATTTTTTTTCCAAAATAATTCTACACTACAGACTATACAAATCTATAATTATTATCTATTAGCATGTCAAATTTAATAATTACAAAATATAATAAAGAGTTTTGGTTGAATAAAAAAGGTGCCAAAATTTTAAATCGGGGTGGAAAGTACAAAAAAATATATATATTTTCAAGGTGCAAATGACCAATAATCTATAATTTCAAGGTGCATAGTTTCAAAATCTATATTTATAGGATGCAAAGTGCCAAGAAAATTCAAAAATAAATATTGTATCCTTCTTTCAACTAAATTTCCTCATCAAAACACACACTATGGTGCAAAGTATCAAATAAATTAGATTTCTATGATATAAAGTGTCAAAATTCTAAGTCATTATGCAAAATACCAAAACTCTATATTTCGAGCATGCAAAATATCAAAAACCTAACAAATAATACTTTATTTCAATTGATAGATGTACAATTTCTTGAAATTTGTCCCACTGTCACATTAACTCAAATAAACCATTTTCGAAATTCGTGAACATAACAAATAAGGTTAAATGACAATGATGGTCCTGTTTATCTATAATCTTTAACATAGTGATTTTTCTTGTATTTGTTTCCCCTATTTTAGTCTCTTTTATGGATTAATTATTTCACTTTGCTTAGTTTCAGGCAGCACACGACAGCTTCGGTATTTCATCCTTTCTTGTTTAGGGTTTTTTTTCTTATTTTTTTTTGCGGGAACCAATATATTTCAGGATTATACTATAGTCCCTCTTAACAAAGTTGTGTTACACTATAGTCCCTCATAATAGCTATTTCAGGTTTGATGCTTAAGGTTTCAACGAGTCTTCTGGTATTATCCATTGAAGTTAACAACATCCAAATTATGATGAAGTATACTGACTTCTTCACTTAAGCCAATAACTCCTCCCAAAGTTTTGTTTACTCCACTACATAACTCTTCATGCAACATAGTTGTTTTGTGTTGTTCTTCTTCCATAGAATCATCAACAACCTTTGAGATGTTTGCTCAACCTTTTTCATTTAAGTGAACTCTATCAGCAAACTGATTAACAATAGACTTCATGATGTTGACTTCTTCTTTATTGTGTTTCAGTATAGTCCTTAATATTTAGGCGGGTAAGGTACAGTTAATTTTCCGCCAACAACATGTTCCCCTCCATTATCTGCCTTCAACAAGAAATGACAAAAATACACTCACGTGCATGTCACGTGATACTAGAACCCTAGTTTGCCACCTGAAAATAATCAAAGATGATAAATTACTACTTTAAAATTTTCACAGTGGATAAAATATTTTTTTTAGATGAAAAATATATTATTACATCAAACACTATATCGAATCGAATATTTAAATTGATATCAAAGTAAATTAATTATTAGTATTAAACTAGAGAAAGACTAATCTAAAACTAGAGAAAATACTCATACTTGTGTAAGTTGAACTCATCCTTGACCACATGACCAAGCCTCATCAACATTTTTTTCAAATAAATTATGCATGTCATAATAGGCAAATTAGCATTAACCAAAAAAAAAGAAAAAAGGTGCTGTGTAGAAAAAGTAAATTAATGGCGATATAAACAAACTTAATCCCAACCGTGCATAATTTTCCTAATTTGGAACGAATTTAGTTGCTTGCACGCCAAAACCCGTAGGCTTCCCAAAAGAATTTAATTTAATCTCTGAAATCTCTTCTTCTACTCTTGACCCTTTTCCTAAATTTAGCAAAATATATAAAACCCAGAAGAAACTATTCAACTTTTTACCATTCCAATGCTAGCTGAGTTGTTGAAGAAATGAAACTGAAAATAGTCCATCAAAATCGCAATGGCGAGGAGCAAGTGACGATGAAGGTAGAAGCAGGGGAAGAGGAGCTTCAAATGGAGGATCAGAATTCTCCGCCGCTTGAGTCTTCTAACCCCATTCTTCTTTCTGTAAGCTTCGAAGTTGTGAATTTTAATTGTCAAATTTATTGATCTAATTTCAGATCTGGTTGTTAATTTTATGTTTTAGGGTAAGAGGAAGAGGAAGCCAAAAGAGCTGTTTGACGAGGATTTCCCGGTTATTAGAAGGAAGAAGAACAAATCTTCTGCTACCTCATCTAAACATGTTAGATTTCTGTTTTTTGATTTGTTGATAAATTGGTTTATTGCATTAGGGTTCCAACATTTGGGGTTTTAGTTTGCTGATCATAGATTTAATTCCGTCTGTTAGTCTCAGTACATATCCAGTTCAAGCATTTCGCTGTGGATCTGTCCCTCCCCTTATTTATCTATCATTTGATAAAAACTGAAACATTTAGGATAGTGTATTGCGATTTGGACTCGTTGTTAATAGAGAATGACTAGGTAGGGTTAGCAAATCTGTTCACAGCATGCTCATTACAAGCTTACTCTGAATTGGCATTGAGTTAGGCACGAAAGCAAATGATAAGGTACTAACTGTATTTGATGGACGTGATCGTGCTTAGTCTTTCGATTTACAGTAATACGAAAAAGGGCTAATCGAGTTTTCTGCTTCTTAGAAATGAGAAAGTTATTTTTGTAACATATGTTTGGAAGAGAGTAAATGGCATTGTATAGATGGCTTAAGTTATCTAGCTTAAGCATCACATCATGCCAAACGATCTCAAAGCGTTAAACACATATTTTTAAAAACTGATGAAGTACAGCAAAAACTCA
Organism: Penstemon barbatus; assembly: GCA_003313485.2. NCBI lineage: Eukaryota > Viridiplantae > Streptophyta > Magnoliopsida > Lamiales > Plantaginaceae > Penstemon > Penstemon barbatus. The sequence goes on from CM064880.1 coordinate 65,872,938, forward strand.
TTAGCAAAAGTTCAAATTATCTATGTTCAGTAACAATTTGAATGCAACTTTAGGAGGGTAAAGTTATGAATTTTGTAACCCCTACACTTACATGCTCAATCTTTATTTTGTCTTAAGATGTAAATCACATAACCAGATTGAGCAAAAGTTCGCTTATCAAAAGAGTTCTTCTTCAGGACAAAATGTTGTTTTTAAAATTCTGTTTGGGATGAAATCAGTCTTAGGTGCACAGAGTAAAAAAAATTGGACATTACTCTGGTGGAAGACCATAAGCATGCATTAATGCGATGAAACCATTGGTTCTTGTTTGCATGCAATTTGTTGATCTTTGAATGATTTGCTTCAAAATTTGCTGAATTGAATCATTCATGTTTTTAAGGATATATAAAGACAACTTATGGATATGAAAATTTATTGTAGCAGGGGATGCTTGGAAGTGAAGGAAAATTGTCGAGGTCAGTTCAGTGCATTAAAGTACACCCAATATTTTTCTAGAAAGTACTTTTGATCATTCTTAATGACAATAACCTGCTCATTTGAAACAGCCCTGTAGAATCGAAGTCACCTACCTTGATTCGAGCGGAGGAGGTTCACTCGAGTCTGGGCAATGAGAAGCCTAGCTTTCTGAAAGTCTTAGTTAGATCACATGTTGGCAGTTGTTTCTGGATGGTATTAATCTGTTCAAAATGATGTTTTTATGCCTCATAAAACTAAAGTTTCACCTCCATATGTTAACCATTTGTCCCCAGGGTCTCCCTGTGCTCTTTTGTAAGTCACATTTACCAAATGAGGACACTGAAACTATTCTTGAAAATGAAAATGGCGAAGAGTTTCCAATTAAATACATTGCCAACAAGACCGGACTTAGTGCAGGATGGAGAAAGTTTGTTTTTGGAAACAAATTGCTTGAAGGAGATGTTCTGATCTTTCAGCTTATCGAGCCTTGCAGATTTAAGGTGATGCTGTTTTTATGCGTTTTGTTGGCAGTTTGGTAATAATTTTTATCCAATATCCCATTTTGACATCATTTTCGTAGATGACATGGCACATTCATTCTTGATTGTAGTACTATAGGCTCTCCTAATATTATATGTTCGTTCTGTAGGTGTACATTATAAGGGCAAATGATTTGAATGAGGTAGATGGTGCTCTTAGCCTTCTAATATTGGACTCTCAAACAAAGCAAAGTGACGCAGGTCAGTTTATGGTCAATTTCGTGTATTGTAGCCAACTTTTTCATTTTTAAAATTGTGGGTTATCTTTTAAATAACTCGGACCTACCACAGAGGGAACTAATAATTCCAAAAGCAAAAAAAGAAGGCGTCTTCCTTTAGCAATTGTGCAAGGGATGAAACATAACGAAGGCTTATTATTAAGTCCCCAACTCGGACACCCAGATGAACACTCCGGAAACAACAGTGATGAGGTTGCTTCTGAAGTTCTGGAAGGTTCCAAATTCTCCGAATCTTCTTCCCCTTTCCAAAATGTTAATAGCTTTGAGGAATTTCACATCGTGGTGAATGGAGTATGCATAGATTCTGAGCTCCCTGAACACATCCGTATAAAGTACTACGAACTTTGCTGTAGCCAAAATGCTTTTCTTCATGACCATATTCTTCCAGGCCTCTACTGTAAGTTAGCTGCTGGTATGATTTTTGAAACCGTCAGCACTGCAGATGCTATAAGAAGTTGTAAACTCACCACATCAAGAAAAGAATTTGAAGTATGGGATAAATCTTTGAGGTCTTTCGAACTTTTAGGCTTAAATGTGGGATTCTTAAGGGCTCGTTTGGCACGGGTGTTAGGTCTGGCCTTCGAATCGGAAGATGCCTTAGGCACGAGAAGGTACTTGGGTGCTAAAACAGAGCTAAGCAGCATTGAGAAAGAAATTCGAACACTTGAATCAAAACTTGTGGAACTCAAAGAATTATCTTCAAAATATGAGAATGAGATAGAGAGTTTGAAGACGAATGCAGAGAGCTATGAGCTAAATTTTCAAGAAGAGGTAAATGCTCCTTGGTGATATTTTCTTGGATGTGTGTAATTTTATAGCTTCCATTCAATTTTGAGGTAGGGAAAAAGGCATTTTATTGATAGTTATTTATGTTTTGAAGAGGTAGGAAATACTATGGTTATGTATTTCGGAAATTCTCTTGAAACTTTTCGTGAAACAATTGAAACATTACTTATCAGTATTTTGGTTCGGATCTTTGAATAGAGTTGAAGGCAATTTGTATGTATAATGTTCAATTTACTACCTGTAATTAAAAAAAATATATTTTATCTCCCTATAATTTAATAAAAATTTCATACCGTCTCCCTCACATTTTTAAACTTAAAATAAACTACGAATTGATAAAACTACCCTTTTTATATATGTTATTTTGCTTCTTTGTATAAAAAAATATGACACTTTATCCTTCTTGTGTTATGATAAATGTGGCATCTTACTCTCTTGTGTTATGGTAAATGTTGCACTTTATCCCTTATTTAACAAAAATATTTTTCATGTTCAATTTTAATTTCGACGAGTGAGTTATACTATGTCGTTGAAGTAGGTAAATTGCTTCTTTAAATTTTTCACTGGGGTAAAATATTCTTACATTATGCATATAGTAGGAGAATAAATTAACATTAAATCTCTTTGAATATAAAAAATGTTAACTTAATGGGAAGTTGAGTTGAAAATGTGGATTATGGTTTGGATGAATGGTGAAGTCTTAGGGGAGAAAAGGTACTTGATAGACGACATGGTTGGATTAAATTTTTTTAAATTAAATTAATTGATATTATTTATATATTTCATGATGATTGAAAATATTACTATTTCAAATTAAAATATTTGAGAGTCTAGTCGATGAAATCGTTTCGAATGGTGTTTGGACAGTTTGGTTCAGCGAAAAATCAAAACTCTTGGGCCAGATTTTGTCATTTGCTAAGGTTTTCTTTAAATTAGGGAAAATCTGAAAATCAAAAATCATTTCTCTGCATCACTAGAACTTTTGAAGTGTCACAGAATTTTCGGTTAAATAATTCTTTGAAAATTTTGAAAGTGTAAATTATTTTCTCAAAATAAACTTTAGTCTTTCTAATTTATCTATCGTCTTCTCTTTCAAAAAAAAAAATTATCTATCTTCTTCAAATTTCATATTGATTGTTATAAAAAAATAAAATTCATATAGATTTCCCTTGAGGTTTTCTTTTTTCTTTTTATAGAACTATTTTTCCCTAGGCTTTCTAAATTCAAGCATTTTTTTTTTTTGAGTGGTGGACAAATGAAGACGATTTCTAATCAATAGTCTTATATAATTTTATTGGTATTGATGTAAGATTTTACAAAGGATTGGGTTAAGCATCATAAGTTTTAAACTTAAGTCATCTCAAAAGCTAGCTCAAAATATTAGTATTGTTTAATATGAGTCATTTTACTCTTAACACTCCCCCGTTACGTGATGATGAAATAAGTCCAACGTGACATATTAAAGTTCAACATTGCGATATATGAGTTTAAAGTTGCGAATAACGACAGTTCAAACCTCTGTTAACTGGATAAATAATGACAATCAGGTCTTGTTTTTATGAATAATGAGTGTGGGTGAAGAATAATCCCATCAAACAAACAAAAGGAAGTTCATCACGAAATGCGGCGACCCACATTACTCTTGGGCACTGATACCATGTAAGCTTTCACATGGATTGGACTAAGGATCATAAGATTTGACCTAATCCAATTAAAAAATTAGCTCGGTAATAATTTCACATTACTTTATAAGGTGAATTCCCTCGTCAACACCTTCTAGATCGAACTCGTCACACCTGATTTGTCTAATATGATTTACATCTTTCAAGTGATTTGCGAGCTATTGCATAAGGGCGGGATTTACATTATAACACTTCTGTAGCTGCATGTTGCCATGCCATCATGTATTTGCTTGATTAACATTCACATATATCCCATATAGCCGATGTTTATAAATTTTGCGTGATTACTTTTGTCAAAAGAGAGAGCAACTTTATATATTATTAATATTGAAGATAACTTTGCAATAATTTATTATTAACATTATTTGATGGGTAAACGTCATTAATAGTTATTCTTATCATTAACTTTTTACAGACTGTTCTATTTTGTTTTTTTTTTTCATATTAATCTCCACTATGAATCATTTGTTTCACTTTGGTCATTTATAATGATCTTTTATTTATAGTGTTACACTTTAGTCCCTCAAAAAATTATTTTGTATCAATTTAGTCCCTCATAAAACTGTTTTGACAATTTAATTCACTTTAGACTTCCTAAAAATGATCAAAGTAAACAAATAATTCATAGTGGAAAACTAACATGAGAAAAAACCCACAAAAGAGATCATTCTATAAAAAATTAATGATAAATAGAACCATTATATATTGATATTTAGTGTTTATCCTTACTTGATTCAAATAATTATTAAAGTTATCAGTATAATATAACAAGACTCATTTTATTGAAAAAACCTTCACTTTATCAAAAAGGAATATTTAGATATATAAATAATTATATTATAAAATGTGAACAATTTTTAACTTAATCTCTTAACCGTTCCAAATTTTAAGAATCTCTTCACTGACCTGTTATTTCATCCATACTATCAAATGAAGGATTAAATCAATTCGGTCTTATAAGGCATATCAATTCTAATAAGGTCGGATTTAAAAATACTCATGCCTATATCAGTTGTTCGGTTTGCAAGATTGCAGTACGTTTGAACCGGCCCTTAAAAATGTTGGTTTTTAACAATCTGTGTAATTAAATATTTCGATCTAACACAAAAAATAGTGAGAAATACTTACTTGTATCGAAACCAAAGATCACTTCAATCTTTACGTAAAAAGCAAGGAAATTAGACTGAGGCTTGCCGAAACAAATTTCTTTAAGACAATATTTTCGGGGCTGCCATGGTGCATACAGTTTGATTCCCGGTAGTCTCCCAAGATACAACAGTCTGTTGTTCATTATTTGCACAAATAATGAACCCACGGCGAACTTGAATAAACAGAAGTTTCGGACTAAATTTTTACGGAAGTAAGAGAAAGAGAGAGTAATTTTTTTTTTTTTTGGTTACAATATTAATTGATTCAGAATTGGCCAGATTCTGTCTCATATTTATAGACGCAAAAGTGTCTCTTGAGAAAGGACACAATGGTTCGGTCCAAAGGGTACCTCTTCGGACCGAATAGACACATCTCTTACTTTAATTTATTTCATTCACACATAAAACCCCAACAATCCCCCACATGAATGAAATTGTTGTTCGAGTTCCTTCACATAGACATATCATGTCGAAATTTCTTTAGGAATAATACCGCATCGGAATAGGTGAAATATTTCATCTTGAACCTTCCCTAGTTAAAGCTTATCGGATTTACTTAGCCAATCGGTGAAATATTTCATCTTGAACCGTCGACTGTTTGTGTAAACCAAGACAATAAGCTTAACACAATACTAAACCGATTTGTTTCAAGTTCTCAGTTGTGTTCGTTTTGGCCCTGAACATTCTTGGTTATGCGAGTGCTTTAGAGAATTCCAGCCTATAAAGAAATTATCAACGAGCCGACCCAGCTCACACTAACATAGGTGACCGTATCTATCAAGAGTATCCTACCATACTCTACTTGTTCTTGACAAGGTATAGACGTCATTAAAAGCAATTGCTTAACCTTATAAACGCTGTAGGCTTGCACTCATTGCATCATAAGAATGAGATAGAGTTAGACTCTTAAGTGCTTTCTTTTTAAGTTAGCCAAGACTGGTTGTCCTATTGAACCTGGTCCATGGGATCTCCAGTCGCCAGGTTAGGTTTCCGTACGAGGTAACTTAGTCTAATTTAGGCTTTAAGCCCATTCCCCTCGATGCACATACTACTTTCTAGATAAACCTTTAATATCCGGAATCAGGATTATCTCTTAACTTCATAAAGTCCATTCTATTTGAAAGTAGTTGTCTCTCGGTATTATATCAACGACAATGAATATGTCGTGACTTTACCATTATACATAGAGTTCGTTCAGCTCTGTGTATCACCGCTTGATTATCGTATTTACGTATGACTAACACAATTTTCAGTCATATTAGAATATCTTTCAAGAATTTTGTGAAGCCACTCAAATTCTTCACTAGCTTTATCCAATCTATGCAGTCTAATTTCATAGTGGATTGAGCTATATACGTTTGTTTAGAAGATATTCAAGAAATTGCGGTGCCTCCTATATTGAATACATATTCACTTGTGAACTTCAATTCCTCTAAATTAGAAGTTTCATTTGCATTATCATATTACCCATGGATCGTTTGATATTTTTCCAAAGTATAATGCACATACAGATGTATTCTTTCAAGATTCAAGCATTCTCATTAATGCATCCCAACGAATCTTGATAGGATTGCTCATGTATCTCCTTAGTTTATTAACCAAATAGACGATGTCTAGCCTTTTGCATTTTACGATATATTTGTGACATCTAATTTTATGAGCATACTCATATTGTGATATTCTATCACATTTGTTCTCATGTAGCATACAAGATATGAATTAAATAAAATTATGAAATCCCCTAATTTCATGAGTATTTAACTTAGACATCATTTATGCACGTAATACCAAAAATATGAGCTACTACTATTTATCGCATAAACTAGTAGTAATTAATATTTTTAAGCTTTTTTATTTTTCGGTGGTGAAACCGAAATCTGATCCAAGTACCCCCACATTTTAAGGTATTTGATTTTTTCTTCCCTTTCCATAACTCATATGGAATGGTATTATTTTTCTTGTGAGAAACTCTTTTTAGTATGCTACTAGATATTTAAAGAGTTGTCCCCCACAAGTAATTCGGTACACCTGAAGTTTAAAACATTAGTCGCACCTTTTTAAAGGAAGTACTCAATTGAGTTGAGCTAGGTGAATTATTAGACGAATTATTTCCAATTTAACACACTCTTGTGTAAATGAATGTATTCGTATTCACCCCCACAATTCGGATATAAGAGTTTTTCATTTTTCTTATTCCATCGTCCAAATTTGTATTTCACAAATGTATTTCTTCGTATTTCGTAAATACATTTATTGCCTCATATTTATTATTCAATAAATAGCGCAGTAAAATATATGTGATCAAATACATTATAAACTTCACGAGTTAATAATGATTTAAAATCACATAATCTGTTTAGATTAGTACAAAGTTTTTGAACTCTTACATACATGATAATTAGTTTCGCAAACAAATAAAAATTATAATTATTTCACAAATAATTTATAATTATCAATATATTCTCAAATAACATATTGATATAAAAATAAATTATAATTGTTTCACAAACAAAATATAATTATTCTCACACTTTATTATCAATATTTTTCTCAAATAAAATATTAATTTAAAATTAAATCATATTTATTTCGCAAATAAATTATAACTATTTTCATATATAAATAATCGATCTCAAATAAAAGATTAGTATGAGATGAATACTAACTAATCCCTTTTCTCCACATAAAGGGTATTAGTAAATTTATATATTTTTAATAGACCTCGTATATATGTAAGTTGCATTTGTTAAATAATGTACACGAGCTAGGAATCATATACTCAAATAAGATTCATACTTCAATGCCCATGTCATTAAAAAAAAACTTTACTTAAATCATTACTTACATGTAATGACTCAATAATTCAAGTCTAATTTACTTCTTTCAATAAAATAAATTAGTACACCACTAAAATATTTATATAAGAAATACTTTATATAACTTGAAAAGAAAATTAAAGTGCCTTCCAAATTTCATATTTGAATTTACTCTTGTTTATTTGAAAATAAACAATTTCTTTTTCACAAAAAGAATTCTCACTATTCACTTTTTGATTTTAAATAGAGTGATGTGACATATGCACCGATTCACATATATATACCATTGAAACGGTATTTCACATAATTTGAAAATGGTTATAGAAATATCTTTTCAAATTCTCTGAAAGAAAAACTCCCTTCACATCTCTTTGAAAAGCCTCACAATTTACTTTTTTATAAATTGTAAAGTTGCAATGATTTATTAAACGAAGAGGAAATCAAACAAACCCATTTGATCATGGGTCTAGTCTGCAACTCATGCATTAACTCTTTTAAAATGTGTCCACGACTTCATTTTGAAGACACATGCTATCGTCACGCAGAATTGCATTTAACGTCGGTGATGATTGACATTCAAAGACCTTTCATCCACTCAATCTCACAACACATGAGAGTTTCTCATTTTGAAATAAAGAATTCTACTTTATGAGATTTCAAAAATCTTAGAAACTGAATGTCCTCTTGACATAACGAAGGCATCGATTCATAAAGACAACGTGCATGATAAAATGTACCATTACACGCATATGGTTAAATGCATTAATTTAAAGTAGAATAACCATGTTATAGAAACAACTATTCGGTCCGAAGAGGTACCCTTTGGACCGAACCATTGTGTCATTTCTCAAGAGGCACTTTTGCGTCTATAAATAAGAGACAGAATCTGGCCAATTCTGAATCAATTAATATAGTAACAAAAGGAAAAACATTACTCTCTCTTTCTCTTACTTCTGTAAAAATTTAGTTCGAAATTTCTGTTTATTCAAGTTCGCCGTGGGTTCATTATTTGTGCAAATAATGAACAACAGACTGTTGTATCTTGGGAGACTACCGGGAATCAAACTGTAAGCACCGTGGCAGCTCCGGAAATATTGTCTTAAGGAAATTTGTTTCGGCAAGCCTCAGTCTTATTTCCTATTTTATGTGTTGATTAAAGTGTTCTACAAATTAATCCTAACCAGGTAAGTATGATCTATATGCTTGAATTTATTTGTTAGAATGTTATTTATTATATTCTATGTTTTTGTGAAACATATAAGTGCACAGATTTTTAGACACCAACAAAAAAATGATCAACCTCCCTTATTTGGAGATGTTGTAATTAAGGTCTCCTTGTGATTTAATAATCTCTCCATGATAAGATTTTCACTTTATACTTTTCTCCTTACATTGTCTTGCAACAAATTTCTAAATAGGGTTATTTTGTCAAATCCTATAATTTTGGACATAATCATGTCAATCGAATATTTTTTTAATTAATGGAATGATTGTAAATTTGGGCCAAATATGTAACCGAACAATGTTTTTAATAGTCAGCTCAATTGCGATATTACGTGCAATGGACAATCTGATCTAATACCGTTGGACAAGCCTTTCGAATACAAATTAATGCTTAGTTTATTGAATAAATAAAGATGATAAATATTGAATCAAAATTTTGTTTCGTATATGATTCAGTCAACTAAATACTGTAATATTTTCAAAATATGCAAATAGACATAAAACCATTTCTAAATTGAGAAAATGAAATAAGATAATCTCACGATAAATAAAGAGTTGTAAAATTGTACTTCAATTTTAATTTTATTAATTGGAAAATAGAAATGTAATTGGGAGAATGAAAGTTTAGATGCATGGGATAGAGGACAAATATTGTTGAAGTGAGGGTGTGGAATTTCTGACGAAAACGAAAACTGCGATACGGTATAGAGTACTTTTACTGTCACCATTTAACGTCTATGTAAGAATACCCATTTGAAATTTGTCAGATAATTCTTCCTTTTATTTTTTTTTTTGGAAAAATAAATACGTATTTATATATATTTTCCATTTAGTATTTTCGATTTACCCTGCTTTTGAATCTTTGTTTTTTCTGAACGTGATGCTCTGCCACACGCACCAGTTGTTATCTTAGCTGTCATCTTGACCGTTGACTCTCAACATACGCTCCTCCTTTGAAGAAACCTTAAATCAAATTGATCCAATCCATAAATTATTATTATCACAATAGATGTTAAAAAATAAAAAATTATTATCACAATATATTTAATTATTAAAAAAAAAACACAATATTTAGAATTTATACTTATACACTTCGTCCATTCCTTAATTTCTTGTCCACTTTAATTTCTATACGAAATTTTAAGTAAGAGTTTAAAAAAAATTGAAAATCTTTGAATTCTTTACTGTCTTTTTGAATGGATTTTTAATCGGTTTTGCGGGTCTCGATTTAAAAAAATGGTTTTAGTGGTTTCGATAAAACCTTTGAGATCTCATTTGAACGAATTTTGGATATTGAGAATAAGTTGAAACTCCACTTGGATTGAGTTTGGATGTTGGGGTTTAGGAAAAAAAATAGGTGGTACGTATCAAATCAATGTCTTTTCTAGTGAAATTTGAAGGAAAAAGTAGGTGGTAGATGTCAAATCAATGTTTTATAAGTTTGAAGAGTTTGAATGTGAATTTCTGAATATATTTTTGAAGGTTTTATGGGTTGGTGAAAACTTCTTTGAAAGAGTTTTGATTCGATCTTGCGAAACCCGTTAGATCTGGCCAAAACCCATCCACTTATACCCTTACATCATTTCTATTAAAAATAGTGGGGTAGGGATAAGGGTGTAAGAGAACCTAGTAGTATCAAACAAGACATGTTCATTAGTTTCAATTTTAAATAGAGCTATCTAATTTAAGTTTGATTTGATTTTTACACGAAACAATCTCAAATGAATTTTTATCGAAATGAATTTTTATCGAACGCGCTCGAGCCGAGTTTCGAAATTTCAGTTTATCTAGCTGAACTTGAAAGATTAATTTATGTAAGATGATATTTTTGAGAAGAATATTTCCATTTTAGGAAAAAAGAGCATTGATAAAGGACAAAACTAAAAGAAAATATGAGAAAAAAACAAAAGACGGGGGGGAAATTGAATTTAGTGCTCTTTTTCTGTTAATAAATTTTGCTCAATAGAATAAAATGAATTAACACTTAACAGTTAACACAAAGCACGACATGAGATTTATTGGCTTTTCGAGGATATTTAATTACTAGATTTGACTTAATTCTTTTTAAATCAAATAGGAAACAATACGTGAACAGTGCTCTTCGTGAAGATTCAAACTTGATTTCGGCAAATATTAAGATATTCTACTGGACCTTAAACAATAAGATTATTTATATATTCATGTAAGACTATGTTTTGTTACCAATAATTATTTCTCAAAAAAAAAAAAAAAAATTAAACCAACATAATCCTATTGTAATAATAGATAGCTATTGTAGACTATAATGAAAAGAAGTTCGAAATAGTAAAATGCTCAACAATTAGATTAATTCTACAATGCTCAACAGTAAAATGTTTTGTAAATAATTAACAACCATTAATTCTACAAGATTTAGAATTAACTTGAAAGCCGAAACAAATTAAAACTACAATAATAATAATAATAATAATATCCCAAAACTACAGATAAAAATTCCAGCTTTACTACTACAACTAATACAATTAGATTCTCACATAAAATCACCTAAAAATTCTCATAACTAAAAACCCACTCAAAAATTTCCCTTACCCTCTACATTATTAGTCATTCACAGAATCCTGCAAAAAAAAAAAAAAAAAAAAATGTAAAATTTTATAGATAATAAAAAAGAAAAAAACAGAGTAAATTCTAAAAAAGAAAAAAAAAAAAACCTGTGGATTCTTGTTGTTGTCATCATGAGGAAAAGCTTGCCTTGAGCCTTCACCTTTGTCAATTTTTTTGGAACCGATGTGGGATTTTCTAAGTCCAAGAAAACCTCTCCACCTAGTTGGATTCTTTGGAGGCCTTAATGAAAAATTATCATCTCCTCCATTTTGAAGCTCATCTCTCAAAGTGGTTGTTTTGGAAGAAGTATTATTATTATTTTTTATAATACTTTCCTTAAATGGAAGTAACCTTCCTTTAGAGAAAAGTTCATCAGCACTCATCATTGAGTAATTGTTTACAGAGAACTCAAAATCTGAAGAAACTGGTGCATCCCTATATGCAGAAGAATTGGCTTTAAATTGAGAAAGGGTAGAATGGGAATTATGTGAAGATTCAACAAAATCATTTGAAAATGAAATCCTAGGGCTCATAGGAGGAGGAGCTGATGATTTGTGGAGTTCTTGGTTTTGGTTGTACATTATTATTATTATTATTATTAAAATTATTATTTGATTCTAAACATGCCAATGCCATGTACTTCTCACAACAATAACATATGCTGGTGGGAAATTGAGGTAGCAAACAATTTTATTTTATTTTATTTCTATTTTTCTTTTTCTTTTTTTTCACTAGCTAGCTTAGCTTAGCTCTCTCTAATAAATTCTAAAGGGGACCCTCAACTACTGTAAACAGTGCAGCAGTAGATGTTTGTATTTATATCAGATAGGAGTGAGTGGGGGGACCTTTTCTTGGACATATTCAATTTTTTAACAAATACTATAAGATATACTAATATATAAATTAACTTATGGGATTTATTGATTTATGATTTACCATATCTTAGAGCAATTTATCCAACAAAATCTTAGAGCAATTTCAAATTTTCAATGGTTAGTTTAAATAGAAACTCAAATCATTTTGGGGGAGGTGCAAAATGTCCAATCCCCTCAGTTTGGGCTCGGGATTTGGAAACCCGAATTTACATTTTTTTTTTTAATATAGATAATGTATCAAGATTTCTTTTTCAACTATTATAATTAAAGTATTTTGGGAAGTCATACTTAAGCGTAGCGTATTTTTCAAAAATTTATGTTTCAAATTTTATCTCATTATTATAGTTTCAAAATTAATAATCTATTCCTTGTGTGTATATATCATCTACAATTTAGAATCTTCATAAAATTCACAAACATTTTGAATTTTATTTATTTTGAATTATGTTTAGAATTACTTTTGATTGTATATATAAATAGGTTTTTATTTTAAGTTAATTAAATGAATTTTAAAAATAAGCTCCCATTTTTCATGGCTATTGTTGGAGTAAAAAGCTTTTACAATGGATGCAAAATACTAAAGAGACAACTAACAAGGTTATCACATGCAATAGAAAACTATGCCTCAAGATCGATTATCGAACAATACTGTTGATCGAAATACCACTGATCGATATATAGGACGACTGTCGGTGAAAAGTAATCGCACAAAATTAGAAAGGTTGACGTATGATGTAATTGTCGCTGCAGAACAACGAGAACTATAAAAATACCCAGAAAAAGACTTACCCATGTCGACCGAGGTAAAATTCGATCGAAGGCCCATTAATTTCGGATATAACAACTAGAAATCCACATCCTTAATGATACGCATCAATTACTCTTTTAAGTTAATTTAAAATTATGCATGTTGGGATAGACTCTAGTGAACCTTAACGATCTATATATTTGGTGCAGGTATATATATTCCATATTAGAAGTGATGATTTAGTTCAAGAACCGGAGCTCCATTATACATGATGTATGAAGCATCCACATGTGGAAGGAAGTTGTTGGTTGACCATTCCACTTAGTTATATATGTTAATGTTACCCAAACAATATGTGAACATATTAAAAAAGAATAATATATACTCCAATGTAAAGTTATGGGTGAAATTTGGTATTAATTAAATAAAATGAGTATATATAATAATTCTTGGGTGTAGATCTTTTGACTGCAGGAACTATATATGTATGTCTTATCGAGAATGAAGATGTGATGGGTTTTTGTCAATATATGGTAATTTTGTCATTGAGTGGAAGAATCTTCAACCAAATCTTGGAAAGAATCGGGACTACTCCTGGTCGGGTCTGGTCTGGTCGTGTATAATGTAATGTGGCCAATTTGTCACTTCACTCAGTCTTTGTGCTTTGTGTTCGAATTAAACATCTATATCTATATCTTTCGGCATTCAAACCCAAACTTCCAAAATTTTAATTGAATGAATAAATAAATAAATAAACAAATAACAAGACATTCTTAATTACAAGAGTACTTTTTTTCAGGTTTGAACATGTAATACTTATCCTTGACCACGAAAAAGAACAACTCAAAAGTACATATATCCATCACTTATTATTTCCATTGGAAACGTGGAGGCTAGGGTACCAAATACATTTCATTATTTTAATTTTGTGTTTATTTGCGTAAATGTAAATGTATTCATTTTATTCATTTACTAAAAAACAAATAAAGTATTGACTATTATGTATTCGTTCTAATTAATTAAGTATTTATGTAAAATACAAATCAGGACTTAAAATAGTAATGGTGGTGAAACTTCTCCACAAACAACGCATATTTTTTTTTTAATGATGATGATACTCCTATTTTTTGTAGTGATGATTGCTTGGGTTTTCTGATAGTGCATATATATATATATATATATATATATATATATATATATAAAACAAATATTTATTTATATTTTCAAATTTGAAACGAATAGTGAATTTAATAATTAGAAAAATGTAGGTTGTTTTGAGATTTAAGCAATGTTTGGTAATTGTAACTCTATGTCTAATAAAAATTGTTTACATGAAATAGAGATTTCAAAGTTGAAATTCTAGGTACTAAACTATACTATATAGTTTATTGATTAAATTGAGAATTGAAAAAGGAAGTCACGGGTGCAAGCAAAGCAACACATGATAGATAAGTTTTTGGTAAAACATGATAGCTAGTAATTAATTAATTTGCATATATATAAGTTAGTAGTATATTGGGAGGGAGAGAGGTGGGCCGGGGTTGTGCGCATGGATATATACAAAGAAAGATTATTATTAATTATTGTTAGAGATGGAGAGAGAGATTATTGAATATTGAATGAATTGATGAAGCCATATTCGAGTGTGGCAGTAACAGTTTCTATTGCCGGCAATGAAAGCTACAATTGTCATTTTTAAGTATGTTGCATTGGCTTTCTGAATAGCTAATTTAATGTTTGCAATGTTTTTGGTAAAACATGTTTTTTTCAATCCTTATGGTTTTGCAGTGTGTTTGGTGGGAGAGAAGTGAATTGTGAAGTCAAGTACTCAAAATATACTACTCATTCACTTGTAATTAAAAGAAAATTACCATCTTTATTTTCAAATTCAATATAAAACTAATAACATGCATTGGTGTAATTATTCATAAAACAAAATTTCAATTACAGTTGACTGAACTTTTACTTGTTGGATTTAAGTTGGAAGATCAACTATATATGGCCAGATGTAACTATTCTGCATTAAATGGAAATTATTAATCAACTTAATTTCTATTGTGATAGGAATATTTTTGTTTTTGTTTTATTATCCATATCAACTATTTGGTTCCATCTAGAGTAGATATTATTTATTCAGTATCGGGATATTCAAAACAATGGTGCTCATTTTTATATAAATTTCACATTATTATAACACATGGGACGAAATGTAATAGAGATAACATTGTTCCTTTTCATCATAAGGGCATGAATTACTAAAATTTGAGCAAAATCAGATTTGGGAGCTCCGAATCTCAATTTATATCTCACTAGAAAATGAAAAATCGAAGTTTAGATCCAAATACATAGAATAGAATAAGCGTTTGGTAGTCAGTAAGATTTAACAAGCCAAGCCATACACAGCTGGATGTGTTTAGGATTTGGCTTTTCAGTCGTGTTAAAGTTTAAGGATACCCCGTTTAATTTAATGTTCTGCATCTAATCACCCTTTAATAATATTTACTAAGTACATTAGATAATTCTACTGGACTTGTGGGTGTGGCAGCAATTTCAATGTCAAATCGGAAATATTATCCAAAAGAAAAAGAAAAAGTCATAAACTAAAATTCCCAACATTATATTATATAGTACGGAAAGTACTGCGAAGCAGGCAGCTTGATGACATTCAACAGGATCTATTATAAAAACTATAGGCAATTTGACATAATAATATATAAATATACTCCAATTATAGATGCTAGTCATCATGATCGAATATTTGAAATAAACCCCCCCCCCCCCCTCCTCTCCTTCCATAATCGTCTTCAACAGATACGGACATATAATAATAATAATAAAATAATAATAATAATAAAAAAAATAATAATAATACAAAAATAATAATAATAATAACAAAAATAAAAATACAAAAAATAAATCATTTTAATAATAAAATAATAATAATGATAATGATAATAGTAATAGTAATAGTAATATAGTAAATATCTTTGCCCCCTCTTTGCCGTGTTAAGGCGTTTTCTTGGGCTTTTTGATATTGAACATGAGTTTATTAAGATTATTATTTGACGGATTTATTTTCTTATAAAAATTCTTCCAATCAAATCCTAAGTCTTATATTATGACTGTACCTGGGTCCAGAATGGTATCAGAGCCTTGGAGGTAGAAGATATATATTGATTATATGGGTTAACACATGATTAAAATATTGTGAAAATGAATATTTTCCGTAACAATGAAAATAAAAAAAATAAAAAAAAAAAAAATAAAATAAAATAAAAAAATAAAAAAAATAAAATAATAATAATAAAAATAGTTTGAATCAGGAATATGATATTCCTCATAATCTCGATTTACTAAATAAGTGGACTATTCCCAGAATTCAACCAAGAACCATTTATAAAATGGGAACTTTTGAAAGGATTGGACTTAAACAGATTGTTAAGACTACCGAAGAATCTATATCCCTTGACAATGATGAGTTAACCATCAGATTATTAAATGAAAATGATATTTTACCTTATAAATATACTCATAAATTTATCCATATATGATTAGTACAAATTGCTTTCAAGCCATTAACTTTGGTAGGATTACCAGAAAGTTTTATTGCAGCACTACGAGATGGTAGGAATCTAAATTGGAAAAAATCATTGATGGGAATAATCCAATCTAGTTTGGCACATGGACCAGTTTATTTTAATGTCTATCCTAATTTGCAGTTATCCTTAACTGACGTTAATTTGTTAGATGTTTTAACTTTAAATGTTAAAACTCATGGTTATGACTATGAGCATGGAACAGAAGTTATGTGTGTCTGTTATAGAGTTTATTTTAAACCTCTCTATACTTTAAATCCAAATTGTAGGATAAGAGATAAAAAAAATGAATGAAACTGTGATTATTGAGACCAATCTTGGTAAATCAAATATAACCACTAGAAGAACAATTAAGTGGGATGAAATTTCCTTTCTTGATACTTGGAAAATAACAAATGCTGTTAAACCTAAACCTCAAATATGTAACGATTTTTCTACTATATTTCAATCCCAAACATGGGATATCTCTATAAATATGATAGGGAATAAAAATAGAAATAATATTTCTAGGTCTTCATCAGTTAGATCTTTTATATCACCTTTTGATAATTTAGTAATACCCCCTAGAACTTCAACCTCTTATGATTATGAAAGATTTCCTTCTAGAAATTCTACATCTCAAATAAGGGAAAATTCTGATGATAATAAAGTTGAAAAATTCTTCTCAACAAAGATAATATAGGAAAAGGTATTTATAAGAATACTGAAGAAATTAATGAAAATAATACGGAATCATTGGTCCGAAACATAGGAGAGACAGATATTACTCTATCTGAAGCAGATTTTGATATTTAATGGATTGTACACCAAATATTGATTTTTTTTTTTGTTTTCCCAAGGGTTTAATCCCTTTCGAGGCGCGTCGGGCACATAAAGTGGGAACCTCTCCCAACAGGGATTCGAACCTGAGTCCGCTACTTCGTAGTGACTAGTCCCTTCCACTAGACCAATCACCTGTTGTTCCAAATAATGATTTTAGTCATGGTTCTCAGGCAAGACAGATAATTAAAACAGAATTTAACTTTCCAAAATGGAAACTTTTTAGAGAATGGTTTTTCAAGAATATTTCAAGAGAAGACCAAAATTATTTTCAAAATGAATTTTATAAATTCACTTCCCTACAAAATAAGATTATCCATTTTGTTCCTTGGTTTGTTATAACATATCTAGAAAATTATATTTCAGTTTTAGAAAGAACTTATAAATTATCTAATGGAGATGTTTTAAGGAGTGTTTTCCCTCCCCAAAGTTCTTTTACGATTGGTAATGATAATAAAACAATAAATTTTACAGCCTTTTCTAAATTATTAGAAAATGATGCTTTGCAGATAACAACTAGTAATATAAATAGTATATTACAACAAAATAATTACACAAACCTTTATCTGAATATCCTAGGAGATCAAATTAAAGAATTACATAATAGAGTAGAAGAGATCTTCTCCGTAATAAAAAATGTAAGACTTATGATAGATTTGGAAGAAAACGCCTTAACACGGCAAAGAGGGGGCAAATATATTTACTGATGAATTAATAAGATTATTCTTGCCAGAAGTATTTCTCAACCATAATCCTAATTTCTTATATTACTCATGACCCATGTTCAAAATAATCCTAAAACACATAGGGTTTCTGATACATAGCTATATATGGTTCAACACATGATTATGGTTGTTTAGCCTGTCATTAGGCTAAATATAACACACATATATAAATATTTAAAACAAAGCAGAAAAGTAAAGAAGAGTACCTCAATGGAACCTTCAAACCAAGCTTTTATTTAATTCTTCAGATATCTTACAAATATTTTACAAACTTAAAAGTAGTTATAATATTACAATACTGAAATTTTCAGAGAGTATTAGTAGTAGTAGGAGTAGTAGTCGTGGAAGATGATCTTCAAAGCTGGGATTTCAGCTATTTTTAGGCGGATATCCGGACTTGAAATGAGTCTTCAATTTATTTTGTTACTTTTTTTTTTTGCTTGCCCGTGACATCTTGAAAGTATCACTTTGTCTTGAAAGTATCACTTTGCCCGTGACATCTTGAAAGTATCACTTTTGGCTTTTACTGTTTATCAACAGTGATATGTTTCCTTTTGACAACCTTTATTTTCCTGATCTGATTTTTTCAATGGTTTCCAGATCATCTGCATTAAGCAAATCTTCATCATCCTCATAGGGATCTTGGGATTCCCCTGCTAATTCACTTTTTGATGCCGATGCCATAGATGTGTCAGATTTTGAATCATCATCTAAGAATTCTTTGAAATTCTTCTTCAAATCCTTTTTCATTTCTTCCATATAAGCTCTAATAATTTCAGCTTTAGACAAATCTTGTCTCTTCATTTTTAATTTTCCAGATATGACTTGGAATGGACTAGGAGTATCTTCCTGATCTTTACTTTTGTATGTTAGTAGTTTAGACCGAATTAATTCTTCAGTTTCTGCTCCGAATAATTTTTCAGACACTACAAAAAAAGGGGGCTTCACCTACGACCTGATTCCAACGAAAATAAATCTGTCGCTATTAGTGACGGATTAGTAACCAAATACCAACATAATTTCAATTAGAAAATTTACCTTCAATAATAGAGACAAATTACCGACGGAATGTCGCCAAAATTATTTTTTGTAGGAATTCGGTTGTTAAGTTGTAGGAAAAAGTTATTCATAGCGACGAAATCATTCCAACGGAAAATTGTCCGTCGCTATATAGATTTTAGTAACTGAACAGCGACGGAACCATCAACAAAATATGTTCCGCTAATAATAACGATAAATAACCAACAAAAAATTGGGAAAAAATATTTTTCGTAGGAATTCAGTTGTTAAGTTGTAGGAAAAATTTATCCATAGCGACGAAATCATTCCAATGGAAAATTGCCCGTCGCTATTTAGATTTTAGTAACTGAACAGCGACGGAACCATCAACAAAAATATGTTCCGTCAATAATAACAAATAATAACCAACGAAAAATTGGGAAAAAATATTTTTCATATGAATTCAGTTGTTAAGTTGTAGGAAAAAGTTATCCACAACGATGAAATTGTTCCAACGGAAAATTTCCGTTGCTATTTAGCTCTAGTAATAAATGTGTAACTGAATAGCGACAAAACCAACGATAGAAATATGTTTCTCGAATATTTTCATTGATTAAATTCATTTTCCAATGGATTAACCAATTTTTTGTCGATTCATAAATTTTATATATTTTCACTGATTTTACACTTCGATAAAATTAGTGAAAAAATAAGTTACTCGGCGAAAAAATGTGTAAATGTGTAAATTGGTGGGAAAATGGTGAAGATGGGTTAAGTCATTGAAAATAGGTGATTTCAGTTAAATTGAAGAAAAAAATTGGTGAATTCGATTTAAAATGAGTTTAACCTATCACGAACATGTATATTTGATGAAATTCGTAAAAAAATGAATGACATCGGTAAAAAAAAAGAATTTAATTGTTTTTGAAACATGTTGAATCATCTAACTTAGTTAAAAATAAGTGAAGTCGATGAAAAATGGGTGAATACGGTTAAATTTGATTAAATTAGTAAAAAGAGAATGAAAATGGTGGAAAAACTAGTTAAATTGGTCAAAACGATTTAAATTGATAAAATTAAGGGGAAAAACTAGTTATATCGATAAAAAAAATTAAATCAATAAATTTGGGGAAAAAATGAGTGAAATCAATGAAAAAATGGGTTCAATCGATGAAATTGAAAAAAAAACTTGTGAGATTGGTGAAAAAATGAGTTAAGTTGGTCCAAAACAGTTTAAATCGTTGAAATTTGTGAACAAAACGGGATAAATCAATGAAAAAAAATTTACAATCGATGAAATTAATAATAAAACAGACGAAATCGGTGGGAAATGGGTCAACGGTTAAAAATGATTTAAATCGATGAAAACTTGGTGAAAATAATTTAAATCGAACAAAACAGTGCAACTCAATGAAATTATTTGGAAAAAAAGATGAAATCGATGAAAATTAGGTTAATTCGATCATAATCGTGTAACTCGATGAAAAATAGTGAAAAAATGTTAAATCGATTAATAATATTCCAATTGATGAAATTAGCGCAAAGACAGATGATATCGATTAATAATCGGATATCTAATTCAGAAATAGTTTGTATCGATGAAAATGGTGAAAAAGAAGTTGAACTGGTGAAAAATAGCTTAAATAAGTGATATTGGTTAAAAAAAAGGGGCTAAACTGGTGAAAACGGCGATTAACATGTTCGGTAGGTAAAAAAGATTTAAATCAACAAATTTAGTGATAAAAATTGATGAAAACCGTGGGAAAGGTCAAAATGATTCAAATCGATCAAACTAATAAAAATGAATTAAATCATTGAAATAATTGATGAAATAAACTATTAGTTAGCTCATATATATAATTGTCTAATGAAAATACAATAAAGTTGTCCAGCTCAACTGGTTTGATCCTTTAATATGTATATATATGAGGTCAAGGGTTCAAATCCCACATCCAACAAGTTAATTAAAATTACATTGCCTAGTCGCCCAGGCGTCGCCCGGGCGCACATTGCCTAGGCCAAGCCCAGGCGAGACCTAGGCATCCGAGGCAGTCCCATGAGTGGCATTGGCGCCTAGGCCAAGCCCAGGCGATATAGAGGCGCCCGGGGCAGCCCCATGAGTGGCCCCGGCGCCTGGCCTATAACCAAGCATGGCCTAGGCGCCTCAGTCAAGCTTAGGCGAGACCAAGACACCTGGGTCAACCTCAGGCGCGTCCAGGAACGACTCAGTCAATGCTAAGTCGAGGTTCATTTTTTGCTCCGACCCGATTGCTAGTAACGAAATCAGCAAAGTTGTCACTAGGTTCCAACTGATTTCCTTCAAATTAGTGACAAAATAAACTAACGGAAACATTTCAATGCTAAATCCGTCAGAATGATTCCAACTGATTGGCGACAAAATACCGACATATTTATGCCGTTGGAAATCAGTTAGTAACTTTCCTACGCATTTCCAACAACAAAATTGTCGCAAAAAATAATCGGGCCCGATTGTTCATCCGATGCTTTTTCCAACAAAAATACCAACAAAAATGAATCGTCGCAACATTTACCAACGGAAAAAAAAAACCGTTGCTTCATTTACCTACGAGGCCTTCACCTACGAATCAACTAACGGAAAAAAAGCGTCGCTACGCATGAATACCAACGGAAATCAAGGCTTCACCAACGGAATCTGCCGTAGGTGAAGCCCAGTTTTCTTGTAGTGAGAGGCTAGATCAATCTTGTTCATTTTTTCCCAAAATTTTGAGAAAGAAGTCCTATAAAGACAAAGGGTCTGGTGTTCAGTATATCCTACCATAGGGATCCATTTTGATATCCATGAGATAGAAAACTCAATAAAAAAGTGCATAGAGGCTATAAGCTCATCTGCTCTATGGGAAGTTATTAACTTAGATATTTGTGGGGATAAATCTATCCACTCAGAGTATAAGGTTTTCCATTTTTCAGGAAGCATTTCATATGAAGGACTATGGTATGACCACCAATTAACAAACCAATTTGGTATTGGAGATTTATATACTTCTCCACAAATTTTTATGAACCAAGTATGTTTTTTCTTATTATTTTGGTAATATAATACCTTATCAAAAGCTAAGATATAATCCCAATAATTGAATTTAATAGAATTATTTTTCTCAGAAAAGATATAATATTTTTCTTTGAATGTGGATAATCCCCATTCCTGGCATGAAAAAATCTTTTTCACAATGATCTTGTTAAAAGTATAACTTTTTTAATCATTTGAAGTAAAGTGAGTAATTTCACAGCTTTCCGTTGCTTTAAGCAAATTCTCATAAAAATTTCTCTGCTTATATGATGTAGCAGTAAATTGAGTATTATCAATATATCGGTTCATAAGAAACCATGGATCATCTTGCCATTTCAGATCAGAATATTCTAAATGAAGTATAACTTCTTTTTTATGGTTTTCATCATAATTTATGCTGTCATCATATTCATTGTCTTGCAAAATATTTACAAAAGTTTGGGAATTCCCTTTTTGAGGTGTGGATGATTCACCCACGCCGGAAATATTTTCCGCAACTAATCTTTTACCATGTATTTGAGAGATTATATTCCCTCTGCCACCTCGACCTCTATAATTTTGAGGTCTTCCTCTGAATGAGTAATCACGAGGTATCATCACCTGCATAATTATTTATAAAAATTATTAAATCTCAACAATTTGTGTTGATCCCAGATAATATTATTATTATATTCTTCTTTATCTGCAATAGGACGGGGATGTTTATCAATAAAGGAAATACATTCCTTACAAAATTCTATTTTATTTCTTAGATAGGAAATATTCCCTTTGGTTTTTATTTTTTCAGACTTGCCCATATGTGAATTGTTCATTTGTAAAATCCCTGTAAAAATTCACGAGTTAGAAAATCAGGAAGATGATTATCTTCTCCCTTTTTATATTGTATTTCATAATCAAAAGGGGCTAAATGAGCCTGCCATCTGGCAAACATTTGTTTAGAAACATCATGTTTAAAATCTTTATCATCTTGGAATTTCAAAACACATTTAAGTATAGCAATAATTTCTTTGGCAATTGTAGCATAATTTTTCTGGCTATTATTCCATTTTCACGAATGAAATCTTACTAAAAATATTTGTTTTGTAGTAGGGCAAATTTGTTTTAAAACTCCTCCAAAACCTATATCAGAGGCATCAGTTTCAATAATTTTTTCCCTTGTGGGATTGGCTAGCATTAAACAGGGAAGTGATTTCACTTTACTCTTAATTAACTTTACAGCATTAGTGTGTATTTTAGTCCAAGGGGTAGGAGACTTTTTAAGTCTATCATATAAAACAGCTGCATCAGTAGCTAAATCCTTATAATAAGGTGAAATATAATTTAGGCTTCCAAGAAATCTTTGAAGTTGAGTTTTATCTGTTATTACATCAGGGAATTTTGACGCAAATTCTATACTTCTATTTATAGGAATTATTTTTCACTTTTCAATATAATGACCAAGAAATCTAATATTAGTTTGAAAAATAGACATTTTAGGCTTAGAAATAACCAAACCATGTTGAATAACAACTTTTTTAAGTATTTCTAAATGTTTGAAATGATTTTCAATAGTTTTTGAAAATACTAAAATATCATCAATATACACAATTATAAAATCACTGTAATGTATGAAAATATCATTCATAATCTTCTGAAATTCAGAAGGGGCATTTTTCAAACCAAACGGCATAACTTTCCATTCATAGTGTCCAAAAGGAACATTAAAAGCAGTCTTATATTGGTCTTTTTCACTTATTTGAATTTGCCAATATCCTGACTTTAAATCAAATTTAGAAAATATAATTGCTTCATATAACCTATCCAAAATGTCTTTCTTAATAGGTATTGGATGCCTAATCCATTTTAGGACTTTATTCAAAGGTTTATAGTTTATCACCAATCTAGGGGTTCCTCTCTCTTGTTCACTATGTTTATTAACATAGAAGGATGTACAGGACCAAGGTGAATTAGACGACTTTATTAAGCCCTTTTGTAAAAGAGATTCTATTTCTTTTTTACATAATTCTAAATTTTCAGAATTCATTTGACAAGGTCTAGCCTTAGTAGAAATTTTTCTTTCATCAAAATCTTCTTCATAAGGAAGTTCGACAATATGTCTTTTTCTTTCCCAAAAGGCATTAGGATGTTCATTACAAATTTCTAAGGATAATTTATTGTAGATTAATTTTATTTTTTCTTGTAAAGTATGACTTTGGAGTTTCTCTTCAAGAGTAAGAATACTAACTTCTTGTTTTAAATAATTTAAATGAGAAACCTTATGGTCTAATAAATCTTTTAATTCATGTAAAAGTTTAGGAAATGGTCTGGTAATAAATTTAAAAGTTATTTATTTTCCTTCAAAAGTTCCTGTAATTCCTGAGTTATCAACTCTAGTTAGAGGATAAATCTGATCAATAAAAGGTGTACCAAGAATAACTTGATTAGTAATATTTTTAACAAGTAAAAAACTTGTAGGAATGCAAACCTTATCTTTGCAAATATAAGCCAAAGGAATTTTGAATTTTATATCTAATTTCTCTCCTCCAGCATGACTTAGAGAATTTGTAGTTTTATGAAAATATCTGGTAGGAATTATCCCTTCTTGCATAACATTCATATCTGCTCCACTATCAATAAGAGCTATAATTTCTTTTCTAAAATGATTATCTATAAGTAACGTGATTTTTATGAACCATTTTTGCGAAATAACCATATTAAGATTAGACAAGAAATTTTCTTGGATAATATTTTCATCAAACTCATTATGTCCATATTCCACATGTGTACTTATTTGTTTAACCATCTCTAGACGAGTAACTCTCTCTCTTCTAACTGTTGATTCATATTCTTCAAATTTGAAATCTATGTTTTTAAATTCTTTATTTCTTTATTTAGATCATTAACAGAAGTAGGTATTTCAATATTCTGTCTTTCTTTTAAAAGTTGATATACTTTATTCATAGTATAAGGTTCTGAGGAACTTATAGGCATAGTTTGGATTCTATCAGAATCTTTGCTACTCGAAGGAATGTCTTCTATTTGCATCTGATCTATTAGTTTTAATCTTAACTCTGGATCTTTAATTTGTTTTAGGAATTCTAACATATTTCCTGAAGTTAAAACATGTAAATGCATATTTTTAAATTGAGACAGGATTTTATAATAATCCTCTTTTTCTCCGTGTATCTCACAAGTGCCTCATTGAGCACAAGAATCACAACAATAGCTAGAATCTTGAGAAGTTATCTCTTCTTCTTCTAACATATCAATCTCTTCTAAAGAATTATTATCACTATCTTGAGATTCTTCTGGTTCTGAGTCAGAATTTATAAGTAATTTTTCTATATTTTCTTTTATAGATTCATCAATTTTTAATTCATTAATCTTTTTCTTCATTTTACACCTATTAGCGTAATGACCTATTCTACCACACTTATAGCAAACAATCTTCTTTTTATTTGAAGTTCTTTCTTCTTTCTTTTTATTCTTTTGTTCTGATTTCTTTTTAGAAAGATGTCTTCTTTTCTTATGGTAAGAAACATTATCTGAATTAGATTTATAATTCTTTCCTTTTCTCGAAGTGGTTGGAATATCCATACCAAATTGATTACAAAACTGTCCTAATTGACTTTTTTCATTTAAGTTTTGTCTGTTGATCTAATTTTATCTCATTACATAAAGCTAATCCTTCTTGAATACAAGTACCAATTAATTTACCATAAGTATAATCTTCATAGGGTATATTTATCCTATCTTTTCTAAAAATTTTCCTAACCCTTTCAGCAAATAAGTTAGGCAATCCATCGACAAATTTTGATTTCCAATGAGAGTTATTACACTCTGGCACTTCCATCACTCTACTTAAGAAAATATCCTTATACCATCTAAAATCTGTAAGAGTTTTACATCTTAGATTTTGTAACATAGTCCTTATATTTTCACTATTATCAGAAATTCTTCTAGTAAAGTGTTCTAAAATTGTAACAGTTAGTGTATAAACAGCATTTTCAACATTCTGACCATCTTCTTGTTTTACAGTCCTGTAAATATCTATTTTACTTCTTTCTGTTAAATAATTATCCCACCAGCCTTTTAATTGGCCAGTAAATCCAGCAACTATCATTTTGGCAACAGTACTATCACTGTTATTATTACTTTTACAAATAGTGCTATACATGAACATCCTATGGGCTAAAGTATAGATTTGTTTTTCAGTATAACCATCCAGATTCCATTCATAAATATTTTTTCTATTGTAACTGTTATTAACAGTATATTCTTGTTCTTCATATAAAGTATCCATACGTGAAGGTCTCCTATAGTAATATAATCTTTGAGTAGGCCTATCTGCAAATTTTTCAATTTTGTTTAATTCATCGTTTATTTTTTCTTTGTAGTTATTTCTACTAATACCTTCAGAAAACTCATGATTTAGAGTATTTAATTTTAATCCTTTAAATTTTTCTTCTAGAAATTTTTCTAATTCTTTGTGTGATTTTAATTTAAAATCTGAAATTAATAATAATAATAATAATAGTAATAATAATAATAATAATAATAATATTAGTAATAGTAATAGTAGTAATAATAATAATAATAATAATAAAATAATAATAATAATAATAATAATAATAATAATAATAGTAACAATAATAAAATTAATAATAATAATAATAATAATAATAATAATAATAATAATAATAGTAATAATAATAATAATAATAATAATAATAATAATAATAATAATAATGATAATAATAATAATAATAAAATTGTAATAATAATAGTAAAAACAATATAATAATAATAATAATAATAATAATAATGATAAAAAAAATCGCAATCATATATTAAAGTTCATTTGTTTGATTATAAAATAATTTATACTTCGATTAATTTGTACATTTTGTCTAAATTATAATACAAATTTAAAATATCCAACTAAAACTAATTCCTTTAAAGATTTAATTTAAAACATAAATTTATTAAATCATACACAAAGTTTATTAAAATAAAAAGCAATGAACAAAAAAAGAAAAAATGCGTAGCAAGTGAGACGGGGGGGCAAAGGAAGGGCAAGCTTTTGCCCTTTCTTTCCCACTCCCACTCCCACTCCCACTCTCCTCCCCCTCCCCAATCCCCTCACCATTGAAGACCACAATTCTAGAAAAACCCCAAAATCCCCCTCCCCCTCCCCCTCCCCATTGAAGATGGCCAAAGGGCAAGTTTTTGCCCACTCTCCCTCCCATCCCCACTCCCCCGCACTATTGAAGACCTATTAGATGACATCTCCATCTCCAGTCTTAATGAATTCAGCTTCAATTCCTGCAAAATCAAGAAGAAATGTTCAGACGTTTTGTTCGAAGAAGAATTGATAGAATTAGGAATTGAAATTAGGGTTGTATAATCTATTCTTTCCTTATTTGTATTTAGCCGTTTATTAGTAAGGGTATTTTTGTATTTTTATCTATTGGGTCGGTTGTATTAGTTTATAAATAGGTCTTGGGTTCGAACCCAGTCTGTAACAACAACTACAATTTTAATTTTGAATACAATTTTTGCAGTTCTTCATTCTTTTCTCTCAATAATTTTAATTCAAGAACATTCAAATTTCTTGAAGAGTTTTTAGATTCTAATAAGACCATAATTCTTTCCCCCCTCAAAATCCCACTCCCCCTCCCCTCACCATTGGAGATGTAAGAGGAGGAAGAATAAGTAATAATAATAATTATTTTATACTATCTACTTTAATAGATTAAGGACACAATTTTTAAATTCAGTCTTCTTATCAATGAACACATTATCTATACTATTATAAAAGCATGAATATTTCTTAACTTTTTTGTGAAGACTAAAATACCCCTACTTAAATTATAAAGTGATATTTAATTAAATAATAAATATATAAAATAATAAAAGTAATTGAAGAGGTATATTTAGACATGAAGTCTTATTATATTTATCTCCTACATAAACTCCTAAAATTTATAAATTCTCTTTTACATGAATTTTTGTAATTTTTAATCTTAAGAAAACACTATTATATTTAATAGCCCCTAAAATATATATAAAAATTATTATATTTTAGTATCAATATTTATTTAAGTAGGATAATATTAATTTAAAGATTTAGTACAACATAAGTTATACACTCTAAATATAAATACCCCTACTTAAATTATAAAGTGATATTTAATTAATAATAAATATATAAAATAATAAAAGTAATTGAAAAGATATATTTAGACATGAGGTCTTATTATATTTATCTCCTACATAAACTCCTAAAATTTATAAATTCTCTTTCACATGAATTTTGTGATTTTAATCTTAAGAAAACACTATTATATTAAATACCCCCTAAAAAATATATAAAAATTATTATATTTTAGCATCAATATTTATTTAAGTAAGAAAATGTTAATTTAAAAATTTAGTACAAAGTCATAAACACTCTAAATATAAATATTTAAAATGAAATTATCTTAAATATCATTATGTTAAAAAAAATTAAAATTGAATTGCTATCTTACTATGAAAGAAGAAAAATTACTTATAACTTAGCTAATTATGTAATTTTACTTTGGCTAGAATATAAAATATCAAGAATATTCAATAATTTCAAGACATGCGTAACCTCTATGTAAATAGATAAAATATAATCATTGAAACAAGTGAAATCAACGAAAAATTCGAGTGAAATTGGTGAACACTGGCGAAGTTGATGAAAATTTGGTTGAAAATGATACAAAAAAATACCCTGAAATCAATGAAAATTCGTGAAAAAATTAAATGAAACCGGTGAAACGACAACTATAATGAAAGGCAGGTGAAATCGGTGAAAAATGAATAAAGTCGGCGAAAACGTGTCAAATCAATGAAAATTCAGGAGATATTGGTGAAAAGAACATGTGAAATCAGTGAAAAATATTTGTGAAATAGGTGAAAATGGGTAATATGACAAAAACGTTTGAATCAATAAAAAAAGGGTTTAACAGACAGATCGAATAAGATGAAAACGGTAGAAAATTAGTTTAAAACGGATAAAACAAGAGGACAAAATTATAAAAACAATGAAAATAAGTTATAATTGATAAAAATGGGTAAAATGGTAAAAAAAAAAAAAAACTAAACTGGTAGAAATGAATTAAATCGGTTAAAAATTAGGTTAAATTGGTGAAAAATGAATTAAATAGGTGAAAACGGGTAATATACTTTATTTTATGACATAATAAAATTAATTTTACTCTAACTTACAAAACATATTAATGAAATTAACTATACACGTACAACGTACGTGCATTTTCCTAGTTATATATAAATGCGTCTTGATCAATTATTTGTGAGAATAGATGAAAATGTTGGATTACAAGTATACATGCATCGTCCTAATTATGATTATTTTTTAATTCTATAGAGAGAATGACTAATTACAAGAAAGGGGTTTAATCAAATCTATTTTGGACTAAATCTTCCCTCCAGATTTGTGACTAAACATATTTAAATTCAGCAGAGTTTAACATCTCTATAAACGAATTTAAATGTTTGATTTTCTTTTTCTAAATTTCACCTCTAAGTCCTAAACGTGGTGCTTTAAATAAATTAGTCATCAACAAATTTCCACTGAAGTGTCTATATGGCCACAATATAATTATGGTACCTAATATACTTTTAAGGGAAATTTATAGGAACATTACTCGATAGAGTCCATATAAAAAAGAAAAAAAAATGCTAATAAACTTCATCTCCAAAATTTAGCTACAAAAAATTAACTTAAACTTCCATCATCCAATTTATTTATTTACATTTCCTTTACAAGATGGAAAAAAGAAGACCAAAAACCTGAAATCCATACATAATTTAAACAGCAGCTGAATCCGACTTTAAATATTGATTGACCGTTTTAATTGGTATTAATCCTTCATTGACTTCTCCTTCATCTTCCATTTCCACTCCAATCAACTCCCTTGCCCTTTTTGCTTCATCAACCCAATCCGTTCTCCTAAAGGCCCAAAACATTAATATTGCACACACAACCTGGGCTACCAACAGGCCCAACCAAAGGCCCAACAAGCCCAATTTCAGCCCAAACCCCAAAAACACAGCCAGTGGTAACCCCACACCATAAAATGACCCCAAATTAATATGAACACCAAGACTTGGCCTTGCACTGCCCCTCAACACCCCACAACCGGCAGTTTGTGGGCAGTTTCCCAGCTCACACAGCCCCACCACCGGCATCAGAGTTGCCGACAAACGTAAAATGGCCTTATCTTCCGTAAAAGCCCCAGCCCACGTGTCACCGAACATAGCCATAAATAAAACTGCAATCAAGCTTGTCAATATAGCACAAAACAATGCAATAAAGGACGAAGCTCTTGCGTTGCTAGGTTGGTTGGCTCCTAACTCATTCCCCACTCGAGTTGACACTGCTAAACTCAACGCCGAAGGGAATATGTAAACAAGCGAAGTGGCTTGTAATAGTATCCCCATTGTCGCCACTGCCTCAGCCGCGTTTGATAAGGTGCCCGATAAGAGAATCATCAACTCATACCACCACCATTCCAAACAAACAGATAAGCAACTAGGCAATGCAAGGCTCAGAATCGATCTCCATTCACTACCAAAAACACAAAAATAAAAAACAAAAGACGACATAGTTCCCTCAAAAAATATTAATTTGTCACTATTGGTAATAAATATATAACCGAACACCAAAAAAATTACAAATGAAAAGTGTTCATCCAATAATAGCGACTTACCAACAACATTGAATAGCTCCCCAGCCGCTTAGCCAGTATTCTCGATGAATTCCAGCGAAGCAGGCATAAGCTGTGAGGGCTGCAAGTAGATTAAAGTCTGTTATGGCTACTGCAAGAGCGATACCTTGAATACCAAGACTCGTATGATTTGTTAAAAAGTAGTTTATTGGTGCATGCAGAGAAAGAGCGAAAGCCGCACTGAAAATAATAGGAAGAGTTATGTTTTGAGATCTTAAATAGATCTTAAGAGGATTTATAAGAGATTGGAATATAAGATCAGGTAGGCAGAAAGTGAGATACGTTGAAGCAATGGAGGAAATTGTTGGATCTTGATTGCAGAAAATAAGTATTGGTTCGATATTAAGCCACAAAAGAGAGATGGGAATACATGCAAGTAAAAGAATTATAATGGTTCTTTGTAGAGTTTGGCTCATGAGAGGCCACTTCTTGGCTCCAAAAGCTTGAGAAGATATAGCCTCCATGCCCATTGCAAGGCCGGAGATGACTGAGTAGCCCGTGATGTTGGCTATGCCGATGGCTAAGGACCCTCCAGCTAATGCATCCTTGCCTAATATTCCCAAGAACAACATTGATACCAAAGATTTGCCGTAGATAAGTAGGCCAGTGATGATCATGGGTAACGCTATTGTGTACAGCATCTTGATCTCTACAATCACCTGAAAGAAAAGGAAAAAAATTGAATTAAATAAAGCTTTAAGTTTTCAATTAACGGAATGAACCAAGATTAGCTAAGTATTAATTCATTAACCTCTGAGAGAGTGAGACTTGGTAAGGAACCATGATGAAACTTTGATGATTCTTGTTCATTGATTCTGAATTTTGGAACATTAATGTTTACTAGTAGAGGAGGAGGAGAAGTTGTTAAAGCCATAGAAGCAATAAATGAAAGCTTTGGTTGAAATCAATGGGGGATTTCTTTATATCTCCAATAAGTACAACTCTACAAATTTAGACAAGATAGAAATGTACTAGTCTTTCCTCTCTGTGTTTGTCAAAATGTGGGTGTTTTAGGTGAAACTGTGTATTTATCTTAGGAGTTGGTGGTGTAGGAACAGATGTAGGCAAGATAAGGTAGAAGGTGGCAATGAGAAGGAGCTGTCTTTTGTGGAGTCCAAGCCAAAATTTTGTTACTTCACACTGTACATATTCACCTCAATCATTTTTGGCCATTTCCATGCAAATGACAAGAGTTCGTACAGAGGTGTCACCCTCATATTCTGATTAATACATCTCATGACTCATTATCACATTACCAGATAAACATTTGAATGAACACTAGTTAAATATCACCCCCAGATTCTTTGGATTCCACCATCGATAAGAAATAAATGAAGATACGCAACATTATAAGGAAATAAAATAAAATTAAGAGAAACGGAGAAAGAAATGCTATCTACCTGTCGGGTTTGGATTAAAATAGAGTGTTTATAATAGCAACAGCAGATGCCGTAATTCTGCCAATATATCGTAAGAAGAGGAAGTAAATCCAACTGGGATTCAGTACCTCATGTGAGACTTCGGCCTGGAGTTAGAAATTTTCACTGAGGTGACACAAGTACAAGGGAAAGAAAGATGAGGCTTCTCTTTGGTTAGTTCACTTATACACTTCAGCAGTACATAATTCTATGAGAGGATAGTACAGATTGTAAACCACATTGCAGCAATTTTTTATTCGAAGATAAAAACCATCATTATCAATAACCAAATTGATAGTAAATGAACCCAATATTGGTGACCAGCAAATTATCAGAGAAAATATCAGTACCAAAGCAACACTGCTTTTATAATGCCATTCCCTTTCCATACAACAACTATTCAGGTGTAGGCCACAAGAGGGATGTATGAATTTCTTTAGACAAAAAATGACTATCAACATTATAGGGGACCATATTTATTTAACCCCTTTTCTGTCCCCCTTCTTCCCATAAGTCAGACAGGATCTTGCTTTCATATATCCCCACTTCTGGGGTATCATTGCTGGGTAGACAAACATTAAATGAGGTAACTCATCATGAAAACTACTATAGCTGCTCTGACTTTTCAATTTTCCGAACCAATTTGAGAGGAGAGATATACTATCAATTTTCGCAGTGTATGAAAAGAAATTGAAGTGATAAAATATCAATTTCAAAACTGATTAACATTGAAGAAAATATTCTTCAATTTTAAGTATCGTTTTTTCAACTTACAAACTACTTGATAGAAAATCTCTATGTTGAAAATAGTTTTCTCTTCATATTTCACAACTATTATCTAGTAGATCACAAACAAGGTCAACATGGCCACATGGGATGAAACCCACTTCATCTGATATGAAATGATGCAGCAGCTCTCTGAGTTCTTTCAGTATTTCGCGACAATCTGACATCTCTACAATAACAAAATCAAAGGTTTACTTGAGTTGTGTGAAAAATATTAATCTATGTAGCAGCACATTTAACACTAGACAGTGTAGTAAATGCAATTTTTTTTATAAAGGCACATAGTTCTAAAACATTGTTCCAACATGGACATCAGGAGTTCCCAGACATTGTTTTTCCGGTCCTCATGGAACTCACACATGCAGACAGCTTGTTGGACAAAGTTGTCCAAATATCCACAAATTAGGATGTTCAGACAAGTCAACTCAATACTGTTAATGAAGCCCAAATCAATAAAGAGTATATAACATACAAGAACACAAGATAGACCTGTAGTTTCTCATTACTGATAACCAATTATAATCAATTTGTTGTTCTGTATGCTGCA
Source organism: Penstemon barbatus (assembly GCA_003313485.2). Lineage (NCBI taxonomy): Eukaryota > Viridiplantae > Streptophyta > Magnoliopsida > Lamiales > Plantaginaceae > Penstemon > Penstemon barbatus. The sequence continues at coordinate 65,906,732 of CM064880.1, forward strand.
AGACCAAGTTAATATTCTTCAACCATCAAAAATCATTTCAAAATTCCTGGCTATTTCCAAGTGGATGAGATTCAAACAGAAGACACCAAATAGAACAACGAGAATACACGTATCATGGTCCCAAACAGAAGACTGCATGTTCTTGAGACTAAATCTTAATGAGCTCCGGATTAAAAAAAAATCCCACCCATCTGTGGGGGCGTAAAGCTGGGCCTGAAATCCAGCTCAAGAACATGCAGGACATTCTTTTAGCAGGACCTAAAGTGGACCTTTCTTCACTTCATTAAAAAACCATTATAAATTGACACCAACTCTATACACGTAAGTGGACCTTTCTTCACTTCATTAAAAAACCATTATAAATTGACACCAACTCTATACACGTAAGTGGACCTTTCTTCACTTCATTAAAAAACCATTATAAATTGACACCAACTCCATACACGTATCATGGTCCCAACCAGCCTTTGGTACTTCTATGATGTAAAGTTCATACCTTAACAGCAAAGTTGAAAAGTAGTCACATTCTAAGTAGCAATCTTCATGGAAACTATTTCCTATCACAGGATATATTGATATGCAGTTTATAGGAATTTTTTAAGCCTTCAGTATCATCATAGAGAGTAAAATAGAAGACAGCTTGTTATCACTGTATAGAGTAAGGTAACCTTTGGCAACAAGTGAAGTCCAACAATTCCAAGCTACAATATACTTAAAAATATACGAACTTACAGTATATGAAATAATTAGAGGAGTTCAATATATTTCTTAAGGTGGTCCACAAGGTGAAGGGTACAAGTAATATAGTAATTACTTAATGAAAGCATGCTTGAATAATTTACTAGGATGGACATGCTATTAAAACTCCCCGCATCCCATAAATTTTCTCTTTCTGTTTTTGACGTATTAGATAAGAGTTTAAAATGTGAACTTCATATTTTTGCTCTAAAAAGTAGTGGTTCAGAACTAGTTGTTTAATATCACTAATTAACAAGAAGAAAAATACCCATTTAAGAAAAGGGAGCCTTATTTTAGGTGGTTCAGGAAAGTAAATAGAAACAATAAATTTGGAACGGATGGTGTAGAATCTTTCATAAGACTTTTCATTAAATGAGTATTGTGACATCATATTTCAGGCATTAATGGCTAAAAACAAATTCAATGGTTTTTTCGCCTTCCATGCCTTAAATAGTGGTTCAGATCTAGTTGTGTAACATCACTAATTACTACTCCTATGAGAAGGTATTTTTGAGAAAAAACATCCATTTAAGAAAAGGGAGCCTTGTTTGGGGCAGTTCGAAAAGGAAATAGGAACAAAAAAAATGGAATAAATGGTGTAGTTATTTCCATAAAACTTCTGATTAAATGACTTATCATTACATCACATTTCACGTATTGATGGCTAAAAACCAATTCACTGTGATGGTGTTTTCGCCTTCCATACCTTAGTTATAGAGTGGCAGACCTTTTGGTTTTCTCATAATGCATATGATTTATTGTTAGTTCAAAACTCTTGGATAATAAATCTAAAGGATTGTGAAATCTATTTACGATTGAGACAATTACACTGCAATTCCATACACCTCAATTCTTAAGACAACCAAGTTGCTTCCAGAAGTAAAAGAGAACAACCCTAGTTTTTAAAAAAGTGCTAGTGGTTGAAATCATTAATAAGATGAATAGTAGCTGTCTAACTAATATAAACTGCCATTTCTATAAGATTCTGAAATTAGTAGACTTCTCCTCCTATATCCTTTCCTAGTGCAAGTTTTTAAGTACATACTATTATTTTTATGAAGACAGGAGATAGATAAACGTCCTCCTGGAAAGGATATTTCAGATCTCTTGTGCTATTTGAAAGGAGGGGAGGGAAAAGTAAAAGAGATACAATGTTAATCAGTAGTGATCCTTGGACAATTAAAGACTGCAATGCAATGCTCATTTTAGCCAAATTTTCAGTTGAATTTTCTTAAAGAGTCCAACTTTCCGTATGTTGGAAGAACATGAAGTCTGAGATTCGAAGGATGGACTATCCCACGCTCCTTTCTGAGTTCTGACCCCTTACACTTCTTAGCTAATGAATAATCAAGAGCTTACTCTTAAAATAGAGGCCAAACCCCAGGCCCGTCATAAATCCAATTTATATAACTGTATCATTGTGAGAAAAGGAAAAAATATACAAATTTATAGTCATATTGCACATTTAACAAAAGATGACACTGTCCATTGATCAAATATGATATAATTCAAGACAAAGTGCATTTCAGAACCATAGGCCATTTACTAGGAAGGTAGATGTATTAAGCCTTACTCGCATTTTGTAGCACTCCAAGAGGCTTTAATTTTTCACATCATCTCAAAGATCTGCCGGAATAAGAAACAGTTTAAGAATAATATAGTTATTAAGGTCTGAACCGCAATAGTCAGTCATGTGGTTCTAAGCAATTATAGTAATAGTGTCATCACCATAAACATCTTTTTTTCCAAAACAATCAGCAGATACAAAGCATGTAGACAAACTTACATGTATGGGCATTTCAGCTATGATCAGGCCACTGCTTTCTTCAAGGCTTTTAAGAATCACCACCTCTCCCCCAACAACCATGTTGATTATTATCCCATCTTTATGCATTCATAAAACAAATTTCAGAACGTAGTTATGATGGTAAAAGGAAGGGGAAAAGATTAATTGACTTCCTCTCTTTGCATGGATTATACAATGAAAGGAAAACAAGGACAAACTCAAGTTGTTAAACTTTAATTTTTTTCAATCTGCCATCATTTCCCCCACTCACACCCTCTTCCAAGCCAAATTCTACTCTTTGAGCTGAAAACAAACCTGCTGACAGACAAGTTGCCATGCGCCTCATATACGTCTCCTGTAATATAGTGAAATTTGAGGGAAGTACACAGAACTAAAAAATCGCTAATAACCATTTGACAATATCTTTAAATCAAAATTACGCAAGAAAATAATTTTTGTAGAACATGTCTTGCTAAAAACACAAGCGGCAACGCATGGTACAAATAAGAGACTGAAAATTAAGAGGACTTCCTTTCAAATCATTCCATACTCGGTAGCTTGAACTCAAACTCTTGTAAAGCATGAATGACAACTTACATATGTTGGAGATGCCAAATGACAAAGTTATCTACTGTCTATTTTGAACCCCATCCCACTCAAATTCTAGGGGGGCAAAAAAAACTAAAAGCCAATTCCAACTGAGTCACGACACTCTGACCTAAAGTATCGAAGTTTGAGGGGGGAAAAGAGTGTGAAGGGACAACATGAACTTCAATTTCTTCACATTATGATGATATAACATCATTAAAGTTGCCTCTACCCAAAGGAAAAAAAAAAAAAAAAATAACAAAAAGTAAGGCATTAACAATGTAGCTTTCCAAAACATATTAGAGAAGCATGTTATAAAGAACTATATCCTTAAAAGATCAACATATCATTGTTCAAACTGACCACTCTGAGTCACAACAGTAATATTGTAAGTATAGCAAGTGCAAATGCCAAAACATCGTTATTCGAAAAGACGTCCATACAAATATACCTTCTTCGTTGGAAGCTCATAATTGATCAATATGCGAGCTTGAACAGGTGACTCTCCATTGCCAATGAGCGGAAGGCAGGCATCTGTAACAACTATCAGGTGCGACTTCCGATCCTCCTTTTCCTCCTCCCCATCAGCTTCCTCTCTTCCCAACCTATTCCATCTCACAATTCCTTGCTGAAAATTATTTAATATCCGTGCTCTCTCTGCTTCTGAGAGTTCGCTGTACTGCATTGTTAGGCCACAATTTTCAGAATACTATCTTACTAAATAACTCAATTTCACAAAAATAAGAAATGAAGAGTTAATACATGAATACCAGAGAGGAAATGGAAATATAAGGTGATAGATTAGTGACATTGGAGCAGATTGCGTCGAGCTCATCACGACTACTGCAGCATACAACCATTGGAAGGAAAGGCCGCCGCCCAGCCATGCCTAAAAGATCAACTAGGGTTTCCTGTTTATTTATTTAATATTTAATCAAAAAAATACACAAATGTTGTTAATATACTAGAACACTACACAATAAGAAAGTAAATTAAGAGAATTCATTGTAGACAATCTTAAAGACCATTTTAAACTGGAGTCTGTCCACGGCGAGGTAGAAGTGGCGTTGAGGGCTGAAAAATTATCACAAAAAAATAATAAAAATAATTTTAGCAAATAACTTATTTTCCTCCACCATTCAGAAAAATAGAAGAAAAACGAAGACGATTAAAGCTGAGGGAATGCCTGATAGAAGAAGGTGGCGAAGGAGAGGTGGAGAGAGTTGCTTCAGTGGCATCCATTTCTGATTTCTTCTCGGAGATCGCCGCCAAATTTTTGCTCTTCAGTTTTGTAGTACACGTTTTCCGGTGGGCAACGAAGGGCAAAAATGGAAGGATACTAATTCAACTTCTAAAAGTTATCGAAAAGAATAAAATCAATAATGCGAATATCTTTTCTTTTTCTCGTTTCTGAGATTATATGCGAATATCCAAGTGGTTTCGGACAGTTCGGATTTAGTGGTTGGATGAGTTTTTGAATAAAAAAATTCCTAAATGTAGATGTGCGTTTTGCGGTTTTTCAAAAAAAAATATTGTAGTATACCAACTAGTGTAGTTTTAAAATTAATATTATATTATATTAATTAGTGTGATTTTAAAATATTCAAAATCAAATTCGAGTTTTATAAACCATATCAATACATCCGGTTTTGTGCAATTTCCGTACCATATGATTTTACGATTTTTTCAAACAAATTTTTTCGTGTAATTTTTCTAATATAGTGATTAGGTAGTTGACAAAAATGATACATTTTCCTAAACCAAGAAGATTGTAAGATAAGTTATTCCTTATTTTATTGAACAGTTTATAAAAATCTATATCATAGTATCTTACAAATTATTATTTTGCATAAATTAATGCATAGAGAAAAAAAATCACAAATTTGAGGATATAATGTGGCCTAGTTGAATAAAATTAATTTGTTAATTATTTGATCATTATCTTTAATCTGTGGAGGAACTTATTGTTTACATATTAGGTTTTCAACATATAATAAGTTAAATGTGTCCTAAGTTCGAGCATATATTTTTTAAATTGAACACGAGCGATGTAGAAATAAAAAATAATGATAGATTGTAATATAAGTTATAAATAATAACATGTTCGAGAATATTAAAATTATTAATTAAAAAATAAAAAGTCATAAACTTAGTACTAAAAATAAAAATAAAATGAATATTTTATTCATGTTTATTTTCAATTTCAGTACAATATGATTTTTTTCAGTATGGGAATTCTAAAATCGAAACCATACCAAATGTATGGCTTCTGTCCATATCAAGACCTTTAGGCCATCTCCAATGGAGCAAGGCTAGCCCGGGGCTCTGGAGCCCCGGGCCAGCCCCGAGCCCTGTCTGGTCGTCTCCAATGGTCGGGCTCCGTGGATGAATTAATTTCATTTTTTTCCTTTGCCCACTCTCACCTATTAATATTATAGTTTTAAATTTTTTTAATAGTAATATTAATAATAGTAATTATTATTAGTACTCGTAATTTAATTATTAGTTATATTAAAATATTAAAATTAAAGAGAATAAATAATTAAAGTAACTTAAAATTAATACATAATACGCAAACAAACATTTTTATAACAAGGAAAGAAATACAAAAAAAGGAAATACAACAAGCAAGAAAGGAAATTCTCCAAATCGTAAATACGGAAAATACAAGAAATATGGAAAATACAAGAAATATGGAAAATACAAGAAAATATAACATTTTACTGATTTCTCCCCTGGAACCAGTCGGCTCCTCCATTCGATGAATTTCCAAATAAATCCCTTGGAATATTTTTATTTTGTATTTATCTTCTTATGTTCCTCCAATACGCCTTTGTATCTGGAGTGAATGCAGAGCAGTCCATCGACATAATCCGTTCCTCTTGTAATGAGTGTTTGAATTTACTTTTCTTGTCTTTTTAGTATGTATTTAAATATTTAATTTAGATTAAGTATGAATCTAAATTTTATTTGTATGAGTGTTTATTTTGTATTTTTAACTAATTCCGCATTTTAAAAAATTATTTGTATGAGTGTTTAATTAAATGGACTATTACTATATATTTATAAGTACATCATAATTTTATTTAAAATTACTTTAAATAATTAATCATACTATATACTATATAATTAAAACCTATCACATTAATTAAAATAACACATTAATTACAACAATACAACACATTAATTATACAATACTATTACTAACCATACACACATTAATTATACAAGAATAATACATTAAAAGAAAAAAAGAAAAAAAAGGAAAGACACAATCAGGTGCCGCCACTTGGCAGCACCTTCTTCCCCAAATCATTGACGCGGCCCCATTCCCACCAGCGTGCCGCCCCGAGCCCGCTGAGCAGCCCATTCCAGCCCGCGATCCACCCGCCCCGAGCCCTGCTGTCATCTCCAACCGTTTCTCCTCCCGACCCCGACCCGGCCCCGGCCCCGGCCCCGGAAGTAGCCATTGGAGATGGCCTTAGCTTTGAGGGAAAAAACCAAAAGTTGGTACGATTTTGCACTATACGAAACGGTTTTGAAAACCATGTGCACCCTTCTCTATAGAATTATAGATTCATTTTCTTAAAAATGAAAAATGAAGAACTATAGATTCATTAAAAAAAACCAAAATTATAGGATTTACTTGTTTTTATTAAAAAAAAATGTGCTTTTAAGATAATTGTTGTGTTATGGATAAAAAATTTAATCGTGTTTTAAGGTTAAATAATACTATACATAAATATGGACTCCTATATTTTTAATTTTATCATGAGTTTTGCATGTGGCACCCCCTGTGTCATTTTTAATTGTCAACAAACTTCTTTATGATATGTTTATGGACAGAAATCCCTCTATAGAAAAAATTAAAGGCACTCAGGCCATCTCCAACCGAAGTCATTGCCCAATTGCCCATTTGTCCAATTGTCTTGCCCTCATGCCTTTTCGACCCACCTAAAAAACTCATCTCCAACCAAAGGGCAATTAACATTCATTAATTCAATTTCACAACTTTTCCCACTTTCACTCTCCCCACTCAAACTTATTTTAATGATAATAATAATAATAAATGCTATATACATATCAGAACAAATAAGTCGAAGACTGTTGCTAATTAAAGAACAAAAGAATTATATGCAAAATTAATTAGTATTAAACAAACTTTGTAGTATTGTTATGTAGCTTTAGTTGACGAGATGAAGAATGTGTTCGCCAAACAAACATGTGTGTTTCATATTCTGCGCCTTACATTTTTTTTAATTCATATTCTACCCCTAAAATAATTTTTATTTAATATTTTGCCCCTACACAAAGTTATGAAATTATTTAAACAAAAAAAAAAAAGGGTGTCCAGCGCGTCTCCCAGCCGGCAAGCAGGCAGGCTGCCATTGCTAGCCATCTTGCCGGGTTGCCTGCCCGAAGTCCCCTACCGCCCTGCTGCCCCCTGCCTCGCCCGATTGCCAGCCACTGTCTCCAACCGAACAAAGCCGGTAACCTCCCCTCATGTCCGGTTGTCGGCTCGGTTGGAGATGGTCTCAGTCCCCTCCGAGCTTGCTACGTCTTTCACTTGCGGAATGTAAAGCTATTTATGGCTTTATTGGGTTCAGATGACATTCATCGACCGAGAGAAAATCCAATATGTTGAGGGCAGAAAAATTATCAAAAACCTCTTCTATTATAAAAAAAACATAGTTAATTTACTTCTTTTAGGCCATCTCCAACCCAATGGGGGGTGGGTGGAGATGGCTCAATAGTACAGCCCAGGGTTGTGGGCTGGGCTATTGAGCACAACCCTCATTTTTCCTTCACTCTGGACGCGCGCGTCCATTCCACATAGCACCAGGTGGTGCCACTTGGCGCCACCTGGTGCATTTCCTTTATTTTTTTTTATTAAATTAAAATATATGTATTAATAAGTAAATTATTAATAAAAAAGTTTAAAAAATTTAAAAAATTATCTACAAATTTAACAATACCTTGTTTAATTTAATTAACTAAAAATAAAAGTTACATTTAATTATAAAAGTTGTAGATACTGTTACAGGTAAAAATAAATGGGACAAATTGATTAAATGTAACAACTTTTATTTATATCTATTGGGACAAAATGGGACAAAGATAATATTTTATACATTTTATTTATATCTATCAACGATATAAATAAATGGGAATTGGGACAAAATGGGACAAAGATATATGTATCAACGTATAAATAAAATGTATAAAATATTATCTTTGTCCCAATTGTAAATAAAATGCATAAAGTTATTGTTATTATTATTATTATTATTATTACTACTACTATTATTATTATAGATAATATAGGTGAGAGTGGGGAAGTTTTTTTTTTTTTTAATTAATTGGAGGAGATAGCCCTATGGATTGGAGACGATGCTCAGAGGGGGTGCAGATTCACCCAGGTGGAGATTGATACCCCTGGGCTGTGAATAGCCCTCCAGGTTGGAGATGGCCTTATACACATTACAAAATACCCTTAAGAAATGCCTGCAAATCCCGTGGTCGTAATTTTACAGGATGATGAAATTTATATTTGGTTTGAGAGACGATCGTATAATGAATTTCACTTAAAGAACAAAGAACCAAAATGATGTAATGTTTACAAATACAAGAATTACAATTAATATTTCACGTACGTACACATCAACTAATTTACATTTTTATTTATGCATTGTAATATTCCTTTAAAACACCCAATACTCTATCAGCCACTTCGCCCCCAAACAACCTCGGAAAACTTGAACCAAGATCAACCTCAATAGTTTTATTCTTCATAATCCTATCTCTTTCCGCCAAACACCCCTTCTCCGACTCCCCCACACCCCTCTCCAAACAAGCACATTCTTCCAACCAAAACTGCAATAACTCCTTGGCAACGGGACCCACATGATCTCGTATTATCTCTTCAACATTTGCCTCTTCTTCTTCGTCTCCAACATCAATGTTCACGAGAATTGCGGTCGGAGAAACAACAGCTCGTACATAAAGAGATGGTGAGAAGTACGGTTTTACCTCAGGCAACATATGAAGGCGTTGTCTGTGTTTATCTAACTGAGTGTCTTCGTAGTAAGTTTTGAGGTAGTCGGGGTATAAAATTAGATCTTTTCTTGGAGTTAAATCGAGAATTAGAACGAGAGATTTGGGGTTGCTTTGGATTAGCTCTAAGAGGAAATGTGGTGCATCGGTTGAGGATTTTAAATAGGCTGAGAGGCTTGTTATGTTCAAGGCTCCGCCCGATGGTAACTTGCAGTGAATCCAACCTCCCAATATAAAATCAATCTGATAAATGTTTATGTATCAAATCCAATTGAAACAGAATCGATTTTGAAAGAAAATTAAGAAAAAATAGCAATATGAAGGATCATGAAGCCCAAACTAATTAATTAAAACACCAACTAGCCCGAAACCTATATTAATAAATAGATTTTCAGAAGCTAAAAATCACTTTTCATAAAAAAGTCCGTTAATTTTTATTTCACTCTAGCTAATAGGAATTCAATAGATTTCTTATTCATTCTAGGTTATTGCAAACTATTAGACGCGATTTTCACCAAACTATGCTAACAATTGAATAATTCACATAACAGTTGAATAATTCACATTTGATTGATGTTTTTACTATAAGAGAAGATAAAATGTCAAAATCTTTATAATATACTCCTAAAAAATTGGGGTACCTGAGAAGAAGGGAGGCCGGATCTGAGGTGGAGAGAAGCATGGGCACTATCAGTGGGGTTTCGAAAATGTTGTACATCGGGTGGGAGAGTACAAGATTGGAGTGAGGGTCCAAGGCGAGTCTCCACAGAGGATACCAGCTCCACCATTAGGTTTCTTTGCTGTGTAGAGGCATAAGGGAACCCCATGAATTTTGCCCTCAAACTATCGCTCGAATCCATTGGAACCGATGAGCACGAAATTCGAGGCAAATTGAAAGTCGAGTGTGAGAAAGTGGGAGAGATTATAGCCATAACTTTTTTTACAAGCTTTTGTCGTCTATGAAATAACAACCAATTTACTTACTCTTCATATTAGAATTATATTTGGGAAAACTGCACTTAACCCCACAAAGATACATATTTTGATAATTTACCACTCAGAAGTATAGAGGAGGCACTTTATCTCCTGAAGTATTAATTTGATTTAGTTGCACATTCCCCCTTCAACAAAAACTTATTTTGTGTAATCGCTGCACCACTACACTTAGGGACATGTGGAGTGGATTATCACTCATGTTCTGGCAATGTGAACACAATTTTTTGAAATCTTATTTTTTGGGAATATGACCAGAATATGAGTGATGTGGGTCATCACTCTACATGTTCAAGTGTATTTGTGGATTGCACCACTTGTACTTGATGGTAATCTCTCCCCTTCAACGGTTCTAAGCCAATTTTGCTCATGTGTGCCTCACGGAAAATTAGTAAGTACTCCGGTGGATTTATTCCACCCGGGTGTTGGATGAATGTCACATGAGCATAAAAGGATAATTTTTTGTCCTTTCATGTCCATGTGGCATTCATCCAACCCCAATGAATTAAATCCACACTAGTGTAAGATCTAAGTAACTGCGTTTGTCTTTTCATGTCCATGTGGCATTTTACTTGTCCAAATGTTTTCACTGACACACGCATTTTGTCTTTTTTTTTTTTTTTTTATCACTAAAATATTTTTTTTATTTCACTTAGAGTTCTTGGTTCACGACACGTGAATGAAGTCCAAATGTTTTCACTCACACGTGCATTTTGTCATTTTTTTTTTTTTTTTTTTTATGACTAAAATATTTTTTTTATCACTTAGAGTTCTTGGTTCACGACACGTGAATGAAGTCTTTGAACGGGATAAGAAGTGCTATGATTATGTGAAACACACCTGTCACCTGTGCATTTTTTCAATGTTTTCATAATTCGAACAATGAATGGTTGAGTCATTTGGCTATTGATTTTATCGGTCGAACCAATTAGACCATTGATCGGATCAGATGCCGCTATAATAATATAATAGATATATTTAATTTTAAAGTATATACAACATGCATAAAATTTAAACATTATAATATTTTTAAATTAAAATATTTATCTAACTTATATCACAATGGTAATATCATACTAATTAGTAAGCTCATATAAATATAATATGATTATATTTATTTAATTAAAAATATAAAAATGCAAGTTAAAAATATAACAAATTAAGAGATTAATAAATTTTAATATATGAATATATATACAAGTCTAATATTCAAAATTAAATTTGCATAATATATGGATTTGAGTTTCAAAATTTGATACTCTTTATCCTAAAAATATACAGTTGGAAAGAAATATCTTATAGAAAAACTTTTAAGAAGAAATATGTCATAAAACTAAAATTAGTTTTAATTTTCATTGATAATATGTAAAATACTAATTTGAATTAATTATCATAAATTTAATTTATAAACAATTTGGTTACAATTTTTTTATAATGTATAAATTTCTACACCAAAAATTTAACAAAAATGATGTAGCTCAAATGGTAAAGATGTTATGTTTTATTCAAGAAGTTAAGTGTTCAAATATCTCCTTCTACAAAAGTTTTCAAAAAAATTTAATATTAAAAAATTAAAAAATTAAAAATTAAAAATAAAAAAGATGTCCGAACCGGTTCAAATTGATTTTTAAACTTACTTGTTTCAGGGGGTTAATCGGACCGAATAGTGCCTTCGGTTCGCTGTCAAACCGGTTGGACCGGTCAATCCGGTCCGATTTTAATAAGATTGCATTTTTTGGCAAATAATAATGGCTTCAAATCATATAATGGTTTTGGGGAAAATGCAAGATAATCCCCTGTATTATGCTAAACCTACAAGAAACTATCCTATGAAATTTTTATTGCGTCAAATTTTTTAGTGCTTTTTAAAAACCTGCAAAAAATACCCAATTTGTGAAAAATAAGTCATTTTGATCGACATATTTCAAGAAATAATTTTTAGAATATATCATGTGAAGTTGTAGAGATCAACTTGAAATATTTTAAAAATAATTTATTGAAGTATGTCGTTTCACAACAACCTATTTTCTTTTTTTTTTTTTTATAATTTGATATTTTTTGCAGAATTTTTGATAATACAAGAAAGTTTGACGCAATAAAAATTTTACAGGATAATTTTTTGCAGTTTTAGCATAACACAGAAAAATTTTTGCATTTACCCCAATGTGCTAAATGCAACGTATTTTAACATTCAGGAGGATAAAATGCTTTTTTTATTATGTTCAGTTTAACTTTGGGAGGTGAATGCACTTTTCCCAATCCGAATTTTGATTTCTCATAATTTTGGGATTACAAATTTAGTGATTTATTATAAATTGATAAGCGGTTCACAACCAATGAACCAAAAAATATTACTTTTTCTTCAGTAATATATTCACAGTGGCTAAAATAGTGTTCATGGAAAAAAATGCACGATACTTCTCTATGTTATGATTAGTAGCCATTACGAAATGAGCTTAACTTTGTGAAATAAAATTAAAAAGAAATTCGTGAAACACAAAATCATGACAATTGACAAATTTGGTTTATATCCAAACTAAACTTACTTAAAAATCATATCCATTCGCTTCTGATCTATAAAAAGAAATTCCTTATCTAAAAGGCTCCTGCTATTTGGTCAGTTACAACTTACTACTTTCCTCCACACTCCTTTCCATTTCTTTCCAATGTACCCCAAAATTATCATTATTTTCATTACATCCCCTCTTCCTTTTCAAAACCACCCCAAACAACTTCATACAATTCTCACTTTTATCTTCATCATCATCACCATCATCCGCAACTTCACATCCGCAGTTCATAATACGGGTAATTTCGTCAGGCGAAACCTTCACTTGTCGAGTCAAAAAAGCTACCAATTCTTCACATTGTTTTTTACTTTTCGCTAACTCTGAACTCAATAATTCATTGTCCTTTCTAAGCTTTTTGTTCTCATATGATAAGTCGAAGAGCTGAGCCGATGTATGTGTCTCGAGTGAGCTTGAGTCGAAGTCTTCAGTTGAGTTTTCTGGTGAAGTACTGATAGTATTATCGGCGGCTCCTGGCTTATGCACATCGGTTGGATTATGCGTGGACACTGTTTTGCGGCGGTGGATTTCTGTGAGTAGTTCTTTATGGCCTCGCTTAAATTTGTCGTTGGCGAATTCCCATTTGTCCGGAACAATCTTTCGAAACCCCTGCACGTTTTTCTTAATGTCAAAAATGGATATTAAAATGGGAAAAAGAATCCTACATATAAACTGATCAATCAAATCATTGAATCTAAGGATGTTGAATTAGATTGATACCAAAATTTGTTCATTGAACGTCCAACGCAATTGAAAGCTCAAGTTGTGGCAGTATACATTTAATTATTTTATTTAAGTTGTGGCAGATTTAAATTTAATTAGCCTGGCCCTAAGACCATACAATCTTGTCTAATAGTACATTTAAAAACTTAAAACGTTAAAGAGAAAAGACTATACATTTAAAATTTATGACTTAACATTATTTTTATTTCCATTTAAAAGCACACCAAATGGGAAATTACTCTTAAGTCCTACTTTTCAGTGTAAAGCGACCTTAATAAAGTACTCCATTCCCAAAGACTACTACGCCTGGCGCTGTGGAAAAAAATGTCCTTCCAGCCGACATGAGTTTGAAAAAAATGACGATGTTCTTATGATGAAGATTTCCCAAATCTGGACTTTGTTATCAATGGATTAAAATTTCGTTGATGGAATATTGTGATCATGTAATACTAATTAATAAGTTTTTTCAGAAACTCTCAACAATTATTTAAAAGAATATATAAATTAAAGAGATGTACACTGAATATTATTATTCTATATTTTCGTTAAGATTGACTTGAAAAATAGAGAATTCCTTTATGATGGAATTAAAAATTTTTATTTATGTTTTTATCCGGCTAAAATGTAAACAATCCGGTCCAATATAACATGTAGGAAACTATTCTATGATGTCTACTGCAAGGAATTCTCTTCTACAATTAATTATTGACACGGAACCCCCTCGTACATGCAAAATAGGTAGTATTAAGGTACATATATGTATACAAGGTTAAATTACATTTTTGATCTTTCAAGTAAAAAAGTATTTTACACTTATATTCTTCATGTAAAAAAAAAAATTGCACTTAATCCCTTTTACAATGTAAAAGGGGGTTACATCAATTGATTTTCAGGCATTTTTCTAACAAAATAACATGTACAAATTACGTGATATGAAGTTAGGGTATTTTGGAGTTTTTCTTTGTGAATATCGTTTACCCTTTGCATTCAGTTTTTCAAAGAAAATCAAGTCTATATATTATAAGACCTAAAAATCCAAAAATATCCTCACTAAAAGTCATATAATTTGCATATGATTGTATTTGAGTTTGAAAAATTGACTTTTAAATAAAAGGAACTTAAGTGTAAGATAATTATAAAAAACTACTTTATACATCAAGGGTAATTTAGCCTATATCAAAAGTGTAAATTAGTAATAGTGCGGAGTTGATGACAATTTATCCCTTTATATTCATTCAATTTACTTCCACGTGATTTGAAAAAAAACCACTTTATCCGGTCCCTTATAATTTTGTACACTGCTTTCTTAATATTTTTATACGTGACATTTTAACCCACATGTGTTATGAGAATGGGACAGTGTACCCCCTTATTATGATAAATATGACAGTTTCGACAAGCTAGTGAGTTAACTCTCCGACTAAAAAGGATAAATTGCATATTTAAAATGCTATATTTTAGTAAATCACATGAGTAAATTGCCATTAACTCTAAAAGATAAGTAATAAATGAAGAAGACAGACGACTTACGTAGGTATTGAGTTGGCGAATAAAGCTAGAGAAATTGTTATGCTTGAAGTACTTAGGCAACAAATCCTTTGCGAATTCCGCATTTTTCCAGACAACAAACGTAGTACCTTCCTCGTTCCACGAAACGACATCGTTGGTGGTCGGATCATCCACCAAATGATACGTTTTCGTCAAAAATGGGGCCGCAACAGACCTTTGCGCCATTATATATATAATACGAGTATAACTTATCTTCACCAACCCCACAACAAAAGAAAATGAAATTTCTGATATTTTAAAAATGAAATTGATGGAATGGAATAATTAAGTTTTGGTGGATGATTGATTAATTAATTAGCATTTAGTAACTAAAGAGCAAGAGAGCAGTGAGAAATTCCCAACCCCAGCAGTAGAATCCGAATAGAAAAACGTGTGAATGGTGGACAAGATCGTGTTTTAGAACTTCAGCAACTTCCATTTGTGTTTTCATCTTCTTCTTCTTCTTCTGATTTGCTTATAAACCGCCAATAGACCATAACTCCTTCCTTCCTTTGGCTTGGAAATGGAATTCTGTTTTTTTCTTTTTCTTTTTTTCTTCTATTGGCTTGGCTTGCTTTAGTTTAGGGGAATTTAAATAGTTGAAGATTAAGAAAAGGGCTACAAATAATGGGGCGGCCCAAAGAAAGTGACACGGGGGTTGGGTTCTAGAAATATTTAGAAACTCACAGCCTACTTTACAACTCTGAATTTCAAACAACAAAACAAAAACAAAGAAATAATTAATACTTTACAATTTAAAATTGAAAATGTATGTAAAGTCTAAATGCTTATGTGTTGTTCATATATCCAAAGAGGATTAATCAAACACTGAAGCACTATGAGATGGTTTGAAATTATATGTTTGACTTGGTCTTTACTGATAAAGATTTATTGAACGAGCTCAAGTTGAATTTCAAATAGCTTATTTTATTTTCATTGTATTGAAGTTGAGCATCGAATAATTTTATTTTATTTTTTATTTTCAACTCCACCTAATTGTTCTGCCATCACTCATTTTCTGTTAAGGTAAATGAAATTTCTTTACATATGGCTGTCTACAATTAACTATCCCCCAATTAAGACTTTCATAGTCAAAATTGAAAATGAAAGCAAACAATTTCATGTAGAAAAGTCTAATAGATGTATGCAGGGCCGGCCCTAGCTTTTCGGAGGCCCTAGGCGAAATTATAAAATGAGGCCCTCAAGCAAATATATACTTTAAATTTTTTTTTTACCCCTATCGAACAACAAACAAAGGTATGCGCTATACTAGATGTTTCATTTTTTAACAAAAATAAAAATATTCTCGTGACTTACAATCACAAATGTATTCTCTTAGTTTTAATTTGAGGAAATTGTATTTTTCATATCAAAATTTCAGAGATATTTGGTACTGAACCATAAAATAAAGGACATATTTAATACCAAAATTGAAGGATTCTTTTCATATCTTCTTAAGCTTTAATGGTGATTTTTTGTGTGCTTAAAATTATGCTCAAATTTTTTACCATAGCATGCTTATGTGCTCTATATCATATCTGAAAATTATTGTGACATGATTCCTTGTTAATTATGTGATATGATTTAATTTTGATTAATGTCCCGAGACATTTTTAATTTTCTGCGGATTATTTATTATGTTTCATGAAATGAAACTTGTATCATTAGAAAGCTCTAGTCAAGAGATTTTCAGTCATATAAAGAACACAAAAGTTGACCCCCAAAAATTGACAGAGAAAGGAAATGTGAAAAAAGTCATTCAATTTTGGTATTAAATATGTATTATTTGATGGTTTGATACCAAATATCTAAAGTAGGTAAAAATTTAGTATGAAAAATGCAATTTCCTCGTTTTAGTTTTCATAAACTTCTTTACCATAGATAATTGTTAGATTATATTGTAAAAAATATCTTATAATGAAATTATCAAAAAAAAAATTATCTTATAATTAATGAATTCACATTCGTAGCATATTACTCTTAGTTTGAATAATTAATTTTTATCATGAATTGATAATCATATATGTACGAAAGAACATACATTTCTTCATAATTAATTATATATTAAATTTATAAAATTTGGGGCCCTTTAGTAAGGGGGCCCTAGGCATAGGCCTAACTTGCCTTATGCTTGAGCCGGGCCTGGATGTATGTCATGTACTTAACAACTTTATCCTAACTATTTTGATTGTCGACAATCAAGACTTAGTTAAAATACGGACCCCAATTGTATAACTATTTTGATTGTCATATTTAGGTCTAAGAATAACTAATAAGTTCATATTTTCTTCATCGACATGTAATTGCAACTCTATTATATAAGTCAAGGACACGCCTTATTTGAAGTGTTGGATTGTGATGAATAGGATACGACATCAACAACCTTTCACCTTTATTTTTGTATCCTTTCATGTGTTCGAGATAATAATATTTTTCGATAATAATATCATCTTAACTTTAGATAATCAAACTAAAAATCATTAGAGATAAGATTTAGATTTTGCTACTAATTAATGATTTAAATGATGTGAGATTCTGAATAATGACTTAGTGAAGAATTTGAGACTAGAATTATCTATTTGATCATATGAAACTTTATATTCAAATCCTATTTTCCAATCACGAATTATGTTATGCTTATTTATGGCCACAATGCAGTAACATTCTTATCGACAACCAAAAAATGTTAGGTAGAATTTATAACCATCATTTTCATCCTTGACTACTGACAATATATAATTACATAGAAAAAAGAATGAACTGATCATGAATCATAAAGAAAGTACTTTATGTCGTTGAGGTGTGAAAATATGAAAGTTGAAGAAATTTCTTGTCAAATTAAGTGTAGACCTTTTGAGAAGATCAAGTTTCAATAGTCCAACCCAGAAAGATAATATTTATTTTAAACAAGTTTTAATATTCGAATTTTTCGAACATTTAAATCAAGTTTTCTCTTAAACATTAATTGACCCATTCATGTAAATATATTGTAATCTAGTGACTAAGTTGAATTGGCTATCATATCATTCATAAAATAATATAAACATTATTAAGATTGACTATCATTTATACATTCTTTTACTTTAATTGATTTTGTCACCTATTTGATATGCACTTTTGTGATTGGCTTTTAAATGTAAGAGATATACACTCATTTGATTGGTTCTGACACATCATCTTAAATTACATAATTAATCGGTTATTTTTTTATATTAAATCTCAATTAGACTAAAACTCACTTGAATTCTAACAAAGACTTCCAATTCTATTTTTATTAGAACTCTTATTTCCTGGGTGCCTATAGAAAGAACTCGATTTCTTCAGATTCAAAACAAACAATCAGAACGCACTTGTTTTGGTTTTAAGGTTGCTGTATACAGGGGCGGATCCAGGATTTTTGGTCAGGGGGGCTAAACTTATATAAAAAGAAAAGAAATCTATCAAACCGTTAAACTTAGAGTTTATATTATTCACGAGAAAATATATGACGCAATACAAAAATGGGGAGGTGGAGTTTGACAAAAATAAACCCCACGAAATAATTATAGTCTCAAAAGAACCCAAAATATCTACATATTTACTTTGATAAACGACCACAACGGTTTTTCATCTTTTGAAACGTGTCCATGATAGCATCGTTTGAAATACTACTAAATATGTCTCTCTCTAAAAAGACAACTAAACTATCATTTAGCCATTAATCGCCCAATTGGTTATAACGAAGTCGATTCTTTACTATATCTTCATAGCCGAAAAAACTCTCTCCATTGATGCAGTTGCAACGGGTAGAATAAGCGCCAATGTCACAAGTTTGTAAACCATCGAGAATACGACAAGTCTTTTAGTTGCAACCATCTTCTTAGCAAGATCATCAATCTCTTTCAATTTAGAAAAATCATCACTTGAACGAACACCCTAATATAATTTTCAAGTTGATTGGGAAGGGTCGAGAGCTCAAGAAAAGAGAAGTTATTTGGATTAAGTTCGGCAAGACGAACAAGTTTTCCTTTGTCAAAAGCCTCAAAGTGATTAGATGGGTTTAAGCATGCAACACAAATAAGCAACTCCGTGTTTATATCATTGAAACGTTGTTCAACTCTTGCAATTGTCTATCTATCACCTAATTGAATCTCTCAACTTTATAATGATGCTCGATAGTCACTTGTTCAATCCTACAATTTGGCCTCTCATATGGAAAATAGACATTACTTATTTGAGGAATTTCAATTTCTTGTTTAGAAAAAAAAAACTTATATTTGGACTGAAAATTTCATATTGGATTAATTTATTGATTTTTTTTTTAAAAAAAAAAATACAACACTACTATTAAAAAAAACCAAAATTTCAGGCCCCTTGCCCCTATGTGCATCCGCCCATGGTTGTATATCTTCTTCTTTCTTATTCCAAAGAGAAGGGGACTTGTTTTTCCTTTTTTGTTTTTTTGTTGGTTTGTTGGGTTTGTTGATAGAAAATTCACAAGTTTTTCGTCTATTTTTTTTCCTTCTCTCTCTCTTTTTTCTTTTTTTCTTTTCCCTTTCTTACTTTATTTTTTGTTCACTAATTATGCTTTTCCAATTTTTCAAAATATTTTTATTTTGAAGAACATAAACCGCAGTTACAACAAGTCGCACACGAATTATACCGGTGACTTGCTTTGAGTTTTTCCTTTTTCTTTTTAAAATTTCCTTGATAGACCATTTTGTTTTGCAAATATGAACTTCCCCCTGTAAATATATATTTTCTTATTGAGACTAAATGTCCCACATTGGTTGAAAACAAGTACACCTTCTAAGGCAGTGGCGGAGCCAGAAAATAATTTCAGCGGGGTCCTTTATAAAACTAAAGATTATATTAAATTTTGAATATTAATGAAAATAATTACTCTTAAACAAAATTAATTCAAACTTAAATGTCAAATAGCTAGACAAGTATCTTTTAACGAAGTCCACCTAAGTTTTTCATAGATTGAAATTGTCAGAGTCATTGAGGATGTTTCAAATAGTTATGTTTAATAAATTTTGCTAGAAATTCTGAATTATTTGGAAATTTTAAATCAAAATAAACATGTTGAGATATAAACTAGTCTATAATTTAGCTACATTGACCCAATAATAAAAACGTATATTTAAATTGTTCAAGAACATGTAAATTTTGATTCATGAAAATCAGTTCACAATAATAATTCCAAACGATCTCAAATACATATATTTATCTATATATGTATCAAGTGGTCTTTTGTATGTTTCTTATATATACACATACGTTTGTAATATATAATAATATTTTTCAAACCATTATTAAAAATGTAGAATAACATTAATAATTGATTAAAATATACAAGTGAACAAAAATAAAATTTTAATATAACTATATATTTCATACATGGACCCTTTCTTTACAAATTTTTTATTTTTAGTGGAGTCATTAAACAACAAAAATATACTTATTATATAATTTAATATAAAAATCAAAATAAACTAAGCATTTTCTTACATTTTCTTAACAAATATTAGGACTTAGGGGGGTCCATGCACCCCCCTAATCTCAACGTGGCTCCGCCACTGTTCTAAGGTCTTGGGCAATCCTCACCTTACAAGCTAGCTTTTAAGTTTGAGTTAGGCTCAACCCATATAAGTGAACTTAACCCAAGCCATATTAAATTCTAACATTTCTTTCGCTGGTTATAATACTTGACAATTCTTGACCATAAGAATAAACCCATGGAAAAACACAATTTTCATTATAGGCACTCCCATAATTGATAGATGCTCGAAAAGGTGGCCTACATTGAGAAATTCTCTTCACATAAAGGAAAGGTTTCAAGAATGTACGAAATCTCCGAATGGGACACAAAAACTTTAGACGTTGCGATCCGTTCATCATAAATCATTGAGTGATGTCAATTTCTTTTCTAAATTTTGGTTCGTCAACTTATTGGTGACAAGATTAACTGGGGCATTGATCCATTTGAATTGCCAGTAAAGTTCCACTATTTTTTAGGGTGAATTGAGAGGGGACCAAATATATTTTGAGTCGTTGCAAGAATACATTACAGACGGCCAAAGTTCTTCACTCGGTGGATGTCTCATTATTCACCTACGATCGTAATACAAATTTTTTTCAGGCGTTTTATAATGCGTGTGTCTCAAACAAGTACCTTACTATCTTATTGGGGTGAATTATTTCATTATGGGATCTCAAATTAGTTGTTAATCTTCTTATTTTGGGCACCCTTATTTGAGATAGTAAGGGTGCCCAAAATAGGAAGATCACCAATTGAATTAAGATCCATAATGATAAGATAATAAAGTATTTGTTGAGGACACCTCATCTCACAAAAGTTTAAAGTATAATTGTATTATGATAATAGGTGAATAATAAGGCATCAACTTAATGACTAATTATGGCCACATGAAATGTGTTCTTGCAACGACTCAAAACATATTTGGTCCACTTTCAATACACCCTAAAATAGGGGCACTCTCTAGACACTTCAAATGGATCATAGCACTTCATCTAATAAGTTGACTACCTAAATTTGGGAAATGAATGATGTCACTCGATGATGTTTGATGAGCGGATAGCAACACTTAAATTTTTTGTGTCTTACTCGGAGATTCGTACATTCTCGAGACCATTCCTTCATGTGACGAGAATTTGTCAATGTTGAGCACATTTTCGAGTATCTACCAATTATATATGGGCATACCTACAATCAAAATTGTGCCTTTTCCCATAAGTTGATTCTTATCGGCAAGAATAGTCAAGTATTCTAAACTAGTGAAAGATTGGATATCTTTAAAAGAGACCACCTTAAGACCTGTCAAAACATAGGGAAAAATGGTTCATATTTTGAAAACAAAAAGGTAGACGGAGAAAATTTTGAACTAAAAAGAAAAAGAAAATTTTCACAGCTTCCATGTGTGCCTTGATGTAACTGTGTATATTTCTTCAAAATAAAATGAATTTTGAAAACTGGGGAAGCATTATCAATGAACGGGGGTAAAAAAAAGGTACAAGATTAAAAGAAAAAGAAAGAAATACCTGATATACACTTATTCCGTATTATTTATCCAAAAACCCAACAATGAAGCACAAGTTGAAGAATGAGCAAATTGACTCTAGGTTCTTCATCAAATCAACCTTCAAAAGATCAAGCTAAAAAGCCTTATTCGAATTGCTCCGCACGTGGTCTTATTCGTGTCAATTTTGAAATTTGACAACAATATGGACTAAAATCGTCACTAAATTTAAAGATGTGGGATTTTTTGATAATCTGAAATATTATCGGGTCAAATTATCAGTCAACATAAGTAATGGCATCAACTTGCAATTTGACTTAACTACCACGTCATCACTTAACGACAATTTTTAACGGTTGTACCAAATGTGTCACAATTTGTTAAAGCTCTGTACCAAATGTATTGGACCCATAAAACTCAGTACTAAAAGTGAGAATTGACCTATAACTCGAGAGATTATCTAGTGCAACCGCTGTACCACGTCATCAAGTACACGTGGTGCAGCCCACCAATACACGTGGGACATGTGGAGTGATAATCCACATCACCCATGTTCTAGCCTTGTTCCAGAAAAAAAAGATTTCAAAAAATTATGTTCACATTGCCAAAACATGGGTGATGTGGATTATCACTCCACATGTCCCAGGCGTATTGGTGGGCTGCACCACGTGTACTTGATGACGTGGTGCAGCAATTGCACTAAATAATTTCTTCAATAATTTTGTACCAAAAATACAATTCTCTCATTTCTTTATTTAATAATTTGTTTATTATTTCTTTTATTTTAGACAAAATTTTAATCCATTATCACGTGTTTCGTATTTACTGGGATATTTGTTTTCGGGAAGGGCCCAATAGTGTTGTCAAGTGCCAATATCTGACAATTACGATGCATTATCTATTCCAACATGATGGCCCAGCCCAATTTCTGGTCCACGAAGTGTTGGCACTATATAATAATTGCTTCGGGAACACCCGACACGTGGCGCTGTCTGAAATTGTTGCCATTAATTGAACTTAACATGATGTCCATTTTTGGTAATAAAGCAACCTTTTTATGGGAAAGTCTGAGCCACACATGTTCGATCGAACTCAAGATAACTATAAGGCAAGTGCAATACACATGATTGGATGTAACTTTCAGGAGAGTAACCAATCACAAAGCAATTGCAATACACTTGCTTGGTAATTGGATGAGTTCGGCCAAATCAGGCTTGAACAAAAATTTTTGTCTGAAATTATCGTTGCTCAGCCGTGTTCAAACCCAAATTCGGAAGATATATTATCCTTTTTATTTTTACTCAATATTCTCTAGTTTGTGTTATTATTAATAGTTAGTTTATCTTTGTAATTTCTTCGATAAATGATAATTATACTGTTACATCAATATTATTAAGTAAAAAAAATTATTCGTTTATAATTAATTACTAAAATATTAAATTATCGAACACTTGTAATATATTAGAAAAAAATAATACAACATTAGAGATAATCATAATTAAGTCCAGGGTTCATGGGGCATTAGCTGTGGTGCAACTTCATCGACAATTAATTTTTTATATTATGATTGGTGTAATAATATAATTAAAAAATGATTAAAACATAATTAATGTGAAGATGTAATCAACCTAAATTTCTCTTTAAAAAGCAAATTTATTTAATGGAAGACAAAAAGAACTGTTGGCATGTGTGGATGGGTTTTGGCCCGGTCGTCTCGTGAGACAGAGCAAAAACCCTTTGAAATGAGTTTTCGCCAAACCCATAAAACCATCAAAAACCTATTCAGAAATTCACACTCAAACTCTTCAAACCTATAAAACATTGATTTGACATCTACCGCCTATTTTTTCTTCCAAATCTCACTAAAAAAGACATTGATTTGACATCTATCACCTATTTTTTTCCCCTAACCCCAACATCCAAACCCAATCCAAGTGGGGTTTCAATTTATTCAAACCACAAAACCCAAGAATCAAAACCCATCCAAATGAAGTCTCAAAGGTTTCATCGAAACCACCCAAAACTAATTTTTTTTAAACCGATAGACCCGCGAAACCGAGCCAAAACCCATCCAAATAGACCTTATCCATGGTCTTGAGTTCTTGACCAAGTATATAGAGAGAAACCTTTTCTTTTTATATATATATATCTCTCTCTCTATATTTTTGTTCCCTCAAGTAATGAGTGATAAAATATATGGAGAAACATACAGAAGTGATTTATTTGCAAATACAATTTTATTTTAACTTTGAGAAAATTATGTATATAGAATTTTTCTTAGCAAACATTATATCGTATATATGTATAATTGATAATTCATTTTTTCTTGTAAAATAACTCTTAACTATATATATTATGGTCAATGCACAATAATTTATTTAGATATGATCACATGTCAATATAAGAATAAAACAAGTCAAATAAATACTTTAACATTAGAAAAAAGAATATCACTTATTTTTATATCACAGTAAAGTCATAATATTATCTAATAATTTTTTATCTCCAACTCAATTTTATGAAATTAATATTGAAATAAATAATATAATTAATATTTATAGCTGGGTATGGCCATATCTTAAAGAACAAAAGAGATATTTTTTTTTTATATTTAATACACAAGAGTTCTTAATTTCTAAAAGTAACACAAATTGTTTTGCCAATTAAAACTAATACATGATGAAATTTGCAAATGACATCTACTATTCTAATTATCATCATTATTGGAAAAATACAGCAAGGTACAACCATGTGGCCTAAGTCTTTTAGAAAGATAAAAAGAAACAATAGTACCGTTAAAATTTGATTGAGTAATTTATACTCTCATATTTTGTAGTCCAAATTGAACTTTATCATCCCTAAATTTCGGTGATAAATTACGAACCTGGTATCTTCTATAATCAAAAGAAAGAACAATTCCAACCTTTTCCTAGGAATAAATCTAGTACCCAAATTAAGACCAAAAAGAGGGAAAAAGAAAAAGGCCAAAGCAAAACCATGTTAGAAACGAAAAAATAACAAAATCATTAATCAATATGCTATGTCTTTTTACATTTTCTTGAAATTGAACATACATCAAAATTACTATAAATTTATAGATAACCAAACATTTTAAGCAATAATAGGAAGTGGTTGATGGTGGACCGGTGGCGCTGGTGAAGTAGTAAGATCGAATTATGTCACTTAGCAAATTAAATTGAATTAATTAATAAAGTTGATTGGCATTGATTGTTTTAATTAATTAATAAGTAAAGTTTTTCTTTTGCATAACAGTAGGGAATTTAGATGAACTGAATTAATTGCTAGGAGATTGACGCACCGCACAAGCAACAACTTGTGCCCATTGTCTCAACCTTGTCTTCACCGTTTGTGGATTATCGCCTATTTAAGGAAACAAACAAATATCTTAGTTGATTAATTATGTAATCCATATGATAAGAAGTGCAATAGGAATTTAATTTTCAACTTGCAAATAATAGTATTATCTCTTTGCTTAAGTAAAGACCATTAATGGTGTAACACCCAAATTTCACGAGATAATTGTGTAATTAAATATTTGGATGAAAAAGACCATGTGAATTGGACATGACTGGTATCTCGTCTTTTGCAAATTTTCCTCCAAAAGATGAAATAATGTTATAAATTTCCCTCCAAAAGTGAAGAAAACATAACTATTTTCTCAAAATACGAGATAACGGTCATGTGCGGTGTACGTGACCAATTCCGTCCAATTTTTTATAATAGTAAGAACATTGCAATTAAATTTTAATTTATGGTACTAAATCTGCATTCACGTATCAAGTAGTACCAAAGTTACAAAATGTCATATTGTATAATACAAAATATACAATTTTCCGAAAATTTAGTTAATTCCTACTTTTCAAAACTTAAACATTTTGAACTAATTGATTAAAGTCCATAAATATTGACAAAAGTCAAAAGTGAATCATAAAATTTACAAACTATATATGAATTCTAATTATAACCTGACTCGACCAAAATGTTTTAGGTGATCTTGAATCACAAGATTAATATAATAAAATTTGCTTTATAAATAATTTGAATTCAGTTAAATCAATTTGAGTTTCTTAGTTAAAGTTCGTTTGAGCTCGATTTTGTTAAACAAAATTTTGAAGATAAGATATAATTGAATTCGTCTCGATAAGCTTAGAAAATGACAAGTACAACCCGAATTTCAAACAATATTTAAAGCAAGAATTAAAGACTCAAAAATCAAAACTAATAGTATATAAATTAAAGAGAATATATAAAGTGAAATTACCAGGGCCGAAAATGGTGTGGGGGCTTCCTAAGGGAGATAAAGTATCGCATTCTGATGGTGAAGGAGAGATGGGCGGAGGCTTCGAAACGGTGTCGTTGTACTTCTTCTTCACAGTGTAGTAAAGACCGTAAGCCGGGAAAGTATCCGATAACCGCTGGTTCATTTCAGGTGAGTCAAACCCGAACCCGAATCCGAGCTCTATACAAGCCTTGAGTTCATCAACATCTTCATCGGTGACGCTTTTGCTCCTCCGTATGCGGCGGCCCTTCTGCCGCAGCCACGCCTCGTCGCGGCAGGAGTCAGGTGACCACGAGTTTTGTTTGCACAAAGAGGAGGATTTGGGTGGCGGCGGAGGAGGGAGTGACATTGGTTTGCGGCGGCGCGCGTCCGACCCCTACGGCGGGGGAGGCTGAGAGTTCTATGGTTCGGCAGGTGTGTTTTGGGAAATTGAAGCGTGTGAGTTGAATGGTTGGGTTTTTTAATAGGGAAATAAACACTTACCCCCTAAACTTTGAGCATTTGTCACATTTTCCCTCTAATATTTTCTATTTAAGACTTACCCCCTCATTTATTTTTAAATGTTGCGGATTGTTCTTTTGATTGTATGCTCTTTAAATAGGTATATCTACGGGCACAAATATATTTTAAGAAACTATAAGTTAGATTAAATTAATATAATGATGATAAATATCAATACTAATTAGATAAAATAGGAGAATTGAAAAGTGAAAGTTTCAAATCACTGAAAATAAACATGGAATACAATGTTATCCTTCTATAAACCCGAATTGTAAAACTTCATTAGAACATTTCACTAAATTTGACTATAAGTGAGAATCTGCAATATTTGAAATACTTGAGGGGAGTAAATGCAAACTAAAAATTTTAGGAAGTAAACTGCAATATTTGAAATTCTCCAGTAATGTTTAGTTTTGTTGGGTTTGTGAGTGTGACCTGCACGCTAGGTGTTGATTGGTCCCAGCCATGATGACTTATTCTTTGATATTTTGATTGTTTTTCAAGTTTTTATTTATTTATTTAATTTTTTTTTTTATATTTCTCCCTCTTATTTTCTGTTACAGTGTTGTTCGGATATGGGAAGAAAATTAATTTGATATTCACAACGATATAAACATTAAAAATATTAATGCTTGTGATTTTTCTAGATTTTTTTTTATTCATTTAGTGCTTTAAGTGTTTTTTTCCCACTGACGTGAAAATCAAATTCCTATATTTTAGATATTGTTAGACCATCTCCAACAGGCCTTTTATCTTAAAATTTAAGAAGCGAACAATGTTATACATTTCCACTTTTTACTCTGCACTCCAACAGCTTCTTTATATTTTAAGGTTCTATTTTTAAACAACCACACCACTCCACTCCACTCCAACAACTCGTTTATATTTTAACAAACTACTTTTAATTTTAATTATATATAAATAATAATGATATATAATTAATATCTATTTAATATAATAATAAAGTACTATAATTTGTACTTTTGTCTGCAAAAGCAATTTTTAAGATTTCAATTTGGACTCTCAAATATGAGAGTCCAAATTTTAAATTTTTGGCATTCTCAAATTTTAAAGACTCCATTGGAGTTGATTTTTTGCACAATTCTTATCAAATCTCTTATAATTTGGGATATAAAAGGTCCCTTGGAGGAGAGATTATTTAGTACAACCGCTGCACCACGTCATCAAGTACATGTGGTGCAGCCCACCAATACACATGGGACATGTGGATTATTAATCCACATCACCCCATGTTCTGGCCATGTTCCAAAAAAATAGGGGTTCAGAAAGTTGTGTTCACACTGCCAGGTGTACTTGATGACGTGATGCAGCGGTTGTACTACATAATTTCTCCCCTTGGAGAAGGTCTTAGGATTTCTAAATTTCACCTATGGTCTCGGTTTAATGCGGTATAATTAAGTGCTTTTTTATTTTCTTTCTTTGTTCTTAATAAAACGGTGAATACACATTTCCAACATACTAATACAATTATATTCACCTATTTAATCAATTGGCAGTTTTGCACTCAAAGAATTATTTGTATTAATATTTTAAGTTTTTTTAAAGAGACAAGACTTGTTTGTGGCTGTAGGTCTGTAGGGGTGTAGGCAAAAATCTTGGGCTTGATAATTGGCCCTTTATATTGCCAAAGCCCAGACCCCAGTAACTCTGGACAATAATTTTGTGGACCTTATTTTCTTTTTGTAAAATAAGAACTACATCAATCCATTCTTAATAAACAGATAAACAAAAGCCTAGCTGCAGTTGACCCATGGGCTAAATGTTGAAAGATAATGCTGAGCTCGCAATTTTCTACTTTTTGGTTACTTGTCAATAGAACCCCAAATTCCATAAAAGAAATTGATAAATTAGATGTATCTATGATAAAATAAAAAATGAAAAACCCGAACTAGTATAGCCAAGTTTTTTCCTAATGGTAAATCTAAAGCTGCAAGATTCTAAAGTAGTCGGATTCGAATCCCGACAAAAGCATGAATATAATTTTTCTAGTTCAATATTAGTTTAGTCTAATTTTAGATACTATTTATACGTGTTAATTCAAATTTATTTGCTGATGTAAAGATGATGTATTAATTGAGCTTGATTAAATAATTGTGATAATTATGAAGTAAATAATTGTTTAGATAAAAAAATTACAGTATCCGATAAAAATTGACCTCGAGAAGTCAAATATATTTGAAGATTTATATAAAAAGGGATTGAATCTCTTGGCAAGTGTGACCATATAAATCTTCTTTTCTTGGGAGTTTAGCTTTGTCTTTTAAGAATCACACGAGTATTTTGTTCCCAACTTTTTCTTACTAGAATTTGAAAACTTAGCAGCAAAAACTTTGCTTTATTCCATTCCCATCGATCACAATTCACACGCATGCATGCTATGACCCACCATTTCAATATCAGATTCTAATTCCTAAAGTTTGCCTAGCTTCCATTTCAGATTCCCACTTCGAACCCTATCTTTTAACCTTTCTTTACGTATAGGCTAATGGCTATGTTCATCTTTTGAGATGTAGAGGAATCAATTATGTGATCGACACACGAGGGGACGATAATTTTCTTTTGATTTCAACTTTTTCTCTTGCCAAAATAGATCAAAGATTATTATGAGCCGTCAAATCAAACTTGCTCTCTAGGGAGGGGCCAGCTATGGAGGATAAAGATGTACATAAATATCTAATCGCGCGCGACATAAGGAAGCGCAACGTATTTGTGTTTTGTAACTTTATTTTATCTTCTTTGTGTTGAATCAAAATTTGTGTTGATCAATTGAGTCTGAACTAGCTAGTCAACATAAAAAGTCGAACAATCGAACAAAGAAAATGCACTAAGCAATGGATTGGTCGACATGAATCTTATAACTCAAACAACAAAACTTGACTTGTTTGTGGTGCAACCAACGAACTCCTTATCCGAATTCTACCCTTCAAGATTCTCGAATTAAATACAACCTGATCCACATAGTTATCATATGTTTTTATGTTATGGTGAAATACTGACGTGGATATTTTTTAATGAATCAGGTTAAGAATATGACTATGCTTAATACACATTCCACAATCAAGTAAGTTATATGCGTCGTTTTAGATACTTAGAACAACATGAAAAGCAAGGGTGAACTATGTCGGGGCAACTCAAGTGAAGCTAATGATCCAATGCTTAAGTCAACAATTTGTACTCAAAAGCAGAAAAAGAAAGAGTATAGTTAAAAATTGTACCTTCCAGGGATATATCCTTAACATTAAACGTGTCTTGCCGATGAGACCTTAGCCAAATGATTAAGGATGAGGCTTCATAACCATGATGTCATGGGTTTAACTTCCACGAATATGGGTATTTTCTATAGTTTTATATTAGTCTTTTTCTAGTTTAATACTAGTAATTAGTTTACTTGTTATCATTGTAAAATTTCAATTCAATATTGTGTTTGATGTAACAATATATACACCATTAAAAAAAAAATTGAATGTCTAAGCTTTGTCGATGGTCTATCCTTCATTAGTGGTTGATTTTCTCTAATACATTGTCGTTTATATACGAAGATTTATATATATGCCTTTGTGGGCAAGATTTACACATTTCGCGACCCGATCAAGGTAGAGCCATTGAAGTTCAATTTATCCAACAAGTCATTTACTTGTTGCCTCCATTAAAACATCAATTTTAGAACTTATCTTGAATTAAAGCCCAATAGATTTTTCCGTATCATGTATAATTGTGTTAGAGAGAGAGTAGGTCGAGACTTGGAAAATTTTGAAAAAAATAATTGAAAAAGCATACTTCTATATAAACCCTAGCAATTGAAAAAATATATTTTAGGGATTCTTTTCCAATCGACATTCCCAATTTCGTATTCAACCACATAAAAGCTATAGCCTATAGCCATGTAAATGGTTGACCGACACTAGCAACCACCTTGAAAAACAACTTCCGCCGTGGCGTTATAATAAGGAATTAGATAATAGTTTTGAAGATTTAACTTATTAATAAGAACACTTCATTATAAATAGAATTAAAATTAAAAAAAAAACTAAATAAAGAGATGTAATTAAACATGAAGTCTTATTAAATTTATTTTCAACATTAACTTCTGAATAAATAGAATTAAAAATTTTTCAAAAAAAAACTAAATGAAGAGAATAATAAACAAAATACTTATATTTTAAATAGCACCTAAAATATACATGTAAAGATTATTATAATTTTGCAACAATATACTTCTAAGTAAAAAAAATATTGTTTGTATCATTGGGAGATGAATAACCTCATATATGAATACTGGTAAAGTTGGTGGAAAAACGTGTAAAATCGATAAAAATATTCGTGAAATTGAAATATACATATGAAATCGATGAAAATTCGGGTGAAATTCGTAAAGTAAAGAATGGATGAAATCGGTGATACTCAAATTTTCATGGGAAACGGGCAAAATCGGCTAATGAAAATTGATGAAATCAATAAAAGTCGGTTACAACACTAAATTCGGTGAACACATGTAAAGTTGGTGAAAAACAAAAT
Source organism: Penstemon barbatus (assembly GCA_003313485.2). Lineage (NCBI taxonomy): Eukaryota > Viridiplantae > Streptophyta > Magnoliopsida > Lamiales > Plantaginaceae > Penstemon > Penstemon barbatus. Next base: position 65,938,088 of record CM064880.1, read on the forward strand.
CGGTAAAAAAACAACTGTGAAATCGATTAATATATATGGAATCAATGAAACTTTGGATGCAATTCGTGAAAATCGGTGAAATCAATGAATTGGGGAACGAATGGAAAGTCGGTGAAAACATGTGAAATTTATGAAAAAACGTGTAAATCAGTGGGAAAACGTGTGACATAGGTGAAAATGAGTGAAACATGTAAAAAGGAAAAATAGTTTAATCGACAAACACATGGTAAAACTGATAGAAAATTGTTTAAACCAGAAAAAACAAAAGAAATCGATGAAAAATGGAAAAAAGTAATGAAAGTAGATTAAACCGCTAAAAGAACGAGTAAATCAAAGAAAAAATATATTAAATCAATGCAAAATGAATGAAATCGATAAAAAGACGGGTTAACCCCGTGAAAATATGAATTAAGCTAATGAATTAAATATGTAAAAAACGGGCTTATAGGTATATTATTAACAAATGCATTTCAAATGACATGATATTATTTCAAATTAAAAAAAATAGTTCTCTCAAAATAATGTTTTTAAAATGAAAACCACTACAATGAAATGATCTAAATAATTTTGTTATGATCTTATTTTAGAAAAATAAAATTACAAGATCTTACGAACTAATCAATCATCAATTTATATTTGATTAGAATAATTTAAAGTCATAATTTTTTTATGAAATAATAATTAAATTGAATATTAGTCATTAATTTGTGCTATTTTATGACATGAAAAAATTAATTTTACAATAATTTATATAATTTATTCATGAAATTAATTTTACATGAAATAATTTATATATCACTCAACCAAATTATATTCTATATAATAACTAGATCCTCTTTTGTAATTCTGCAAATTCCTCTTCTCATATGATTTTAGACTCGGGCTAGGTGGCCTAATTATTTGCATGATAGTTTTGGTCCACTAATTAATTTTACCTACACCTACAAACGAAATTGACCTACACCTACAAACTAAATTGAGTTGATAGTGATACATACATCAGATTCAAGAGGTTAACATCAATTATGCATGACCAAACGCTTCATTCTATATATATATATCTTGTGATTAAATTTCATCATTATTTAATATTCCCCCAAAGCAAAAGCTAGCGTGGTTATATATAACTAATTAAATTCTATACCCTAGCAATCTAGACTTCGGATCTATGATGCATGCATTTTGATCATAGAAGAATATATTTAATCTACAATTACTTTTATTCCAATAGCTTATTACAAAAAATTAGAAGATCCGTGATATTAAAAAATGGATTAATGAACCGCAGTCCTTTTTCTCGGAAATCATGTTGGTTTAGGCTTTAACGACCCTATTATTATTCCTAGCTACTAACTAACCAATTAATTAATCAATTTTCAATTATTAGAAGATTGAGTGAGCACATGGGATGGTGAATCTCTCAGATTTTTAAAATAATAAGCTAATAATTATATATTGAAAGCATCATCTCCTACCATATGTTGCTAATCTTTACCGTACCACAAACACGCGTTTCTTTTAATAATTTCACTTTAATTGCTATTTTGTTATTTAAAAAATTGTTAATCAATCTCCTATACTATACCCGATATTTATTTCATTTGAGATGTCACAATGACGTCATTGTTTAAATTAAGGGTAGCGATATTGCCAGAGCAGCAATTGTTGTTGCCAGAGCAAAATTAATACATTTCCAAAAATACCCTCTCTCATTAAATGCTCTTTAATGGTTGTGTTTGTTGATCTTTATATATTAGTGCATTAATTAAGTGATTTCTATAATTAAATCTTTTTAAACACATCAACTGAATCTTCTCCTCAATCAATAAAAAGGAAAAATTGGTTTCTTTCAGTTTATTATTTAGAAAAATTCAGATTGAAAGAAAAAAAATGTATTCAGGAAAGAAAAACTTCTACACGGTAAAAATTTAGACAATTGAACTATAGATACTCGAAAATTAAATAATATTTGGCTAAAGAATTAACAAGTTAGTTTTAATTTCTCCATTGAAAGAGCTGGCTAAGTTTAGGGAAAAAAAAAAAACAGAAAGAGGTAGCTAAGAATTCTAGTAAATTTTTTCTTCTCCTTCACGTGTAGAAGTTTTTAGGAGAGAAAAAAATATGTTTAATGGTGCATTTTTTTCTCCTAAGTCAATCAAAAAAAATCTCCTAAGTCACGGTAAAGATTTAGACAACCGTGTAGAATTCCCGAACATTTTTTTTTTCTTTCAATCTGATTTTTTCTAAATAATAAACTGAAAGAAATCGATTTTTCCTTTTTATTGATTGAGGACAAGATTCAGTTGATGTTCTTAAAAAGATTTAATTATAGAAATCACTTAATTAATGCACTAATATATAAAGCTCAACAAACACAACCATTAAAAAGCATTTAATGTCGAGGGTATTTCTGGAAATGTATTAATTTTGCTCTGGCAACAACAATTGTTGCTCTGGCAATATCGCTAGCCTGAAATTAAGAGTCGGCTAGCTAGTTATTTAAATTTTGCTATGTGAAAATTAATTAATGTTCATAATTATATGAATTGATTATTTGTGATTTATCTTGACAATTTGTTAGAGAACCCAAAATCAAACAGTTAAACATAAAGTTTATATTATTCACATAAGAACCCAAAATATCTACATATTTACTTTAATAATTGACCACGACAGTTTTTCATCTTTTGAAACCGGTCCATGATAGCATCATTTGAAATACCACTAAATATGTCTCTCTCTATAAAGACAACTAAACTATCATTTAGCCATTGATCGCTCATTCGGTTACGAAGTCGATTCTTTACTATCTTCATAGCCGAAAAAGCTCTCTCCACTGATGCAGTTGCAATGGGTAGAATAAGCCCCAATGTCACAAGTTTTTAAAGCATCGAGAATGCGACATGTTTTTTAGTTGCAACCATCTTCTTAGCAAGATCACCAATCCCTTTCAAACTAGAAAAATCACCACTTGATCGAACATCCCTAATATAATTTTCAAGTTGATTGGGAAGAGCCGAGAGTTCAAGAAAAGAAAAGTCATTTGGATAAAATTCGGCAAGATGAACAAGTTTTCCTTTGTCAAAAGCTTCAAAGTGATTGGATGGGTTTAAACATGCAACACAAAGAAGCAACTCCGTGTTTACTTCATTGAAACGGTTGTTCAACTCTTGCAATTGTCTATGTATCACCGAATTGAATCTCTGAACTTTGTAATGATGTTCGATAGTCACTTGTTCAATCCAACGCTTTGGCCTTCCATATGGAACATAAACATTACTCATTGAAGGAACTTTAATTTCATGTTTAGAACAAAAAGAAGTAACATCCTCCAACATAGTTTACCATCCACCATCTCTTGTCTCTTGAAGACGATCTTCAGATAATTTGACTAATTTCATAGCATTCACTATATCTTGATCTTTTCTTTGTAAAGCTTGAGACAAGTCATTAGTGATCCCCAATATCGACGCCATCAAATGTAAATTGAAGACAAAGGAAAATGATTGCAATATTATTGGGGCTTACAATTGGAAGAGTAAGTTATTGTTAAAGTGGGTATATTAATTGGAGTTGAAATTATATTTAGGCTATTGGGCTAATATATTAAACTTTTTGTTAAAAAAAAAATTACAACACATATGTGGATCAGCCAATGGCTGTGGTGTAAATTTATCCAATGATAAAGTTAAAAAGTCATTAGTATTTACTGTAAAATCTTTACCAATTTTTATAGCAAAATGGTTTAAACTTCAACCAATAAACACCATTTCAGAAACGTGCACAAGTACAATTCGTGATCCTAAACAATAATCCAGGGGTGAGCATTCGGATCGAACCGGACTGAAGTTCGGTTCCTGGCCGGTTCGATGCTGGAAATCCATGGATCGTTAACTGGACTGAAACTTTCAGTTCGGCTCGGTAAAAAATCGAACGGTCCAGTTCGGTCCGGTTCAGTACACAGTGCTCCAAATTCTTAATTTTCTTAGTTTTTTATCATAAAATTTAACGATTTGGTCCGGTTCAATCCAATTCGGTTCGGTTCGATCTGAACAAACAATCAAATCTCCCGGTTCGGTCCAAAAATTAAACAAACAATCCAATTTTCCACGGTTTGATACTAATTCAGGTGAGCATTCGGTCGGAACCGGATCGAATTTTAGGTTCTTAACTGATTTGATCCTGAAAGTTCGTGAACCGATTATCAAACCGAATTTCGATTCCCTAATCAATCTGGACCAAACCATTCGGTCCGGTTCGGTTTGGGCGATTTCCTGAACTATGATCAGCCCTAAATAATATCAATGCGACAAAGTTGACCTGTTTATATTTATATTGTAATTAATTTAAATTATGATGTGAATCATATATACTCTTAAAAATCACTTATGACATAGTGTCGGATATTTTAAGCGAAAGATAAACTCAAATTTTTGGTAATACCCAAAGAATTGAAAAAATTAAATGTGATGTGTTCGAATACAAAAAGTAAATAAATATTTGGAAATAGAAGGCCGGGACAGCCCCGAACGCGCCTGGGCCACAATTTTTGTTGAGAAAATACAAGTCATATCATTTAACATGTATCATCAAATTATTATTATATTCAAGTGCAACCAAAATACTAAGAAAAATAACTACCAAACAATTAATATTAAAAATTAAAACTATAAGAAAACTCTCAATGGGAGTTAAACTCAAGACCTCTTAAAAACTCAAGACCTCTTAATTTTAGGGTCTCAACCTTAATGCCTTATCAATGTGCTACGAACTTGTTGACCCTTAATCATAGTTAAAGAGAGGTATTTAACTTGTTTTTTTGGCATGACAAGAATGTTTCATAGTTTTCAATAGTTTAAGAGTTAAAATATATAATATAAAAGACTGTTTAAATTGCAGACTTGCAGTTGAACTTGAAAGTTTAGATATAAGTTTTGTAGTTTTTTAGGGACAAAATTGCAAAAAAGTCACAAACTAATTAGTGTTTTCGCCCTAAGCTATATCACTTAGTCAAATTAGTCCCGTAATTTTATATTTTTTTGAAATATCGTCCCACTTGCCACATGGATGCTTACATGTCATGACGTGGCAAATTTTATCATAAACAATTAAATAAGATTGCAGACTTCGTCTCAAACTACTTACAAATTTTAATTTTTCGTCCCAAACTATATCAATAAGTTGACTTCCGTCCCATAATTGAAATGAAATGGGAAAAAAATTTGTTCAAAACTAATTATAAATATTTATTATTTATATTTATTAATACAAAAAAATATGCACAAATTTTTCCTAATGAACCGAGATATGATTTTTTTTCTCAAAAGCGCACATGAATTTAAAAAATCAATACTATTTTTCTCTTAATTTTTTTTTCATGGCAATTTAATTCCATGTGATATTCATAATATTCAACTTACCTTAAATTGCTAATTTTCAAATTAGAGGAGGTAAAATGAACATAATGACTATCATAGGGGATAAGTTACGATTAGTCCCTTAAAAAAGTAACGATGAATCGTCATTTTCATAAATTTAAAAATTTAGTAATAGACTAAATTCATGCCAAATGACAAATTGTGAGACAAAATTCGACGAATTAATTTAGTTTGGGATGAAATATTAAAATTTATAATTAGTTTGTGACAAATTTTACAATCTTATATAATTGTTTATGATCAAATTTGTCACGTCATGACATGTAAGCATCCATGTGGCAGGCGAGATGATTTTTTAAAAATATATAAAATTACGGGACTAAATTGACTAAATAATGTATCTTGGGACGAAAATCCAAAATCACGAATTTATTTGGGACGTTTTTTGCAATTTTTCCTTTTAAGGCTATATTGTTTCTTCAATTTATTTATGCATAACTTTCATCTGACTGAATTTTTCAAGATGTAAATAAAGTTTTAATGTATTTACTTAATTTGTAGAATTTTCAAACATGCCCTTTAATTTATGATGTCATAATTTGTTTAACTAGTCCCAATAGAATAGGGGGTATAATATAAACTATTAGGTTAAATATATTTTAATTGCAAGTGCTTAAATATAAATAAAATCAATAATATATATATATATATATATATATATATATATATATATATATATATATATATATATATATATATATATATATATATAACCATGTTTGAATATATCATATCGTTTTTGTAAATCTGAAAATTTGCTGTTCGTTTCTCCCTATCCGAATAATGATTACATCTAACAACTAATTTGTTCTTAAGGAAAGGGTACAAAATTTGCAAGTCGAAACAATAGTTTTGATAAATCATTCATGGTTGTCAAAATTGGTTGAAACTAATCATTTCTTCCACCAACTTATGGGTTCAATTTTGCTCCACACTACCACTTATTATGAAAAACGATGACAAAATTTAATTAATATTTATTCACTAAAATTCTCTTTTCCATATAGTGTTTTGATAACATGACCAATTATTTTAAAAATGGAAATGGGAATAATTTCTAAATAACAACTATACATTTCATTACGATGAGGAAGTTGTACAAAATTGCAAATTTTGAAATTGATTGACGACAAATCTCTCATCGTTATCAATTTGAATCATGAAAATCGATATACATTGAATTTTTATAAATAATGTTTACATATAATTATTGTACGTGTGTATAGTATACAGTCCCACCTAACTGAATTAATTATGAAAACATGCAACCATAGTGAGTAATCACCATCTTTGTACTTATTATTTGTTATGATTAATTGTATAAGGGAACATGCATGGTAGGGTTGGGGAAGACAAGAAAGTGATGCTTACTATAGCCCTAAGGGAACCGGAGATCTAATGTAGCCCCACCATGTCCGGTGGTTCCGTGTACAAGAAAACGGCCTAATCCACAGTGTTTATTGCCTCCGGTGGGCGGGCGGGGTATTTCTTCCAACACCCGTTTATGACGTTTCATGAATTTTATGAAGTAGTAAGAAACATTATGCACGTAAAATGACGTTCACCGATGTCTAGATCCATTTGATTTCCTAAAAGCCCTACAAGTCTAATATATCCCTCTTATGAACTATTGATCGAGACACGATTAATAATTGAATTGCATGTTTCGCTGTATTTGACTAATTAAAAATCCAAACATAAGAATGAAAAGTTTAACAAATATGATTTGTTAGAAAATATATGTGTATATGTACAACCCAACAAATGATGAATCCAATCTCCCTTTCTTAATTTGTGAGACTTATTTGTGCGTATGGATCGAGTTTGACTGGTTAATTGTGGAAATTTATCTCAAATTGAATTTGAATAGTCTATAAAATTACAGAATTCTTATTCAAATTGAATTTGACAAAATTCTTTGAATCAGAATGCAAGTGAATTTTAAATCAGAAATACTATTATCCAGCCACAAAATAATGAGATGATCAAACTCGATTAGAAATAAAATTTATCCTATCAAATCGATCAAAAGAAAGCGTGGGAGGGTCAAGTTAAATAAACCAGGCCCTAATATATCCTTCTCTTTATTCTATTTTTTTAGTGTATGAACAAGAATTGAAGTGACTAATATTCATGGAGAGATCGGAGGAATACCTCATATATTTACTAATTTTTACTTTTAATTTTTTGTACTCATTATTGACAACGCTGCCTATATATGCAATGGTGTATATACTGTGAACTAGCTAGTGCAAAAGAAATTTTCCGAGCCAGTAAACTTTCTGACAATATTGCAAAGTTTGACAAATTTATGGATAATTTTTTTTTTTGGGAGGCAAATTTATGGATAATTAAGGACATGTGCTAATAATGTACATTAATTGCGGATTACCATATTTCATATGGAGATGAAATTTCCCTTGACTTTTGAGGTCAACATATGAACCTAAAAAAGGCGAAAATGTGAACTATACATGACTTTTGCTATATCTTTCGGTGCAACTTAAAAAATCAAAGATATTGCTACTTGTTTTTAACTTAATACGAATAATTAAAACGAAAATATATAAATATATTTTAGCTTAAAATTATGAATGGGAGTGTATTAAAGTGGGAGGAAGCTCACACCAATTAACCAAACTGATTTTGAGCAATGAAGATGTGAACCGACCAAGCATTTCATGAAGTCACTTACTGACATACTTCCCTTTTTCTTTTTTTAAGGATTCATGACATTTTATTTTATTTATTCTTAATTAATCAAACAACCAAATTCTAAAATCTAAGGTCATATATATCCACATGTGCGACGAACTTATTGAAAGGGAAAATCCACATGTGAGACCCACCGGGTGACTTGATGATGAATATTAATTGTTGGAAGTTGCTAATATATGGCTATTTCGTAAACTTAGAACCATGGATTAAAATATCGGTTCAAATGTATGTTTCGGTCAGTCAAATATTGGAAATTTTTTGAGAATATTCGAAAATATTTCGGAAACACTAAGTAAAATTTGTAAAAAAAGTTATTAAATTTAGGAAAATAACAGAGTTTAAGGCAAATAAATAGTTTCGGAATTACATCTTGTTTTCTTTTCGCCCGATTCAAAAACGGAAACTTTTCGATGGAAAATATGGAAATTTTGATCCATGCTCAGAACTAATAGAAAAAAATCCGATGTACATCCGAATTACCATATTCAAACCACTAGATGTACATTTAAATTCATGAAATTTAATAATAAATTTAATTACATATGAATTGGGTTTATAATTTCATATGATTTTATTTGGACTTAGCTCACCCCAAAAGTTAGTTTAAAATATGATGATTGTCCAAGATCATATAATGAGTATTTCGTCATACACTTATGAATTTTTAGTTTCAATATTTTCTCTTCCCGTATATATATGTGGGTTGACCGTGCGAATAAAATAAATCTAACACGTTACACATGAAAGTTCAATTCGTGTGTGGATAATGTCCCAACACACAAATAATGACAATCAATCTAGTTATATGAGCGAATTGTGTAGGTGGAAGATGAAATCCTACATGTGAACAAAGAGAGCTCACATAAAGGAAGTAGTTACCCATGTTATAGCATCGGGCTCTGATTTCATATATTTATTCATAATTTGAGCTAAATCCACATGTACATGACTTAATTTATTTTAAATGTTAGCTCAAAAGATGAAAAATCAAGGATTGCACAACAGTATACAAAAAATTACTTAATTTTAATATTCAATTATGTGAGATTTTTAGTCTTAATACTTGCAAAAAGGAATTATTTTATACTATTAAATTTTGTGTGTTCGCGGGTAACATGTGAATTATTGGTGCATTTGTAGAAAGTGCCATGTGAATTTCAATAAATCGGCAAATGGAACTTTTCTTTCTTGTGATGATATATCGGTACTGCTAGGGGGAATATATATATATGATTTAGATGTAGTAACCTGTGAAAAGTTCCCTGGACGCCAACTATAAATTAAACAAAAATTGAAATATTAATGCCGGCCGCTCTTCTTTTTCTCCATTTTGTTCTTAATTTATTTCTCATTAATTTACTTTAATTTAGCTATTCTTTTTCAGTGAAACTCACAAGTTAATTAATATTGGGGTAAATACCACTTTTGGTCCCTCTTATCATTAACATTTTACAGAGTGGTCCCTTTTGTGTTTTTTTTCCCACTTTAGTCCCTACTATGAATTATTTGTTTCACTTTAGTCCCTACTATGAATTATGTGTTTCACTTTAGTCCTTATCAGGTGGTTCCGATAGCATGTGACATGCATATGAATATTTTTTAGGGCATTTTCGTCCGTTCACTATTAAGACTATTTGAGATATTATTTAATTGTTGAGCAATTTTGGTGTTTGAAAAAATTTTTAGGAAAAAACTTTAGTTTGGAACGAAATGAACGATTGAGTTGGATTGGAATGAAAGCCTAGTTTGGAAGAGATTATATATTTAGTTTTTTTTTAAGTAATTAGAAAGACGAAAATATCCCTGTTAGTTTACTTGAAATGACAAAATTACCCTCATGAGCATATCACATGTTATCGGGATCGCCTTGGACCACTTGAAAAGGACTAAAGTGAAACAAATAATTCATAGTAGGGAGTAAAGTGGGAAAAAAAACATAAGAGGGACCACTCTGTAAAAAGTTAATGATAAGAGGGATCAAAAGTGGTGTTTACCCTTAATATTGTCTCCATATAGATTGAATGTCTCCATATTGTTTCATTTTTCTTTTTGACGGTTTAAATATCATAAGAATTTCAATAATAAAATACCTATTGTAATATCTTTTAAAAATAACTAAATTTTCAATAGGTTTAAGTTATTATGTACATTGCTCAATAATTATATTGTATAATTTAATTTCTTCACAATGTTTTTAAAACCGGACCGGACAGTGAACCGGTGAGCCAACTGGTTAGTGGTTTTACTGATCGAACCGGTCGGACCACTGGTCGAACCGGATGACGTAATAATAATGTAATAAATATATTTAATTTTAAAGTATATGTAATATGCATAAAATTTAAACATTATCATACAATTGATTAAAAATATAAAAAAATTTATAATATTCTACAATTAAATCATATAATATTTATCTAACTTATATCATAACGGTAATATGGTACTAATTTGTATGCTCATATAAATATAATATGAATATATTTCTTTTTAAAAATTTAAAAGTGTAAGTTAAAAATACAACAAACTAAGATATTCATAAATTTTAAAATATGAATATGTGTAAAAGTCTAATATTCAAAGTCAAACTTGCATATTATATCAATTTGACTATTTATCCTAAAAATAATATTGAAAAGAATATTTTATAGAATAAATTTTAATAAAAAACTATTATTTGAGTATTAATTTTCATTAATAATGTGTGAAATATTTATTTAAGTTAATTATCTAATTTATAAATAAATTTGACTACAAGTTTCTATAATTTATAAATTTTAATTTGTACTAAAATTTCAAAAAAAATGGTGTAGCTTAAATGGTAAGGAAGTCATGTTTTATCCTAGAGGTTAGGTGTTCAAATCCCACCTTATACAAGAATTTCTAATTTATTTTTAATATTAAAAAAAATCAAAAAAAAAAAAAAAAAAAAAAAGGAAAATCAGAACCGGGTTGAACCGGTCCATACCGGTTCGCCGGTTCACCGGTTTTGGACCGGTTCAACCCGGTCCAAACTGGTTTTTGGAGTTGTTGGTTTTAAGGGGTAAACCGGACCGGGCCGACCTCCGGTTCGCGGTCGAACCGGCAGGTCCGGTCCGGTTTTAATAACATTGTTTCTTCACCTGGAATTTAAGAACCTAGCTTCCATTTCTTAGAAACAAATTCGATCTAAATTTAATATTTTATCTGATTTTATTTTTTGGAGACACGCGAGAAAGATATCCTTTACTATTCCGGTCCAATGTTTGACAATATTATTGTTATTAGGCATTGGTAAAACAAGTGTTCAATAGTCAACTGGAGAAGAATAAATATACTACTACTTGTTTTCTTAATTTATTGTTCAAAAGTTATTTAAATACTTTATTGACTTAAGAAATAAAATCGCAATTATATATTAATAATATTCACTTATAGACCGTTGCGGAAGTAAAGAATATGTATATTGCTTGAGATGGAAAATAATCCCGCCATTATTATACAAAATTAATTAATAGTGAAACCAAGCCCAATATTATACAAATTTATTTGACTATTAAGGAAACTATATCGAACGAGATTAACTAATAAATTTTCTAAACATATCGTGATTGAGTAATTTAGTGTTTTTTACGTATATTTTTCTCTTTTTTTAACCAATTTGAACCACGTCTAAAAAACTATCGCATAAACGTGTTTAATTTGACTTGTAACGTAAAACAGCTCAAATTTATAAAAGTTCTTATGAATTAAAATTGGAACAGATATATATTGATAGCTCAATTTAATTTTCACCCAGCTTACTAAACACCACTAGATATTTTTTTTGTTATTGGTATACCTAAATGGTAAATTAATATTTCTTTTCTTAAAATGTCTTTATGAGTTGGGTCTTACCGGGCTATGCAATAAAAACACACAAGTAATCAACTTTTAATACCTGATTTTCACTTAATAAATTTTAATCCCATAAGACTGCTTTCATCATTATTTGACCCATCAACTTACTCATTACATTACCGTTGAACCCCATATTGCAATTCGTTATAACTTGGTATATTATATTATTTATCTCTATATCCATAATTACTAATTAAATTAATACTATAAACATGTAAATTAATAAATATCTGTCACTACCATGAAAATCTGAAATGGGGCCCACCCCACTGAGAACAGCTATAAATCCGTCTCTTTCCATTTCCCATTTTAACACTTCAGTACTAGCTAGCTTCACTCCATCTTTCCACTTTCCAACTTTCTCTCTCTAATAAACAACACAAAGAGAAAAAACAAAAGAAACCATTTCTCAATTTTCAGGTTCTAATTCAATATCAAGAACTGAATAAGAAATGGTCGACGTGGACCGGAGAATGACCGGCCTCAAACCGGCCCACGTAGCCGGTCTCCGGCGCCTATCTGCACGCGCCGCCGCCTCCGCACCCTCCACCCCCGTCCCCCCGCGCAACAGCCTCTTCTCATTCACATCCTTAGCCGATAAAGTAATTACCCATTTAAAAAACTCGGGTATCCGTGTCCAACCCGGTTTATCCGAATCCGAGTTCGCGCTAGCCGAAGCCGAGTTCGGGTTCGCTTTCCCACCCGATCTCAAAGCTGTTTTGTCGGCAGGTTTGCCCATCGGAGCCGGCTTCCCCGACTGGCGTTCATCTGGGTCGGGGCGGGTCCACCTCCGCGCCTCCATTGACCTCCCAATCGCTTCCATTTCGTTTCACATAGCTCGAAACATTCTTTGGTCGAAATCTTGGGGCCCACGGCCTTCGGATCCTGAAAAGGCCCTGAGAATAGCCCGAAACGCACTCAAACGGGCCCCGCTTTTGATACCCATATTCAACCATTGTTATATCCCGTGTAATCCATGTCTTGCAGGAAACCCAATTTTCTACGTCGATGAGAATTTGATTTTCTGCTGTGGGTTTGATTTATCTGATTTTTTCGATCGTGAGTCCTCTGTTTTTTTTAATCGGAGCCCCCAATCCAATGTTCTCTCCAAGCAACCCGAAAATTCAGCCGGGTCGTCGGTTAATCTTTCGAGGAGGAGTTTGGATACGGTTTCCAGTGGGAAAACGCCGCGATGGGTGGAGTTCTGGAGCGACGCCGCCTTAGATCGACGCCGGCGAGATTCAAATTCGTCGTCGTCTTCTTCGTCTTCTCCTGATAGATATTTCGATATGCCAAGATCCGGAACGCCGAAATGGGTGGATGATTACGTTACTCAAATCGGGTCGGTTTTGAGAGAAGGTGGGTGGGCCGAATCCGACGTAACGGAGATTGTTGACGTCTCAGCATCTGGGTTTTTTGACAGTGAGATGGTGATGTTGGATAATCAAGCGGTGCTGGATGCTTTACTCTTGAAAGCGGATCGGTTTTCGGACATGCTCCGGGAAGCTGGGTGGAGCTCCGAGGATGTTTCGGATGCTTTAGGGTTTGATTTTCGACCGGAGAAGGGAAAGAGACCGGTTAAGAAGCTTTCACCGGAGTTGATTGAAAGGATTGGGAAGCTGGCTGAGTCGGTGACCCGGTCATCATCGTCGTCCGCCTAGTCATCATGGTTTTGTACCGGGAAATGGCAAACGTAGAGATTCCTTTTACACATTTGTTTTTTCCAGTTTTTCGAGGTCTCGTGTTTGGTTTTTGCCTTATTTCGGTACAAATTTTGATTTAGGAAATCGGGAAAGGATTGGGAAAATAGAAGAAAAGGGGAAAAAGGGGGATGGTATACATAAATGCATTGAAAGTTAAAAAATTAAAAAAAAAAATGACTACGGTATACTTGTAATAATGCTATTAACTGATGATAATATGATACTCCAAATATACTTGTTTATGTTTACTTGTTGATCTGCCTCAATTTGTCAATACGTTGTTTTATTATATGGGAAAAGGTTCCAAATACAAATATATAACTGCACTTGCTAAAGTAAATGTTGAAGCTTTTGTAACGAGATGATCAAGAAAATGGGAACAAATACAAAATACTCTCATGTAATATGTTAAAACATGTAAAAAATTACCTGTGAAATTTTTATTGCCTCAAATATTCTAATACTTTAAAAAATTCTATAAAAATTATATATATATATATATATATATATATATATATATATATATATATATATATATATATATATATATATATATATATATCATTTTAAATCTACATATTTCAAAAAATTATTTTTAAAAGACCTCAAATTTGTCTGTAACCAATTGAGTTCTTATAAGTTTTCTTAATACAATATACGAAATATAGTTTTCCATCTGTATATTATCACTTCAATATTTTAGGACGTGTTTGTAAATTTTTGCAAAATAAGTTGAAGTCTGGGATAGTGAGTTAAATAGTATAATTAGAAGGAATCAAGAAGACTTTATAGTTTATGAGCTTAAAATAATATATTTTGTGAAAAATTGAAGTTGATACTATCTCAAACACCAAATTGTTGCATTCGAGTTACAAAATTCTCATAAAATATTTACAAGAATGTTTGCAAATAACCTTAATATGTGCAATGATTCTTATATGTGCGAATATTTTGGAAATATTAATGAGAAGATACAATAATTTTTATTAATTGATATATATATATGTGCATTATTTAGAGTAGGAGATATGAAAAATGTCGAAAATCAACTACCACGAATAATTGTAATAGTCTAATACAGAAGGAAATCTAGTTTTAGTGTGGATTCATTCATTCATTCAATCAATGTTATACAGCTAAGGTTTGTTTGTTTTCCTCAAATCAACGGAATATTATTATTTTGGTGAACTTGCACGGGTACCCCAACCAGGAATCGCACGTGTGCACCTTTCTCAGAGAAAAAAGAGAGAGTGGAGCCCATACAGGGTTCGGGTCGAACCATGACCCAGATAGTTTCGAAATGGTTAGTGGGGCACTGTCGTTGCTTTCAAGCTATTCGACACGCACGGCGTCGTTTCTTTCTTATTGTATTGGCATATATGAATGAATGTATTGCTTGGTCAGGTTGTGTTTTAGTTTTAGTGTCAGAAAAAGAAACAAAAGGAAAAAAAGATATTGGGAAAGAAAACTGTTGTTTCTGTATTACGGAGTACAAATTTTCTCTTTTGGTCTTTTGAAATTGAAGGCGTGAAGTGAATATTACACGAAAATGGCATTTGGAAAGGAGACGTGTTTTTGACAGTCTATTCTTTTAAGAGGGTTTTTCTTTTACAGATTATTATTTTTTTTCAGTTGAAATTAATTGAGAAAGGGATGTGGATGTGATTAATTAAATTTTCCGCATTGGAGTTTGAAAAGCTGAAGGAAAAAGAAATATGAAATCAAAATTCGAGAATCGAGAGATAATCTGACATGACATCCCAAATTTCTTCGTATTAGTAGTAGCTTTTGTTGTGGGACAAAACAACGAGGTTGCTGCTATGTTTTAAGTGTGAAAGCGATCATTCATTTCCTCTCATTCATACTCTTTTTACATTTTTTTATGATCGATCTTTGTATTCAAGAAGAGTAGGGGACCAATGATGTATTGTGGAACTTGAATTTATCTATTTGAAGAACAATTAAAATAAAATGGTTTGAGAATGTTGTATAGTTCTTAATTTACCCAACAAAATCAATTCGAATCAATTCGAGCTTTTTAAAAATTACTATTTGTGAATGAAAGGATGAGTTAAGGAAATAGGTTTATAAAATTTAATAAAGAGTTTTGTCCCAAGTTATTCAGGAAACGTGAAATTGCAGTTTTAATTAATATGAGTTGATCATCATCACTTTTTGTGAGTTTTCATAGTCTCAAGTTTAGCTTTTTTTGTTTTATTTATGGAATTGTATTAATTTTGTAATTTGTGCTTGAATGAGATGATGGGGGCAAATATACAAAATATTTTCAAAAACTTGGACCAAATATGTTAATTTGTAAAATGTCGAATTGCAAGTGCTGAAGTCTTGTCCTATAAGACTAAAGCTTCAATTTTTCCCAGAAAGATATAAGAATAATTTTTTTGACAAGATATAATACAATGTGTATTGTTATTCAGTAAGAAATATAGTCTACTGAGATTAAATGTTCCGCATTGGTTGAAAACAATAGTAAAATTCACCTTATAAGGTTTTTTGAGTTAGGCTCAAATCATGTAAATGGACTTAGCCCAATTCATATGGTAAAATCTAACATAGTCAAACAATAATTTCAGTCTACAACTAAATTCTTCTGGTAATTTGATCCTGCACTTATTCGAAATTGAACTTTTAACCCCATAAAGCTTTGATTCTTCGAATCTCATTACTCATATAAATTAACTCAAATACCACTAGCTAGCTATAATTTGAATATTTCACATTTTTTATTCCATATTGAAGTATATATCCTTCCATCCATTAGATTGTATGTCCGTTAACAATATTTCTTCTTCTTTTTTGTTTCTTGCATTATTGAGAATTAGTACATTATATTGTTTTATAATTATTCAATTCGAATATGTGTATATATATGAAGACTTATTTGTGATCATTGTATAATTTCCGTTGAGACAAGATCAAAGGACAGCCCAGATGGTGATTCTTAGAATTTGGAAACAAAAGCAAAAGCAAAGAAGCAGTACGTACGAAGCATCCAAAACCCATAAATGCTTTTAGAGCTGGATTATTATTAGAGCATAAAAAATAACACCAAAATTTATGTAACTCTGTGAAAAAAGATGTACTGTATTTAATTAACTATAGTAGAGTATTCTATTGCTTGTACGTACTTTTAACTGGAGTAATATAAAACAGCAATAAAATGTTTGATGTGGTCGGTATACAGAAACAAAAGGAAAACTATGAAATTAAAGTAGAAAATTGAGTAGTAAATCAAAATGAAGAGTAGTAAATACATAGGACAGTACAACTAATTATAATAGTAAATGCTTCAACGATTGACCTGACTGAAATCATTAAATGCTATAACGGTCTATTTACCCACCAACTGAACCGACCGTTGGCGCGTCCACTGCTCCACACTCATTTACTCATTCACGTGCCACCACCCCCTTCCCTTCTTCGACCCCACCCCACCCCATAGGAAGAACAAAAACACAACCTAATTTAAAAAGACACGAAATCAAAATGAGAAAATATATGAAGAAATTTCAGCTAGAAATCCTATGTGGCTTATACCTGTCCCTGATACACCGCATATGAAAATGATAAAGTCGAGAAAAAATTAAACCCCAACTTGGCCCTTGTAATGCGTAAAACCTAAACCTCATTTATCCGATTAATCTTTGAACCAAAGCAGGTATGGATTGGCCCACAAATCATGGCCCAATTAGCTAAAACTTCCTAATTGCATGTTATTACAACCATAGATCAAAATTTTCATCTTTTTCGTCGAAAATATCGAAAAGTTTCCCTTTTTTAGTCAAGCGAAACGAAAACAAGATGTAATTTCGAAATTATTTGTTTGTCTTAAACTCTGTTATTTTTCTAAATTTAGTAACTCTTTTTACCATTTTTCTTTAGTATTTCTGAAACGTTTGACTGACCAAAACATACTCTCAAAACGAAATTTTTATCCATGATTTACCACTACAAATGATTTAATAGCAAACAATCTCTCTCTGTATTATTTTCAAAATTCATTTACCCTCGTATAATAAATAAAAAGGCAAGATATCTTAGATATTTTATAAAGGAATGAAGCACATTGTCTTCCTCTTTGTTTTTACAAATTCGGGGGATGTAAAATGTCTACTAGACAATATAACATGTGATAAAACGTCTATTAAACAATATCACAGTGAATAAAGTGTCCGTCATATTTTATATATTAAGGGTTCATTTGATCATATATCTCAATCTCATTTTGTGACTTGTGTGCAATAACTCATGGAGAGGAAGGCAAGACCCTCGTATTTATATATAACAATAACAGAAAGGTAATATTTTTATTTTCGTATTAAAAGGATAAATTGTTCATTAGATATTTACAAGGAGATAATAGGCCAAAAACCCAATAAGAACAAAGTGACCTGGAGATCTCTTAATAAAAAAATTTAGAAAACAAACCAAACATCCTCTCAGTCTCATATTTGACATTTAACTATTTAAGACCAAACCAATAATTAACTCATCGACATGCATCTGTTTTTCGCCATCTCCAAAATTCCAACCTTATTACACAACCACTAATGATTTTTTAGGTACAAGTAATGATCATACTCATGTAATGAACCAATCACGGCAATATATACATGCAATCATGATATATACTTTCGTCCCATTATTCTTACTTTTTTTTATTGACATAAAATTTTATATAAGAATTAAAAAAATAAAAGTTTTAGACATTTTTACATATATGCTTTTGAAGTAGTTATTAAGAATTAATGATGTTAAATTACTATTTTATGTAAGAGGGTAATTTAGAGAAAAATAATTACTCCCTCTATACCATATTATCTGTAGTTTTTTTCACATAGCCTATGTTTTAGGGAAAAAATAACTTATATACCTAAAATACCCTTATTCTCTATTTATTTCAGCGTTAACTATTTACATGTTATTTAAGTCTTACACTCTCTCTCTTAAGGAAAAAATAGGAACATATGTAATTAATATTGTATTAAAATTCTGAAGCGACAAATTTTTTTTTCCAAAACAACAGATAATTTGAGATAGAGGGAATCTTATCTTATCTTACTTACTATTATTTCAAAGGAGTCTTTTGGTCAAAATTTGTAATTTTGACTGAAATTTTTTTTTCCTGTAATTTAGAATTAATTTATTAATAGAAAATGAAGCAATAACTGTTACAAAAACCACTCCCCTACACCTCTCTCATATACCTCAACCAAATTCTGCAGTTTTTTATTTTTCCACTTCTTCGCCAGTACATCCACTTTCCCACATTCTTCTATTATTCAATTGATTAATTCATTTTATTACGTTCCCTCTCTATTTTTTTCCAACCATTTAAGAATCTTATCTACTACTTTGTTTGATTTAGTGTGTGTAATATTTTCATTGTAAATTTTGTTTTTCTAAATTAATATGGAACTGCATTATTTTGCTTACAATTTTAGGAGTGAATGACTCGAGGCTGGAGACATGGATCAAAAGATGAAAATGCGGTCATGTTCGTGAAAATCAGTTTTGTGTATCAAGCAAGAGGTTTAGAACTTTATATTGAAAATGAGTAATGGAGGAGTTCGGGTATTGTGATTGAAAATTGGGAGTGTGATCTTGATCATGTCAAATTTCAAGGTGTGTTTCCTATAGTTAATTATATTTTTAATTAATTAAAATAAATTGTTTTTTTTTTTTTATAATATAAATTATGATCTTGGTATTATTACTCTTACATTTCAGACTTCGTTCCTTAAGCACTTTTTAATAGATCATGGGAATAACAATTACGTTAGATGAGATTCAGTTACTATATACGACGACTTCTCCGTCTACGATGCATGCGGTATATATCGTTAGAATTTTCTTACTTTTTAACTAATTATTTATGTAAAAACAAGTAGTGCAGATAGTTTCACTTATTTTTAGTTTTTTACAAAAAGAGCAACCCGTACTTATACTTTTAGTTGGATATTTAGTAAAATGAATTTGGCTGATACTAAAAAGTATCTCAATTTTATTGAAGTTCTTCATTTGTTGGTTTGTTTAATTTTCTAACAGATTTCACGGTACGTGTTGCAGTTGCATTTGCGTTACGAATGAGAATAAATGGTGGACTGTTTCTGTCGACACATAATCTATATTCTACAACGTTATAAACTACAGTGGATCTATTGTATACAAGTTAGAAAATTCCAACTCTAATTCTTTCTTAATATTTAATTATTTTTTCTACACCAACTTTCTAAAAGCTATTACGTGAAAAGTGTTGAATCAAGGAACATTAAAATAAAACGATATTGGAGTACTAGAGCTTGGGCTTTAGTTTGCATGATAATTTTTAGGATTTGGTTGGATAATCTAAAGTGTACTAATTTGTGTCCATGCATAACCCTAGAAAATTGTGTTTGTTATGCCCAAAAGAACATTCATTCCATTATGTTTACTATAACCACTATTATATTAAAATTTGACTTACACAATTTATTTGAATTAGGTTTTCTTTTGGTTGATCCTAGATTGAATTTCAATAAGCTAATAAGATTACTTGGATTTAATTGAATTGTTTAACACATAAATCTGTCCTAGGATAAATCACATTAGTTGGTCAAATGTTTAAAAACAATTAAAAACATGAAAAATAAAACAATTTCTAGTGAAAGTAATTTATTATAAACTCCATGTCATGAATGAAATAATTTTGACATAAATATTGCAATCCCTTTTTTTTAACAAAAAAAAAGAAAATCAACATTGCTATGTCAAGTCATAAAAAAAAATGTAAAATCAAATTCCAATACAAAGTAACATAAGAGAGAAAACAAAAATTATACAATATTACATTCGAAAATGACAACCTCCAGCCCCCGTCTTTAACAACATGTTGCAATAAAATTCTTACAAAGTATAATAGTGATCATGATAGTTCGCAGTCTCAAGCCGAAATATTTTCACTTGTGATGGTATTTACAGCCGAATCAAAAGTAACAGAAGACTTGAAATGAAAGTTTTACAGTATTACATTTAGAAAGAACAACCTCAAACCCTATCTTCAACCACCTGTTGCAACCAAATTTTTAAGAAGTAGTTTAGTGATAATGATAGAGCAAAGTCTCTACTCTCTAGCCAAACTATTTATACTTGTAGAAAAAATTTGTGAAAGATGAAGCTTTTTATATAAAACACAAAACGAAGTCTTAGTTATAAACATAGATCTTTTACCTTCAATAAAAAATATGCTAAGAATTTGGGAGGATTTGAGTCATTGGTAATAAGTCTTTCCTGAAATTACCAATAAGTCTTAGTTATAAACATAGATCTTTTACCTTCAATAAATTATGTTAATAATTGCAACTTGGGTACTTTAAATATTTGAAAATTGTTGATATATGAGAATTCTACAATTCACATTATTTTTCTGTTGGGTATATATATTTTAAATAATCTCTAATTGTTTAAGTTGAATTTGTTAATATGTTGTTCCATATCATGTCAAATCTCAATCTCTATTATATCAACTTCAACTAATTAGTTCATATAAGGATGTGTGCATCTGATACTAAGAGAAATACATTCACAATTGAGATAAATGTATGTATAGTTATCTAAAATTTCGCCTACAATGTATATAAAATCACATTAAATTAAATACGAAACAAAAAGACAAAATATGAAAAAAAACATAGTATTAACCAAAACAATGACAATTTGCAAAGTATTTTTGACAAATTTGTCGTGATTCAAGATAAAATACATGAAAAAGTAATAATATTAAATAGATAAAATAACATAAATATATACAATCTTCTAAATATTATTGAGAGTCCAACTTTTCTTGCTAAGTAAATTCCAAGCAATTTGAATTTAAGAAGTGATTTTTCTAAAAAAAAAAAAAAAATTAAGAAAATTATTTTACATTACTACCAAATTCTAAGCCGATGCGCAATATTATCACCCATTCCCTACATCAATCCAACTTTTGAATTGTTCAAAATATCGCCCTGCAAAAAAAAAATCCAAATAAAAAAAACAACAAATTGTTATGGATTTAAGATTAACTAATTCATAACTATAAACAATTACACAAAGTTTTTTTTCCCTGTTAATAACCGGGAAAAAGGAATTGCTAGTATTAAATATGCAATTGAAACAAAAATTTAACTTCATAAAGCTCATGTACAAGTTGACTTCAAAGAACATTAGAAATGAAAAAAAAGCTTACCTTCTTGTTTAACACAGTTGTGGTACGTGCAAATGGATCAAAAGGGACTAAAAAATACTTGTACATATGAAACAACATGAAAATTTTAAATTTTTATGACGAAATAGGAAAAATAAAATCTTAAAAGCTTACACTTCTTGTTAAATACATTTTTAATTGTTAAAATGAATATACTTCATCAAGAAAAATAAGATTGGCATTCAAGATCCTCTTGTGCATGTACCTACAAAGCAAAAAAAAAAATGATTCAAAGTATAATACCGTGTTCGTAGTAAGAGAAAAAAAAGTTAAAAATACATAAAAAGATTATATAGAGATGCACAATAGTCTTTTTTTAAGCTCACCATCTTTATATAGTTAATAAAATCTGAATCACATAGCTATAAATTTAATGAAAATGACGGATGATTAAAGAATGTAGATGATTTTAAGGAACTAATTGAAAATGTTTTTTTTTTTTTTTTTGGGCGGTTTGCAAATTATTCAAACAATTATTTAGTGTGATGTAATAATTACTAATAACTGAATTATATATAGATCGTGTAGTAAAGGGGTAATATTTTTCAAATTATTTTAGCAATCATTTAGTGAGAGTTAATTGCGCTGATGACCAAGAATGAATTATATATAGAACCATACAATTTACCAGCCAATATAAATTAAATATGATTACCTAAATTACGGCCATAATATTGGTACGTTTAATATGTTATTGTTTTGAAGATATACACCTCATTATAAATGTATTTGATTAGCATTAATTTAGTTTTAACATTCCTTTTTCCGTTGAATTTAAATTAAATATGAAATGGATTTTAAAAGATTATCTAAAATATAATTTAGTAGAATTAAAAATAATTCAAAACTCTATAAAATTAGAATTTTCAAAACACTCAATTCGAGTCTTCAAATATATATATATATGTATTAGATTAGATTTAAATCGAGTTGCTTTTATCTTCTCCCTTAGCTGCAAATTTCTCTTGAATTTTAGGTTACGGTTCCCAATTTTGTGATTGAAGGTTTTTTTTGGTTATAATGCGTGTATTAGGGTTTACTGAATGGAGTTTTTCTTTATTTGTATTATTATGAGTATGGTGAGTCATGGGTTGTGGATTCTGGTTATGTTGATGGGTTCTTTAGTTATCAGAAGAATATTTTGTTCTATATTCTGCAAATGGTCTCGAGAATTATAATTAGAAAAGGAACTGTTTTTATGTGTCCGGTGGTGATAGAAGCCCTCTTGTTGTAGGGTTTGGTTCCTTTATCATGTGTTGAAGATTTGGAATAAGTTTGAAGTGGGAAATGAAACAACTATAGTAGGTGATGTAAATTGGTGGGTCCGAAAGACAGGGTCGGTCGAAACTTAATTCTGATTATATGTCATTAGTGTGCATGTGAATATGATTTTGGATGAATTGTTTTGTGAAGAATAAATTTTCAGAGTCTGATTTTGGTAAACAAAAAAACAATAATTGTGCTTTTGCAAACTTTGCAGTGATATGGAACCAAAAGCTGGCGTTGCAAAATGGTGGAAGGGAATAGTTAGAAGTAGTGACAAAAAGGTGTAAATGCTTTTTTTTACTTGTCCCAAAATTTTATATATGTATACATTTATTCTAATATATCAGTTCTGAGTTTGGTCTCTTAAGTTTATTAGATCATTTACAGATCAATCAGGCCAACTTTCTATTTGTTCTTTTTTCAATTGTGAGGTTCGTTGTTGTATTAGGTTCATGAACTGGGAGAACTGATGGAGGACATCATACACCCATGGTTACCGCATACAGGGCCGGTTTCTCAGAAAAACTTTTTGAAACGATGGAAGAGGTAACATCGAGTGACTATGATGCGCCATTTAATGCCAACTTGTTAATTGCTTTCATTAATCAATAATGTTGGATTTTTGCAGGCATGGTCCTTTCCTTAAAGGTTTGGCCGAAGCTATAGAATACTTACCTTGTATCTCTGGAAAATCTGCTTTAGAATTGATGAGAGAAGGCGAATATGAACGTGAGCAACCTTCTTTCTGTTTTCTTCTTCTTGAGCACATTATTTTGGATTTATTAACTTGAAACTTGAGTTGTGTTTGTGACTTGTATATAGTTAGTGCTCTAGCCGACAGCGATACAATGACAACTTTTTATGCCGTACGTTTGGAAGAATTCTTATATACTGAATATGGTACAACTGATCTTCGTGACATCGAAATTATGTTTTATAGGAGGTATGTAATATACATAATTAAGCACATGGGCTCCAAATAAAAGTTGTGAAGATACGATTTGACTAATATAAGTTGGTAATGAAACCAGGCTTGTATCTTTAGGGGAAGTTTTGCGTTCAAAGCTCGTGAATGTTTCATCGGCTGCCTGCTCTGTAGCTGGTATGTATGTCTTAGTTAGAAATCCTTCATTCATTGTTACTAGCAAAGATAAATATAGTACCAAATCAACATGTGTAGATGTGTGTGTCTGTTATTGTAGTTATACGATCATCCAAGCTTTATTTGGCCACTCAAGGAGAAACTGTTCATGGCCATTATGAGGAAAACTTGTACGAAGGAGATACTTTAATTACATTTATAAGTTTATCTGTATACTACATGTAAAGTATAAACATTCCGAGTTGTTTACCTTTTTCTCCTTTTCTTGTGTGAAACAAGTATCCCTATATACATGAACACGGCACAAGTGTTATTTTTGGTCAAAAAACTCCCAAATGGCCAAATTTTATCGGGCTTTTAATAAATTATGTGATAGTTCTCCAACATTGAATCACCTTCATAAGTGTGTAAATTCTTGCTATTTCATAGTAGTCTAATACTTTCCATAAATAATTAGTAGTATCATAGGAAGAGATAATTCTACTCATTCAAATTTATGATGCTTTTTTAATGTTTATTTAGGATATCTTTAACTAGTGAAAGTACAGTGGTTTTTGCTAGCTTGACTTTTGTCTAATAAAGATAATAATCACTTGTAGGCTATGTTGCACGGACACTTTATGAAATGAACAAGTGCAGTGTCGGGCACTTACCTGACATTGACACTCCACTGACACACCTTCGTCCCGTATCGGGCACGGTAAGTGCAATTAATAATAGTTTGGACACGGGTGTCGGGGTTATTTTTGCAATTTACAGAAGTGGTGAAAAACAAAATTAGAATATACACATAAAGTTAACCGAGCATTTCTCAACGTACCCCCAAAAAACATTATTTTGGTATTTTAGTAGACAATATTATTGCATAACTGTTATGTACTATAAGTTTTCTTTACTTATGAGACTTAATAGATCTATTTGTTATGTATTAATTTTTTTTAATAATCGTGCCTATGCCATGTTATTTCTTATAAATTTTGAAAATCCTTGTAATGTTGTTTTTCTGTCGCCGTGTTCGTGTCAGTGCAACATAGCTTGTAGGAGTTCTACCATTAGATGAAGACCTATGTTGCACGAACACGAACACAAAGACACAATAGGACACGAACACCATACAAATTTTCAAAATTTAGAAGACACGACATCGATATGGATATTAAAAATTAATATTCTAATACTAATTAGATCATACTAAATCAAATAAACCACTTTAAGTACATTACAATTATGCAAAAAATACAAGACTTTTTTTGATCGCACGTAGAGATAAGCTCGGTTAACTTTTAAGTGTTATTTTTTTATTCCATTTGCATTGCAAAAACGACCCCGACACGCGTTTTCCAACTTTTTTTAATTGCACTTTCTACGACACACCATGTGGTATGTCGGTGGAGTGTTTATATCCGGAAAGTTTCCAACACTGCACTTATTCATTTTAGAGTCTTCATGCTACATAGGATAAAACATTAATTTTTTCATGTTCTGCAATTTTTTTTGTAGTAGATATATTTACAATCAAATTCGGTATGTGAATGTTGTTGAAATATTCAAATTTAAGTTAATTGTATTCATGTTGTAGTTACACCCAAAGGTGCAAAGGTGATTGGCAAGCTCATTTCAAATTTTGGAAGAATAGTTCCCTTTTCAATTGTTTCAGAAATTGTCCAATCGATGACTGCACCTTTCGCTACTAATTGTTATGGTATTGTTACATTGCGTCCAAATTTAGCATATGTTGGTCAAATAGCCGGTTTGGGCTTATCGGAAAGCCTGCAGGTAGTGACTCGTTATTCTTTTTTCATATTAATTTCAAACGAATCTTGACTTCCATCTGTTAATAGGATAAATTAGGTCCTTTTTGTACAAGTGTTTTTGATGCAAACCGTTGCGAGGATCCATACTACCTTTCATTCAGAAACAACCTTCGTTCTGATCCATTTATGGTTGATGTGACGAAGCTAACAGTAGGATACTCTGAGGATTCCGATATAAATGTAAGGCAACCCTCTTTAAACACTATTATGCTCCATGCATTAGATTTGTCTCCTTCACAAAATTAGTATTATGAAAATTTGAACTTACAATTATTGTTAACTATAGGTCGTTGAAAAGCTTCGGTCAGAAGGTGTAAACATGGTTCCATTTAAGTTCTATGACACTGATGATTCTGCACAATGCATAGTAAACTTCCCAATTGATGTCCTTATGTTGGCTCATTTGAATCATTCTGGCCAAGATGTTGATTATGAAGCTCAAGATCAATGGCCACTTGTTGTACCCGCAGTTGATTATGTTCAAGTACGTCATATGAACTTTTCAGACAATTAAAATCCTATATGCATTTGGCTTTTTGTTGAGCACTGTTAGACTCCCTCTGTCCCTTTTTTCTTACTCCTATTTCCTTTTTGGGAGGTCCCAAAATAAGTTCTCTTTCCTTAAGTGAAATTATTCTCAAAGATACCCTCACTCATAAATTAATGATGTGACGTCACTAATTCTCAGTTACTACTTTTGGGGTTCTCCATCTGTGGTCTCTTGATGAAGTGCCATGGATGATTTTGTGGATACAGTTTTATTGTTTGGATTGGTAGTTTTACAATGGATTGTCACCCTAGTGTTCGGCGTTTGTTTTGACTTCAAAAATGATTGTTGATATTGAGGATTCGCATTTGGCTTGTCATTGATAATTAACATTTAACAATGCTGCAAGTGTCATCAATTTTTTTTTAAATAGTTTTGTTAATGCTCTAGCTTGAGGGGTGTGTTAAAGAATATTGTGTTAGATTACTCTTCTTTTTAGTAAAGTAAGAGTGTTTTCTAGCAAATTTGTCTTCCAACTTTTTCTCACTTGGCATTTTTCTAATCTTTCGAGAGAGGCTGACTTAACCAACTGCAGTGCGAAATCGGCAAGCCGGGGGTGAAGTCAAGGTTAAGTGTCGTACAATTACTTTGAAGAATTTAAGTCCATGACATAGGGATGTACATACATCCCGTGTTTAATGTTTGTGTGTGAAACTAATTTTTTTTCCCTATTAAGGCCCATTAAGAACCCATTAGGGACCCGTTAAATATACAACTGCCCCAAAATTGACCCAACCCAACAAAAATATAATAAAGTGTTGGGTCGGACTCGGGGAGGGTAAAAAAAGGTCATGGGCCTGCCCTTGGACCCTTTTTGCCAGGCCTACCCTTAGGGTTATGATGAAATATAGACTATCAAGTTACTATTGATACATATAACAATTCTCCCATACTCACGGTTTACAAGCATTAAATAGTTTGTTGTCTACAGGCTCAAAGAGCAAGAGGAAAACTAATCCGCAACAATTTCAAAGTCGATGCATTTGTTGGAAATGCTACTGAGTGGGAGCTGGTATGTGTAGGCAATCTTGTGGATATGCGCGTAATTGTTGTGCCAATAGGTTTGAAGAAAATACCCGGTGCCCCTTCAGATAGTAGAAATCTCACCATTAGTATTTATGCCCCACAAGAGCATGGTCACATTGTAAGATACTTCCTATCTTTATACATTATTTGTACGATATAATACAAAAATTGAATGCTTCTAAGATTGAATCTACATTTTTTTTAATATAAAGTGTTGTTTTCTGCTGCTAAGGTTTATGCATTGGCAATGTCGTACCAGTCAGTCTTGGGCCATCACAAGCAGTGCATGCCTATTGATGATCTACGATGACGTCCTGAACACTCGATTCCAAATCAACGTAAACGCATTATGCCTCCAAGACAGTTGCGCGGTTTGTTAAAATAAGATTTCATGTTTTTGAGGTTGTGGGCTTGGTGTTGATTGTGTAGAATGTTTGTCGAAAACTTGTAGTCGTTCACATGGTCTATTTACGTAGTAATGTTGAATTTATGCACATGATGTTCTTACTAGAAAAAAATTCTTTTATTAACTATTGTCATGTCATAATTTATTGATAAAAAGATGACAACGATAATTGTTTCGCAATGTTAAGGCTTTTATAGAAAATTGTCGACGTTGTTGGTATTTACTCCATAATCTTTTTGTCCAATATGTTGGTTTTTTTTTCTGATCAAAGAGTCCCTAACTTAAGCCTCATTACTAATGCCCAACCTATATGGGCATGTCTACCGATAGTTCATGTTGATTAGAACTATCGATAGTTCATGTTGATTAGAACTATCGATAGTTCATGTTGATTAGAACTATCGATAGTTCAATCTCCATTACCACTCATTTATAATATTTTAATTTTTTTTAACCTGAATCAAAGGTAATATCAACAGGTCATTTTTTTGGATTGATTTAAATACATTACCACAATACCCTTGATCTTATTAAAAAAAACAAAAAAAAAAAAAACACCCCAACCCACCCCAACCCCAACCCCACCCACCAACCCTAAAGGCCCAAACCCTCCGCCACCACCATATCCGACGATCCCAGGCCGGCGGCGGCCTGGGATCGACCCGTCCCAGGCCGCGGTGGCTTGGGACGGACGAACCCAGGCCACCACGGCCTGGGTTGCAACTTGCAGAACCCAGGCCGTGGTGGCCTGGGTTTGTCCGTCCCAGGCCCCGCCCGCCCGGGATCTCCCGTTTCAGGCCGCGACAGCGGCCTGGGATTCCTTCTCAGGCCGCGGCTGCGGCCTGGGATTCCGTCTCAGGCCGGCGACGATCCCAGGCCGTCGCCGGCGGCCTGGGATATGAGTGGAGAAGGGTGTGGTGGGTAGGTGGGGATTTGGGGTTTGGGGTGGGTTTTAGATTTTTTTTTAATTTCTCTGTAAGGGTAAAATTGTAAAATTTCAATTAGGCAAGTAGAATTTTTTATCCGGTTACAAGTCTCTTGATTGCCACATGGCAGCTTGTGAGTGGTGAACTACCAATAGTTCTATCAACCTTGAACTACCGGTATAAAGCCCGAACCTATATAATAACTTGAAATATATAAACTTTGCGTTACTTTTTTAGGGTTTTTTGCACTTTGCACCCCCGAAATGGGAAATAAGCATTTTGCATCCTCAAAATATGAATAATTCAGTATTTTGCATCCTCTATTATTTTCCTTAAAAAATTTAGGGATAAAATAAGTAATTCATTTTTGAATTTTTGGTACTTTGTCCCCAAAACATGAGAAATGGGTATTTTACACACCCGAAACAAAATTAACACTTAGCACCCTCGAAATAGAATTAACTCATCAACTTGCACTCCGGAAATCAGAAACACGAGAAATGGATACTTTGAACACCCTAAACATAAAATTAGCACTTAGCATCTCAAATTAAGAAAAACTCCACAACTAGAACCCATCATTTTTTTTGGCAAAGTTGACCACCGGGGATCAAAAAAACCTAGCAAAAAAATAGGTAATTAATTTTCTTTATCCTTAAAATTTACATAATACGATTATGAGCATATTTCTTTAATTATCAATTTTTCAAATGTCCTCAAAATATCCAAAGAATTCAAAAAGTTTCAAGAAAGTTGGGCCGTGTCTCAGTCCCAGTGTGGCTGATCATCATCTCGGACCAGCTACTGATCATCGCCTTGGTAAGCTATTGCCTCACCAACTAGCTAATCAGACGTAAGCCACTCATCGGGCGGATTCCTCCTTTTGCTCCTATGCCTACGGGGTATTAGCAGCCGTTTCCAGCTGTTGTTCCCCTCCCAAAGACAGGTTCTTACGCATTACTCATCCGTCAGCCACTGGAAACACCACTTCCCGTCCGACTTGCATGTGTTAAGCATGCCGCCAGCGTTCATCCTGAGCCAGAATACATAAAATTGACTGAGGGTGAGTTTGGCCCAGCGATTGAAGCTCTTAAAATCACTTTTACATCTCTATTGTGATTTTTGAAGTGTTTGACCCCCATGATCATAATCACTTTTGGAATCTCAAAAAACGAAAAATCAACTTATTATAGAAGCAACTAAAATGTTACTTTTACAAAAGCAATTATTCTATAATATAGATTCTATATAAATTTTATTTCTAGCTTTTTATACTGATATTTCACAAATTAACCATTTAATTTTGTTGACATGTAAATGTGTTTCCCTTTCAAAGGTATACACTTAAATGTGATAAGGAAGTTGAAGAGCTAAAAGCAGAAGTGTCTATGTTGGTCCCAAAAGTGGTCAATGAGATCTAGAGGGGGGGTGAATAGATCTCATAAAACATTAAAACTTTTTCTCTAACTTTTTCTGTTAGCAGACTAAGCTGATATCGAATCAGTAAGCTGACTAAGCTGATCGCGAACAAATCTTTGAACAGCAGAGTTGACCACTGATCTGATAATTACTTAGCTGATTTCAGCTAAAATATCAGAGTTCTAGAAACTAGTTGGCAGCGGATTTATCAAGTGTTTTTCAACCAATCTGTTCCTCTTTAAGTTTTCTCACTCAAAAGATTTTATCCCCAGTTTTCACAACTCCTTTTAAAATCTTTTGATTAAGTTCGTATGTTTGAGTTCTTTTGAAAATATGCAAGATAAAGAAACACTAAATCAAACACACATGATTTTTATAGTGGTTATATGGATAAAAATCCTTTAGTCCACTCTTCCAAGTCACAAAGATCTTGGGTTATACTAGAAACACAAAGTAACCAGTATACAATGCTTGCGCCAAACAACAAATGAAATGGCCACAAGTGCGCAGTAAGAAATCACACAGAAATCCTACTCTCCGAAGCTAGATCACTCACACGGATGGATCTACACTCCTCACGCTATTTTCAGTATAGGAGCTCACAAAGAAAACCTACACTAAGAAGCTATATCACTTCACACAGATGGATATACACTCCTTTCTTTTCTCAGTTGAAAGTCACTCAGACAGACAACGCAAGTTCTCTGTTCTTCAACGAAAAGCTTTGTCAACAGATGACTTCGCTTGTGATCAGACGACTCAACTGATGGATCTTGCTCTTAAGATGTGATCTTGAATTTTGCAAGTCTCTTTTAGATCTTCAGTTAGTCTTCTATTTATACTCTCGAATTTGAATTTCTGCCCGTTGAAGATGAGACAGAAATCTACAGTCCTCGAGTTCTGGTCCCCATTTTCTGGAACGGCTCCCTGCAACTGCTACAGTACAGTCTGATGTACTTTCTGTCAGTCGCATTTAATGCACTCAGCAGGTTTCCGTTGGACAGCTTGCTGACCGTCTTCACTCGGCTGTCGGCTGATGGGAGTACTAAGCTGATGGCTACTCGGCTGATTCAAGAATGAACATATCTATCTTGACTCGGCTGATGATCACCAATCTGATCTTTACTGATCTGATATCCCATTCTGCTGATTCGGTCACATAGCTTCCAGACCATGAGATAGGTTTCACTAAGCTGTTCTTAGTTGATGACTTAACCTTTTGATCTTCAAAACCTTTATGGCCTTTTTGTCATCTTCAAAACCTTCTCTAATTTACACCAACAGTCTAAGGTAAATCAGAATATTCTGCTTTACTTTGTTAATAATATGAACTAATATATATTTTTTTTTTTCATTATATAGATAGAGAAAGGCTTGATGCATCCACTAGAAAGTGAGCAATTACATGCGGAAGCAAAAGAAATTGAAAGGTGATTTTTATTGGTTTAATTCTCGTGTATGAATGATAAATGAATTTAAATCATCTACCGTGAATAATTGTATGCTTTTTTTGGAATAATTAATATTGTGAAAAAAAAATTAATTAATATTGATTATATTGGTGTTCAGGTATATCAACTACGACGGTTGTTATGTCACAGCCTTGTTCTGCAGGTACCGTTGACATAAAGCTTAATTTTATTGGTCATGAATATTATTAACTAATTAAATTTTAGATCAATTTTTGTAGGAAAGGTCTATTCGTGTCAAAAAGTACCCTGAGGTTAAGGACAATATTGAGAAAGTGGCGAAGTTAGCAGGAACTAATTTGGTTTGGGTCTGTTACGTGTGTCAGGTATACGAATTTATTTAACATTGAAATAATCAAGTAGCAAATATATGCATGTTTGGATTAAGCTGATTATTGTCATCAATAAAATGCCATCTCCAATGGTTGAGGGGGCCCTGCCTGGTCGTCTCCAATAGTTGGGGCTCCGTGGGGGAATTAATTCCATTTTTTTCCTTTGCCCACTCTCACCTATTAATATTATAGTTTTAAATTTTTTTAATATTAATATTAATAATAGTATTTATATTAGTACTCGTAATTTAATTATTAATTATATTAAAATATTAATATTAAATAGAAGATTTAATTAAAGTAACTTAAAATTAATACATAATACGCAAACAAATATTTTTATACCACGGAAGAAAATACAAGAAAGAAAATACAACGAACAACAAAGAAAATACAAGAAATCGAAAATACGGAAAATACAAGAAAGGAAATACATGA
Source organism: Penstemon barbatus (assembly GCA_003313485.2). Taxonomy (NCBI): domain Eukaryota; kingdom Viridiplantae; phylum Streptophyta; class Magnoliopsida; order Lamiales; family Plantaginaceae; genus Penstemon; species Penstemon barbatus. The sequence continues at coordinate 65,970,819 of CM064880.1, forward strand.
AAATAGAACATGTTTATGCAAAATACGGTTAAAAATGAGCGTTTAAATTTACTTTTCTTGTCTATTTTAGAATGTATTTAAATATTTAATTTAGATTAAGTATTAATCTAAATTTTAATTGTATGAGTGTTTATTTTGTATTTTTAACTAATTCCGCATTTTAAAAAAAAATATTTGTATGAGTGTTTAATTCAATGGACTATTTCTATATTTATTATTATATCATAATTTTATTTATGTGTTACTTTAAATAATTAATCATATACTATATAATTAAAACCTATCACATTAATTAAAACAACACATTAATTAAAATAACACATTAATTAAAACAACACATTAATTAAAACAACACATTAATTAAAATAACACATTAATTACAATAACATATTAATTAGAATAAAACACTAATTAAAACAACACATTAATTACAACAATACACAACATAAATACATAAATACACACATAAATACACAACAAAAGAAAACAAAAAAAAAAAGAAAAAACGGCCCAATCAGGTGCCGCCACTTGGCGGCACCTGTTTTAAAGAGGGGCGCGTGAAAACATGTGCCCCTCTTCTTCAACCTCCAGCGCGTCCAGCAACAAGCCAGCCCGTTCCCTGTCGCGAGCCGCCCCGCGAGACCGCACCATCTCCAGCGGTTTCTTCTCCTCAGCCCGAGACCGTCCCGAGACCGGCCATCTCCATTGGAGATGGCCTTTTCAATCAAGGAAGGAATGAGTGCAATGAAAGTAAGCCTTATTTTGTTGGGCGGTCTATGGAAATATGCACGGTAAGTTTATATAGATTCTATATAAATTTTATTTCTAGCTTTTTATACTGATATTTCACAAATTAACCATTTAATTTTGTTGACATGTAAATGTGTTTCCCTTTCAAAGGTATACACTTAAATGTGATAAGGAAGTTGAAGAGCTAAAAGCAGAAGTGTCTAAGGTAAATCAGAATATTCTGCTTTACTTTGTTTATAATATGAACTAATATATTTTTTTTTTCATTATATAGATAGAGAAAGGCTTTATGCAGCCACTAGAAAGTGAGCAATTACATGCGGAAGCAAAATAAATTGAAATGTGATTTTTATTGGTTTAATTCTCGTGTATGAATGATAAATGAATTTAAATCATCTACCGTGAATAATTGTATGCTTTTTTTGGAATAATTAATATTGTGAAAAAAAAAAATTAATTAATATTGATTATCTTGGTGTTCAGGTATATCAACTACGACGGTTGTTTGTCACAGCCTTGTTCTGCAGGTACCGTTGACATAAAGCTTAATTTTATTGGTCATGAATATTATTAACTAATTAAATTTTAGATTACTTTTTGTAGGAAAGGTCTATTCGTGTCAAAAAGTACCCTGAGGTTAAGGACAATATTGAGAAAGTGGCGAAGTTAGCAGGAACTAATTTGGTTTGGGTCTGTTACGTGTTTCAGGTATACGAATTTATTTAACATTGAAATAATCAAGTAGCAAATATATGCATGTTTGGATTTAAGCTGATTACTCTCATCAATAAAAGGCCATCTCCAATGGTTGAGGAGCCCGGGCTAGCCCAGGGCCCTGCCTGGTCGTCTCCAATGGTTGGGGCTCCGTGGGGGAATTAATTCCATTTTTTTCCTTTGCCCACGTCTCCAGCGGTTTCTTCTCCTAAGTCCGAGACCGTCCCGAGACCGGCCATCTCCTCCATTGGAGATGGCCTTTTCAATCAAGGAAGGAATGAGTTGTTGGGATTCGGTAAGATAAACAGCCCTAGGCACAGCGGAATATAAAAATTTTAGGACCTCTTACGGAATCTTGCCAGGATATTCTATAGTTGTATATATATATATATGAATATAAATAAAACGATAGTATAAGTTTACACGTTATACCTATCTCCTTGCAAATCCAAGTTGGCAGTCAGCAAAAACGAACTCTGATTTCTGCTCCAGCAAAATCGATCCAAGCCTTTTGAGTAGCGCCCCACGTGTTGCGCCTCTACGAGTTGATACACCACAATATCACGAAAATAATATATCTTGATCGACTAGAACACAAGATATATTAAGATCTAGGAATTAGGAACGATTTAGGAACAAAATCGAAAAACGAAAAATTCTTCCCAGCACAGGAAAGGTTCGGCCGATCTGGTGGGGAGAGGGAGAGAATTTTTTGCTCTGCTCAATTTTTGCTTATGGAGTTGTGTGAAAAATAACTACAAGATAGCTACTTATAGTTATCTCCCTAACCTAGTCCTATTAGGACTAGGGTTCTTCTCTCCTACATGGGCCATGGCCTTCTTTAATTAGAAGACCAAGTCTTCTAATTAATTCATGGACCAGTTAATTAATTTTGACCAGGCTTTATTTAATCTCCCAATTAAATAGCCCAATTAATTAACTTAATCTCCCATTTAATTAAATCAGACTCTAAGTCTATTTAATTAAAATCCTTTCTAATTAATTAAATCCAACTTAATTAATTAATCCACAAATTAAATTCCAATTTAATTTATGATCCTGATCCAATTCCAATTGGATCTCATTTTGTTCCAATTGGGTCGACCTAGTCGACCCACCCATTATAATCGACCCAGTCGATTATTTACCCAGTCGACCCAGTCGACTCGGTCGTTCTTATTTCCTCGCTTTCGCTTCATGTGTATTGTGTATGCCCCCGTAGGTTCACTACATAATTGACCGTGGGTTATAATTAAATATTATTTAATTATTCGAGTAAAACTTACTCTAAATCAATCGAACACTCTGTCGATTAATCATTCCAAAATTAGCACCCCTGCCAATTTGGGAATTCTCCCACACTCCACGGTCGATGTCCAGCCACAAGCCCATGGAGCCCAATCACTGGTGAATTAATTCAGTGAACCTTTTATCATTTATAATTTCCATATACGACATAATCTCTCCATCGATCAATCTCCCAGTCGAGACTTAAGGGTATGGTATTTCATCGGATTCCCTTTTCTTTTGTCTTGACCTTATGTATTTTGGTCTCGAAATAAATTCTCTTTGACTTAATCTTTATGAGCTACTTACATAAAGTCGTCAGATACCTTGGCCAAGGATTTTACCAGAATTAATTTCTCACAGAAATCCATAGGAGAATTTCCCAACCTATCAAGTCGGGTCAATGGATTCTTTGTTGATGATATGAATCTGCATGCGAGTTCCTCTATACCCAATACGAGTCCTCAGAGACTTTCTGGCGATCCCCAGTCAGTCGGAACTCATATCAAAGCATAGACGTTCTCGCACCAGATAAACCTTATCACCTCAAGTAGTTAGGGATCGTTCCTTGTATACTATTATAAATTTGGAATAACTTCAACCCCGATATGCGACTACCGCTTCCATGGTGAGTTATTTCCTAATTGGGGTATTCAGTGCGCTTGCCATCCTAGCAAGCCACCCACTTATGTGTATCGACCATCCCAGTCACGCTCGTGGACCCCAGCGTTCTCCAGTTCATCGGAGTATACACAATAGTGAGAGTCTAACCGAATCCAACGATGTCCTATCTCGATTGGATTCTACGACTCTTGAATATGTTCTAGATCACGGCCTTGGAGATCAGTCCACGGGTTGTCTCATAGCCCTGTGATCTAAGGACTTCTATCCTTATGCGTAGATAATTATTACATAAGATAAAGATGACCATTTAATAAAGTGCATTTATTAATCAAAATTGAATAGTTCCTCATTTATTACAATAAATGCACGCCATACAGCTGGCTTGCAGGACACTATTTCTATCATGAGTGCAATGAAAGTAAGCCTTATTTTGTTGGGCGGTCTATAGAAATATGCACGGTAAGTTTATATAGATTTTATATAAATTTTATTTCTAGCTTTTTATATTGATATTTCACAAATTAACCATTTAATTTTGTTGACATGTAAATGTGTTTCCCTTTCAAAGGTATACACTTAAATGTGATAAGGAAGTTGAAGAGCTAAAATCAGAAGTGTCTAAGGTAAATCAGAATATTCTGCTTTACTTTGTTAATAATATGAACTAATATATATTTTTTTTCATTATATAGATAGAGAAAGGCTTGATGCAGCCACTAGAAAGTGAGCAATTACATGCGGAAGCAAAAGAAATTGAAAGGTGATTTTTATTGGTTTAATTCTCGTGTATGAATGATAAATGAATTTAAATCATCTACCGTGAATAATTGTATGCTTTTTTGGAATAATTAATATTGTGAAAAAAAAAAGTTAATTAATATTGATTATCTTGGTGTTCAGGTATATCAACTACGACGGTTGTTATGTCACAGCCTTGTTCTGCAGGTACCGTTGACATAAAGCTTAATTTTATTGGTCATGAATATTATTAACTAATTAAATTTTAGATTAATTTTTGTAGGAAAGGTCTATTCGTGTCAAAAAGTACCCTGAGGTTAAGGACAATATTGAGAAAGTGGCGAAGTTAGCAGGAACTAATTTGGTTTGGGTCTGTTACGTGTGTCAGGTATACGAATTTATTTAACATTGAAATAATCAAGTAGCAAATATATGCATGTTTGGATTTAAGCTGATTACTCTCATCAATAAAAGGCCATCTCCAATGGTTGAGGGCTAGTCCCTGGGGCTCCGTGGGGGAATTAATTCCATTTTTTTCCTTTGCCCACGTCTCCAGCGGTTTCTTCTTCTCAGCCCGAAACCGGCCATCTCCAATGGAGATGGCCTTTTCAATCAAGGAAGGAATGAGTGCAATGAAAGTAAGCCTTATTTTGTTGGGCGGTCTATGGAAATATGCATGGTAAGTTTATATAGATTCTTTATAAATTTTATTTCTAGCTTTTTATAATGATATTTCACAAATTAACCATTTAATTTTGTTGACATGTAAATGTGTTTCCCTTTCAAAGGTATACACTTAAATGTGATAAGGAAGTTGAAGAGCTAAAAGCAGAAGTGTCTAAGGTAAATCAGAATATTCTGCTTTACTTTGTTAATAATATGAACTAATATATATTTTTTTCAATATATAGATAGAGAAAGGCTTGATGCAGCCACTAGAAAGTGAGCAATTACATGCGGAAGCAAAAGAAAATTAAAAGGTGATTTTTATTGATTTAATTCTCGTGTATGAATGATAAATGAATTTAAATAATCTACCGTGAATAATTGTATGCTTTTTTTGGAATAATTAATATTGTGAAAAAAAAAATTAATTAATATTGATTATCTTGGTGTTCAGGTATATCAACTACGACGGTTGTTATGTCACAGCCTTGTTCTGCAGGTACCGTTGACATAAAGCTTAATTTTATTGGTCATGAATATTATTAACTAATTAAATTTTAGATTAATTTTTGTATGAAAGGTCTATTCGTGTCAAAAAGTACCCTGAGGTTAAGGACAATATTGAGAAAGTGGCGAAGTTAGCAGGAACTAATTTGGTTTGGGTCTGTTACGTGTGTCAGGTATACAAATTTATTTAACATTGAAATAATCAAGTAGCAAATATATGCATGTTTGAATTTAAGCTGATTACTCTCATCAATAAAAGGCCATCTCCAATGGCTAGCCCCGGGCTCTGGAGCCCGGGCTAGCCCAGGGCCAGCCCGGGGCCCTGCCTGGTCGTCTCCAATGGTTGGGGCTCCGTGGGGGAATTAATTCTATTTTTTTTCCTTTGCCCACGTCTCCAGCGGTTTCTTCTCCTCAGCGCGAGACCGGCCATCTCCATTGGAGATGGAGATGGCCTTTTCAATCAAGGAAGGAATGAGTGCAATGAAAGTAAGCCTTATTTTGTTGGGCGGTCTATGGAAATATGCACGGTAAGTTTATATAGATTCTATATAAATTTATTTCTAGCTTTTTATACTGATATTTCACAAATTAACCATTTAATTTTGTTGACATGTAAATGTGTTTCCCTTTCAAATGTATACACTTAAATGTGATAAGGAAGTTGAAGAGCTAAAAGCAGAAGTGTCTAAGGTAAATCAGGATATTCTGGTTTACTTTGTTAATAATATGAACTAATATATATATTTTTTCATTATATAGATAGAGAAAGGCTTGATGCAGCCACTAGAATGTGAGCAATTACATGCTGAAGCAAAAGAAATTGAAAGGTGATTTTTATTGGTTTAATTCTCGTGTATGAATGATAAATGAATTTAAATCATCTTCCGTAAATAATTGTATGCTTTTTTTGGAATAATTAATATTGTGAAAAAAAATTTTAATTAATATTGATTATCTTGGTGTTCAGGTATATCAACTACGACGGTTGTTATGTCACAGCCTTGTTCTGCAGGTACCGTTGACATAAAGCTTAATTTTATTGGTCATGAATATTATTAACTAATTAAATTTTAGATTAATTTTTGTAGGAAATGTCTATTCGTGTCAAAAAGTACCCTCAGGTTAAGGACAATATTGAGAAAGTGGCGAAGTTAGCAGGAACTAATTTGGTTTGGGTCTGTTACTTGTGTCAGGTATACGAATTTATTTAACATTGAAATAATCAAGTAGCAAATATATGCATGTTTGGATTTAAGCTGATTACTCTCACAATAAAAGGCCATCTCCAATGGTTTAGGGCTAGCCCGGGACCCTGCCTGGTCGTCTCCAATGGTTGGGGCTCCGTGGGGGAATTAATTCCATTTTTTTCCTTTGCCCACGTCTCCAGCGGTTTCTTCTCCTCAGCCCGAAACCGGCCATCTCCATTGGAGATGGCCTTTTCAATCAAGGAAGGAATGAGTGCAATGAAAGTAAGCCTTATTTTGTTGGGCGATCTATGGAAATATGCACGGTAAGTTTATATAGATTCTTTATAAATTTTATTTCTAGCTTTTTATACTGATATTTCACAAATTAACCATTTAATTTTGTTGACATGTAAATGTGTTTCCCTTTCAAAGGTATACACTTAAATGTGATAAGGAAGTTGAAGAGCTAAAAACAGAAGTGTCTAAGGTAAATCAGAATATTCTGCTTTACTTTGTTAATAATATAAACTATTATATATATTTTTTCATTATATAGATAGAGAAAGGCTTGATGCAGCCACTAGAAAGTGAGCAATTACATGCGGAAGCAAAAGAAATTGAAAGGTGATTTTTATTTCTTCTTAGTAATTTTGGTTATAAAAGAGTAAGAAAATGTATAATATATTTTATGCTATTTTAGATATTACGATATACTATACAAACTCGCTAGAACAAGAGTGCAAAGAAAAGTTGAAGACGCGTGTTCTTACATTATTGGCTACTATTCTCTACGTGGCGTGCTTAAGGTAAAAATAATTTATGATAAATAATTAGACAATTTTTCATTACTATTATAAAAGCATGAATATTTCTTAACCTTTTTGTGCGGACTAAAATACCCTTATTTAGTTTGTAAAGTGATATTAATTCAATGATAAACTAAAGAGGTATAATTAGACATGGAGTCTTGTTATATTTAATTTATCTCCTACATAAACTCCTAAAATTTATAAAATCTCTCTTAAATAAATTTTTGTAATTTTTATCTTCTTCGCTTATAGATAAAAACGAATCATTAAAAATACTATTATTTTAAATAAGCCCCAAAAAAATATAAATATATAATTATTATATTTTAGCATCAGTAATTATTGGAGTAAGAAAATGTTAATTATCTTTAGTACACCATAATTCATATTCACTCTAAATATAAAATTCAAATGAAATTCTTTTAATTATCATTATGTTACAAAAAAATTTATTAATATTGAATCGCTTCTTACTATGAAAGAATTAAAAATAGTTATGACTTAGTTAATTACGTAATTTTACTTTAGCTAGAATAGAAAAATATAAAAAATATTCAATAATATCAAGACATGCATAACCTCGAAATTTCATGGAATTCTTTTCGTGAAAAATGGGTGAAATTGGTGGAAAATGGTGAAATCGGTAAAAAAATGTTCCACTCCAATCGATAATTTCTTGTGAAATTGATGAAAATTCGGGTGAAATTCGTGAAAAATGATGAAACTGGTGAAACAACAACATATAAAGCTGGTTAAATCGGTGAAAAATTAATAAAGTATGTGAAAACGTGTCAAATCAATGAAAATTCAGGTGAAATTGGTGAAAAGAACATATAAAATTATTGAATAAAATGTGTGAAATAAGTGAAAACGGGTTAATATGATAAAAACGTTTAAAAGCAGTTTAATATGATACAAACGTGCGAAATCAGTAAAAAAAAAGGAGTTTAACCGACAAAAGAAGGTGAAACTGGTAGAAAATTGTTTAAAACGGAAAAAAAGGACAAAATAGTGAAAATAAGTTATAACTGATTAAAAAAAAGGGTAAAATAGTTAAAAAAAATATTAATGGTAAAAATAAATAAAATTGGCTAAAAAAAGGTTAAAGCAGTGAATAATGAATTAAATAGGTAAAAAGGGGTTAATTTGCTCTATAATCAAATTAATTTCACTCTAATTGACAAAAAACACCAATGAAATTAACTAGACACGTACATCGTACGTGCACTTTCCTAGTTTTACTAAAATAATGACAATGACATCAAAACATGTAAATTTTATAGGTTATTGCTTTGTTGATTAGTGGAGTTATCGTGACATTGAATGACTACCGCTCATACCTCGCTAATCTTCAAATGATATTAGAATCGACATGGAAGTTTGGAACTAAATTTCCAATTGGAATGAAAGCATTTGAAGCTGCATATGATCTTTTTAATTTAATTGATGAAGGTACAATTCTTAACTTTTTTAGAGTATTTATAATTGCCTAAAGGGTTTTTTTGGAATATTAGTGGAATACATCTTTTAAAATAGAAGGTTTGATTAGAAATTTAGAATGTGAACTTGAATTTGATTTTTTCATTCTTGCAACAGGGCCAGAGTTACAACATGAACCAGAGGAAATTTCCAAATAATTCTAATTAAGTTTTAATTCGGTGTGATTGGCTGCAAAGCTTTAGTTCAACAACGACTGGATTACTCTATATTTCCTTTATTTTGCTTTTATTTTTTGAGGAATTTATTTTTCAATTTTTATTAGGTAAGACAGTAACAAATGGAACCAAAGTAATGAGGATCGAGTCCTATGAAACTATGCAAATTTACAGAGTAAAAAGTTAATCTCTTTTTTGATTTGTGAATTACAATTTGCATTTCCATCCAAGAAGCATCTTCGACATATTAATAGCTGAATAGGTATTCATCCATTACAAATCTGGTATGCTAAAAAGTTCCTACACTTTTAGCAGTTTACCAGCTAATTAGTAACTAATAGTAATTTTACATTAACTAAGAAAGTGCATATAAGTTGTTCGTGTCTAGTTAACTAGCCTATTCCCGTCATACGGCACTTAAATACAATGAGTAAATAAACTCAAGTTTTTTATATATAAAATTCAAAGCAATAACACCACTTTAATCATCTTTTGGTTTGGAAACTATGAAATACAATTGTGCAATATATATTGTGCAATAATTTTATATCACTATATACATCACGCATTCTACTGCTAATCATCACCTTGAAAAATGACAGTATTTTTCTCCCAACAATCATTCCATGTATATGTTAATCTTCTCCTGCACTAAACAAAACGTTCTGTACAAGTTTATGTGTATCTATCTAATATGCCTGCACAACTTCATTTACGCCTTCCTTCTTCTTCATCATTTTGGATGGTAACTTCATAGCTTTCACGCGAAATGAAACCTGCAGTTTTTCCTTTTTATTTAAAAAAAAAATACTTCTCTTTCCGTCAATCTAATTCATGTGCAAAAATACTACAAACCTTTTTATCTGATCCAAACTCAATCACATCAGTAGGTCGGAAACGAGTAGGAAAGTTGTGTGATACACGATATCGCTTTCCCTCAATACTGCAAATTATTTTATCACTTTAAAGTGTAAATAAATATTGATTGCTAATACCAAGTATATAAATAGTATATAGACGGGAAAAACAAGAGGAAATGATAATATCTCCACTACTTACTCGGTGATCCAGGTACCATGCTCACTCCTTAAGTCGGTCAAGAAAAAGGCTCCATCTTTGTAGCTTATTCGAGCATGCATTCTAGAGACCTAAACCATAATTACAAACCTTTCTATTTAAGGAAATAAGAAATAAAGGAACATTATAAAAGAGGAGAGGAAATGATTTCATTAACCATCTCACCTGTGGTGAAGGTATAACTATGGATACCCCAGGGAACTTTTCGTGTGATATACTCCTACCGGAAGAAAAGTTCAAACATGAGTATAAATGAATTACCATCCAAGAGAATCGATTTTTCTTATAATATACATATACACATATTTTTTGGGCAAGGAGTAAAATAGTGTGTTTTTTCCATATTAACTTAGGCTCCAACATGATAAATAGAGTCCATAATGAAATTCTAAATGGAAATGCTTAAAGTAATAATGCAATGCATGGAATGCAGATAAATAAAGGCATACCCAATTACACATGGTTTGTTCTCATCTCGGCTTAGGAATATAGTTTCAGATGCAGCAGTTGAATCTCCGACTGGAAACAGAAACCAACTGCATATATACAAGTATAATTAATTGAGTTGGGGGGGGGGGGGGGGGGGGGGGCGGTAGGTTTATATTTTTGTTTTCTCGATCATAAGTTAAGGTATGGAACACTCACTCTGCATCTAGAGCTCTCTCTAGAGCATCATCGTCTGTAAACCATGTTCGCAACTTGTCACTTGCCTACAATATTGAAAACTATAAGTTAATTCTTCGTCCAAAAACTAGCCCTTAAAGAACATATACGGCATAGTTGGTTTTATGTGGCTTACTTTATCTGAAAGTCTGCACTGCAGTGGTCTTCCTTCAAGTTTTGAACTGCAAAGATTACATAAGACAAATAAGTCAAGTGATATCGTGAACATTGCCAGAAATTTTACCCTACACAAAAAAAAAATCTTTAAAAATAAATTTTATCTTCATAATAAATAGGATATCAAATCTCACCCATTACCACCAAGAACCCAACTCAGCATCAAAGGCATACCAATATCCACAAAAAACCGTCCACCAACTCTTCCAGGATGCGGGATTCTAAATTTCGTCAAGAACTACAAAACATATCAAAGATTCTTAGTTTCCCATGATTTTAGGGGTAATCCCTAAGAACACGACAAAAAATATCCAAATGCACTTGTTCGTGATTAAATGGGTTCGGTGTCTGGATTGGAATTTTTTTGTTTCGTACAAGGAGATGTAACAAATTCTCACCGACAAAGGACCAAGTCCAACGCCGAGATATGCCTTGTAAGTTGATGCCATTATCGCAGCCATTCTTGCTAGTCCATGAATAACTGCAACTCGTAACTTTCGAGCATTCTCGTATCTGAAGAACCCAAATCAAAGACACTAACATGGTCATACACATTATATACTCGAAATTTGTTTATCTTAATATCAAAGTTCACTTCACTAAACTTTCTTCAAAAACAGTAGTACCTAGAAATTAAAATTTTACTTTTACCTCCTTAAAGAAGAAACTATATCAATTGGGCTTCCTGATTCATTGCTTTGTTTCCATGATTTGTCAAGCTCGAGTGCTAATTGATATCCATCCTGAAACCATGGAATAAAATTTAAAAAATATGACGAAATAAACTCGAAGCTAATTTTTAGTCCGGATATCCAATTTTTTTGTCCGGAAATCATAAACTTAGTGAGATATTAAAAGCATATCTTACCTCAATAGCCATGCATCCTCCTTGACCCAAATTTGGTTGCATAGCATGCACTGAATCACCAAGCAAAGTCACGCGACCCTTCCCCCATGAAAAAGTCGGAGTTCGATCATATATGTCACGTCTAAGTATCGCCCCTTCATCGGTTGCAAGCAATAAATCGATAACATTATCACACCAACCTCCGAATAATTTAAGCAACCTCTCTCTTTTACCTGCAAATCCAAGAAATCATAAATCAAACATAGAAAAAGGTTTTGTTGTAAAATCAAGAATTAGAGAGAAGTATGTGAAAGTTATTAACCGTTCGGAACATCTACGCCACCAGGTGCTTCATTGTAAAATGCATACCATTGCATTTTTCCTCCCCCCACATCAGAAGAAACGAAGTACTGTTTGTGTCCCAAGAACACTCGGTACCTTAAATATGATTAAATAAATATAAGCCTCTTTAACGACTTGGAAAATAAAACACTAGATGGAATAAATAACTAGCAAGTATACGCAACATACCCAACTGTCTCAATATCAGCAGGAACAAAGTCTGCGATTCCAGTGTAACACGTGTAGCCTGAGTATATAGCTTCCGCTTCCCCAAACAAATTTTTCCTCACCTATTTTACTCCATCAATTTGATTATCAAAACCACATGGCTACATGGGGATAAGTTAATTTTTTTTGGGATTCTTTCTATTTTTTAGAAATAGATTTTTTTTTTTTTTTTTTTTTGAGAGGTAGAAATAGAATTCATTAATGGAATACCTTTGACCGTATCCCGTCAGCACCAACGAGAAGATCACCTTCATAGGTCTGTCCATTCTCAAGTTTCACAGTAACCTGAATATATAGAAGAAATAAGTAAAAGCCTAAAAGGTGAACTAAAAAGGGGGGGGGGGGGGGGGGCTGAGGGGATAAATGCAAGAAACTCCCCGTGCTCTGTGAAACCTGCACAAAACTACCAAGTGAAATTTTAGTTGCATAGAATCTCCCTGTACTTTTAGAAATTCGGCACAAAATCCTCTATTACATTGTTTGATGCATAGATTCCCACTGTACTATTAGATATTCAGCACAAAACTCCCCATCCTTACGAATTTTGGCAGCCTATTTAGTCTGCATGGGGAATTTCGTGCAGAATATTAAATAATACATGGAGATTTATGGCAATAAACCTTTCGCCGGTTGGTTTAGTGAAGGTTTCGCGTAACACATGGGAGTATCATTTAACCCAGAGAAGCACAATAATACCTTTTCGCCACTATCATCAAAGTCGACCACGTTGCTTTCATTCAATATAATATCAGACCCGACTGCACGAGCAAGGATTTGTTGCAAAGTCATGCGGCTAATAACTCTTGTCACTGGAAGTCCACGCTCTGCAGCTGGAGTGAATGTATCAAATTTGCAGTACCTGATATATGCGATTGATTGAATTAAAATTAGAATAGCTTAAGCAGCAATTTAAGTGCCTCTTGAAACGGAAAATTATATCGTAAAAACAGATATGTCCTGCCATAATTCATACTTGAATTCGTTTCTTCTTTAATAGTTTAAGTTATCAAATTAAAGATCTCATCATATTGAATCCACCGCTACATATTTAACCATCAACATGCGCTTAAAACCCGTGAATTTCTTGTAGACTTTCAGATTCTTTTTTGGCTGTGTCAAAGAAGAAAGGAGGGACTTTGTACCAACCATTCTGTTATATAAAAATAATCAATTTGACAAGAACAGAAGCTTAACAAAAACCAAACTTGTAAACATTTAATTGGCAACATCAAGCATGCAAATGACCTACCTAACTGAAGATAGGTATGTAGACCTACTTTTGACATTTAAAATTATGTATTTAGATCATCATCAACACAAATTCTTCCATCTGGAAAAAAATTAGCTTAATCAAATTTCCTTAAACTTGCATATGTAAATGCACAAGAATCATCAATAGATTTCAAGCTGGCAAAATGAACAATCTTTACTACCAAATGGAGAAAACATTTAAAATTCTCTCAAAAATACAACAAAGAACACTTACATTCTGCAACCAACCCTCCATTCTAAAAGGCCATCAAGTAAAATCCAACACTACATACCAATGTATACTTGGATTCACAAAAATCACTCTATTAATATGGATACTTCTTCAAGTTTATTACTTGTATTTAGTTAATCTTTGCACTTTAGCAATAATTGGATAGACTCTTTTGTAAAGATTGATACATTAATGTATCCACCGTCTCAAAAAACACAAAAAACAAAATAAGAACTTACCAAGTACCAGAAATTCCATCAACAAGGCCATTGATTCGGTCTCCGGTTATGCATCCAGCACTCAAAACCTCTTCTGCAACATCCATATCAATAGCTTCTAAAGCAGCTAAAGCATTACTCTGTATTTGAATTGGACCTCTATACTGTCCCTCCCCTCTAATTGCACTCAGGTCCCTTTCAAACACCACCACATCAAATCCCCTTCTCTTTGCCGCCAACGCGAAAACGAGCCCCCCAATTCCGCCACCCGCCACCAAAACCCTCATCTTCTTCTCCGGCGACCTCAATTTTTCTGGAGCTTCAGCTACACTACTAGCCGTGGCATTAACTTTTGACAATTTCTTCAAATACCCATTTTCTTGATATTTGTAACAGGGCTTTAAGTGGCAGATTTCAGTTGAGAAATGATTGGATACCGAAAATGGAAAATGGGTTCTTGATAAAATTGTCACAGGAGGATTAATTGGACTGTACAGCACAATTGAACCCATCTTCTTGTTTTGGGGATATCAAAAACAAGAAATGAAATGAAACGACACCAAGTATGAAGAAAGAATTAGAGGGTATTCTTTACCTTTTCTTCTGGGTTTTGAATTTGGTTAAGAACTACTAGTATAAAATAATTGTGGAGGGTAGAATTTCCACCAAGATTGTGTGATTTGTGGGGTTTGAAGAAATGGGAACCAATCAGAAGACATGAAGTAAACACCAATGGTGGAGATATTGTGGACATGTGGCGTTACCATGTCGACTGTTTATATTACTCAGCGATGAAAATTACTCAATATCTCTACACCTGTTCATATATCTTTGGTCGGTCTCTTTTTATATTTACGTTATTTGTTAAGCAGATCTGTTAAATCCTTTTGCGCCACCGAAAGGTTAAGTTAATACAATGGATAATCAATCCCACTAAAACACTGAGCAAAGGCCAATGATGCCGTATCTCTTTGTTAAGGTTGAAGTTCTAGAATTAAAAATCTATATTATGGTGATTTATAGGTTATTTACTATATTATCATTAAATTATTTGCTCAATAAGTTGACTAGATAATTTATTATAATACATTCAAATATTTAATGTTAATTGATTTATCATGGTAAGAGAAAATTTGTAGTGGGATGGGTGGAGTCAATGATGTACCGACACTCCTAAAAAGTAAACCTTGTATTGTCGAGTTAGAATATGTACGCGGCGCGGACACAACATCGACATGTGTCCGCACACTATGTGATGTGTCTCAAAATTAAAAACATTAGGCATGACTGAGGACACGTCTCAAACACAGCTAAAGAAGTGTCCAACACGATGTGATCCTTTTCTGTAACATTTCAAAATTTAGGGATAAAAAAAATATATTTCAATTTATTAATTATATGTTTAATATAATTGGTTAAATGTGGCCGGGTTAACTATGATTCATTTTGTTGTAATATTTTTGTAATAATTAGCTAAAGTTATTTTAAATTTTAAGGTAAAAGAGTTTAAAATCTAGAATTGGCCTTCTGATTAAGATATTTTGGACTTATTTGTTTGGTGTTTGAGAAAGTAGTTTGAGAATAGTGAAGATTTGTGAAATAATTTCAATTTATGTAATGATATAAATAATATAAGAAAAATTTACAACCTGTTGGGTAAGCTAGCATTTATAAGGTTCGTATTGCTTTGGTTTACCTTCTTAAAAATGAAAGGTAACATATTATTTAGGAAAATGATTATGTCACAGCCCATATGTTCATAGTCCTTTGTACAATCCATATTTAATGCTTTCAAATTTAATTGTATTACCTGCTACCCGTTTAACAGGTTTCTTTTTGAAATAATTTTTTTAATCTATTAACAACCCAATCAACTTTCAAAAATTACAAAAGAGACCAAAATTTTCCGATATTACTCATATAAAAAATAATTCAATACTTTCCAAACAATAATTGAATATTCACCAATATTTGAATATAAATATCTCAACTTTCAAAAATTACAAAAGAACACCTACATTATACGATATTTCTCGTATAAAAAATAATTCATTACTTTTCAAATGTTAAATTATCATTTATCAATATTTGAATATAAAATATCTCAAAAATTACAATAAAGAAATAAACTCATAATTTAAAAGTATTTGCAATGCCTAGAATTTAGGGTTTATGACATAATATTTAATTTAGGGTTTGATTTAGGGTTTTAGGCTTTAGATTTAAGGTTTTAGGGTTTATAGGTCTAGGGTTTTAGGGTTTATAATTTAAGGTTTATTTTATAAATAGGATTTATTTTTATTTGATGATTAGTTATGGGTTTATTTTACAATTTTATTTTACAGTTTATTTTTCAAAAATAAAAATTAAGCCACAACCGACTGTATATATGTACAGTCGGTTGTGGGCTGTTAGGCTATCAAAATCCATTTATTTATATCATCAACTTCTTTAGATTTAGATTTATAATTAGATTTGATTTAATTTATTGAAACCAAATCATTTTATTACCATGCTTAATTAACAATTCACAATGAATCTAACACGAGGACAAAAACGTTTTTAAATCCTCCATCTTATAACATTTTTCCACCATTTTGACGCTTGTGTGCACAAAGGTGAATGTCAATATTTCAGAATAAAAAAATAATTAAAAGGATTAGTCAATTCAATTTAGTTATCTATCTAATCAACTTTTACCACAAAACTCGTTATGTTGTTGGTGTTAGTGTTACATGTGCAAGCGTGCGAGTAGTAGTTAGAAATAAATTATTCGGCCAACCAAAAAAAAAATATATATATATATATATATATATATTCGGGGAAAATGTAAAGGAATTTTTTTTTTGGTTAATTTACATGGATCTTCCATGGAACTTGGTATATTTTGCATTCAATTCCTTTGGAGATTCATAATAACATACATCTTTCTTGACATTTGTAAGACTTTATATTCGTCGATGCACAATTAGTTTTTTGTTGACATCATTACCCAAATTTTATTGAAAATCTCATTTTACCCTTGAGATTATTTTAGCTATTTTCATGAATAATTATACCATTTTTATGTTTATTGCATGGGAATGGTTTCGATGTAATAATGTGGTCTGTTTGTGGGTGTATGTTATAAATATCAGTAAAAATTTAAACTTCCAGAATTATTTTTATTAATGTGAGGATATTAATTTTAAATTATTTCCATAATGTTTTTAAAATTGAAGTACAAGGAGAAATGAATAAATTATTTTTAATTGTAAGAAAAAAACAAATTTGAAGATAAATAAAAATGTAAATATATTCAATATTCATATTTAACCCATAATTTTAATAATTTCAAATTTTTTTGTAATTTTTAAAAAATTGAAGTACGATGATAAATGAATAAATTACGGTTAATCATGAGAGAAAAAACTTGAACATAATTAATAGATATTATAAAAATACTAAAATATTCATAATTAACAATTAGCCAGTACTAAAATTTCCACAAAATTTTAACTAGAAAAATCAGTAAATATTTTTTTACAAAATTTAAATATACACATTCAAATACCCATTTAATTAAATAAGTATCTATGTAATATTTTCAATTAATTAAATTGATGAGTTTTTCTAATAAAAAAAATAAGATACCCAAATTTTTTTTTTGTTTTAGACTTAAATATTTATAAGTATTTAATATTTTCAACAGAACAATCATAAACGTATTTCTTACTTAAACGATATTTTACTATAAAATACGGAAATAAAAATCTTATTTACATATTATTAAATTATTTTTTAAATACTATTAATAAATTATATGAAAATGATATATAACACTTTATTTGATCTTATTTTGCATAATTAATATACTATCTTTTTTTCTCTTCTTTTTTTATGTATTATAAATTGGGGTGGGGGTTAGTTTATTTTTTCTTTTTTATGTATAAATTGTATTTTATTTAAGTTTAGGGACTAATATGAAAATATGAATTTTTGTAAGGTATTATAAACTTCAAGGGAGGTCATAGTAATTAAAATTGATGAGCACAAGAGGGAAATTACACGCATTTCACCCACCTCCGTTAGTCTCCATTAGAATTTTGTAATATTTTGCAAACCTCAGGAAAAATCCCTTTCATTATGATTCTCTAAAGGGTGGGAGATCCCAATAACATTTTAAAATTTCTCATTCTAAACACTTAAAAGCTTGATGTAATTACCCAAATATTGGAAAAAATAATGAAAAGGAATCTGAATTAGGCTGAAATAAATTTAGATACCATACTAGGGGAAGCAACTTGACATCATCACATAAATTTATTAAATTGCTACTTTATTTATTTGATTTTTGAGGTTAAAGAAATATCAATCGTGTTCAAATTTCGACCAAGAAAATGACAGAGAGAGAACATTATATTTTGACTTATGTTTCCAAAATTCTTGTATAAATATCTTATACATGTGGACCAGATGTTGACATCTTAACTCATTTACTCAAATTTCAATCCAAGTTAATAGTTGCTTGTTGTCACTGATATGTAGACACTTATTCATGTTCTGAAAATTCAAAATAAAATAAAATAAATCTATATATTTCCCACATCAATTTAATAAAGCAATTGAATCAAAATGTTTCCCAAATATGTAATTAGTAATTACCACTCAATATAAAAAAAAATATATTAAATCTTTATAGTGAACTAATAACATATAATTGGGGTGTTATTATGTGGAACGATTTTTTGTTTTCCTAATTTCCTTTTATTTTCTCCTTTATGTCTTTAATTCTCTGTCCTTTTCCAATGCCGACCCTTAGGTGTTTTCTTTCTTTTTTTTTTTTTTTTGCATATTTAAGTGGATCAAGTATCGTAATAGCCAATACCAATACTGTTATATGCCACTTAAATTGAGCCCAGCAAATTGGGCTAGGCCCAACTCAGCATAACTAAAATTAAGGGCATGTCGATCGCAAAAATTAGCTAGCTTGAGTCGGATCAGAAATCTGTTGTGCCCGATGGATCCGGGTCAAAGTGTACTCTATTATTTGGGTCGCTGGTAATTTCCATGAAAGTCAAGTTTAACTTCATTCTTAGTAGAAATGGAAAAGCAAGAATGAGGTGGATCAAAAATATGAATTTGACAGCACAAACTATGATCAACTATAGTTTCCTGGTGATATCTTTTTGACTATTTTACATTACATATAATGTATTGTTATTTATTTTGTTTGGGGAATCTTCTTGTAATTTTCTCTTTGTTGATCTCCCCATTAGGTTATTTGTTAAGGGAGGGTCTTTCTTATGTATTTTTTTTTTATCAAAGTTTGGTCCTCGTATATTTTTTTTAATATTTTAATTCATACTATCAATTATTTGTAGTCCTTCTTAGGTGGTTCAGGGTGGCCCCGACGTTATGTGATTTGCACGTGACTAACATGAAGGTTTTTTCAAAAAATTCACGCGAAGTAACAGGATTTTGGAGCTTGATTAACCATATCAAGGACATGTTCTTCAACTTTTATTCAACAAAGAGTATGAAAAACATGTAATTCTTGGGAAAACCCCTAATGTTAATTACGTATAAATCACATAATATCATAGCTCCTCTGGAACCGCCTGAAAAGGACTATAATGAAACATGCATTTATAGTAGGGATTAAAATGTTAAAAAATACATAAGGGGGACCCAGGGGCGGACTAGAGGGTTTTGGTTTGGGGGGGGGGGAGAAATTTTTAATAGCGAATTCCATATTTTTTTTTTTGTTGTTGTGATAAAATGATAACTAAATGAAAAATAAGTAATGATGTATATTTATCTAATAAAAGGTGAAGAAATATAATAGTGAAATATTTTTAATGAGTCACATTCGACAAATAGTTCAAGAAATTGAATAATTTTAAAACACATAAACATTTTTACGACATAAATTCTATTCTATAATAAAGAAATGCTATAAGATGTGCCAAAATAAGTAATGATGTATATTTATCTAATAAAAGGTGAAGAAATATACTAGTGAAATATTTTTAATGAGTCACATTCAACAAATAGTTCAAGATATTGAACAATTTTAAAACACATAAACATTTTTACAACATAAATTCTATTCTATAATAAAGAAATGCTATAAGATGTGCCAAAATAAGTAATGTTGTATATTTTATCTAATAAAAGGTGAAGAAATATACAAGTGAATATTTTTAGAGAGTCAATTCAACAAATGGTTCAAAATATTGAGTAATTTTAAAACATATAAACATTTTTACAACATAAGTTCAATTTTACAAAAAGAATGCTATAAGAAGTACCAAAATTAATATTGTAGTACATTTTATAAAATCAAATATATACATTAATGTTAGTACATAGACCATATTAATGTTTACATATTGATCCATCTATCAATAATCTAGAAGAAAGAAAGAAAAATAGCTTATAACTAAAAAAGAAGGAAAACTAAAACTTAAGACACACAAACATTTTTACAATATAATTTCAATTCTGTAACAAAAAAAAATGCAATAAGAAGTACCAAAATTAATATATTTTTTTACTGTAGTGCATTTTATAAAATCAAATATTTACATTAGTTTTAGTACATATGACCATATTAATGTTTATATATTGATCCATATATCAATAATCTAGAAGAAAGAAAGAAAAATAGCTTATAACTACAAAAAAGAAAAACTAAAACTCGAGGAATTCAAACCCAAGCTTCCTTGTTACAAGTGCAATACTCCAACCACTGCTCTACTGACTTCTTTTGAATTTGAGAAATTTCTATATAAATATTTGGTTCGGATTTTTCTCGGGAGGGTGGTCTTCTTGGGGGCGACCACCTTCCCCAGACCCTGAAGCGATCCGCCTCAAAGACCAAACTGTAAAAAAAGTACACAAGGAGTATTCAAAGTAGTAATCACCTTTTGCTAAGGCATTGTAAATGAAAGAATTTCACTTTTAGTAAAAAAATCATCATACTTAGAATATAGTACCGTTTTTATAAAACCAACTCATTTCATATCATAATTAAGTTAAGGATTGTTGATACTTCCGTCAATTATCGCCGGTGACTTCCAATTTTGCAGGGAAATTAGATGAAAAATATGCAAAATTGGTCCCTTAATTAAAGTTTGCTGGCAAAGTTTGTCCCATTCAGGCCTGCAAATTTATCCCACAATTTACAAGTTTGAAACAATTCCAGTCCCACTTCCAAAAATTGCAAAAATTGGCAAATTATTAATCATTTTAAGTAAATTAAACATAAATCTTAAAAAAATAACAGATTTTTTTTAGTAACTATTAAACTAATTAGATTTTTTATATAATATATAAAAATTGAATAATAATTTATATAAAATTCTGAAGAAAAAAAATATAATTTACAAATTATTAATCCTATTTAATAAATTTGGTATATAATTATAAATATTATAAAAAATTATTCTAATATCTATTAAACTAATTACATGTTTTAAAATTTTGAATTTTTTAAAACAGATTAGATTATATATATATAAATAAAATAATTAATTTTTTTAATATTATATGAATATTGTTAATCATATTTAATAAATTTAATATATAATTATTTTAAATGAAAAATACAAAAATACAAAACCCTAATCCCCTCACCCACCCACTCCAACCTCCCCAATCGTAACCATCACCCACCCTCCCTAGATGCACCCGACCGCCCGCCCTAGACCACAGACGGCCTGGGATCTACGATCCCGGAGGATCGATGAATCTGAGCTGCAGATGACCTGGGACCGACGAACCTAGACCGTCGACGGCCTGGGTTGCATCCGTGGATTGGGGTGGGTGGGATTGGGGATTGTATTATGTTTTTAATTTTTTTTAATTATAATAAAATTTATAGTATAAGATTTTTCTAGATAACATTAATAAAACTATATATATAATTTAATTAGTGTAAAATAATTTTTGAAATTGGGACTCAAATTGCTTCAAACTTATAAAATGTGTGGTAAATTTGCAAGTTCAATAATATGTGGGGCAAACTTTACCAACGAGCTTTGATTATGGGACTATTTTTTTCATATTTTTCATCTATTTTCCCTCCAAAATTGGGAGTTAACGGCGTTAATTGACGGAATTACCAACTTGTTAACGGTCGTTAACTTATAGTATGAAATGTGTTGGATTTGCAATATATGGATCCATATCCTTAGGCCCAGTTCGGTTTGGCCGATTGTAATCGGCCCAAATTGCAATTTTGGTTCATTAAATAATCGGGCCCAATTGTTTTGTCTTGTGTTCGCCCGATTATAATCTGGACCCAATAACTTAGTTGGATTTTGGCCCAATTTATTAATTGTGTGTTCGGTTGGCCCGGTCATGCTGCAATTACTATTATACCCCCTGCGAATTTGAAATCTGGCCATCCATTTCATGTTTATTCTCAACCATCCATTTCATGAAACAAACCAAAAAAAAAAAAAAAATTCCAGATTTGGAAACTATATACGGCAGTGAACAAAAAAAAATTGGGGAAATTTTGAACACTCCAACTCATCATAAATGTTTTTAACAAACCAAAAAAATATTACAACTAATAGGCAATGTGGTCTTACCCTAGTTATTCTTTCAATTTGTCCTTCACCTATGTTACAAAAAAAAAAAAAAAATTGGAACAAATTAATATCTCAAAGTTTGAGTAATCAAGAATTAATCATTTGTTCTTGTTAACAAAAGAGTAAACAATAATAAAGGAAAAAAAAAGCTCACCTTGTTCAACTTCTTCTTCACCTATATGTAAAAAAAAAATTGGAACAAATTAGTATCTCAAAGTTTGGGTACTCAAGAATTAATCATTGTTCTTGTTAACAAAATAGTAAAAAATAATAAAGAAAAAAAAATACCTTTCTCACGATGTCAATGGAGGGAAACTGCAAAATGGAAAGTGGGAAAATGGAGGAGGATGAAGACTTTTTGTAATCTGCCCACAATTATTTCAATGGCAATTGGTGTAATTATTCTGAACATTAGGGTCATTTTGTCTCAAAATTTAACAATTTGGCCCAACTAATTAATATCTGGCCCAACCCTCCAATTTGAATCGGTCCGATAAGTGGGTCTGGCCCACATGTTCCCCCAATAAGTCCGGGCTGCCCGCAATTATTGTGGCCCAACCGAACAGATAATTAAGCCTAATATTATGGGCCGATTACATCAATCTTGGGCTAATTGAGGGCTAATTGTACCAACCGAACTGGGCCTTAAAGTATAATAATTTTGTGTACTAAAAGTGAAACTCTCTTCCTTGTAAATAGGGGTTACTATCGCGCGAACTCCTGGAATGAAGTTATTCTTTTATATATAAATTTTTTATTTTTTACCAACTCTATATAATCTAATTATATTCATTTGCAAACATATTAAGATTTAATTAATATTCTATCAAAACTAATAAAAAAAATTAATGTTCTATAAATTTCGTTGAATAATCTGACATTTTTCGTCAGATTTTGGATGAAGGTTGCAAAAACCTCATAAAACATACACAATGAGAGGCCTATTTTTTAGGATATTCCTAAAGTCTTTTTCAGGACAAAGTAAACACATTCCAAAATATTATTTAAAAGAGAGATGCTACTTTCAAGCATCAAATGATAAAGTTTAAAAGTCAACTCTTCTAAAAAAGACATTTCCTACTAGAATTCTTAAACATAAACGAAATTATGTCTAAAATAATATATATATATATATATATATATATATATGTATATATATAATTTCATTGGACATACTTCTTAAAAATAATTTGATACAATTTTTAACACCATACAAAATTTAGAAAACTCCAAAAAGTATAGATAATCTTGAAATTAAATCCCAGCGCAACTCGACTCGAGCTCAGTTCGTCATATAAATTAAACAAACTTGAAAACAATCTAAATTTTTATTTGAAACTTTTAAAATCCGGTTTAGCTCCAACTCGATAAATTAAGAATGACAAAATACGTGTAAAAATTAAATTACTTGATACTTAACTCGAACTCGTTCAAGTTATTAAACCTAACTTGTCTCAGATCAATTTATTTAACATTCAAATCAGTCTCAAACAAAATATCAAGCTCGATACAAAATTTAAATTAAGTTTAAACATTATATCATTCATCGCTACAAGCCTGATTTGCATCTCAATATTCACCAAACCAGTTTCAAATTTTTAGAAAATTAAAGAAGGAAAATACAAAAACATATTTGAAAAGTTTCACAAAAAAAAAAATCCAAGCTCGATTCTTCCCGGCCCCCTATATTTTTGGTGTATTGTCACATGGGACTGCATATCGGATTCAAACACCTTACCCCCACCCACAGCTTCCGCCATTAATTTAATTTCCCCGTTTTTCAAAAGGAAATTCTGCGACTCTCACTACAGAGAATTCCAAAATTTATTTCGTCAAACTTGTACTATTCAACTCTGAGCTTTCACACTAGAGTATTTCCTCTAATTAAAGTATATTTTTTTGGCCTCTGTCATTATTGATTATTCTGCTTGTCATTATTGATTATTTTGCATTTACTTATACAGTAAAGGATTGAATAGAAAGATAAAAATCAAGAACTTGAAGAAGCCCTTTTGATAATCATCATCTACCTCCACTTTTTCTGAGCTTTTTGACCCAATAAAAAAGGTATGATCTAATCCCATTTCCTTTTACTATTCGCCTTTTCCATTTCTGGTCCCATTTGATTCTTTATAATATGATTGCTTTGTGTATGTGTTTTTGTGACAAGGGGATAATAGTTTAGCTAATTTGACAATGAAATGCAGGGTCTTTATGTTGTATATTTTGAACTAAGATATATATAAATATGTGTGTATATATATATAAAGGCTTTATTTGAAAATAAAATGTCAATATCTTGGAATATTGTTGTTAATTTGATCTAGCACTGCCCTTTTCTGTACTTTAATTCGCGAACCTTTTCGTGGTCCAGGCTCTAGACTCTGAAAATTGATCAATTTAGGAATATTAATTAATTTTGTAGACATAGATAAGATACCCACTGGCCAATGATTGAAACTTCATGAACTTTAATTTGTATCGAATTGTGCTAACCATTTTCCGATCTGATATGTATATGTAAATAATTTTTAGCATTTGAGTCTGATCATGTGATTGTTTAAAATCTGAATTCATTAGGTCTTATGGTTATTTTGAGATTATGAGAGTTATTGAAGTTGGATTTTGCCTAAACTGAGAAGTGATGAAGAAAAATTCGGGGTCATTTAGAAATTCCGGTGCATATACTAGCCCAGGTACACCAGAACATGGTGAGAACGGTGTGGGACAGACAAATAGTAGGAGGCATATTAGTGTTGCTGCATTGATGCCCTTTAATAGTGGAAGAACTTTGCCTTCGAAATGGGATGATGCTGAGAGATGGATAACTAGTCCGATTTCGAGTTATGGTGCCTCCAAGAATTCATTTGATCCGCCTCAAAGCCAGCAAAAGTCGAAAAGTGGACCATTGGCACCTCCAGGACATGGGAATGGGAGCAATTTTATGGCGAATTCTCGTCTTTCGACTGGCGTTTTGGTTCCTAATGGTTTATCCATTCATTATGATAATGGGATCGATGCAAAGTCGAATTCTTTATACGTTGAAAATGACATTTTTCGGAGTACAAGTATGCCGGAGTCTCTCAGTGAAAGTTCGGTTCCAAGTTCGCAAGGTATGGACTATTTTCACAATCTCTCGCACTTGATTGTGTTATTTTTTTTTCCTTATGTATTTTTATAATTGAATAAGATTTTGCGTATTGATGAAAGATTATTTCATCTATGAAATGAATTATAATGTAGTGAGAAAATGTATAAGTGCCCACGTTCTTGCTTCTCCAATGATTCACATGTTTTTATGAACTCTAGGAATTGGACATAGTACGCACACAACAAACAGGTTTGGGGAGCTGAGAGTGTTTCCAGTTAGACCCTATGATCATTAAGTAAAAGCTTAATTACGACGAGAGAATGTAAAATGTTGAACTTACTTTACTTACGAGAGAAGGGGAAAATGGCATTTATAGGGATGACAAGTTGAAGAGTTATTTCCTGTAAAATGTCAGAAATGTCCGTTGGATATCAAATTAACCTAAAAGGTTAAGCTGATTAGCCAATGAGGTCATAGCTTATTGGTAAGGCTGAGGCCCCATAACCAAGAAGTCCTGGGTTCAACTCTCATGACTGTGGGTTTTTCTTGTAATTTTAAAACCAGTGTTTGTTATTGATTTTCTTTGTAATTTGATTGTAATTCAATAGATTTCTCGTTTAGTGATATTGATGTAATGACCGTTTCTCCAAATAAGAAAAAAAGTTGTTAGAGAGGAGAGACATTTCATATTTGCACTTAACGTGCCCCTCACGGGATTCAAACACATGACCTCCTTTGGGCCCCGGCTCTACCTTATTGAATATCGAACTCATCTAAAAGCTTAAGTTGATAGAGAGGATAGACATTTCATATTTATACTTTAATTTAGTATACCTGATTAAATAAAAGTATTACTCCTTTCATATTTATGATTATAAAATAAGTTTCGATAAGTGAATTTCTAAAATTGCCCTTTAATCATAAAATTAAACTGGTCAAATTATTGTTTTTTAACTGAAGAATTGTATGCAGATGATAAACTTGATGGAACCAAGGAGGAAGAAGTAGTTTCACGGGTTGTTTCAAAGAGGGATATGGCGACTCAAATGAGCCTTAACGAGAGCACTTGTTCATCTTCTAAAGGAAGGTTATCTTTTTCTTCATTACTTTTTTCTCGTCCTAATTCAGTGAGATTGCTAAGCAATCCTGCCGATAAAGACGAGATCAGAGACGTTCAAGTAGACAAAGGTACAAGTACAGCTAATGAGCCCAACAAACAAGGACTTAAAATGATTAAGACGAAGAAGAAGGACTCAACAAATGTTGACTTACCTTCTTCTTGCAATGACTCTGAGGCATCAAACAATACATCTAAGTATGTTTGTTGTTTTCTTGAATAATAATAAAGTCGAATTACGTATACTGTGTCATAATCTTTGAGAGTAATGCTATGTTGGAATTATGTATATTTGTGCTGTGTTTCTGCAGATTACAGAGAGAGGAAGCCAAGATCACTGCTTGGGAGAACCTGCACAAGGCAAAGGCTGAGGCAGCAATTCAAAAACTCGAGGTTCGTAGAACTTCTATTTAGTTTTTTGGGTAAATTTTGCTCTGCGCCCTTTAACTATCTTTGTTTCACGTTCCAGCTATCGGTTTCATCACATTGCCCCCTTTACACAAATAGACAATTTTCTTAATGAAAATAGGAGA
Organism: Penstemon barbatus; assembly: GCA_003313485.2. NCBI lineage: Eukaryota > Viridiplantae > Streptophyta > Magnoliopsida > Lamiales > Plantaginaceae > Penstemon > Penstemon barbatus. The sequence continues at coordinate 65,998,114 of CM064880.1, forward strand.
AATAAGAAAATTCTGTACATGATAACTGAAAGGGGCAAAGTGGAATTTACCCTTTTATGTTAAAAACTATGAATACTATTGTGGTCTTTAGGCTGCATTTTGCTTCATAATTTGTGAAATACTATCACTTAACTTGTATCACATAATTTGTGGAGTCAGATGAAACTGGAAAAGGAGAGATCAAAATCCATGGACAAAATATTGAACAAGCTCCGAGCTGCGGAAACGAAAGCACAATCCATGAGAGACTTGCTATCTGAAAATCATGCCCATCAAGCATCTAGAACTTCTCACAGGAGGATTTCTTGCTGTATATATTTCAAGACTTATTCTCTCAGTAATAGCTTCCTCTGCCATAGAAATTAGTTCCTACTTCCTACCCCTACTTTTACTTCTTTATTATTGTTCTATTGGTTGATGTGGTCATCAATTTTCGCACAATAATCGCGCCCGAATCTTGGAGGCTCGCGGTGAACATGAACATATTATATAAATAGCTTGTATATGATAAGAATGACAAACTTTTACAGTACATTTTGCTTCTATAGCTTTTTATTGTTTTTCTAAGTTATTATATCTCATATTCTTGAGGCATGTAATATTACACTCTTATCAATAATTTGCCAATTTTGTCGCATTGACGTAATCTTGCGGTCCATGATCTGGTACACCTGGCCAAAATAGCCCCACCATCCGAACCGTTTTCAGCAGCAAACCTTCCTTGTACTCTTCCCCAAACATACGAGGAAGAACAAAGCTTCTTACCAATTCCCATAATGCATCTACCCTCTTCGTAAAAAACGACCCCAAGTCGAAATAATTTTTCATTGGTTCTTCTTCAACAATCTGTCCTCGTCGAATAAAACAAGTAGTAAAAACAGTAGTAGTACATATTCGAATTTTTGCACATAACCTCCGGAGAGTTTCAATTTTTGCTCTTTCCCCCCTACAATCTGAAAAACTTGCTCTTGCCCGCAAAAAGATGATAGATGAATCCACTTTGCACACTGATCATTGTTTCAGTGAATTTCAAAGGGTAAAAGCGTCATTTAGGGGGTTTAGTATAATAACTAAAAACTTTTTGGGGGTTATGTGCGAAAAAATAAAATATCAAGATTTGGACTTAACCCCAAAATTACACTTCTACACTTTGAAATCCACTAAAATATCGACCTGCAATGTGAATGTGCACTCACTTATCAACTTCTGGAGGGTATGATCATATTTTTTCAATTATGGGGGTGGAAGCGCAAACACATAATTAAATGTTTTGGGGGGTAATGTGCAGAAATCCCATTAAACAAACAAAAACCATGAAGGTACTTACCTTTGCTTCATAAAGAGTATCAACATAAACACATGTCCCAAAGTGCTTAAACATTAGTGCAGAATCATCAAAAGGGACTCTTGGCACAATATCATTCCCATAAACAAATCTATAATATTTAACTCCATAATCTCTAAATTGCTCTTTCATAAAATTCCCAAATTTCATGTCTCCAACTCTAGGTTGTCCAAATGTGTAGACTGCTTGTAACCTTTCTAATACTTCAGTCTCTTTATGAATTGCAAGAACTGCAGGAAAGAGAACTGCAAGTGCTCCGCCTAGGCTGTGGCCGGTTACGATGAATTTTGTTCGAATATTGGTCTTCAGATGGGCTTTTAGAACTTGTGTTATGGTATTGTAAGCGTGTTGTTGTCCCACATCGTTTGTGTTTGTTGGCCATGTTCCGTCTAGTTTTAGGCCGAGGGCTTTCATGAAACCGCTATGAACACGGCCTTTGATTCCTTGGGGCTTGTACCATGAGATGTCGAAATCGGTGATCCAGTCTTTGGCGTTGAAGGTTTCAGTTCCTCTGAAAGATACTATGATTGTATCTGGATCCGTGTTTTTATCGTGTAATACGAAGGCTTGTGTTGTGTTTGCTTGATGTTTTTCTGAATAATATATATATGTTAATTCACATGATAAATATATTTCCCGAAGGAATGAACACAACTTCAAAATTGCATTTTTGACCTCTACACATTCAACATTTTTAGTGTCGCGCTTTCTAAAGTAAAAACTTTTTGTCACATTATTTGTAAAAGAATTGCACATTTCGTCATTTTCTCATCATGTGTTGCAATTTGGGATTAGAAGTACACAACATAGGAAACTGCTTTTGAATTCTGAAGTGCTAGTTTTGATTTCCATGTTTGATAGCTTCTGATTGAAGCAAATAACATAAAAAAAAGCAACCCAAAGCCAGAAGCAAGTTATTGGTTGCTTTCAATTTATGCTGCATGCTAGAAGCACCTTTTTTGAAAAACACAAGTGTTTGTTATTATATGGGACCAAAGATGCAAAAAAAGAACTAAATGTGACAAAAATAAATTTTAAGATTAAGACAACATTTTTTGGTACTCTCTATAAAAGTGTTGAATGTCTAGTTTAGTGAAATTTTGCATACACAGCATATTATATTTCTTACCATCCCAAAAGTTATCAGCTAACAGCAACTTCATCTGCATAAATTTCCCAAAAAGTTATATTAGGACCTTGAGGTATCAGAAATTATGAGAAATTTCGGTAATAAAAAATTCAACATCATTTAGAAACAGCAAAAAATATATATATATACATATTACCTTCCATTTTTCTTCAACTGTAACTTTGATGAATTCCTTGTTTTCATAGGCTAATTTTGATGCCATAGCAGAAAGACTTGCAAAGTATTTCTCACTTCCTGGTATTATAGTCTTGTCCAATTCCACTCTCTTATCTAAATGTCCGATAACCGATACATAACTACTCGAATTTTTATCTGGCATTACCACTTTTCCTGTAACACATATATATATATATGGCGAATCAACATCACTGTTTTTTTCAGAATATATTTATTTTCCGATACTGTCAATATTCTTCACATAGAAAGTAGAGAAAAATTAAGTACTGACCTCTTACAATGTTCTTCAAGAACATTTCTAAGTTACTTCTATTTGCTAGAAGGTTTAGGCTCGTTTCAGATACTGTCCCGACAGATGACAAGATTTTTCCGTGGTATTGAAGCATTTTCTGGACTAACATCGACATAAAAATAATCCTTCTACGCTCGATTATAGATAATTTAATTTTAACCGAGTGTTCGATGATATCTCTTCTTTTTATATCATCAGAAAACAGAACATAGAAAATGTCCAAAAGACTAGCTTTGTGTGGTTTCAATAGAAGATAGTTTTGGCTTGTTGGGATCTCAGAAGAAGACATGATTAATTTATATATCTGAGAATTGTAATACTTTGACAAGGCAAGAAAATTGATGTTATGTTACCATCTTATTTCATTGAATCAAACATATATATAGACACACATGTATGTACATAATCATGAATAAGAACTCTGTAATGGAATATTGCAACCTTAACAAGAGAGGAAATGAAAAGGTTGTGTAATGGAATTTTATTATCCTTTGCTCATGTGCAGTTGCTTTGTGGCTTAATTTTGGACAATATTCTACCATATATGTTGTTTTTCTCATACACATATATTCGACGACGATAATATACCCCCCCCCCCCACCCCCCCTTGATAATCGTCTAGCTCCTCCCCTGCCCACATCACCCGTTGCGAAGTCGTGTTTGTTACCAAAAAGATATTTCCACTATTTATATATCATTGACAATGCTCCAATTTCTTGTTGTGATATGTACGTAAAATCTTAAATTGTCATGAAAATAGATTTAATATTCTAATAGCTAGCTAGCAATTATATGAATTGTAGGTGTTTAATATTTCAGCAAACTAAAAGGTAAATAAGTGAGAAATTTCTTACCACGAACAATATTAATGCCTTGAAAACAATATATATATGTACATATGTGAAGGAATTTGTTCAATTAGTTATTACACATAGAATACAATAACATAAAACAAGATGCACAAAAAATATATTGCAACTTAACCTCATGCATATATATATATAATAATCATTGTATCTTGAGGAGTTTTTTGTCATTTGCATTTAGAACAGAGAGAAAAACTTGAGGTGGGCCCAATCTAATAGAATTGACATAATCTTGGGGACAATGTGCTGGAACACCTGCAACTAATAGAAAGCCAATCACCCTAAGAAATCGCAAAAGACCCCCTTCTTTGTAGTCTGGCCCTTTTGTGTATGAGATTGTGAAACTTCTGATTAATTCCCAGCAAGCATTTACAGTTTTCGGTATTAATGACATTAAGGAGAAATAGTTCTTGTCTGGCTCTTCTTTTAACACCTGATCCAACAATCACAAATTAATAACATATTTATTAATTTATTATTTATGAATCGAAATAAAATTTTAAAAATAGTAATTAAGTAGATTAATTTTAATTAATTACGTACTTTTCCTTGATAGCTGCTATCAAAGTAAATGCAACTCCCAAAATGCTTAAACATGAGGGTGGCATCATCATAAGGCAACCTCGGCACCAAATCATAGCTATAAACACACCTGCAATACTTAACATCATACTCTCTAATAACCCCCTTCATAAACTCCCCGAACTTCTCATCCCCCACTCGCGGCTGTCCGAACGTGTAAACACCCTCCAGCCTCTCCAACAACAACTTCTCCTCATGCATAGCCAAAATAGCCGGGAAGAGCGCAGCCAACGCCCCCCCTAAGCTGTGCCCGGTAACTATAAATTTCGCTTTATCATTACTTTGTAGTTTTTCTTTCAGCAATTTTCTGATGGCGTAGTATGCGACTTGTGGCTTGTTTTCGTCTTGTTCTTTGGGAAAGCCTTGGCTTGTTTGGAGGCCGAGGGCTTTTAGGAAGCCGCCGTGGACTTTTCCGACTTGGGGGAGTTCGTACCAAGAGATGTCGACGTCTGTGGACCACGCGTCGGAATCAAAGGTTTCGGTTCCTCGGAATGCTACGATGATTAGGTCCTTTTTGTCTTCGAGGATGAATGCTTGTGTTGTGGCTTTCTCTTGATAATCTGTCGTCAAAATTTTGATTTTGTGAGATTAAAAATGCAATTTAATTTGTTCAGAAAAAATTGCAATTGGGAACTCACCATTCCAAAAGTTGTATAAAGATCCCAAGATATCCATCTGCATAGGAAGTCGACCGAAAACAAAGAGTACTTTAATTAGCTCCATATATATATAGGATGAAACCCATATAAGAATAAATAACTAGTCCGAGTCCGATCCGGCCATATATATATATATAATAATAAAATATAATAGTATTAATTAATTGTAGGTACCTTCCAGTAGTCCTTGACGATAGAGTCAATGCAATTTTTGTTTTCATAAGATGCCTTAGCAGCCATAATAGAAAGCAAAGCATGGTATCTTTTATCTCCATCGCTTATTTTGGGATCCAAATGAAGCCGTGAGTCTATGTGCCCAATAAACGAAAGGAAACTTGCTGATGTTTTCTCTGGGTATATTACATTCCCTGTAGTATTAAAATTGAAAGCAAATTAATTTAATTTTCCTTTATATATATATATATTCAGATAATAATCATATAGGAGTAATTTATATATAGTACTTCAAATTATCTGCAGGTAGTAACTGTACGTTGCATTATTAAAGTCAGGTGAGGTGGCTAGTTGGCATTTAGCTTTCGGCTGATATTATATTCACATTGGACTTTCATATAATAATAATAATAGAACTAAATCTCAATATACTGCAGACTGAATGTCTTATTCAAATAATATATATAGTGACAAAATAATATATATAGTGCTGATCATGGCCTGGTGGATAATTAGTTAACTATGTACGATTGGAAGTTATTGATTCTAAATGAAGACATATATATACACGTAAAATGACCAATTTATTTGTAGATCTGGTTGGACTTGGACAACACTCAAATAATTTATAAGTCAATTTAGAATAATGATTTATTTATTTTGACTAATCAACTATATATGGACAAGAGAAAGTCTCGTCAAATTTAACAAGTAGATACAAATTCCTAAAATTGTACATTAGTTACTCTCTTCAACACTTTAATACCATATTTTACAAAGTTGTATTTTTAACCATAATTTTAAATATTTTGCACTTTAGAAAATTATACTTGTAGTTCTAGTTTTTTTTTTTTTTTAAAATAAATAATTGCATTTTTGTTCTAGTTTAATTTTGTCTGGTAATTTATAGACCAAAAATTTCTTTTCCTTTTTTTTTTTTTTGAAAAAAAATGAGTAACTTTATAGAAGTTCAATTTCATAAAATATGTGATCAAATGTGCCCAACGCCTAATTTTCTGAGACAAGCCCATATATAGAGGCAATAATTCTATATACTATTTAGAATTTAAGTTTTTTGTTTTGGAGGTAACAAGCATGTTCATAAATAATGAAGTTGGTATAATTAATGTAGGACCATGTAATACATGCAATCAAAAAGAAAATCATTTCCACATAGAAAAACCTGTCCAACTCGATCCAGCCTTATTTTAATGTTAAATGACATCTAGTTGTACGTCTACTTGATTAAAGTTTTTCCTTAATTAAAAAAAAAAAAAAGAATGAACTACCAAAGTTGAATTAATCTTAGCTTGAGCATTGAATAATTGTAAATGAAATTAATTAACACCAAATTAAGATCAATTCAATTCTAAATTAATATATATACCTTTGATAGAATTCATGATTAGCCGGAAAAAGCCCTGATTGGAGGAGAGCAAATTAAGCCAATACTCAACCCCGGAACCAAACCCGGCCAATGGCTTAGACACTGCCTGCAACATTTTCTGAGCCAAAACTGAAACAAATATGATCCATCTCCGCCCGAACGCCTCAGGCCGGACCCCTTCCGGGCAGTCCACGAATTTCCTTTTCCCAATATCACTTGAGAATAATATTTTACCCAGATCCAGGAAACTAGCTTCGTTTGAGTTCAGAAGCATGTAATCACCTGAAAAAGACTTGTTGCAACTCGAAGCCATATTTTTAATTTTTATTAATTTCTTTCTGATTAAATTAAAGAATATATATATATATAGGAAATTAAATGGTTTGATGAAGAACAAGCTTCAATGGATAAGTGTATATATAGAGAGAGTGCTTGGGTTGTCATAAATTAAACAATTATTATATTATTTATTTGTAATAATTGGAGAAGTGCTTTGTACATGTACTACTGTTTAACTCAATGTGTTGCTCGTGCATGGAAAAAACTCAAAAAGTAAACGATCGCGTAATTAATTAATCACGTAATGTACAATTATAGTTTTGGTAGGTCATAGTACTTTTACTCAGTGGTGGGCAGGAGGAATTTTCTGCCTCTGACTGTGAGCCCAAAGGATACAAAATTAACGAATAGTTACCAATGCAATTTCCTCGTGCTTTATTTGGTGCATGATTAACATTACCAATACTGAATGATTATGGACGCGATGATATGTTTCTCCACTATATATGTTGATGATGATGATGGATAAGAAAAATATTATCTTTTCGATGATGGGGAAGAAGAAAAATCTAGACTTATGAGCAATATTTTTAGAATTGGATCGGACAAGGAACCGACGAGTTCGAGGGGTCACTGATTTTACTGGTTGGACTGATTGGACCATTACTTGAACCAGTATGACATCTATTAGCTCCCATGGAATCTTCTTCAACATATCTGCAATCAAAGAGAAGGTTGATTAGTTACGGGCAGCAGAGAAGAAAGGAAGGAAAGAAAATTAGGGATTTAAGTTTTTTAATTTATCCCCTCTTTTGTTTAAGATAGTAAAAGGCGTGTTTATTGTAAAGTTGTTATTTTATTTCTGTTAGGCCCATTTAGACTAAGGCGGCTTATGTATATGTTTAAATAGCTGTATTGTTTTATTCTTTGTACACAACTTACACATAATTTTTCAGTTTAATAAAATTGTTCTGCACTTTTTTCTTCAAATCAAATTCTCTCTATAGAATTCAAAATTATATGAATATTTAGATTCTAATATGGTATCAGCAGTTATACTCTGATTTCTCTCAATCCGCTGAAATCTTGATCCTGTTTTTCACCATTGTTGGTGAATCCTCTCTTCTCCAGATTACTTTCTCTCAATTTTCTGGTATTACTTTCCTCCTATTTTTTCTTCTACATATCTCCTTCATATTCTTCTACAAATTTCAGTTTCTTTTCTGTTCAAGAAACCCCCTCAAACACCCAAAAATTTCCTTTTCTTGAAATTTTTTCAAGATGTCATCTTCTTCTTCTATCACCACCACCCCTTCTGGCCCTATCCGTTCCAAACCTCCTATGGAGAATCCCTCTCATCCTTATTTTTTACATCCCTCAGACAATCCTGGTCTCATCATTGTTCAACAGTCTCTCAAGGGTGATAATTATCCCTTTTGGTCCAGATCAATGCTTCTTGCATTGAATGTTAAACATAAGTTGGGTTTTGTTAATGGTTCCCTCCCTGATCCTGGCCCTGAAGATGAAGAATTACAATCTGCTTGGTCCAGATGCAATGATATAGTAGTTTCTTGGATCCTCAATTCGGTTTCTCCAGAAATCTACTCTAGTATTCTCTATACTAATTCTGCCCAGGCAATCTGGAATGAACTTAAAACTAGGTTTCAACAAAGCAATGGGCCTAGAAAGGCTCAATTACGCAGGGATCTTGCCAATCTTCATCAGGACAATCTCTCTGTAAATATGTTTTTTACAAGATTGAAGGCTATATGGGATGAACTAGCAAATTACAGACCTATTTTGAAGCCTTGCACTTGTGATAATTCTCAGAAAATTCATGATCAATATCAAGAGGACTTTATTCTTACTTTTGTACTTGGATTAAATGACTCCTTCGATAATCTCAGGAGTCAAATACTTTTGATGGATCCTCTACCCAACATTGATAGAGTTTTCTCCCTGGCTACACAGGAAGAACGCCAGAAACAACTAGGCCAAACAAATCACTTTGACCCATCAACCTCCATGGCCTTTGCTTCTTAATCTTCTTCCTCTAATTTTCAGCAAACTCCTAAAAGACCTTACAATCAATTTCAACAACCCCTTTTACCAACCCCACCTACTTTCAATCCCACCTTCAAGAAAAAGGAGGTTCCTATTTGTTCTCATTGTAACCTAAAAGGCCATACTATTGATAAGTGCTACAAGTTACATGGTTATCCTGTTGGGTACAAACCCCCTGCTCCCAAATCAAAACCTCAAACTTTTTCTCCCAATCCTGTTAATAATATTACTACAACCACCTAACAACCTTTGCTTCAGAATGCTCAAACTGCTCTAAATCCACTTCTTCAAAGTTTTACTCCTGAACAATGTCAACAGCTATTGGATCTTTTTAGCAATACAGTCAACACAGGTTCTGCTACTGCAAATTCACCAGATTCTGCACACATTTCCTATGTGTCAGGTATATGCTCTAACTCTCTTATTATTACCAACTTACCAAATCCAACTGATTGGATTCTTGATTCTGGTGCCACAAAGCACATTTGTCATAATATTTCTCTTTTTTCTTCCCTAAAACCTATTGACAATGCACAAGTTATCTTACCAAATAACACTTGTCTTCCTGTTTTTCAGATAGGTGATATACAACTAAATTCTACTTTAACTCTTAAAGATGTTTTTTACATACCTTCATTCACTTTTAATCTAATTTCAGTTAGTGCTTTACTAATTAACAGCAACCTCATAACTACATTTACCAATGAATCTTTTATGATTCAGGACCAACAAGGGAAGATGATTGGCAAGGGTAGGAAGATAGATGGACTCTATATTTTCCACACCACTACCAATATTTCATCTCAAGCTTGCTGCAACAAAGTCTCTAGTGTGGTGTGGCATAGGAGATTAGGACACATGCCTTACAAAACTATGTTTAGATTACAAACTAGTTTAAATCTACCTTCTATTAATGATTGTAATTCTGATGGACCTTGTTACATTTGCCCCCTTGCCAAGCAAAAGAGACTTAATTTTCCTACTTCTGTTACTACTTCTAATAAAATTTTTGATTTGATTCATTGTGATATTTGGGGACCTTTTCATACTCCCACTGTGTCTAATCAAAGATATTTTGCTACAATTGTTGATGATTTTTCTAGATTTACTTGGATATGTTTATTGACTAAGAAATCTGACATTTCTTCTGTTATTCCTACTTTTATATCAATGGTTAAAAATCAGTTTAACAGTTCCATTAAAACCTTTAGGAGTGACAATGCTCCTGAATTATGTTTTACTAGTTTGTTTAATCAACATGGTATTTTTCACCAATTTTCTTGTGTTGATACTCCACAACAGAATTCTGTTGTGGAGAGGAAACATCAACACTTACTAAATGTTGCTAGAGCATTACTTTTGGAATCTAAAGTCCCTCTTTATATATGGGGTGATTGTATTTCCACTGCAGCTTATTTAATTAACAGGTCACCTTCTAAAGTTTTAAATTTTAAAACTCCTTTTGAATTATTATATAATAAGTCTGTGGATTATTCTTTACTTAAAACATTTGGCTGTTTAGCATTTGCTTCTACTTTAAAGAAGGGCAGGTCAAAGTTAGATCCTAGGGCTAGAATTTGTGCTTTTATTGGTTACCCTATGGGAATTAAAGGTTATAAACTAATTGATATTAATACTCATGAAGTCTTCATATCCAGGGATGTGGTGTTCCATGAGGAAACATTTCCCTTTCATACCATTTCACATACATCTTCTTTACATTCAGATTCTAGCAAACTTTTTCCTCCTACTAATTCCTCTACCTTTGATTTTTCATCTGACAACATTTTTAATGATACTGTTTTTAACAATGATACTGTTTTGGATACTACTGTCTCTATTCCTTCTACTCAGCAAGATGATAATTTAGACCCTACTATTAGGAGATCCTCCAAGCCAAGTAAAAGACCTGGTTATCTAAATGATTTTTTATGTAATTCTTCAACCTCTACCTCTCAATTTTCTGTAAAATATCCTATATCTAATGTTTTGTCTTATGATAAATTGTCCTCTTCTTTTAAAAATTTTGTTCTTAATATATCAACTGAGGTTGAACCTCAATTTTATCATCAAGCTGTTGGTTATGATCATTGGAGACAGGCTATGGAAACTGAAATTCAAGCACTTGAGAGTACTAACACTTGGACTGTTGTCCCACTTCCCTCTAATAAACATCCCATAGGATGTAAATGGGTTTTTAAAATCAAAAGACAGCCTAATGGGACTATTGATAGGTATAAGGCACGATTGGTAGCTAAGGGATATACTCAACAAGAAGGGATTGATTTTACTGAAACCTTTTCTCCTGTTGCTAAAATGGTCACTGTTAAACTACTACTAGCCTTAGCTTCTTCACAAAACTGGCACTTATGTCACTTAGATGTTGATAATGCATTTTTAAATGGTGAACTTCATGAAGAGGTTTACATGGATCTACCATTAGGATATCCTAGATCTCAGTCTATTCCTAAGCTGGTTTGCAAATTAAATAAGTCACTATATGGCCTTAAACAAGCCTCTAGGCAATGGAATGAGAAATTCAAAGAATGTCTACTTACCTATGGTTTCTCACAGTCAAAATCAGATTATTCCCTATTCACCAAGGGCTCATGTGATACCTTTCTAGCACTTCTACTATATGTTGATGACATACTGATTTCCAGTCCTTCAAATTCTCTTATTTCTGATTTAAAATCTTTTTTGCAAAATCATTTTAAACTTAAAGATCTTGGTGATCTTAAATATTTTTTGGGACTGGAAATAGCAAGGTCATCTAAAGGTTTAATTCTTTCACAAAGGCAATATGCCTTACAAATTCTTGATGAAACAGGTTATTTAGGAGCTAAACCTCTTACACTGCCTATGGATCCTAAAGCAAAACTAAATTCACAAGATGGGGAACTTCTTACAGAACCAACTTCATATAGAAGATTGATTGGCAGACTTTTGTACCTAACAATCACAAGGCCTGATCTAAGCTATGCTGTTCATAGACTTAGTCAGTTTGTTTCTCAACCTAGATTACCACATTTACAAGCAGCACATCATATATTAAGATATATTAAGTCATGCCCTGGTCAAGGAATATTTTTTTCATCAAATTCAGGACTGACTCTAAGGGCTTATGGGGATGCTGATTGGGCTTCTTGTAAAGATACAAGAAGATCCATTACAGGTTTTTGCATTTTTTTGGGAGATTCTTTGATTTCATGGAAATCAAAGAAACAAGTCACTGTGAGCAAATCTTCTGCAGAGGCAGAATATAGGTCATTGGCAGCAGTTTCCAGTGAAATTATTTGGATTAGACAACTTTTAAACAATTTTGGGATTATTCCTAAATCAGCTACACTACTGTTTTGTGACAACCAAGCAGCAAGGCATATAGCAACTAATCCTATGTTTCATGAGAGGACTAAACACATAGAGATAGACTGTCATTTTACACGAGAACAAATCACTAAAGGAATCATTAGACTCATGCCAATTCGCACAGATGACCAAATTGCTGATATTTTTACAAAAGCTTTATTATTACCTCGTTTTACCCAGCTCTTGTCCAAGATGTCTCTGTACAATCTCTTCGCTCCATCGCCATCTTGAGGGGGGTGTATTAGCTCCCATGGAATCTTCTTCAACATATCTGCAATCAAAGAGAAGGTTGATTAGTTACGGGGCAGCAGAGAAGAAATGAAGGAAAGAAAATTAGGGATTTAAGTTTTTTAATTTATCCCCTCTTTTGTTTAAGATAGTAAAAGGCGTGTTTATTGTAAAGTTGTTATTTTATTTCTGTTAGGCCCATTTAGACTAAGGCGGCTTATGTATCTGTTTAAATAGCTGTATTGTTTTATTCTTTGTACACAACTTACACATAATTTTTCAGTTTAATAAAATTGTTCTGCACTTTTTTCTTCAAATCAAATTCTCTCTATAGAATTCAAAATTATATGAATATTTAGATTCTAATAACATCATAATAATATATTTAATATAGATATTAGTTATAAAATATATGTTATGTACATAAACATTTAAACAATATCTCATAATTGATCATTAAAAATATGAAAAAATAGATATATTTAATATAAAATTGTATCGAATAATATTTACCTAACTTATGTTTATCATATTGGTGATTTAAATATTATACTAAATAATAAGTCTATATAAGTATATAATGATTATATTTATTTTAAAATATACAAGTGTAAGTTAAAAATACAACAAACTAAAAGATTAATAATTTTAGAATATGATTATGTATATATTAATTTTAAAGTCAAATATACAAATATAATAATGTGGCTTTAAAATTTTGTAACCATTTATCCTAAAAATATAGTTGAAAAAGAGAAGTAAAAAAAATAATCATTTGATATTCAAAATAATATATGTTCAAAGAGGAAAAAAAAATTATGTTCTAAAACTAAGACTACTATCTTCATTGATGATGTGTAAAATGTTAGTTCGAAGTTAATTATGATAAATTGTTCGAAGTTAATTATAATAAACTAATCTATAAATATAGGTTACAAAAAATATATATTTTTGAATTTGTATTCTAAAACTTACAAAAAAAAATTGGTGTAGCCTAAGTGACTTTGATCCCTTACTTATTCCAAGAGCTCAGGTCGGGTGTTAAAATTTCTCCTTCTATAAATTTGATACCAAGCTTTTGAAAAAATACATTTTAGTCCATGATTCACACTTTCTTGATACATTTAGTTTTTTCTAATCAATTTTTGAACTGAATTCAGCACGTGCGTATTAACTTAACAATGGTGGGTCTTTAAAATACGTACTTGTTTTCCCTCACATTGTCAACTTAACGGGCTTATGAGCGGCACGTGTTGAATTCCGTCCAAAAAATTGACGTTAAACTAAATGTGTCAAGAGATGGCGTAAATCATGGTATGAAATGTATTTTTTTCGAAAAGTATGATATCAAATGTGTTTTTTGACTAAAGTTTGGTATCAAAAGTATTTTTCTCTCATGTTATCTAGCCTCTTCATTTTATTTTTATTTTTTTGGGATAAATGCTAGTATGCTTCGCATGAATACATATTACTGCATAATAAACAAACAAATTAAGTTAAGGCCTTCTCACTATTGTTCCTTTTTTTTTAAATTCCGAAAAGGGCAATGATTGCCTATCCTTCTTGACTAGTCCATGTATGGAATTTGATGGTTCTTCCATCTAGTGTAGTCCTTCTCCAATTGTTTGTCCTAACTTGGCCAAAACGCCAGCCACCGAATTAGATGATCTTCTAATATGTTATATAGAAATATTTCACAGCTTAACAATCAAGCTTCTGCAATCCTCCAATATGGGGTCTAATGGATGCTTTCTTGTTTTCTCAGTTTAAATAACTTTGTGCTCACCAAAACTCATTGGTGTTGGGTTTTTCAAGCAACTACCTGGCATATCTGGATGGTACGCAACTTTCGAGTATTTGATGGAAAGGATGAAGCTTTTCAACCAACTTTAATAAAACAACTTGCTCTTGACATTCAAAGTTCGATATTTTGCGGGTCGTCTACGACATTTCATATAGCAGAAGGGAAGCGTAATGCTCATTTGAATTTTTAAGACTGGGGTAACGTGTCTATTTTTGTATGACAGTGAATTTAAAATTGAACATACTAATTACTTTTATTACAAGGAGATAACTGAAATTAATCCAAAAGCATTTCTTTATTTTCAAAGAAATAGCAAAAATCCAGATTGTTCTATCAGTTTATCTTCAATTAATGTTGCTTCAATTAGAGTAACAAGCACAATGGCTAGGCCCCATCAAGTACACATGTTTATTATAAAATAAAATAAAAATCTGTTTATTAGGATTGACTATACATGCAAGTTATAAGTAATCCAGAAGTTCTTACACTACCAAAAAAAATTAAATTTTAGTGACAAAATAGTAAATGTAAAGTGATAAAAACTTAAATATTATCACTAAAATGATGTATATAGATACACTAATAACAAGAAGTGTGAACAAATTATCACTATTGACATTTAGTGATACCCCAAAAGTGATAACTAAAAAATTGTCACTAAACTATAGTGACAATATTTATTGTCACTAGGTTGTCACTGAAAGGGTGTCACTAACAACTTAAGTTCCATAGACTTGTCACTAATAACCATTAGTGACAACTTAAAAATATATTTTGTCATTATTGCACTTGTCACTATTGTTATTGTGATAAAACTAATATTTTTATTACTAAGTATATACAAAAAGTGACAATTCCAACAATGTCATTTAATATTTTGTCACTAAAATCCATTTTTCTTATGCTGTTATATTATATATTGATGTCAACACCTTATATATAACGAATTAACGTGTTTAATTGCTCTGAATATAATCCGTCTCTAGTGTATGATAATCTATAATATTGAAGGTGATAGCTAGATTTATCATGTGGAATAACGTGAAGAATTTCTTTAGATGAAAATGAAATGACCAAAAGATCAGCAAATTAATGAGTGGCAACTGGCAAGGGATAAGAATTAGTAATGGTGGGCCACAGATTACAGGGAAAAATCAACTAAATCCACCTGTATTTGAAAATTTTACACAAAACCCCTCTATCTTTTTGCAGAGAACTCCCTCATATTTTATAAACACTTATAAGGAATCCCCTTGTATTTTATACAAATTTGCACAAAATTCCTTTTTCATTAAAAGTGACAAAGAATGTATCTCACTTGCTATTAATGAGACTGAAATTCAATTTTAATTTATAGAAAAAAATGCACCAAACCCATCTGTATTTTTTAAAACCTATTCAAAACCCTCATGTGTTATTTTTTTTTTTTTTTTTTGCATAAAATCCCCTTGTGTTTTACAAATACTTGCACATCTAATTAATATAATAGATATGTAAACATGGAGGTTTAAATAGTATTTAACCTAAACAAACTAACAGTATCAACTATTTAACTGTTAACGGGAAAGTGTATAACATTTGATAAAATACAAGGGAGTTTTTGTGGAAAAAAAAACACAAGGGGGTTCTGTGTTGATTTCCCTAAACACGGGTAGGTTTGGTGCAATTTTTTCCCAGATTTCACTTAATAAACTCTCAGTTTATCTAATTGGGTAATGGTTGGCCAAATTAATTAGACCTATTAGCTAGGTTCACTATCACAAAATATATATAGGAGGTTTGTCATCCTTGATTTATTTTCTTTGTTTAATTGATACTACAGATCACGAAATAAAGCATGACACCCTAGAACATGTAAAAAATATATTAATTAATGTGTTAACAGTTTATATTAATCATGGTTTATACTGTTGATATTAAATAATGTGCATTTAATTGTTCTAGGTGTACGTGGCGCCCAGGCCCCTTTCTTTGTCCAGTTGTTCTGTATATTATATCATCATTAGTTTTTAGTTCTCTCCCATAAATAAAAAAAAGAAGCTAATAATTAAGTCATGGTAAAATAAAAAAGATTTCTCTTTTCATAATAAATTAACTTTTCTGTTAAAAAATTAAGGTTCTGGTTATACATGGCATAATCACACTTATGGTCTCCAAACTCCAGTATAAAGTGTTGTACACTTATTAACTCTCTTATTAAAAAAAATTCACTTAAATTCCTTTTATATAAAATATCTTATACTTATGTCCCTCTTACTAAAAGAATTTACACACCGATCAATTTTTCGACATTTTTCATGTCAAATGACACAGATCAAGATCATTATAATTCTTCATTATATATAGAGCGTTTTGTGTAGACATTTCAAATTTGAATACACTATTTAAAGTACATGACTATCATTCTCTTCTCTTGCCGATATCGACGTGCCTTCTTTTAGCAGCTCATCTCGAATCTTGAATGTTTAGCGAATCGATCGTAATTGGTCTGACCGCTCAAGGCTTATCTCTCTATTCCCCTTTCTGGTCTCCGGTCATTGGTAGAAAGCCTGTAAATTGAATTTATCTCCTCTCTAGTTTAGCTTGGGTACATGTATATGTCAATGAGTATAATTTTAATTTTGTAGGCATTAGAAAGGTTATATAAAACTGTAAGTATTAAGTAGTTTATTTTGTAGTTAGTAAAAATTAACTTACAATCGAAATAAATGAGGTAAATATATATAAGGAAAGTGTGAGAGAACTTCATGGTAACTTATAATGTAATTATACAAGATTTACAATATTATCTAAGATTCATGACAGAGATAATTGTAAGCTTTTATAGTGGAAGTTGTGTTTGTCCGCAAATTTGTACCGGGTAGAATATTTATCACAAGTATACCTCAAAACAAGTTATAAATTGAAATAAAAATTGTTTCATGGCTTAAAACATTCACAAATTAGACCCATATTTTTCACAATCATACGCATCTTGGTTCTCATTTTAGTATCAGTAAGATCAGATCTTGTTTGCCACTTTCGGCACATGTTAATTATTTTTAGGATCGACCGGAAAATGTGCCATGTACGAAAAATTATTGCTTATAGGAACCACTACTGTAGAAAATTATGCGACGAGAAAATGTCATTGATTTCTGACGTAGTTGCGGTAACAGTTCAAAGACGAATTTTGGTAGTTTTGGTAGATATTAACGTCTCATCTGCCAATTTTTCTTGTAGCACTGTAATTTGATTTGACATATTGTAACATCTCGTTTACCCTATTTCACTTACATAATAATTTTGATTTTATGCTTCTTCTGTTCCAATTATATTTCTTTCTTGGCATAATTCATCAGTCAACTTGATTAAATTTATAAAAATTATATTAAATAATTTAATTAATATATTTCACTAATAAGTTAATAATATCATATGAAATATATATTTTAATATTTAAAAGGTTTAATACATGACAAATGTGAAAATTTTAATATGATAAGTCATTTAAAAGATTGAAAAGTTTGATCGAGTACTGTAATAAATGGAGCAAAATAAATGGGACGGAGATAGTATAATAAAATATTTTATTACCTTACTTTCATTCTTTCCATGATCTATAAAAATAGTCTACTAGTACTTTAAAAATTTTAAACATACTATTCATTTCATATCTAAAAAATTAAAAAAGTCAATTTTTTTTAATTTGCAAATACGCTAAAACCAATTGCATCTTAAAAGATCCTCCAAAATATCTTAGAACACTTAAAGATCCCAAACAATTGACATGTTATGATAAAATTAGAGTTTTGTGAAATTCTGGATAGAAATAGGTTAACAATATTTTATTAAAGTCACAAAGATGTCATTGAATTACAATAATATAAGTTATTTTATGTACAACAAACTATTAAATTTTTTTGAAGTTTTTTGGAAAATAAGAAATCTTTTTTTAAAAGAAGATTGTTTTCTTAAATTAAGGAAAAAACTTGCAAGATATACTTTTGGGGAAAATTGCTTTTTTGGTACCATAGGATAGACTGACTTGCATTTTTTGTACCATTGGATATGAAAATGCAAATTTGGTACCATAGGATAGGTTTTCATTGCAATTTTGGTACCAAACCCAAAATTTTCTACAAAGTTAATGGCAATTTACCCCCTACTAAATGCATAATGTTCAATTAAACCCCTCATGGTTTAAAAAAGAGCATTTTACCCCTTGAAATTTTGTAAAAATTTTACATCGCCTCCCTGATATTTTTATAGGCGGCACTTAATCCACTTTTATTATGATAATGTGATTTTTTACCCATTGTGTTATGATAAATGTGGCAATTTATCCCCCTATGTTAAATAAAATAGTTTGCATGCATAATCTCAATTTCGGCAAGTGAGTTACAATCTCCGGCTGAACGGGGTAAATTGCTTCATTAAAATTTTACAGGGGGTAAATTAATTTTTTTCAAATTATCGAGGGATAGATTGAACATTATGCATTTCATAGGGGGTAAATTGCCATTAACTTTGTAAAAAAATTGGGTTTGGTACCAAAATTGCAATGAAAATATATCCTATTGTACCAAATTTACATTTTCATATCTAATGGTACCAAAAGTGCAAGTCATCCTATCCTACGGTACCAAAAAAACAATTTTCCCTATACTTTTGTAGTTTTGTGAGAAAAGAAAAAAAAAAAGATTTGGTTTTTCAAAAACATCCTAAATAACTACTTGAAAAGCCAATCGAAAAAGGGCATGGAGTGATCATTACACTTGCGTTTTACTTCCTGAATACTTTGCAGCCCGCATATCCCAAAAGACTTGGAATTTTAGTCTGTTTCCCGTACTCATTTGGGCCGCCTGAAAATTTATGCCATTGAAAATTTGAGATAAGAGTCGGCCCAACTTGTCCCTAAAATTTCTTACACTTTTTTTAGATAAATGGTGATATTTCATAACAAATCAAATGACTTCCGTCAAAATAGTACTTCGAGTACTATCACAAAGTTCAACTAAGCTATCGGTATATGCTAATCTTGAGCTGCCTCATTACAAGTTCTACGAAGATGAAAAAAAAAAAGAACGAAAGTGAACTAACAACTTCTTAATATATAAAATAATTGTACCAATGGACGACCAATTCTCCTCATAACTTTGTATATCTTTAATCACAACACAACAATCACCTTCAAGAATGATGTCCATCCACCCCCTCTCAATTGCCAATTCAATCACCCTTTTTGCTTCCAAAGCTTCGGCTTCTATTGTCCCCAAATTCTCATTGACACCCACCCAATACAAGTACCACAACAATCCCTAGCCATCACCCCAAGACCAATATAGCAAGCCGCTTCAAACATTGTTCCATCAAAATTTACCTTTATGACACCCTGTAACGGACCAGCCCACCTTACGTGTGTAACCTTTGGCTCCACTAGAACGGAAACCTGATTACTATCAATAGCTTCCTTAAAACACCAAAGAAAAAGTCGATTATGTGTAACTACCTCATAGGACTCAAACACACCTCTCCAAACATCCTTGAATTCTGCACAAACCATAACAACCAAAAATTTGAACTCGTCCTCCTTAAGGACTCACGAAACTTCAAAAACCGTGCATGAAGCTGCATTTCCCCATTTTCTGGGATCGCCCAATGAGTGTCCGAGAAGGCTCAAACCTGTCGAGCAAAAAAACATCAGAGAAAGATATGTAATTCATCATCCGAAGATACTCCACACATATCACACAAATCACAGTCAAATATTATCCTCTTCGAAAAATTACATCTAGTCGGGATTAAAAATGTTACAGGCTCTCCACAAGAAAATTATAATTTTTTCAGGCAAACTAAGAGTCCATAACCATCTCCAGTCTTTCATCCCCGAATTACTCGAACTTCCATACCTACTCGCAAAACTCCTCAGCTTTTCTTTTAACAGCAAGGAAATAGGTGATTCGTACGGTGAAAATCCCATTCTTCGTATAGTGCCAAATCAATTTATCACTATTTTGGAGAATCCCCAAAGGTATAGATAGAATGTCACGAATATCATCATCCCAAAACACTTCTTCGAGCTTCTGTTTGTTCCAAACGCTTGTAACCGAATCAATTAAAGAGCTAACTAGCAAGTTCGGTTGTTGTCCCATTCTAGGAGTCTTCACACGAAACCGAGTCGCATTTGGTAACCATCCATCTGTCCAAACATTAATTAACGGATCCACGTAAGTCCCGCCACCAAAAGGTCATTTGCTTTGCATATACTTTTCCAAGAATGAGACGCATTATTCCCCACTCCTGCCCTAAAATCCGTGTTCACAAAATATTTCGCTTTAAACTAATTGTTGAAGTTGATAAATATGGTGAGCAGATTGGATATTTTCGTCCAAAAAGGGGAATCCGTCAAGGTGACCCTTTGTTGCCTTATCTTTTTATTCTAAGTACAGAGGCGCTGAGTGCTGTAATTAGGAGAGCTGAGAGTAGAGGATATATTTGTGGAGTGGCGGTGTGTCGAAATGCTCCTAGGTCTCGTATCTACTTTTTGCAGATGATACACTGATATTCTACCTGGTGACGGCTACAACAACAACAAAGAATAACGAAATCCTAAAGGAATGTGATGCACTCATTATGAAGTGGTTTGAGAAACAAGTTGCATATATAGTTTAGATGTAACGCTTGTGCTTCTGTAGTTAAAGATTTAAACTACACCATTAAGTAACGACACTCGTGTGTAATTTTGGATTGGTCACAAATACCGAACTCAACAAATGGATAAATCCATACGTACGTATTTTCAAAAAGGTTCGTTCGTCAATAGTGCCATTAAAAAGTTCAAAAATATCAAATTCCTTTAGGTACTGGACTTGTCAAAGATTTCTTTGAGGCGAACGGCTATGGACAAATGACTTTTGTGATTTAATTCTTAAAGGAACTGCCGAGTTTCAATGTCATAGTGATATATGCTTAAAATCATTGTATTTAAAAAATTAAAATGTTTGATACTAATTCTCCTAAAATTCTTTTAAGATTAAAAGTCGAAAACCGTTAAATTATTTGGGTCAATTTACTAATTTCTTAAAGAGTATATATAAAGTAATGCTCCTTAGTATAACAACAAGCGCCCATGGCCTAATGGATAAGGCGCTTGACTTCTAATCAAGCGATTGTGGGTTCGAGTCCCACTGGGCGTGAACTTTTTATTTTAATGGATTGACGCATTCATTTGAAATAAGTGGAGTCCTCTCAATAACATTTTTACACTATGAACAAATCAAGGAGTAACCAAATTAGGTGATGTAATATCTGCTGTATATTCTTACATAAGATTTATAAAACAAAACATTATTCATAAAGATTTAAAATTTTTTTATTTATCATCAAATATGATTTTTTAACGGGTTAGACCAATTAAACTTCATATATTTTGAAATATAAAAATAAGCTGAATATATTTTAACGGATTTACAAAACACTTATATTGATCATTCTACTATTAAACAAGTTGAATATATTTTGAAATATAAATATTTTTATCGGATTTGATTCATGAAACTCTTAATAATTTGAATAAAAGAGAATACATTTGGTCAAATTTATACAATGTGAACTAAAATCCGATTCATTGACAGTCCTCTGTGAATGTATGAGAAAATACTAATTGCAATATGGGCCCAATGCTATTAAAGAAATAAAGAGTTGGGCCCATTGTTACGGCGTAACTGCACTGCCGCCCATTTGGAGACAGCAACGCACGAAAAAGGGCGATGGCATCATTCATGATTGCTTAATTGCATTTATACAAGGTAGCTGTGATCCAACGACACACAAACATTTCCTTTATTTATTTCCCTCTTAATACATTAGTATATAATTAATGGAGTATTAACGATTGATTGATATATTCTCTATAACACAAGTTCTTAATTCAATATTCTTGATCTATAGTATAAAAGAACAACATAAATAAATATTACCGAATTTTTAAATTGGATACAATAATAGATCATAACATAATCAATATGATTATAAATTTTCGAAGATGGAAAACTGCTAAAAGGATCTGTTTAGTGTTAAAATAAGTTATGTAATTAAAAAAAAAAGTCCAACATATCTAAATAGACTGATTATTTTGTAAATTAATAAATAAATTAATGAATAAATTAACGCTCCTTTTACTCTTAATAATCTAGAGATAAAATATTGTTCAATTAATCCAGCTACAGTTCAACATGTGACTCGCCGTACCCACTTTCTTCTGCATTACTCAATTAGTACTACTGCTCACTTACCCAAGTACATACAAACAACACACTAAAACGAGGAAATTATTATCATCTATCTCCTCCATAAACAATGGAGTGCTACTCCCTAAAACCCTTCCTATTTTCCCTCACTCTCCTCACCATTTTTCTCACGCGCGTTTCGGCTCAAGCCGATCACGATTTCACTACCGACACTATGGATCAATGGCAGAATACGGCGTCGTTCTACAGGCAAGATCTGAGCGAAGGAGTGGAGGAACAAATTAGTGTAGACGGCGCCGAATCGTCCAATCGGCGGTCATTGTTCTGGGGAAAAGCGTTCCACTACTACATTTCGTACGGTGCGCTGACGGCGAACAGAGTCCCGTGTCCGCCACGCTCCGGGAGGTCTTATTACACGCACAATTGTTACGGGGCGAGGGGGCCAGTTCACCCCTACACTCGCGGTTGCTCCGCCATTACTCGTTGCCGGAGATAAATGAAAAATGTACGTTTGATTTGATTTGATTTGATTTGTGTGTTTTGAGGGCTGGATTTTGCAGATCTGTTGGAGAAGTAACTAGTTACTGAAAAATGTCATTATATATCGTGATAACGTTTGTTGTTGTGGAATTCGTAGAGTTTTATTATATTCATGATTATGCTAATTATCAATCTGTTTGTGATTTTATTTTGCGTGATGAATTCTTCTTCCTCTGTAATTTACCATTGCCTGCTTGTTTGTAATGAGTAATGAGGACGATTATAGTGTGTGTAGTAGTAGTTTTAGTAATTAGGGATTAGAAGCTTAAAGATTGAATGAGATACACATAGGTGTGTGTTTACTTGTTTTGGTTTAGTAAATTAGAAAAAAAAAAAAAAAAAGATGGATTTGAGTGAGATGTGTATTAAAATGACTAAATTAGTAAAACTTTTATCATGATTTTTCCTCTCAACATATAAAAAAAAAATCATGATTTTTCCAAAGCATAAAATTGCAATGGCCTTGTAGATTTGCAAATCAGTTATTTTTCTTACCAAAAAATGATTTTATCATGATTAGTAAAACTTTTATCATGATTTTTCCTCTCAACAAAAAAAAAAAAAAAATCATGATTTTTCGAAAGCATAAAATTGCAATGGCCTTGTAGATTTGCAAATCATGAATTTTTTTTTTTTCCTTACCCAAAAAAAAAAAAATTCAGTTATTTTTCCAAAAATGTAGACCTAACCACAAGATTTTGTCATGAGTGAATAAAGTAGAAATCTAAGCCCATTACTATTCAGTCTCTTCTAGAATAAAGCAGCTCACAATCTTATTAATGGGCTGAAGCCCAGAACAATTTCTCAGCTCAAGCTTGACTCAAGTCCAAATTCACATCTAAAAGGATCGAGATTTCCTCAATATAAGAAATTTCTGCATTGATATAATTTTAGTTCGGATTTTGTCGAATATTGAATCCAATAAAATCTTCACTTTCAAAATTTACAGATTTTTTTTAAAGTTTGTTAACTCTACATTTTTATTTAACTTAGCTCACTTGTTTAAAATTTTCTTTAGATTAACATTGAACATTGAAAAAGATTTTTCAAACACATTCAACATTTCAATTTGGAAAACAGTTATATCGGAACCAAATATTACTTAAACATATCACTTTGATAAACAATATATATATATATATATATATATTTTTTTTTTTTTTTCATTTCCCAAGGGTTTAATCCCTTTCGAGACGCGTCGGACACATAAAGTGGGAACATCTTCCAACAAGGATTCAAACCTGAGTCCGCTACTTTGTAATGACTAGTCCCTTCCACTAGACCAATCACTTGTTGGTATA
This sequence comes from Penstemon barbatus, assembly GCA_003313485.2. NCBI lineage: Eukaryota > Viridiplantae > Streptophyta > Magnoliopsida > Lamiales > Plantaginaceae > Penstemon > Penstemon barbatus. The sequence goes on from CM064880.1 coordinate 66,022,562, forward strand.
TATATATATATATATATATATATATATATATATATATATATATATATATATATATATATATATATATATATATATATATTTTGATCTACTAGACTGGGTATTTACAGCTCGGACCGAAGAATGCAAAGGGTATAGGTCCTCCCCAGTGTGGTGTCTCCAATATGATTCACAGGGCTGGCCCTGAGGGTAAGTTGCGGAGACGGCCGCTTAGGGCCACCGATTCCGAAGGGCCTCCATTTTTTTTAATATTATATTATATATATAAATAAAAATCGGAGGAAAAAATATTGCATTCAAAGTGCTTTGCCAACATAAGTTTTGAAAATTTAATTCTGAATATTAGAAGATACTTACACACTTGATGTTGAAGCTTTGTTTGTGAGGCATAGAAGATACTTACACACTTTACACACTTTACACACTTTACACACTTGATGTTGAAGCTTTGTTTGTGAGGCAGAGATGGCGGACGACATAAATTGGGAAAGAAGAAATGATAGTAAAATAATAAAATAATATATATGGGCCAAGGGGACGTTTGAAGTCTTATGATGTTGAAGCTTTGTTTATTAGCACATAATGTATATGGGCTAATAAAATAATAAAATTGGAAATGGGCCCTTCTTAACTTAAGAATGTAAGGAAGCAAATTAAAAAACGCAACGCATCAAGATCAAGTAATTAGGGACATACGACAAATTGTTGGCTTTATAACATGCGGATACCAATTTTACCACGAATTGAATTAAAAAAAAAAAAAAAAAAAACCCCTAATTGCAAAAATTGACGGGGATAAATCTAAACAAGAAAATTGCAAACTCTAATTGTGAGTGAAATGTACACAAGACGTACGTGTGGCATCTTCAAGTTTAATCTTCTCTCTTCACATATATTTTTTCTTCTGATAAGGGTTGTATATCTTTCTTAAATACATTAAGGGTGAGTTTGGCCTAGCGATTCGAAAAGCAATTATAGGAGAATGAATTTTACTAAAATTGATTATGGTAATAATTGATTATGATAAAAATTAATTATAGAATAATTGCTTTTGTATAATTGCTTTTGTAAAAGTAACACTTTAGTTACTTCTAAAATAAGTTGATTTTTTGCTTCTCGAGATCCCAAAAGTGATTATGATCTTGGGGGCCAAACACCATGAAAATCACGATTGAACATAAGTAATTTTTATAATCAGGGCCAAACACTTCAAAAATCACAATAGAGATGTAAAAGTGATTTTAAGAGCTCCAATCGCTGGGCCAAACTCACCCTAAGCATATTATCGTAAAGCAAAAATTTGGTTTATGTTTTGCTACATTTAAAATTTGTTTGTGAATTATGTTTTTTAAATTTTGTTGATAACTATGGGTCCTAGAAAATACATGTCTGGGTATGAAAAACAAAAAATGAAGCAATGAGTTGAAGAACTTATTCAATATCAAGCATGTAAACTTGATATATTATTAGCAATAAAAATGCAGTTGGTCTGGGTTCGAGTTCGACTTTAGTTAAAAATTCAGTGAATTAGGACATTCTAAAAGGGGAAACTGAAATATGATTTGAGAAATGAGGGCCTAGTGAACGAAGAAACGAACCACATTATTGTTTAATTCATTATTGTTTCTTGTTTAAATAATATATAAAAAATTAAGGCCACAAATTTGAAGTTGGCTTAGGGCCACTGAAAACTCAGGGCCGGCCCTGATGATTCGAACTTGAATCTCTCATATGGGGTCACAAGTCACTACCACTTGACTCAATAACCTTGGTTACAATATATTAATATGAACGTGTGAGAAGTAATTCATGTTGTTAGAACATATATAGAAAAATAAATATATAAATGAATTATTAACTTATGTCTTCTTAAAGTGATGGTAAAATAATATTAATGTTACTTATTAATTGTAAAACATTATGAATATTATAATTTATTAAAATAGCGGCTCAATAGAAGCCCAACTTCTTGGCTCTTGGGCCATCATGTGCTCTATAGAAAAATATCTAACGTCCATTCATTTAATGGTGCAAGTTTTATTCATTGAAAAAGAAAAAACAAATTAGAGCAAATTTTCTTATAGTTTGGCTTACCGTTTGGGAATAGATTTTGCATGTCATATTCGTTGTTGGGAGGGACCGAAATTGTTGGAGACAAAAAATCACATGAAAGGAACATAACTTAAGATTTTTTTATTTATGGTTAAATACAATTTGCTCGTTAAAGTACGGATGTGATACCTCCTATATCAATTGTAACATGCAACATGATATTACAAAAGGGGTAATTTTGTTTATTCCAAAAATTACCCCTTTTTATAATTAATAAATTATTTATATTAAAAAAAATCTTTATATATTATGAACTCTTCTATCCACCAAAGAATATTATGATTTAATTTCTTCATTTCTTTTAATTTATTTCGATTCTCAATTTTTTTTCTTTATTTCCATTTCAATTTGTTTTTTTATTTTTTTATTTCAATTTTTCTCTTTATATTTTTTCTCAGTTTTTGTTTGGTGATAATTATCTCATTTGTTTTTGCTATAAATTATTACTTCAAATATTGAGAAATTCTTCTTCAAAATATTATTGGCAAAATTCAAGCTTGGCACAAGCTCATACTATTGTTGGGATTGAATTTACTTTTGATTGGTAATAGATGTATAAAGAAGTTAGGGTAATCATAGATTGAATTATTGATGATATGAGCCTGTGTCAAGTTTGAAAATTTTCAAGTAAAATTTGAAGGAGAATCACTTAATATTTGGAATAATTTATAATGAATAAGGTGATAATTATCACCAAATAAAAATTTAAAAAAGTTGTAAAAAAAATTCGTGATAGAAATAAAGAAAATTTTGAAACAAAAAAAACAAAGAAAAAATGAGATGGAAATAAAGAAAAAAATCGAGACAAAAAATGAAGGAAACAAAATAAATGAAGAAATTGAAAGATAATATTCTATGGTGGATGATTGATTTCATAATTAATAAAGAAACAACTTTTTTTTTGAGAAATTAATAAAGAAACCAATGTATTAGTTATAAAAGGGACGGGGTAGTTTCTGAATAAAAAGTTCAAAACCATTACATAGAGGGATAAATATTACAATTGTAACTATAATGGGGTAACTGGTATCACCTCTATATTTTAAGGGAGCAAACTGTAGTTTACCCTTTCTTTATGGAGTAACTTTTTTCCTTAAAATTGTATCTTTAGTTTCATTGGATTGGATTGGAAGTCAGATCAATACATTTGGTCCTGTAGTTAGTAAAGATAAACTTTATTCAAATTTTTAAAAATATCTGTAATCTTATAAAAATTATAAAATTGATCTCGATTTTTATAATAATTTGCACTAGATTTGGTCACAATTAAATGAAAAGGTGATAGGGCGAAAAGTGCAAATGCAAATGTGCAATTTTATAAAGTGTTGAGGATTCAGTCATACGCGATTAAAAATGTACTTTTCCTATTATTTTCCATCAAAATGAAATTTCTACAATTCCATCAAAGTGCATATTTTCATTTAGTAATGTGAATATGAGCTAAGAAAGTTTGAACATATAATCAATCTTAAGTAATCGAATTTGTTATTGTTACCTTAACAAAGTTGTTATAGAAAAAAATTATATTATGAATTTTGAAAGTGAAGATTATATATATTGAATCCGAAAAAAATTGTAATATTCGACTGAATCAAGGCCAATACAGATGGACTTGAAAATTTTAAATACGAGCAAAAACTGAATTCAGTCAAATTTATTCTAACAAAAATAAAGTCGAATATGGATTTATGTCCACTTTAGACTCTGTCCAATTAACATCCTCATTCCATATATAGAATTCCTAACTTGAATTGAATGGGTCCATATATCACATTCGGAGAAACTGATCCGTATGCCACTCATGACCGAATTAATTGACGGCGGGCTTAGCTCAACACGGGCCGTTGAGCTCACATGGTTTGATATTTGAGGACGACCCGAATCAACAGCCAACAAATAATTCAATATACCCTTTTGACACTGACCGTCAGTGTATTAATTTAATCTGTATTTCTATTTTGCCCTTGACCCAGAGTCTACCCAATCTATTTTGTAGTGGCTAATTTTGGCAGTCCTAGAAATTATCAAAATCACTTTATAAGTATATGGTATATGTCTTCAATTGCTGATATATTATTATTAAAGATTTTGTCTAGATAAAATATGGTAAAAGTTGTTGATTAGTTCATTTTGGAGCAGACACTGGTAATAAAGTTGAAAACATGTCTACATTGTGTGACCAAAAGAAATATCACTTGTTCACATCTTAAGTGGTAAAAGTAATGGGTCCATGAAAATGTTCGATTCTGTTGCATTTTCCCAACAATTTTCAAATACTTTTAGACCCCAATAGCAAGACTTTGTGATGATTATTTTTAGAGTAGTGTGAAAATGTTTTCAATAATTTGAATTTCGTTTAGGACATCTCCAGCCGAAGGGGGGAGGCAAGCAACAACCCCCCCTTCGGCTGGAGAAGAGCTCCCCCTGGAGCTGGCAGGCATCCGGGGGGAGATGCTTGCCTGCTGGCAGGCAGGGAAGCAATGGTTGCCTCCCTGCCTGCCAGGAGACCCACGCACTCTTCCACTTTTTTTTTTTTTTTTTTGTTAATTTCAGCCTTCTTTCTTTCTTTATTTATTGGAGAGTATTGTATGCCTGTTGCTTTTTTTATCTTATTGCCGTGCATTTTTTTTTTTTTTTGCCTGCCAGGAGACCCACGCACTCTTCCACTTTTTTTTTTTTTGTTAATTTCAGCCTTCTTTCTTTCTTTATTTATTGGAGAGTATTGTATGCCTGTTGCTTTTTTTATCTTATTGCCGTGCATTTTTTTTTTTTTTTGCCTACAAGTTATAAGTTAATTGTAGGGCAAATTTACAAGTTATAAGTTATAAGTCCTGCAAGAATGAAATTTAAATGTATAAAAAAGATATAAGTTAATTTACTATATCTCTCGTTTGACAAATTTAACTCACTATTATTAATTTCTTTTAAGTTGAACGTTTATTGTGATATTTAACGTTATCAAATTCTTACTCCATTAGATTATATTAAAATTTTATTTTAGTTCTTTAGAAGTTATATAATAATAATAATAATAATAACTATTATTATTATTATTATTATTATTATTATTATTGTTGTTGTTGTTGTTGTTGTTGTTGTTGTTGTTGTTGTTGTTGTTGTTGTTGTTGTTGTTGTTGTTGTTGTTGTTGTTGTAGTTGTTGTTGTTATAGTTAAGTGAGAGTGGGGAAAGTTTGAGATTGAAACAAATATTTTGAATTGTTGGTTCGGTTGGAGATGACTAACTTGACAAGGCAGACAGGCAAGCAGGCAAACAAGTAGGCAGACAGGAGGGGGCTATTGCCAGCTTCGACTGGAGATGACCTTACCAATAATACATATATATTGACCATATACTGATGATTTTTGTGTGAAATTCACCTTCTCCTTTCTCAACTTTGGGTTGAAAAGCAGTTGCCCCCTTCAACTCTATAAATACATCATTATCCCCTTATTTAATTTGTAAATTGTTAGACTTTAAATAGTAATAACATTAATATCCATGTAGAAGCGTAAAAATTGTTACCTAATTAAATATTGCCAGATATTGAAAATTATACCAAATATCTAAATAGAAGCAAGTTTGTTTAGGAAATTTATAAGAAAAATCTTTTACATGATAAGAATATAAAATCAACTATTTTTCTTGTCATACAAAATATGAAGAACCAATCAAATTGTGCCACGTCATGAAGATAATTTTACAAGATCTTCAAATTTCACCTATAAATATGGGTCATCTCCAACATGAAAATCACAACTCAAAAACACAATTCAACAATCACAAAGGAGTTTAAGAAAAAAGAACAAATTCTCTTAAGGCGTTCTTCATTAAATCATCAAATCAAGGCGTTCTTCATCATATTCAAGACGTTCTTCAAAAGATCAAAGGAAATTTGGCGTTTAATTCTAGATTAAGCCACGAGGCCTTCAAATAAATGTTACTGGAGATCTGCGACGTTCCAAAGCAAATCAAAGTCCAACTTAATCAAGGTGTTTCAAGACGAAATTCAAACCCGTTCTTTACAAACTGAAATTTGAACCCGTTTGATTCAAGCTCAAGCAATTTTGATCTTGAACAAACGTTTGTGAAATATCGAAGTTGATCCAAAGAAGGCCAAATCATTACCTTCCAAGATTCACAAATATATTATTTAGATATTAGAATTAGAGGAATCATAGAGATTGTAATCACACTATTCCAAATCAATTAACTTTAATTTGTACAATTATTTATTGTTTAATATATTTTTGAACTTGAAATTTATTTGTTACAATCCCCTGTACTTTAAATTTTAATTAAGTCACGGGAGGTGTCAATGAGGCTATGACTCATTGGTAAGACTGAGGTCCCTAGACTAAGTGGTTATGTGAGTTCAACTTCCGCTAACGTGGATTTTACTTTAATTTAATACTAATGTTTGATATTTGATTTTCTTTGTAATTTAATTGTAATTCAATAAATTGATGTAATAATTTTTTTCTTTAAAAAAAAAAAGAAAAGAAAAAGAAGTCACGTGAAGAAGGCGCCAATATTTGAGAGTTCGAGCAGGGGTTTATTTGTAAGGTAAAACTTAAAAGCATGGGTGGTGTATTATTAAAACTTCAGGGGAATTTTTTTTATAGTTACATATCTATTTTTTTCAGGAGAAGTGAATGTAATTATCCCTGTAGGTAAAGTGGTGCCTAATTAACAGCACGTGTAGGAGTTTCACAACAGTTGAATAATACATTTGACTAAACCACAAATTGTATGATCATGAATTGAATCTATAGGTAAAGTCACATTCTTCGTCTAGGTTCAAAGTCTTAAACCATAGCATAATTTACTCGTAATTGGTCCCACTTATAAACCAATGCATATCTCAAAAGTGTTTTTTCCATACATTAAAACTGATAAAATATCTTATAAAAAAAAAAAAAAAAACGAAGTGATAAATGATAAGCTAAAGTATTTAGATAATTGATAAATAAAGAAAACGAAATGGCGGCCAGTGTGTGCAAGTTGAATGTAATAACAATATTCTAGTACCTTGTAACTGCGTATGAGTATATCTGGTAATTGGCGATTTATGATACAAGGATACTTCGAAAAAATACAAAGTAATATATCGGATATATAGAGATACAAATACATGTAAGATACATATTGATACGTGATATGACGTATCAGTAATAAAAATAAATAAAAATAAAAATACATACTTATCGGATACACTAATTGGACATCAGGACATGACGGGTTTTGTTTTTATATAATATTTTGGGTCAAATTTAAATTATGAGAAAATGATAAAGTCTCCAGGGTTAAACATAAACGACTAGTACACCAACTCAGTCTCTTATTCAAGTTTCTCTTCGAGGTCATGAAATCTCTCAAAGATGAATTATTTCCTTGATGCGCTATGTTAAGAATGAATTATGTTTGCTTTTGGAGTTATATAACTTTTGTTTATGTTAAAGTGAATTATTTTTGCTTTTGAGACTTAAATTGAAGGATATAGTTGTTTATGCATAAATTTAGATTATATTTTTATATTTGTATCCATGTCGTATCATATTCAATAAATTTTAAAAATTCATATCGTCGTATTCGTATCGTACTATATTCGTATCCCATATATGTATCCGTGCAACATAGTTGGGGATTCAATTAACTACTACTCATAATGATTAACTTCTTCTTGTAGATTTCATTTCCTCCTCTCTTTCTATTCCAATTGTTTTACTATTTATCTAGTGATTGAACCACTTTATTTGTGTATTTTGTGAGTGTTTGAACTATTTTGAGAATTTTCAGATATACTCAATTTTTGTGTATTTAAAAAATGTGTTGCATTGTCCATAATTGCAATCAACAATTATGAAAATCTATTAGTTGTTGCACTCTCCAAATATCAAAATTTCATGTCACAATACATCAATTTTTTTTTAGAAAATCCAAGAAATAATATAAATCACGGAAAATCCTTAAGTACAATGTCAAGAATGGAACTAGGAAGCACATCAGAAAACTGAAAAATTCGAAATCGCTAACTTAACTAAGTGATGAGCAGCCCTATTAAATTCGCGGATGATATGAGACGATCTAAAAAAATCCAAGCGAGAAGCTAACACCTTTATCTCATAAAAAATGTGATCCAACGAGCCAAAACTAGGAGAATGATTTGAGATTCCCTTCATAACCTAATAACAGTCTCCTTCAAGAACAACCCGAACTCAACCCAAACTCCATGGCGCGAAGTGCAGCCAATGCCTCAACAGATTCCGGATCAAGAGGCAGTCAAACTGTCAAACATTTCCAGCTTACTCACAAGCCTTCTTTATTCCGAGCAATCATCCCAAAACCTATCAAAACTCCTAAACAAGATAAAACAACATGAATTTGATTGTGCATATATATGTACATGTCAAATTAACAATTTGTACATAATATAATTTCACTTACATAACAAAAAGTTGGTTTAATGCGAATAACGCCTAACCGCATGCATGTCAAATTTAATTGCAAGTTAAAAAAAAAATTGTAACTAAATTTCGCTAGCAAACAAAAAGTCTTTTTAAAATTTGTACTGACAATTAAGTCGTGTAATTAAATTAGTTTGGTAATTTCAGTCACATTTCAACTCGAAATTCTTAATTTCCTCAAATTGATCAGGTGTGGGCCGGCAATTTGACTCAATTGATTGGAAAAAATCGAATTGCAAAAATCATCTTGTGACTAAGGCTTCTTGCCAATTAAGTCATGCAACTAATGTAATTTGGTAATTTCGGTCATATTTTAATTCGAAATTCTTAAGTTTTTGAAATTCAGCATGTGTGGGTCATGTGACTCAGTTGATTTGGCACCATTGCTAATTGCTATGGAATGACTGGATTTGTGGCTGGGATTGTAGGAACCGGGTTAGGGCTCAGACGGAGAGGGTAAGTTAATTGAAATATATATGTAATTTAGAAAAGAAAAATTGTGCTCCAAAATATCTAGAAAAAAAGGTAACATTAACATTAATTAAGAAATGGGTGTTGGTTTTTTCAAATATACATTTAGTCCAATACTGTTTTTTGAATTTAAATGTGTTGAAAACGAAAGATAATATAAATTATGATCCTAATTAAAATTGATGTGGATAATCTTTGAAATTTCGTTTTCTGTAATGATCCAATTAATTAAGCTATAGCTTGATCAGATATACTGATATCAGATTTCTTTTCTCAATTTGTTAGAGTGGCTTGTAAATTAAGCAATATCTGATGATGTGTACGTCAGCATTAAATACTTGAAAGCAAAAACAAACTTTCTGTACTTCAAATGAATTAAATTTTTTTATAGTAGTGTTAATAATTCGGCACTGAATCTATCAACGACTTTTTTCCCATTTGAAAATATTGCAGAAAGTAAATGTATTTAACCAATTATTGTAACTCTGAAATTCATAAATTATTGTTCAGCTATATAAATTAAAATTTCCAGACATCGTGAAAAATACAAGCATCTATAGAATGTGTTGGTCCCCAAGCTAACACTCCGAACGCGGGCCTCGCGAAAAATAAAAAATGATATTTAATTTTAACCTATGGTTTTACGTTAAGAACGTGTCTACAACATGTGAATGTTAATACTTCACTTCACAGTTCACACATCAAATTAGCTACGTGATTTCGCTGTCTTGACCCTACCCCCCAAAAAAGAATTTTGATCTTCCTCCACCAACCACCACTTTTCGTGCGTCCATTTTTTTGGTTGATAAAAGGTTTTAATCATTTCTACCGAATAAGAAGGTTCATAATATGGTATATCTGAATTTTGTCGGCTTCAAATATTTTCACGTGAATTGCACGTGTTTGTAATGAGTAGAAACTACAAAATGACATGAGAGTCAAAAAAATTAATGGTAGGTTAGTTAGAAAAATTGTAAATTAAAAAGTGATTTTATGAAAGTTAAATATAGAGATGTAGAGAAAAGGATATTATGCATATGTTTGACTCTAGATAATTACTTCTTCAAGTTTAGTTGAACAATTTTCTTCCTTGAATTAAAACAAAAATCAGATTTTATTCTCGTGAAACATATGGTCATAAGTCGTTACGGGTGATCACAGGTCTCCCAAAATCGAGAGATTATTTAGTACAACCGCTGCACCACGTCATCAAGTACACGTGGTGCAGCCCACCAATACACATGGGATCACCCCATGTTCTGGCCATGTTCCAAAAAAATAGGGGTTCAGAAAGTTGTGTTCACACTGCCAGAATATGGGTGATGTGGATTTTTAATCCACATGCCCCAAGTGTATTGGTGGGCTGCACCACGTGTACTTGATGACGTGGTGCAGCGGTTGTACTACATAATTTCTCCCCAAAATCACTTAATAAACTCTATTAATTTGAAATTTCCCTCTACCGCAGGGAGTTTATTTTAACCACCCATGACGTAGTGCAAAATATCTTATTCAATTTGATTTTTTCATACCAATACACAATAAGATGAAATCTTAGAGTCAACTAATTCTTACTAATTATTGGAACTAACTATAATATCATCCATTGATTACACCACTAATTCTCCAATGCAGTGACAACTAACTTCATGCTTTAACCAACTAAACTACTACTTTAAGATTTGAATATAAGAATTTTTATTTATGATATATATAGCAAGTTCACTTATATTTAGCATAAATATGTCAAGTTAATTAATCAGTTAGGTATCATGCATCAAGCACCTACAAGTAATCTAGTAATAAATTTCATAAACATATCCCATAAAGCCCGGTCTTTGTGTGTGTAATTCATTACAATATAGGCATGTCGAAATGGTTGAACAAAAGTTTGTCCTCTCTTAAGTTTCTTGTAAGCTTTATTTTTTGAAAAATTTATTGTTTATATATTCCTATTATTCTTAGTACATAAAATTGAAAAAATCTGATTTTTTTTTAAATATATTTAGTATATGATGTATATTACTTGGGTTCTTTGCAAGTTAACTCCCTGTAATATGTTTAATGGGCAATTTACCTCCCTGTAAAATAAAAATAAGCAATTTAACTCCCTGTGAAATAAAATAATGAGCAATTTACCTCCTTGAAATATAAAAATAGGCAATTTATCTCCATGTGAAATGAAATAATGAGCAATTTAACTCCGATCCCTGTGATATGAATTAATTAGCAATTTAGAGGGAGACAATGTGCTTCTTTCATAAAACCACATGGAGGTTTTTTGCCATTTTTATTATCACATGGAGTTAAATTGTCTTCTAGGATATCATATGGAGGTATTTTACCATTTTATTTATTATAGGGAGTTAAATTTCCTATTTAAAATAACACAAAGAATAATTTCCTATTTAAAATAACACAGAGAGTTAATTTGCTATTCACTCTATATTATTTATTACAAGCAGGGCCGGCCCTGAGCGTAAGCCGCACATGCGGTCGCTTAGGGCCACCAGTGAACGAGGGCCTCCAATTATAAAATATTTTAATATATATGTATATATATATATATATATATATATATATATATATATATATATATATATTTATATGTACGTATGTAATATTTATACAAATATTACTTGTGGCATAGATGGTAAACCTCCCGATGAGACTTTTAAGTATTTATTGTTTCAAACTTGAATATTATTTAAATGATACTTATGATATAGATGGGATTGACTTTATTATTTGAGTTGAGAGTCTTAAGACATACTTTACCAAAAGAACTAAAAAAACTTGAATTATTTGCAAACTATATAATGTTGATTCCTCAAATAGATGGATTGCTTATAGAATATTGTTAAGTATTCTCGTTACAGTTGCAGTTGTAGAGATAATATTTTCGAAGCTATAGTTGATTAAGTCTTACTTCTAATAAACCATTGTCACAAAATAAATCAAATCGGTTAGCCATATTGTTGATTGAAAAATATTTGTTATGCAAGTTTAATTAGTGATTTTACTATAAAAATGCTAGTAGAAGAATATTTAAGTAATATTTTACTAAGATTTTATGTGTTTATATATGTTATCATTTTCTTATTAAATAGAAGTGTGTCTCGTATTACCGATATTTTTCACAAAGTGATATTATATTTTATTCACTTGATTATTGTTTCTTATTTTTTTAATTAATAGTTTTATTTTTATAAAAAATTATATTAGTTATTAACATAATTTAATTACATATGAAAACTTAAGGGCCACAATTTTAGAGTTGGCTCAGGGCCACCAAAAACTCAGGATCGACCCTGATTACAAGTTTCCGCAGCCCAAAGTTTTGAGTATTTTCAATCACCGACACGGGCATTTTGTTGAAGAAATTGCTCCAAATTTCATGTAATTAAAAATTTAGTAGAATAAATAAATAATTATCCTGACTCCTACAAAATAACAAGTCCCCAAGAAATGGATTCTCTCATGTGGTGGGTCATAAGCGCCTGTCTTCAATATTGGTTCCATGCTACAAAGATAGGAATATGTACTATTTAATTAATAAATTAATTTTTACAAAGAACTTAATTTAATATCCAATTTATTTTTCACTATTCCTTTTGACATGGGTTGCTTATCTTGGCATAATGGGTTTCTTTCTTTTCTTTTTCTTGAAGAAAACTACAATACTTTTCTTTCTACGTTCCACACACAATTGCAGGTTGTGCTTTGATTACTTCCAAGATGCTGGATTTTGTCCTGTTTTCCAAAAATTCCAATCCTCAATTTTAAATCAGTATTTATCTCTTTGTGTGAATGGAGACTTATCCTTTAGTTTGAAATGGAAATTAAAGTTTTTAGATTATAATTTTTCCATATGAATGACTGAATAAAGAATAGATTTATTCTTAGAGAATTATTTTATATAATAACTATATATAACATGATGGAGTTGAGTGAAATGGAAAATATATGCATTAATCAAGAACTTCGAAAATCTATTATAGTATAAAGATAGACAAATTACTAAGATTAGTATTAAAATAGAAAAATGCTCACACTAATGTAAATCAAATTCAAGACCTCTTAATCTTGAGGCCTCATCTTTTATCACGGACTATGCACTCATCGACATATATAACATTCTGTATTTAATATGATCATTTAATAATACATATATAATCGTCAAAATTGGGACTTGTGGCTCCAATTTATAAATTGTAGCGAATTCCATGAGTCCCGCCCGACGACAAATTACTATATTAGTTAGTGCGTCGTCGATAAGAAGCATATGAGATTCTCATCATTTGGACCATATCAATAAGGATGTGTGGAGGCATCAAACATGTAAGTTGCTTTATTGTCTAATACATTATGATTTGACTTCTTTTTCGTGCATGAAGGTCCTGATAGGTTAAGATTCAATAGATATGATTATACAATACCACCAAATTGTTGGAATAATATGCAATTAATTAACCCTAATTAAATACACTTACTTTGTTAAACTATTCAATTTTTGAAGGAGCAATGTATGATTCCCTAAAATCATAATTAAGCCTCTCAAATGACATTTTCACCCTTTAAGATTCACATAAAAGTTGACCAAGAGGCAACTATTAATTGTATTTGTTTAACCTATTTTATTTAAGTGGAATTTTTTGGTTTAAATCCAAACAAACATTTACTTCTTTTGAAAAAATTAATTTCATTGAAATCAGTACCAGTTTTGCTTTCATTTCTACATCTATTATTATACTAATTTTTCGGTTCAATAATTTTTCTACCTTTCACTTCAGTATACTTCCAAAAATAAGAAAATCAATTTATGATAATAAGTAGATGAAATAAAATAAAACTATAGATATTAGATTATAGAAAGTTTAAAATAACCTTTTAGTATTAATGTAAGTTATTTATAAAAGTAATTTAATTTAACTATAGAAAATGGGATATAAACATTTTGGTAGCTAGGTACCCTACTACTACTGGTCCCATTAACTTCAGTTTGCAACTAGTTGCACGTATCTCTAAACATTGCCCTCTCAAGCGCATTAAGGATTCCGAGTTAAGCAACGGGACAAAATGGTCAATTTGATCAATGAAATTAAACTTTAGCAGCCGCAACGCCTTTTCGGATCCACTTTGAGTCTGCATTTAATGCATCCATGTTTGTATATAAAATAATATAAAATTGATTCAATTTGACCGTTCATGATCAGATTCTTCGCTTTTGTTAAATTAAAAAATATATTCAATAAGTTAAGACTCTTCTCCAACCCTGCAGGATGCATACTTCTAGGAGTAATTGAAAAGGATTAGTCTCAACTCTCAAGCTAATCCAAAGATAGATATTTATTTGTCAAAGAACAAGAAGTCTTAAATGATTGACATTTCTTTTACTTTTTTGTTTGGTCTAACTTTTTTTCACTTATAAGGGCACAATCTATTTCATTGTTACATAAAAAAAATCATTGTTACATCAAAATATTAGTAAGGAACAGAAAAAAATACAAACTTTAGAAATTTAATTAATTTGAAAGTTAATTCGAAGACAAACACCAAGGATTATCTGCAAATTATTTTCTTGTATTTATTTTAGTTGACAAATAGAACGTTGTACTATCATATTCTTCGTTTTTCTTTTTGTCGCTTTGGTAAAAAAAAAATTGTTTACTTTTATTTGTTGCTTTAGGATACAATGTAAAATTAATATTTTTCTACCAATTACCCTTATTGTTATTGCTTGTAATTAATGCTAATTAGTTTTGTTATTATATGGTTAAAATGGTGTTTTGTGGTTTTTTCTTAAACAAGGTTACTATTTGTTACATTTCTTAATCCGTGTGCAATTCTCTAAAATGACAAATAAAAAAAAAACTGATGGAATAGCATATTACTCCTCATGTTTAGAGAAATGTAGCAATGATATTGTAAAAACCATGTATGAGCGATAGTTATGATTTACAACTAATGATTTATTTTTTCTCGAGAAATTAAATCACGATATCCGTATTATGGGACCAATGATTTATTTTTTCTCGTGAAATTAAATCACGATTGTGTGAAATTAAATCACTATATCCATACTGTGGTACCAATGATTTATTTTTTCTCATGAAATTAAATCACGATATCCATACTGTGTGAAATTAAATCACGATATTCATACTGTGTGAAATTAAATCACGATATCCATACCGTGGTACCAATGATTTATTTTTTCTCGTGAAATTAAATCACGATATCCATACTGTGTGAAATTAATCACGCTATCCGTACTGTGTGAAATTAAATCACGATATCCATACTGTGTGAAATTAAATCACGCTATCCATACTGTGTGAAATTAAATCACGATATCCATACCGTGGTACCAATGATTTATTTTTTCTCGTGAAATTAAATCACGATGTCCATACTGTGTGAAATTAAATCACGATATCCATACTGTGTGAAATTAAATCACAATATCCATACTGTGGTTCCAATAATTTATTTTTTCTCGTGAAATTAAATCACGATATCAGTCGGTCATGAGAAAGAAAATAGAGTAACCTGTGAAATCAGCATAAACCCCAATGTAATAACCAATAATTAGTTACTATGTCAATTTACTTAATCTTAAAATGTTGCCTAAGAGACCGACTCAACTTTTGTAATGCCATCATCACCAATGAGAATTTTCCTATAAAAAATCAAGGAGCCGAATACTTTTTTTTAATATACGACGAATGAATAATAAAAAGAAAGCAGAGTTATGAGAACTGGCTAAAGACCGGATGAAATAGCAAATGATATTAACCCGGCATAAAGATAACTATTAAGTTAACAGTTAACCACCTTCACATAAAGACTCATGTGCTTGTGCTCTACTCAAATTAGGTCTTAGTTATCCCGACCACTATATCAAAATCAGCAGCCACACCGGGTTTGTGATAACAGAAAGAACTCATATTGGATTGGAATTGATGCGACGCTGAACACTGGAGTCAGAAGGAACTGAAATTAAATCACGATATTCATCCTGTGTGAAATTAAATCACGATATCCATACCGTGTGAAATTAAATCACGATATTTATACTGTGTGAAATTAAATCACGATATCCATACTGTGGTACCAAGGATTTATTTTTTCTCGTGAAATTAAATCACGATATCCATACTGTGTGAAATTAAATCACGATATCCATACTGTGTGAAATTATATCACGATATCCATACTATGGTACCAATGCTTTATTTTTTCTCGTGAAATTAAATCACGATATTCATACAGTATGAAATTAAATCACGATATCCATACTGTGGTACCAATGCATGATAAGTAGTTTAGATATGATTTTGTGTCTTTTCAAGAGTGATAAAATTACACATTCTATTGTCTTAATTAGTACTTAAACAAATTATATAGCATCCAAACCCCACATTGACCGCGGGAAAATTGTTTGAATGGTTAATAAAAATTTGACCTACTTCTATTTATCAGTATGAACTTAAATATTTTGGACTATTGAATTACCTTATAAACAATGGATTTAAACCAAATTAAAATTTACCAGACTTTTCCATCAACCAATTCCCAAAAATTAGACCTTTAATATTATAACTAGAAAAAATATCTTCTAACACAAGTTGATAGTCAAAATCTAATAAGTCAATTAGTATAAACTAACAAAATGGCTTAAATGTGGATAACCCTATTTTGTTAAAGTAAAGTTGAAAAAGCAAGAGGCCATATTAATTAGTTGATCATTTGGATTCTCAAAAGTCATGCCAAACAGATTACTATCAAATTAGTATAGCGGTGCTTCTTAAATTTAAAAAGCAATAATAAAAAGTTTAATTAATTAATAATTAATTCAACCACAATAATCAACCACGTTTCCAAATCTGGTGTACGCTAATTTCATGTTGTTCCCGCGAAATATCCTTCAGAACCACGTGCTTTATTATATTTTAGCAACCAAACCTTACACACACGTTTAGTCCACCTATACATACACTGAATACTTAAAATTTCATATACTATATATAGAACCCCACCAATTTCATTCATTTCAAAATTCATTTCTTTACTCTGTTTTTCCTCCAAAACCCAAAAGATCAAAATTTCAACTCAATTTCAAAAAGTTAAATAGACAAAGTTCAAACCCTTTTGATTATAACAAAAATGGATTGGATTCGCGGCGAGAAATTGGGTCACGGGTCTTTCGCGACGGTGAATTTGGCCTTAGCGAAAAAACAGAGCACTCAACATCCTCCATTAATGGCGGTGAAAACTTGTGGGATTTCACACTCTTCATCTCTCGTGAACGAGAAATTGATTTTGGAAGAATTAAAAGATTGCCCAGAAATCATTAATTGCTACGGAGAAAGCTTTTCGTGCGAAAACGGCGAGAAATTATATAATGTGTTGTTGGAGTACGCTTCCGGCGGCGCGTTGTCGGAGAAGCTCAAGAATTCCGATGATCAGGGGCTGCCGGAAAATGAAGTCCGGCAATACACTAAAGCTTTACTCAAAGGGCTTAACTTCATTCACAAATTTGGATACGTTCACTGTGATATTAAGCTTCAAAACATTCTTTTGACCCCGAATGGCGGGTTAAAGATTGCGGATTTCGGGTTGGCAAAGCGAGTCGGGTCAGAAAACGGGTCCGGGTTCGATTTGAGGGGTACCCCTCTGTACATGTCGCCGGAGATGGTTGCCGGGGGGAAGCAGGGGACTCCGGCTGATATTTGGGCACTTGGGTGCGTGGTGGCGGAGATGGTCGCCGGAGCTCCTGCGTGGCGGTGCGATGACGTGGCGGGGTTGCTCATGAGAATTGGAGTTGGGGATGCCGTGCCGGAGATTCCTGGGAATTTGTCGGAGGAAGGAAAAGATTTCCTCGAAAAATGTTTTGTGAAGGATCCGAGTAAAAGATGGACGGCTGAGATGCTTTTGAATCATTCCTTTCTTTTTAACGATGGTTTGGATTTTGAGATGAAAGAAAGTTGTGAATCAAATTCTCCTAGATGTCCATTTGATTTTCCTGATTGGGTGTCCTCATCTGTTGCGTGTTCAATTACATCTTTACCCTCATCGGAATATTCCGATGACCCTCCAAGTTTGAGAAGTCAGCGAAGGTCCACTTCGCCGGCGGAGAGGCTGCTGGGGATTGTTGGTCATCAAGAACTAAATTGGTCTGCTTCAGGGGACTGGGTCAACATTAGGTGATGGAACAGTCAACTGAAAAGTCAAAATTTATTTTTGCAGATTTTTTTCTTAGATTTTACTAGTATTTTATTGTACATATTTAGAATTAGAAAAAAGGATACATCATATACAAACATACTTCTTCTTCTACAATGGATGCTGTTAGTATCTGACTTCATAGAAGGCTTATGATTGGAGACTCTGAATTTCTGAGCAACATAGAGTTCAGTGTAGATTTATTAAAAGTTTATACAAAATTCATTTCATTCAATTATTAATTTGTTATTCAATGATTATTATTTTTTGTATTTTTATCAATTTCTTGTTATTTAATATGTGTTAGGCAACAGACTTGTGATATTTTGCCCACTGTCCACTCTTTTATGATTTGATGAGATTTTGGCTTTCGGCTACTAAGTTGCAACTTGCAAGCTATCAATATCCAATAAATCCCAAAATATAAAATAAGAAAACATAAGATAGGAATGGGGATGTTTTTTTTTCCCCTTTTTTAATTTACATTAGATATGTATAAACTTGACGGTATTGAATGTTAAAAGTAATTGGAGATGAGTTTGCAAGTTTTTTACCAATTGTAACTTATGTGAAAAATAAATAATGGATTTTAGATAAGATTCAAATGATCGGTTAGGCTCCAGTAGTAAGATTCGAGGACAATTTAAGTTAGATCTCACCACCGTTTAAAGCATAGTTTAAAGACGATTGGACGGCTAATAGAAAGATCACATTGCGACCTAAACTAGCTAGATGATCCCCATCGACCTTAAGTTACTCGAACATAGCCGGTATTCCCAAATTTGAGCTCAATTTGGGGGAGTGGGCATTTTGCACCTCCCCTTGGTCCTCCATTGTGGCATGTTTTTTGAATAATTTTGGTCTCAAATCAGTTTAGGTCATCACATGTCACCTCCATCAATTATGCTTTAACACTCTCCTTTAAAACAAAATCTCAAAGAATATGATTGGCACCTACTCACAGCCCACATAATATATATTTAGTTGTCTAAATGACCACAATTTTTTTATTAATCGCCTACTTGCTCTCATACCTTCCGACCTTTTTACTCAAAATTGTTTCTAAATGTCTATTTAAAAATGTATTTATTGCAGAGTTATATTGCCTATATGCTAAAAACCTACAATAAGACATGAAACCACGATATTCTGAACTGCAGCCTATAAATTATATTAAACTGAACAATAACATGTGGATAGCAGAGTTAGTCTATTTGAAATTGTTATATGTCTGAAAATAAATTCAGGGATCGAAAACCTACTGCTCAACTTGGTTTTATTTAAGGTTTTTACTGTTTTTATTGGGAACCAAAATTGTGAAATTATGTTTTCTTAACGTTTTGAACTCAAACTATCTGGACAGACTTTTAATAAGTTGGACTTGGACCGGATCTCTTAGAAATCGAATTCCCATGCCAAGTCCCAACACAAATAAATTAATCCTATTAGACGGGTTTTGGACTACATTCGGATTCATTGATAGTAGTCCCACACATAATCTTCACAACATTGAAGCAACCACCTTAACTTGCACTATCAAATTGTTTCATAAAAACTTAACTTCAATACTTTATTTCACTAAAAGTCTAAATTGATTTAATTTGATTTTTAATCAAATCGGGCTCGAATAAATTCTATTAGATGAATCAAGCTTGAGTAACTTGATATCTCTTTAAAATAATTTGTCAATTTTTGTGTCTTATCAAGGCATAAAAATTTCGGGTAAGCAAATAGTTAATCATTGTGAGGAGATAAAAAGTTTGTTACATCATAATGAACATTCAAAATCACAAAAATCATGTGTGTGTGTGGTGGTGGTGGTGGTGGTGGTGGTGGGGAGGGGGGGAGCGGGGTAGAAAGGGGCTGAGGCACAATGTTATTCTAATCACGAGTTCTTTTTCATTTGGTCAAATTTTAAAAGATCTTGTTGCCGAATCTTGGTATCTTCTTTACCTTCCATTTAGGCCATTTAGACTATAGTGGTCTTGTTTTGCAGGCAATGCATCTATTTTGCTGGCCCAATCAAAAGGCAAAATTTGACTAATTATCATAAGAACAACGTTTAAAGAATCAGTTTCGAAAATAATTTATTTATTTGCAGCGAGCTTTATCAGCAATAAAATAAAAATAACTTCCTTGATTGCGAACCAAACTTCTATCAATTGATATATGTTGGTCAAGACAAGTTTTATATTTGAATTCAAACATATCGAACTTAAATTAGATCTTGATTATTTTGATTTCTTCTTCGACTCTAACAAAGTGCATGTAGCTTTATTGAATATGAGGATACAATTGACGTCACCTATATGTGTTGGCATACGTGGGAGTATATTAATATAATTAATGATATCCCACCCAACAATAATAAACTAGTCATTTTTATCATTGCACGTTTTTCCTCCATGGCTCGCTTTTCTCACGGTGTGTTCTTTATTCATTCTAATGGCACCAATTTGTCCACGTATTGAACATGTAATAGCTTTTATTGTCGTTTAATAATCATATTAATTTCAAGCTACCTTTTTCCTTTTTCTTCGAGTTATAAAATATGTTATTGCAAGACTCGATTCATCTAAAAACTTAAGTTATTAGAGAGTTAAAGAAGTCATTTAATATTTATTATTTAACATGTTCCCTTATATATAGACAGCATATATTTTACTCAAATCTAATACTTCAAATTTATAAATAGGTGGTAGATTTAGAGATTCGAATATAATATATCTTCTTTTATCTTGAACTCTAATACCATACTAAATGACCAAATCATCTAAAACTTAAGATATTATAGACATAAATCATTTAATATTTAATAACATGGTTGGTTAATAGTCATCATTTGTAGAATAATAATATATTAATTAGTGTATTTGATTATATTTGATCAGATCTAATGGCGCCTACGTGAATCCAATTGTTTTCTGTATCCATGGATCTGTTCCGTATTATAATCCTGCAAGACAACAAATATTTTACTATAAAACTGTATATGACGAGATAGAATAAATTTTATATTTTCAAAATACTTAATGAAAACGAAAATTTGGAAATATTTGTTTACTGTAGTTTTAAAATTGAAGAACTATAATATTTAATTTTTTGCAACACTAAAGGATTGTAAATTGGCAGCATAACATAATTTTTCCTACTAATAATAAGATAATTGATAAAAAGATCATGAAGTTCCAAAAAACCTAAATACATTTTTTCAAGACAAAACTTAAATGCATACTGATTTCTGAAGGCCTTATAGCCGCCTAATTCAATTTGGCCCACGGAAAAATGTCCAATCCAATGTCCACAATCATTTTCATTGGACCCGGTCGTAAAAGTTGGGTTTTACCAATTGGCCCAATACATATTATATTCCTGGCCCGTACAGGTGGGCTGCTCAATTTTGGTACCTCCCCCTCAACATGGAAGTTAATGTTCAATGGCTTCTTCTTGGTTGGTAAAATTTATTTATCCGCAACATTACGTGAATAAGAATCAATGCACATTTTTTTTTTTGATAAATTACCATAATATTATTACTAAACAACATAAATTACAAATACATTATAGTGGCCACAAGGTCTAAAAAGAAAATGAACAATGAAGATCCAAACAATTTCGGGAAAACAAAACAAAAAGGAAAAAGTGAAGAAAATGAGCAATTGGACATCTCTATGCAACGAATGATTCCCAGACGGAGTGAAAATCGGTGCCAAATCTTCGGACTGATCCCAAGAGAAAACCTGGAATGATAATCAAGTGCTAAAACCAAAACCAAACTCCCGAAAATGATCTTCTCTTCAAAGAACACAAATTTTAAAAACCATTGTGAACCACCACATACGCATCTGCAAAAACAAACAAAATACAAACACAAAACTACAAGCATAAATAGCGCATAATAACGAAGATCCGAAGGCTTTGGAGGCAGGTCAGAGGAAGGAGACCGAGCCGGATCTGATGGCGGAGGCGGATCTGACAGTGGTGGCGGATCTGGATCTGACGGTGGCGGCGGATCTAGTGGAGGCGGCGGATCTGGTGGCGGCGGCGGTAAGGCAGTTAGGCGAGCCCAGGTTCTCAATATATGGATAGTTGCAAATTTTGTGGGTGAAGATAACTCTTGGAATGGAGTTGAGTTAAAGGAGTGGAGGTTTTGAGAAAGAAAGGGTGGAGTATTGAAGGATAAAATAAAGCTTGACATGTCCTTAAATCAAAAGAGGAAGACAAGAAAAAACAATGGAGCACAAAAGCTGAAGAAGAGAACGGCAAAAACTGCCGGAGAAGAAAGGCCGAACTGCGCCGACAGGAGAAAAACCCTAAGAACAATTTTCTCTAGAGAGAGAAAAAGTTCACGGGCAGGAGAGTCAATCATATAAAATTCACAGATGAATCAATGCACATAATACTAAATATAATTCACATAATTCACCAACATGTGATTAGTCTAGTGGATGAGACTAATCACTACGTACAGAGTAGTGAACTGTGGACTTATGTTCGAATCCCTGTTGGGAGAAGTACCTACTTAATGTGTCCAACCCTCCTCGAAAGGGATTAAACCCTAATTGGGAAACCGAAAAAAAAAATTTCACATAATTCAATTCAATAAAAGAAATGTGAATACGAAAATGATGCTAGAGTTGTGTGAATAAATATTTTAACATCAATTCCTTAAATGTGTTCTCCACTTTTTGAGGTGGGCGAGAGCTCAAATATCTTAATTTTATCTCTTGGTGAGGCGGCGTGCACGACCTTGTGAGGTGATTTGTGATTCGTTTGACATAATCGTAGCCCTTGAGGTGAGATACAACATGCTCGTTGACCCTGTCTTGATCAAGTTGATCACAACTCTTGATCGAGGTTGCATTATTGGCCTTGTGTCGGAAACGTCCAGTCGTTATAATCTCCACCCTTGGGGCTTGCCCCATTTTTGTTTCTAGCCGATGGAACTTGCTTGTTTTACAATTTATTTTCCTCTGATATTATGGCGCACGGATTGAATCTGATGTCCACTTTGTCCCCTTTTTAGGGTTGCATATTACAACCTGAACTACTTCAACTTTGCTTGGCTTTAGCTAAGTCCGATTTGGGCAAAAAATATTCGTCGCTTGGTGTATAATTCGATATCCACAGTGGCGGAGCCACGCTTTGGACAGGGGGTGCATGGACCCCCCTGAAATTTTCGTCCCAAGTGCATCTATATATGCTATATTGCTATATTAATTTATTTATGTTCAACTATAACATAATTTATAATTTTCTTTTAGTTTAAAATTAAATTTTTAAATAAAAGGGGTTCATGTTTGTTAGAGTTTGATAAATTTAAGAGTTATAAAGTGGACATTAACTCAAACTCTAATATTTTATTTTATTTTGTAATTTGAATCATTTTTTTTTGTTTCCCAAGGGTTTAATCCCTTTCGAGGCGGGTCGGACACATTAAGTGGGTACCTCTCCCAACAGGGATTCGAACCTGAGTCCGCTGCTTTGTAGTGACTAGTCCCTTCCACTAGACCAATCACCTGTTGGTTGTAATTTGAATCATACTATAACACTAATAATACTTTTTAGGATTTCACACTTTTTAGGGATTGACACTTTTTAGGAATATGAAGAGTCTCTCTAATTTCATATTAGTCTTTCTTTCATCTTCTTCTCCATTCTCACAAAAGAACCTATTTAAAAAAAAACGTGCAACTTGAAAATTACATTGTCGACATGCGGTTAGATGAAGAGTTCTCATAATTAAAACGAATTGGTGATCTTGCTAGAAAATTAGTTGAAACAAAGAGGAACACCGTGTATCCTCTTGTATTTTTACTTTTAAAATTGACATTGATTTTGCCAGTTGCTACAGCAATTGTGGAGAGAGCGTTTTATGCTATGAAGTATATAAAAAATCGAATGAGGAATCGGATGAGAAATGAATGGTTAAATGACTCTATGATTACTTACATAGAGAAAGATGTATTTGATATCGTTACAGATGATTCAATCATCCAACGATTTCAGTTTATGACAAATCGACGTGTACATTTGTAAAGACGTAGTTTTCATTCCATATAATTTATTTTGAGTTTGAATTAGTTTGGTCGTATTTTAATTTTTTTTATATTTTAAATAATACTCATAAATTTATAAGGACCCCGGTGAAAAAACTTTCTGGCTCCGCCACTGGATATCCACAAAGGTTGTTGCGACTCAACAGTCCTATAATTTTTTTCAAATCATGCAACACAAGACGATGCCAGTTTTTATGGTTAATTAATACTAAGTTGCTACTAAAAATAATATTAACTTGTTAATTAAGACTAAGTTTTTTGGATTAAACATTTCATGCATGTGAACTTTTTCTTTAAATGAAATTCAATCACACATATATGTATTTATGTATTGTGATTAAATAACATGTCAATCAAAATAATCAAATACTAATACATTAACGTTACTAATGTAAAAAACAACTTGAATTCGACTTTGACTAGGTCGAATCCATGTTAAAAAAATATGATGCAAAAAACTCTTTGATCTCATTTCTGCTAATGTTATAAGAAAAATTAAATTATACATACACTACGTACGCCAGTTGCCCACCCCCGCATGTACGTACGTATCAATCATTCTTAATCCAAAATTAGATGACCAAACCAAGTCACTCGTTTTCGATTAATCTAAGTTATATTACATATAAGCTGGCGCTTAGAAAATTACTTGAACGAGTTGAAATCATATGCATAATGCATGCATATTCAAAATTAAGAAGCCAGATAGACTTTTAAGTTTCTCAGAACCAGAACTAGTATTCCACCTTCTAGAAGCAAAATAAATATATTTCAAAATGAAATTAGCTTTGTTAATAAATTGTTGACCAAAAAATACCGAGTCATAGTAGACTTTCCTTTTAATTTAAATGATTTTTCAATAAAAGAAAGGTAAAATAAATATTTTACACAATACCACACAAATATATATGATAATGAATGAGAATAATTCCGTTCGATCAAATAAAATCTTTACTGAAATTCTTACGTTTTTTTCTTTCTTTCCAAATTTCCATGATAAATATTCGATGGGTTTTAATATAATTGATCACATGTTAACCTCAAGATGTTAGGTGCAATCATTCCATGTTGAACACTCTAATCACTTTATAAATAGTATTATTATTATTATTATTACATGGTAATCATTTTTGTATCACCTAATAATAATGGAATGACTAAAATGTCCCTGAATTACAAAATTATCCTCGTCACATAAAATAAATAAAGGACTAAAAAAAAAAAAAGCTCTAACCTTTTGTTTTAATAAATTTAAAGTAATTAGAAAAGAATAAAGAGGAAACATGCTACCCCCGCTTTCTATGAAAAGGCATATCTAGTATATATATTCCACTTGTCAGAAAAAAAGACCAAAATCACATTGAAAACTACCCAATATTTGTACTCTCAAATCTAACCACCCTCTCATTGAAAAACCAGAACAGAGCAAAGAAGAAGAAACCAAAGCAAAAAGATATACAGAGAAAGAGTCACTTCCCCATTAAAAGTGTCCCTCTTTCTCCCAATATCTCATCTCTCATAATTCTTAAATGCAGGCATGCAAAAATTACCCAACTTTTTTTATATGCAAACCTTCCATTAATTACCCTTTGTGATAAATTTTGATGTTTACAGGGTTTCAATTTTGTGCCCATAAAGTTGTTCTTCATCACAGCTTTCCTCTTTGGATGTTCTTCTAGTCTCAGGGTAAAATTCTCAATTTATTTATTATCCTTACAAAAATCATATTTTTTTTCAACAATATTTCCTTGAATTAAACAGATTGGTGAAACGTGTTCGAGTGCGAGTAATAATTGCGACGCTGGGTTAAGTTGTGGAACTTGCCCTGCAAATGGCAACACCAGATCACGGTGCACTCGCGTACAGCCAATTATTCCAACAACAAGGGTATGCCTAATATTTAATTCTGAAAGTAATTGTTTAGGGTTATTACATTTTGTGGGATTTTTTTATAATAGGTAAGGGGACTGCCGTTTAATAGATATTCATGGTTGACGACCCACAACTCGTTTGCTCGGACCGGGTCAACCTCGGGTACCGGGTCTAGTCTTCTCGCGCCAACCAATCAGGAGGATTCCGTCACCGATCAGCTCAGAGTACGTAATTTTTTTTAATCAAAACGCTGCGTTCCGATTTACATTTTGTTTTTTATTACTTGATTAATGTTACAGCTTTACTCCTATTTGGGTTAATTTGTTTATTTTATAGTCGATTGGCAGTTGTTGGTCTGTTTCTTATCCAAGTTTTATTTAGCTGCTAAGTATTTCCTTTGAGCAAATGATAAATGATGGTTAGGTTTGAGTTTTGCTGGGATTGCAAAATAAGCAACTCTCAGTCTTGACTACTTGTCAAATGCATGTGATTGTGTGAGATGTGTGTCGTTTTGGAAACAGAGCTAAATGCAAAAATACCCCCGTGCTTTGTCTAATTGGCAAAAACCTCCCTGTGTGTTATTTTTATCAGCAAACCCCTTTGTGTTCTTTTTTTTATTAGCAAATTACCCTATTTGAAATCCTTCATAAATCATAGGAGGTTATTGTTGTCAAATTTTTAGGTTAAGAAAGGTGTTTTCACATCTTTGGTCTGGATATAATTGTTATTTTGGCTTGGGAGGGGTTTTTTCGCTAATAAAATTTAGCATGGGGTTGGTATTAAAAATAACACAGTTTTTATTTATTATTATTATTTTTTAATAGTTAGACAAAGTATAGGGGTATTTTTTCATTTCTTTAAGAACATTCCAACTGACTCTTGATTAGCACCTCTTAGCTTACTTTAGAATGAGAATTGTTGAGCCATGCACACTACAATTTTGGGGCTTTAACGGTTAAATACCCTATCCGAATCCGATCCAATTGGTTAGGACCTATAACTGATTAAAATTTCGATGGATCTGATTCAGTTAAAAAGATTCGTAGTTCGGAATACATGAAACTGATATAAATCTAGGTATATCTGATTGATTAAAGATATGAATCCGATAATAAAAAAATGTGTTTATATCATAAGAACTTATTCATTTAAGTAAACTAGTGGTGTTTTATTGTTAGTTTAATATGACACGAGTTAATATTTTTGCATGCTTCAATTCTCACCTAACAACATGAATTTACGTTGGTATATTCTTATTTACGATAAGATCTGAAATACTTCAAAGTAGTTGGTTAAGTGTGTCATTTCTATTTTGGAGTTGAGTACAATGAGGAAAGTTTGAGCTGAAAAATTTTGTTGTCTTAAGAAACTTTTTGTAAAAGGAGATAGTGGTGAAGAATTTAGGATGAGTATTTCATCGGACCTGAATTATTATCCCAACTCCGATTATTTGATTGACTTGGACGTTGATACTCATAGTAACAATTGTATTCATTAAATCATTATTTCAACTGTTGGATTTATAAGCTTCTACTCTGTAACTAAGATATCTGAACCATTTGTAGAATGGTGTTCGAGGTCTTATGCTTGATATGTATGACTTCAATAATGACATTTGGTTGTGCCACTCCTTCAACGGACAGTGTTTCAATGTTACCGCGTTTGTAAGTATGCCCGTGCCCTAAGCTAAAATCCAATACAAATTTACTAATTATAATTATTTTATTCATCCATGCATCATATTCTCCCCTCAGCAACCAGCTATTAATGTGTTAAGAGAAATTCAAACGTTTCTCCAAGAAAATCCAACAGAAATTATCACCATATTCATTGAAGATTATGTGACATCTCCACAAGGCTTGACAAGAGTGTTTAATGCATCTGGACTTAATCAATACCGGTTCCCGGTTTCCCGTATGCCAAGAAATGGTGAAGATTGGCCAACGGTAGACGATATGGTCCAAAGGAACAATAGGTTAGTAGTTTTTACCTCTAGGTCTGCAAAGGAGGCTTCAGAAGGAATAGCCTATGAGTGGAACTATGTAGTCGAAAATCAGTGTAAGTCATTATATTTAGTCCCTCAAATTGGCCATAGTTTTGAAATGGCGAAACTTCAAAAATGGTCTTGCAACTTTGGGATCATTTTCAAATTTAATCCTATGCATAACAAACTTCGTCCTCTTACTTTCATAAGTTTCAAATTTTGTTTTGCAGTTACAAATTTGGTCCTATTACTGGAGAAAAAGTTTGTAATTGCAGGACAAAAATTGAAACTCATTGAAAGTTAGAGGACAAAATTTGTAATTGCAGTACGAAAATAGAAACTTATGAAAGTTAGAGGACGGAATTTGTTATGCATAGGACAAAAATTGAAATTGGGTGAAAGTTAAACAACTAAATGTATGTTCAATATAGTATCAAGACTAATCTTGAAAGAATCCCAAAGTTAGAGGACTAATCTTGAAATTTTTTATAACGATCAATTTGCAGATGGAAGTAATGGGATGATTTCTGGTTCATGTCCCAGCCGTTCAGAATCGTCAAGCATGAACACAACTTCTAGAAGTTTAGTTCTTATGAATTATTTTCCGACAAATCCGAATATATCAGAAGCTTGTGTGGATAATTCTGCCGAGCTTATTAGTATGATGAGGACTTGTTATCAATCAGGCGGGAGACGCTGGCCGAATTTCATTACCGTTGATTTTTACAGAGTACGGAGTGATGGAGACTCAATGAGTTCTAAGTTTTGACTAAATTTATTTGAATGTTAGAAAAAAAAATTATGTACCCAATTAATATAAATAGATTTTGTGCAGAGGAGCGATGGTGGGGGAGCCTCAGAAGCTGTCGATGAAGCCAATGGGCATTTAACTTGCGGCTGTGACAGCATTGCCTATTGCAGGGTACGTTTGTCATAGTTTTTTCATAGTTTGTTAAATTGCGATTTCTTGCCCTCTTCGCTCCATATTAAAGAAAAAGAAAATGACTTGATGGATTTGGATTTGATGAAGAATTTGGAGAAGAGATTTCAACTGACTCCATATTGACTGGATTTCAAAATTATCTATTTGGATAAAGGAATAATACAAAATGGTTAACTAAGGATTTGAAAACCAGAACAAGTGGCAAGATTTTGTTATATAGATTTGAAATACTTGTCTTGAAATCCTTCAGTCCAAATATAGCAAAGCATTTTTTTGAAATTTGCGGATCTCTTCTATAGTGTAATATAACAAATATTTATTCAAAAATATTGCAGGCAAATGCAACATTTGGTACGTGTGATGTCCCTGTGTTGTCACCTCCACCACCGGCTCAATTACCACCGTCCAGAAATGTACAGGACCCGGCCAACAATTCTATGATAAGAAGACCACTCCAACCTTATTGGCTTTTATTGACAATCTTTACCATAATTCTCTTGCTATGGCTATAAATAATTATTCTTTATCTACTTGGTATTTTTTGGTGGAGATTGAGCTACACGAATTTCAGAGGATGGTACATTTTGTGTGTTGAACAACTCAATCGAGTTTTATAACCGTGATGATATTTTACATAACTTCACACTGTACTTTGATTATTCTACACTACTATATATACTCTTAAATTAAAAATCAGCTTAATGCTATAGAATTTGCATCAAAATTTTGTAATGAGAGTGTATGTATGTATGGTTTGATTGATTGATTGGGAACGACATTACATCATTTTATTCAATAATAATATTGTTGTTCGTGTGAATTTACATCAATAATACTATAGGGGCTTATTAGTAAATTCAGGATAATATAATATTATCTTCAAAAAAGATATATAAGTTGGAGGATGACTAATTCATATATACGAGATGCATCTCATAATTAGTAACAGGGAGATGCATATATTCCAGTTAATGATTTATAGTTCCATTTATAAATATTTATACGAGTAACAGAAGAAGGCCAGAATTTATATATTTTAAATTGAAAACAAAAACTACGTACCCTTTATCATTCAATCTGCTCAATTTTATCAAATAAACCGTTCTTTCTTCATATGAAATAGCTAATAATTACAAAATATCCCTCTTGATCAACAACACTGTAAATTTTTATAGTCTTTATTCAAACTTTGGTATCAGATCAGATATACTCTATAAACAGGGGAAGTTCTGTTTACTCACTGGAGTTGCTCTCAAAATTGTACAACTTATTTTAGGAAAATTCTAGGGTGCCGCTACGTTAAGTGCCGCTAATACCACATTAGGTGGTATTACCACACAATGTGTATCACATTGTATAGTACATGATCACATTACATAGTATTAACCTCATATATTTAGTATGACCCCCACATCATGTAGTATTTATTCCAAATTAGGTGGTATTACCACGCAATGTGTGTCACATTCTATGGTATAAATTATACTCCTTATACCATACAATGTGATACACATTGTGTGATAATACCACTTAATGTGGTATTAGCGGCACCTAACGTAGCGGCACCCTAGAGTCCCCCCTTATTTTATCATCAACTAAGTTAACTACCACTAATGTTGGGAGAGGTTCCCACTTTATGTGCCTGACGCGCCTCGAAAGGGATTAAACCCTTGGAAAACCAAAAAAAAAAAACTAAGTTAACTACCACTAATGAGGGTTTTTCTTCATGTTTACAATAAGTGTTTGGCTATTGATTTTCTTTGTAATTTAATGGTAATTTAATAGATTTCTGATTTAGTGATACCGATGTAATAATCGTTTTCTCTAAAAGAAAAAACTTTACATTTGAGTACATTTCTTAACAAAAAAAAAAAAAAGAAAAAACAGAATGATTTCATTCTTAACTCTGTTGTGGGTAATTTGAGTATGGTATAAGACTCGCGGTACTTTTAGCCTAGTTTCCAGCAGAAGCATAGCCCTCGGAAAATAATTTGTGTGTCTAAATACGTGAATTGCGATGTGAAATAAGATATAGAATGAATGATATATAGGCTATAATCCCAGTACCAAAAAAGAAACCAAAACAGAACCCAGATGATACTTGTTCAGAGACAAAAAAGTGGACCAAAAGATACCCATTTATCACAATCACAAGCCCTGCCACCATCCAAGCAACCCTCTCTAGCCTCCGCCCAATCTTAAAACTCCCCATTACTTCCTCCTTGGCCACCAACGTCAAAAGAGGGATCAGTGCGAAAGGTATCTGCATCGACTGTAGCACATTAAGCCATTCATTAAGTACATCTAACGAAGCTTCCGATTTGTTGAAAACAAGTGCCACAATCATAGTTGGTACGATTGCACAACTTCGAGTTATTAACGCCCTAACCGATTTCTTTAGGGGTAGGTTTAGAAAACCTCCCATGATAAACTGGCCAGCATAAGTGCCAGTTATAGTACTACTCTGACCAGCTGCCAATAATCCAACACCCCATATGTAAAGAATCGGAAGCAGGCCTCCACCGTATTTGTCCTCAAGATATTGTCCGGCATTAACTAGTCCTATGTTATCTGCTTGTTCACTTCCGTAAAAGCCTTTAGCAAAGACAGATGTGACACATAAGTTGATCATGAAGGAGACAAAAAGAGCAGCTGATGACTCGATGGAGTAGTAGTTGATTGCTTCTTGGACTTGGCCTTTCTTGTTGGGGTCGATTTTTCTTGATTGTACTAAAGCGGAATGGAGAAAGACATTGTGAGGCATGATTATGCAACCTACGACTCCCACAGCTTGCCTAATTGTTCTTGAGCTAAGTCTTGGAACCAAAAGACCTGTTAATTAAAGTGTCAAGAAGACCTTTTTCTTTTTTTTTTTTTCTTTTTAAATGAAATGATGATTAAGCTAGCGCGTAATCTAATTACCAATTAAAAGCTCCGTTTTGTTTGGTTTAGCGTCTGCAAACATCCAAGCAAAAGATAGCGCCATAGTTGAGATAAGAACTGCAAAAACACCTTCCAACTTCCTCACTCCATAGTTTTCAAGAAGTAAAAACATAAAGCTGTATTACAATTTAGACTTCAGTCATCAAAATGTACTCTCTAATCACCAATTTAAAGACAAAAAATAAAATAAAATAAAATAGATGAACATGATACATAACTAACTGAGTGATCACAAGAACATGTCACCTTTTAAAATTGAATTTGCACAATATATAAATTTAAATTAGTATTTTACCCCTTTTTATCGGAATATTATAGTTTAAAATGGAGATAAACTTATTCCATATTGAAAATTTAGTCATTTGATCTTCAATTTTTGTCATTCTTTATTCAGAAAATATACTCCGTTGAGGAAAAGAAAAGGAAGGGAACAACCGGTTCGACCGGCCGGTTCGGTTATCGTAAAACTAGTGTCAAAAATAAATAAATCACGTACGTACCAATCAGAAGCAGTAATGAGAACACCAGCCCAAATGGGCAGCACCCCACGGCTAAGAATTTGAATAGCAATTGCACTTCCAATGACCTCCTGAATATCCGCCCCAATTAACGCCACCTCCGCCATAACCCACAGCAAAATCCCCGCCCATTTCGGATACTCCTCACGGCAGAGCTCTGCCAAATGTCGCCCCGTCGCTACACCTACCCTCGCCGAAAGCAGCTGAATCAAAAGCCCCATCGCTGTCGCCCACATCAGCAACCACAACAGCGAGTAACCCGCAATCGCACCCGCTTGAAGATCCCCTTCCAAATTCCCCGGATCCAAAAATCCGATGCTCATTAAAAATCCAGGGCCCGTAAATAGCCATAGTTTTTTAAACGAGAATGGCGGCGGGTCGGAATATTCCAATTCGAATTCGGTGATGAGGATCTTTTCGTGCTCGGCTTCTTCTTCTTCTTCTTCGTCGATGTGTTTTACTGGAACGCCGTTGGATGATGAGGGTAGTAGACGGTGAGATTCTTCTTCCTTTTCTGTTTGTTGTTGTGGAGAGAGTGATATGGGGTGGAAATTGTGGGGTGCATGGGGTTGTGCTGGAGGTGAGCCCATTGGATGATTTTGAGGATTCAAAGGTTTTAAGCGGTACGGAAATTTGATGGTGGGGCGTGTAGCGAATTTATAGGTTCAAAAGCTACGGCGTTGACATATTCTGTGTTGACACACCATGTCACCTTGGATGGAGTGGGGGTATTATTGGTAATCTCCTATTTTCATGATCAGAACTCCAATATGCTCGGTGTTATGCACGTAGTTTCTTAAATATGTATTAGATTAGAACACAAATGATTGTTTTGGGGGTTTTAGTTTTTATTCTAATGGGTAAGATAAGTTTCACTAATTATGGCTTTTGGTGGCACAATCCGTCATGAAAAATGTTGTTATAAATAAAATGCCATATTTGGTGGTGTGATTAAATGTATCAATGTCTGCCTACATTATTATTAAAAATAGAGAGAAAAATGCTTTTATGCAGATTACACATTGATACCATGATTTCTGAAAAAAATACATTTGATACCATGATTTTAGTACTCAAAACACATTTCATATGGCCATCAATTTTTTAAAAGAATTCATCACGCGCGTGACACGTGTTTTGCACACGCAGGAGGTAAAATTTTATTTTTGATACCAAACTTTTATTTACTTTACACATTTGGTACCAAACCCTCGAAAAAGACACATTTAATATAAAACTGAAGGTCGTTTGACACATTTGCTTTGACCATCAATTTTTTGGACGGGAACGACCACATGGCCATTAAGTCATCAAAATTGCACACTTTTTGCACGTGATGTGCTCGGGCAGGAAATATTTGAACCTAGTCTTAATTTTGTCATAACTCCTACGTTACAAGGCCAAATTTCGTGTTCTTTATATAGCACGAAAGCTCTTCACGAGAGTTTTTTAACGGTACAAGTTTCAATTCATGAAATGCAGTAGGTAATTCTCAGAAAAATAACAAAATTTCGGTTCTATCTTAATGAATTTCATTTTTGGTGCCACAACTATAGCTCGAGGGCGTTTCTACCCCATATTTTTTCTGGCTAGCACATTTAGTACCAAAACTTCAACATCAGTTATAATTTTGGTGTCAATTGATGCCCAATTTCAAAATTGACCTGATATTTCTCTTGTGAGGGCCAATTTTCATGTTATGTGGCCCGCACGTGGAGAATCTCGGGCCAATTTTGGAATCTAACCTCAATTGACACCAAAATTGCCCCCAAAGTTGAAATTATGGCACCAAATATGCCAACCGAAAAGATACGGGGCAAAAATGCCAGCGAGCTATGATTGTGCCACCAAAATGAAATAATCCCTATGTTAATATATATGATAAAAAAAAGTACTAGTTTTTTTTCTCACATTTTATTGGATAAAAATACAATGTTAATTTATTCTCGTCTAGTTGTCATTTTATCACAACACAGAAAATTTATCGATTTTGTTATTAAATTTTTTTTGCCTCCAACACCAAAACTCTCTAGTTTCACCCATGTCAACAAATAACATCAATCACATTTCATTAAAAAAAAAAAAAAAAAATTCCACTCCAAACAGAAGTAGACAAAGTAAAAGGGAAAAATAAAGATGTCAATTTGGCTTTAATTAATTAATTTAAACCAACTTCTTTATGAAATTGAGGTTCGTATCGTTATACTTCGGTGATTAATAAAATATTGTTCTTTCAATTAAATGTTTTTATTTATTTCTTCCATATTATTAACATGATTATATGGATCAACATATATGGTCATATAGATTAATAAGGGGATTATTGTATTTTTGGTGCCACAACTATTACTCGCTCACATTTCTACTTTGTATCTTTTTAGTTTAACATATTTGATGTCACAACTTCAATATTAATAACAATTTTGGTGTCATGTGAGTCCCAAGTCTAAAATTGGCTCGAAATCTCCACTTGCGAGACACGAGACATGAAAATTGGTTCGCACTAGGGAGATTTTGGGCTAACTTTTTAAATTGAGCTTCAATTGACATCAAAATTGTCACTAATGTTAAATTTGTGGTACTAAATGTGTCAGTCTAAAAAAATACGTAATAGAAACACTAACAAATTAGAGTTGTGGCACTAAAAATACAATAATATCAATATTAAATTGTAACCTGACAACATTGACATTTTTAGTACACTATACCACCATAACAATTAATTGAAAACTCAAATCCAAAAACTCCACGGATCTACATTGCCCATCCCCCCAATATTTTTTTTCTATTTGTTTTCAATTTTATTTGTATATATTATTTTTATTGAATTAGTAAAATGCATTGATATTTCAATTTTGATTTTTATTGATCAACATCATAAACCTTTTTGTTAAGAATCCTTTGTTATAAAGTAATAACTTTTTTTGAAAATAGGCCTAAAACAAGATATAAGGTCGATATTTTAGCGGAAGGATTTGGTTATTTTTATTGACTAGACTATTGTTGCGAATTTGATATTATTTTTACTACAAATAATTTTATGATACAAAAAAATGTCGTGAGAAATTTTTTATTTTTAAAAAAAATTGCAATCTAAATTTAATATTGTGATAGTATGTTTTATAAATACTTTTATATTTTAATTCGCATGCTTAAGTAAATAAAATATAAACTACTTTTTATTGATAATATTTTTTTACCCCTCGACTTCTGATTCCCGAATCTACCTCTGACTCATAATCTCTTCAACCCTTAAAATTTACGGTATTTTACAAGAAAATCTATTGTAACTCGAGACAAGCTTTAATAACTCATTCTTTCAAATTTTTTTTTTTTTATTTCTTCTTGAAAGTGTAAGTTGCTCAAGATTAACCAATACACGAAACCCATTTGAAATCACACTAGAAACACTACTTCCAGTCAAAACTAACCTCCTTAAAACATCTAGATTCTACTCCAATAGACCCAAACAGAGTTGGGTTTTCAATCAAATCAGTTTATGTAAAGAAGATGCTTTTGGAGAAGATAATTGAATCAGGGAATGGGTATTTTGTTTCCGCGTCAATAATTTTACCTCATAATTTATGATAAAATTTAAATACAATTCGAAAAAAAATTATAACCTCATAAGTGAGTCATATGCTCAAAAATATTAAATTGTAACATGACAACATGATAATGACATTGTACTACACTATACCACCATACATAATAAGTCGTACCGAATTAAAAAAATAAATTTACCTCTGTGAGCCAGTGCTCCAATGATTGGATTGTACTATTACAACATAATAACCTTTTAGTACATGTACCAACAAATAATTACTTCTATGTCTTTCAAAAAAAAAAAAAAAAAAAAAAAAACAATTACTTGAAAAGCATACACAATAAACCGTACCTAATTAAGAAAATAACGTTATCGTTGTGAGTTGTACTCAAATAATTAGACTGTAAAATTACAACATAATGACATTTCATTATACTATAGCATAATTAACGATTATTGAGAAAAATACATAATAATTAAACTTATATATACGTGCATGCATGTTATTTACATATCCTCTGATTACCCCCTTATATAAAGTCCCCAAAGAATAAGAAGGAATTAATCTCAAAGTATAAGTATCAAAGCTTATCAAAAAAGAAAAATCTCAAAATAATTAAGTTTCAATTCAACATGATGTGCATTAATATTAATCACCCCTTAGTAAAAAAAATCTACAATCTCTACGAAAAAATCTCAAAGCTCGAAAACCTCAATCCCTCCAAAGATGTCGACATCATATTCACACAACTCGTCCGCACATGTGTTCCACCTTACCCCATTGACGTTACAAAACTCTGCCCCGAAATCCAACACATGAGAAACAAACTAATCGTCCTATGCGGCCATGCCGAAGGCCTGCTCGAAAAACACTACTCAACAATCCTCGGTTCAATTGCAAACTCAAATCCACTCGACCACCTCCACCTCTTCCCTTACTACCCCAACTACCTCAAACTCGCTCGCCTCGAGTTCGAACTCCTAACCCAACACTGCCCCAACCCGACCCGTTTTGCTTTCATCGGGTCCGGCCCACTTCCACTAACCTCCATCATTTTAGCAACTGATCACCTAACCTCCTCAACTTTCCACAACTATGACATCGATGGGTCCGCAAACTCCATGGCGGAGAAACTGGTTCAATTGGATCCTGACCTATCGAGAAGGATGGTTTTCCACACTAACGACATCATGAACGTGTCTGGATCGATTTTGAAAGAGTACGATGTTGTCTTTCTGGCGGCGTTGGTAGGTATGAATATTGAAGATAAGATTCATGCAGTGGAATACTTGGCGGAGCATATGGCGCCAGTGCCGGCCCAACCATATAGGCAGTTTTGGTGTTTGCCTAGGGCCCCCAAATTTTTAGGGCCCCTTTCCCCCCTAGTCGGCTATGTTAATTGTTAATGGTCTGTCCAACTTGATGTTTGTCTTTTTTTATGAATTGAAGTCCAATGAATATCAAGGCCCTTCTCCACGCCACATAATAATAATTAAAAAATAAATAAAAAAATTAGAATATAGGAGCTACGTAGAGCATAGCAGTTTCTTTTCCATTAATTCTTAGATCACACACAAAACAAAATAAAATAAATAATTTAGGAAGATGGAACGTTTCCCCAATATTTTTCTCTGTTAAGTTTTCACGGCCCACAAGTAAAAATATCAAATTGTAATTTTAAAACTTCGAAAGAATGTTGTAATAATCTTGAAAATGCTTTTAAATATGTTTAAATATAAGACGTAGATGGTTCTGATTTATTATGAACTAAAAGTGCTATCAAAAGTTATTCCTACCTATATAGACAAGCCAAATGACATATTTAATCATATAAATTTGATTAGTTCTTATCCAAATTCGTATATTTGTTACATAATTATATTCACTATACTTGTAACAGTTGCTTATGCTGAAATAAGTTTTTTTCAAATAAAAATTAATAAAAACATGTTTACGTTCGACAATAACACTAGAAAGATTAAGTGACTTGATTATTTTGTCTATAGAAGAATTAGAATATGAAGAATAAACACTTTTGCGTTTAAAAGAGCATGAAAAATAAATTTTACGTAAAAAAAAATTTACACAAGGGCCCCGATATTTTATTTCGCCTAGGGCCCCCGAAACCCTTGGGCCGGCCCTGTATGGCCCCATGGGCGATACTGATGCTTAGGAGTGCACATGGGGCTAGGGGGTTTCTTTACCCTGTGGTGCAGCCACGTGATCTTCGGGGATTTTTCTAATTTTGATAAAATAAAATAAAATGTCTAATACGAAAATTTATTTTACGGATATAAATATTAAAATTTATTTTACATGCACATATTTGTACATTTTGAAAATACGTAAACTATTTTATATGATTACATCCAAATTTATGTAATCTCTCTGGAGTTGCTTTGAATTAAGAAAACTTGTCACTCAATAGAAAATAATATAATATAACTCGATCAAATTCCACTCAGTTACTGTTAATATAGATACATCGATCATAATTATTTATGTTTAATTTTGGAAATTTAAAGGCATCTCCAATGTTCAAAAGGGAAGGTGAATCCATGGGGGAGAGGGAGAAAAAAAATTGACTTTAGTGAGGAGGGGTAGGGGTTGGGTGGTGGATCAATCCACCACCCCCACATACCTCTGTTTGGGACTGGGCAACGCGCCCAACCCCAATTGTTAATTTTTTTTTATTTTTTTTATTTAATGATAATTAAGTAATAAAAATATACTTTTTTTATTTTATATTAATTTAATCTTATTACATGTATAATTTGTACCTTTATAATTTGTGATATTGTAATTTTATGTACAATGTTTGTTAATTGTTATTATTATTTAGCTTTATTATTATTAATTTTATTAAGTGAGAGTAAAAAATATGAGAATTATAATTATTTTTGGGATAAAATGATAATAAACTGAACATTAATTT
Organism: Penstemon barbatus; assembly: GCA_003313485.2. Lineage (NCBI taxonomy): Eukaryota > Viridiplantae > Streptophyta > Magnoliopsida > Lamiales > Plantaginaceae > Penstemon > Penstemon barbatus. The sequence continues at coordinate 66,061,637 of CM064880.1, forward strand.
AATTTATGTAATAAACTTAACATTAATTTATTTTCTTGCTTGAAATTTAATCACATTGTAAAAAAATGAGTTATGAAAATTAAATACATTGAATCTAAATACGGCTAGTAGATTAAAAATAATTATATGTTACATAATGGTGGCAACGCCGATGAATTTTCATATATGAATTATTAATTATAGTAATATTGTTATAATGTTATTATTAAATAATTTTATTATTTATGTTAATGCTAAATTAGTTATTATTAATGCAATGTTAAATTACTTAATATTAATGCTAATGTATAATTTACTATTGACTTAATAATTAATTTTTATTTTTATATTATTATTATTATTATTATTATTATTATTATTAAGTGATAGTGGAGAAGTATGAGAATTGGAATTAAATAGAATGACAAGATTGAATCACTGAAGATGACTATAAAAAGAGGAGTCTGAGGGGAATGGGAGTCTGGAGTCACTAAAGATGGCCTAAAACACATCAAATAATAACAATATAACACAAAGTACACATCATGTCATCATGCTTTTCCATTTAATGATTTAAAGTAGGGTTGTTGGCAAGTTAAGTCTATGTGATATGTCTAAGAGCAATTTATCTTTCTGTGATATGAAAAATATGCAATTTCCTCCATGTGATATGAAATAATGACATGTTTAACTCTTTCCAAGTGGAAGTGTCGTACATGAACTCTATAATGCGGCTCAAATTTCATTTTCATGTGAGAAATTGATCTATTTAAACTTACCTTAGACAACATATTAACTTCATTTTACCCTCAGTAATATGCGTAAATAGACATATTGACAATTTAACTCCCCGTGATATTGAATAATGAATATTTTATACCTTTTTGAAAACATAAAAATCAAGAAAAATAGTTTTTTTTTTTTTTTTTAGTAACACAAGATTGTATTTTATCATTTTATTTATCATATGGTGTTAAAATAACCGAGGTAATTAATTTGGGTTTATAAGATGTAGGCAGGAGTGTAGTGATATGCACTCCTCATGATTGATAAGTGTACCATAAAAAAAAAATTAAAAAAATAAATAAATAAAATAAATAAATAACTTAGATAACACTTATCACCATCATAAAGATGCATGTCACTGCTGCACGCTAGCACCCAACATAGTTTCACTCGTTTTATTTTTTGAAAGCAACATATTTTCACTCGTTTAAAGTACACATCATGTGACATCATACATCATACAACAAAATAGCCAGCACATTTTCGTGCGTTCGCGTTGTACGGCCTCAAAACTCAACATTAACAAAACGTACGTAACTATTATAAAAAAGTGAAAGTCAACTGTTAAAGTACTTTTGTTATTTTTTACTACTGGGTCAACCTTGTTTGTAGTACTTCTAATCAAATTTATTTTATGTTTGGAAAGGGACGTAAACATGTTTTCTCTTTTTAATTTTTTTTTTCATCAAATTGCTCTTCTAAAAGTTTAGTAAATAATAATTTTCTTATCTCTAAAAAAACAAACGCAAATTTTATTTTGAATTTGCATAAAATATTTAATCTTTTACACAACTTATCTCACATAATAAACATGATTTAACATAAAGTCTTGCACATTTTATAACTACAACCTAAACAATCTTATAAAAAACATACACCTTTATTATTTTTCAATCCACTCTTCCGAAACTCAGACAAACAATATTGTGCAAATCGAAATTATTTCACAACCTCCACCTACTTTTTTAAATATTTAACAAACATGCCGCAAAAGTTTTAGGAAAAAAAAATTCCACATTGGTTGTTAGCATTTCTATAAATTATCAAAAACAAAGTGCCATTTCTATGCTGTGCTTTAAATTCGGAGCCCCAAGTTAAGATTTTTGACAAGTTATTTCCAAGTGAAACACTTGATGCGTAATTTACCTTCTGGTGAAAATAAAAGAGACATATTACCTCCCTTTGAAATATAATAATCATTTTTAACTCTCTACTCGATCGTGGAGGTGTTGCACACACGTTCTAAAATGCGACTGAGATTTTATTTTGATATTATATCCCTGTGATGTTGTGTAAAAATTAAAAAATCAAAAGGGAGTCAGTGTGCATCTTTTACAATAACACGTGAAAGTATTTCTTCTTCTTTTTTCTAAACAAAAAAAAACAAAAAATTTGTTTCTGAGGTGTTACTTCATTAATTTCTATTGGTTTTCCTTCCTGTTCAAAGTTATTATTATTTGCATAAAGAGATGTTAATTAGAATTGAAAATGGAGATATAGAGATGGAGAAAGGTGACGTTGGAGAATATAATTTCATACGGTGCTTACTAATTGGAATTTACATGTGTTAATTTTAGATAGAATTGCATTTTTGGTCTTGAGTTTTGCGTCAATTTTTACTTTTGGTATCAAATAAATGTAGATCAACACATTTGGTATCTAATTTAACAAACCATTATACATTTGATACCGCAGTTAACCAAATTAGAAAATCACCATCAAATTGGTGACATGATTGTTAAATCAATTTTAATTTTTGTAAAATTAGTATCATAACTTATACTCATTGACAATATAATTCTATCATATAACATTCAGGGCAGGCAAAATAACATAAAGTTGGTATCAATATAAAAAATATAATCCTCTCATCAATTTAAATGGGTAGTACACTTATATGGTACAAAAGATACGATGTCGTATTTTGTTTACATTGTACGTATGATGTATAACTTTTTATGGAATTATATTCAGTGCATATACTTGTAAAATTTGATTCTAATGAAAAAAAAATATCAAAATTAAAATATAAGAACATATTCACAATTATTTTTGTATAAAAAAATTAAATGAATTTGTCACTTTAATTATCTACCTAGAAAATATTTAATTACTATATTTGCATTTTCATTTTTTAAAAATAAAATTGAGTATATTTTTTATAACATAAGGCTCTGATTTTAGAATTCGCCTAGAATATAGAATCGGCCTAGAGTATGTCGACACTATATCGCCATGTATATTTTAAAGAAGAAAAAGTGATCTTAAATGACCAGCTATTTTTATAATTTGTCGCATCAAATTTCAACCCTGAATTTGTTAATAGATCATAGTGTTGACACTAAATCGCGATGTATATTTTTAGTAAGAAAAAATATACTAAGTTGACCAGCTATTTTTATAATCTATCGCATCGAATTTCAACATGACATCAAGTAAGGATACTAATTACTTAATTAATTTTATTTGATTAACAATTAATTTTAGGAATTCTCCTTGAATAGATTTATAGATGGATGTTTGAGCATATAGTTGTTGGCGATAACTTAAGTATTAAATAATGTGACGCAACATTATACCAACACTAATTTATATGTTCAAGTCCTAATCTTATACAATTCAAGATTATTTAGATTCATGATGTATTGGCATATTGAGGCAAGTAATGACCAACATGCAATTGATCTAGTGAAACGGACTAGTAATTACAAAGTAGCGAACTCAGGTTTGAATCTCTGTTGAGAGAGATATCCACTTAATGTGCACAACTCGTCTCCAAAGGAATTAAACCCTTGGGAAAAAAATTATTGAGGCAAGTAATTAAAATAACAAGGAATAATCCAACTAATAGAATAAATAGGAGTCCTTTGTGCTTATTTTTTTTCCTTTCTTAAGCAATTATTAAAACATTGTACTTTGTACTTTGTATATTTTCATTATAAAAAACTTGTATATTAGCAACAATATTTTAAGTGATAAAGTAAAACTTGTCACTCTTTACATCTAATTAATTAGTGACAATAATTTTAGTGGTGAAAACATTAATAATTGTGATACCTACAATATTTACATTTTTTTATTAATAGTGGTCACTAATAACTTTTAATGACAAGTTTAGAGTAATTTAATTTATTAGTTATTTAAACATCATGGTTACATCATAGTTATCCAACAATACATCACTATTACATAAAAAACAATCCAATAATTAAAAGTTTAGTTATTGCGGTTAACACTACAAAAAATAGGATTCTCTGACGGAGAATTTTCGACGGACAAGAATTCGTCGAAAATTTCCAACTTCCAACATATTTTCTGATAGAAAAAATCTGTCAGAACTTCCGATGAATTTTCTGACAAACAAGATTTCGTCGGAAAATTTCCAACAAACAAAAATCCTACCTGGAGTTTAAAGTCCATCGGAAAATACAATAATAAAATTTGATAAAAGCTAAAGTAATAAAATTTTCGATGGATTTAATCCGACGAAAAATAATAAAAAAATGATTAATAAGTTCCCGAAAAAACAATAACTGTTTTTTGACGAAAAATATTTCGTCGGAAAATAAATAAAAATATATTAATTATTCTCCAACGGATTTAAATCCGTCGAAAAATAATTTTTAAAAAAAGAAATATTCTACCAAGTTAAGTCCTAGTAGGAGACTTTGGACCCAAATTTTCTTTTAAAATCGCGTCAGTTTTGCGCAACAGTTTTGCAAGTGTCATAACTTTTAGCTCCAAACTCCAAATCAAGATCCGTAAAATCTTTGATGTAGATAACTCCTCCTCTACAATATAGTTGAAGTTAAGATCAATTGGAACTTCCTTGAAAGAGTTATGATCCTCGTAGTGCACATCAACATTTTTGGCAGCTTTTTCCTTCTTTGTTGTTGCACTATTTGACTTCATTTGATCTTTAATTCGTTGTTCTTCACTTCCAATCATGTCTTTTGGTCCACATTAGCTTAGGCCTACAAATATGAACACAATATATAAGAAAATACCTCATTCATGCACAAAAAAATCACACAAATGACTCGAGCGAACAAAACATAAAACTAACTAAAATTGCATAAGATTCTACCAAAATCGAATAAACGTAAATGAACAAGTAAATGAAATAGACTTGATAACACTGTTTCCACAGGGTTATCATCCATCCACATCCCCACCCCCCGATTTGTAAAAAGAACAACAATACGAATTCAAAAAACTTTATATAATATATATATATATATATATATATATATATATATATATATATATATATATATATATATATATATATATATCACTTTATTCTTATGTATTATGATAAATGTGACATTTTACTGAGGGCAGAGCCACAAATCTAAGTCAAGGGTGCGAGAATTTTAGTATGCCAATAGTCTTTATAAAGAATGATATAAAAAATATATACATAGTCAAGTTTGATATTTGCAATTCTTTCGTCAAATGTATTTATTAATTCTTGATTACACGTGAATGAGAATATGACTTAATTAGTTATCCTAATTAAATTTTGCTCTACACTTTTTCGTTGCATCAAATTCATCGATGGTATTGAAGTAATATAACATATTTAAGCAATTGTTTCTTAATATACATTATTAAAGAATTAGATAAGGAATCGTATTTAATTTTGCTCCAGAATCTCATCTTCACAATTTTCTTAGATAAAAATGCAGTAAAGCACTTTCAGATGCACATTGGAGACACAAGGAACCATAAAAACTCGAATTGATATTTCAATAAGATAAGAATTGTTTAACTTTCCTATTCTGATAATAAATAGCACGACATAGAAAAAGTCGAGACACGTCGACAATCATGAACGGAGTGTAGTCACTTGGGACAGGAGATTCATAACCCAAACCGGCGAACTCAAATTCAAATTTAGAGGTTTCAATATAATTGTCTGACGCGCCTTCAAATGAATTAGACACTTTAAAACAAAAAAAAAAAACTTGGTTTTCATGGATATATTCTCCTATAAGTACTAGCTCGCGAAAAGGAAAATAATGAATTATTGACCATCCAAACTTAGTTTTATTTTTTTGCAGTTAATCTTCAATTTAACTTTTTTAATTAATTGTACTAAATCATAAATTTTATCATTTAACTATATGTTTATTTAAATTTTGTATATTCAGGAAACAAACATTCATTAATTAATACCCTTAGTTGTGACATTTATTTCAAATTTTGTACTAAATGTACAATATTTTTTTTTTTTTTTGATAACCCAGGTGTACAAGCTTACACTTGACTAATCCTGGACCCTCAGAACCCTTACCCTAGAACCCTGAAGAATGTAAATCGCAGGATGTGCCTCCACCAATATTTAGTTACTTATAGAATTGTCTAACTAATTCTTCGTACTTGAACAACCCCCCCCCCCCCCCCCCACCTCTCTCCCTCCCTCCAATCCCATCCATTATCTTAAAAAAGTAATTTAGAGAATTTCACTTTTGGTATCATAAGTTATCACATTTTAAGGATATGGTACCATAAGTTTTTCATCCGACACATTTCATACCATTATTTTACTTATCAGTAACATACTTAGTACTTCCGTCCAATAATTAACGGAATATCCACATTTCATACCATTATTTTACTTATCAGTAACATATTTAGTACTTCCGTCCAATAATTAACGGAATATCCAATTTTGGATGGAAAATAGATGAAAAATTTGCAAAATTGGTCCCATAAATAAAGCTCACTGGCAAAGTTTGCCTCACATATTTTTGGGCACATTTACCTCACAATTTACAAGTTTTTCAATTATAATTGTAAAATTAATTAAATTATTAACCCAATTAATAAATTTTATATATTATTATTCAAAGATTAAATTAATTAGATTTTATATATAACATAAATAAATTAAATAATATTTTATATAAAATCTGGAAAAAAAACTTTTAAATTACATAAACATTATTTATCCTATTTAATAAATTTTATATATAATTATTAAATCTTTTAAACTAATTAGATTTTATATATAACATATTTAAATTAAATGATATTTTATTTAAAACCTTAATTAAAAGATTTCAGAATCCTTGTGCAATTACTACCAGGTTTAGGAACATCAAAGTAATTTCAGAATTAATCACAAGTATTCTCGCAAAATCAGAAGAAAACCCAGATTGGGGATCGCACAACCAATTTCTTCGATCAACAAAATGTGAATCAATTACCTCAGTGGACGTGAAAATTGGTGTTGCCAATTGAGTTTGAATAGCTCCAAAGAGTGATTCCAAGAGAGAAACACAAAAAAAGTCGAAGATTAATCTAAACCGATTTTTTTTGGATTTTTCTTGAAATAACGAAAACAGCAAAAAAAACGAAGAAAACTGAAAAATTAAATGAGCAGAGTTGTTCGTGAGAGGACGATGTGAATGAGTTTAGGTCTGCAAATATCAAACCACAATCAATTGAGATATGAACGGTAAACTGTAATGAAGTGAGTGTTCAATGTGGGTTTAGTTTGAGAAAGAAAGAAAAAAATTAGAGAGAGAAATTTTGCAATCCATTTTATTTTTTATTAAACAGGATTAATAATATTTATGTAATTTTAAAAGATTTTTTCGAGGTTTTATATAAAATATTATTAATTATATATATTATATGTAAAATCTAATTATTTAAAATATTTTTTTTGAATTTAAAAAATCTAATAAGTTTAATAGATATTTATTATTTCAGGTTTTATATAAAATATCATTTAATTTACTTATATTATATATAAATCTATATATAAAGTCTAATTACCTTAAACGATTTAATTAAAATAAATTTATCAAATAGTATTAATAATTTAACTATTTTTATGATTGAGAGTGAAATGCTTCAAAGCTGTAAATTGCGGAATAAATTTGATGACCTAAAAATATGTGAGGCAAACTTTGCCATACATACATAAAAATTATAACATGATCTTATAAATTTATACTTTACTATAGTTCTTTTACGTATGATCGACTTGTATGACCGAATTCTGTTTCAATAAATAGTATTAATCGACTTGTATGACCGAATTCTGTTTCAATAAATAGTATTTGGTACGTAGATGAAACCCTTGTGGATTTTTCGAATTATATGTCAAGATAATTGGATAATGAGTTAATTTAGTCCCGGCTCACCATCAAAATCAATTTTGGATGTTGTCTTACAATTTTTTATGCCACAAATTATGACCATTGATACTTTTACCCCATATTTTATCGGACGGTCAAATCTATTATACTCAAATTCAAAAGTTTCAATCTCTTGAAACCCTTAAACTTACAGTATTTTACAAGAAAATCTATTCTAACTCAAATCAAGCTTTAATAATTCATTCTTTCAATTTTTATTGTTTTAATTTCTTCTTGAAAATGTAATTAAGTTGCTCAAGATTAACTTATTAAGTTATTAACTAAACCCATTTCAAATCACACTGTTTCTACTTCCGGTCAAAACTAACCTCCTTAAAACATTTTAAATTCTAGATTCTACCTCCAATAGACCCAAACAGAGTTAGGTTTTCAATCAAAATCAGTTCATGTAAAGAAGATGTGTTTGGAGAAGATAATTGAATCAGGGAATGGATATTTTGTTTCCGCGTCAACAATTCTACCTCATAATTTATGATAAAATTTAAATACAATTCAATCCAATATAAAAAATTATAACCTCATAAGTGAGTCATATGCTCAAAAATATTAAATTGTAACATGACAACATAATGACATTGTACTACACTATACCACCATACATAATAAGTCGTACCGAATTAAAAAAATAAATTTACCTCTGTGAGCCAGTGCTCCAATGATTGGATTGTACTATTACAACATAGAAACCTTTTAGTACAAGTACCAACGAAACAATTACTTCTATGTCTTTCAAAAAAAAAAAAAAATACAATTACTTGAAAAGCATACACAATAAACCGTACCTAATTAATAAAATAACGTTACCGTTGTGAGTTGTACTCAAATAATTAGATTGTAAAATTACAACATAATGACATTTCATTATACTATAGCATAATTAACGATTATTGAGAAAAATACATAATAATTAAACTTATATATACGTGCATGCATGTTATTTACATATATCCTCCGATCACCCCCTTATATAAAATCCCCAAAGAACAAGAAGGAATTAATCTCAAAGTAGTATAAGTATCAAAGCTTATCAAAAAAGAAAAATCTCAAAATAATTAAGTTTCAATTCAACATGGTGTGCATTAATATTAATGACCCCTTAGTAAAAAAAATCTACAATCTCTACGAAAAAATCTCAAAGCTCGAAAACCTCAATCCCTCCAAAGATGTCGACATCATATTCACACAACTCGTCCGCACATGCGTTCCACCTTACCCCATTGACGTCACAAAACTCTGCCCCGAAATCCAACACATGAGAAACAAACTAATCGTCCTATGCGGCCACGCTGAAGGCCTGCTCGAAAAACACTACTCAACAATCCTCGGTTCAATCGTAAACTCAAATCCACTCGACCACCTCCACCTCTTCCCTTACTACTCCAACTACCTCAAACTCGCTCGCCTCGAGTTTGAACTTCTAACCCAACACTGCCCCAACCCGACCCGTTTCGCTTTCATTGGGTCCGGCCCACTTCCACTAACCTCCATCATTTTAGCAACCGATCACCTAACCTCCTCAACTTTCCACAACTATGACATCGATGGGTCCGCAAACTCCATGGCGGAGAAACTGGTTCAATTGGATCCTGACCTATCGAAAAGGATGGTTTTCCACACTAACGACATCATGAACGTGTCTGGATCCATTTTGAAAGAGTACGATGTTGTCTTTCTGGCGGCGTTGGTAGGTATGAATATTGAAGATAAGATTCATGCAGTGGAATACTTGGCGGAGCATATGGCGCCAGGGGCGATACTGATGCTTAGGAGTGCACATGGGGCTAGGGGGTTTCTTTACCCTGTGGTGCAGCCACGTGATCTTCGGGGATTTGAGGTGTTATCGGTGTACCATCCGACGGATGAGGTGATAAATTCAGTTGTTATTGCTCGTAAGTGTTCGGTGAATGTGGTTAATACGATTGTTCAAAGATTTGGTTCGAGGTTGATTTGTAACAAGTGTGGTCATGAGATTAAAAATCAAGGGCTTAATCCTCTTAGTAACCAGATGAACAGGAATGAAGAATTGGTTGTTGAAAATCAACTTTGAATGATTTTTGAGAAGATCAGGTTTGGATATCCATTTCATGATAAAGTAAAACGAATTTGCTTCCCATTATTATTGTTTTTGTTATTTGACATTTCATGTTCTTGTTATGCATTGACTCAATGCGGTTTCATCTATTTTGAATAAGGAGAAGAGTATGGATTGGACATTTAGTGGTCTTGAAATTCAGAGATTTTGAAATTGCTATCCAAGATTGCGTTTCAAGTTAATTTCTCTGAGAAACTCAAATTATGTTGTCCATTATGTAGCTTCTTTGGCTTTTTCTTCTCGTTGTAATAGTTCTATACGTTTGGCTGTGTTTTGTGATGGGGTAACCCTATTGTTGACTATTTTAATCCCTCCATATTTGGAGGATGATTTGCAGTTGAATGTTTAATTATCAAAAAACCATTTTTGTTTTTGTTAATTTTGAGTTGTTTTCTTATTACATTACTCTCTTTTTCATCCAAGATACTTGATTTATCGATCTTGATATCTTACTAATTACTAAATGGAAATATATATATATATATATATATATATATATATATATATATATATATATATATATATATATATATATATATATAGCATGTTTCTTTTTAGCTAATTGGTTAATTCGACGTGGAGATTTGACCAAATTTTGATCTCCATGCATTAAACAAAATTTTGATCTCCATGCATTAAACCAAATTTAGGTCATCGTGTCGATTTATAGATTGCGGGTCACAATTTTATATTGATCAATACCTAATTAACATATGACCGAGTAAATTTTATTAAATGCTATTAGCTATATCATATAGTTAAATTTCTTTGAGTTTTCTTCTTGCTTGGACTTGCTACTTTTATATTATTCTAACGTAGAACAAATTCTTCTTGCTTGGACTTTATAAATAAAATCCCTTATTATTCCCGTTACGTATGTAATACATGCTAGGGGTGAGCATTCAGTTCGAACCGGACCGAATTAAATCCAAATTCGATTCCTGGTCGGTTCGATCCTCGAAAATTATGGACCGTTTACTGGATTAAAATATTAGGCTCGGTTCGGTACAAAAATCGATGAACCGGTTCGGTCCTGTTCGGTTCAAAATTTCCCAAATGCTATATTAAACCGATTTTGTTACCACCAATTTTAATGATTCGGTCCGGTTCAATCCAGTTCGATCCGGTTTAGATACATATAATGTAAAGTGTGCCTTCAAATCCTGAAGCACCCAGCATTTATATAGATAAGTTAAATATAAAAAAAATAAAAAATCGATACAACCGGTTCGCTTAAGAAAATTTTACCGATTTTTCTAAAAATCGACCCCTATAAGGGATCGGTTCTGAGGCAAGAATCGATTACCGAACCAAAAATCAAGTTCGATTATCGGTCCGAAACCGAATCATTCGGTTCGGTTCGGGCGATTTCCCGAACCGTGCTCAGCACTAATACATGCATGCTAATAATATTCACCAGTACATTTGTGTGGACGATATTTTTCTTCAATATGTTGGGGTTTTTATGTATGATTTTCAAAGTAAAAGGTGTGTGTCTATTCGGTTAGAAAATGTACGCTTACAATCAGAATATTGTGTCTCTTACTAAAAAATATTTTTTGCGTCTATAAATATATATGAGACAAAAAATTTCAATCAATATAGTAACAAAATAAAAAAATTTGGTTCGAAATTTCTCTTTGTTCAAGTTCTCCGTGGGTAGGGATGAATATCAAACCAAGCTACTCGATACTCGACTCGAGCTCGTTCAATCAAAGCTCGTTTGAGCTCGGTTCGTCACACAAATCAAAAAAACTTGAACATCATTTTCCGTCGATAACTTTTAAAGCTCGGCTCGAACTCGACTCGATAAGAAAATAATTGATAAAATGCATGTAAAATATTGAGCTACTCGATACTCGACTCGAGTTCATTCGATAAAAGCTCGTTTGAGCTCGGCTCGTTTAAGAATCAAACCAAGCTCAAATACAAAATTTCAAGCTTGATAAAATTCAAACTAAACTTGAACACTGTCCCGTTCAATAATACTTGGCTCGATTACACCCCTATTCATGGGTTCATTATTTGTGCAAATAATAAACAATAGACTGTTGTATCTTTGGAAACTACCGGGAATCAAAATGCATGTACCGTAGCAGCCCCAGAAAAATGTCTTAAGGAAATTTGTTCGGGCAAGACTTAGTCTTATTTATATTTTTGTTGGGAATTTTGCTTTTTCGGTACATCATGATAAATCACCTTGCAACTTTGGTACCGTTGGACACGAAAACGCAAATTTGATACCATAACTTTAGTTTTCATTGCAACTTTCATACAAAGCCCGCTTTTTCTTAAGAGTAAATGACAATTTACCCCCATATGGTATTCATGATGTTTCATAGATATCTACTTGTGATTGGTTTAATGAAATAGACTAGTCTCCCAAAGTTGCGAATTCAAGTTCAAATCTAGTAATCCCCATAAAATATGTTTGACGCGCCTTGAAATGGATTAACCTCTTCAAAAATAGAGCTAGTCTGGGTTTCATGTATATATTCTCCTATAAGGCCATCTCCATTCCAGCTTCCCCTTTTCATTTTAATAAGTCATCTCAAATGACTCAATCTATCAATTCCATTTAATTCTAATTTTCATTTTCCCCACTCTCACTTAATAATAATAATAGCAATAATAATAAAAATTAAACAATAATGAATAATGCGCAAAAAAATTAAGAATACTTCTAAATGAACTTTACATTGACTTTAAAATCGAACTTCAAAATCGTCGTAAATATATTTATCTCAAGTGTAATCCAACATTCATTCTTCCCCACTCTTACTTAATATCAAAATTTAAGGATTTTTTTAAATAAAAATATTTTCATTAAATAAAAACAAATTAAATTTGAGTTTATTAAATACGAGCAACATTTTTAAAACTAAAATTAACTTTTTCAAAATAATCCAAAAAATTAAGGATTTTTTTAAAAATAAAAAGATTTTTATTAAATTAAAACAAAATAAATTAAAATAGAGTTTATTAAATAAGAGTTACATTTTTTAAACTAAAATTAACTTTTTAAAAATAAGACACGGATTAATTAAACTAAAATTAAATAAGAGTTACATTTCATTTAATAAGATATTTAAAAGGAATTTTTTTTTAAAAAAAGTTTATATATTAAATAAAAATAAGAAATAACAAAAAAAAAGAAAAAAAAAAACCACAGGTGGCCGACACTGCTGTTGGACCGGCCCAGCAAGTGTTGGATCGATGTATGAGGCAAGGCAATGTTGTCTTGCCTCACACCTCGAGGCGATGGATGCAGTCCATCAAGGGGAAATTACATTGACAACCCCTTTAATCATTTTAGTTCATCATTTTAACCTCCCCCTAAATCCAACTTCCCCCTCCCCTCTAATCATAGAAGATGCCCTAATTACTATATATACACTAGCTCGCAGAAAGGAGAATAATGAATTATTTGACCATCCAAACTTAGTTTGTTGTTTTTTGCAGCTAATCTTTTCAAATTGACTTTGTTATTAATTCTAAACCACAACTTTTATCATTTAACTATATATTTATTTAAATTTTCGTATATTCAAGAAGCAAACATTGATTAATTAATACCCAAATTTGTGACATTGATTGCAATTAGTCACAAAAAAAAATATGTTTCCTGTGTAAATTAAATATGTTACTATTTTATCAGATTTATTTATAAATGTACAGAAAAATTAATATATCTAGTTACTAGATATACTCACAAAAGGTTGTAAAATGCCTATTAAATATTATCAAATAGAATAAAATGTTCATTAGCCAATATTATAGAGGGTAAAATGGTCATTATGTATATGACAATTGGTAAAATGAAGTGACTAGTGAGTATGTTGTCAAGGAATAGACTACATTGCTCATTTTTCATATCAAAATGACATCTCAATTGTTATGCATGAGTACTACGCCTCCACTAATTACGAGAAATATAAACAACTTATTATTATATGACAAACTAGATATATCAGATGGGATAATAGGTAAATTGTCCATCAAACATATCAGAAAAAATAACTTTCCAAAGACTCGTTTTATTATACACACATAATTGAAAAATGAAAACCACCATTTTGAGAACTAAATTTCAAGATAATAAAGAAATACTTACCCCAAGCAATGTTGGGGGAGGCTAATTGCAGTTCACCTTGTGGAAAACTGCCGACGGTTTTCCACAAAAATGAACTACAATATTATTTTATTAATATAATATTGACCTGTACTTCCGGTAAAGATTAACAGGTCACAATTGTTTTAGTTACTCTTTTGCCCTCCTTGTTAATAATATATATTAATAACATAAAATTATTAATTGTTAATTACTTGATTAATTAATTGTTAATAACACAATAAGAACAGATCGTGATTTTCAGAGCTCCAGAAACTAATAACACAATAACACAATAAGAACATATCGTGGTTTCAAGTCCATTGTAAATGACTAAATAAGAACAAAGCAATAACATTATGTTTGTACCCTTATTAAGTCCATTGCCGAACATTATGTTTGTACTTAATAAGAACAGAGCAATAACAAAGGACAAACATGTTTCAGTACCCTTATTGCCGAATGAAAATAAGAACAGAGAAATCTCAAATATGTTTAGATTCAATCAATTAACACAATAGCAATGTTAAGTGAGTGAAAACTGATCGTAATCACAAGCTAAAACAGAAAATCCATCGCATAAATTCTGGAAAAGAAAGCAGAATTGATTACGCATAAGTGAGGCCCGAATTGCTAACTCTCAAATTCATCAATATAACCAGAAATTGATCATTTACCCAATCATTATAAGCAATTTCGAACTGGAATGCCAAAGAAATTGGAAATATTCTGCCTCAATCAAGCCAATTCACTGAACAAAGCCATCACGCATACATATATGAGGCCCGAAGTCAAGCCCAAATTCATAACTCCCAAATTCATCAATCTAACATGAAATTGATCAGTTACCCAGTCATTAGAAGCAATTTCGAACTGGAATGCAAAAGGAATTGGAAAAATTCCTCCTCAATCGAGCCACTTCACCAAAGCTCTCAATGAGTGAAAACGTGAAAAATTCAATCCCCACCTTGGCAGCGTTTAAATCCAAATTTAGAGCTGGAAATACAAAATTGAAGCCGGCCAATGCTCCAGAAGTGAAGAAAGCAACGGCCCGAATATGTTCTTCGTCCCACGAATCTTCAAATCCACTAATTTCGAGCCGGAAACACAAAATTGAAGCTGGCCAATGTGTTTAAACAACTTTAGAAATAAAAATCTGGAAGGAAATGCAACAAAACGTGAGAAATCAGAAACTAAGTTTTTTTTGGTTTTTTTATAGATATGAAAATTAACAACGAAAAACAAAGAGAAACGAATTGAAACCACCAACGTAATCCTGCTGAAGAGACGAAGAGAATGAGACTAATCTTGCAAAACTCCGTTGGGAAATGAAAAAAATCAGTATTTGGGAGAGAAGTAGTCGTGATATTTGGGAGAGAAGAAGAAATTTGGGAGAGAAGGAATAAGGGTATTTAGGACATTTCCAAAGTTTTAGTAATATAATTGCACAACCGGTTATAAGTCAACTTGTTGCCACATGGCAACAAGTGAGTGGAAAACTATGGGCAATTTAGCCAAGGCTGAACTGCCCATAGCAAATCCCAGCTATGTTACAAGAAAATATACACTTTTCATGTCCTGTTTTTGACAAGGTTGCAAAAGATCACAAAAGCCAAGAAACTTATTGAACTTGAAAATGCCCAAAACAAGTACTCCCTCCATCTTTTTTTTAATTTTCGCTTTGGAGGATTGTACATGAATTAAGGAATATCATAGATAATCACTTTTTTGAAGCAAAAAATTCAAGATACCCTTTTAATCAAATTAACTTAGCATTAATTAGCATTAATAACAAATATTAGTAAGAAGGGTTAAATTAACAAAATAAAATTAATTTTACATTGAAATCCTAAAGCGACAAATAATAAAATTTTGCCAAAACGACAAATAAAAAAAAACGGAGGGAGTAATAATTATCCAACCTAGCTTTGGCCATGTCATCACTAAACCAAATGTCATTTTCACCTCCAGAACTCGTCAACCACTCAATTAACGATATAAGAATCAGTTAATATTTATTGTACTATACCATAAATTTTATCATTTAACTATTTATTTGTTTAAATTTTGTATATTCAGGAAACAAACATTGATTACATTATCAAATACTTTAAAATGGTCATTAGCCAATATCATAGAGGGTAAAATGATCATTATGCATATGACAAATAACCAAGTGAAGTGAGTATGTTGTCAAGGTAGGGATTACATTGCTTATTATTTTTTTTAATCAAAATAAATAACGTATCGATTGTTTTACATGTGTACAACACCTCCGTTAAGGAGTTGTGGAATTGAACTAAATAGTTAAGTGCAATTAAATCATGAGCATATTGTTGGGACTCAAGGGGATGTTGCTATGCAAGAAGGCTGCCTAGAGAAGACTCCCAGAGTGCAGCATCGTCCTCACAGAGCAGATCGCAGGTATGCTATCTAAAGAGGCACCCAAAGCCTCGTCCTTTTCAAGAATTAGATAAGGGAGCGCATTATGCCAAAGCGGAGGTGTGGGGAACGAGCCATCAATACCCCATCCTCAGGGTGACTTAATAAAAATGAATGGAGATTGCCAAATGCCCGCATTGCTAATATAGTCATAGAGGAGTGGAGCATTTTTTGGGCCCAACACGGAGTAGAAACCTGAGGACTTAGCCACCAGACGGTGCAGGCTAAAGCATCAATGGAACCGTCCCATAGTGGACTCTAGACAGAAGCGCCTCATGAGAATCACGAAGCAGACAAGGCTCACGATCACATTAGGGAAAATTGCATGGGAGCCAACTGAAGGGTGGCCAATATGTAAAGAATTTTCGAAGCGATCGGCGATCAGAGTCCACCCATCGTAAAAGCCTCCAAACAGAAGGATAAAACCCCCGCAGGGGGATTGAACATATTTCCTCCTTCACTGGAACACATACTTCAAAGCCCTCTGGGAGTAAAATATTTCCCCTAAAATGGCTGAACATTTTAGGGGTGACCATACTAGTCTTGTTGCATCGGGGGTTCAAACCATCTGCACTCACGGAGCCGCATGAAGCTCCGGTGCCTTCTCCGGCAACTCTTCCGCAATGGGCACCGCTCGATGATCCCATTCAGTCGCTCCCATCTCTGAAACTTGGACTGGAAACATAGCTGCCATTGTACTTACTAGTCAAACTTTGAAGGAAGAAAGGAACTTGAAGAGTTTTTTTTTTAGATTAATAGCAAAAAGGCACAAGAACTCTTTGGTTGCTTGGAAAATTTAAGTTGGCTTAAATCCGAATCAAACTCAAATTAGGGCTATTTAAATGAAATTAAGGGGATTGGAATCGATGTCTATGAAATGGCATAATGATTATTGTATCCCTTAGGGCTACAAATCGATCGAAATCATTAATGGCAGATCCAGTCTCCACGTGACACGTGGGACATAATTTCTGTTCCGCTCAGTCTGGTCGTGGAAAACTTACTATGTACACCAAAATATAGCGAACTAAAATTTATTCCTTCCCGCCCAAGGAAGGAAAACATCAACGACGAGAATAATCCAAGGTCAAATTTGGATCCCCATTCTCTTTGTGACGAGGCCCTCAAGTAGGCGAGCTCAAAGACATAATCAACCCAAGAAAACCCTCTCCCCCTACTTAAGGACTTGCGGGGTAACTAATTATATAGCATGGGTTCAAATCCGGATTTAACCCGTAAAGTAGCCCAGAATGAAATGATCTTAGGGACACGACCTTGGATCCTTCAAGTGGCGCTATCCCTTAGCCTCACTACGATGAGCGAGGTCCATATAATACCTGAGAAAATTAAGCGACCCTGGATAAATCCGTAGGGCGATCGACACACAACTAAAAATAAGAGGATCCATATGGGATCCACACCAGTACCCATTCGAGGTAAATAAGGACGTTATCTAAGAAAAAATTACCATGCATGCAAATTGAATCCCCGTGATCAAGGAGTATCTTAACAAACTTAGAATTTCTCCAACTGGTATAAATACATATCTGATATGATCATTATAACCTTCATACACAATTCTGCCGCCGCATTCTCTGCATCTCAAGGTGTTTAAGTTTCTAGAACTCTGCTGACTTAAGCATCGGAGGAAGTTCCGCCGGCAACCCCCACTCCGGCGTGTAACATTTGTTTTGTAGGTAACAGTAAGCAAGAAACTAACCGGACGTTGAAGTAAGGACTATAAGATTCAGAAATCAGGTATCTACCCTACATCAAATATATTTTGAAACTTGTTCGCAATTATACAATTTTTTGCGGTTATTATAATTGTTAATTTTATAATCGATCAGATTTTACAATTAACACCTTGATTCCACTTTTTTTTTTTATAAAAAATTATTACAAACATTACAATCTCCTAGGGGTAAAATTGGAACCTCTTAGAGCAAGTTGTAAGATGGTGACAAATCTGAGAGAATTTTTCATAATACCCAATACATCAGAAATTCTTTTATAAGTAGGCCTTACCTTTGGTCATTCGTAATTTACTCTGTGTATTTCTCAATTGAGCGATGTAAATTAGTTTATACTTTTTTCAAATTTTGTGGTGTTATATTGGCATTTAGGAGACGAGAAACACAAAACCAATAATTATACATTTGCATTCATAGGTTACATTTTTCTAATTTTGATAAAATAAAATAAAATGTCTAATACGAAAATTTATTTTACGGATATAAATATTAAAATTTATTTTACATGCACATATTTGTACATTTTGAAAATACGTGAACTATTTTATATGATTACATCCAAATTTATGTAATCTCTCTGGAGTTGCTTTGAATTAAGAAAACTTGTCACTCAATAGAAAATAATATAATATAACTCGATCAAATTCCACTCAGTTACTGTTAATATAGATACATCGATCATAATTATTTATGTTTAATTTTGGGAATTTAAGGGCATCTCCAATGTTCAAAAGGGAAGGTGATCCCATGGGGGAGAGGGAGAAAAAAATAGACTTTAGTGAGGAGGGGGGAGGATTTGGGTGGTGGATCAATCCACCGCCCCCATATACCTCTGTTTGGGACTGGGCAACGCGCCCAGCCCCAATTGTTAATTTTTTTTTATTTAATGATAATTAAGTAATAAAAATATACTTTTTTTATTTTATATTAATTTAATCTTATTACATGTATAATTTGTACCTTTATAATTTGTGATATTCTAATTTTATGTACAATGTTTGTTAATTGTTATTATTATTTAGCTCTATCATTATTAATTTTATTAAGTGAGAGTAAAAAATATGAGAATTATAATTATTTTTGGGATAAATGATAATAAACTGAACATTAATTTAATTTATGTAATAAACTTAACATTAATTTATTTTCTTGCTTGAAATTTAATCACATTGTAAAAAAATAATTTATGAAAATTAAATACATTGAATCTAAATACGGCTAGTGGATTAAAAATAATTATATGTTACATAATGGTGGCAACGACGATGAATTTTCATATATGGATTATTAATTATAGTAATATTGTTATAATGTTATTATTAAATAATTTTATTATTAATGTCAATGCTAAATTAGTTATTATTAATGCAATGTTAAATTACTTAATATTAATGCTAATGCATAATTTACTATTGACTTAATAATTAATTTTTATTTTTATATTTATATTTTTATTATTATTATTATTATTAAGTGATAGTGGGGAAGTATGAGAATTGAAATTAAATAGAATGAGAAGATTGAATCACTGAAGATGACTAAAAGAGGAGTCTGAGGGGAATGGGAGTATGAAGTCAATAGAGATGGCCTAAAACACACCAAATAATAACAATATAACAAAAAGTACACATCATGTCATCATGCTTTTCCATTTAATGATTTAATGTAGGGTTGTTGGCAAGTTAAGTCTATGTGATATGTCTAAGAGCAATTTATCTTTCTGTGATATGAAAAATATGCAATTTCCTCCATGTGATATGAAATAATGACATGTTTAACTCTTTCCAAGTGGAAGTGTCGTACATGCACTCTATAATGCGGCTCAAATTTCATTTTCATGTGAGAAAATGATCAATTTAAACTTACCTTAGACAACATATTAACTTCATTTTACCCTCAGTAATATGCGTAAATAGACATATTGACAATTTAACTCCCCGTGATATTGAATAACGCATATTTTATACCTTTTTGAAAACATAAAAATCAAGAGAAAAATAGTTTTTTTTTTTTTTTTTAAGTAACACAATGTTGTATTTTATCATTTTATTTATCACATGGTGTTAAAATAACAGAAGTAATTAATTTGGGTTTATAAGATGTGGGCAGGAGTGTAGTGATATGCACTCCCATGATTGATAAGTGTACCATAAAAAAATAAAAAAATAAATAAATAACTTAAATAACACTTATCAACCATCATAAAGATGCATGTCACTGCTGCACGCTAGCACCCAACATATTTTCACTTGTTTTATTTTTTGAAAGCAACATATTTTCACTCGTTTAAAGTACACATCATGTCATCATACATCATAGTCATACAACAAAATAGCCAGCACATTTTCGTGCGTTCGCGTTGTACGGCTTCAAAACTCAACATTAACAAAACGTACCTAACTATTATAAAAAAGTGAAAGTCAATGGGTTGGAAAAAAATCTCATTTCCAGCCTTCCATTGTTAAAATACTTTTGTTAATTTTTACTACTGGGTCAACCTTGTTTGTAGTACTTCTAATCAAATTTATTTTATGTTTGGAAAGGGACATAAACATGTTTTCTATTTTAATTTTTTTTTTCATCAAATCGTTCTTCTAAAAGTTAAGTAAATAATAATTTTCTTATCTCTAAAAAAACAACACAAATTTTATTTTGGATTTGCATAAAATATTTAACCTTTTACACAACTTATCTCACATAATAAACATGATTTTACATAAAGTCTTGCACATTTTATAACTACAACCTAAACAATCTTATAAAAAACGTACACCTTTATTATTTTTCAAACCACTCTCCCGAAACTCAGACAAACAATATTGTGCAAATCAAAATTATTTCACAACCTCCACCTACTTTTTCAAATATTTAACAAACATGCCCCAAAAGTTTTAGAAAAAAAAGAATTCCACATTGGTTGTTAGAATTTCTATAAATTATCAAAAACAAAGTGGCATTTCTATGCTATGCTTTAAATTCGGAGCCTCAAGTTAAGATTTTTGACAAGTTATTTCCATGTGAAACACTTAATGCGTAATTTACCTTTTTGTGAAAATAAAAGAGGCATATTACCTCCCTTTGAAATATAATAATTATTTTTAACTCTCTACTCGATTGTGGAGGTGTTGCACACACGCTCTAAAATGCAACTGAAATTTTATTTTGATATTATATCCCTGCGATGTTGCCTAAGAGACATTACCCCCTCCCTCCAAATGTAAAAATTAAAAAATTTAAAAGGGAGCCAGTGTGCATCTTTTACAATAACACGTGAAAGTATTTCTTCTTCTTTTTTCAGAACAAAAAAAAAAAAAAAATTGTTTCTGAGTTGTTACTTCGTTAATTTCTATTGGTTTTCCTTCCTGTTCAAAGTTATTATTATTTGCATAAAGAGATGTTAATTAGAATTGAAAATGGAGATATAGAGATGGAGAAAGGTGACGTTGGAGAATATAATTTCATACGGTGCTTACTAATTGGAATTGACATGGGTTAACTTTAGATAGAACTGCATTTTTGGTCTTGAGTTTTGCGTCAATTTCTACTTTTGGTATCAAATAAATGTAGAACAACACATTTGATATCTAATTTAACAAACCATTATACATTTGATACCGCAGTAAACCAAATTAGAAAATCACCATCAAATTGATGACGTGATTGTTAAATCAATTTTAATTATTATAAAATTAGTATCATAACTTATACTCATTGACAATATAATTCTATCATATAACATTCAGGGCAATCAAAATAACATAAAGTTGGTATCAATATGAAAAATATAATCCTCTCATCAATTTAAATGGGTAGTACACTTATATGGTACAAAAGATACGATGTCGTATTTCGTTTACATTGTGTATGATGTATAACTTTTTATGGAATTATATTCAGTGCATATACTTGTAAAATTTGATTCTAATAAAAAAAAAGTATCAAAATTAAAATATAAGAACATATTCACAATTAATTTTGTAGAAAAAAATTAAATGAATTTGTCACTTTAATTATCTACCTAGAAAATATTTAATTACTATTTTTGCATTTTCATTTTTAAAAATAAAATTGAGTATATTTTTTTATAACATAAGGCTCTGATTTTAGAATTCGCCTAGAATATAGAATCGGCCTTATTTTGTTAGTAGATTAGAGTATGTCGACACTATATCGCCATGTATATTTTAATGAAGAAAAAGTGATCTTAAATGACCAGCTATTTTTATAATTTGTCGCATCAAATTTCAACCCTGAATTTGTTAATAGATCATAGTGTTGACACTAAATCGCGATGTATATTTTTAGTACGAAAAAATATACTAAGTTGACCAGCTATTTTTATAATCTGTCGCATCGAATTTCAACATGACATCAAGTAATTAAGGATACTAATTACTTAATTAATTTTATTTGATTAACAATGTAATTTTAGGAATTCTCCTTGAATAGATTTATAGAGGGATGTTTGAGCATATAGTTGTTGGCGATAACTTAAGTATTAAATAATGTGACACAACATTATACCAACATTATTTTTTATGTTCAAGTCCTAATCTTATAGGAATACAGTTATAGGTACAATTCTAGATTACTTTGTACTTAGTTTTTTATTTCTTAAACAAGACCCTCCACTACTCATTACAAATAATGTGACGCAACATTATACCAACACTAATTTATATGTTCAAGTCCTAATCTTATACAATTCAAGATTATTTAGATTCATGATGTATTGGCATATTGAGGCAAGTAATGACCAACATGCAATTGATCTAGTAAAAGGGACTAGTCATTACAAAGTAGCGAACTCAGGTTTGAATCTCTGTTGAGAGAGGTACCCACTTAATGTGCACAACTCGTCTCCAAAGGAATTAAACCCTTGGAAAAAAAAATATTGAGGCAAGTAATTAAAATAACAAGGAATAATCCAACTAATAGAATAAATAGGAGTCCTTTGTGCTTATTTTTTTCCTTTCTTAAGCAATTATTAAAACATTGTACTTTGTACTTTGTATATTTTCATTATAAAAAACTTGTATATTAGCAACAATATTTTAAGTGATAAAGTAAAACTTGTCACTCTTTACATATAATTAATTAGTGACAATAATTTTAGTGGTGAAAACATTAATAATTGTGATACCTACAATATTTACATTTTTTTATTATTAGTGGTCACTAATAACTTTTAATGACAAATTTAGAGTAATTTAATTTATTAGTTATTTAAACATCATGGTTACATGATAGTCATCCAACAATACATCACTACTACATAAAAAACAATTCAATAATTAAAAGTTTAGTTATTGTGGTTAACACTACAAAAAACAGGATTCTCTGACGAAGAATTTTCGACCGACAAGAATTCATCCAAAATTTCCAACTTCCAACATATTTTTTGATAGAAAAAATCTGTCAGAACTTTCGATGAATTTTCTGACAAACAAGATTTTGTCGGAAAATTTCCAACAAACAAAAATCCTATCTGGAGTTTAAAGTCCATCGGAAAATACAATAATAAAATTTAATAAAAGCTAAAGTAATAAAATTTTTGATGGATTTAATCCGACGAAAAATAATAAAAAAAAATGATTAATAAGTTCCCGAAAAAACAATAACTGTTTTCTGACGAAAAATATTTCGTTGGAAAATAAATAAAAATATATTAATTATTCTCCAACGGATTTAAATCCGTCGGAAAATAATTTTTAAAAAAAGAAATATTCTACCAAGTTAAGTCCTAGTAGGAGACTTTAGACCCAAATTTTCTTTTAAAATCCCGCTGAAAAATCGCGTCAGATTTGCGCAACAGTTTTGCAAGTGTCATAACTTTTAGCTCCGAACTCCAAATCAAGATCCGTAAAATCTTTGATGTAGATAACTCCTCCTCTACAATATAGTTGAAGTTAAGATCAATTGGAACTTCCTTGAAAGAGTTATGATCCTCGTAGTGCACATCAACATTTTTGACAGCTTTTTCCTTCTTTGTTGTTGCACTACTTGACTTCATTTGATCTTTAATTCGTTGTTCTTCACTTCCAATCATGTCTTTTGGTCCACATTAGCTTAGGCCTACAAATATGAACACAATATATAAGAAAATACCTCATTCATGCACAAAAAATATCACACAAATGACTCGAGCGAACAAAACACAAAACTAACTAAAATTGCCTAAGATTCTACCAAAATCGAATAAACGTAAATAAAATAGACTTGATAACACTGTTTCCACAGGGTTATCATCCATCCACATCCCCACCCCCCCCCCCCCCCCCCCCGATTTGTAAAAATAACAAAAATACGAATTCAAAAAACTATCCCTTATTTATATATATATATATATATATATATATATATATATATATATATATATATATATATATATATATATATATATATATATCACTTTATTATTATGTATTATGATAAATGTGACATTTTACTGAGGGCAGAGCCACAAATCTAAGTCAAGGGTGCGAGAATTTTAGTATGCCAATAGTCTTTATAAAGAACGACATAAAAAATATATACATAGTCAAGTTTGATATTTGCAATTCTTTCGTCAAATGTATTTATTAATTCTTAATTACACGTGAGTTATCCTAATTAAATTTTGCTCTACACTTTTTCGTTGCATCAAATTCATCGATGGTATATATTGAAGTAATATAACATATTTAAGCAAATTGTTTCTTAATATACATTATTAAAGAATTAGATAAGGAATCGCATTTAATTTTGCTCCAGAATCTCATCTTCACAATTTTCTTAGATAAAAATGCAGTAAAGCACACTTTCAGATGCACATTGGAGACACAAGGAACCATAAAAACTCGAATTGATATTTCAATAAGATAAGAATTGTTTAACTTTCCTATCTCGGAAAATTCTTCCACGGACCTGGTCCAGTCCAGAATTTTTCTTTCTTTTTTATTTTTTTTTCTTTTCTCTCCTTCTTTCCTTTTTCTTTTCTTAATTAATAATTAAAATTATCTTATACAATTAAAATTTTTTGACATATTTTGTGTTGTAAATTTATAATATGATGTTTGTTTCTATCAAAATTATTATTTGCATTTTCCACGCATTATTTCTTCTTTAAAAATATTTAATGTTTAAATTAATTCTATAAAAAAAATATCAATCTTAATTATTTCATAAATTATAGCACAAAATGATACAATGAATTTGCAAATTCACATCTTTGGAAATAAATATAAATATAGCTAGAACAACATTGAACGATTACGAAAAATACATAATATATATAAAAAAACTACCACTACAAGAAATTTTCAGTTTTTGCATATATATAGTGAAAAAAATGTTAATTTTTTCACAATAACAATAGTGACAAGTACAATAGTGATAAAATATATTTTTTGTCACTTTGTCTTTTACTAGTGTGTCTATAAATATCACTTTAGTGACAATATATAATTTTTTGTCACTTTGTCTTTTACTATTTTGTCATTAAAATTTAAATTTTTTGTAATTACAACTTAGTAACAATAAATATTGTTACTATAATTTCATGATGTTTTTTTAGTTGTCATTTTTTGGGACGTCGGTAAATCTCAATAGTGACAATATTTTTACATTTCTTGTCAATAATGTGTCTATGTATATCATTTTAGTGACAATATTTAAATTTTTGTCACTTTGTCATTTAATATTTTGTTACTAAAATTAAATTTTTTTGTACAATATTATTTTGATAGGAACAATATATTACCATAAGTTTGCAACAAAAGTATATAAATGTGTTTGATTTGTGTAAAAGATATTTGTTATAAGAAGGAAAAATTAAAGAAAGAATGAAAAAGAAAATAAAAAGAAAAAAGAAAAAATGTAGACCACACGGTCTAGGAGTTAAACTCCTAGACCTGGTCTACTGAAGAATCTCCCTCCTATCTCTGATAATAAATAGCACGACATAGAAAAAGCCGAGACACGTCGACAATCATGAACGGAGTGTAGTCACTTGGGACAGGAGATTCATAACCCAAACCGGCGAACTCAAATTCAAATTTAGAGGTTACAATATAATTGTCTGACGCGCCTTCAAATGAATTAAACACTTTAAAACAAAAAAAAAAAAAACTTGGTTTTCATGGATATATTCTCCTATAATAGCTAGCGTCAAATGAATTAAACACTTTAAAACAAAAAAAAAAACTTGGTTTTCATGGATATATTCTCCTATAAGTACTAGCTCGCGAAAAGGAAAATAATGAATTATTGACCATCCAAACTTAGTTTTATTTTTTTTTTGCAGTTAATCTTCAATTTAACTTTGTTAATTAATTGTACTAAATCATAAATTTTATCATTTAACTATATGTTTATTTAAATTTTGTATATTCAGGAAACAAACATTGATTAATTAATACCCTTATTTGTGACATTTATTTCAAATTTTGTACTAAATGTACAATATCTAGTTACTTATAGAAATTTTTAACTAATTCTTCGTACTTGAACAACCGCCCCCCCCCCCCCCCTCCCTCCCATCCATTATCTTAAAAAAGTAATTTAGAGAATTTCACTTTTTGTATCATAAGTTATCACATTTTAAGGATATGGTACCATAAGTTTTTCATCCGACACATTTCATACCATTATTTTACTTATTAGTAACATACTTAGTACATCCGTCCAATAATTAACGGAATATCCACATTTCATACCATTATTATACTTATCAGTAACATATTTAGTACTTTCGTCCAATAATTAATGGAATATCCAATTTTGGATGGAAAATAGATGAAAAATTTGCAAAATTGGTCCCATAAATAAAGCTCACTGGCAAAATTTGCCTCACATATTTTTGGGCACATTTGCCTCACAATTTACAAGTTTGAAGCATTTCAATTATAATTGTAAAATTAATTAAATTATTAACCCAATTAATAAATTTTATATATTATTATTAAAAGATTAAATTAATTAAATTTTATATATAACATAAATAAATTAAATAATATTTTATATAAAATCTGGAAAAAACTTTTAAATTACATAAACATTACTTATCCTATTTAATAAATTTTATATATAATTATTAAATCTTTTAAACTAATTAGATTTTATATATAACATATTTAAATTAAATGATATTTTATTTAAAACCTAAATTAAAAGATTTCAGAATCCTTGTGCAATTACTGCCAGGTTTAGGAACATCAAAGTAATTTCAGAATTAATCACAAGTATTCTCGCAAAATCAGAAGAAAAACCATATTGGGGATCGCACAACCAATTTCTTTGATCAACAAAATGTGAATCAATCACCTCAGTGGACGTGAAAATTGGTCTTGCCAATTGAGTTTGAATAGCTCCAAAGAGTGATTCTAGGAGAGAAACACAAAAAAAAGTCGAAGATTAATCTAAACCGATTTTTTTTGGATTTTTCTTGAAATAACGAAAATAGCAAAAAACGAAGAAAACTGAAAAATTAAATGAGCAGAGTTGTTCGTGGGAGGACGATGTGAATGAGTTTAGGTCTGCAAATATCAAACCACAATCAATTGAGATATGAACGGTAAACTGTAATGAAGTGAGTGTTCAAGGTGGGTTTAGTTTGAGAAAGAAAGAAAAAAATTAGAGAGAGAAATTTTGCAATCCATTTTATTTTTTATTAAACAGGATTAATAATATTTATGTAATTTTAAAAGATTTTTTCGAGGTTTTATATAAAATATTATTAATTATATATATTATATGTAAAATCTAATTATTTAAAAAAAAATTGAATTTAAAAAATCTTATAAGTTTAATAGATATTTATTTTTTCAGGTTTTATATAAAATATCATTTAATTTACTTATATTATATCATAAATCTAAATATAAAGTCTAATTACCTTAAAAGACTTAATTAAAATAAATTTATCAAATAGTATTAATAATTTAACTATTTTTATGATTGGGAGTGAAATGCTTCAAAGTTGTAAATTGCGGGATAAATTTGATGACCCAAAATATGTGAGGCAAACTTTGCCATACATACATAAAAATTATAACATGATGGGTTTTTTGCACTTTGCACCCCCGAAATATGGGAAATAGGCACTTTGCATCCCCAAAACTTAGATTTAGCACTTTACACCCTCGAAATATGAAAAATGTAGCACTTTGCACCCTCTTTTATTTTCAAGCAAAAATTCAATGGCAAAATAGGTAATTCAATAGTATTGGCACTTTGCACCCTCAAAAAACTTGAGAATTTTGCACTTTGTACCCCCAAATATAGAATTATCACTTAACACCCTTTAATTAAGAACAAATAAGCAACTTCCACCCTCGGAACACAGTAAATGGGCAATTTGCACCCCAAAATACAAAATTGACACTTACCACCCTCAAATTAGAAAAACTCAAACCCCTCATTTTTTTCGTCAAAGTTGACTATTGGAGTGAAAAAAATCAAAGGCAAAATAGGCAATTCATTTATTAGATTTTGCAAAATACAATTATAAATACTCGAATACTCATTTCTCTCTTCATCTTTCTTTTCAACAATATAACCATAAATAACTAAATAAAGTACAAATAAATTTCTCGAAGATTCTCGAAGACTCATTGTCTACTTCATAATATCAAAGACCATAAATTATTACCTATTTTGCCTTAAATATTTTTCACCTTAATGGTCATCTTTGCCGGAAAAAACGAGGGGTTTGAGTTTTTTTTTATTTTGACGGTGTTAAGTGTTAATTTTGTGTTTTGGGGTGCAAAGTGTTCATTTATTGTGTTTCGGGGGTGCAAGTTGTTGATTTGTTCTTAATTAAGGAGTGTTAAGTGCTAATTTTATTTTGGGGGTGCAAAGTGCCAAAGATTTACAATAGAATTACCTATTTTGCCCTTGAGTTTTTGCTTGAAAATAAAAGAGGGTGCAAAGTGCTGCATTTTTCATATTTCGAAGGTGCAAAGTGCTAAATCTAAGTTTCGAAGGTGCAAAATGCCTATTTTCCATATTTCGGGGATGCAAATTGCAAAAAACCCTAACATGATCTTATAAATTTATACTTTACTATAGTTCTTTTACGTATGATCGACTTGTATGACCGAATTCTGTTTCAATAAATAGTATTTGGTACGTAGATGAAACCCTTGTGGATTTTTCGAATTATATGTCAAGATAATTGGATAATGAGTTAATTTAGTCCCGGCTCACCATCAAAATCAATTTTGGATGTTGTCTTACAATTTTTTATGCCACAAATTATGACCATTGATACTTTTACCCCATATTTTATCGGACGGTCAAATCTATTATACTCAAATCCAAAAGTTTCAATCTCTTGAAACCCTTAAACTTACAGTATTTTACAAGAAAATCTATTCTAACTCAAATCAAGCTTTAATAATTCATTCTTTAAATTTTTATTGTTTTAATTTCTTCTTGAAAATGTAATTAAGTTGCTCAAGATTAACTTATTAACGAAACCCATTTCAAATCACACTAGAAACACTACTTCCAGTCAAAACTAACCTCCTTAAAATATTTTAAATTCTATATTCTACCTCCAATAGACCCAAACAAGGCCTAAAACAAGATATAAGGTCGATATTTTATGAATGATTTGGTTATTTTTATTGACTAGACTATTGTTGCGAATTTGATATTATTTTTACTACAGATAATTTTATGATACAAAAAAATGTCGTGAGAAATTTTTTATTTTTAAAAGAAATTGCAGTCTAAATTTAATATTGTGATAGTATGTTTTATAAATACTTTTATATTTTAATTCGCGTGCTTAAGTAAATAAAATATAAACTACTTTTTATTGATAATATTTTTTGACCCCCTCGACTTCTGATTCCTGGATCCACCTCTGACTCATAATCTCTTCAAACCCTTAAAATTTACGGTATTTTACAAGAAAATCTACAGTAACTCGAGACAAGCTTTAATAACTCATTCTTTCAAAAATTTTTTTTTTTTATTTCTTCTTACAAAAGGTGAAATCGCTCACCCCGGGCGTCCCTCGCCCCCTGCCCGACGTTTTTTTTTTCTTCTTGAAAGTGTAATTAAGTTGCTCAAGATTAACCAACTCACGAAACCCATTTGAAATCACAGTACTAGAAACACTACTTCCAGTCAAAACTAACCTCCTTAAAACATTTTAAATTCTATATTCTACTCCAATAGACCCAAACAGAGTTAGGTTTTCAATCAAAATCAGTTCATGTAAAGAAGATGCGTTTGGAGAAGATAATTGAATCAGGGAATGGATATTTTGTTTCCGCGTCAACAATTCTACCTCATAATTTATGATAAAATTTAAACACAATTCGACCCAATATAAAAAATTATAACCTCACAAGTGAGTCATATGCTCAAAAATATTAAATTGTAACATGACAACATAATGACATTGTACTACACTATACCACCATACATAATAAGTCGTACCGAATTAAAAAACAAATTTACCTCTATGAGCCAGTGCTCCAATGATTGGATTGTACTATTACAACATAACAACCTTTTAGTACATGTACCAACAAAACAATTACTTCTATGTCTTTCAAAAAAAAAAAAAAAAAAAAAATTACTTGAAAAGCATACACAATAAACCGTACCTAATTAAGAAAATAACGTTATCGTTGTGAGTTGTACTCAAATAATTAGATTGTAAAATAACAACATAATGACATTTCATTATACTATAGCATAATTAACGATTATTGAGAAAAATACATAATAATTAAACTTATATATACGTGCATGCATGTTATTTACATATCCTTTGATTACCCCCTTATATAAAGTCCCCAGAGAACAAGAAGGAATTAATCTCAAAGTATAAGTATCAAAGCTTATCAAAAAAGAAAAATCTCAAAATAATTAAGTTTCAATTCAACATGGTGTGCATTAATATTAATGACCCCTTAGTAAAAAAAATCTACAATCTCTACGAAAAAATCTCAAAGCTCGAAAACCTCAATCCCTCCAAAGATGTCGACATCATATTCACACAACTCGTCCGCACATGCGTTCCACCTTACCCCATTGACGTCACAAAACTCTGCCCCGAAATCCAACACATGAGAAACAAACTAATCGTCCTATGCGGCCACGCCGAAGGCCTGCTCGAAAAACACTACTCAACAATCCTCGGTTCAATCGCAAACTCAAATCCACTCGACCACCTCCACCTCTTCCCTTACTACTCCAACTACCTCAAACTCGCTCGCCTCGAGTTTGAACTTCTAATCCAACACTGCCCCAACCCGACCCGTTTCGCTTTCATTGGGTCCGGCCCACTTCCACTAACCTCCATCATTTTAGCAACCGATCACCTAACCTCCTCAACTTTCCACAACTATGACATCGATGGGTCCGCAAACTCCATGGCGGAGAAACTGGTTCAATTGGATCCTGACCTATCGAAAAGGATGGTTTTCCACACTAACGACATCATGAACGTGTCTGGATCCATTTTGAAAGAGTACGATGTTGTCTTTCTGGCGGCGTTGGTAGGTATGAATATTGAAGATAAGATTCATGCAGTGGAATACTTGGCGGAGCATATGGCGCCAGGGTCCATACTGATGCTTAGGAGTGCACATGGGGCTAGGGGGTTTCTTTACCCTGTGGTGCAGCCACGTGATCTTCGGGGATTTGAGGTGTTATCGGTGTACCATCCGACGGATGAGGTGATAAATTCAGTTGTTATTGCTCGTAAGTGTTCGGTGAATGTGGTTAATACGATTGATCAAAGATTTGGATCGAGGTTGATTTGTAACAAGTGTGGTCATGAGATTAAAAATCAAGGGCTTAATCCTCTTAGTAACCAGATGAACAGGACTGAAGAATTGGTTGTTGAAAATCATCTTTGAATGATTTTTGAGAAGATCAGGTTTGGATATCCATTTCATGATAAAGTAAAACGAATTTGCTTCCCATTATTATTGTTTTTGTTATTTCACATTTCATGTTCTTGTTAATTATGCATTGACTCAATGCGATTTCGTCTATTTTGAATAAGGAGGAGAGTATGGATTGGACAATTCGAGGTCTTCAAATTCGGAGATTTTGAAATTGCTATCCGAAATTGCGTTTCAAGTTAATTTCTCTGAGAAACTCATCAAATTATGTTGTCCATAATGTAGCTTCTTTGGCTTTTTCTTCTCGTTGTAATAGTTCTATACGTTTGGCTGTGTTTTGTGATGGGGTAACCCTATTGTTGACTATTTTTATCCCTCCATTTGGAGGATGATTTGCAGTTGAATGTTTAATTATCAAAAAAACATTTTTGTTTTTGTTAATTTTGTGTTGTTTTCTTATTACAATACTGTCTTTTTCATCCAAGAGACTTGATTTATCGATCTTTATATCTTACTAATTATTAAATGGATATATATATATATATATATATATATATATATATATATATATATATATATAGCATGTTTCTTTTTAGCTAATTGGTTAATTCGATGGGAGATTTGACCAAATTTTGATCTCCATGCATTAAACTAATATTAGGTCATCGTGTTGATTTATAGATTACGGGTCACAATTTTATATTGATCAATATATACCTTATTAACATATGACCGAGTAAATTTTATTAAATGCTAGTAGCTATAGCATATAGTTAAATTTCTTTGAATTTTCTTCTTGCTTGGACTTGCTACTTTTATATTATTCTAACGTAGAACAAATTCTTCTTGCTTGGACTTTATAAATAAAATCCCTTATTATTCCCGTTACGTATGTAATACATGCATGCTAATAATATTCACAAGTACATTTGTGCGCACCACATTTTTATTCAATATGTTGGGGTCTTTATGCATGATATATGAATGATATAATCGAGAGTAAAAAATTTGTCTGTCCGATTAATTAGAAAAGGTACTCTTTCGACCAGAATATTGTGCCTCTTACGAAAAAAGACATTTTTTGCGTCTATAAAATATATAAGAGACAAAAATTTTGAATCAATATAATAACAATTAATAGACAAAAATGGGTTCGAAATTTCTTTGTGTTCAAGTTCTCCGTGGGGCTGAAAATCAAACCAAGCTACTCGATACTCAACTTGAGCTTGGTTAGTCACACAAATCAAAAAAATTTGAACATCATTTTTCTTTCAATAACTTTTAAAGCTCGGCTCGAAATCGACTCGATAGGAAAATAATTGATAAAATACATGTAAAATATCGAGCTGCTAGATACTCGACTCGAGCTCGTTTGAGCTCGGCTCTTTAAACAACAAACCAAGCTCAAACACAAAATTTCAAGCTCGATAAAATTCAAACAAAGCTTGAACATTGTGTCGTACGATAATACTTGACTCGATTACACCCCTATCAGTGGGTTCATAATTTTTACAAATAATAAACAATAGACTGTTGTATCTTTGTAGACTACCGGGAACCAAAATGCAAATTTGATAGCATAATTTAAGTTTTCATTGTAACTTTCATACCAAACCCACTTTTTCTCAGGAGTAAATGACAATTTACCTCCATATGGCATCATAATGTTTCATAGATACCTACTTGTTATTGGTTTAATGGAATACACTAGTCTCCCAGAGTTGCGAACTCAAGTTCAAATCTAGAAATCCCCATAAAATATGTCTAACAAGCCTTGAAATGGATTAACCTCTTGAAAAGAAAATCTGGGTTTCCATGGATATATTCTCCTATAAGTACTATATATACTTCAGTTCAAATCTAGAGATTTCCATAAAATATGTCTGACGTGCCTTGAAATGAATTATACTCTTGAAAAAAAAATACCTTGGATTTCATGGATATATTGCAAAAAGGAAAATAATGAATTAATTGACCATCCAAACTTAGTTTGATGTTTTTTGCAGTTAATCTTTTCAAATTGACTTTGGTAATTAATTGTACAACTTTTTGGTAATTAATTGTACAACTTTTATCATTTAACTATATATTTATTTAAATTTTTGCATATTTAGGAAGCAAACATTGATTAATTAATACCAATTTGTGACATTGATTTCAAGTAGTCATTAAAAAAATATGTTTCATGTGTAAATTAAATATTACTATTTTATCAGATTTTTTATAAATGTACAGAAAAATTAATATATCTAGTTACTAGATATACTCACAAAAGGTAGTAAAATGCCTATTATTATATGACAAACTAGATATATCAGATGTAATAATAGGTAAACTATCCATTAAACATATCAGAAAAAGTAACTTTCCAAAGACTTTTTTTATTATACACAGATAACTGGAAAATGAAAACCACCATTTTGAAAACTAAATTTCAAGATAATAAAGGAATACTTACCTCAAGCAATTATACAAGAAAATATACACTTTTCATATCCTGTTTTTGAAAAGGTTGCAAAAGATCACAAAAGCCAAGAAACTTATTGAACTTGAAAATGACAAAGACAAGTACTCCCTCCATTTTTTTTTTAAATTGTCGCTTTGGAAGATTGCACACGCGCGAATTAAGGAATATTATAAATAATCACTTTCTTTAAGTAAAAAATCCAAAATACCATTTTAATAAAATTAACATAGCATTAATTAGCATTAATAACAAGTATTAGTAAGAAGGGTAAAATTAAAAAAATAAAATTAATTTTACATTGAAATCCTAAAGCGACAAATAAAAGTAAATAAGAAAATTTTGCCAAAACGACAAATAAAAAAAATGAAGGGAGTAATAATTATCCAACCTAGCTTTGGCCATTACATCACTAAATCAAATGTCAGTTTCACCTCTAGAACTTGTCAACCACTCAATTAACTATATAAGAATCATTTAACTGTGTATTTATTGTACTATACCATAAATTTTATACTTTAACTGTGTAATTAAATTTTGTATATTCAGGAAACAAACATTGATTACATTATCAAATACTCTAAAATGTTCATTAGCCAATATCATAGAGGATAAAATGATCATTATGCATATGACATATGACAAATGACAAAGTGAAGTATGTGGTCAATGTAGGGATTACATTGCTTATTATTTTAGTTTTTTTTAATCAAAATTAACAATGTTTTACATGTGTACAACACCTCCATTAAGGAGTTATTCTAATGGGATTGAACTAAATAGTCAATTGCAATTAAATCATGAGCATATTGTTGGGACTCAAGGGGATGTTACTAGGCAAGAAGGCTGCCTAGAGAAGACTCCCAGAGTGCAGCATCGTCCTCACAGAGCAGATCGCAGGCATGCTATCTAAAGAGGCATCCAAAGCCTCGTCCTTTTCACGAATTAAATAAGGGAGCGCATTATGCCAAAGCGGAGGTGTGCGGAACTAGCCATCAATACCCCATCCTCTGGGTGACTTAATAAAAATGGATCGAGATTGCCACATGCCCGCATTGCTAATATAGTCATAGAGGAGTGGAGCATTTTTGGGGCCCAACAAGGAGTAGAAACCTGAGGACTTAGCCACCAGACGGTGCAGGCTAAAGCATCACAGGAACCACCCCATGGTGAACTCTTGACAGAAGCGCCTCATGAGAATCACGAAGCAGACAAGGCTCACGATCACATTAGGGAAAATTGCATAGGAGCCAACTAAAGGGTGTCCAATATGTGAAGGATTTTTGAAGCGATTGGCAATTGGAGTCCACCCATCGTAAAAGCCTCCAAACAGAAGGACAAACCCCCCCCCCCTCCCCCCATGGGGATTGAACATATTCCCCCCTTCACTGGAATATGAACTTCAAAGCCCTCTTGGAATAAAATATTTTACCTAAAACGGCTGAACATTTTGGGGGTGATCATACTAGTCTTGTTGCAACTGGGGTTCAAACCATCTGCACTCATGTAGCCGCATGAAGCTCCGGTGCCTTCTCCGGCAACTCTTCCTCAATGGGCACCGCTCGATGATCCCATTCAGTCGCTCCCATCCCTGAAACTTGGACTGGAAACATAGCAGCCATTGTACATACTAGTCAAACTTTGAAGGAAGAAAGGAACTTGAAGAGTTTTTTTCTTTAGATTAATAGCAAAAAGGCACAAAACTCTTTGGTTGTTTAGAAAATTTAAGTTGGATTAAATCCGAATCAAACTCAAATTAGGGCTATTTAAAGGAAACTAAGGGGACTGGAATCGACGTCTATGAAATGGCATAATGATTATTGTATCCCTTAGGTCTACAAACCGATCGAAATCTTTAATGGCAGATCTAGTCTCCGCGTGACACGTGGGACATAATTTCTGTTCTGCGCAGTCTGACGCTCTGTCTGGTCGCGGAAAACTTACTATGTACGCTAAAAAATAGCGAACTAATATTTATTCTTTCCCGCCCAAGGAAGGAAAACATCAACGACGAGAATAATCCAAGGCCAAATTTGGATCCGCATTCTCTTTGTGACAAGGACCTCAAGTAGGTGAGCTCAAAGACATAAATCAACCTAAGAAAACCCCCTCCCTCTACTTAAGGACTTGCGGGGTAACTAATTATATAGCATTGATACAGTAGCCCAGGATAAAGTGACCTTTTGGGACACAACCTTGGATCCTTCAAGTGGTGCTATCCTTAGCCTCACTACGATGAGCGAGGTCCATATAATATCTGAGAAAATTAAGCGACCCTGGATAAATCCATGGGGCGATCAACACGCAACTAAAAATAAGAGGATCCATATGGGATCCACACCAGTACCCATTCGAGGTAAATAAGGACGTTATCTGAGGAAAAATTACCTTGCATACAAATTGAATCCCCATAATCAAGGAGTATCTGAACAAACTAAGATTTTCTCCAACTGGTATAAATACATATCTGATATGATCATTATAAACCTCTTAAACAATTCTGCTGCCGCATTCTCTGCATTTCAAGTTGTTTAAGTTTCTAGCACTCTGCTGACTTAAGCATCGGAGGAAGTTCCGCCGACAACCCTCCACTCCGGCGTGTAACCTTTGTTTTGTAGGTAACGGGAAGCAAGAAACTAACCGGACATTGAGGTAAGGAATATAAGATTCAGAAATCAGGTATCTACCCTACATCAAATATATTTTGGAACTTGTGCGCAATTATACAACTTTTTGCGGTAATTATAATTGTTAATTTTATAGTTAATGAGATTTTACAATTAACACCCTGATTCCACATTTTTTTTATTTAGGCAAATTGCAATTGCAAAAATCGTCCCAAACTAATCATTGATTTTGGATTTTCGTCCCAAACTATTCAACTTGCAGAATTTCGTCCCGTAATTTAATATTTTTTGGGAATATCATCCCACTGTTAATTATAAGACGGAAATTGCGTATTTGCCGTTAAATTATCACATTGCTGCTTACGTGTCATGATGTGGTAAATTATCACATGGCTTAACATGAATAATTATATAATATTGCAGAATTCGTCATAAACTAATTACAAGACTGAACCGTCATTTTCATTAAATTAGAAATTTAATATTGAGACTAAATTCATACAAAATGGTAAATTATGGGACGAAAGTCGGCTAGTTGATATAGTTTGGGACGAAAAATTAAAATTAGTAATTAGTTTGGGACGATATTTCAAACAAATATTAAATTGCGGGATAAAATTCGATGAGGTAATATAGTTTGGGACGAAAATCCAAAATCACTAATTAGTTCAGGACGTTTTCTGCAATTTTACCTTAAATTTATTACAAACATTAAATCTCCTAGGGGTAAAATTGGAACCTCTTAGAGCAAGTTGTAAGATGGTGACAAATCTGAGAGAAATTTTCATAATACCCAATACGTTAGAATTTTTTTTATAAGTAGGCCTTACCTTAGGGTCTTTCATAATTTACCCTGTGTATTTCTCAATTGAGCGATGTAAATTATTTTATACTTTTTTCAAATTTTATGGTTTGGCATTTAGGAGGCGAGAAATACAAAACCCATAATTATACATTTGCATTCATAGATTACATTTTTCTAATTTTGATAAAATAAAATAAAATGTCTAATATGAAAATTTATTTTATGGATAAAAATATTAAAATTTATTTTACATGCACATATTTGTACATTTTGAAAATACGTGAACTATTTTATATGATTACATCTAAATTTACGTAATCTATCTGGAGTTGCTTTGAATTAAGAAAACTTGTCACTCAATAGAAAATAATATAATATAACTCGATCAAATTACACTCAGTTACTGTTAATATATATTACATCGAGCATAATTATTTACTCTTAATCTTGAAAATTTAAAGGTATCTACGATGTTCAAAGGGAAAGGTGAATCTATGGAGGAGAGGGAGAAAAAATGGACTTTAGTGAGAAAGGGGGAGGGGTTGGGTGACGGATCAATCCACCGCCCCACATACCTCTGTTTGCCCAGCCCCAATTGTTTATTTTTATTTAATGATAATTAAGTTATAAATATACTTTTTTATTTTTTATTAATTTAATCTTATTACTTGTATAATTTGTACCTTTATAATTTGTGATATTGTAATTTTATGTACAATGTTTGTTAGTTGTTGTTATTATTTAGCTCTACTATTATTAATTTTATTAAGTGAGAGTAAAAAAATATGAGAATTATAATTATTTTTGGGATAAATGCTAATAAACTGTATTAACATTAATTTATTTTATTGCTTGAAATTTAATCACATTGTAAAAAAATAATTTAGGAAAATTAAATACATTGAATCTAAATACGGCTAGTGGATTAAAAATAATTATATGTTACATAATGGTGGCAACGACGATGAATTTTCATATATAGATTATTAATTATAGTAATATTGTTATAATGTGATTATTAAATAATTTTTATTATTAATGTCAATGCTAAATTAGTTATTATTAATGCAATGTTAAATTACTTAATATTAATGCCAATATATAATTTACTATTGACTTAATAATTAATTTTTATTTTTATATTATTATTATTATTATTATTATTATTATTATTATTATTATTATTAAGTGATAGTGGGGAAGTATGAGAATTGGAATTAAATAGAGAGGAGTCTGAGGGGAATGGGAGTCTGGAGTCACTAGAGATGGCTTAAAAACACATCAAATAATAACAATATAACACAAAGTACACATCATGTCATCATGCTTTTCCAATTAATGATTTAAAGTAGGGTTGCTGGCAAGTTAAGTCTATGTGATATGTCTAATGAGTAATTTATCTTCATGTGATATGAAAAATAGGTAATTTTCCTCCATGTGATATGAAATTGATAGTGACAATTTATGATATAAGGGCATTTTAGTAATTCTCTAATTAGTAAATTTTATAATAAATAATTATATCACCAATTAAAATGACTATTTTACCCCTCCTTAATTCATTTTACATTTATGGAGGAAACTCTTCACCTCCCAAAACTTTCCTATAAATATCATCTCATTTTCAGCAAAAGGGGGGAAGTGATTCTAGAGAGAAAGAAGTGAAAATTAAAGAGTTCTTAGTAAGTTCGTCCCGTGCAAATTAGCGTTCATAAAGGGATCAAGAAGAGGAAAAATCTCGAAGAAGTCCCTTGATCATTTTTATCCAACATCATTTTGGCGCCGTCTGTGGGAAATTTTTGCTTGATTTGCACGTCGAGATGGCGAATGAGAATGAAGAGAACCAATGGAAAAACACAGAAGAGTCGAATGATCCACCTGGTGGAGGAGACGCATAACGCGATTCATTCGTTGAAGGAGACGCATAAGGCGATCCATCCGCTGAAGGAGGCGCATGACGTGATCCACCTGGTGGAGGAGACGCATAACGCGATTCATTCGTTGAAGGAGACGCATAAGGCGATCCATCCACTGAAGGAGGCGCATGACGTGATCCACCTGGTGGAGGAGACGCATAACGTGATTCATTCGCTGAAGGAGACGCATAAGGCGATCCATCCGCTGAAGGAGGCGCATGACGTGATCCACCTGGTGGAGGAGACGCATAAGGCGATTCATTCGCTGAAGAAGACGCATATGGCGATTCATTCGCTCAAGGAGACACATAAGGCGATCCATCTGCTGAAGGGGCGCATGACGCGATCCACCTGGTGGAGGAGACGCATAAGGCGATTCATTCGCTGAAGGAGGTGCATAAGGCGATCCATTCACTTAAAGAGGTGCATGATGCTATCCACATGGTGGAGGAGACGCATAAGGCTATCCATCCGCTGAAGGCGACACATAAGGCGATCCATCGCCTGAAGGAGGCACATGACGTGACCTAGTGGAGGAGGCGCACGACGCGATCCACCTAGTTGAAGAGGCACAATTGTCGATCCAACTGGAGAGAGGCACATGAGCGCACTAACTCAAATGCCTTACCCTGAAGCACCACCACATGCGCCACCCCTAGCATCTACCATATAAATGGCCCAAGAAATGCTTGATAAGATGGCAGCAACAGTAGTAGCAAGTGCAGTTGCACGATACATGGCCAAGAAATAATGAATGCTTAATCCACTACGATCCTTGCTCGAAGTCATAGGCACATCGTCAAGGCGCGATAAAGATGAGCAGAGGCGACAAGAGGGACCGAATGCAAGGCAAACTTTAAATAAGAAAGCCACTAATAAAGCCCCAGGAGCGGAGGAGGCGCTAAGGCAACCTCACCCCAGGGTGGAAAGAGAAAAAGCTCTTCTCAAATTACTGGAAGAAAAGAGTGGAGGAAAAAACGACATGCACAAAGAATAAGAAGAAATAAGAGAGCAACTACCTCTCATGATACCATTGAAGAGTGGCTCATTCGCTCCTACAGCATGGGCGAGCTCGAGGGCACAATACTAAATATTGCTACCATCTGAAAGATAAGATAGATAGGCTGATTTGTGAGAAGAAGAAAGAAGGTTGCTCCTGGAAAAAATTCATCCCAGAGAAGAAATTCGTCCCTAGTGAGAACCGGTGGACAAAGACCAAATGGAAATAGCACAATACTGGCCAGACAAGACGATATCTTTTCAAATGTCGGCACAATCATCGTAATATCAAGGGGGACAGTTGGAGGAGACTCGACTAATATAAGAAAGCTCTCGTCAGAAGGAACGTTTCAGGGACCTTCACTATATGCCAAACACCATATTCACCAAGCGGAGAAATATAACCAGACTATCCCTACAGATGATTGATGATTACGGAATGTTATGCTAACATTTTAAAGAATAGAATAAAGCTAAGTTTGGACCGAACTATACCACTGAGAATGAGCCAACTGAACAAATGATGAGCGATGTTCCTGATGCAAAAGAAGATGAGATCGAAAGCAAACAAACAAAACTGGAGAGTCTATGGATAAAAGCAATGCAATAACTAGAGAAATCATGTAGTATTCTAGGCTTCGACTTTCAAAGTTTTTATTACCATGTACCGATCAATAAAAGTTCAATAGTAACAACTAAAGGATTTCATTTTTCGCACGAGGATACATGTTTTAATTCCTTAAGATGACTCTGTCTATCTCCATACAAGGAAATAAAAATAAAAAATTCTCAAGGCTTAAAGCAAAATCATTGCCTTAGAACCAGTGTTGCTCTTTAATAGCATTATGTATATATATGTGTATATATATATATACACACAAATATGGCTAGCGGAAAAATCCTCGCCTCAGAGTCAAAATAACTCTTTAAAGGCATCAATGGATATACCACACCTCCAACGAGAAAAATAAAATAAAAATTTCTCTAGGCTAAAGGAAATATCCTCGCCAAGTCAATGTAGCTCTTTAAGAGCATTATGCCTAAAAAATGAGACAAATAAAATAAAAAACCTCAAAAAGTGACACAATCACGCTTAGATAAAAAATTACTTGAAATCTCCAAATCCGAATTACTTGAATCTCGCATCACCAACAACGAAATCGCGTCTGAAACAAGCACTCCATGATTGACCAAAGCAAAGAATGCCCGATCGAGGCAGAATCACGATCGAGGTACAAACCCGATCGTGGCATAAAGATTGGCTAAGGCAAAACCTCGGCCAAGGCACAAAGGCCTGGCCGAGGTACAAACTCAGTCAAGGCATAAAGGTCGGTTGAGGCACTATGGCCCAGTCGAGGTATAAACCCGACAGAGGCACATGACCGGCCGAAGTATAAACTCGGACTAAGAACAAATACCCAATCGAGGCGTAAAGGCCTACCCGAGGTGCACCAATAGCATGATCGAAGTACAATAACATCGGTCGACCAATCAACGGTGAGACCTTTACCTAAAAAATCCATCTAAGTTTTGACAACAACTCTTACTCATTATTGCCGAATATGGGGGCATCCTATTACCCCGGCCTCGGCCGAGGAATAGAAACACTAAGCAAAAAAATAAAAAAAATTGACTTCTTTGATACAATGATACTTCAATCACAAATGCCCTGGAAATGGGAAAAAATGACTTTTTCGAAACAAAAGTTCTTCAATCATGCATTTTTTGGGATAATGATTATTCAATCACTCCATGTCCTGGAACCGAGAAATCCATGGGACAACGTGCACTCTCAAGGAACACACACGTTGGAGATCAAAAAAGTCTTCGTTGTGATAATCACTATAATTACACATGCCTTAAAAAAAATATTATAAGTGAAGAATCAAACCTCATATTCACTCCCAAGTGCAAAGACATGACAGAGGCGCGGGCAATTCGCGATGACCTCAGTCGACGCTAATGACGTGAAAAGGCCTCAGACCACATGACCAAAACGTGGCGACCTCGATTGTCGCAAATGAGGTGCAACATCATATTAATCTCGATCGGCACGAAAAATGCACGACAACTTCGGCTGTCCCAAACGAGGACGAACGATGAGATACCTTAACCATAATGAATAAAACATATAATCTTCGGCTGGCCACGGCTTCAAGAAACCAAAGTCTCGGCACACAATAGAATTACATATTGATTAATGTAATTGCCCCGACTGGCCACAAGTAACCAAAGCCTCGGCACACAATACCTCGGCTGGCCTTGGCCGAGGCAGATGTGCCTCGGCAGTTGCTGAATGGGCCGAGGCATGCTATGCCTCGGCTGGGTGTGACCGAGGCATAGCATGCCTCGGCTGGTGCTGAATGGGCCGAGGCATGCTATGCCTCGGCTGGGTGTAGCCGAAGGCATGCTGCCTCGGCTAGTGCTGAATGGGCCGAGGCATGCTATGCCTCGGCTGGTGCTGGACGAGCCGAGGCATGCTATGCCTCGGCTGGGTGTAGCCGAAGGCATGCTGCCTCGGCTGGTGCTGGATAGGCCGAGGCATAGCATGCCTCGGCTGGGTGTAGCCAAAGATGAGTTGCTTCTGCCGTGCCAGTCGAGGCAGCATATGCCCACGCTGAGCGCAGCCGAGGCAGCCGAGGCAGAGTTAAAAAAAATAAAAATTTACACACAAAGAAAAAAAATATTTGAATTAACAATAAGTACCTCGTGACGACATTCTTCGAAAGTATTTTCTCGAGAAATAAGCTTAATATTTTTAAGTTTGAAAGGTGTGATATTATTTTGCAAAATCTATATCTTCTAAATAAGGAACATATTCTAATATATATATATATATATATATATATATATATATCTCAAAGTATATATGTCATGCATTTTAAATTCCGCAATGAAAAAAATTCACTCACGAAATTGGGGGGACATCATGATAGTGACAATTTATGATATAAGGGCATTTTAGTAATTCTTTAATTAGTAAATTTTATAATAAATAATTATATCACCAATTAAAATGACTATTTTACCCCTCCTTAATTCATTTTACATTTATGGAGGAAACTCTTCACCTCCCAAAACTTTCCTATAAATATCATCTCATTTTCAGCAAAAGGGGGGAAATGATTCTAGAGAGAAAGAAGTGAAAATTAAAGAGGTCTTAGTAAGTTCGTCCCGTGCAAATTAGCGTTCATAAAGGGATCAAGAAGAGGAAAAATCTCGAAGAAGTCCCTTGATCATTTTTATCCAACATCAGAAATAATGACATGTTTAACTCTTTCCAAGTGGAAGTGTCGTACATGCACTCTATAATGCGGCTCAAATTTAATTTTCATGTGAGAAAATGATCAATTTAAACTTACATTAGACAACATATTCACTTCATTTTACCCTTGGTAATATGCATAAATAGACATATTGACAATTTAACTCCCCGTGATATTGGATAATGAATATTTTACACCTTTTTGAAAACATAAAAATCACGATAAAAATAGTTTTTTTTTTTTTTGTGTAGTAATAAAAGGGTATATTTTATCATTTTATTAATCAAATGGTGTTAAAATAACAGAGGTAATTAATTTGGGTTTATGAGATGATAGGCAGCAGTATAGTGATATTAGGGGTGCACATGGTACGGTTCTGCGGTATTTTTTACAAAATTTGTACCGTATCAATTAGTGCGATTTTTAAA
Organism: Penstemon barbatus; assembly: GCA_003313485.2. Taxonomy (NCBI): domain Eukaryota; kingdom Viridiplantae; phylum Streptophyta; class Magnoliopsida; order Lamiales; family Plantaginaceae; genus Penstemon; species Penstemon barbatus. The sequence continues at coordinate 66,106,331 of CM064880.1, forward strand.
AACTCAAAACCAAACTAGAGTTTTATGAACCATACCAACAAACTCGGTTTTGTGCGGTTCCGGTACGGTACGGTACGGTTTTGCGATTTTTTCGAACAAACTTTTTTCGTGCAATTTTTCTTATATAATTGATTACATAGTTGACAATTATATAAAAATTAATAATATAATATCTTACAAACTATTTTTTTCATTAAATAAAGCATCGGAAAAGAAAATGTTCACAAATTTGACGCTATAGTTCTGCCTAATTGAATAAAATTAATTGGTTAATTATTTGATCATTGTTTTTATTATGTGAAGAAACTTACTATTTGGTATTTGTTATCTAGAATTTTCGCATTTTAAGTTTTCAACATGTGACAAGTTTAATTTGTGCTAAATTAGAGCATATCTTTTTTTAATTGAACGCTAGCAATGTAGTAATTATAAACTATGATGGACTATAATATAAATTATAAATAATATAATATTCAATAATATTTGAATTATAAATTTAAAAATATAAATTTATAAAATTTAGTTGTAAATATAAATTTATTTTCAATTTCGGTACGGTACGGTTTTTTACGGTATGAGAAGTCTAAAATCAAAACCATACCAAAATACTCGGTACGGTTTTCATCCATACCAAGACCTTCGATTTTTAGAAAAAAAACCTAACATTCGGTAAGGTTCGGTACGATACGGGACGGTCCGGTATGATTTTAAAAACCATGTGCACCCCTAAGTGATATGCACCCCTCATGAATGATAAGTGTACCACGAAAAAGATAAAAGCAAAATAAAATAAATAAATAAATAACTTAAATAACACTTATCAATCATCGTAAAGAAACCTAGCACCATAAATAACCTTATTTTTTGAAAGCAACATATTTTCACTCGTTTAAAGTACACATCATGTCATCATACAACAAAATAGCCAGCACATTTTCGTGCGTTCGCGTTGTACGGCCTCAAAACTCAATATTCACTAAACGTACCTAATTATTATAAAAAAAGTGAAAGTCAATGGGTTGGAAAAAAATCTCATTTCCAGCCTTCCATAGTTAAAGTACTTTTGTTATTTTGTACTACTGGCTCAACCTTGTTTGCAGTACTTCTAATCAAATTTATTTTATGTTTGGAAAGGGACATAAACATGTTTTCTATTTTAAAAAATAATTTTTTTTTTATTTTCATCAAATTGCTCTTCTAAAAGTTAAGTAAATAATAATTTTTTTTATCTCTAAAAAAATCTACACAAATTTTATTTTGAATTTGCATAAAATATTTAATCTTCTACACAACTTATCTCACATAATAATCATGAATTAACATAAAATTTTACACATTTTATAACTACAACCTATACAATCTTCTAAGAAACATACACCTTTATTATTTTTCAAACCACTCTCCAAAAACTCAGACAAACAAGATTGTGCAAATCGAAATTATTTCACAACCTCCACTATTTCAAATATTTAACAAACATGCCCCAAAAATTTTAGAAAAAAAAAACTCCACATTGGTTGTTAGCATTTCTATAAATTATCAAAAACAAAGTGGCATTTCTATGCTATGCTTTAAAATCGGAGCCTCAAGTTAAGATTTTTGACAAGTTATTTCCATGTGATAAACTTAATGAGCAATTTATCTTCTTATAAAAATAAAAGAGACATATTAACTCCCTTTGATATATAATAATAATTTTTAACTCTCTACTCGATCGTGAAGGTGTTGCACACACGCTCTAAAATGCGACTGAGATTTTATTTTGATATTATATCCCTGTGATGTTGCCTAAGACACATTACCCCCTCCCCCAAATGTAAAAATTCAAAAATCAAAAGAGAGTCAGTGTGCATCTTTTGCAATAACACGTGACAGTATTTCTTCTTGTTTTTTCTAACCCAAAAAAAAAAAAAAAATTCAAAGTTTCTGAGTTGTAACTTCGTTAATTTCTTTTGGTTTCCTTCCTGTTTAAAGTTATTATTATTTGCATAAAGAGATGTTAATTAGAATTGAAAATGGAGATATAGAGATGCAGAAAGGTAACGTTGGAGAATATAATTTCGTACGGTGCTTACTAATTGGAATTGACATGTGTTAATTTTAGATAGAACTGCATTTTTGGTATCGAGTTTTGCGTCAATTTCTACTTTTGGTATCAAATAAATGCAGATTAGCACATTTGGTATCTAATCTTACAAATCATTATACATTTGATATCGCAGTTAACCAAATTAGAAAATCACCATCAAATTGGTGACGTGATTGTTAAATCAATTTCAATTATTATAAAATTAGTATCATAACTTCTACTCATTGATAATTCTATCATATAACATTCAGGGCAGCGCAGGTAGTATCAAAATTAAAATATAAGAATATATTCACAATTAATTTTGTAGAAAAAAATTAAATGAATTTGTCACTTTAATTATCTACCTAGAAAATATTTAATTACTATTTTTGCATTTTCATTTTTAAAAATAAAATTGAGTATATTTTTTATAACATAATGCTCTGATTTTAGAATTCGCCTAGAATATAGAATCGGCCGTGATTTTGTTAGTAGATCAGAGTATGTCGACACTATATCGCCATGTAAATTATAAATGAAGAAAAAGTGAACTTAAATGACCCTCTATTTTTATAATTTGTCGCATCAAATTTCAACCCTGAATTTGTTAATAGATCATAGTGTTGACACTAAATCGCGATGTATATTTTTAGGAAGAAAAAATATACTAAGTTGACCAGCTATTTTTATAATCTGTCGCATCGAATTTCAACATGACATCAAGTAATTATTTACTTAATTTTATTTGATTAACAATGTAATTTTAGGAATTCTCCTTGAATAGATTTATAGAGGATGTTTGAGCATATAGTTGTTGGCGATAACTTAAGTATTAAATAATGTGACGCGACATTATACCAACACTAATTTATATGTTCAAGTTCTAATCTTATACAATTCTAGATTATTTAGAATCATGATGTATTGGCATATTGAGGCAAGTAATGACCAACATGCAATTGGTCTAGTGGAACGCACTATTCACTATAAAGTAGCGAATTCAAGTTTGAATCTCTGTTAAGAGAGGTACTCACTTAATGTGCACAACCCGTATCCAAAGGGATTATACCCTTAAAAAAAATATATTGAGGCAAGTAATTAAAATAACAAGGAACAATCCAGCTAATGGAATAAATAGGAGTACTTTGTGCTAATTTTTTTTCCTTTCTTTAGCAATTATTAAAACATTGTACTTTGTACTTTGTGCTAATTTTTTTCCTTTCTTTAGCAATTATTAAAACATTGTACTTTGTACTTTTTGTATTTTCATTATAAAAAACTTGTATATTAGCAACAATATTTTTAGTGATAAAGTAAAATTTGTCACTCTTTACATCTAATTAATTAATGACAATAATTTTAGTGGTGAAAACATTAATAATTGTGATACCTACAATAGTTACATTTTTTAATTATAAGTGGTCACTAATAACTTTTAATGACAAGTTTAGAATAATTTAATTTATTAGTTATTTAAACATCATGGTTACATCATGCAGGGACGGATCCAGTTAGTTTTTGGGGGCCCTGGCCCCCCCAAGAATTTTGAAAAATATTAATTTAGTATTATTATTTTATAAATAGTTCACATTAGTCCTCTAATTTTTTAATGCTAAATTTACATCCACAATTTATAAGCTATGTTTGTGATTGAAGTACAAAGATGATGTAATGTAATCTTTAATTAATTGTTTGATTCGTTTGATATTAACGCTTCATGTTACAACCATAACAATCGAGCTATAAATAATGAAGTTGGTCAAAAATAGGGGTATAAATAAAATGAAAGATCAATATCTTGTGTGGATTATTTGATTATTAACATTGAAAATAAATTTGTTAAGATTTTTGGTATTTATTCGTAGATGAATTTTATGAAATATGAGAACGTCGTATAGAACTTCGATAATTTTTTTACTAAATTACTTAAGAATTTTGAATTTAATGTATTTTTCAGTATTATTTTATTCTTAAATAAATAAAATATATCAAATATCATTTTCAATTAGTTTCGATGGTAGTTAAACTCGCCCCCCCCCCCCCCCCCCCCAACTTCCCGATCCTGGATCCGTCCCTGGACTTACATCATAGTTATCCAACAATACATCACTATTACTTGAAAAACGTACAATCCAATAATTAAAAGTTAGTTATCGTGGTTAACACTAAAAAAAACAGAATTTTCTGACGAAAACTTTTCGAAGGACAAGAATTCGTCGAAAATTTCCAACAGATTTTCTGATAGAAAAAATCTGTCAGAACTCTTCCTCGGAAGATTAGCAACATGGATGACTCCTGAACTCGAACATCTGTTCCTGGTAGATTCCCTTTTTCTACTTCTTCTTCCAAAAACCCCAACGGGAAACTTTTCATCGCGCTCTCCAGAAACCTAAACTCCGATTCTCAGTGAGGATTTTAGTACCTTTGTTAGCCAGGCCTATGTTTAATATTAATCTCTCTACAAGTCTTCTAAGCTATCCGATGAATTTTCTGACAAACAAGATTTCGCCGGTAAATCTCCAACAAACAAAAATCCTACGGAATTTCCGCCGGAGTTTAAAGTCCATCGGAAAATACAATAAAATTTAATAAAACCTAAAGTAATTAGATTTTTGATGGATTTAATCCCTCGAAAAATAATAAATGATTAATAAGTTTCCGGAAAAAAACAATAACTGTTTTCTGACGAAAAATATTTCGTCGAAAAATAAATAAAAATATATTAATTATTCTCCAACGGATTTAAATTCGTCGAAAAAAGAAATATTCTACCAAGTTGAGTCCTAGTAGGAGACTTTGGGCCCAAATTTTCTTTTAAAATCCCGCGGAAAAATCGCATCAGATTTGCACGACAGTTTTGGAAGTGTCATAACTTTCAGCTCCGAACTCCAAATCAAGATCCGTAAAATCTGTGATGTAGATAACTCTTTCCTCTACAATATAGTCGAATTTAAGATCAATTGGAACTTCCTTGAAAGAGTTATGGTTCTCGTAGTGCACATCAACATTTTTGGCGGCTTTTTCCTTCTTTGTTGTTGCACTACTTGACTTCATTTGATCTTTAATCAGTTGTTCTTCACTTCCAATCATGTCTTTCGATTCACATTAGCTTAGGCCTACAAATATGAACCCAACATATAAGAAAATATCTCAATTTATGCACAAAAAAATCACACCAATGACTCGGCGAACAAAACACAAATCTAACTATAATTGCATAAGATTCTACCAAAATCGAATAAACGTAAACGAACAAGTAAATGAAATAGACTTGATAACACTGTTTCCACAGGATTATCATCCATCCACATCCCCACCCCCGAATTGTAAAAATAACTAAAATACGAATTCAAAAAATTACCCCTTAATATATATAATAAATGTGACATTTTACTCTGGGGCAGAGCAACAAATCTAAGTAAAGGGGCCGAGAATTTTAGTATTGCAATAGTCGTTATAAAGAATGATATAAAAAAGATATACGTAGTCAAGTTTGATATTTGCAATTCTTTCGTCAAATATATTTATTAATTCTTAATTACACGTGAATGAGAATATGACATATTTAGATTTTAATTAGTTATCCTAATTAAATTTTGCTCTACACTTTTTCGTGGCATCAAATTCATCGATGGTATTGAAGTAATATAACATATTAAAGCAAATTGTTTCTTAATATACATTATTAAAGAATTAGATAAGGAATCGTATTTAATTTTGCTCCAGAATCGGGTTTTTGGCATTTTGCACCCTAAAATTATAGGATTTTGGCACTTTGCACCCTGACTTAAAAGTTTTGGCATTTTGCACTCTGAAAATATAATTTATTTGGCACTTTACACCCTAGTGTGTGTTTTAGTGAGAAAATTCATTAGTAGAAGGGTAGTATAGTTATTTTTAATTTTTTTTCACTTTGCACCTTGGCAATATAGATTTTACACCCTGAAAATATAGAATGTTGGTATTTTGCACCCTAAAATTATAAAATATTAGCATTTTCACCCCGATTTAAATTTTGTTGGCACTCTGCACCCTAAAAATATAATTTGTATGACATTTGTTACCCTAATGTATTTTTCTTAAAAAAAAAAAACTCATGAATGTCGGCGATGTAGAGATAAAATGGTCATTTCTATGCACAACAATCATCAACTTGTTATTCTAAATTTATTTTACTTTAAAATAACTTATTTTAACATTTTCTCTTAGTAAAATTTAGATTAAAAAAAGACATTATCTTCATTCTATTTTCAAGTATCCTCTAGATTATTTACTTTATATCTAAAATACACGTTTACATATCTAACATATTATTATATTGCATGTTATTTACATAATTTAGATTATCATATTAAGTCGGGGTTGAAAATGCCAAAATTTTTCTTTTTGGTGCAAAATGCCAATATTCAATATTTCAGAGTGCAAAGTGTCAAAATTTATACTTTTAGTGTGCAAAGTACCAAAAATATTCGAAAATAACAATTATACTCTTCAATCAATGAATTTTTTTTTTCAAAATACACACTAGGGTGCAAAGTGCCAAGTAAATTGTATTTTCGGGATGCAAAGTGCCAAAACTTTTAAGTTAAAGTACAAAGTACCAAAATCCTATAATTCCAGGGTGCAGAGTGCGAAAAGCCCTCCAGAATCTCATCTTCACAATTTTCTTAGATAAAAACGCAGTAAAGCACTTTCAGATGCACATAGGAGACACCCTTGTGGCTTTTTCAGACGCAGTAAACGCAGTAAATAGGTATGCATTTATACTTTACTATAGTTCTTTTACGTATGATCGAATTCTGTTTCAATATATAAATAGTATTTGGTACATAGATGAAACCCTTGTGGCTTTTTCGAATTATATGTCAAGGTAATTGGATAATGAGTTAATTTAGTCCTGGCTCACCATCAAAATCAATTTTGCATGTTGTCCTTAATGGGATTATTACATTTTTTATGCCACAAATTATGACCATTGATACTTTTACCCCATATTTTATAGGACAGTCAAATCTATTATACTCAAATCCAAAAACTCCAATCTCTTGAAACCCTTAAATTTACAGTATTTTACAAGAAAATCTGTTGTAAAACTCAAATCAAGCTTTAATATCTCATTATTTCAATTTTTATTTTTTTTATTTTCTTCTTGAAAGTGTAATTAAGTTCCTCAAGATTAACCAACTCAAGAAACCCATTTGAAATCACACTAGAAACACTAATTCCACTCAAAACTAACCTCCTTAAAACATTTTAAATTCTAGATTCTACTCCAATAGACCCAAACAGAGTTGGGTTTTCAATAAATGTAAAGAAGATGCGTTTGGAGAAGATAATTGAATCAGGGAATGGGTATTTTGTTTCCGGGTCAACAATTTTACCTCATAATTTATGATAAAATTTAAATACAATTCGACCCAATATAAAAAATTATAAGTGAGTCATATGCTCAAAAATATTAAATTGTAACATGACAACATAATGACATTTTATTACACTATACCAGGCCATAACAACTAATTAATTGAATATTAATTAGTTGTTAAAATATTGCAGTCTAAATTTAATATGTTTTATAAATACTTTTATATTTTAATTCGCGTGCTTAAGTAAATAAAATATAAACTACTTTTTATTGATAATATTTTTTGACCCCCTCGACTTCTGATTCCTGGATCCACCTCTGACTCATAATCTCTTCAAACCCTTAAAATTTACGGTATTTTACAAGAAAATCTATTGTAACTCGAGACAAGCTTTAATAAATCATTCTTTCAATTTTTTTTTTTTAAATTTCTTCTTGAAAGTGTAAGTTGCTCAAGATTAACCAACTCAGGAAACCCATTTGAAATCACACTAGAAACACTACTTCCAGTCAAAACTAACCTCCTTAAAACATTTTAAATTCTATATTCTACTCCAATAGACCCAATTAAACAGAGTTAGGTTTTCAATCAAAATCAGTCCATGTAAAGAAGATGCGTTTGGAGAAGATAATTGAATCAGGGAATGGATATTTTGTTTCCGCGTCAACAATTTTACCTCATAATTTATGATAAAATTTAAATACAATTTGACCCAATATAAAAAATTATAACCTCATAAGTGAGTCATATATGCTCAAAAATATTAAATTGTAACATGACAAAATAATGACATTGTATTACACTATACGACGTACGGCCATAAGAATTAATTGAAAACCATACATAATAAGTCGTACCCGATTTAAAAAAGGGGAGAATTACATTTTTCATACTAAATTTTTACCTACTTTATACATTTGGTATTAAATATTTTAAAAAGACACATTTAATACTAGAATTGAAGGACTTTTTTCACATTTACTTTACCTACTTTTTATTGATAATATTTGTCGGCTCCCTCGACTTCTAATTCCTGGATCCACCTTTGACTCCAATCTCATGAAACCCTTAAATTATAGTATTTTACAAGAAAATCTATTGTAACTCAAATCAAGCTTTAATAACTCATTCTTTAAATATTTTTTTTAATTTCTTCTTGAAAGTGTAATTAAGTTGCTCAAGATTAACCAATACACGAAACCCATTTGAAATCACACTAGAAACACTACTTCCAGTCAAAACTAACCTCCTTAAAACATCTAGATTCTACTCCAATAGACCTAAACAGAGTTGGGTTTTCAATGAAATCAGTTCATGTAAAGAAGATGCGTTTGGAGAAGATAATTGAATTAGGGAATGGATATTTTGTTTCCGCGTCAACAATTTTACCTCATAATTTATGATAAAATTTAAATACAATTCGACCTAATATAAAAAATTATAACCTCATAAGTGAGTCATATGCTCAAAAATATTAAATTGTAACATGACAACATAATGACATTGTACTACACTATACCACCCTACATAATAAGTCGTACCGAATTAAAAAAATAAATTTACCTCTGTGAGCCAGTGCTCCAATGATTGGATTGTACTATTACAACATAGAAACCTTTTAGTACAAGTACCAACAAAACAATTACTTCTATGTCTTTCAAAAAAAAAAAAAAAAAATACAATTACTTGAAAAGCATACACAATAAACCGTACCTAATTAATAAAATAACGTTACCGTTGTGAGTTGTACTCAAATAATTAGATTGTAAAATTACAACATAATGACATTTCATTATACTATAAGTACATAACGATTATTGGAAAAAAATACATAATAATTAAACTTATATACGTGCATGCATGTTATTTACATATCCTCTTATTACCCCCTTATATAAAGTCCCCAAAGAACAAGAAGGAATTAATCTCAAAGTATAAGTATCAAAGCTTATCAAAAAAGAAAAATCTCAAAATAATTAATTAAGTTTCAATTCAACATGGTGTGCATTAATATTAATGACCCCTTAGTAAAAAAAATCTACAATCTCTACGAAAAAATCTCAAAGCTCGAAAACCTCAATCCCTCCAAAGATGTCGACATCATATTCACACAACTCGTCCGCACATGCGTTCCACCTTACCCCATTGACGTCACAAAACTCTGCCCCGAAATCCAACACATGAGAAACAAACTAATCGTCCTATGCGGCCACGCCGAAGGCCTGCTCGAAAAACACTACTCAACAATCCTCGGTTCAATCGCAAACTCAAATCCACTCGACCACCTTCACCTCTTCCCTTACTACTCCAACTACCTCAAACTCGCTCGCCTCGAGTTTGAACTTCTAACCCAACACTGCCCCAACCCGACCCGTTTCGCTTTCATCGGGTCCGGCCCGCTTCCACTAACCTCCATCATTTTAGCAACCGATCACCTAACCTCCTCAACTTTCCACAACTATGACATCGATGGGTCCGCAAACTCCATGGCCGAGAAACTGGTTCAATTGGATCCTGACCTATCGAAAAGGATGGTTTTCCACACTAGCGACATCATGAACGTGTCTGGATCCATTTTGAAAGAGTACGATGTTGTCTTTCTGGCGGCGTTGGTAGGTATGAATATTGAAGATAAGATTCATGCAGTGGAATACTTGGCGGAGCATATGGCGCCAGGGGCCATACTGATGCTTAGGAGTGCACATGGGGCTAGGGGGTTTCTTTACCCTGTGGTGCAGCCACGTGATCTTCGGGGATTTGAGGTGTTATCGGTGTACCATCCGACGGATGAGGTGATAAATTCAGTTGTTATTGCTCGTAAGTCTTCGGTGAATGTAGTTAATACGATTGATCAAAGATTTGGATCGAGGTTGATTTGTAACAAGTGTGGTCATGAGGTTAAAAATCAAGGGCTTAATCCTCTTAGTAACCAGATGAACAGGAATGAAGAATTGGTTGTTGAAAATCATCTTTGAATGATTTTTGAGAAGATCAGGTTTGGATATCCATTTCATGATAAAGTAAAACGAATTTGCTTCCCATTATTATTGTTTTTGTTATTTCACATTTCATGTTCTTGTTAATTATGCATTGACTCAATGCGATTTCGTCTATTTTGAATAAGGAGGAGAGTATGGATTGGACAATTCGAGGTCTTCAAATTCGGAGATTTTGAAATTGCTATCCGAAATTGCGTTTCAAGTTAATTTCTCTGAGAAACTCATCAAATTATGTTGTCCATAATGTAGCTTCTTTGGCTTTTTCTTCTCGTTGTAATAGTTCTATACGTTTGGCTGTGTTTTGTGATGGGGTAACCCTATTGTTGACTATTTTTATCCCTCCATTTGGAGGATGATTTGCAGTTGAATGTTTAATTATCAAAAAAACATTTTTGTTTTTGTTAATTTTGTGTTGTTTTCTTATTACAATACTGTCTTTTTCATCCAAGAGACTTGATTTATCGATCTTTATATCTTACTAATTATTAAATGGATATATATATATATATATATATATATATATATATATATATATATATATATAGCATGTTTCTTTTTAGCTAATTGGTTAATTCGATGGGAGATTTGACCAAATTTTGATCTCCATGCATTAAACTAATATTAGGTCATCGTGTTGATTTATAGATTACGGGTCACAATTTTATATTGATCAATATATACCTTATTAACATATGACCGAGTAAATTTTATTAAATGCTAGTAGCTATAGCATATAGTTAAATTTCTTTGAATTTTCTTCTTGCTTGGACTTGCTACTTTTATATTATTCTAACGTAGAACAAATTCTTCTTGCTTGGACTTTATAAATAAAATCCCTTATTATTCCCGTTACGTATGTAATACATGCATGCTAATAATATTCACAAGTACATTTGTGCGCACCACATTTTTATTCAATATGTTGGGGTCTTTATGCATGATATATGAATGATATAATCGAGAGTAAAAAATTTGTCTGTCCGATTAATTAGAAAAGGTACTCTTTCGACCAGAATATTGTGCCTCTTACGAAAAAAGACATTTTTTGCGTCTATAAAATATATAAGAGACAAAAATTTTGAATCAATATAGTAACAATTAATAGACAAAAATGGGTTCGAAATTTCTTTGTGTTCAAGTTCTCCGTGGGTAGGGCTGAAAATCAAACCAAGCTATTCGATACTCAACTTGAGCTTGGTTAGTCACACAAATCAAAAAAATTTGAACATCATTTTTCTTTCAATAACTTTTAAAGCTCGGCTCGAAATCGACTCGATAGGAAAATAATTGATAAAATACATGTAAAATATCGAGCTGCTCGATACTTGGCTTGGCTCGGCTCCTTCAACAATCAAACCAAGCTCAAACACAAAATTTCAAGCTCGATAAAATTCAAACAAAGCTTTAACGCCGTGTCTTACGACAATACTTGACTACACCCCTATCCGTGGGTTCATAATTTTTGCAAATAATAAACAATAGACTGTTGTATCTTTGTAAACTACCGGGAACCAAAATGCATGCATCGTGGCAGCCCTAGAAATGTTGTCTTAAGGAAAGTTGTTTATTATTTGCAAAAACTATTGGACACGAAAATGCAAATTTGATAACATAATTTAAATATGCAAATTAATACGTCTAGTTACTAGTTATATTCACAAAAGGTGGTAAAATGCCTATCATATGTAGTAAAATGTTCATCGGCCAATATTATAGAGGGTAAAGTGGTCATTATGCATATGACAATTGATAAAATGAAGTGATTAGTGAATATGTTGTCAAGGGATAAACTACGTTGTTCATTTTTCATATCAAAATAAAGTCTCAATTGTTCTGCATGTGTACAAAACTTCCACTAATTAAGAGAAGTATAAAATAACTTATTTTTACATGACACACTAAATATATCATATGGAATAATGGGTAAATTGTTCATTAAACACATCAGAAATATCAGAAAAAGCAACTTTCCAAAAACTCTCTTTATTATACACACATAACTGGAAAATGAAAACCACCATTTTGAATCAGTACATACTGAAAACAAAATTTCAAGATAATAAAGGAATACTTACCCACCCCAAACAATGTTAGAGGAAAATATACACTTTTCATGTCCTGTTTTCGAAAAGGTTGCAAAAGATCACAAAAGCCAAGAAACTTATTGAACTTGAAAATGCCAAAAACCAGTAATAATTATCCAACCTAGCTTTGGCCATGTCATCACTAAACCAACTGTCATTTTCACCTCCAGAACTCGTCAACCACTCAATTAACGATATAAGAATCACACTCAAATAACTCCCTACTCCAAACACGCTTGTGTAAAGCGCTATTCCCATTGTTTTCATTTTTATAGGAACTTCGGAATAGAAAAATTCTTGCATCCCAATAACTGTAAATATATCAGAAAACCCCAACAAAATATACTGAGGAAGCAACCAAAATATACTAAATGGCACCTCTTCAAAAACCACAACCATATTTCGACTCATCTTGAGCCTTTGCCGTTCTGTTAAGGCCGCCATTACCATTGCAATCACCGAAAGAACCATCCCGATTCCCATTCTTTGTGTTACGGTTATACCCTCTTCCTTACGTGTGAAAATACGCACAAAAGGGATGAATAATTTGTTGTACCATGGCATTAGGACAATTATGGATATGGTGATTGCGCTTTGTAAGGCGGCTGGTGGGATTTTGAAACTTCCTATGTTTCGTTTCATTGTCATACCTTGTTTAGTGAAAAAGGTCGCGGGTTGTTGGAAAATCACAGCGAACAGTAGAAGCGTTAGCCAAATAGGCATAAGGCGAAGTACGGCTTTAACAGCTTGAAGAGGACTCATGCATTCGACGTCGAGATTGATCTGTTCGAAGCTTGAATTGTCCAGTTCCGATTCTTGATTCCATAACCCTTTCTCTTGAAGCCTACAAACAAGATTAATGACATATATATAATTAGAATGAATTATGTATCGCATATTGGTATCATGTTTTGTTGTTACATTTCTGAATCAATGAACAATGTGTGACACAAAAATATGACATAAAGTGGAACATATGATAGTTTGTTTATTAAGATGTACGAGAAATCATTAAAAATAATGCAATGTATGTGAAACGACTTACTCTAACTCAACCTTTCTACATCCATAATCTCAATTATTGTATACGTGTAGGGTGGGACATAATTCGTTTGTCGGGAATACATGCATGACGACAAATTAAAGACTTACTCTAGCTCAACAACTGTATATTCATGGCTCGAGACATGGTCTTTCCTTCCGATCATATTTGACACAAAAGCTTTGATTGATCGGAAAATTTCACCAAAGGACTTGTGATTGACGATTTTACCATGCCTCTGCATGTAAAATCGACTGCCAAGTAAAAACATTACGATTGATGCTACCATTGTAAGGGTAGGAATGGCAAAGCCTAGTCCCCAACCGAAATTGTCTTGGATATACGACATGACCGAGACACCTAAGAGGCTTCCACAACAAATACCAAAGTACCACCATTGGAAAAACAAGCTCTTCTGATCATTATTTTTAGTAAGAGGCAAATCATCTTCGTCCTCGAGTTGATCTGCTCCAAAGGCTTGTAAAGAAGGGTTATATCCCCCTTGGCCAAGTGAAATCATATAAAGAGAACAAGAAAGAGATGTAACTGAGTTTATTTTGCTAGTCGGTAACCAAGGCCATTTCAATGCAGTTGATGTTACAGCAAGAAGCCCCTACATACAAATAAAGCAACTTAATTGTTACTATGTTTTTTCCAGTAGATGTGTGTCATTTTCTACTAAAATCGCAAAGCAATGCAAAGGAGAATCAGCAGAAATTGATCAAAATTATTAAGAGCTAATTCTCAATATTCCCTGCATTAATAATTTAAATAGCTTGAGACCTGCCTAAATAAATTTGTAATGCAGACTACTTAATTATCATATGAAATAGTAGGGGTGGGTAACTTATAAATAAAATTCATGTAATGTATTAACCAAAACGGGAAACTCACCGCAGCATAGAGCATGGAAGAGGCCAAAATCATAGAATATTTATCCCAATAAGAGTCGGCAAATGTCGCTACAAGTAAAGGCAACATTGACGTAAATCCGACCCAGCTATTAACAAATTTTGCAGCTGATGAATTGTTCATCTCCATAACATCTGTTAAATATGTCACCAAATTTGATGCCACCCCTTTAAATGCAAGTCTTTCCATTCCAGCAATCACTAATTTAATAAGTTTTTGAAAAATAAAATTAATTCTTTCCTGCCAAACATTGCAATAATTTTATATTCTTGAAATTAAAGTATAGATAGTGAATACTTACCTATGAGGAGAATACTTGATTTGTTGAGTCCCATTTGTAATTGTTCTGCATCAATGAAAGAGCAAAATAGAAGAAACACCAAACATAAATTGAAGAGATTATATAGGCAAAAATGCATATATATAATGTCTTACATGCAAGAAAAAGAAATTTAGAATTATGTACATTTTAGCCCTCCCATAAATTTCAAATTATGCACTTAACCCCCCCCCCCCCTCAAAGTTTAATTTTCCAACGTAATCATCTGAAATTTAATTAACAAATGCACTTACCCATGATCCAGATTTTGTAGGTTTTGAAAGAGAAGAAATAGTAATTTTGGGGGCTTGGATCATAATTTTCATTATTGTATAAGTGAACACTCTAAACATATGAATATGTCACCAAATGTTATATTGAAATGAACCAAAATCGTAAAAGCTGAATAATGTGTATTCAAACAAAACTCCAACAATTAGTAGGGCCTAATTCAGTGTTTTAGAAACCGGCCGGTTCAATCAGTTTGACTGATAATCGGCTACCAATCCAATAAAAAAAAAAATCGGTGAAAATCCGGTAAAACCAATTAACCAGTAAACCAATTGAACCACTATTCTACTTATAAAAAGAAAATGTTCACGCAAAGGATATTTACTTCTCTTCCGCGGTCTTTAAACTTCAAAAATACTCTCACTTCTCTTCTACTATTTTTCAGTTTGAATCAAACAAAATCAATAAGAAACCAAAAAAAAAAAAAAAAAAAAAATTATATAATAATTTTTAGAAATATATTTGAGCATCAATTTCATTAGAAAAGTCATTTTTCCCCAACTTCGAGTTTTTTTTTTATATATAATTCCGTGACAAAATTCATCAATATTTTCTTTTTTCCATTGGTGATTAGCAATAAAATTATTAGTTTTGATATGGTGTATATTATAATTTGAATTATTGCCTTGATATCATGTCATCATTACTTGTAATTTTGTTGCTATAATGCATTGTCAACTCAAAATTTGTAGAAAAAATAATTGGTCATGAAATAACATTTAGTTTATGGAAATAAACTTGAAAAGATGGATAAGATTTTTTCTTAATAGTTGATTACATATATTAAAACTTAAATTAAATTATTACTTTGTAATGATGTCACGCTGATTGAATCAATAATTAAAACGGTTAAATCGTTCTAACCAGTAACCAATAAGGCTACAGGTTCGATGTTCGGTCCGATATTTGAAACATTCTTATTAGGAGAAAAGTGCAGCAACTATTTAAATTCAAGGGGTTAAATGTTATAATTAAACTTTTGGGCGATAAAATGTTCATTGTCCTTCTTTTGGGTATGGTTTATATAAAAGTATAAAAGAAAAATTGGATTTGTAGCCGAGATGAACTGGTGTTAATTGAGATGTCATGGGTATAAATTTCACATATGTCAAGAAATTTCAAGTGCCTCAGCTTAAAGTTGGGGAAAAAAACATGATAGTTAGTACTCATTTGTCTTTTGGAAATCTTCTGTGTTATTTTTTATAATAAAGATTCCTATTGTGTTAAATCTTAAACAGTGCACTCCATTTTCAAAAATTAAAACTTTATAAAATAATTCTACTTACGTTGGTGAACTAATGAGTTTCTCCAAACAATGCTAGAAATTGAAGTTTTAATAATTATTGACTAATTTAAATTCATGAAGTTTATTTTATCTATTTAAGAACTTATGTTAGTGAGCAACGACAAGGTAAGATATATGGAAAAACTTTTCAACTTAGGTATACAACAGTAAATTCAGTGATATTACCCACGTTAAAAATAATTTATTACCTTTCAAATCATAATGTATCATTTACCAATATTTAAATTAAAGTATCCCACAATGTATATTCTTAACAATTTCTACTAACAATTCTTACTTCAACCCACATTGTCGGATTCACTGCACACAAAAAATCAGCACAAGTTGACAATCAAATTCTAATCTAAATTGATCGTCGAATTCAAAAGACTATTGAACAATGAATGAGTAAAAAACTAGAAAGCATAAACTTAAGTAATATAAAATACCTCTTGATCAAGAAATCCAATTCATGTGGACGCGCGGATGTTAATAGGTTTGAAATTGATGACTTTGTGTTAACTATTTATAAATAGGGCATGTTTATTCTTGATGGTTATAAGGTTATTTGTGGGCTTTTTATAATTAATAAAAGATACCCTTTAATTCCCACGTGCATTTAATTCCCTTAATTAATTCCAATTAGAAATTGAAAAGATTGAGGAAATTTCGACCAAAGTTAGAACTATTTCAGAATGCGGTACGTGGTGGAATTGTGTCTTGCTTAAGGGCCCTCACGCTGATCGCGTGCATGCATGTGTCTTACCTCCACGCAAGCATGCAAACATCTATACGTGAAACCTAAAATGCATCAAAACTAAACTAAATAATTACTCCTATTTATGATTTTGTCACAAAACTTATTACTTCTATTCATTGATTGACTATTTGTTCAATGGGGTAAAATATTTATTTGGAAAAGCATGTCACTAATAGAGGGAAAAAAGAGACACATAATTCTTACTCTGTCGATTATTTTTATTTATCGCTTTTGTCAAAAAAAATATTTACTTTTATTTATCGTTTTCGATTTTCAATGTATAATTAATTTTTTTTTCAATATAACCCTTCTTGTTAATGTTTGTAATTGATGTTAATTAATATTGTAATTATTCGGTTAAAAGAGTGTTTTTGAGTTTTTGCTTCAAAAAATGTATTTATTGCATTTCTTAAGTCGTGTGCAATCCTCCAAAACGACAAGTATATATAATATGTTCCACACTTAAATTCATAAACACCCATGTATTTAGTAAAACTTACACAAAATTTCAATTTGTTACTTTTTTCAAATATATAAAATTCTATCTTCTTTTATCTTCTTTGCATGAATATTCCCTTTTGTCCACCTCGATTAAGAAAATTATCATGGAGAGTTTCGTGTAGATTTTGCAAAACACTTATGTAAAATTTTCATTTGTTACTCTTTTAAAATATATAAAATTATATCTTGTTTTATCTTCTTTGCACGAAAATTCTCTTTTCTCCATGTCGATTTAAGAAAATTATCATAGACAGTTTCATGTAGATTTTACATAACACAAGACTTTTTTTTAAGTATATGTCTATTACCTTATCCACAACTACGTATACTAAATCAAAACATACAATAATATACTAATTTTGTGAATGAATAATCTAATAAAGTGATCAATCACAAACCACTTACAAATATATGTGTATAGTTATTGCCTGATTCATTATTAGGGATGCACATGATTTCGCCCATACCGAACTAGTAAAGTTTTTTATCAGGACGAAAATCATGTCAAATATTTTGGTATGGTTTTGATTTTAAACTTCTCATTTTAAAAAAACATCACCATAAAATATTTAGAAAAAGAAAAAAAACGTGAATAAAAATTTCATTTTTGATTTATACAACTAAAGTTTATGACTTGTTTTTTCTGATTTATAATTCTAATATTATGTATGGAACACCATATTTCTTATATCGCTTTCATGCCATTAAAAGAAATATGGTTGAATTTAACATAAATTTAATTTATTATCCGTTGAAAACATAACATGCAAAAATCCTAGACAATAAATATCCAACAGTAAGTTCCTCAATAAAATAAATCGAAAGATCAAATAATCACCATTCACCAATTTATTTTATTCAACAGGCCGCATAATGTAATCAAATTTGTGAATGTATTCCTTATTTTATGAGTTATTTATCATATCTAATAGTAGCTAGTAAGATTTTATATTGTTGATTTTTTTTAATAAAAAATAAAGAAAGAAACTTATTTCATTATGAAAATATATCATTTTTGTCAACAAATTAGTCGACTATATAAGAACATGAAAGAAAAATGTTTCCAAAAACCACAAACCATACTGCATCGAAACAACACCAAACTGAGGGAATTAATTGGTATGGTTTATGAAAGCCTAATATGTTTTTGAGTTTTATGAAACAACTCTAATTTAAAAAAAAAAAAAAAAATCGCATAATCGTACCATATATGTGCACCCCTAGTCACTGTACAAAAAGTTTGGCTGAAAATATGTTTACTTCAAACTCTTAAATTGATAATTAATCTTTCTATTTAATTTGGATATATAAAACTTTAAAAGGCAAAATATTCCGGACTCTTGGGGTGCGTATGGAAAATTCTTGTATAGACCTGCTCTATGAGATTTTCATAGACCTTGTGGTGGTAAATAAGTCACATAATACATTTTGATGATGTCATACTCTCAAAATATATGATGTGGCTTATTTACCACCACAAGGTCTATAAAAATTTCATAGACCAGGTCTATGAAAGAATATTCCGGGTGCGTATATATAGTAATGACAGAGAAAACCCCAGTAAACGTACATACAATGATGATGATGATCATTTAATTTGGAGCCAAGTACTACTGCGAAATCCGAACATGATATATATATATATATATATATATATATATATATATATATAACTTTAACTATATATATATGCAACTTCAAAAGAATTTAATTACGTACAAGAATCCGAACATTAATGGAGGAAATACGTATCAAGTACTGAAACTAAAATCAACATTAAATAAGTCGCGTACCTCGTGTTCTGTTCTGATGCGGCGGTATGTACGTCTGGAATTAATCGATGAGCAGTACTCTATTAATTGTGGATGATGAGCAGTACTCTATTAATTGTGGATTATAAGGGTTATTGCCTTTTATATAAGGAGAAATTTAGAGTTGTCATAATCTACTAGAGCAGTGTAACGGATTAGACCACTTGATGCTCGATCGATCACCCTTTTATAATAGCTAACAAAATTAATTAATTAATTAATTTTTTTTCAATCTAGACTGGGATGGGACTCTTAAATTAACAATTAAATATTAATATTTGGATAATGACACTTTAAAAGACAACATGTTCCGCACTTTGGGTGCTAACAAGAGATATAACGACATGTCAACTAGAATAACCAAACAGAGAATTAAAACAAAGACTATATACTATACATATAGTATGAATACTTTAATTAATTGATATTGGCTTAAGTGTCCCTTTGTGCCTCTTTATTGGACAGATGAAGGGCTAGATACACTATACCCCTAAATTATATTATGGTGTTTGTAACACTTACACCCCTAAAGTATGAAACGTAACAATCACCCCCGATCATAAGTCAACAGTTGAAAATTGAAGGAATTAAAAATTTTATATCAAACTTTCACCTACTTTATACATTTGGGACCATGTTTGCTGAAAACTTACATTTAATACTATGATTTTTTCAGATATATATTAAAATATTAATTAATTTATTAATATTGTTTATAAAATCAAATTAGTTAAATAGATATGTAACTATAATAAGTAAAATCCCCAAATTGGTTCGAGCTAATTTTGAAATTGAGCAACAATGTGGACTAAAATCATTAGCAAATTTAAAGATGTGGGGTTATATTATCAGCCTTAAATGTTATGTTGTAGAATTGTCAGTTAGCATAAGTATTGGCTTCAATTTGCAATAATTTAAATTGACTTAACTGCCACATCACGTCACCCACTTAACGGTGTTTTTTAACAACGGTATCAAATTGATTGACTTTGTTTAATTATGGTTAGTAAATGCGTCGGACTGGATTTTTATGAGATGGAAAAAAATTGATTTAGGATAATTAAAAAAAAGAAATGCAATGGGTTGGAAAAAAATCTCATTTCCAATCTTCCAAAGTTAAAGTACTCTTGTTATTTGCCATACTGGGTCGTACGAGTTTGTTTGTAGTACTTTTTATCAAATTTATTTTATGTTTGGAAAATGGAGATAAACATATTTTTTATTTTTAAAATAAATTTATTTTCTTCATGCAATAATTTACTTATCTTTAAAAAAATGTACACAAATTCTATTTTAAATTTGCATAAAATAATTTATCTTTTACACAACTTATATATCTCACATAACAAACTTGATTTGACATAAAATATTGCACATCTTATAAACACAACGTAAACTCTTTCAAAAAAATATACACCTATATTATTTTTCAAACCACTCTCCCATAACTCAAACAAATAAAATTGTGCAATCGAAATTATTTTACAAACCTCCACTACTTTTTTAAATATATAACAAGCATGGCCTAAAAGTTTTAGAAAATATTTCCTCATTGGTTGTTAGCATTTCCATAAATTATTTTAAAAAAAGTACTAATTCTATATTCTAAGTTGTAAATTCGTAGCCTTAAAAAAAGGGTTTTTGATAAGTTACCTCCATGTGATACACCTAATGAGCAATTTACCTTCCCGTAAAATAAAAATAGACATATTACCTCCCTATGATATACAATAATAAGCGTCTTAACTCTCTACTCAATTGTGGAGATATTGCACACAACTTCAAATTGCGACTGAGACTTTATTTTGATATAGAAAATAACCAATTTAACCATATTGACAAAATATAAAGGGCAATTAACCCCACTCTGATATTGTATAATGGACATTTTACCTCCTGCGGGATTATCTAATGAGTATTTTACCTCCCTGATATGTTTCCTAAAAGACATTACCCTCCCCCACCTCAATTGTAAAACTTCAAAAATTAAAAGATAGGCAGTGTGCTTCTTTTACGAAAATACACGAAAACATTTCTTCTTCTTTTTTCTTACCAAAACAAAATTCAGATTTTTAAGTTGCTAGTTTGTTATTTCTATTGGTTTATCTTCCGGTTAAAGGTATTATTATTTGCATAAAGAGATGTTAATTAAATTGAAAATTGATACATGGATAAGGAGAAAGTTGACTTTGGTGAATATAATTCCATACGGTGCTTGCTGATTGGAATTGACATATGTTAATTTTAGATAGAAATGCATTTTTGGTAGTTTTACGTCAATTTTTTAATTTTGGTACCAAACAAAATCAATTCAATACATTTGATATCATAATTAACAAACCATTCTACATTTGATACCGTCATCAACTAAATTAGAAAATCATCACAAATTGGTGACATGATTGTTAAATCAGTTTTAATTATTGCAAAATTAGTGTCATAACTTATACTAGTTGACAATTCTACCTTATAACATTTAAGGCTGGCAAAATAACATAAAATTCGTTACCAAAAATACAATTCCCTCGTCAATTTTATATGGGTGGTACACTTATATGATACAAATATATGCTGCCGTATTTTGTTTAGATTGTTTATGATGTATAACTTTTTATGGAATTATATTTGAGTATATTATTTTATATCATAATGCTATGATTTTAGAATTCACCTAAGACCCCTGAGTGTATAAAATCGGCCCTGATTTTGTTAGTAGATCAGAGTGGGTCGAGACTATATCGCCATATATATCATAATATTCAATACGTGAGAAATATTTTTATATGTAGGTCTTACCTTAGGGGTTATTCGTAATTTATCCTATATATTTCTCAATTGAGCGATGTAAATTATTGTATATTTTTTTCAAATTGTGTGGTGATATATTGGCATTTAGGAGATGAGAAATACAAAATCAATAATTTTTTTTTTTTTTTGATAAATTACCGAAATTATATTACTAAACAAAATAAATTACAAATACATTGTAGTGGTCACAAGATTTAAAAAGAAAATGAACAATGAAGATCCAATCAATTTCAGGAAAACAGAACAAACAAAAGAGAAAAGAAAAAGTGAAGAAAATGCGCATGATTCCCAGACGGGGTGAAAATCGGTGTCAAATCTTCGGACTGATCCCAAGAGAAAACCTGGAATAATAATCAAGTGCTAAAACCAAGACCAAACTCCCAAAAATTATCTTCTCTTCAAAGAACACAAACTTTAAAAACCATTGTGAACCACCACAAACGAATCTGCAAAAACAAATAAAAGACAAACACAAAGCTACAAGCATAAATAACGCATAATAACGAAGATCCGAAAGCTTTGGAGGCAGGTCAGAGGAAGGAGACCGAGTCGAATCTAGTGGCGGAGACGGATCTGACGGTGGACATATGCAGTCATAGTTTATATTTTTCTAATTCTGATAAAAAAAAAAAAAAAAAAAAAAAAAAAGGAATACTTTGTTATGTGTACTATGACTGATAGTTTTTAATTAAAAATGACAAGTATTTGTTTCTTGAAGAAGTAGTTGACTGATAGTTAATATTGTTTAATTTGTTATGCCCTCATCTAAAGTACACATAATGTCATCATAGAACAAAAATGACAGCACATTTTCGTGCGTTCGCCTTGTACGGCGTCAAGAATCGAGATTCACTAAACGTACCTAATTATTATTAAAATAAAAGTTAAAGTCAATGGGTTGGAAAAAAGTCTCATTTTCAGCCTTCCAGAGTTAAGGTACTTTTGTTATTTTGTACTACTGGGTCGTACGACCTTGTTTGTAGTACTTTTTATCAAATTTATTTTATGTTTGGAAAATAGGGATAAACAAATCTTCTATTTTTAAAATAATTTTTTTTTAATTTCATTAAATTGCTCTTCTAAAAGTTGAACAAACAATCAATTTCTTATGTCTAAAAAAATCTATACAAATTCTATTTTGAATTTACATAAAATAATTTATTTTTTACACAACTTATCTCACATAATAAAAATGATTTCACTTAAAACTTTGCACATCTTATAAACACACCTTAAATTCTTCCAAAAAAATATACACCTACATTAATTAAGTAATTCCACATTAAGTAATTCCACATTGATTGTTAGCATTTCTATAAATTATATATATAAAAAAAAGTAGAATTTCTATATTCTTTTTTTGATGTGGTAGAATTTCTATATTCCAAGTTTTAAATTTCTAGCCTCAAAATAGGGTTTTTGATAAGTTAATTACCCCATGTGATACACCTAATGAGCAATGAAAGTATTTCAGTATGCTTATTAATTTTATAAAAACACGTGGAAGTATTTTTTTATTTTTTTCCTAATAAAAAAACATTTCAGATTTCTGAGTTGGTTATTATTACTTGCATAAAGAGAAGTTAATTAGAACTTAAAATGGAGATATGGAGGAGGAGGAGGAAGGTGACATTGAGAATATAATTACATACTGTGCTTAGTAAATGGAATTGACATGTGTTGATTTTAGATAGAACTATATTTTTTTTTATCAAGTTACGCAAATTTCTAATTTTGGTACCAAACAAATGCATAACATATATGGTGCTGTAATTTACAAATCGTTCCACATTTGATATCGTCGTTAACTAAATTAGAAAATCAGCGTCAAATTGGTGACGTGACTGTTAAATTAGTTTTAATTATTACAAATTAGTGTCATAACTTATAATGGTTGACAATTCTACCCTATAACATTTAGGGCTGCAAAATAACATAAAGTTCGGTACCAAAAATACAATTTCCTCGTCAATTTTATATGGGTGGTACACTTATATGGTATAGAATATATGCTGCCATATTTTCTTTAAACCGTGTATGATGTATAACTTTTTATGGAATTATATTCAGCGCATATACTTGTAAAGGATGAAATACAGTTTTCTCCCTTAAAATATGGGGTGGTATCAGCTACCCCACTAAAGTATCAATTGTAACGCTTACTTCCCTCTGTTATAGTATTGAACATTTTATTCCAAAACTACCCCGCCCCTTTTATAACATATAAATTGTTTCTTTCAAAATTTATCAAAACATAAATCTTTATTAATTATGAATTCATCCATTAACCAAATAGTATTACGTTTCAATTTTCTTCATTTTTTTCCCTTTGGTTTTATGGTCTTAAATTTTTTCTTTATTTTCATCTCATTTTTTTCTTTATTTTTTGTTTCAATTTTTTTATTTCTATCTCAATTTTTTTCATTATATTGTTCTGAGTTTTTATTTGGTGATAATTATCCCATTCATTTTCGATATAAATTATTATTTGAAATGTTGAGTCTTTCTCCTTCAAATTTCTCGCAAAATTCAAGTTTGACACCAAACAATAATATGTTTTAATTTCTTCATTAATTTATAAAAAAAAATTATTAATTATGAATTCATTCATCCACCAAACAATATTATATTTTAATTTTTTCATTTCTTTTGTTTACTTCGGTTATACAATAATAGATGAAAATGAAGAAAAAAATTAAGATAAAAAAAAGGAAGGTAAAAAAAGAAATGAAGAAATTAATGATAATGTTGTTTGGTGGATGAATGGATTCATAATTAATAAATTGAAAAATTAATTAAGAAATTTATTATTTATGAAAGGGGCGGGAGTTTTTTGGGAATAAAAACTACAAAAGTATAACAAAGGGTCGGGGGTAAGTGTTACAATTGATACTTTAGGGGGTAACTGATACCACCCTCATACTTTAAGGAAGAAAATTGTATTTCACCCACTTGTAAAATGTGGTTTTAATTAAAAAAAATTATCAAAATTAAAAATTAAAAGAATATATTCACGGTTATTTGTGTAGAAAGTGAATTTGTCACTTTAATTATCTACCTAGAAAAAATTTAATTACAATTTTTTAATTTTCCTTTTTAAAATAAATTTGAGCATATTTATTCATAACATGATGCTCTGATTTTAAAATTTGTCTTGTAGAAAGTGAATTTGTCACTTTAATTATCTACCTAGAAAAAATTTAATTACAATTTTTTAATTTTCTTTTTTAAAATAAATTTGAGCATATTTATTCATAACATGATGCTCTGATTTTAAAATTTGTCTTGGACCCTGAATGTATAGAATCGGCCTGAATTTGTTAGTAAATCAGTGTAAATCAGAGTGTGTCGACACTATATGGCCATGTATATTTTTAATGAAGAAAAAGTGTACTTAATTGACCAGCTATTTTTATAATTTGTGGCATCAAATTTCAACATGATGTCCCTGAATTTGTTAATAGATCAGAATGTTGACACTAAATCGCGATGTATATATTTTTTAGGAAGAGAAAATGTACTTAGTTGACCAGCTATTTTTATAATCTGTCGCATCGAATTTCAACATGACATCAAGTAAGGATACTAATAACTTAATTTTATTTGATTAACAACCTAATTTAGAAATTCTCCTTAAACAGATTTATAGAGGGATGTTTGAGAATATAGTTGTTGGCGATAACTTAAGTATTAAATAATGTGTCACAACATTATACCAACATTATTTTTTATGTTCAAGTCCTAATCTTATAGGAATACAGTACGTTATAGGAGTACAATTCTAGATTACTTTGTACTTAGTTTTTTCTTTCTTAAACAAGACCCTCCACTACTCATTACAAAAAACTTCTATATTACTAATAAGATTTTAAGTGATAAACTAATTTGTCATTCTATAAATGTAATTAATAAGTGACAATAATTTTAGCTGTGAAAATATTAATAATTGTAACAATTTCAATAGTGACAATTTTTTATTATTAGTTATCACTAATAGATTTTAGTGACAAGTGTAGAGTAATTTAATTTGTTAATATTCTCACAAATGTGCATATTTTCTAGTTGCATGGGTCTTTTTAAAATAAGATTTTATGGAACATAAGTGAATATGAGATACTCCATTTCAACGACTAAAAAAAGTCAACAACAAATCTGAACCACAATTTTTAGTCAAAATGTTCAATGATGACGTGTCATCGGACATTTAGAAAAAATAAGCATATGTTAAATTGCATACTAAACCTTTAATTAATCTTTTAAATAAAATTTCTCTAATCTCTAATAAATTTCATATATCTTTCCTAAAAAAGCAAACAAAAAAAAAAAAAGGAATTGCACTTTTCATATCAAATGTTTGCATGTGCCTCTCAATTTTTATGAAAAATATACACATGCCCCTCAATTTTTATGAAAAATATATATGTGCCCCTCAAAAATAAAAATTTTAGCTTCTTATTTTTCTGTTGTAATTTGTGAACAGCTTAATTATTAGTACACAAATACAATATTTTCTCTGTCTTTGGTGAAAAATAAATTATTTAAGGGATTTTATGGTTGGTACTTGCATAATCGGTATGAATCTAAGACCCGAAAATAGTTTTTGGTATCTGTTTTACTGACCATGACAATGAGCTTTTGGGCAGAAAAATGATCCACAACTTCAACGCTCAACAAGCCCAATAAAAGGTTGGGTAATGATTGTGGTGCCACAGGGGATCGATGGTAATGTAGTAATATAAAATATTTAATCAGATTGTTTCTTAATTTACATTATTAAAGAATTAGATAAGGAATCGTATTTAATTTTGCTCCGGAACCTCATCTTCACAATTTTCTTAGATGAAAAGGCACTTCCAGATGTCACATAGGAAACACAAGGAGCCCAAAAAAGTCGAATTGATATTTCAATAAGATAACAAGTGTTTTGACTTTCCTATCTTTGATAATAAATACTTAATACAACGTAGAAAAAGTCGAGACATGTCGAAAATCAACTTCCTCTTTTTCTCGAATATTAGGTCCAAAACGTGTTTTTTGCATTTTGCATCCTGGAATTATAGAGTTTTGATACTTTGTATTTTGACTTAAAAGTTTTAACACTTTGAACCCTCGAAATATAATTTATTTGACACTTTGCACCCTAGTGTGTGTTTTAGTGAGAAAGTTTATTGGTAAAAGAGTAGAATAGTTATTTTCAATTCTTTTTTTCACTTTGCACCTTGGCAATATAGATGTTGCACCCTTAAATATAGAATGTTGGTATTTTGCACCCTTAAAATTATAAAATACTAGCATTTTTCACCCTGATTTAATTTTTTTGGCACTCTGCACCCTAAAAATATAATTTGTATGACATTTTGTACCCTAATGTATTTTTCTTAAAAAAAATAAACTCATGAATGTCGGCGATGTAGAGATAAAATGGTAATTCCTATGCACAACAATCATAAACTTGTTATTCTAAATTTATATTACTTTATAATAACTTATTTTAATATTTTTTCTCAGTAAAATTTAGATTACAAAAAAGACATTGTCTTCATTTTATTTTCAAGTATCCTCTAGATTATTTACTTTATATCTAAAATACACGTTTACATATCTAACATATTATTATATTGCATGTTATTTATATTATTTAAATTATCATATTAAGTCGGGGTTGAAAATGCCAGAACATATATTTACTGGGTTCAAAGTGCCAATATTTTAAATTTCAGAATGTCAAAATCTATACTTTTAGGATGCAAAGTGCCAAAAATATTCAAAAATAACTATTATACCCTTCATCCAATGAAATTTTTCTTTAAAACACATAGTAGGGTGCAAAGTGCCAACTAAATTGTATTTCCAAGATGCAAAGTGCCAAAACTTTTGAGTTAAGATACAAAGTGCCAAATCCTATAATTCCAGGGTGCAAAGTGTCAAAAATCCATTCAAGACCCTTATTTTAAATTAAATAACCTATATTTTGTCAAGAAATTTAAAATAAAAACAAGAATCAAGCATGGCATTAAACATAATACAGAAATTATAAAAGGAATTCATCTCTTCCAACTAATAAATTAAAGTTTAAAATAATAAGTTGCTACAACCGTACATTACTTAACGGAATGTCCCCGGAAAATCTTAAATTGACAGCTTCATCAATTCAAAAAGACATTGACAATGTTTCCTTAATTGAAACTATCAATGTTATTATTAGAGAGCTTGGTAATGAATTATTTGTTATTCTTGACGTTCTTGTCGATGAATCTAGTGATATATCTTGTAAAAAAAATTATCGCACGAAAAAAAGAAAATGTGCCTTGCCAAAAGAATAAAATTGTGACAAAATTTATTTTCCTCACATAATTGAATAAGGCAGTCAAATGTGACGAATATGTTTTCACATTACCCTTTTTTCCATCACATATAACAAATTTGTAACGGGGTATCATATTTCTAAAATACGAGGTCTCCTGGCTGAAATTCCCGGGGGCGAACCCTTTTTCTTATTATTATTTATTTAATTGTTTATAGTTAAAGGCTTAAAGCAACTTATGGGGTCATTTTTGTCAAACTTTACCTCGTTTTTTAATCTCATCATATATATTCTCGTGAAGGAAATATAAGTTTGAGTGTTTGATTGTATTTTTTTTGGGTAACTACTTTAGCCCCCTAGATAAAATTTCTGGATCCGCCCCTGAATGTAGGGTTAAAATGATTATTTTTCCACATAAAAATGAAGTCCCCAATAGCATTATAAAGTATTAGAATTCATCACATGGATTGAGCTAAGTTCACTTACATGATTTGTGTCTAACTCAACCTCAAAAGCTAACTTGTAAGATGAAGATTGTCCAAGACTTTATAATGTGGATTTAACTATTGTTTTCAACTAATTGGGATATTAATTAGTTTCAATACCCCGTGACATATTAAAGCCCAATATTTGCGAATTATTAACATGTGGGTAAGAGTCCAACACGGATTTGCCCCAGACCGTGTGGGTCCCCAACACACGAATTTCTCAGACCGTGTGGGTGAAGAATAAATCATACGCGCAAGGAATAACCCATCACGGAAGGATGTGATCCATTTCAACCTGGGCTCTGATACCATATTAAAATTCACCTCATGGATTGGGCTAAGTCCATTTACATGACTTGTGCTTAACTCAACCTCAAAAACTAGCTTGTAAGGTGAAGATTGTCTAAGACCTAATTATAAGGTGGACTTAACTATTGTTTTCAATCAATGTGTGACATTTAGTCTCAATATAAAGCAAATGTGCTACACTTCCACAAACAAGAAGATAAGTTGTTCATTATTATATATCACGAAAGGATAATATGTATATTTCCATATCACAAGAAGTTAATTGCCAATTATACATATCGTCAGTTGCCAAAAACATGTGGAACTATGTTGAAGGCAATCATACTATTAATATGAAAGCCGTCCGTGTTATCATAGTTCTATTTAATCAATATTTTGTGGTTAAAATAATAATAATATTAATAACAACGATGATAATGATAATAATAATAATAATAAAATTTTTAAATGTATTGTCAACTTTTGAGTCTCAACTATAAAAATATGAAAGTTGTGTATGTCATCATAACTCCATTCAATCTTTATTTTGTGGTTGAAATATCACAAAATATTATTTAAATGTATTGTCAACTCTTAAGAATCTTTATATTTATTTTGTGGTTAAAAAAATAATAAAAAAGAGTTTATATAAATGTATTGTCAAGTGTCAACTATAATTCCCAGACGAGCTTCTAAATAATGGTTTGTTAAATAATTAGATTAATTAAATTAGTAAAAATAATAGTTTATTTAATAATTAGTTTTTTTTAATAAAATAATAACCAATTTTGTGACAATTGGAATTTCATAAATAAATAGAGGGCAAAAGTGTCCAAAAAATTTCAAAATAGCTTCTAAATAATTACAGAAATGACAAGACTGGAAAAACACATCTTAAGATGCTTATAAACTCAACTTATTTTAAGTTTTTTTTTTTTTTATTCCGACTTCCAAGTTAAGCAGAAGTATAAACGAATGTTGCAAATACTAGAAAATAGCTTCTGTATATAGAGAAAAAATATTTTTGCATTTCACTCAATCACATACCTACACCCTAATCTCACATTCTCGTCACATTAACTAAAGGCCTAAAAGAGGGAGGGGTATGCAAATAGAGATGTAAATCAATAAATATTTATTTGTAGTTTTATATTTTTTTCTCAATTCAGGATGTGAATGATTATATTTAGTTTTATTATTACGTGGTGATATATATATATATATATATGCATATTAGGAAGTGAGAAACTAAATCAATACCCATACATTTGCATTCCTAGTTCACATTTTCTAATCTTGAGAAAACAGTTAATATAAAATACTAAAATTTATTACACAGATATATAATGATATGAGTATTCACGTATTTGTACTTTGTAAATTATTTTATCATTTTTATAATGTCTCTTAAATCCCAGATTAATATAATCTATATGGAGTTCATTTGAATCTTAAGAAATGTCACAGTATCAAGAAAATTTAATTTAAATAACATTAAAGGCAACTCGAAAGAGGGCCCGCAAATAGAGATATAAACCAATAAATATTTATTTGTTGTTCTGACTATATTTTTGGGTAAATTACAAATACCCCTTAGGTAAAGCCTATTACAAAATCCCTCATATATATTGGGTATTAAGAAAAGAAAAAAAAAACTAAAGTTTGTCACCATCTTAATTATAATTAACCCGTTATCGATACCCATGAAAATTTCAATGCCCCTAGGGTTATTGGGGGAAATTGGGTAAATGCCCTTCCCAAAAACTGTAACTATACAGAAAAATGCCCTCTCCTTTTTTTTTTTTTTTTTTCTTATAACATTAAATAATTAAAAACCTATTTCTATACCTAATTCTCTCAAATTCAAACACTCCACTCTACACACACAGTCAAACACTCCACTCCAAATCAATTTCTCACCCAAATTCAAACTCTCTTCCAATTCGAGATGGTACACAACTCCGACCTTACAATTGCAAATAATTCGAAGATGATTGACAAAGAAGATCAAGCAAATGCATATCCATATTAACGTAAGCTTTTTTTCTTCAAAATTTTTTGTTCTTGAACTTTTGGCTTTTGGGCTGCCAAATGCCAAACGAATTTTATGTTCTTGGGCGTTACATTTGACCTGTCAATTACTAAACGCTCAAACCAGTGAATAAATATTTTATTTAAAAAGAGGAGGGCATTTTACAAATTTAAAATATTTTAAGGGCATTTTTCAAACTTAAGTTTTTGAAAT
This sequence comes from Penstemon barbatus, assembly GCA_003313485.2. Taxonomy (NCBI): domain Eukaryota; kingdom Viridiplantae; phylum Streptophyta; class Magnoliopsida; order Lamiales; family Plantaginaceae; genus Penstemon; species Penstemon barbatus. The sequence goes on from CM064880.1 coordinate 66,137,905, forward strand.
GGGCAATTTTAAAATTCACTCGGTTATTTATTCAAACTTAATATGGAAATTCATTTTACGGATATAAATATTAAATTTTATTATACGCGCACATATTTATACATTTTAAACATACGTAAAACTACTTTTCAGATCTATAATGTATCTTACATTCCAAATTTATGTAATCCCTTTAGAGTTGCTTTGATAGAAAAATTGTCACTCAATGAGAAAATAATTTATAAATATAACTATCAAATTCCAGTCAGTTACTATAAATATGATAAATCGTGCACATTATTATAATTATTCATTTTTAATTTTCAAAATCTTAAACACACCAAACAATAACAGTACAACAAAAAGTACACATCATGTCATCATGCTCTTCCATTTAATGATTTAAAGTAGGGTTGTTGGCAAGTTAATGGGCAATTGACCCTTCTATGATATGGAAAATAGGTAATTTTCTTCCTTTGATATGAAATAAATCAAATAATGACCAGTTTATCTCAAATTTTATTTTCATGTGAGAAAATGATCAATTTAAACTTATCTTACACAATATATTCACTTCACTTTACCCCATGTAATATGCGTAAAATAGATATTTAAAAATAGGCATTTTAACTCTCCGTGATATTGCATAATGGATATTTTTTTTTTTTTTTTTAAAAAATTATAAAAATTAAGAGGGAGATAGTGTTTTTTTCTTTTTATAGAAATACATGGAGGTCTTTTGTCATTTTATTTATCACATAGTGTTAAAATAACATAGGTTGTTAATTTGGGCTTATGAGATGCTAGGCTGTAGTGTAGTGATTTGCACCCCAAAGAAATAAGTAAATAACATTAATGACACTTAATCATCAGGGCGGTGCATACCGCTCCACTATACCCTAACATCCAATGGATGAGAAATTATATAGTATAACTATTGCACCCATGGATCAAATTTTGTTTCGAGTGTATGTTTCAGTCAGCCAAATATTGAAAACTTTTCGAGACTTTTCAGAAATATTTCGGAAACGCTAAGGAAAAATTGTATAAAAAGTTACTAAATCTAGAAAAATAACAGATTTTAAGGCAAACAAATAGTTTCGGAATTACATCTTTTCGTTTCGCTTGACTAAAAAACGGAAATTTTTCGATGTTTTCGACGGAAAAGATGAAAATTTTGATCTATGGTTGCACCACGTCATCATGTATATGTGGTGCAGCCGATCAATCTAGTTATTACATATGAAGTGAAACAACACATCATTCATGTTTTGAATAATATAAACACAATTTTAAAATCCTATAGTTTAGCAGAACATGTGGTGATTTGAAATTTGACTCCGCATATAATAACTACATTGTTCGGATGCATCACATATAATTGATGATGTGGTGCAACATTTATATTAGATAATTTATCATAATTGACCGTTAATTTGTTATACACTCATTTATTTAAAGTACACATTATGTCATCATAGAAAAAAAGAGCCAGCACATTTTCGTGCGTTCGCGTTTAATGGCGTCAAGATTCACTAAACGTGCCTAATTATTATTAAAATGAGAAAGTCAATGGGTTGGAGAAAAAACTTATTTCCGGCCTTCCAAAGTTAAAGTACTTTTGTTATTTTGTACTTCTGGCTGGGTCGTACGAGCTTGTTTGTTACTTTTTATCAAATTTATTTTATGTTTGGAAAATGGAAACTAACATATTTTTTACTTTTAAAATAAATTTATTTTATGTGAATTTCATCATATTGTTGTTCTAAAAGTTAAACAAATAATAATTTTCTTATCTCTAAAAGACTTGCAAAAATTCTATTTTGAATTGACATAAAATAATGTATTTTTTATACATATGACTTGACATAAAATCTTGCAAAAATCAAGAGAGAGTTGCAAAATTGCGTGGAAGTATTTTGCCCTCTTAATTATCATAGGGTGTTAAATTGTATTTTTAACTATAACGTAGGGAGGTACTTTGCAATTCACCCCCTCCAAAAATATGTATATAAATGGAGGAGGGGATTAGAGGAAATCCAAGTTAAATCTGTAGAGCTTATTGATGAAGTAGTAAATCTTCTGAAGTTGTGCAGTCAGTCATTTTTGTCTAATCATCAGATTCAAAAGAAGACTGACTACATAGTTTCTGGTAAGAAAATCTATCTTTTAATTACGAACAAAATAAAATCAAATAAATCTAAGCTGCATGTTTTGATGATGAAATTCCTCGTGTCATCATCAAAACGAAAGTATAGAGTAGTTTCCACTTCAACACCTTTATATATGTGAGTTACGATTTTTCAAAAAATTTCTCAAAAAGTTTCTAATATTATTATACTGATTTATCAAGCAGGGAGATTTGATTGAATTGCTCGAAAATGAGAAACAGTGACGCAGGAGAAACAATGGAAATTGAAAATGATAATTTGGAAGAAATCGGAAAGCAATCGGAGGATTTGAAAACAATTCCTCCATGGAAGAAACAGATAACAATTCGAGGAATAGTTGCGAGTATATTAATTGGAATTATTTACAGTATCATAGTAATGAAGCTCAATCTGACAACAGGGCTTGTTCCAAATCTCAATGTTTCAGCTGCTCTTCTTGCATTTGTGTTCATAAGAACATGGACCACAGTTCTTGAAAAGGCAAATATTATGACTACTCCTTTTACTAGACAAGAGAATACAGTTATTCAAACTTGTGCTGTTGCTTGTTATAGTATTGCTGTTGGAGGTAATTAATTTAATTGACTTGAATTAATTTTAACGTAACTCCGAATATATATATATCCCTTGATCCAACCAAATGAAGCAAAATTAGTGGGATTGATGGAGTAGTTATAGATAAATTAATGTCATACACATCATGTTTTGTTAGGTGGATTTGGGTCATTTCTATTGGGATTGAACAAGAGGACTTATGAGCAAGCCGGAGTTGATACCCCGGGGAATACACCCAGGAGTTATAAAGAACCTGGGCTTGATTGGATGATTGGCTTTCTCTTTGCCTCTAGCTTTGTTGGGATATTGGCTATAGTTCCTCTAAGAAAGGTGTTCAAATATTAATCTATATATGTTTTAATTGGGAAATTTCTTTATCGATGATCAGTTTCCGAGTTCTCGCATAATTTATAATTTTGAATATTTGTAGATTATGATTATAGATTACAAATTAACTTATCCAAGTGGGATGGCAACTGCTGTTCTAATCAATGGATTTCACACAAGTAAAGGAAACAAGGATGCAAAGTACGTATGCATTTTTCACATATATATTTTCAGGCTTCAGCTTCCTACGCACAAAAATGAATAATTCCTTTATCTCGAATTTCAGGAAACAGGTTCAAGGATTTATGAGGTTCTTTTCGTTCAGTTTCTTATGGAGTTGCTTTCAGTGGTTCTATTCTGGTGGAGAAAAATGTGGATTTATCAATTTCCCAACCTTCGGTTTGAAAGCTTTTAAACACTCGTGCGTAAATTTAATAATTTACCCTTAATTATTAATTCTTTGCGAGTACGTACGTACTTTAGGTCCGACTAATTAGAATTTGAAATATTGGATTCCATCCGCAGATTTTTCTTCGATTTCAGTATGACATACATAGGGGCAGGAATGATATGCTCCCACCTTGTGAACTTGTCTTTACTTTTCGGAGCCGTGTTGTCTTATGGAGTTATGTGGCCACTGATAAGTAATAAAAAGGGAGATTGGTTCCCTGGTAATGTCAAAGAAAGCAGCATGAAAAGTCTTAATGGTTACAAGGTTAATTAATGTTTTCGCTAACTAAAATAATACAACTTTCAACTTTATTTTATGTTCATTTACGTCGTTTTACTCACTAAAATCCAAAAACCAAACATGGCTCATCCATTTACATATATAGATTTTAAAATTAATTACTCTATATTTTCATTTGCAGGTTTTCATTTCTATAGCTCTTATTCTAGGTGATGGCCTCTATAATTTTATCAAAATCATGTTCTTTACGACGAAAAGCATGTATTCTGCATTTAATAAGAGGAATTCCCAAATAGGTAAACTGCCAAGTTTGATTCTGTATTGAATATCGACGGTTGTTTTAATTATCCACCATTTATGTCAAATCATCGATCTAAACGAGTAAAAATTGCACTCATCTTTTAAGTCGTTTGAAATTTATACCCTCTAAACTCTTTGCATTTGTACTTGGCCCCCTCAACTTTTTAAATTGTTACAATTCATAAACTTAATTTGGTTGTTCAGCACTTGGCACATGTCCATTAATTATTGAGTACCTACTATAACGTTAAAGAAATTCACACTTTACCTACCCTTTTGATTATTTTGACTTCGAAACTCCCTAACCTTCCACCTTTTGCAAACTCCCTTACAAAACCGAATAGCCGAATTTTGTAACCCAAAATTTCAGATAGCTGAAGGGGCAAGTGTAAATACAAAAAGAGTTTTAAAGTGCAATCAGCCAATTTAACCAGAATATATATGCTCATCTGTTTTATGCATGTGACATAAAATTTGTTGCAACAGCTGCAGATGACACGAATTACGGCTTAGAAGATCTTCAAAGAAATGAAGTATTCATAAGAGAAAGAGTCCCTATTTGGGTAGCTTGTGTTGGCTACTTACTATTCTCCATTATTTCCATAATCGTAATCCCGATCATGTTTCCTCAGCTAAAATGGTTCTATGTTGTAGTAGCATACATTATCGCACCACTTCTAAGCTTCTGCAATGCCTATGGTGCTGGCTTAACCGACATGAACATGGCCTACAATTACGGAAAAGTGGCTTTATTCATATTAGCCGCATTAGCCGGAAAAGAGAATGGTGTAGTTGCTGGCCTTATAGGATGTGGTCTAATAAAGTCAATTTGTTCTGTATCATCGGACTTAATGCACGATTTCAAAACCGGACATCTCACACTCACTTCCCCTCGTTCAATGCTTGTGTCCCAAGCCATTGGAACCGCCGTTGGTTGTGTAGTGGCCCCTCTTACGTTTTTCCTTTTTTACAAAGCTTTCGATGTGGGAAATCCAGATGGGACCTACAAAGCACCTTATGCGATTGTATATAGAAATATGGCGATTCTTGGAGTAGAAGGCTTTTCGGCTTTGCCTCAGCATTGTTTGCAATTGTGTTATGGGTTTTTCGCGTTTGCTGTATTGGCGAATTTATTGACAGATGTTCTACCGAAGAAGTTTGGGAGATTGATTCCTTTGCCTATGGCTATGGCTGTGCCTTTTCTTGTCGGGGGTGCATTTGCAATTGATATGTGTATGGGAAGTTTGGTTGTTTATGTTTGGCATCGAATTAATGCTAAAAAGGCTACTTTGATGGTACCTGCAGTTGCTTCTGGTTTGATTTGTGGTGATGGGTTGTGGATTTTACCTTCTTCTATTCTTGCTTTAGCTAAGATTAATCCTCCGATTTGTATGAACTTTTCTCCTGGTAACTTGAGCGGGTATTAGAGAAATCGGACTCAATTGAAGAAATTAGGAGATTTCGTACTTCTTGGCTGAAATGGCGTTGTTCTCCTCCTATAACTTCAATTTTTCCGCTCCTTGGCTCTTGGGCATTTGTGTTATACTGGTGTTGCTATTGCTGGCGTTTTTGTTATACCGGTCTTGTCTCTTGGACGTTTGTGTTAGACTGGTCTTGTCTCTTGGACGTTTGTGTTAGACCGGTTGGCTTGCCTCTTGGACGTTTGTGTTAGACCAGTAGTCTTGTCTCTTGGACGTTTGTGTTAGACTGGTCTTGTTTCTTGGACATTTGTGTTAGACCGGTCGTCTTGCCTCTTGGACGTTTGTGTTAGACCGGTAGTCCTGTCTCTTGGACGTTTGTGTTAGACTGGTCTTGTCTCTTGGGCATTTGTGCTAGACTGGTCTTGTCGTTTGAACGTTTGTGTTCGACTTGTCAAAGTCAGGTGTTTGCAATTTGTTTAATTAAATTCCTATTTCTGCTTATTGTGTTGAGAGTTTCCCCATTTTTTTATTTTGCAAGACATTTTCTCTTTTGTTGAGTTTCTCCAATGAAATTGAATTTGTTGTAGTGTGAATTATTTAAGGCTTTTTTTTTTTTTTTTTATAAACTAATATACTCATATTTGAGTTTTAATATTTTTTTATAAATACTTGAGTTTTAAAGTGATACTTAATGCAATGGCAAACTTATAAAAATAATTAAAGTGGTATAATTAGATATGGGTCTAAGTACATATATTTATCTCCTACCTTATCGCTTAAAATTTTAGAAATAACCTTTTACACCAGCTTTTATAGCTCTTCTCCTATACACATAAAAATGGACATAAAATAGAATAAAATATTGTTATTTTTATATGTAAAATTGTTATAATTAACATCAATACATACAAATAAAAAATATGTTTCTAGTTCATGTAAAATTAAGTACAATCACAATATAAGTCATAAATAATTTTTTAAAATAAACATTTTAAATTAAATTCTCTTAAATATTATTTTGCTACACAGAAAAACAAATTAAAATTAAATAAACATTTTAAATTAAATTCTCTTAAATATTATTTTGCTTCACAGAAAAACAAATTAAAATAGAATTGCATTTTACTAATTATGAAATAATAAAAAATACATATGAGTTATGACTTAGCTGAGTATATAATATTTATTTGGCAACAATGTTTTTTTGGTTAGTTGTTTAATGGGTTTAAATTGTTATCGTATGTATTTTATTTGCTGGACTGTTATATATGCTTATGTATATTATGATGCTTCCATCTATCATTATCACACGCACATGTGTTCTACATCATCACTAAGTTGTATAACCAAATTCTTTTATTTACAGAATTTAGAATTATTTCTTAATTACGATTTGAATATATTTTCAGCATTTTTTATTTTGAAGATAGAGATTTGTGTTGGCAACGAAATCATAAATTTCTAGGCATAAATACAAAGCTTTTAGTTATTCTTATGCCACATATATAATCAGGTCAGGTGTATAGGAATTAGAAAATGATGGAGATGCAAAAGAATCAGGTATTTCATTTGTTTCTCAATTATTAATTAAGATATTTACTAATAGTAATTGATGTATACATCTCAAAAATGCTATCTACGAAAGTACCCCCTAATGGTATTTTTGTCTATTTATGCAACAATTTTATTCCACACTCAATTTTTGGCGATTGTGTTACACTCTAGCCTAAACCCGTGTTATGCATAGTATCATATTAGATATTTAGTACGTACAATTGTTGATGTGACACAAAAAAAAATACAAATATTTATGATCTTAAAACAAAATTAAAACATAACAATCATGCACTATTTTTCTAAAAGTGATGAAAATCCCATGTTCAATATTGTACACTTTCATTGGTGAAGTGATATCTGCATAAAACACAAATGACAACTTATTAGCAACTCAACATTGTTATCGTACTTTTATTGATAATCTTTAGTTGCAAAGTCGGTAACAATAATATGTGATTTAATAAAATGAACTGAAAAATGACTTACTTTTCTTAGCCTAGAATAGACAATCTATTTGGAACATGTGAGCACTCTTCAGACCAGTCAACAGGTAAGACAAAATTTACAACACAACAAACATTCGGTCTTCTCCAAGTTGGCGGTACACGAATGGTAAATGTAAATGCACGTGTTAGGATGGAGTAGATGTGTTTCTTCAACAAATTGCTACCATTTTGCTGAATAATACAACACATCAGTTCGACAACACTATGTGGTAGTATATAAGTAACTAATGTTGAGCTAATATTTGTATTGTACATTTTCTTGAAGACTTTTGTAAAAAATACTCTATTATGAAATATATACTCAGCTTGATCATGTAGCAATTTTATGTCAATAGATCCAATATTGTCCACTACTGTAGCATGGACACGATATTTAGTACCACAATATTGTATAAAAGTGGCTTGGTTGACACATAATAGCGTGCTAATCTATATGCTATATTATGTACCCTATTTTATCCTATCCAAACTTCGTAACTTTACACTTATTGTTTTTCTGGTTAGCAGACAATTTGAGGAGTTGCTAGCTTCATACCTAAATGCAGATAATCGCTGTGAAACAAAATTAAATGGTGGTATATATAATATTTGTAGGAAGTAGAAACAGGAGATACCTACAATTCCATGTAAGTTCCGAACAATACTAATTAAACAATAATTAAAGTAAAGAGCAGAATTATGATATAACCACATAAAGAGTGTAGATAATAGCAATACTGAATCAATTACCTTTGGGCTTTGGTGAACAACCGAATGAAAGCGAGCAACTGAATGGAGTGTGTTTCACGATCCGATCAGGGTAATATAATATAAAATGGAAAGATATGAGGAAAATAAATAAGTCCCTAGAACATGAAAATAAGTAAAAAGTTGCTGCGAATTCTATGAGGAAATCATTATTTGGACAGACTGCAAAATTTCAATACTGAACATCTGAATTTGACGTGAACTTATCCGCGAAAAGAAAATACCTGAAAATGGGCTTGAGTAGATGTAAGTTTTGTCAATTTCTTCAGAAAGTCTGTGTTCTAATGTTTCCACTGTAACTTTGTATTCCATGAAACCAAAGAACTCATGTTTATAAGAATTTAGTGATATTTGTCAAACCTCAAAGTAATGCAAATAAAATATGTATCATGGAATGAAAAGATTGAGTGGATTGATAAAAGTAAAACGAACCTGCAGCTTTTGAGCCCTGATGAACCGTGATTAAAGTTTCGTGAATTTATCCGGAATGTAAAATCTGGAAAAAAAAAAAAAAAAAAACCAGATGTGGTATAAACACCATAAATTATTGAGACATATAACATTGATACATGGAATTGAATTGATGAATTGTGATCACCTATCATGTGGTTGGGCTGGATCGGACCATCATGAATTATAAGGTGATAAGTTTATTAAACATCAGAAGTGAGAGTGTAAATCAGACGTGGGAGTGTAAATTGTGTTAGAGCATGTAATTGTTTCTTTAGAAATCAGACGTGGAGTGTAAACGTGTAAATTGTGTTAGAGCATGTAATTGTTTCTTTAGAAATCAGACGTGGAGTGTAAACATTAGACGTGGGAGTCCCATAATTTTTAGAGCATTGTTTCTTTTTTTTTATATTTCTTTAATGTTATTCATGTAATTGTACGTGGGAGTGTAAACATCAAACGTGGGAGTCCCATAATTTTTAGAGCATTATTTCTTTTCTTTTTTAAATTTGTTTTAATTAATGTCATGCATTGAGACGTGGGAGTCCCGTAAATCCTATTTATTTTTTAAAAATAATTGTAAATTCTAGGAAAAGAGAATTTGAGTCAAAATTAAGTATTTTGACCAAAAGGCACCCTTGAAGTAATAGTAAGTAGGATAGGATAAGATAGGATTGTTCCTTCAAAGGTTTTCCATATAAGGGGATAAAATGCTCTTTTTCAAATTATAGGGAAATAAATTGAACATTATGCAAATCATTCACATTAACCCATTTTTTTATATGTTCAGATGTTATTCTTCGGTCTGTTAGAATGATTTATTTACAATATATTTTCAACATTATTCATTCCCTTAAACTTTCACTCCAAGGGGGGTGAAAACAGGCCCGGCTCAAGCATAAGGCAAGTTAGGCCTATGCCTAGGGCCCCCTTCCTAAAGGGCCCCAAATTTTATAAATTTAATATGTAATTAATTATGAAGAAATGTATGTTCTTTCGTATATATATAATTATCAATTCATGATAAAGATTAATTATTCAAACTAAGAGTAATATGCTACGAATGCGAATTCATTAATTATAAGATAAATTTTTTTTTGATAATTTCATTATAAGATATTTTTTACAATATAATCTAACAATTATCTATTTTAAAGAAGTTTATGAAAACTAAAACGAGGAAATTGCATTTTTCATACTAAATTTTTACCTACTTTAGATATTTGGTATCAAACCATCAAATAATACATATTTAATACCAAAATTGAATGACTTTTTTCACATTTTCTTTCTCTGTCAATTTTTGGGGGTCAACTTTTGTGTTCTTTATATGACTGAAAATCTCTTGACTAGAGCTTTCTAATGATACAAGTTTCATTTCATGAAACATAATAAATAATCCGTAGAAAATTAAAAATGTCTCGGGACATTAATCAAATTAAATCATATCACATAATTAACAAGGAATCATGTCACAATAATTTTCAGATATGATATAGAGCACATAAGCATGCTATGGTAAAAAATTTGAGCATAATTTTAAGCACACAAAAAATCACCATTAAAGCTTAAGAAGATATGAAAAGAATCCTTCAATTTTGGTATTAAATTTGTCCTTGATTTTATGGTTCAGTACCAAATATCTCTAAAATTTTGATATGAAAAATACAATTTCCTCAAATTAAAACTAAGAGAATACATTTGTGATTGTAAGTCACAAGAATATTTTTATTTTTGTTAAAAAATGAAACATCTAGTATAGCGCATACCTTTGTTTGTTGTTCGATAGGGGTAAAAAAAAAAGTTTAAAGTATATATTTGCTTGAGGGCCTCATTTTATAATTTCGCCTAGGGCCCCAGAAAAGCTAGGGCCGGCCCTGGGTGAAAATAACACCAATTATCAATAATTTGAATAGCTTTCTTAATCTTTTACTAGGATATGAAATAACCAAGAAGTCATGCTTCTTGTGTGAGATGAGTATTTTAAACCTTTCAGAAAATCTTTAGGCTTAAATCGAAAGGGAATGAACTAATTTAACTATGTAATAACACAACCATGCCCTTGGCATGTACACCATAAATATTTAGAATAGAGCCTGCTATAAACAGCTAGCAAAAGAAGTATATTAATTGTAGATACTTTGATCAATAGCAAAACTTTATTACCCCCACAAAAAAAAAAGAGGTACACATGCTGAAGTTAAATTGAGGATTTATTTATATAAGTTACACCATGGATATATTAGGGAAGAACATATTGGAGAATTTTCTCTTATTTCCGGCAAGGTATTGCAAGAAATTATGGAGGCTTGTGCAGTTACTAATTCTAAATTGGGAATTGCAAGGACTCGACCCTCAGTTTATAAATCTTAATGCATCTGTTCAATCCTTGATTAATACTACTCCTTTGTTGTGAATCTAATTGGTTCTATATATACATCGATCAATTTCTCTTACCAGCTTGTGATCTTTCATGTGAATCCATGTTGTCAATGTCTGAGATTGGTGTTTAGGATGACACTCTTTTTAACTTTATGTTTTCTGATTAGTGGTCGGTAAAATTGTGTTGACGATGTTTTGCTTTAGTTTTGATTGACCATTGACCAACTTTGAGGTTTACGTGGTGTATCATATCATAGTAACAAACTTACAATGTTAAGGGTACGTAGTTCCCCGAAATCACATCCCAACTTTTGGACGTGTATGTGTGCAATCCGGCCAACCTCCTTTCATTCAAGGTTGTGTTCGGATTAGGGTTCCGAGTGTTACTCTATCTGGGTAGCACCAGACATGCACTATATATAATTATTATGACAACTACGTAGTCATGTACTCGTACACTAAAATAATTATAAATTAAATTTGATCAAGTCAATTAAATCATAAGTAAAATGTATTATTCATGTCTTGTGATTATTAATCACTCTTTTAAAATTGTTATTCATTCAAACTGAACCAAGTGTATATAATTTACTATTTGAATGATTTGAGTTCCAATTTTAAATAAGAATTATCCTTATATACATATATTCAAAAGTAAAGTTGTTAATGTTATCATACAAGGCAGACTGTCCAAACTAAATCCATTAAATATATGACTAGTATTTTCTATTTTTTTTAGCAGCAATATGTAACTTATATTTATTCATGTGATTGTATTAGTTTTTAATTAATATATGTATGAATTTATCAAAACCAAAATTTTAATTTTTGAGATGAAAGCAGCAAAGGAAAAATGAGTTGAGGTTGAGGCCCAAGACCCTAGATGGAGAAAGTGTTGGCCCATTACGCTGCTAAATTGGAAAGAAATTGGCGCGAAAACACATGCTTCCCGCCATTTACAACCTTGCCCAATTCCTTTTGCTCTCTTGCTGAAATTTGAGATCTACAGAACGAAACCATCAAATCTCGAGCTCCAGAGAAGAAAACAAATCAAACAATGTCCGACGAGCATCCAACAGCGACGGGGAGGAAGCGCAGCCGTGGCCCCGCCGCCACGGCGCGTTCGGAAGCACTTGAGCGTCTCAAAACCCTCCGCCGCGGTGGCCGGCGGGAGCTCGATTCCATCCAGGTCAAGATAGAAAAACCAATTTTCGACGTTGTTGATGATGAAGAGTACGAAGCTCACGTGGCGCAGCGCCGTGAAGAAGTCAAGGGTTTCATTGTCGACGACGATGGCCTAGGTTACGGCGATGAAGGCCAGGAAGAAGATTGGTCTGTAGCTGGAGTATCATTTTCCTCTGAAGAATCTGAGGGCGAAAATGAGAGACCTAAAAGAAAGAAAAATAACAATATTTCGGAGAAGAAGGATAAGGAAAGTGTAAAAAAGCCATCGGCAGCTCTTGCTTCTGCAGCGGCATTGATGGGTAAGCAGAGAATTTCTAGTATGTTTACTTCCTCTGTATTTAAGAAAGACACGGTACAGAGGAATCTGTCATGTGATAGTATTGTTGATGATGTGATTGCTGAGTTTGCACCGGATGAGAATGATAGGGAAAGGAGGAGGAGGGGGAATTCGACCAATTTGAGTTTGAATAATTTGAATGTGGCTAAACTGGGGGCTTTGCCGGTCAAGATTGAGAAGCCTGTTGTTAATTTACACGTTAGAGATGTTGTACACGAGATTCATGACGGTGGTGGTGATGTAAATGGTGAGTCGTGGAAGGGTTATTCAGGGAAAGGTGAAAACACTATGAGTGAGGATAAGAGTTTGTGGGTCGATGAAAAAATAACTAGTTCGTCCAATATAATGAAAAACGAGGAAAAAAATGAGAAGAGAGAAGCTATTATTGAAAAAGGAAATGGGAATAAAGAATGTTTGCTGAATGAGGTGGAAGTGAAGGATGAGTTGGCTGTGAAGGATGTGGAGAAAAAGGTGTTTTCTCTGAATGCTAAAGTTGAGGAGGCAAAAGATCCATCTTTGAGTGCAACTGTTGGGTGGCAGGCTGTGAGAAGTGCAGGGCAAAACGGAACAGCTGATTGTAATGTGTCTGGGCCTGGAATTAATCAGAGCTCGAACAGCCAGGAAAAAATGGATTTTGAGGTGGATTCAAATGGATCATTGCCTTTCTACATACTTGATGCACATGAGGAGATTTATGGTGCTAATGCAGGGACTCTTTATCTATTTGGAAAGGTAAGCTATCTTGCCTCGTTATGCAATCTTGTATATTTTGCCAATATGATATGGTATTGAACTAACTTTGCTTGAGATATCTTGTATATTCTGCCAATATGATATTTTGCATGCTGTCCTCGTCATTTCAAACTTTGCTTGAGATTGAGCTTGAACTAACTTTGATTAGTCGGAGCAAATCTTGTACTGGATCAATTTAAACTATTTCAGCCTTATAAATATTACATTTTTGTTTGTGTAGTGTATAGTATAGCAGTTGAAAACTTGAACTCTCCACATAATTTTGCAATGTTGAGTTCATAGTTACTTTTTCTAGGCTATTTATGCGAAATTTACCAAAATTATTGGTCTTTTATTGAACACATGCATTACATGGATTGCCATATATATGAATGATAATTTTGATGCTATCCATAGGGTGTTTTGCTTTATTTGCTGTACAAGGCAATGATTCTCAGACTAAATCAGTGAAATTATACAATTCTCACAATTATATTTACTAATCGATGTATTCAGATAACCTGTCATATATCTTTTATGTATTAAACAAAAAATTGGATATTTGTTTTTGTGATTAAGGTTAAAACCGGAGGTACGTATCACAGCTGCTGTGCAGTCGTAAGGAACACTCAAAGATGCATCTATGCGATCCCAACTGTTTCTTTCTTGCACAATGACACTATAACCGAACTAGAGAAAAATGTCGAAGAGTCTCGAAGGTCCCTCGTAACTTTTAAAGACACAGTTGCAAAGCAAGGGAAAGACAGTGAAAAGTCACGAATGTCGCCTACTGACCTTAAAGACACAATGGCAAAGCTGGAAAAAAATGTAGAAGAGACTCAAACAGCTTTACGTACTCGACTTCATGTAATATGATGCTATACTATGCTTTTTATGTTTATATTGTTTCTACTTCTCTTTTTATGGACCAGTTTTCTTTTATTAGGAGCTGGCATCAGACTTGAAGACTGAAATGGCAAAGGAGTTAATGGAACGAAATGTTTCAAGTTTTAGCATGACACCGGTTAAGGTTTGTGACATATGCATATGATGCGTCAAATCATTTGTCAAATTAAGCTGTTGAAGTTTCCAAATTGAGTTGTCATTCATGTTCTTTTCTCAAATACAATAATTGGTCAATTATATTGCTAGTGCTGCAAAATCAACTCAAGAAATCCTTTCATTCAATGCTGTTTTGCTTGTCTTGTAGAGAAATTATGCATTTGAGAGATCAGACATTCCTCATGGGGAGAATTATTCCCTGAAAATCAATTATCCAATTAAGGTATACTAAGATTCAATTTGTACAAACTTTTGTGAGATGAATTCAAAGATTTACAGTTTTTGGGGGTTATTCAAGCCAAAACTTGAACATTTGGATGAAATCACTCTGAAACTGCATGAGAGCAGAATGGAGTTTAATTTTATGCCTATTTGACACAATCACCTTCAATTTACATCATGTGGTCTTTTTCACAGGATCCACCGCTCCCATCAGATCTCAAGGGAAAAAACTTCTGTGCTTTACTTGGGACTCATACCAGGTATCTCCAAGGCTGTCTTTCTTTTTTCTTTCATTTTTAAATAGTTTGGAATTCTCCTATAGCACCACAATATCCTTAATTTGCGCATTTTCTATGTTCTAAGTTGATCAAAACATTCTTATTTTGTGTAAATAAGGGTACATATGTTCAAGATTTTTTTCTTTGCTAGCACACCCTGTTAGAAGGTTGATTATATGATAGTCTCTATTTTTGCACTTTCTTTTTGTTTGGTATACAACTGTTCGAGAACTTCAATTATTCTTCCATGATGCCTGCATAAGCCCGCCTTGCTTTCTCTCTGATCCCCTTGGTGAGGATATATTTATGTGGAATTGTCTACATAAAGTTTTGTTGTGAATTTCTTGGTGGTGAAGGTTATTGGATATTAGTCTATGCACCTACTGCGCAATATCTTAGTGTAAGAAGGAAATCTAATGATCGATGTTACTTGCAGTGGCTTGGAGCTTTTCCTGGTCAAAAGAAAAATAAAAGGACCATCATGGCTATCAATTTCAAAATTCTCTAGCTGCACAACTTCTCAAAGAGTGAGGCTTTCACAGTTCTGTGTTATAAAATTTAGTTCTTGCAGTGGGGATAGTCATGCTATAAATTATTTCCTTTCACATTCTTAATAGGTGAGCTGGTGTAAGTTTGAGGTCGCTATTGATTGTCCAAAGGATATTACAGTGTCCACTTCCTCGAAACATATCTCGGAGATTCCTCCTGTAGTAGTTACGTCAATAAATTTAAAAACCATTGTCAATGAGAAACAGAATGTAAATGAAATTGTCTCCGCATCTGTCATCTGCTGCCACAGGGCCAAGGTAATAACATTTGATTTGTTGATAGGATTTCCTATTTTATTATTTTCTCCTCTTATTTAATTTCAGTTTAGATGCTCTTCTTTTTCTTTCTCAGGATATAAGAGTTGCACCATTGTTACTTGTTTTCTTTTCTCATATTACCTTCTCCAGTTCTCCTCATTTTCACAAATTTTCCCTTCAAAACTGTGGTTTGAATGTAGGTTTAGCTATTCCCTATATGATGACAATGAATCTAACTGAGTTGAAATTTATCTCTAATGGAGCCAACAATAGATTTCAAACTACTAGGGACGTAGTTGTTTATTTTACATTAACTTAGAAAAGATGCTGGTTATCAGGTAACTGCTCTATTTTGTAGCCATACAGAATCAAATTTATTAATTGAGTGATAAAATCTTCCAGATTGATACACCAATGCTGGCCTCAGAATGGACTTCTCCAGGTACGCTTAGTCATTTTACTGTCCTGCGTAAACTGGAGGGAGGCATATTTCCAATGGGTTTTATGAAGGAGGCAGCTGAGAAAAATGCAAAGGCTGGGTCAAATGTGATTTGCTATGAAAGCAGGCAAGTCTTGTTGTTAATTGCGTCCCTGATCCGATATACTCTTCTGCTTTTATTGGTTCAATTTCCATTTTTCATATTATTTAATTCGATTTTCTGACATCTCTTTGCTAATGTATGCATTCAGTGAAAGAGCTTTATTAAACCGTTTGATGATTGAGCTGCACAAACTCGATAGTGATGTTTTAGTTGGGCATAATATTTCTGGGTTTGATCTGGATGTCCTTCTTCACAGAGTCCAGGTATTCATGTATCTTCTTAGACTAAATTTATTTTTGGATATTGTGAGATTAGTATGACCTAGGTAATCCATTTTTTAGTCTGTTCAGTGCTTCCCAATTATCAAAAAACAAAAGTTCAATGCTTCCTCTCCGGCTTCATGCTCTCTTTTATACTCATGATGCCATCTGGAAATGGTGTAACTTATCTAGCTAGTTGATGCTCGGTACTCCTCGTTTACGTATGCTGTTTCTCTAATAAGTTGATTCCTGTACGCCTTTTGTCACTTGATCTTTTTAGTAAATGCTTGTATGCTAGCTTTGTTAAGACTTAAGAGGTACTTCCACATATTGTCTCTCATACCACTAGCATTTTGTAGGCTTGCAGGGTTCCGAGCAGTATGTGGTCAAAAATAGGCCGTCTAAAGCGCTCTGCTATGCCGAAGCTCAATAAAGGAAGCTCAATATTTGGTTCAGGAGCAAGTCCAGGGATCATGTCCTGCCTTGCTGGTCGCCTCTTGTGTGATACTTATATTAGTTCTCGTGACCTATTAAAGGAGGTGGGTTGTATAATGTATTGATTTATTGTTCAATGTTTCTTATCGTCTCTTATTGTTAATTGGCCTTTTCTTCTTTTAGGTTAGCTACTCCTTGACACAGCTAGCTAAAACCCAGCTGAATAAGGACCGTAAGGAGATCACGCCACATGAAATTCCTCGAATGTTTCAAAGTTCTGAATCACTAATAGAACTTGTAAGTTCTCTGTTTCTCTAGATTTTAAAATTCGAATTTTCAAACTAATAGATATTGCGTAAACAGGAGAATTAATCTAAATGTATGTCTGATGTTGGAGCACGCAGCAATTAGGGTAGTTTTTCCATAGTTAGTTGCATGACTAGTCCATGTTGTCTTTATGGCCTTGAATGGATTCCAAACCACCTTAAAGTATATTATGATGGTTATTAAGCCATAACCAGAGGGTTGGCTATTTAATCTGAAATGTTCAGAAGAGTTCCAGGCAGTACAGATGAAAATTTGCCCCATTCTCCAATTTCTGTAACATTAGCACCTTCATGATTTAATATCATCACATCATCTTCTAAAATTGGTGGTCAGGCTCTTTTCTGTTATTATAAGATTGTTTTATGATGTAAAGTATTTTGTTATCTGATGACTACAGTATCTGCTTCTCATTTTTTTTCTATTTGCAGATTGAGTATGGTGAAACAGATGCATGGCTGTCAATGGAGCTCATGTTCCGTTTGAGCATTCTTCCCCTCACACGCCAACTGACTAATATTAGTGGCAATCTTTGGCATAAAACTCTCCAGGTGAAGTTTGTAGTGAACTTAGAATTATGTATCATTATATAGGATCCTTGTACCAATATTGCAAACTCGGAAAAGTAATTGTTTGTCTAATTTCAGGGGGCAAGGGCTCAAAGAGTGGAATACCTCTTGTTACATGCATTCCATGCAAAGAAATTTATTGTCCCTGATAAGTTCTCCACCCAATTTAAGGAGTCGAGAACAACAAAGCGTAAGACAAATAGTGGTGCTGAGAGCAAAGAGATTGATCCTGACGACACAAATTTCATTAATGAGCCTCCAGAAAATGATCATGGAAAAACCAAGAAAGGACCGGCCTATTCTGGTGGATTAGTGCTGGAACCAAAGAAAGGACTATACGACAAGTATATTTTACTTCTGGATTTCAACAGTCTTTACCCTTCCATTATTCAGGTAAGATTTAATTCACATTCTTTGCTTATACTCATAATATAATTATTTGAATAGTATCTTTCTTTTCCAGATCGTTTGATTAATTTCATTATCCAATTTGCAGGAATACAATATATGTTTCACCACTGTTGACAGATCTGCTGATGGAGTTCCTCGCTTACCATCAAGTAAAAGAACTGGAGTTCTGCCAGAGGTAAAACATCTAATTGCATTTGTCCTTCCTGAATTGTTTATGAGATTCCAATTCCCAGTAAATAAAGTAAGCAGTTTGAAAATAGGGTTTTCTTTAGCCTTAGTGAAATTCCTACAGTTAAGATTCAATTAGTATCAGTTTAATGGTCAAAATTTGCTGTATATAGTTATGAGATTTGCCAGACAAGCATACTTGAATCTCTTTTTGAGCTATTAATTTTAAGGCAAGACCATGATAAATATAACTACAATTGCATATAAGTATGGGATTACCCATGCACTTTTCAAGTTTACATTGGTCAGCATCACTTCAGTTTCATACTAAGGCAGAGGCCTAGAAGCAGTCATAATGTTGCGATAAAATAATTGTGACCAAAAAGATTTCAAATGCCTTAAATTTATCAAATATGATATGATATTATTTTGTATAAATGATACAGAGTTTAATTTACTATTAGCTCAATCTTTGACGACATTTAAGCACTTCAAACTATAGTATTACATATGGGCAAAATGCAACATATGGAGTAATAAGATTAAGTAGATCGTCAATAACATTTGACCAGCAGATGTTATTTGTTGTGGCTTTAGCACAACAGCATATGCAAAGTCCTAGAATTGGCATAAGAGCAATGTCACGTGTTTGGTTCTTATAGATATGATCTTTTAACAAGAAACTACATATGTGTAGTTGCTAAAGAATTTGGTGGAGAGAAGGAAAATTGTGAAATCATGGTTAAAAACAGCATCAGGTCTTAAGGTTCAACAACTTGACATACAGCAACAAGCTCTAAAGCTGACAGCAAATAGGTTTGTGTGCACTTTAAACTCCTGTTTTCTGCTCCTTTAATTGATCTCTTTTTATCATTATTTTCAAATAAATTTGTTATGCAGTATGTATGGTTGCCTGGGATTCTCCAACTCCAGATTCTATGCAAAACCACTGGCAGAACTCATAACACTTCAAGTGAGAACTTCATTAGTTGTTTAATAGTGGATTTGAGTCGTCATGGATATGGAGGTACAGTTGAGTAACTAACTTATTTTTTCAGGGAAGGGAAATTTTACAAAGCACTGTTGATCTTGTTCAAAATACCCTGAACCTAGAGGTTGTTACTCTACAGAAAAGCTTACTTGACATTTAGTAACATAGGTCGGGATTAATGCTACTTTTGGACCTCCTAAGCTTGTTTATATTTCACTCAGGTTATTTATGGTGACACTGATTCAATAATGATTTATAGCGGACTTGATGATATTGGAAAAGCTAAATTGATAGCAGGGAAGGTCATTCAGGAGGTGTGTTTTCAATTTATATTTAGTAGTTTTCTGGAACCAATTTATTTTGTTTCAATGAGTGGGACGCCCTCAGTATTTATCTATGGAAATCTATTGCCAGTTTAGAAGAGGTTCCTCTGATTTTTATTGCAATATTAACATAAGCGCATGAGCCAATGGAGCGAAATAATATGAATGATTGGTTCATGGAATTAATTTCCTTTTCTATTTATAGCAAATTGTTTTACAGAACCTTCCAGAAATTATGAACATTGGATTAAAGAATTGAAGCAAACTTGTTGACTGGAAGATTATTTCTGTTCATTATTTTGTTTTTAAACTGCATGAACTTATCAATTATTGATTTTTTCTTGCAACTGAAATTGATGTGAGCATGTTTTATTTTAAATGTCCTGCCATGATATGTAGGGTGACTCTTATTTCATTTTGTAGGTCAACAAGAAATATAGATGTCTGGAGATTGACCTCGATGGCTTGTATAAGCGAATGCTATTGCTTAAGAAGAAGAAATATGCAGCTGTCAAAATGCATTTCAAAGATGGCACATCATATGAGGTGGTTTCCTATATACTTTTCTGAGATTTAATCGAACTCCAGTAACCTATATACTCAATTGAGTCTGGTTCAGGTTATTGAGAGGAAAGGTCTTGATATGGTTCGGCGTGACTGGAGCTTGCTGTCGAAGGAATTGGGAGATTTCTGCCTAAGTCAAATATTATCTGGCGGGTGAGTTAACTTGTCCTTTATTTATTATATTACTTGGCTAATCTAGTATTTTGAATTTTCTTTGGTTACTTGTATTCAATGTATTACTGTGTATATGTTTATAATGCTTGCAGATCTTGTGAGGATGTTGTTGAAGTAATACACAATTCCCTCATGAAGGTACTTTCTTCAGCTTGTATGTATTTCCCACTTGCCTGAATCTAGATGTCCTTCACGTTTCTTCTGTATTTTTTAGTTCTGTGATTATTTGACTGTGGATATTATTACACGATGATAGATGTATCTAGGAGACTAGGACGTTGTGGTCTTGGGTGGCAGTTAATATGTTTATAATATTACAGCAAAGCAAGCGTGCTTGTGCTATTTCTTATCTCTTTATCTGACATCATCTTAAGTCAAAAAGTATCTGCAACAGTGTTAAGCCTTGATGACTTATATTTCGGATGGCATTTTCTTGTTTCTATACTTTGACTCACTATCTGATGGGAAAAAAGAATTGAGCTATTCCTCATTGGAAGCCATTATCCACCAAGCTCTTCTTTTTGGAGAAAACTTAGGTGGCTCGATGACGGGAAAACCATGGGTAAATTTCGTGTTTTTTCATTGCAGGTCCAAGAAGAAATGAGGAATGGGCTTATATCTCTGGAGAAATATGTGATCAATAAGACACTAACTAAGCCACCTGAAGCGTATCCTGATGCTAAAAATCAGCCTCATGTTGAAGTAAGATTGTAGATAACAAAAAATCCACATCGTTTGAACTTTATTTTCCATTTCTTAAATTTTTGTGTCTTGTTGCTTCAGGTAGCACTTAGACTGAAGAGAAGTGGTTATGTGACCGGTTGTTCTGCTGGAGATACTATACCTTATATAATTTGCTGTGAGCAGGTCTGTCACATTTTCTATTTCTTATCGCCTTTCCTCCCTTATTTGTAATGTGGATGTCATTGAGGATAGCTTGTTTTTTGTTTCTAGGGAAATGGTTCAACTAGCTCCGTGGGAATCGCTCAGCGAGCGAGACATCCTGATGAACTGAAAGGCGACAATCAAAATTGGATAATTGACATTGATTATTACCTGGCACAGCAGGTTTGGTGTTTACTAGCTGCTACTACAAAAAAAATTGAGCTGTTATTCGCTCAATAGTACGTTGCGCAATTTTTGTCGTCTTACTAAAAAGATCACTAAATGCTATGCAGATTCATCCCGTGATATCACGCTTATGTGCATCAATTCAGGGTACAAATCCAGCACGTTTGGCTGATTGTTTAGGGCTTGACTCATCAAAGGTCAATTCCATCTCTCTCTCTCTCACACACACACACACATATACTTCTTTTCATGCATACCATATTAACGTCTATAAATTGGTTATTTTATGTTTACCTGACATTTGAATCTTATACTCTCAGTTCCAGAATAAATCAAATGATTCGGTGAGCAATGATCCTTCCAGCTCGCTGTTATTTACTCTGGATGATGAGGAGAGGTACTCATTTTGTTGTATTAAAATGATTCTGTTTATATACATCACATGCTGACCAATTATAAACCTAGCAAAGACCAAAATCTTGCTTTATTACTTGTCTAACAAAAAATATATTGTACAAATGTCATCCTATATGATAACACCTTAAGTTGTGTATTGTTTTAGTGACCATTGATATTCTGTGAAATAAATGTTTCTTGTTTCTGACTTCTTACATTTATGAAAGAGTAAGAGTTTATATTTACGCGTAGCATCTTCTTTAGAAGCTTGGGTTCTCTTCTCTTGCTTGGGAAAACAAAAAAAAATCCTTGGGTGTACTCAGATTCTAACGTTTTTGAATTACATACCATGCTTAAGTTCCTTACAAGAGTGAGTGTATACTAGTTTTTATTGCATTAATGCAATGTCTAATTTGCAGATATCGGGGTTGTGAACCTTTGGTTTTGTCATGCCCAAGCTGCAGTGGTACCTTTCAATGCTCTTCTATATTGGGCTCAGTATGTGCCTCGATCAATCCAAAGCCAGCAGAAGTGCAAGCTGGATTGCCTAATAATTTCTGGCAGAAGTTGCGCTGTCCAAAATGCCCAGAGGAAGGAGATGGCGGGAGAATAACTCCTGCTATTATAGCTAACCAGGTAAATACAAACACTCTAGTTCCTTCAACATTTTCCTTTCAGTTTAAATAGGTCCATCTTTTTGATAAGTGAAACATCTTCACTAGTTAGTTTCTGAACTTATGATATATACATTGATATTCCAAATCTTACTAAAGTTGATTATGCCTGTTTGTTATCAGGTAAAAAGGCAAGCAGAAGGATTTATGTCAACATATTACAAAGGCCTAATGATGGTATGTACTTTGATTACTATTCAGACAGCTTTAGCTGCCTCTGCAAGGTTGTGATGTTACATTTAGACACTAACTATGATTTAACTTGCAGTGTGATGATGAAACATGCAATTACACTACTCGTAGTGTGAATCTTCGAGTACTTGGGGATGCAGAAAGAGGAACCACATGTCCAAATTATCCTCGCTGCAATGGCCACCTCTTCAGAAAGGTTCGTGCCACTCACAACTCCTTTTTTTTTTTTCCTTTACAAATTACTCATTCTGACATTAATACACAATTACTGATTAAATGATCTGTTTGATTTTCTCCCATTAGTACGCGGAAGCAGATTTGTACAAGCAGCTGACCTACTTCTGCTACATTCTAGATACAGTGCGCTGCATTGAAAAGGTTGTAGTTTCTTTCCTTGAGCTCTCTATCAATAACAACCTGAGAAGCTATATATGCCATGAAATTTATTTGTTGCATGTCTTTATAGAATAACTATGTTACTGACCTAAGTTGCTCTGAGTTTTTAGATTGAAGGTGATAAAAGATTGCTGGTGGAGAAAGAACTTACAAAAATACGGCCTCTGGTTGAATTGGCTGCTTCGACAGTTCAGAAAATACGCGACAGGTGTGCGTATGGTTGGGTTCAGCTGCAAGATTTGATTGTTATGATTTAATTTAAAGGTGTTTATGGTATCCTGTACAGTAAATAATACGTGAATATTTTGCCCATGCTTAAAGGTGGGAAACGGCTCGTGTAAATATTTGAGTTGAGTGTGCAATTGGCGTCTTTTGACCGCTTAATGTATTCAACAAATATATCTTTTTGTTGAAGAAATAAGTTGCTTGATCTAGTTTGGTTAGTTAGCCGTAATTTACTCATTTTGTTCATTTATGATTTATGTTTCTGTTGTTAAGATGAGTTCATTTGGCTTTGTATGGATTTATATTTGCTCGCTATTCTTGGTGTTTCGAGTTTTAAAATCTCAAAACTTGAATCTGGCTTATTTGTCTTGATGTTTAAAGAGTATTTTCTTATTTTCTGAAAAACTAAACAAACAACTTTTTCCTTCACGGAAAAAACTTGTTTATTTCTCAATTTAGATCAATTTCATCTCAAAATAGTCTAAAAATAAAATAAATAAACTCTATTTTTGTCTGACACAAAAAACATTTCTTTTAAATTTACTATTTCACATAACAAATATTATTAAACATAAAATAATTTATTCATCACTGATTAAACTATTTTTCTTGTTCCAATAATTTCTAAAAAGAAGCTACGACTTTCTAAATAGTACGATATACACTATTCACTTCATCTGTAAAAGTTCAAAGAAACAACATTTTACAAATAAATGAAAATTGAGAATATTTATAAATTCTCTAAATTTCGGAGACTACTGCCTGAAAAGTGAAACAAACCCTTTATTTTCATCGGAAACATATGGTCCCTTATGTTCATATTCTACAAATTTTCTGTTCACTGGACAAATTGCACAAGCGAACAGAAAAGCATAAAAAACCGACACGGGCGACACTCCTCGACCCAAAGGTGACAAGCACTATGAAACATGTAATTCACTAATTTCAATATTCTTTAGAGGATCATCAATTCCCAAGTATTACTTCTTGCTTTCAAAATATTAAAATGGACCATGGATTCTCACAGCAATTCGCCCACTGGAGCCTCGTTGAGCCACAAGAAATGAATGAAGTCATATAGTTTAGCGCTTACGCTAACCTGCCCAAAAGATGAAATTGCAAAATTATGAGATTTGCCAGCAAAATGCTCTTAATATGTATACACACACATATCTATTTGAATCTAACTGTTTCAGGAAGTTACTGTATTTGGGTGCAAATTTGTAAATGTACCTTGTAAGGTGTCGGGTTCAACCTTCTCATGTGATCAGGTCGCATCTGGTTCAGTTGTTCAATACATCGCTCTCTTATCAGTTGAATGGATGGCAACTCTTCTCTACCTTTTCCTGTAGATGTCCAAATACATATAAACAGTATTGAATAAGTTGAGTTATCAACAATACAACATTGAAAAACTTCATACATAATGTATATAAGGTAGGATGTGAATGTCCTTGTTTACGAAAAGACTAATGTAACTGAAAAGGTGAGATGACGAGAAGGAACAGGATAAGATCTATAATGTCTTCAAATTATACTGTATTAAACTCGCTAGAGCTAAAGGCCATTCTTTTTTGGTTTTAACAGCAAAACCTAAATTATTTTCATAGAAGAAAAAGATGCCTAATCTTGTACATTCCCACTACATGGAAATTTACCTTTTGGGGAGTTATTATGAACAAGGAAAGCATTTATACCCCTTTGAAAAGGTGTAGGACAGGTCCCTAATCCAATAGGCAACCATATATCCAAGAAAATGCTGTTATTTGAGGGTGCAAAGTTAGGACATACAAGTTAGTACATCTAAATATTCAAATAAAAAGACGTAGTATTAACAAGTAGCAAAATGAGAAACCACTCTACCTGATCTACCGGGCCAAAAACACTTCAAAAGCTCCTCCACACGCTTTGGCACCACAAATGCTCTCTTGGATTCATTAAAAGGATGGCGGCACAAAATTCGTTCACCTAACTGCATATTAGAATTATGGAGGTAAGTAGACAGTTGAGAGCATTAACGACTACAAATGAAATTAAGCATGTTGATTTTGTACTTTATGATGTAATAATTTTACACATGAATATATATACTTCAACCTAGGTTGTCTATCACTCGTATTAGCAGTGCATGTGATGGACGTGACATTGTAGAAATATTCCATATATGATGGAAATCATTTTTTGGCTAACTGAAAAATTCCCATAAGGACTTTTCTCAAAATTCTTATTTCCACCATTTTCAAAAAATCTAATGTTTGAACAAAGATTTAACACTGAAAAGGTAACAAGTATGTTTAACGAGACTAAGAGAGTAAAATGGTCAGATGAACTCAACAAATTATCAATTTCAGCAAAATTGTAACACTAAATAATGTATTTGGTTATTGACTAGACAACCCGACAGGGTAGATAGGACAGGACAACGGTGGAGACTCTGTATTTAGAAAAGCAGACATATCAGAGGATACCTTTGGAGGTGGTTCATTTTCCCCCGTCATAATATCCACAAGAGGATAACCTTCCTTGCCATATAATCTGTAACATCTTTTTTTGCATGGAATAGAAACCTGAAACCAGAGCTCCATTAATGTCCATAATTAAATCAAATTAAATCATGTTGTGACATCACAAGGATCAATCAAACCTTTGAAACATCTTCAGAAAGTTTGATGCGAGGTTGATTGTTTATTTCGACCAATTTGAAAACAACACCAAGGGCAGGTTGGGCATAGCATGTAACTAAATGAGTTCCAATTCCAAATGCATCAACTTCGTGACCCTAGCCAAAGAAAGAAGTTAAATATGCAAAATATATACTGTAGGACCTGCATAGCATAAATATGAAACAAGATTGTGAGGAGCATCAGTAAAAAGCATAGCCAGCTACAAATTATTGAAATAGAGGTCCACTTTGAGCTCTAGTGCATTAGCATTTTAGACAAAAACTTATAAATGACCAAATTACTAGAATATTGAGGCTATTTGTAGGATTTATTAACTAGGAAGGAAATTTAATTTTATCCATGTTGTGGTGCTTTTGGTTGAGCTCAAAATCCCGAACTTTATCTTCCAATCTCTTGAGAAGAGCAGATTAATAACTTACACAAATTAAATTTAACCATGTCCCAAAACTCGAAAACAGTCCCTTCGGCAGCCTTGTTATACAGATACATTTTACAAAACGTCAGAAAGGCTGAAAGATTAATATTGAAGTAAATGTAGTAAAAAGAGACAACATATTATCGGCTTTGAGGTGAAAAAACAAACCTATGATGGCAAGATAACTAATCAAATCATCTGAACCTACTTTTTATAGAATTGAATATTTTTGTTTCAAGCTGAAGCTGAAGGATATAGAATAGGGGTTTCATAATTTTATTATTTATCACCCTTACCTGTTTGTTTAAAGCATCTAAGGTTTCTTCATTGAGATCATTACTTGCTGTGATGCCTGTCTTTCCAAAATCAGGCACTTCAAATTCCTTCTCAATAGCCCGAAAGAATTTTCGAGATTCACATGACAGGTAAGCAAGATCACCAGAGTCCAGTCTGATACCTATTGCTTTGTATCTGTGAAATTCATTTAACAAAAATCGTACCAGAAGAAAACTAAATTATTACTTGTACAAGTCAAATGGATAAAATTGGAGTTAGGCTTGCAAATATTGTTCTGGACTTATGGGCTGTATTCCAGGTGAAGCCAGGTGGCTTTGCTAACATAAAATATCACACGAACACAATTCATCCAACATTATTCTTTCTAAGCAAGAAAATCTTGTGAATGAAAAGATGCAACTTTTTCTTATGTTTGGAATAACTGAATACTAACAAAGAAACAAAGAACTATGTCCAGAAAATTTATTAGAACAGTGTATAAGCCTATAAAATCATAATTTCTCATGTATGCACAAACATATACTGGTGCAGGTGTCAGTTGCTCATCCACCTGACACCAAAAACAATTTAATATTCATTATCAATAAATCAGTCATTTAAAAAACTAACTTGATACGTAGACTACCTCATTGCTAGACTGCAGACAGGACGGATATTTCAGGAATGTGTACTGATAACTTTTATGCTATATCATACCCACAATTTAGTATGTTATATGATGTGCGACGTAAAATACAAAAACAAGAACAGGCCTTATGGACGCACCCCAAACCGTTGAGAGCTAGAGCAACTGCACAAAAATTAGGAATTCCGCTTCTCATAACCTGTAGTATTCAAAAGCCAAATCAACTGATAAAAACAGAAGACAAATATAAATTGGGAAATGGAAATTAAGTATGCAGATCAGAGCGTGATATAGGAGGATCAACTTTAATTTTTCTTTTTCATTTTTTTCTCTATTTAAGAATACTTATACTACTTTAATAGGAAAATCATAGACAGGCGAAGTGAAATACAACTGTAAAATAAGGAAATTACAGTGAAAGAAATTAACATAATAAAATAATGAAATAGAGGAGTTTTAAGAAAATAGTCCAAATTCACCATATACAGAGAATTCATATTAGGACCTCACACCTCAGGAATTCTCAACTCAAAGATTGTAGACATCATGTAAGAGATGCTCAAGTAAAACTCATTACAGGTCAAACAGTGCCTTCCAGGCCCTTGTACAATAAGTAAAGTAATAAAGATGAGTAATGTTATATGGACCAATAGCCCTGGAAAAGGTATAGAATATACTTCATTTTGACAATAATCCATAGAAGGATTTGCAAATTGGTAAACCATGGTTGACGTAGCAAAATAATAACGACTGCTTGTAATTAATCCACACGCCAGGATCAATTGTGCAGCAATCACGATGTTATGAAGAAGTAAAGTTCCTAAAACATGAATTTATAACCAATGACAAATCCAGTGAACATCTAACACTTCATACTTACATCATATGTGTCGACAAGTGCCAAAAAGTTTTTCGGAAAGGCAAGAGCATACGAGATGAAAGCAGCTAACTCGCTTTGATTTGTTTCACCGAAAATCCCACCTAATAAGTATGACAGCTGAACAGGTGCAAAACTAAATCAATCTAAAATCATCCTTCTGCAAATAAGATTTCTAATGCGAATATGTGTATGCATATATGAGTTCGAGATCAGAGATGTACAATCTTTATTAGATTTCATGATATTCAACTTCATCAAATTAAAGTCTAAAAATATATTGCCAAGTCAGACAAGATAAAGTAGATAACATAAAATTCTTGCACATATGTGCACCAAAAATGGCTATACCTTCTAAAACTAGAAGTTTGGAAAAAAGTATAGAACTTTTTGTGTTAACACAGTGTGTAATTCCTTTTGTCCTAAATGCATACATTTATTACAGAAGATTTACCCCAAATCTCAAGAATGGAAAATCTGGCAGTGCGAAGGAAATTAGCTATCCCTTCTCTTCAATAAAATCATTGTGTTTCCCTTTCATTAGTTTTAGCAAACCCAGTTAAGCTAAAGAACCGATAACACATGTATCTTTCTTCCAGCACTAACCATACTACGTAGGTACACCTATGTCAAATATCACTAAGCTTTGAATAACAGTACAACAGTGAATCTTAATGCATATTCTTCAAATAACATTTTTTGCAAGAAAAATAGCATAAATCCGGATTGTCCTTTTAGAATGAAGTATTTAAAGAAGATCATACACATATATGCATTTAAGTTTTTTCAGAAAAAAGTCAGACTGTTTAAACCCTCTTACAGAATTTTTTAAGAGAAGCTGCTTTAGGGATAATTTGACCTTTGCACTGAGATCAATGGTTTTTTGAGTGGATGGCTCATGTAAAT
The DNA here is from genome assembly GCA_003313485.2 of Penstemon barbatus. Lineage (NCBI taxonomy): Eukaryota > Viridiplantae > Streptophyta > Magnoliopsida > Lamiales > Plantaginaceae > Penstemon > Penstemon barbatus. The sequence goes on from CM064880.1 coordinate 66,167,132, forward strand.
AGTAGTTTAAATGCGTTGCTCCCCTACTATTTGATTGTCTTGATCATTATGAAATTATGAAACCAACTACTTGATTGCTACAAGGGATACTTCTATGAAGTCATATAATGATGATACTTTACTTCAATTGTGTCAGACGGTCACTAAAAGTTCACGCTTTTTACCTAAAGCCACCAAGGAATGCAAGACTATCGTTAATCTAAGGTTTTAGAAAAATAAATGTTGGAAGTTTGGCATGGGGAAACATGACTGACGAAAAATTTCATAATGGATAAAATCTAAAATGATAAAATGTTCTAAAATGCTGCCGAAAAACATGTTCAAGTATTCAACGAACACTTCAAGCTTGGTATAGAACTACCACATGGTAAAATCTAAAATGATGATGACTTTATGAGCTTGTTCCAGATAAAACAGTGTGCTTGCAAAGAAAAGAAAGATGTAAATTAAGGCTGAATGAGGCAACCAATACACTATAAAGCAGTAATGAGAATCTCACCACACCTTTAATTTGCTTAGCCATGTCTGTACTGAACTAACAAAATCCTCACAAACATTTGAACCATCACAGCTCTGAAGTGACCTCTCAGTAATCTCATCAAGGCTCTGAAATATCACTTAGTTGAGTGAGATAAGCGAAAAAATTGTGGAGCACAAGTTTGTGTATTTGAATATTATGAAATGAAACAGTCATCCAAGCAGAATTATTCAAGAGAACTGTGCAATGAGTGGACAAATTATTCCCTGCCATTAAAATCCAAAGCTAGTATATATTGCAATCTATGCATTTAATAACTAAAACTTGAGGTGCATGTATTGAATATTCACATTATACTATTATAAGTAGAATCTATTAGGAGTATCACCACATAACCACCACAACTCTCATTATTTGAAGTGTGAGTGATAAATCTTGGTCAGATAAAGCCAAATAAGTCTGATGTGGCGAAACCTACTCTACCCTGTCCCAGTTTTTTATACAATAAGAAAGCAGAATTTCCTTTTTATCCCAAAATATGAGAATCCTCTAACAAATGCCAATATAAGGAAATCAAAAGAAGATAAACAGATAAGCTCAAACATGAAATTTTACTTGCATATCTTCTTTTAGAAGTAAACATTCTGATATACTCAACTAAATTCTAAATAAATTGCAAGTATATGAAAAAACAAAGGGATAAAATGATAATCAGAAAGGAATATATTACGTCATATAAAGAATATAAAGTATCTTTGGTAAGAAAAAGCTGAGAGTAATTGGAGTAAATAGTTGCTTTTAGCAGACACAATTTTAACATACATAATAATTATGGCACCTACCATAAATGAGCTGACAAAGGCATGAGAATGTGTTCCACGTAGTGGTATTCCAAATAATTTCCCAGCAGCAACATTGCTGTTATCACCCAATAGCAAGATAGATGAGCCTACTGGTGAACTATTATGATCAATAGGAAGCTAAAATGGTAAAAGAAAATAAGAACGTGTAACTACTTGTTACTTCAGATATTATGTTAATCAGAAGAGAGGACCTATTATCTTTCAATGCTTTGCGACATTTCCTTTAAGAGTGCCATTTTGGAGTCTATAATTAATCTTAGAAACAGAAGAGTGATTGAATTAATAAGATCAACCACCAATTTAATTGGTAAATATGATAATTTGGAAACAGAATAAGGCACTTCCTGTAATATGATTAGGCACAAATATTAAGTCAGAGCTGGGTGGGCTGGGTGGACTGTCAGGCTGAACCCAGATATAACTGTATCTAAAATATCGAAGTAACTTTTAACCAATGACTCAATGGCTATTGCATGCTCCTATTGTATAATTTATTTCATAAATCATGTTAACATGAGTTTTATCGAATTCAAGACCAACAAACAAAACCTGAACAAAAGCCATTTCCCAAAATAATAATAACTTTGTATAAGTTTGATTGTCTAGTATATTTAAACAACAATGAAGTTAATTTCAGAAAAAAAATGAAAAAAGAATTTCTCATCACGGGTGGAACTAATATCACATCCAATTGGAACATACATAACAGGTTGGTAGATGTTACAAATAACATTTATTTTAAGGGATTACTATGAAAACATAATTTGTTCACTCTTAGCAACAAAGCTAATAAATCTTGCAGAGATACATTTGTTTATTGTGCAAAATTGAAGGACGACAACTTTCTCGAATAATGAAGAATCAATTGTGTAGTAATATTCTTTTAGATATTCCAAAATTTAGTATACCATAAAATAATATATATTGTAATGATTTGTCTGAATAGTATATTCATGGTCTACAAGTTTGATCAGTATAACTGTTGGTAATCCAGATTTCATACCATAAGATGCCTTTGATCTTTCACTGATTTCAGTAACTAAAAAGAAAACAAAGTGCCAAAAGAATCATTGTATCACCTCAATGAACAGTCAAAGGACTCCCATCAATTATAGGATTGAAAATTTAAATCTGATTCTATTCTAAATCACCTTGTTGCATCAAATCCACCCATATAGCAATACTTTGATGCGCTTATACCCCCATCAGGGCCCTGCACGTATACGAGACATACAACCATGTGATTCACTATGAGAAGATCACTTCAAAATGGAATAAGATGGCAATTGATTAACCTGTGCTCGGCGGAGCCCAAATTCCAACAGAAGTTTGGACTTCCCAGCAACAAAACGATGTCTTGCCGCATTTGTAGCAACTAACGACGCATAATTTATAAGAGTTAAGAGTGGGGTTTCAAGCAGTTGAACCACCTTAGAAGACAAAAACAATCGTGACTGAATAGTAATATAGACATTAATGAGCTGATCAAACAAAATTTGGAATGGAGGAATTTATTTTTAAAAAAATTACCAAAGAGGTACTTACTGCTACAGGCCCTTCGACTCTCATCAATGGTATCTTTGGGAATACAACAAATCCTTCAGAAATAGCATGTATCTCCACATCAGAACAATCTAGTCCTCGGAGGTAGTCGAAAAAGCCAACCTAACAACGTTTCTGGGCTATAAATCAGCATGACAAGGGAACAAGAGTTTGGTACATTTTACTTTCACATGGAAAGTTTCGCTTGTTTATATAGAGGATAATCGGTTTTGTGGACAGTAAAATGAATTGCAAACTAATAGAGTCCTATTGATGGAACATTTTACAAAATTACATTTTCCTGGTGGTAATTAACAAAAGAAAACTAAATCAGAGAGGGACCAAAAGTTTGACTGAATGATAGATCAGCATATTGTTGTGTATTACTTAATCTAAACAAGTCCATTTCACCCCCATTAGAAGAAAATTCGGCGCACATGAATTTGATTATTTGCTATAGATTGAACAAAGACTGGACAAAGGATTAAAGTAACATGTATTATGTATTTGTCTATTGTTTCACAAATGTTCTGCATAATGTAATGCCTATTGTAAATAGAAGCCTCAGGAGCATATCAGTTATTACCCCAAGTTTATCTTCAGTACTAAAATAATGTTTGCACCCAATCAGCTACCTTATTCAATACAGTAAGACATAAAATTCTGCACTTAGTGCCATGACCTTGTGAGAGCCTAACCCAAAAAGGTAGATATTGCTTATAAACCCCACATTAGTATCTCATACTACCAACGTGAGATCAAGGTCACCCTTCAATTAGGATCATTACACTTAGCTGCAGACATTATATGCTTATCACCTAAATAAGGCACTAAAAGATAACTTCCTTTCTGGATTGATCTATAAATGGCAACTGAATTTGGCATATAAACTATGATCAGGTTTTTCTCAGAATTCACATACACCTACATACCTCACATGATGGAGGCAAGGACTCTCGGAGAAAAGCAATCTCATCCTCTGTAAATTTGAAGTTAGCAATTAACTTTATGCACTCTTCTAAACCAGCAAAAACAGTATATTCTCCGCCAAATGGATTCCTCCGAAAATACAAGTCAAACCTGTAAAAGATTGTTCAAACATAAACGACTAAAGAATCTCTTTGTTAATCCTTCAACGGAGCTAAAAGAATAAAAATGATTCTCTTTGGCCAAAACAATTAGCATTATTCTGATATGGATAACAATCCTACAGCGTGAACCGAAAATATATGAGCAAAGGTGACTGATTAGGCTTCATTTTGCAGTACAACTCGAGTAACAACATTATTATTCTCATTAAAAAAAAATTGCAATGTTTCCCAGCTCTAACACTAGCAGTAATAATAGAACTACATCATTATCCAGTTTTTTTTCTTGGCAAGCACATCTTCCGTAGATGTGTGTACGTACTACTGACATAAGCAACTGAGGAAACGTCATAATGCATTTACATACAACACCCTACACTCATACTTTCATTTATAAATTCATGTGATCATAGTTTCATCAGCAACTGAAACTTAGTAGAAAAGCAATTTAACTTAAGAGTGCCTCTAAGAAGAAAAAGCAAAATTTCATCAAACGCAACTACAAAAACTAAAAGTTGTTGACCAAAAAAATTCAGTGCAGTAGACGGTAGTGCAGTTATCACAGTAGCTCTGCATGCCAATTTTTCAACAATCAATTAAATCATCAATAAAATTAATTAAGCATTAATCAATCAATAAAATTAAGTATTAATCAAGGAATTACACGGCGCGTTCGTTGTTTTTGCCTGCTTTCCAGTAAGCATACGCCATGGTAAACTGATATAGATCCGTCAAAAGAGGTGTCACCATCGGATTGGTTGGCCCGTCGATACCTATCTTCGGCCCATTCCCCACGGCATCCATTTTGATTGAATAACTTCTCTCGTGCTGATTGGTATAAATATCTAGATTATCAGAAGAATGATACTTACATCAATTGTTCACTTATCTGTGTGTCAGTGTGTGTGTGATATATATATATATACATAGTAATAATATTATATATAATATATAAATTAATTTAGTTAAACATGAAAAAGGAGGTGCAACCTCAACTGAAACGAGAAAAGAGAATGATGGAAGTTAAAGTAGCTAAGATTTTGAAGAAATTTGCTAATATTTGAGATTTTCAGGTCAGGGGCAAACGGAAGGGCTGAGAATCCTAAGAAACTTTTCTCTCTCTTTTTTTTATTTTCCTTTTTCAATTGGGTTTTTAGCACTTTGCACCCTCAAAATATGGAGTATTGGCACTTTATACCCTAGACTATATATTTTTGGCTCTTTACACTCTAAAATATAATTTATTAGGCACTTTGCACCCTAATGTGTATTTTGATGAGTAAATATAGTTGCAAGAAGTGTATAATAGTCATTTTTTAATTTTCTTGGCACTATGCACCCTAAAAATATAGATTTTGGCACTATACACCCTAGAAATATAGATTGTTGGCACTTTACACCCAGAAAATATATATTTTATGCCCTTTCTACACCGACATAAAATTTTGGTACATTTTTTTTATTTTAACCAAATTACTAAGCTATTCTTAATTAGGTAAGAACTCTTTTTTCTTTTTTGTAATTCCTAAATTTGACATGCTAGTAGATAATAAATATAAATTTATAGAGTATGTCGTGTAGAATTTTTTTGGAAACAAAATAAGAAAATTGTATCTATTGTATAATTTTGTGTTGAATATCACAACTGATGAAAATCATGTCTATTTAAGAACAATATGTACATAATTTGCAAAAAAAAATGATGATTGAACTAGAAATAAGAATATTTGTATCCCATGTTTGATTGTTGTACATCGGATATGACAATTATCTCTCCACCGATGACATTCATGAGATTTTTTCAAAGGAAAATATTAGAGTGTTAAATGCCAAAAATTTTATTTTTAAGGTGCAAAGTGCCATAAAAATTAATCGGGGTGGAATATGCAAAAAATATTATATTTGCAGGGTACAAATTGCCAATATTTTATATTTACAGGGTGTAAAGTGCCAAAATCAATATTTTCAAGGTGCAAAGTTTCAAATGAATTGTATTTTCAGGGTGCGAGTGCCAAAACTTTTAAGTCGGGTGCAAAGTGTCAAAATTATATATTTCCAAAGTGAAAAATGTGAGAAACCCTTTTTTAATTTGAGATACTAAGGTCTGTTTGCTTTTCAGATAGTAGATTCATAAGATAGGAGAATTTTATAAACATTGTTGATTTCTGTGGGGTTTTGGCATTTTGCACTCTGGAATTATAGGATTTTGGTACTTTGTACCCTGACTTAAAAGTTTTGGCACTTTGCATCCTGAAAATATAATTTATTGGGACTTTGCACCCTATTGGGACTTTGCACCCTAGTGTGCATTTTACTGAGAAATTTCATTGATAGAAGGGTAGAATAGTTATTTTTAATTTTTTTCACTTTGCACCCTAAAATTATAAAATATTAGCTTTTTCACCCCAATTTAAATTTTTTGGCACTATGCACCCTAAAATATAATTTGTATGACATTTTGCACTCTAATATATTTTCCTTAAAAAAAACTCATGAATGTCGGCAATGTAAAGATAAGATGGTCATTTCTATGCACAATAATCATAAATTTGTTATTCTAAATTTATTTTACTTTATAATAACTTATTTTAACATTTTATCTCAGTAAAATTTAGATTAAAAAAAAGACATTGTCTTCATTTTATTTTCAAATATCCTCTAGATTTTATATCTAATATACACGTTTACATATATAAAATATTATTATGTTGCATCTTATTTACATTATTAGATTATCATATTAAGTTGGGTTGAAAATGCTAGAAATTAAATTTTTTGGGTGCAAAGTGCCAATATTCTATATTTTAGAGTGCAAAGTGTCAAAATCTATACTTTTAGGGTGCAAAGTGCCAAAAATATTCGAAAATAACTATTATACCCTTCAATCAATGAATTTTTTCTTCAAAACACACACTAGGGTGCAAAGTGCCAACTAAATTGTGTTTTTAAGGTGCAAAGTGTCAAAAATTTAAGTTAGGGTGCAAAGTGCCAAAACCCTATAATTGCAGGGTGTAAAGAGCCAAAAGCCCATTTCCGTGTGTTTGAATTGTGGTTTGTTTGAATTTTTAGAAATAAAATGAATAATGAGTTTAGTTTTAGAAAGTTGTAACTATTATGGACTTGTCTAAAACGAGATATTGTGGGAAAAGAGAGCATATAAGATAGTCCTTTCCTTGATGACACTTGTCCTCTAAAAAATTAAGTCAAATTAATTTATTTTTTCAAAGACAAGTTTACCCTTTGTCCAATAATTCATTTCTCTTCCTTAGCTAAAACATTGCAACCCCCACCCATTAGCTGCCATTTGACGGCCACGAGCTTGCTGCAACACTTGAAAAATTTGAAAATGAAAACAATAATTGTCCATCCATAAATACAATATATACTAATTTAAATTTTAATCGAGAGACAAATATGAATGGGTAATTGTAATTCTTGAGTTTTTGGAAATAATTGTTGTAGCTTCACATGTTTTGTTGACATATTTTAGTTTTTGAGATTGGGTACCTCATATACACTTCTGCACCGTGAAATCTTATTTTAAAAATACTGAACTATTATTTTTAAATTATGGAAGGAACATAAATATTGCAAGAGAAAGGCTACAACGGATAAATTCATAGTACTATTTGTTATATGAGATAAGTAGTACAAAAATTATTTTATGACGAAGCAAAATATAATTTGTATAGGTTTTTTGTGCATGTTACATAAGAACATTTTTTCAAGATGAGATTATTTTAAAAAATAATAAGTTTATTTAAAAGGGAAAGATATATTTTGTTCGGCTTTTCCGAAATTACTGAAATAGTTTATCAAAAGCGAGCCAAAAATTCCCTATTTTTTCAAGGAACCTGTGAAGTACCTTTTTGTTGAATGTCCGATGAGTGGATTTAAAGCCCAAGTTGTAAACGTCTACGTCCAACTCGATCGGGGATTTCAATGAGTTTAATAGTTAAGTTGAAATGGACTTTTGATTCAACTTGCGAATATTGTAAAATTTCATGGATTTTTCTAGTTTAAAGATGTAAATAGTCGCCCACGAGATCGTAACCTTGTGGTAAGGCCGGGGCTCAAAGATCAAGACTCAAGAGGTATCGAGTTTTTCTTTTAATTTAAAAAAAAAAAAAAATTGTATTGAGTTCAATTTTTATTAATATATGTTTTATTTTTATTTTATTATTGATCTTCTTGTTAGTTATTTTTTTGTACTTTTAAATATTTGAATGCTAAAATTACAGAAAACATCTTAAATTAATCAGTGATTTTGGGTTTTCGTCCTAAACTATATTACATTATCGAATTTTATCCCGTTATTTAAGTTTTTTTTTTTTATTATCGTCTCACCGTTAATTATGAGATTGAAATTGTGCATGTGCCCGTTAAATTGCCACATGGCTGCTTACGTGTCATGACGTGACAAATTTTAATATGAACAATTATACAATATATGAGAATTCGTCACAAACTAGTTACAAGATTGAACCATCATTTCTATTAACTTAGAAATTTAATATTGAGACTAAATTCATGCAAAATTGTAAATTACGGGATGAAATTCGACGAGTTGATATAGTTTTGGATGAAAACATAAAATCACTAATTAATTTGGGACGTTTTCTATAATTTTTGCTATTTAAATTGATTATGATGTAATATTGGTTAGATTATGATGTGATGATGATGTATTACAATAAAAAAATATAAGTAGTCATAAATAATTTTAATAATTATGAATTAAGTGATTCAGTTTAATTTAGTAATTAGTTTTTGTGGGGGATATGGAAATAGGAGGTATAAAAAAAACTGAGTTGATAAATTAGAATGCTCCATATTATAAGTAATTAACTGTTTATTGTATTCTCCGTATTTAATAGTTTTTCTAGTTATTCGCCATCCATATGTTAAGCCAATTTAATTATTTTAAAACTCAAATGTCATAATCTTAAATTTGAAACGATACTTATTAGCCAATTTTTGTAAAATTATAACTTTAACTTTGGCGATTATGTATATATTCTATTAAATTGTGGATCAAAAGTATAAATTGAATAAATCTTTCTCATACGATGATTCAATTAGAATTTGAATTTGAGGTTAGCCTACCATAAAGTACTATTTCTTCTCTATGTTGAAATTTCATACAAAGGATCCTTCGCTAATGGGCAACTCCATTAATACCGTTTTTGTCACGTCTAGATAATAATTGACCTAAAAATAAATTGAGACCACATCACTTCTTGTGATGTGAATCATTCCCTCTTCGTCACGCAAAAGCTGTACTAAAATTATAGTTGAACTCCTATAAATTCTGGTCATGGATTCAGAAATTGCGAATTCACAAAAACTCATGTGAAAACAATATAATCTACATTGTGGCTCCATTTCAATTGGCGGCACCAAACCAAACAATATTGATTAGGTATGGAATATGTTTCTTAATTTGAAATGAGTAGAATACAACGTTAGCAAATAATATAAAATGGATTGGTTCGGTTCATTTCATTTAATTTTGATCCAATTTATTTTTAACCCGAATCAAGTGATTCATTTTCAAGACATCTCCTTTCTCACTTGTTCGAACTATGTTCAACCTATCTGTTTGTCAGAATCAGTTTAAATGGAGTCTTTAATTCTAATTTTATATTTGACTTATTCTCATTGTTATTCACCCTCGCTTTATATTCATTCAAAGAATTCAAAATTAGAAATTTATCAAAATGAAAGAAGAAATCAAAATCAAAATATTATGTTATATTAATATAATACGATAAATACCGGTCGTAAAGGTTGTGGGAGATGTCAACATCATATATCCTATTATCCTATATATGACCTAACTTTAATTTGACATCAATATTAATTTTATTACAGCCATTTTCAGAAGACTTAACGATTAGTAAAAGACGTGTAATTTACATAACCGACACATTTCAAGAAAATCACGTAAAGTAAACTGTGGAAGAAGATTCTATAAGCTATGTAATTCTAAAATAATAGAATAATAATGTATTTTGATAGATTCTACACATGACGAAAAGATGACCACACTCTGTATTCATTTCATCTCATCTACTAATATTTCAATAATTTATGACTTTGTCTTGTTTCTATCTGCCCTTTTCTTTTTCAAGCCTTTCTATTTCTCCACACATATATAACTCAAAGAAAAGTATCATTGGAAAAGTTCCAAATCTCTTTTTCTACTTGATACCCTTTTTTCCTTTTGTCCCAATTCTTGATTATTTGTATAGTTACAGGTCAAAATGAAACGAAGAGATGAAGAATCAGAGATTGATAGCCTGCCTATTGATTTATTGGCCCATATATTTTCTTTGTTGACTTGCTTCAAAGATTTGGCTCAGTAAGTTGATTTTGTTATGTTTTTAAATTTGTACTTATATGTGTGATGAATTTGAATTTCGGTTTAAAAGTACAATTGTATCATTTAAATATTAGAAACTTGTAAGTTAAGGAAATATGTTGATTGAATGAAGTAGAAAGTTGTTATGATTGACTTGACGACAATTTTTTTCTTTTTGTGTGTTTTCAGTGTAAAAGTATCGAAATTTTGATCCATAATATGTGTTTGATTATGTGTATATAGGGCGAGCAGTGTGTGTGTGAAATGGAGGCAGGGAGTGAAGGAATCATTGGCTAGGAGGAAAAGACTGAGTTTTTCAGGGTGGAAAATGGATGATGAGTCTACAACTCGACTCGTTCGACTTGCTTATAGCCTCAAAGAGCTCGACATGTACGATATATGTACTCTTCTTTATTTATATGATTCAATGTCAAATTGTTAAAAGTGATTTTTTTTGTTATGCTTATTGTTGCTTAATGTTTTGACTTTTGTGTTAAATGCTTAGAAATATACTTTTTTTTTAATGAAATTTGGAGTAGGATAATCTTTTTTTGATGTGTCTATATTTCCACTGGGAGAGATAAACTGAAATGGTATTTGATAATCCCCAATTCGAATGATATAAGTACAAGATTATGTTTGGTTCTTGGATTTCAGTGATTGAAATAACTTGTTGTTCATCATGTCTAGGATATGGCTTTCAATTCTCCGCGGAGATTGATTGAACTTATATGCAAATTGGATTGGTTTTAAATACTAGTGAATAAATATGCTAATCTTTAGTGCAGAGTTGCTGTCCGTTGATGGGTCTTTGTTTTGGGGAGTTATATGATTATTTTATACTCTATGGCAGCAGTGTGTAAAGCTATAACTAAATACATCTCTTAGATTATCTAATTATTCTGTTTATACTGATTTTTCTATTAGATCAAGGAGCCGTTGGAGTTGCCAAATAACTGATTATGGACTTCTTCAGTTATCTACCGCAAAATGTATTGCCAATCTTTCTTCGATTTCTCTCTGGGGTTCCACTGCAATCACAGACAAAGGAGTTGTTTCATTGGTAACAAATCAACAATAAACTTTGATTTACTTAATGTTCATTCCGATTCCAACATATTTGTTTCCTCGTACAGATGTCTACTGCAACTTCATTACAAAACCTGAATATCGGTGGTACATTTATCACAGATGAATCCCTGTTTGCCATTGCAGATAGTTGCCCTCATCTAAAGGTACGTTTCTTCTTCAAAACTATGTAATATTTCATTTTAATGTTTTGACATCAACGTAGTAATAATTTATTTTTATCATTTCAGACAATTGTTCTGTGGGGTTGTCGTCATGTAACTGAAAACGGACTTCTTGCACTTGTAAATAAATGCGGCAAACTCGAGTCGATTAATGTATGGGGTATGAGAATACCTCTTGACTGCTTCATTGGTCTTCTCTCAATTAGTCCAGCTCTTCAAATTCAGCCTAAAGGAATGCTTATAAATAGTGAAAGGTTCAATATGTGGCCTGTATATTAAGAAGCCACCATTCATTTATTCAGAAATTGCTTCTGAGATTTGTGTACATGTTGAGTTTCTCTATGTTCGATTAATAGACACTATCAATTCATTTTGTGTCATCGAGTGGTTTGACTAGGGAAAATTCGTTATATTGTTATTATTTCACAATTCATGAAATCATTTGAACATATTTGTTTATTCTATTTGTATTGAGAAAATTTGTGGCTCCCCCACCACATTCATAAATAAAACCCTAAACAAAAGATTGTTTGTTCTATTTCTTGCATAGCATCAGATGTGAGCACATGTTATTACAGCTTTTCATGTGTCATAACTTGCGATCTACGTGCAGTGTCCTGCTCTAACAGGAAGGAACTTTCTACTGTTAGAAAAGTTCTGAACTTATTTAGAAATCATATAAGCTGGATTTTACTAGCTGAACAAGAAAAATGATGAGAGTTTTTGCATAAATTATAGCAAGTTTTTTTGGATAAATGAAATCATCCATAACCATAACTTTATCTACAACTCAGAACAAAAAACGTGATCCATTTCTTGCCCGTATTAAATATCAAATACTTGGCAGAAATTGGAGGGATTTATTATTATAGTGACAAAATGAGAAACAAACAAATCAAGCATGGATCATAACCCAAGTTAACATTTGGTCTCATAAAGAAGAGTTCAAAGTTTGCCATAAGAATTGTCCAACAAAATGCATTTTACTTCAGAATTTCGTATGTAAAAGTGCAAAAATGTAGAACTGTGCTTGTATGCTGTCGCTTTCAAGAGAAACTCAGCAATAATGAACAAAATGAATCAGTTTATTTACTCTGGAGATGTGTCTGCCTTTAGCTCATCTCCAGCAACGAAATGATTAGAACTTCAGCCAGAAAATGTTGGAGTGTGCTTCTAACAGGAAATAATGACACAAAAAAATCTATCTTTACTTCAGAAATGAACATTCAATTAAGTATTCTTCTTGGCACGACCTCCATTAGAAGGAGCCACATATTCTCTCTTGGCACCAGAAGTCTCAGGCTTCTTTGCCCAATCTGGAGCTCTATCTGGCTCGTATCGATAATCATAGAACAATTCCTCCCCTGCACGAATTCGTTCTTTGGCAAATATGCCCACCCTGTGATCTCCAGCCACCATAAGAACCTGCCAATGTATGTATAAATCAAAAAGAAATTCATTCTCGTCCAATTTTGCACTATTTTGGTTTAGCGTGAAGTATTAGATAGAGTTAAAAGTTGTAGCCTTTAAATATCTTTACATTTGTGCTTTCAAAAGTAATGGTTGAGTAATAGTGGTGTCAGTTCATTAGTTTATGTGAGGTTCATGCGTAAGATGGTTTTGGAAAAAAAAAATCATTTAAGGAAAGGGAACTTTTTTGCGGATATCCTAAAAATGAAATAGGAGTGTAGAAAAAATTGGCTGAGAGAGTATATAAGAGAAGGTGATATGGCCCTTATGAAGTATTAATATGATAATACCCTTGGATGGCTTACCTTAGCGTAGCAATTTGGATCCGGAGAATGGTTGGCAAACTTTAGTTTGTCGCCTTTACGATAAGCATCAAGCACAAACTGACCATGAACAAAGAATAGTCATTTATGCATTGTGCATCTAAGATTATATATCTCAGATTAAAAGAAATAGTTGGGGTATAAAAAGGTTAGCTTAATATCATGCCTGATCATTTAGGTTAAAGAGAAATGATGAATTTTCACGATCATAGATCTTGCCACGTTTATCAGCTTCACGATGTGATATTAGTTCACCGGTGTACTCTCCAAGGTATTCATTCTTGCCAACATTATTCTGCAGAATAAATGTGTGAGGTTTATATATGGGATCTTCACGCAACAGCATATTTTAAGATTACCTTCAAGAAAGCTCCCCAGCCAGATATATCGGATTTTCCCAGCAAAACCTATAGATAAAAACGGACCACCATCATCAACATCCAATGTACGATCTCCATATGTCAAATACTACTATTATTAACTATAAGTGAACAAAGTACACAACGCAAAAAGGGAAAAGAAAAAAGGTACCCAATGCAACCATTTGATAGTCAAGTAAAAGGAAACAAATGAGAGTTCAAAAGATGCCTGGCAAATTATTGCTCTAGGCATTACGTCAAGTCAACTTCAAATATTGGACAAAGAACTTCAACCATGAGATAGTTAAAGCTCAATGAAAAATAAGGAACAAAATCTAAACAGGGAATCAAGAAACTAAATATGTGACCATTGACACTTGAAAGTAATAAATCTATCGTGTCTGATCAATAACTAATCACACGAAGTATCATCTCATCAACCAACTTTATAGAGTGGGAAAATTAATCAAGCATCATTGGTTTGGATTACAGCCCAAAGAAATAGGTTTAAATCAACCAGACTGAACAGCGGAAAGGAAGAAAAGAAAGAAACTCACATGAAAGATTGCACTCAAATCATCCTTTGTTCCCAGGGCAGAAGTCTCTATATTGGAAGGTACTAAGATTGAGGAAGTTATACCAATGGCACCAGGGGCGGAGCGTTTAAGGGGCAGGGGGGGATTGGTCCCCCTGAAAAAGTTACTATGTATATAGGTATATGTATAACTCGACGTAGATGAGAGCATGGTGAGGTGATATTGTGTTTCCATAAGTTATGAAATGTCCAATCTTTGAATCCAAGTGCCATCATTTTATTTATTTATCGTTTTTAAGCATTTAAATTTTAAAGACCTTTAAACCGTTTTTCAAACATCTAAGACTCTTTGTCCTTCGTTTTATGTATTTATCGATTTTAAGCATTTAAAAACTTTAACCTTTTTTTAAAAACCTAAGACTCTTTGTTCTACTTGTTTCATCTGCCTAAATGTATATTAGGTCTGAAGTTTCCTCTAATGCTAAATATTTTTTTTATCCTTTTTATAAAATTCAAATCTTTTAGATACTATCTTATAGTCAAGCACATGATTTAAGTGGATGGACTATGACTATTGACAATTTCAAATTACAATTAACATAATGTTAGTCATCTAAATATGAATTGATAAGCATTATGTATAATACTAGTATAATTTGAGTGTTATGCAGAACTTTACAATATTTTTTTCAGTGTGATAAACCAAAAATTAATCATACAGTTACACGTTTAGCCAAGTTTCAAGTTTCAAGTCTTGATGTTTTCATGTCTTGGCTAACCAACATTTATTTATTTTTGTCCAATCGGCGAGTTTGCTACCAAAAAGATCTCTGCCCCCCCCCCCCCCCCCACCTAAGAATGTGGTCTAGCTCCGCCCCTGAATGGTACCCTAATTTAAAGAATAAATACCCTCCCTTCTTTTGAATAAGCCTAAACAGAAAATAATATATTTATACACAAAGAAGAAGCATCCTTCTCGACAAAGACATAAGAAAAAAATAAACCTTGAAGTAATATGAGAGCCAGGGAAAAAATAGAAAGGATATTGCGCTTCTTCTTCCAGACTAATAGGCGTTCAAAGAAAGGTTGTGAAAGAACAAATATACCATGTTAAAGCTTGATCAAGCATACTGGACAATGCAAAAGTTCTTGAATTGCATTATATATGCATTGGAATACTAGTACGCCTCCACTAACAACTAGAATTCTGAATATGAGCCTCAATATAAAATTAAACAGACAGGATAGTGTTGGACATAATTACCCTTTGTTGTTGTCTCAGAAGAAGCTTCATATTCCTGCATTCGTAATTATCACCCCTTTGAGAAGGTATCCCAAGGGTTCCATCACCAGAACTGTAAAGGCAGAGCAAACTGTATAACTACTTTGCAAAAAGAAACCAATCTTTTGCTTGAGAAACTAAACACTCTTGAATATAACTATCCACCAGATATAAGAATATTGCAAATTTGCAATAGATAGAACAAATTATCAATTTGATAAATTTGATAGAACATAAATGCAATTTTGTCTCTAATTCCACCAATAGATCATGTAAACCTTTGGTTTTAACAAGCTATTAATTACACTAGAATCAGCACAGCTTATTGAGCATGAAACTCTCACGATTTTCATACTAGTCACCACCAATTATCAGCAAAGTACAGTGTAAAGTTTGTACACAGACGGTTGGATTTAAGTTTCACTGATCCATCACATCAACTTCGGAAATTTGATGCAACCTATCAATTGCTTGGAGTCGGACCCAGAAAATCATCAGGGGACAGGCTCAAGCATTGACATAGCATACACAAAATCATAGAGCTAACTTCAAGTTTACCACTTAAGAACAAATAATGACATGTCATTTGCTTGTTCATATTGGGTTATGTCCTAAAAAAATTCAAGATAGCCCCAGGTCACAAACACTACCTTAGCTTTCAAAAAGTAACATATTTCACCGTAGAAATTATCGAGTAAGTTATTTCTGGAAGATTTACCAAATTCGTGTGTATACAAGAAAGAGTCAAATGAACAACAAGTACTATAAAGACTTTCAACTGGGAGTTGTAGACATGTTTCTAAAAAATAGTGGGAAAGAATAAAGTCTTCACTGAATGTCAATGTTACCTAAACATAATGCTAGTTTGGTAACTTTTGCTGCTATTATAATTACTTCCACAGAGGAGAAGGAAAGTTCTGGATGAAGTACATCAGAGTTCCTGCATCGGTATATTAAAGATAGCAGCTTTCTCTTCAGGAAACACTAAAGAAGTTTCTAGTTTTTATTATTTGCTATGAAACCACTTCAATGGAGTTTTAAACCTCATGCAAGAGGAAAGTGTTCAAGTATTGATGTCTCACCTTATCCAGCAATTTCGGCAGACATCTGGGTCACATTCCCTATCAGCAGCAAAGCACGGGCATTGACGACTTCGGCACTGACTCTTGGCACAATGACAGCCCCTAAATAGATTCTTGCAGCTCTTTGGACATCTAAAATTAGAGAAACAAGAGTATTTCTTATGAAACTTGTGTTTGAGTCTAAAACTACACAAAAATTGTAACTGTTTGGGACAAAATACATTATATATTCGCAAGTAAATAATTTGAAATCTTAGTTAAACACGACTTTGACAACAGAATTCATCCAAAAGTTATTAAGTTGCAATGTCCTATTAAATAAACAGTATTGTGTTTAACTCACCCGCAGTATTTTTCACAGCAGGTACCATTAACAAGACAAGGACACTCTTTTCCACACGCAGATTGGCATCCACATGGATTGAACTGCCGGCACGGCTGGTCCTTCCTCTCAGAAATCCGCTTCCTGAATGATTGTAATCCTGCAGATTTCCATGAGTACTTTAGGCGTCGAACCCTACCTTTTCTACGTAAAAATCTTGATCTTCTTCGAGCACCACCACCCTATTTTCAAACAAGATGAACATATAGCCTAGTTTCACAAGGTCATAATGCATGGTTGAGGGGGATGAAAAGAAAAAACTTACCACAGTTTCATTAACCACAGCTTTAAAGCTGTCAGTTAGGTCTGTCCCATCACCGAATTGAGAGAATATTTTCTTCTCAGAAAGATGCATGTATTTGAAGACTTCTGAGCAGCTCTTTAAGCCATTCATAAGATTCCTAGCAATTAAACAACTGCATGACAATTAAAATCCCTCTCAGAGCATAGCATTAACATATAAAACACTTGGTTGTAAGCTTGTGAAATATAGTAGCAGAGACACGCATATGGCAAAATGAGTAACAGATACCTTCAATTACCAAATACAGGAAATAGACATAAAAACAAGCAATCCAAACATAGAGGCTCACCTGTTGCGTCCAAATACCTGAATCCCCTTTTCATATAGAGCCTTTTCAAATGGTTTCCAACATTCATCATCAAATAGTTCTTCTTTATAAATATTTTCATCAACAAGCTCTTCACTCTTTAAGGTGTCTTCACAACTAGTCACGGGTGGATTACTGTCATTCTCATTTGAAGCGCCACTGTCAGCCTCCGCCTGCAAATACTTCTCAAATTCTAGAACTTGAGACTCTTTCCTTCTGAGTTTTCTAGAACTTGTTGATTTCACTTTTTGAGAAGAATTAATATCTTCATTTTCTCCGCGCGAGTTAGTCCAAAGAGTTAAATTATTCAAGCTGAGGCTACCACCTGCAGCAGAATCGGAATCAGATGCTATCGTTTTCTTCTGCCTTTTCTTTTTGGCAACTAGAATATTATCAGCTATTCTCTTGCTACTCCTTTTGTCACCATCGCATTTTCCAGCAGTGGTACTCTTCAGTGATGAATTGGCATCATTAATGGGCTTGATCTCTGAGGAAGAAGCACTTTCACTTTCGCGAGACTTAGACTTCTTTCCAACAGATGAACCTCCCTGCTTCTTTTGCATCTGTGTACCACAAATAGCATTACATGCAACGGAAGCTTTTTCTTCAAAAGTTGCCAGCTCGGGGCTCAATGTGTTACTACTTTGCGCATCAAGGGCCTGAGGCAGTGTAAATGTAGTAATAAGTCTAGGAAAGAATAACTAGAAACAGGAATAAGGAGATGCATATCTGAGCATGCATCAAGTAATTCACACTGGAATTCGAAGGGATCCAAGAAGATTATCCCAGGCAAAGGAAACAAATGAACAGAAACAAAACAGTATACCAGTCGATAACAATTTGGACCACATGTTTCCTTTTCAACATCCGAACACGACCATGATAATTGTTTCTCCACCTGAAGAAAAAGTTTATAATAAGTTCAAAGTCACAATCGAAAATATATCTTTCATCTCCTAACCACTTACAGGAAAGACAAGATCCTGGGAACATCCATGTAGTTTACAATCAAAGACCTACCAACATAAATGTGAGTAAATTAAGGAGAAAACAATCAATAGGGAAAGATAAAATAAAGCATGCAATAAAAAATTAAATGAAACAAAATTTCATGCTTACAAGACAAATAAATAATTAAATGAAACAAAAGTTCATGCTTACAAGACAACGGCGACAAAACAAATTATCAAATGAATCCAGAGCAGCATCAAGATCTTTATTAATATATGGATTCACAAAGCCTCCAGGTTTTTCATTGTTCACATGACATATAGCATTGTCACTGTCGATAAGAAATTCATATCTTCCCTGTATAAGATGTTTGGTGGTTGTTTATCTCTGTCTAGCCAGCAAAACACAAATGGGAAACAGCTGGACCAAAGATCTCACTGTGAACAGTTCTTTTTTTTCTTTTCCAGATAATAATGCAGCACAAATGATGAAAGAGAAACGGTCAAGACCGCCTCATGATGGGCTATGTGCAGTTGAAGTGCATACCTTGATTTCACAAGATTTTCTACAGAGACACTGGGCCAATAAATCAAATGTCGTATCAGACAAACCCATTTCTTTGATCGTCATTCTGAAAAAGTATAAAAAACATTTCATGAGTTCTCAAAGCTACCTAGTTTCAGGGGAAAGAATCAGTAACACGTTATATCAGCCTCCATCTGTTTTGTTACTCAATTTCTAAAGTTGATCATCATGTAATGTGAAATCTCAGCAAATATAAGGAGAAAACAAAGAAGAAATATAGAACATTGGAAATTCAAAAGTTCCGTGCCTGGTGTCCTTTATAATCTGGACTTTTCAGAATCCAATAGGTAAGATTAATATCTTCAAGCAAATTTGCATTTCTTCCAAATTAAATTTCATGGCACTAATTTTTTTCCTAAAGCAGAGACATCTTCGTCTAATTATTAAATTAATAGAAGCGTCAAGAATTGGATTAATGGGGGTGATAACTGATAAGGATAGAAAAACTGGGCGCTAACGAAACAAAAGGAAACTGAAAGCTAGAAACCCATACATTCAAGTTAAGAATGAAAGTAGCAATAGAGAAATTACTCAGTCTAGTTTGTATACACAGTAGACGGAATATATCAATATATCCAAGGATATGAGTTCAATAGATTGTTCTTTGAGGAAATTCCGTAAATCAATTTTATAGTTGGATGTTAAAGAAAAATCATGGGACCAAATGCTGCAAAACTTTCATTCCAGCCTCCAACTAACTTAGTGTTTGCCCACTGAAGAATGGAAAAAGAAATAAGTCAACCACGTTCTATCACATGCTGCAAGCCTGCAACCAAATATCCATTTGGCTGAAAATTATTCTATGTACTATTAACCTGGACTCATCTGAATCAAGAAAATAGAACATGAATTAAAGCAGGAAAATCATTAAACCTTATACAATATCCAAGAAACCAAACATGACCACTAGATACAGTTCACAAAAATTATTTTGTTTCAGTGCAGAGTAGCAATCAACTTAAAATTTGAGCCACTAAGATCACAATGCATATCACAAAAAGAAATAAGTAGAAAGGTCAAATGAGTATAGGCTCTCCATCAAATATACCAACCGCAAAATATAGTCTTCAGATTCTCCAAACTCTTTATTTGAGTCTTCATCCTCAATTGCTTCTTCTTCGCTATCGCTGCAAATTAGAGCTTCACCACCATTCTGGTCATAATAGATTCTCCTTCTGCCAACTATGGACTGATCCCCTGTCATTCTCTGATTTCTGCACTGAAAACAAATATCATTATAACATCAACCAACATTAAACAATACAATGCTATTCTTGCTGTAAACATACAAGGAACGACCATGAATTACCATCTGAAATAAACAAGTACAGCAAAATGATAAGTTTGCCCATTAAGGACGATGTATTATGTTAATTATAACACTTATCTGAACAATAAATAACACTCCATTACATCAGCGTATCAATCTCCAAATACTGAATGCCTTGCGAAGGCCGAGAAGATTTAACAAATCGATAAAAAAATCGAATTTCTCAAACTAAGATGTTTTTTGTATGAAGCTTAATAGAAACAATTTCTTAATTTAAGTCAAAAGTTGAAATTTACACAGTGAAATCATCTTAGACCTAAATATGCCAATCAAATCAAAATTCTGTAAATTTGGGAGGAGAAAAATAAAAACACTCTTAAAAAGGGATACAAATCAGATATTTTATATAAATCTTGGCTAATATATAAAGTTTAAAAAGACATAAGAAAAAAATGGAATATCACAAAATTATTATTATAATAATACTCCCACAGTTTCATATTAATTGGCACATTTGCCAATTTTTTTTGTTTCAAATTAATTGGCATGTTGGTTTTTCAAAGCATTTTTTTCAAATTCTGCCCCTTTTTCACATTTAAGTTGGGAAACTCTATGATCACCACTCACTAATAAAAAATTAATAAGTAGCCATCATAAGAAAGGTATTTGAGACATTTTACCATCAAAAAGTATGTAATGATGAAGTTTCTTGATCTGTGCGAAAACAAGAAATGTGCTAATTAATATGAAACGGAGTTAGTAATGGATAAATAATAGTTATTACCTATAAAAATATGTCGAGCATATTTTGACAACTACAAAAAGTTTATATCAGAAATTTCTGGCACATACAGCGACAAGTTATAAATCAATTTTGATTTAGATTGAGTAACATTCAGATTCCAGATTATGAAATGAGTATAGAATCTAAGGAGTGGTAAACAATATTAATAAATTATGGTTGGAGATCCACACAGGTTTTATCAAAGTCTCCGACTCAGGTTATCAATTCTAGGTAACTAAGTCGCGGAGTGGGTGCGAGTGCGGGTGTGTGAGCGTGAGCGCGAGCGCGGGAGCGTGATATATTAAAACTCTGACTTATGAGAGCGCCTATAAAGCGTCTTAAAAATATATTAAAATAATAAAAATATTAAAAATACTAATATTACAAAAGTGTAAACTTCAAAAAAAATTATACTTTCTAACTAAATATAGAACTAAAAGTAATTATTTTGAGCAATATATTTTGTTACTTATATTCTAATATACTCCTACAGTCCTATGTGTTATTTTTTTCTTTCTATACATTTAAAAGTTACATAGAAATTTTAGTCCAATGAAATCTGTTACAAAAATGACAAATATTACTAATAAACAAAATGTTATTTCATTAAGTCCATAAAATATATTTAGGTTTCTCAACGTGTAATTTAAAGCAAAGTAGATCTTTTTTTGTTTTTTATTTTTTTAAGTTTAGAACAAGTCATATACATTTTTTATAGTACATTATTTGATTCATAAAATGTTAATGTTTTACTTGATGTATGGAAAATAGTAAATTTTCATTCTCGATATAAGTTCAAATTGCGTGAAAATGAAAAAATTTTAAGTAATTATAATTTCAATCCAGTTAATATTTCTCTGTGTAGCTTGCTTTCAATGGGTTAATTGTGGTGCTTTGCATAGTAATATTCAAATAAATAATATAGTAATATTTCATGTTGTTTTGGTATTCCCAATTATAGTCATGATGTCTGATGTCATCATTTTCCCATTGAGGCCGAACCTAAATATGTGCTCGAGAGATAGTTGTCCATACATTGATAAGGGATGTATGGATTCTCGATAAGAGAAGAGCCGTGTGGTCCCCCCCGGACCGCCTGGATCCCACGAGTGAATCGAAAGTTTGATCTACATTGGATCTCACCCGAATCGCCCCATCTATCCTCCTGAGGAGAGGTTTGGTTTCAAACCCCGGCTTTCCATACGGCTAGGAGTGTGAACAAGTCGAGTTGTATCGAACGATACATTGTTCAAGCTTGGTTTGAATTTTATCAAGCTTGAAATTTTGTGTTTGAGTTTTGTTTGATTTGTTAGTTAACGAACCTAGCTCGAGCCGAGTATTGAGTAGCTTAGAATTTTACATGTGTTTTTTCATATTTTAGCTTATCGATGTCGAGCTCGAACCGAGCTTCAAACGTTATCAAACAAGAAATCTTGTTCAACCTTGTTTGATTTGTTTGACGAACAGAGCTCAAACGAGCTCGAGCCAAGTATCGAATAGCTATGTTTGATTTTCAATCCTACTAATACGGCTTTACAGATAGAGCAGAAAGCTATAAGATATTTCTATGTGCAAGTGTCAGCTATTTATTGGCTAATATGTGGGATGCGCGAATTTTGCTTCACAAGAGCGCGCACCAGCTAAAGATAGTGCATGAATTTTGATTCACAAGAGCGCACGCTATCTTCAGTCGGTGCACGAATTTTTCTTCATAAGAGCGCGCACTATCTTCATCCAGTGCGTGCACTATCTTCAGCCAGTGCGCGAATTATGCATCGAATTTGTTTTTCGCGCTCAGTGCGCGAATGAGCCTCTCCCACGCGAATTTAGTTACCTAGGTTACCATTTCAAGCCTATCCATAATAACCATCCAGAAGAGAGCAATCAAAAAAATGAAGTGTTGCAGTGTCAAGGAGAGAATTTCACCTCACAGTTTACATGAATAGATAAACACGAGTACTAGCAGAGAGGAGTTTTCTTTTGGAGGGCATAACAAAATAATTAAACACACTTCCCCTATGCACAACAGTGATTTACCTGTCCAAGAAGGTCCATGAAGTATATGGTGGTAATCTTTTCATTTCGGGAAGCTTTATAGGGCGGACAGCATTCTTGACTACAATACTTGATCCCAAAAGAATGGCTGAAGAGGCATATCCATCTTCTTGGGAACTATTGCTTGCATTATCTCCGTTACTGTTGCCGATACCATTGTGCATATCAATTGCATCCTTCTGCCTCTTTGCGAGTAAGTCTAGACTACTTTCAGCGCCAACAATCTTAAAATTTCTCCTTTCTGTAGATACCTTATAGATATTTTCTGTAACATCCAGAACTTTTTCGCTGTTCTCTTGCATACGTTTCTGGGTGCCAAATCAAAGACAACTAAGAATTATGAAAACGTCATGAAATAGCCAATCAAAATTTAATAAAGAATATCCATCACATGAATGCACCTTTATATAAACAGAACGGTCAATAACAACTTGTCTCTTGAAAGAATCAATGACTGCTAAAATATCCCCGGGTGACGGGCTTTCTTCTTGCTGCCCAGAAAACTGTCCACGTGAAAACAAGTCCACCAATGAGTCCTAAGCTATTCTCTACTTCATAATGCAAGTGAGTTGACATGAATTGTGTGCTATTTTCGAGTTAGCAAGAGTTAATGTTTATACATGGTAAATATTGTCATGTTCACCAATCCAATTAGGATGGTAAAGGAGACGAAAAAACACATAAGAGCTAATTTTGAGTAAATCATGCAATTCAGATAAAAGAATGGCTCTAAATCAATTGTTTTGTAATGCGAACAAAAGAGCAGGTAGCAACTGTCATTAAATGGCGTGGTCAATAGTTGTACATTGCCAAGTCAATGAGTCATAGTTTTAACAACTTGCAATTCGAACTTCAGACATATCAAATAAATTCCATTCTCCTGATGTAGAACCAACCATACTTGCGATATCACGATAAGTTCTTCTTAGGATATGTAAAATAGTGTACATTGGACCTAATAGATAAATTGTAACTAACAGAGATTTCAGTTAGAAAGGAACATAGCATGCACCAATCAAATTATTGTACCATTCACAAATCTCATATTCTGCTAAAACTTGTATCACTCATAAAAGTTAAAAATCTTCTCAAAAGCCCCACTTATGCGGAACATCACCGTTTAACAATTACAGATAAACTATATAAAACTGAGACAACTAACATTAACTAAGTTCAAATCATTGAAGTCAACCATCACCAACACGAGAATCAGATTCACATTACTCTCACTCACGAGCTAGCTAGTTTCAGCAAAGGGAAAGACAATGTACCTTCCTGTTCAATCCCCACCATTCAAAACAGCATAGAAATATTTCTCAAACCATTTGACACTTGTGTACTTAAGAAAATACAAAATCCACACATTTAACGAAACACGAATACAACAGTTGCTACTGAAAATGCAGCTGAACAGAGAACGAATCGAATAATTACCGGGGAATCGGATCCGGACGCGGAGGGAGAGTCTTCGGATGCTGACATTGCCGTGGCGGAGCTGATGAGGCGATCCGGCAATGGAGCTCCGATTCGAGATCCGAATCATGCAAACTCAGCCCGTGATATTGATTTACCAAAAAAAGGAAAAAAAACCCGTGATATTGATTTAGCAGGGCCGTGTTGAACCGGAATTTGAAAACCCTAATGTGGACTGGGGTGGGGACATCAAGACAGCGCTTTTCGGTCCTGCTGCTGCGCTTTTACTTTTCTTCGCGGCCGTTTTGTTTCTGACACTGCGTTTGAATTATGGGTTGTCCCACACTTGGCAACAATCTTTTTCTTTTTTTACTTGGCAACAATTATTTCTTACAATTTGCATTCCTTTATAATATTTTTTCTTAATAGATATCACTAATAAAAAAGCTAAAAAAGAAAACTAGGGCCGGTTGGTTCTAGTATTTTCAAATACTTCTGTCTGATTTGTATTTTGGTAGAAAGAGTTTTCTTGAAAATAAATTGTTACATGTCAAATTAATAATGTTTAATGTTTTAAAATAAAATATAATTATGTGTATTTCTAAAGAGACTTTGAAAGATATTGGTGCGTGTTTATATTTTGCAAATTAAAACCTTGAATTTTTTTCAATAATCCCAGCAAAAATGCTCTTATTTTTACTAGATGAGTAAATATGATGATGTACCTCAAAATTTCATCATATTTGGCACATCCATGGATTAAAATTTTCATTTTTTATGTTGAAAACATTAAAAAAAAATCGTTCGTGAATTAACAAAAAAGAAAATAAGGTGTAATTTCGAAAATATATTTGTCTTAAACTCTATTATTTTTCTTAATTTAATAATTTTTTTTTTACAACTTTTTCTAGTGTTTCCGAAACGTTTTTCAAAAAGTTTCCAATATTTAACTTATCGAAACATATACTCGAAACGAAAATTTGATTCATGTACACATCCATATCGCGCTTTCAAATCCAAGTTACGCCAGCTAAACACAATTACTAGTTGCTAACGTAATTGATTACTATACTCTTATTATAAGTATTGTTATATTTGTTGAGGTAATAATTTAAAAAGAAAAGAAAATGAGGTACTGTTATATTTGCTAATATAAGGCCATATTCATCCGTCCTTTTAAATTTTAACCTATTATCTTAAAATTTAATTTAAGAGGTGAATAATATCATATAATTTTATTTTTACGAGCGCTGCAATCCAACAACTAGTTTATATTTTTAAGATTGAGGGAAATGTATTTTTCATATCAAATTTTTACCTACTTTATACAGTTGGTATCAAACCTTTGAAATGACATATTTAATACCAGAATTGAAGAATTTTTTTCACATTTGTTTGAGTTTTTTGGTATGCTTAAAAATATGTTTCAATTTTTTTTATCATAGCATGCTTATGTGCCTTATATCATATTTGAAAATTATTGTGGCATGATTCCTTATAGTTTATGAGATATGATTTAATTTTGATTAATATCCCAAAACTTTGTTAATTTTCTGCGAATTATTTATTGCGCTTCATGAATTGAAACTTATACCATAAGAAAGCTCTCGTCAAGAGTTTTTCATCCATATAAAAAACACAAATTTGACCTTGTAAATTGACGGAGAAAGAGAATGTGCAAAAAATCCTCTAATTTTGGTATTAAACGTGTCTTTTTCAAAGTTTTAGTACCATATTAATAAAGTAGGTAAAAGTTTGGTATGAAAAATGCAATTCCCTCTTTTAAGATTCTACTTGTAAACAATCACAATACTTTGCTCCAAAAGCTTGACGATATTTTAAAAAACTATTTTTATGTGTTATTTATATATAAATAATAATGATATATATTTATATAGTATAATATTATTATTTTGATAAAGTAAGATTTATATTAGATAAGTGTGTTCTATATTTGGAATATGTGCAATATTTTAATTTAAACTTCAACGACTATATTATTTGCTCAATAAAAAAATATCGCATATTAAATTCAAAATTTTGAAGTTGAAGTTTTTTATATATAAAGGTGTTCATTTGCTATCTCATTGTTACACATTTCAACTCATTAGCTATCTCATTTTAACACGTTTCATTTTCAATATCAATTTTCTCTTAATTTTATTTTTACTTCAACACTTTTAATGGTTAATCCCTTTCACTCTTTCACTAATGACTTATACCAAATATTTGTTGGATGAGTCATAGAAATCGCTACTACCAGCATCTAATTGAAGTTATAGCAAAAAAAGAAAAAAGATGCTACACAACAAATACATCGAGGTGGGTTTACTCCTTGCCACGAAGTTATTCGCTGCAACAGAGCTCTTGGTTAGGAGCAAATTTGGAAAGATCAAATAACTAAGGGGTTAATGGAGTATATGTAGGTTTAGTGCTCCAATTTTACAAGAGCAATCGAAGTTTGTTATCTCATAATATTTTATTGTTATTCAACCTTTATGTTGATTGATGGACTTAGTTTATTGTATGTGTTTTGATGTCAAACTCGATATGCGCAGTGTGGAAGTTATTTGGAGATTTAGAAATTGTAAATAAATAATGTATTGGAGATTGCATGGTGGTGTTTGTTTAAGTAAGATTTTGAAATTTTGTTTGGGCATTATAATTTGCATAAAATTATATTATGAATAAATTATTAACTATATTTCTAAAGGAAGGGTAAAATATTAGTAATATTATTTATTTTAAATATTATGTATATAAGTTTTTATTTATTGTCGAATATGTGTTAAATCTACCTAAATATATATTCAATAGGCATATTTCTGATTATGAATCTTCAAAACTTTATTCAAATTCACTGAATCTCTAATCGAATAACAATCATAATAAAATGAGCCGCATTCAAATCGGACTTGAATTGATATTCCCTTCACGACAAGAGATTATTTAGTGCCAGTGATAATCCACATCACCCCATAATTTTAGTCATGTTCTCAAAAATTAATTTAAAAAATTGTGTTCATATTGTCAGAACATGAGTGATGCGGATTATCACTCCACATATCTCAAGTATATTGGTAGGTTGCATGATATGTACTTGATGACGTAATCCAGCTGTTAGACTAAATAATTTCTCCTTGGTGATGGTCGTAATCTTATATACACTTCATTTTTTTTTATTTTAAGGTTTATATACACTTCATTTGGATAGTCTTATTCGTATGCATTGAAGTTCGAAATTTTTTTATCCAAATCTAACTTGACCAAACTCATTCAACCATTAAATAAGTGTATTGCAATTACTTTGCCATAAAGTTATATCCAATCATATAGCAGGAATTGCAATTACAATCGAAAAAGGGTATAGGCCCAAAACCCTCGTCTGTACATTTAATTAGTTAGACCACATCCACAAAATCGGCCCCAGCAATTTGGCAACGGATATGAAAGCGGGTGGTGGAGTAGTGTTTGGCGTTCCACGCGCCGCCGCGTTTCCCACAATCCTCTTCAGACACAGCAGACCAACTGTCCGCTGCTACTCCTCATCTGTTCCCGGTATAACTAACCACCCATTTCCATTACATTACTTATAATTTAGACATGAAACCTCAAATAGGTGAAAGAAATTTGAGTTGTTTAAATGCAGACCATGTAACTTTCATTAAAGATGTTGCTGTCACACAACCTCCTCAGAATTTGAATCATCTTCTCAAAATTCTTCAGGTCAGAGGTATGGAATATCTATAGTCACCATCGCATTGTTGTTATTCAGATATTTCAGTATTTTGGTTAAGTTAACCTCTCCTGCTAATTGCTAAACATTATTAGATAAAATGATTTGAGTGATTTTGATTTCTAGTTTCTGCTCTGGATTAGAAAGTTTACACAAATAAGAAATTCAAGAAGGTTCTTTCTATGCTACCAACTGCATTCGGCTCTAGTTAAAAAAATCAAACTAACAAACAAGAATTGAAGTGACCTAATTTTACCACAAGTGTATCAATCGCGCCTTATAAGAATTTTACCGAGTTCAGTGGCCATGGAAATTGTCAGTTCCTTTTATAACATGACATTGTAACAGGCGAAGAGATAGTTTCTCCCGGAGCAAAGCAAGGGTTGATTCCTCTTGTCGTTCCTCTTTCCAAAAATAACTCAGGTTCGATTCAGGTTATGTAACAAAGTTAAACTTAGCTAGTGATTGGATCTAACTTTTTAATCCTCACCTTGATTGTATTGTTGATAGGTTCTTTAACTGCATTGTTACGATGGCCAACTGCTCCTATCGGGTAGTCTAGATTCGCATGTTATAGGTAGTTTTTTTGGGAAATTTGCTGTTATTAAATCTGTCTATTGAATGAACACAGGATGGAGATGCCAGTAGTAGAGGTTCGTAAATATGGAGTATGGCTTTTGGCTAAGAATGTGAGCATGTCTGCATCCAATCTACGTATCATGAAATTTGGTCTTTTACGTTAATAGCCTCACTATGTCTTACCATTTTGGTCTAAATACAGGTTGATCAATATATTCACAGAATCTTAGTGGAAGAAGATGCGAAAGAATCACAAGAGAGAAACGAGGAGCTATTTAATGCTTCAGCAGATTCCGAAAAGAAGTTCTATGAGAAGGGTGATTTTGCTGCATCTCAGATTTCGAATATAGAGAGTTATCTGTTAAAAAAGGTAGCTCAAGAATTGCTTTTAGATATAAGTAGATCTATCAGAAACGCACTCAATTGGGTCTCTTCTTAGGACACATCTGGTGTGGTGCTATGACCTGTTTTGCTGGTATTGACCTAGATTTGTTAATTGTGTTCCAGGTTGGTCTGTTTCCAGACATAATAGAAAGAAAAGTTAAGCAGCATTTTGATAAAGGAGACCATGTAAGACTTTATTTATTTAGTTTCTGAACTGAGTGTTGTATAACCTTTTGGTGATATATTCAAGATGGTTTAAGGTTTCAGCTTTGGTGACTGGGGAATTCTATACTAAAAGAGAGCATTTTCCAGGATTTGGGCGTCCCTTCGTCTTTAACGCAGAAGTTTTGCTGAAGTTTGTACATTATTCCCTTTATTTGGATAATTTGACATGAAATTCTTGGCACCCTTTAATTCTATTTGTTACTTGTATAGAGTTGGACGAAGTATAGAAGCAAAAGATTCTGCAAGAGGAGCTCTGAAATCACCATGGTGGACTTTGGGCTGCGAATATCAGGTGCCCAGTCATTATACAACTCTAATTTTTATGTTTTGAAGAAATTTTTCATGTAAAATTTGTGTGAATTTTTCTGCCTTTTCTGCTATGCTCATCAGGAAGTTGCTAATATAGCTCAATGGGATGATGAGCAAATTGAGTACATTAAAGAGAGGGTGACAGATGAGGGAAGACAAGAGGATATAAAGAAGGGAAAGGAACCTGCTCAGGTTTTGAATCTTATAAATATTTATCTTATCGGTCCACGCCATACCCCTCCAAATATCAAATTGACCCTTCAACTATCACACAGGCATAAATTAATCGCTTGTTGGCTATCAATTCTCATCTTTATATACTTACTTATTGTAGATTTTCTTATTTCTATAAGACATTCGTCTCATAGTAACGAAAGTAAGGATTTGAATACAATATTACATCATCTAGACGTAATTTGATTACCATAACAACATTCTAAAACTTATAACTTCCCTTAATAAATTTCAATATGCTATGTTACTTACAAATTGTTCTGATCAATTTCTCTCTCTGAAGTCTTGTACTAAATTTTCTTGACCAATGGCCTATTTGTGCATAAGTGAAAGTTGGAGGGAACAAAGGGATGCAATGGATCGTTGGAGGGGCAAAATGAATCAACAATAGTTGAATGAGCCCTTTATATATTTGTGTTTTTCCTTTTTGATCATTTCTTGTACACTTATCATTATACCTGTAGGTGGCATTGGATGAAGCTGCATTTTTATTGGATTTAGCTTCTGTAGAAGGGACCTGGGATGCTTACGTAGAGAGAATTGCTGGATGTTACAGTGAAGGCGGGCTAAACGAAATTGCCAAATTTTTACTTTATAGAGACTGAAACATGACATGAGCATTGAAATAATGCTTCTGCACCAGTCTTGAATTTTATCTGGAAAGAAAGTTTTATTGCAATAACTTAAATTTTCTGTAAAAGCATGCTTAAATAATCTATTTTATGTTGAAAGCGAAAATGAATTATTTTCTGCATATTGACAACTAAAAACTTGTAAATAGAGATTTCTTTTCCATTATGTTTTCAAAAACAGACAAGAGTCAACAGCATACAGCAATCGGAAGTAATATACGATTAAGCTTTAGTATTACCTCTATTATAGCTTAGCATAAGGATGTTTTCTTGCCGTTGCCTCTCTTTTGTCGCGAAAATAGCTTCTTGAAAAAGCTTTTCCCTCCATTTTTCTTAGGTACTATAGCCATGGAAGGAGCTGTAATTTTATTATCGTCTTTATTATATTCATTTAAATTAGTAAACTTGCTCTGTGTTGCTGCATAGATGTTTTGATTTTGAATATCATCTTTGGTTCTAGAAGAAGCACCACCAACTTGATCGTTATCCTCGGCTAGCATTTTATCTAGTAGAGACAAGCGCTGGCTAATATTTCTTTGAGAAGTTGACATGCTGGTAGCAATAGTGTCTGAAGGTGTGGATAAAACCTTATCCAAAAG
This sequence comes from Penstemon barbatus, assembly GCA_003313485.2. Taxonomy (NCBI): domain Eukaryota; kingdom Viridiplantae; phylum Streptophyta; class Magnoliopsida; order Lamiales; family Plantaginaceae; genus Penstemon; species Penstemon barbatus. The sequence continues at coordinate 66,198,520 of CM064880.1, forward strand.
AGCTGCATCCTTAGGTGTAGACAATGCCTTCAATTGCTTCCCCAGATTTAGGATAGTTTCTTGACACTCCGCCAATTTTTCAGAAGCTGCAGTAATCTCCCAATCCTACAAGGTCGTATTTCAATACAAATGAGACAATAAACTAACACGCTCAATGGTCAAAATAATGAGATAATTATGAAGCAAAGTTCTAAATATTTGTCATGATATTTTTGTGGCAATATGAAGCATGAGATTGAGAATCATAAACATGTACATAAACCGAGTTCAGTTGACTCTCAAAATGATTTCATAATTTAACTAGATTTCTTTCAGGTTTGCAGTGTATCTCAGATGCATAAACATTTGATGGTTCAAACTTACATTTTGAAATTGCTTTTCCCAGTGCTTTCCGCGATCTTGAAGTTCCTTGCTTGACTTACTGAAATCAAATAAATTTAGTTAATAGAAAATCTACGTGTTGCAAATGAGAGAGATAAAAAAAAAAAAAGAAGCAATGAGAACTTACCTTCCACTGGAGTTACTTTTATTTTCCAGCTTATTCTCTAGTGAAATCTTTTGGCAAGCTTCTCCACCTTCGAAATGATTTTTCACTGGCTGGTTCTCAATGTCGTCTTTCATCATCTTTTGATTTTCACTTTCATCTCCTGTTTTTCCATTAGAATGCTTCATAGTTTCCATCTCTGGTTTCACTTTTATGTCCTTAGATTTTTGGTGTTGAACTGATTGAAGCCTACCCTCCAAGTCCACATTTGAACTTTCATTATTTACCAGCTCAACATTCATGTTAGGACAAGAACTGTTATGACCACTCAGAGGAGAAAGCATAGGGAAATATGGCATATCTTCTCTTGGAATATGCAGTCTGTTAGATTCCACAGAATGATTTGCCAATCCACTATCTACCTCACTTTCACTTCTTGATTCATCCCAATCCAAATCATTCCTAATTGCATCCTTCATACTTGAGACATCCTGAAGGGAAAAGCAATGATTCATGATCCAATCCAAATTAGAAGCTACTTGTTGAGCAAACTGTTCAAGATCGGCTGTTCCTTTCAGCACATCATTGCAAGTTTGAACAAATTGTTGCAAAATGGCATATAGTTCAGCTTTCTTCCATTGAAACATTCGAACCACGTAGCCAGTTGGGGTTTCTGAGATATCTTGAGACGTAATACTTATTCCTTCGAGGAGCTTAAGAATTTTGTGAATTGATATGCTCACGTGCAACTGGTACTTCTGGTCACTTTTTTTCGTGTTTGAGATATTATGGCCATTTACAGCATCAGATGCATCTAAATTCAAAGACTTGTCCGGTGATGTCTGAAAAGCATGCCCACTTACTTCAGGGAAATTTGAGGCCTCGGACTTATTTAAGCTTCCTTTGCCATGAAAAACATTAGTGTCTGAGCTATATCGTGCCAAAGTAACTTTCATATCTTCCAGTACTTCAAAAGGATTTCTTTTTGCTACTTTACTATGATCAAAAACCATTTTCACAATGTCGTCAAGCTGCCCAGGAACTTTATGGCTAAAGATCAATGGCTCTGATGAACAATCCCTACCTGGTGCAGGTGAGGAATGCCCACCAGATTTTGCAATACCTTCCTCAGAAGAATGATGAGAACTTCCAGCTGGATAATCTACAGAAACTACTGCTAACTTTTCCATCTCAGCAAAATCAGCCATGAGACTCATGTCTGAAGTTCCCATGTTTCTGTGAGATGGTGTGCTTAATTGTTTCTCATTTTTGAAATGCTCAAGCTCTGATATCAAAGCAGAAGCCCAAGACTCAGCACAGCTAGCTTTATCATCACTTCCCATGTCAGATGAAGCTGCAATAGAGTTTTCCCTCAAGAAACCATGGTTCTGTAACCTAGAAGCTGTAGGAGAATTTGTTTGACCTTTTAATGATTCTTCGACCTGTCTTTCAATTCTTGATAACCTAGACGCTGTAGGAGAATACATGGCTTTAGAAAATGAGACTTCACTTGTTTTATTGTTAAGGGCATCTCTGAGACTCTGGTTTTCTTCTTCCATTGTATGCAACTGCTCTGTCAAGAAACTGATTTTTTTGCTTGGAGTATAAGGTTCCACATCAACACGGAAATCCATTGAACTAATTACAGAAGGATTTGATCTTCTTCTTGTTACAACTTGATCCTTTCTGAGTATTTCAACTTCATTTTTCATTCTTGTCAAAGCGGCTGGGCCAGGTAATCTTTTCCGGACAAGGAGACGCAACCTTTGACACTCTGATTCCAATTTTGCAATTTTTTTGACACTCTCATGCTGCTGCTTTTGAGCAACATCAGCAGTTCGAAGAACAAATTCTCTCTCCTCCTTTCGTATGTCAAGTTCCTTTTCAAGAACACGAATCTCGTATTTCAGAGAAGCATTTTCTTTTTCGGTAGACTCAACTCTCAACTTGAGATTATTGAAATCAGTCTCTAACTTTGCCCTATATTTACTCAAATCTTCAATCAACTTGTCCTTTCCAGATAGAGCTTTACTCAACTGTATGTTTTCAGCATCTAATTTGGCAAGCCTCTTATTACCCTCTGCCAACTTTTCATCTAAAGCGATCCGTGTTTTCTCAAATTCTTCTGATGTTTTGGCCAAAGCACCATGAACTCTTTTATCTTGCTCTTCTCGAACAAAACGCAATTGCTGCATACACTCCTTCAATGCTGCATCCAAGTGGCCTAATCTTTCTTCAGAAGCAGCTTTCTGCTGTACAACTCTATCAAGTTCTTTTGTCAAAGAAATTGCTTCTGTCTCTGCCTTTTCCCAACCTATAAGTAAAACAAATCAACATATCAAATTTTGAACGAAAACTAAGAATTATTACAATCAGTATGTTTAGTGTGACACAAGTGGAAGATAAATAAGTTTTTGTAATAATGTTGTATACATTACCTGCAATTGCTTCCTGTGCAATTTTCACCTGTTTCTTTGTAATACTATCCTTGGTATTACAATCAGAGAGAGCAGTGGAAAGTTTCTCATTTAATATTCTAAGATCTCTTTCTAGTTCTGCTTTTTCAGTCAGAAGCTCCTGTACCTGTAGAAACAATATGTTAGAACAAGTTTGCAGAAGCAAAATGTTTCCAAGGTAGTACTAAAAGAGAACTAACTTTTGCAAACATATTTAATCAATTAATTTCAAGCTGAATGTTATTACTTTTTTCCTTTTACTACGCTCTTACTCTCATGTGCAGTTATCTTTATTTTCCAATAAACTTTGGCGCGTCTGTACATTAACAAGAATAATAGACAAAATCGATTGCATAGTAGATTCTCTTGTTTTTAGCAAAATGTGATATGGCTTTATCACAAGATTCTGGTAAAACAACTTCATCAAATTAGATCATGTAGATTCGAATGAAACATTATATGAGACATTAACTACGACAGAGGAAGCCTTAACTCTCAGTAGCCTAAATTACTGTCGCTAATTAGATGCATATTTGCAGGATTTTATGATTCTCAACACAGAGGGAAATAAATTCAGTTACTAAAATTTCCTTTAAATGTCAAATTGACTGTCAATTCTTGTGATTAGAATTAATTTCTGCAGAGTCTATATGTTAGTTGGCTGGAAGAAAAATACCTAGAGGGAAAAATAGTAACAAAATGTACGAGATTGTGGGATATGAAATGAACCGACAACCATTGAGACAGAAAGAGCAATATGCAAGCTTACACCCTAATCAGTGCATAGAAATGTAAAAGAAAAAAAAATCCTGTGTCAAATTTTAAGTCTATAGTCCATAAGTGCAGATGAAATGATAAGATATGTAACAAGTAACTGATAACCAGACCTCAGTTACTTCTTCATTTTTGCTCAAAGAATTGTTCGCTTTATCAGCGAATAAGGTCTTCTCTGTAGATCTTTTCTTCCAAAGCCATGACTTTTGATCCATTCTTTTCTTTAAAATCTTCCAGCTCAAAACAAATGCCTGCCGACATAAGATTTCAAATTTTGTTATATATCCGAAATTTCACCCTAATACTAGTCACTAATCAATACCAGCTACATTCTATGAGAGAAAAAAATAAGCTCATATATAATTACGTCAAACCACCTGAAAGAAACTTGAATATTAGACCTACTTCAGTTAAATAAATGAAGCCCAAAGAAGAAAGCTTTCATGAAATGGGATGTGAATATACACAATCAGGGTAAATATATTATATATGGTTTATAAGGTGATGATAATGATGTTGATAATAGTGACAATGGTGTCAGCATGAACACGATTACTCTTTTCGTCATGGATATTTGGAGGTCTTATGACTTCTGAAAAGAAGTAATAATGTTTATATGACAGACAACTGGTTAATGGATTGCTTTAGAGAAATAGATATATAAAAAATACAATGCAAAAGACGAAACTTTTGAATTTGCTCACCAAAGTTTAAGAAAAATAATGTATCAAATGGGCAATTGTCACATTTTATGAATGACATTTGATAGCATGGTGAGACAATCTGGATATCAAATTTTACGTCCACATTGCAGACACAGTTTGAGTTCTTATTACCAATAAGGTATCACTCCAATGAAAAAAATCACGCCTGAAAAACGAACTTATCTATATCAACATTTGCATATTACTGGTCAAATGCATGTAGGTGATACCACTTCTGCCACCTACTCAGTATCTTATGTACTCTTGTAGACGTAAAAGTAAATATGCAAAATGCAAATACTTAAAATTTACCTAAAACACGCTTTGTACATATAAAATGAATAAATTTTGATAGAACCCGTAGAAGGTAAAAACTATAGATTTATAATCTAGAGTTAAATTGCGTAGATGATTATGCAGATTTGGGCCATCAATTTCTATATCGAACAATTCCGTAGAAGGCAGGTGGTTGTAGGGAAAAAAACAAAATTCCTGCAAAACCTCTTTATGAAGTGCAAAAATTTCAACTATGGAGATTTATAACTCTATAGAGGTGAGTGTAAATGCAGTCAATTACTAATTCACGTATCCTTTTTAATACGTAAATTACCTTTTGTTAACTTTGTCAAAATAATTGGACTGTTCCTCAACTTCATTTCCAACAAAATTAGCCAGAAAAGAAAACTAAAAATTTCCATCATGGAAACAAACATACACATGACGAATGAAACTCAAAATCGATTTAAGGCATTTATCACAAATAAAACAATGATCAATGACTAGTTCTACACCAGATCAACTCAACAAGCACCAACAAACATCTCCATTCAAGTATACATATTGGCGAAACCTAACAAACCAATTACAATTTAAGTTTATTTTTGTACATGCCTTGTAAATTGTAATTGGTCCCACACCAAGTTTATTTAACTTGACCTGTAATTAGGTAAGGGCTATAATTTATTATCATCAAAGTTTGACCAAACTTCCACGAAACACAGCTTAAAAATTAAATGAAAAGGTAAAAAGCAAAATGCAGCAGCAACTTGAAGAAACTCTAATTTAACCTCAAAAGAAAACCACAAATGGAGTACAAGAAAAACTGAAAATCGAACTGTGTATGCAGAACAAAATTAACAATACTCGATATGTCGCAATAGGCAATGCACATTCAATATACTGCAGAACAAACTTCTTAGCTAATGGATCGCCAGTCGCCACATACAATGATTACAAAATTTATTTAAAAAAAAAAACAAGAAAAATGAAAGTCTGTAATTAGAAACTTCATTCTGCTTAATAACAGGACATTGTTGCCAATAATCAAAACATCAATCAATAATTACAGCGTTAATTGCACTCACCTGCTTACTGAAGAGCAGAAATCAAGGAAGATGAGCAGTATGAGAGCAAAAGTGTATCTATTGTACTAAAATACTATATTTATATGAAATTCTGTGCTAGTGTGAGTCTGTGTTGTGGGATGAGAGAGAAAGGATTTTAAAGTGGAGGGAGAGAGTAAAGTGTGGATCTGATAGTCGGGTCGGGTCGCTTTGACCTTAAGGGTTTTTAAAGAGCGGGCGTCAGTGTCACTGTCAATTTTGATTATTGTTCATGATTCATGTGTGGACGACGGTGTCCATTTCTTAACCAACCGTACATGGTTTGAATTTTGGTGTTTCAAATTTGATATAGTATAATTTTCTTAGATTTATCTTATAAAGAAGTATTTAATTGGGAGTATTTGAATATTATTTAAGTATCTTTTACTTGTTGAGTAGAAAATTTTATTTCAATTTGGACGTTGATATTTAGAGATGTAAGTGTGTTGATATTCATCATATTAAGTTTGTTGTCAAGTCATATTACAATTAAGTTTTGTTCGCCTAATTTCAAACGTATATAGGTCAGCAAACAATAGCATACAAATAACGTGTCATTGTTTAAGATCAACCGAATATTGAGTCAAATGCTTTGAAACAAGCCCTTTATTTTTCTAATGATATAACTTTCAATATAGGAGTTCAAATTCTTTTCTTCTTTTTGGCCTTATATATCCATATATACTCTTAATAATATATTTTTCTTTTCCATTAATTTGACATAATTAATATAAAATTGAAAAAAATGATTGTTTTTTAAAAATAATGTTGTCTTCAAAATAATGGTTAAGTATTAGTGATAACATATCAATACTTAATACTTACTTAGAATAATTATATCATATCATAAATACTTGAACTATTATTTTCGAGACAACATATAGTATTAAAAAAATAAAATCCAACCGTATTTAAAACAGAAACGTAAAAGGAACAAAACGTTGCTTCTTAAATTACAAAAAAGTGTAGCTACTAGCCTACTAGCTAGGCTAGCCCTAACAGAATTTTTGTTTAAAATATCACTAGCTAATATTGCACTAAGCATCCAATGATGAATCGCGATATAATTTAGCAAAGTAATTAAAGGACCCCTCCATTAAATCTTTTGCATTGCTTAAATGCTTTTTTTTGTTTTTTTTGGTAAATGTTGTATTGTAATAATTATACACATATTAGAATATATGTCTTTGGGAAGAACTCCATTGTTTTGTTTTGTGTACAGCACAGAATGCACTAATCAAGAAACAATGACCCCTAAAACTAGTTATGATATCCTCTCGGTATTATTCTATCTCGCCTTCCCACTTTACTTTTATCTTTTTATTATTTATCTAGTGAATAGTGTTTTCGATTGACAAATTACATTTTAATATCTAAAATATATAATGAATATAACTTAACAGCTAGTAAGACTAACACAAAATTAATAGGACATATACTCACACTTCTGATAAAACTCCACAAGACCACGACATAGGTGGAATAGTCATAATCTAGCGCAAGTTTCATCAACAATTGAAAAATTACTAATTCTGCAAGAATTGATTTTAATTAAAGAAATCAAGTTCTATAGTGATACATCACATTTAATTTCATGTTAAATACAAATTGACTTATCTAGATCCTTAACTAATGACTTATTAACAAAATGAGAGATTAACAATAACTAGTTAAATGATTATTCCATGGGACACAAACACAACTGTTCCTAATATATGTAAGTTTTTTTTTTTAATGAAATGGTAAATACATTATGAGTTTTTTTTTTTTTTAAATTTTTAGCAAACTACAAAGAATTATGAAACAATAAATATGAAGAATATCCATTAACAAGATCACTAGTATTAAACTAGAAATAGACCTATATTTCTGATGGTATTTGAACCAAAAACCTTTAAAGACTGAGGGTCTCAACTTCACCATCAGTGGGCCTCCTCGACCTTTCATATGTAAGATCAAGGGGGTGAACTGAGCGCATCAAACTTAGAATATTCACTAGGTTATAATTGGAATTACCACCATTACATAAAAAATTAACAAACATTGAATTCCAAATTAAGCATGAATTTCACCTAGCAGTTTGAGAGCTTAAAATTTGTTTGAAATATTTATCGTTATTTTGGGAGTATCTAACCTCTTAAATGATAATCATTTTTAGTTTATGGTGATTTTTTTATTTTCATTGTTTATTCCCCAATGTTATTATAATTATTATTTGTGGTCTCCAAACACATAAATCATGTTTATCCATCATTGTAGTTTTTGACAATCATTAATCTATTATCGGTTTTTTTTTTTTTTTTTTTTATAATTGTAATCAACTGTTGTCAAAATTAATTTTACTAAAGTAAATTATTGTAGAATTATTTTTTAATTGCTAATCCAAACTTGCCATTAATGAGGAATGACATTAGTGCTTTCGTCATGTTGTCAGTTCCAAAAGTTAAATTGATTGTGATTTTATCGTAAAATGATTCTTAAGTTTTTCATAACTAAACACTAAGCATGATTTTTGAGTTGAAATTACACCAAATTTACCTTGATTAACATAGCTACCTACTCTAAGTGGTTTGATGCTTATTTAGCACAAATCATTTGATTAATTCTATGTTGTCACCAACCAACAACTCAACACCCCTTTGCAAAAAGTGCATATAATGTTAGGAACGCCGTGCCAAACAAAGATTAACCGAAAAGACGGCATTAGTTGCTCGTTCACATCTCCATAATCTTTAAATTATTTTCCACAACTTTATTCAAGAGGAGTACAAAATTCACAATTATGATATATATTTATTAAATATTACGGCATTTGGTCGGAATTGACCAAATAAGCCGGTAATTTGTTGGAATTTATTAATTCATACAGATCTGTCGACATAGTAATTCTCGATTTTAAGCAATTACTATTACTTATGTTGTTAAATATGTTTAAAACAATCTGTGTATATAAAATATTATAGAATATTTTATATTTCTAAGTATTATAGTGAATTATAAAATATTATAAAATACTTTATATTATAGAACTATAGTAAATTATTCCAATAGAATAATTATTTATAATTAACTCTAATTATAAACCTTAGTATAGTTTATTCTCGCAGAACAAACAAAATCAGAATTTAATAACAGCGTACTTACTGAAATAATTCTGAACCGTAAAATCGACCGAGGCTTGCAAATGCAATATCCTTAAGACAATATTTCTGGGCTGTCAAATGTGCAACAGTTCGTCCCAGTGGTCTCCCAAGATACAGCGGTCGGATACTTGTTTCTTTGCACTAAGAACAAGTCCACAGCGAACTTTTACAAATAGAATATTTGAACAATTAGAAGAAGAGAAGAATGTAGAGAGAAATAATAGGATTCTGCTTTAGGTTGCTAGAAAACGGGATGAGAGAATTGGCCAGATTCTCCCCCTATTTATAGCTGCAGAAATGTGTTGTTTGGAGAGACATGACTTTTCGGATTTAAACCTTTACATTGGTTCGGTCCGAAAAGGTGCAACCGGTTCGATTTAAACCGAACCGGTACAGACAATTCAAATATTGGCGCGCGGATCTTTTTGGAGCAAACGGGTCAGCCGCGCGGATCTTTGTTCGGGTCAATCTGGTACGCAGATCTAAGCTTGTATGGATTTTAAAATTGGGCCTTTAATTTTGGGCTAAAAAATTAAATAAATTTTGTCCAAAAAAGAATAATGTTATGTTGAGGCCCAAGCCCAAGCCCAATCCAAATCCCAATCCAAATCCAAACCCGACCGTGCCGAGCCGAGTCGGTCGGACGGACGGCGGCGGCGGCGCGCGCGTGTGGGAAACCATTGTCATCTACGTCTTCTCCCCTCATAAAACTTGGTACCCCCAAGGGGCCCTACCCTTATACATTTTTTTGCATTATAAATGACAAAAACCTTCTCACTTTCCTCCATGTGGGATGAAAGCATTTTTCTTTCTTCTAGCTTCATTCATTCCTCATTTTATGGGCTTAATTCCAATTGGGCTCAATTCAAATTGGGTTAATACCCATAAAATCCAACAATCCCCCACAAATGAATGAAATTATTCTTCATATCTCGTCATACGAAACGTATCAACGTCAAATATCCTTTAGGAATAGTACTGCATCGGGATAGGTGAAATATTCCATCTTGAACCTTCCCTAGTTAGAATTTATCGGATTTACTTAGCCAATCAGTGAAATATTTCATCTTGAACTGTCGGCTGTTTATGTAAACCAAAACAATAAACTTAACACAGCACTAGACCGATTTGTTAAGCGTTCTCGGTTGTGTTCGTTTTGGACCTGAACATTCTTGGGTTCTGCGAGTGCTTTAGAGGATTCCAGCCTTATAAGAATTCTCAACGAGCCGACCCAGCTCACACTTACATAGGTGACCGCATCTATCAAGAGTATCCTACTATACTCCACTTGTTCTTGACAAGATATAGACGTCATTAAAAGCATAAGCTTAACCTAATCAAACGATGTAGGTTGCACTTTTTGCATCATAGGAATGAGCTAGAGTTGGACTCTAAAGTGCTTCATTTTTTTTTTAAGTTAACCAAGACTGGTTGTCCTATTGAACCTGGTCCGTGGGATCTCCAGTCGCCAAGTTAGGTTTCCGTACAAGGTAACTTAGTTATATTTTAGGCTTTTAAGCCCATTCCCCTCGACGCACATTCTACTCTCTCACCAGATAAACCTTTAGTAAACGGATCCGCGAGGTTATCTTTTGATTTCACAAAGTCAATGGAAATTATTCCATTTGAGAGTAAATGTCTCACGGTATTATGTCGACGACGAATGTGTCGTGATTTACCATTATACATAAAGTTATGAGCTCTATGCTATGAAGCACGGATACTTCAAAAGATAGCAGGCTGAAGAGTCGGACTCGTCGGATACTCGGACTCGCCTTCGACTCGGCTGGGATACGCGTCGGACTCGCCACGTGGCGAGTCCGAGAAAATAAAATAAAAAAAATTCGGATACTCGAATCCGACTCGGTCAACTGCTGAGTCGACACGGTCAAGGACTCGGCGGGGGCTTTCTGCAGTTTTTTATAAAATCTTGGGTTAAAAATGCAAATTACACACTTAAATAATAAAAAATTGAATTGAAACTATTCCTAATTCCTTACCAGTTCGGCAGTTCCAAAGTTCCTGCACTTCCTTTTCCTTTCTTTTAAGTTCTGCCCATTTCATCCAAAATCCAAATCGGCAATTCAAAACCAAATCCACCATGAATAAGTAAATACATTCTTCATTTCATTTACTCCCACCACTACCCACCATTTCATTTAGACATCTTTCTTGATCTTTTCTTTTGATTTTGTGTTATGAATATTTGAATGAGTGTTTATTCAATGACTTTGATGCTAAGGTATTTTTTTTATATATAACTATATAAATTTATTTTATTAAAACATACGTATCCATGCCGAGTCGTATCTTTAATTTTTTTGAAAACGAGTCGCCGAATCCGAATCGTGTCGAGTCCGAGTCGCCGAGTCCGTATCCGTGCAACGTAGGCTCTATGTAATGCCGCCTGATTATCACAATGAATACATATAGCCGATACAGGTTTCGGCCATAGTGGAATATCTTCCAGAAAGTTATGAAGCCACTCAGCTTCTTCTCCAGCTTTATCCAAAGCTATAAACTCTGATTCCATAGTGGATCGAGCTATACAAGTTTGTTTGGAAGATTTCCAAGAAATAGCGGCTCCCCCCAGAGTAAATACATATCCGCTTGTGGATTTTGATTCCTCTGAATCAGAAATCCAATTTGCATCACTATATCCCTCAAGGACAGCTGGATATTTTCCATAGTGTAATGCATATTTTGATGTATTTTTTAAGTATCCAAGCACTCTCTTCAGAGCGTTCCAATGTTCTTTGCTTGAATTGCTCGTGTACCTACTCAATTTATTGACTGAGTAAGCGATGTCTGGCCTCGTGCAATTCATGATATACATGAGACATCCAATGATACGAGCATACTCGTTTTGTGATACACTATCACCTTTATTCTTGTGTAAAACAAGAGATGGAATAAATGGGTTATTTGTTCCCTTAATTCCATATGTTTTAAATCTCTCAAGCACTTTATCTACATAATGTGACTGAGATAATTTAATCCCATCCGGTGATCTTGTTATTTTAATTCCCAAAATAACATCCGCTTCACCGAGATCTTTCATATCGAAGTGTTTTGTTAATATTTTCTTTGCGGACTTAATGACCTCCATATTAGTCCTAAGTATTAACATATCGTCTACATATAAACATATTATGACAGTTGCTTGTCCAAATTGTTTAATATAGACACACTTGTCGCATTCATTGATTTGAAAACCATTTTTAATCATGACACTATCAAATTTTTCGTGCCATTGTTTAGGAGCTTGTTTTAGGCCATAAAGAGATCGAACAAGTTAACATACTTTATTCTCTTTGACACCTATTCACCAGTGACTAGGATAACATCCATTAGAACTTTAATAGCTTTATATTCATCAATTGAGCCATCGGGTTTTAGTTTCTTTTTAAATACCCATTTACATCCAATTGGCTTACTTCCCTTAGGAAGATCAGCCAACTCCCAAGTATTATTACTTAGAATGGACTGTAATTCACTGTCTATTGCCTCTTTCAAATAAGAGGCATCAGGAATAGACATGGCTTCAGTATATGTTTTGGGATCATCCTCTAACATATAAGTTAAGAAATATGGTCCGAATGATTTAGCAATTTTAGCTCGCTTGCTTCTTCGGGGCTCGTCAGATTCTTCAGCAATCTCTTTACTGATTTGAGAATTATCTTCTTTAGAAATTAATTCATATGTTCTTTTATGAGAAGTAACATCCGAGTTCTTCTTATGTGGAAATACATTCTCGAAGAATGTAGCATCACGTGATTCCATTATAGTATTCACGTGTATGTTGCTTACTTCAGATTTGAACACTAGAAATCTGTAAGCGCTACTGTTTTCCGCATGACCTATATAGTAGCAATCCACGGTTTTTTGTCCAACCTTTTCTTTCATAGGTTTTGGTACAGCTACCTTTGTCAAGCACCCCCACACTTTAAGGTATTTATAACTTGGTTGTCTACCTTTCCATAACTCATACGGAATGGTATCATTTTTCTTGTGTGGAACTCTATTTAATATATGATTAGCCATAAATAAAGCTTCCCCCCACAAGTTCCTAGGTAAACCCGAATTCAAAAGTAATACATTGATCATGTCTCTTAAGGTTCGGTTTTTCCTTTCGGCTACTCCATTTGATTGAGGTGAGTATGGTGCCGTTGTTTGGTGAATTATTCCTGAGTCGGCACACAACTGTGCAAAGGGAAATTCATATTCACCACCTCTATCAGATCTAAGAATTTTTATCTTCTTATTTAACTGATTCTCTACTTCAGCCTTGTATCTTACAAAGGCATTTATTGCTTCATTTTTCTTATTCAATAAGTAAACATAGCAATATCGTGTACAGTCATCAATAAATGTGATGAAGTACTTTTTCCCTCCTCGAGTTGGAGTTGACTTGAGATTGCACAAGTCTGTGTGAATTAGCTCTAATGGTTGTGAGCTCCTTTCCACTGAAGGGAAAGGTTGTTTCGCAAACTTTGCCTCAATGCAAATTTCACACTTATAAGATTTATTAATATCAAATTTAGGAATTAATCCTAATTTTGCTAATTTTTTCATTTTTCTAAAATTAAAATGGCCTAATCTATCATGCCAAAGTAAAGTGGACTCAAGCAAGTAAGCAGAAGAATTATTATTATTAATAAATTTGTTGTTTTTGCCAATAACGGCTACATTAGCCTTAAATAGGCCATCACACACATATCCTTTGAATACGTACATACCCCCTTTGGTCAGCACAAATTTATCTGACTCAAAGGCTAATCTAAAACCTTTCTTAGTTAGGACAGAACCAGAAATTAAATTCTTCCTAATGTCTGGGACATGAAGAACTTCATTGAGAGTAACATCTTTTCCTGAGGTGAATTTGAGAACCACTGTGCCTTGCCCCTCCACCACGGAGTGAGCATTATTTCACATGTACAGCTTCTCTTCATGTATGAAGTGAACATGTTTATGTCAGAGCAAATGTGACGGGTAGCTCCAGTATCCACCCACCAGCCTTTGGTTTCACTTGTCAGAAATGCTTCAGCAACTGCAGATAAATGCATGTTATCGATGTCAGATGGAACTAGGTTGATGCTAACATTTGCTTCATCCTTTGGCTGAGCACGGCTACGACAATCCTTTGCAAGGTGTCCATTTTTTCCACATGTGAAGCAAGCTCCATTGAACTTTCGCTTCTTGTTACTCTTTTGTCCTTTGTTGGAGGTATTTGCCTTACGCTTCTTGCTTTTCTTTGAGCCTTCTACGACATGGACCTTAGCCCCTCCGGGCTGAGGCATAGCCACATAGTTACTGCTGCCCTTGTCAGTATACCGATTGTTTTCTTCGGTTTTCAGATATTCTGTGAGATCTTGCAAATTCCACTTTGCAACAGATTTCTTGTGTCTCAAGTGATGCTTGAACCCCGTCCAACCAGGAGGAAGCTTGCCAATGATACAAGCAACCAGGTAAGACTCGCTAAGTTCATGCCCTTCGGCCAAGATGTCGTGGATCATATTTTGGAGTTCTTCCACTTGCTCATTCACAGTCTTACTGTCAACCATTCGATAAAATTGGAATTTATCCACCACGAATTTTCTGTAGCCTGCATCTTCAGTCTTAAACTTTTTGATTAAACCTTCCCACAAGAGTTTACTAGTCTTAAATTGACTATAAATCTTGTACAAAGATTCATCCAAATAGCTAAGAATATAATTTCGGCACATAAAATCCGAGTTACTCCAAGCTTTTATCACTAGTGCCATTTCTTCAAGTTCCTCCGGACTGGCTCCCTCCTTTGGCTTAGGTACCTCCTCAGTGAGAAATCTAGCCATGCTCAAGGATATGATGTAAAAGTACATCTTATTTTGCCACGTTCCAAAATCAGTCCCTTTGAACTTGAATGGTGGTATTGCCGGCGGAGCAGCAACTTTTGGCGTTTCAACCATTTCAGCGTTTCTTGCCATCTACACAGATGAATTAAACAGATTAGATATTGTCTTAAGATTGTTGTTAAATATGTTTAAAACAATCTGTGTATATAAAATATTATAGAATATTTTATATTTCTAAGTACTATAGTGAATTATAAAATATTATAAAATACTTTATATTATAGAACTATAGTAAATTATTCCAACAGAATAATTATTTATAATTAACTCTAATTATAAACCTTAGTATAGTTTATTCTCGCAGAACAAACAAAATCAGAATTTAATAACAGCGTACTTACTGAAATAATTCTGAACCGTAAAATCGACCAAGGCTTGCAAATGCAATATCCTTAAGACAATATTTCTGGGCTGTCAAAGATGCAACAGTTCGTCCCAGTGGTCTCCCAAGATACAGCGGTCGGATACTTGTTTCTTTGCACTAAGAACAAGTCCACAGCGAACTTTAACAAATAGAATATTTGAACAATTAGAAGAAGAGAAGAATGTAGAGAGAAAGAATAGGATTCTGCTTTAGGTTGCTAGAAAACGGGATGAGAGAATTGGCCAGATTCTCCCCTATTTATAGCTGCAGAAATGTGTTGTTTGGAGAGACATGACTTTTCGGATTTAAACCTTTACATTGGTTCGGTCCGAAAAGGTGCAACCGGTTCGATTTAAACCGAACTGGTACAGACAATTCAAATATTGGCGCGCGGATCTTTTTGGAGCAAACGGGTCAGCCGCGCGGATCTTTGTTCGGGTCAATCTGGTACGCGGATCTAATCTTGTATGGATTTTAAAATTGGGCCTTTAATTTTGGGCTAAAAAATTAAATAAATTTTGTCCAAAAAAGAATAATGTTATGTTGAGGCCCAATCCAAATCCAAACCCGACCCGGACCGTGCCGAGCCGAGTCGGTCGGACGGCGGCGCGCGCGCGCGGGAAACCATTGTCATCTACGTCTTCTCCCCTCATAAAACTTGGTACCCCCAAGGGGCCCTACCCTTATACATTTTTTTGCATTATAAATGACAAAAAACTTCTCACTTTCCTCCATGTGGGATGAAAGCATTTTTCTTTCTTCTAGCTTCATTCATTCCTCATTTTATGGGCTTAATTCCAATTGGGCTCAATCCAAATTTGGTTAATACCCATAAAATCCAACAACTTACACATTAATCATGGCCTGGACTAACTCATTTAAGTAAGATTATTTACGGTCCCCATTATAAATCCATTCTAATCTAATCTAATCTAATCTAATCTAATCTAATCTAATCTATCTATCTAATACATATATATTTGAAGGGTGTCTTTTGACCCAATTAGTTGTTTTGACCAAAATCCTAATTTTCTAGAATTTTGAATTTTTTTAATAAATTTTTTTTTATTGTTTAATGAATGTAATAATAACTCCTATATATAATAATTATTCCTTAAACTTATCCTTAAAAGATGCTAAAGTTATAATCAACTTAATTATCCCTTAAATTTAGTCTTAAGAATTCGAATTTCATATATATATATATATATATATAAGAGGGGTTATTTCTCCTTTATTTTCTTTTCAGAAGGAACTTCAAAGTGGCTCTATTTCATTATATTCCATCCATATCCCAATTTAATACCCCTTTGGTGTCATTGACATAACAGATGTCGTTTCTAGTCTATCTCTTTCTATTTCTTTTCTATAACTGCATCATTTTCTTCTCTAGATCTTCTCTCATAGCTAATTCACAATTTTTTTATTTTATTAGTGGTGTTTTCTTTTACGATTTTGTTGAATTGTATGATAAATCATACTTTTTTTTCTTCATATCATTGAAAGCTTCAAATATTTATTTCTTCGTAAATCTCTTGCATCAATTTTTGGTTATCATACTTTGTTGTAGATGAATTTTATACATACCCATATTTTAGTTTTTGTTTGATTCATATTTCACTATTTTTTTGTGGAATTAGTTTCAGCTTCTCCCTTTTTTTTTTTTTTTTTTTATTTGCGTTTTGACCTAATTTGATGATAGATATTTTATTTGATCTTATATTATTCCTTTTCCATTTGAATTTTCATATTTTTTTGTAATATGTGCATTTGTCATTGATTTTTCGTTTTAATTTTATCATATCTCCTTTTGTTTTGCTTTTTTATTTAATTAATTTCTTTCAATTTTAGATATACTATTTTAATTTGAATATTCATAATTTATGTTTTATTATTTTGCATTTTTCATTGTTTTTCTTATAGATTTTATTTTGGGTTTCATCATTCGGTTTAATGAGATTATAGGTGGGAGGACCCCGCGGAGGACCCCCCGACTGGTGCCAGGTACCCCTAGGTGGGAGGACCCCCCAACATATACCTATATAGATTGATTTAATTTTTATTTTAGATAATTTCATTTTTATGTTTAGCCTTTTGGTTTAATTCGATGAAAGATTAATTTCTTTTAATTTTAGATACATTATTTTAAATTGAATATTCGTAAATTTTGTTTTATTATTTTGAACTTTTCATTGTTTTTCTTATAGATTTTATTTCGGGTTTCATCTTTCGATTTAGTGAGCTTATAGATTGATTTATTTTGATTCTAGCTAATTATATTTTTATTTTCACAAGTTTCATTAATATTTGCAGTTGTCATTAATATTGTTATAGATTTAATTTCATCTTCTTTCTTTTGGGTTTCATCTTTTGAAATAATGTGATTATAAATTAATTTGTTTTGATTTTAGATCATTTCATTTTTTATTTATTTTCGCAAGTTCTTCTTTCTTTCTTTTTTTCCCACTATTTTGCATTTGTCATTACAGTTTTACATCTATCTATACAAACACACGTTTGAATAATAATGTTGACTCCAATTAGTATTTTTTTTATTAATTAAATATTGAGTTGAATTAAAATTTGATTATTTTAGCACATAGAGATTCTTTATTGATTGAATTATTTAAAAAAGTTTGCCTAATACTATATAGATGTATAATATAAACTTTGTTATTTGTTTAACTTATCCATTCCTAGTTATTTGAAGTGGTCAATTTTAGATTGATTATAATTTGTCATTATTTAATATTATATATTATAATTTTTATTATCATTTTATGTTTTTCTCTTTTATCAATTATGTATGTCCTCGACTTCATGAAGGCCAATCTTTTGTTTTACATATTTATTTTTTTATTAAAATTCTTTTTAACTTTTTCTTATGTGTATATGACAAATGACTGCAAGCTATTATAAATATTTGTATATAATAAATGTTGTTCTAAAATATGATCTTATATTAAGTAGTTTTCTTACAACAAGTAATTATTTATTTAATAGTATATATAATTAAATTTGTACATTTTTTTTAAGTTTTTGTTTTCACATTTGAAAAATATTTGATGATTATATATCATATCATATATATACTTTAACAAAATTTAATTTAAAATAATTTCGTGCATAGCACGGGTCTTAACCTAGTTTCAATATAAAGTAAAATGAGACAAAGGTGTACTAAATAACCAATTCTTTTGCAATGGGCCTAACCATTAAATATAGCCCAGCCCCTGAGCCGCACAATAACCAAATTGAAGCCCAATCTAATGGACATCTTGTCGTGGGAGATAGAGCAATGAATTGGGTGCTTGGAATCATAAAAAATAACTATTTATAAAAACTCTAGTTCTGTCAATGCGTTGTCCGAATTCAATCTATATTCGATTCGATCCCTTTTATCAGAATTCTTGTTCGATCGATAAGATTTAATTATAAAAATTCGTAATCCAAATTACATGGAGCGTTTATGGATCTAGGCCTACCAAATCCATTTTCGATAATAAATAAAATAAATAAAATTATATATACAACTAATAATTTATATCATTAATAATATTATATCATTTTTAATAAAATATTAGTTAATACTTCATTCATAATTATATTTTTATGAATATTTTTCTATAAAAACATGAATATTAGTTAAGAAGATTTGAACATATGAGCTAATGATAAAATCAAGTGTGACGGCCCGGCTCCGCGGGTCCGTCGGAAAACGGTCGAAAAATTATTGTTATTTTGAAAAAGTAGCGTTAAAAACATCGAAGCCCTTTTTTTTTTTTTTTAAACGATGAACTAAAAGGTTTTAAAGCGGAAGCTATTTAAAACGAAATATATCAAAATATTTGAACAAAATCAACCGAGAGAGATAATTAAGTAATTTATGAAATTCTTGAATCTTTGACAAAAATATAAATCAACTTTAACAAATCAAACATTCTAAACAAGGTTTTAATCAAAATTGAAAAAGAGCATAAATCGATCACAAAATATTACTACTCTCCCGAATACTAGGGTGGGACCGCAACCGTGATGACCTAACCGCAACCCGACTATAAATTTTCAGAGCACCTGAAACTGAAAAGAGTGAAACATAGAACGCATAAGTTGATCGTCCAACTTAGTGAGGCTATGTGCGAATTGCATGGTGATGTGTGGATGCAACATATTATATAACATAAGCATGTTATCAAGCAAATAAACATATATTCAAGACGGAAGAAACACGAAATTCACATAACCAAGAATTTGCTGATGCCGTCCTCCACTTACCCTCCATCCTCAGTCTGATCAAAGTCCATCCAAACTCACCAAGTAAGGAGCGACCTTACTATAAAAAATGCATCGACATGTCTTTGCCGGAGTTCGTCCTTACTCCCCAAGTGTTCCTCCCCACTTGGGTTGTAAGGCCAGGCCTACGGGTAACCGTGACAATCCTGCCGGCCCTTGCCGGCCAGGTTGGCATCGGGTCCATATACCAATCAAAAGGGGGCCCACACAAAATCGGAAACAAACGGAAACATATAGTCGGAAACAAACGGAACATAGCATATCAAACATATTAACATATTATCAATATTTAATAACTTATCGAATGAAATTTGGGTATCATAATAATTTCGAAAAATATATTCGCAACTAGTAAATTCGGATGTAGCATGTATTTGGATAATCATGTTGAAATGCTAAGTGATTTCATGCGAGTAATGTTGACCTAATAAGTCAACCTATTCGTGACGACATGCAAGAAAAGTTAGAACAAAATTCATGCTTTGATTATTAAGAGCCTAAGTGCATGTTTGGACTCGATCTACAAGCACATCGGACCGACATACAAATTAAACACATAGCGCTCACCTTTGTCGCTTAGTATAGCGACTAAAACTCCACAAATGATGCATATCCGAAACCTGAGCAAGTACGTATACGACTTAGAATGTATCTAACAATCTTACTAAAACGTAACTAATGAAATCCTACACAAGGATTTCCTAAACTAACACCTCGCACAAAAGTGTTTAAAATTTACGACATCAACTCCACTTAAAAGTTATTATTTTCAGAACTCAAAATTCTAATTTCATAAAACAACGCCAAAACAGCAAAATTTTCCTTTTATTTTCCAGATTTACAAAACAACCCCTAAACTTTTATAAACATCCATTTTTCCGAATTTTTTTGCAACAAACTTTAAATCAAAAGATTTTTAACTAAACCCATATCGAAAATCAAATGAAAGTATTAAGTATCATTTTACTTCAAAAATCAAAGTTTTAAATACCCCACAAGTTTAAAACTTTCCAAAAACACCCTCATAGTTTGGAAAACTTAACCAAACCAATTTTCTTGAAAAATAATTTAAGATCCACGCATTTAAGAAATATTTAAAAATAATCAAGCATAATTTTCACTATAAAACTAATATTAAAAATAAGTTTTAATAACTTTTCACAAACGAAACAAAAAGTTCTTTAATTATGAACTTTCTTCGAAAAATTTACAAATATTCAATCTAAAAACTAAAATGAATGAACCACTACTTCAAATCAATTAATCAAGAGTTTATAAAAGAACCATGTAAAAACAGCAACAAAAAGCAACTTTAACCCCTTATTTTCAGATTTACAAAAATAACCCCAAATGTTTCAAAAACTCCCATTTTTGCAAAATATCGGAACAAACTTTAAAACAAATGCTTTTCAAGTAAACCTAACCAAATATCAAACAAAAATTTATATTTTCAGTCCCTTTTTAATACCAACAAGAATCGCAACCTAAGCCCTTCAACTTTTAAAACCTTTCAAAAATACCCCCCAAAGTTTCGGAAATTATGAACAATAACTTTTTTACGAAAATAAATCAAGATCCAAACATATAAGCAATATTTAAACAAAACCAAAGCAAGTCACACTAAATATTACATATGAACTCAACAACTTATCACAAGGACAAACTAACTTCTTCAACATATATTTTAAAGAAAAGAAAGTAATATCACAAAGACTAAAGAACACATGCATAGATGTCTTTTTACCCAAAGCAACGAAGGGGTGAAAATCTCTTCATTTCCAGAACTCCGAAGGTGGTGGTGGCAGCTCCGGTGGAAGTGGTGGCGGCTCCGGTGGTGGTTCATAAAAAGGCCCTCAAATCCTTATTTTTCCCCAACTTCCAAGGACTGCCGATTCACTCCGGGAGATCCAATCGACGATCCGAACGGTCAATATGTAGCCCCATGTGTGTAGGACCTTCAGGAAAAATTTGGGCACGATCCAACGGTGGACGAAGGCCGAATGGTTGAAAAACCGAGACTGTGCTGAGTATACCCGAAAACTATCTTTCTAAATGTGTAACGACTGGAGATTCACTTTGGGAAATCCAAACGACGATCCGAACGGTCAATATGTAGATCCGTGTGTGTAGAACCTCCATGCAAAATTTGGGCATGATCCAACGGTGGACGAAGGCGGAATGATCGGAAAACCGAGGCTGGGTTGTGAAGATCCGAAAATTCTATCTTTCTAGTGTGTTCTCTCTTCTCTCTCTCTCTCTTATTCTCTATAATATGTATGTAATTGAGGTTATGGAGAGGATAAAAATCTGATGGTAAGTGTGTATAATAATTATATACACATTGGAAATAGAGGGAGACATAATTAGTCTTCAAAAACCAACCAATGCATGTCCACCTTGGGTAGAGAAATTTCTCTACCCAAGGGGCATGCTTGGCCACTCCCTAGGGCTGGCTAGGAGAGCTATAAAGGCTCTCCTATCAGCTGAAATCAAGTAGGGGCGGAATTTGCACTTTGCCCCCTGAAGTTTTGGTAAAGTGCATTTTTGCCCCAAAAACAAATTTTTGTGCATCGAAGCCCGAAAATTTTCAAAAAGCTCTTGATCTTATTTTAAAGTAACTTTGGAAATTTTAATTATATCAAAGTTCATAAGATCACAAGATTTAATTAATTTGTATATTTTAGTTCAAATTAATGCTTAACTTTGAAAATAAAATGTAGCACTTAAATTTGGATTAAAATCCAATCGAAAGCGTTCTAAATTTTGGGGGTGTTACAATCCTCCCCCCTTAAAAGAATTTGGTCCCCAAATTCGTTCTTGAGATTTGCGTGGTACTGTTAACGCCGACGTATCTTCTTTTCTTGCTCCCGAAACGTTTCTTCATAACTCTGTGTGCGTCATAAAACATTTTCCTATAGAATCTGCAGCCTTCTTGATTAAAACGAGTGTGCGGAAATGTTCTCTCGTACATTAGGCTTTTCAAAACTCTGACGTATCTTTTCTCTAACTCCCAAGTAGCCTTTTTTATACTCTGGTCGTGCCATATACGTTACGCATAATCATGATGCGGCAGAATGTGATATGACGATGATTCCAACTCCTATGTCGCGGATAAATTCTTCTCAAAAGAAAAACAACTCACATAACAATATATAGTTCAGTTTGGCCCAGAGAATTCAAAAGGTACTGAATGACGTTTGATTTGGGATTCTCGCAAGGAACAAAATGAGTTAAATGAAGAGACACGATAACGATTAGAAAAGATGATCGAATCAAGATGTTCAAGACGACAAGATAAGGATTAGCAATGGCAACATAAAGAAGAATCAACGAAGATTGCAAAAGGACTGAAATAATGAATAGTTCGCTATAAGTGACAAGGAGAAAAGTTAAGGCGCACCGATAAGAATAATAAAAGGGATGAGCCTCACCATTTCAAACGGTACAAGTAAAAAGAAGATCAAGCAAGGATATCGGTAAGGATAATAGAAAGTCGAAACAAGTATCATGCCAATAATAACCAAAACATTAAAGTGTGTTTGGTCTTTTGAAAAGGAAGTCAAGATAAATGGCGAGATTCGAAGATCATTTCAATAATGATTACAACAAGCTGCAATAGAAAACAAGTAAAACTCGATAGTGAAATATGAGAACATCGAAACGATCAAATTGAGCGAGGTGGGATTAGAAACAAGTTCAAAACAATAGAAGGTAAGTCAAAAGTTCAAAAGAAATTGAGAATAAATTGATCTGATTTATGCGGCTTGCAACAAGGAATGAAATAGACAAAGGAACAACAATTTAGGAATGGACAAATGAAAACGTGAAGTTCAAAAGAAATTGAGACAATTCAATTCCTTCAGGAAATTTAGAAGATTGTATAATCGAATAGAACGAAAAAGAGTAACATGAAAGCATATAGATAATTTCAAAATGATCATAACGGAATAAATAGGCTAGGGAAAAAGAAGGACAAGGAACAATAACAGTAACAGAATCCGACAAAAATAAATAATTTTGGTTTACGAAGTCAATATGGGAAAGTATCTCGTGAAATAGGGAGTGGTAAACTCTGAACAAGTACAAGAATAAGGGATCGAAATAAAAGCTTAAAGGGATACAAGAAGTCAATCCCCAATAGAAAAAGACATGTTAATTGAGAGTGTCGATAAGCTCTGAAGGAAAACAGTCAAAGAGTCAGATTAAAGGTAACTAAGGGCACGACTTGAAGAAGCCATTTCAAGAATGAGACTAAAATGATTGAAGAATAATTTACGATAAATTACAGAACGTGAAGGAAAAGATACCATCGGGCAATCGCTCTAGAAACTTCAGAAAAACACGAGCGGAAATAAAGAGATTGGATATGAACATAGGATAGTTTTAGAATTGAAAATGAAGTTACTCGCTATCAAAAGTGATTCTGTGAATGCAAGAAACATGTAATAGACGAGTTAGAACACAAGACTTGTGTCAACGAAATTGGAATGATATTTTGTCTATTGAAAGAAAGATTGCTTACTTAACAATTTGATTCGCAAAAACGATAAAGAAAAGATATCTAGGGATCAGAAGTTCAAAATGAATAAGTACCAACATTAGAATATGGGCGAAACAATTAATTATAGCAAAAATAGGCTCAAGAAAGCTTACTGAAGTCGAGAGATCAATTTGGAGATGGATACATTTAGGATCGAAATTATGAGTTTTGAGTAAGGTAAACTCGATAATGGAATTCAAAATGATTAGGGCTATTTTAGTCATGCTATATGTACTTCAAGAAGGGTCACTTGATTCAAATATTTTAATTTACGTAAAATCATGGAGCACACACATATACAATTA
Source organism: Penstemon barbatus (assembly GCA_003313485.2). NCBI lineage: Eukaryota > Viridiplantae > Streptophyta > Magnoliopsida > Lamiales > Plantaginaceae > Penstemon > Penstemon barbatus. Next base: position 66,222,859 of record CM064880.1, read on the forward strand.
TAACCAGACAATAATATCAACAATAAAGTTCGAATAACATTATGGTATTCGGGATACCACCAACAAAATAATTAATCAAGAAAACACAGAATCAAGCAAAAATAATTCTTAACCTCAAGGAAACGTATTACACATATGATTTCGGTTGCGGTCTTGTCCTAACAGTGAACTACCCAATGTGGGTAGACACCCTAAAATCATGACGGTGAGTCCCACCTTACTAACCCCTCAGTACAAATCCGAGGATCCTATCCTGGCCTTGAGCCGAAGCTCTGATACCATCTGTGACGGCCCGGCTCCGCGGGTCCGTCGGAAAACGGTCGAAAAATTATTGTTATTTTGAAAAAGTAGCGTTAAAAACATCGAAGCCCTTTTTTTTTTTTTTAAACGATGAACTAAAAGGTTTTAAAGCGGAAGCTATTTAAAACGAAATATATCAAAATATTTGAACAAAATCAACCGAGAGAGATAATTAAGTAATTTATGAAATTCTTGAATCTTTGACAAAAATATAAATCAACTTTAACAAATCAAACATTCTAAACAAGGTTTTAATCAAAATTGAAAAAGAGCATAAATCGATCACAAAATATTACTACTCTCCCGAATACTAGGGTGGGACCGCAACCGTGATGACCTAACCGCAACCCGACTATAAATTTTCAGAGCACCTGAAACTGAAAAGAGTGAAACATAGAACGCATAAGTTGATCGTCCAACTTAGTGAGGCTATGTGCGAATTGCATGGTGATGTGTGGATGCAACATATTATATAACATAAGCATGTTATCAAGCAAATAAACATATATTCAAGACGGAAGAAACACGAAATTCACATAACCAAGAATTTGCTGATGCCGTCCTCCACTTACCCTCCATCCTCAGTCTGATCAAAGTCCATCCAAACTCACCAAGTAAGGAGCGACCTTACTATAAAAAATGCATCGACATGTCTTTGCCGGAGTTCGTCCTTACTCCCCAAGTGTTCCTCCCCACTTGGGTTGTAAGGCCAGGCCTACGGGTAACCGTGACAATCCTGCCGGCCCTTGCCGGCCAGGTTGGCATCGGGTCCATATACCAATCAAAAGGGGGCCCACACAAAATCGGAAACAAACGGAAACATATAGTCGGAAACAAACGGAACATAGCATATCAAACATATTAACATATTATCAATATTTAATAACTTATCGAATGAAATTTGGGTATCATAATAATTTCGAAAAATATATTCGCAACTAGTAAATTCGGATGTAGCATGTATTTGGATAATCATGTTGAAATGCTAAGTGATTTCATGCGAGTAATGTTGACCTAATAAGTCAACCTATTCGTGACGACATGCAAGAAAAGTTAGAACAAAATTCATGCTTTGATTATTAAGAGCCTAAGTGCATGTTTGGACTCGATCTACAAGCACATCGGACCGACATACAAATTAAACACATAGCGCTCACCTTTGTCGCTTAGTATAGCGACTAAAACTCCACAAATGATGCATATCCGAAACCTGAGCAAGTACGTATACGACTTAGAATGTATCTAACAATCTTACTAAAACGTAACTAATGAAATCCTACACAAGGATTTCCTAAACTAACACCTCGCACAAAAGTGTTTAAAATTTACGACATCAACTCCACTTAAAAGTTATTATTTTCAGAACTCAAAATTCTAATTTCATAAAACAACGCCAAAACAGCAAAATTTTCCTTTTATTTTCCAGATTTACAAAACAACCCCTAAACTTTTATAAACATCCATTTTTCCGAATTTTTTTGCAACAAACTTTAAATCAAAAGATTTTTAACTAAACCCATATCGAAAATCAAATGAAAGTATTAAGTATCATTTTACTTCAAAAATCAAAGTTTTAAATACCCCACAAGTTTAAAACTTTCCAAAAACACCCTCATAGTTTGGAAAACTTAACCAAACCAATTTTCTTGAAAAATAATTTAAGATCCACGCATTTAAGAAATATTTAAAAATAATCAAGCATAATTTTCACTATAAAACTAATATTAAAAATAAGTTTTAATAACTTTTCACAAACGAAACAAAAAGTTCTTTAATTATGAACTTTCTTCGAAAAATTTACAAATATTCAATCTAAAAACTAAAATGAATGAACCACTACTTCAAATCAATTAATCAAGAGTTTATAAAAGAACCATGTAAAAACAGCAACAAAAAGCAACTTTAACCCCTTATTTTCAGATTTACAAAAATAACCCCAAATGTTTCAAAAACTCCCATTTTTGCAAAATATCGGAACAAACTTTAAAACAAATGCTTTTCAAGTAAACCTAACCAAATATCAAACAAAAATTTATATTTTCAGTCCCTTTTTAATACCAACAAGAATCGCAACCTAAGCCCTTCAACTTTTAAAACCTTTCAAAAATACCCCCCAAAGTTTCGGAAATTATGAACAATAACTTTTTTACGAAAATAAATCAAGATCCAAACATATAAGCAATATTTAAACAAAACCAAAGCAAGTCACACTAAATATTACATATGAACTCAACAACTTATCACAAGGACAAACTAACTTCTTCAACATATATTTTAAAGAAAAGAAAGTAATATCACAAAGACTAAAGAACACATGCATAGATGTCTTTTTACCCAAAGCAACGAAGGGGTGAAAATCTCTTCATTTCCAGAACTCCGAAGGTGGTGGTGGCAGCTCCGGTGGAAGTGGTGGCGGCTCCGGTGGTGGTTCATAAAAAGGCCCTCAAATCCTTATTTTTCCCCAACTTCCAAGGACTGCCGATTCACTCCGGGAGATCCAATCGACGATCCGAACGGTCAATATGTAGCCCCATGTGTGTAGGACCTTCAGGAAAAATTTGGGCACGATCCAACGGTGGACGAAGGCCGAATGGTTGAAAAACCGAGACTGTGCTGAGTATACCCGAAAACTATCTTTCTAAATGTGTAACGACTGGAGATTCACTTTGGGAAATCCAAACGACGATCCGAACGGTCAATATGTAGATCCGTGTGTGTAGAACCTCCATGCAAAATTTGGGCATGATCCAACGGTGGACGAAGGCGGAATGATCGGAAAACCGAGGCTGGGTTGTGAAGATCCGAAAATTCTATCTTTCTAGTGTGTTCTCTCTTCTCTCTCTCTCTCTTATTCTCTATAATATGTATGTAATTGAGGTTATGGAGAGGATAAAAATCTGATGGTAAGTGTGTATAATAATTATATACACATTGGAAATAGAGGGAGACATAATTAGTCTTCAAAAACCAACCAATGCATGTCCACCTTGGGTAGAGAAATTTCTCTACCCAAGGGGCATGCTTGGCCACTCCCTAGGGCTGGCTAGGAGAGCTATAAAGGCTCTCCTATCAGCTGAAATCAAGTAGGGGCGGAATTTGCACTTTGCCCCCTGAAGTTTTGGTAAAGTGCATTTTTGCCCCAAAAACAAATTTTTGTGCATCGAAGCCCGAAAATTTTCAAAAAGCTCTTGATCTTATTTTAAAGTAACTTTGGAAATTTTAATTATATCAAAGTTCATAAGATCACAAGATTTAATTAATTTGTATATTTTAGTTCAAATTAATGCTTAACTTTGAAAATAAAATGTAGCACTTAAATTTGGATTAAAATCCAATCGAAAGCGTTCTAAATTTTGGGGGTGTTACATCAAGTCTAATTTTGGAAGTGGAGATCCTATTGAATCTAAAAAAGTTTCAATATCCGACCAAGTCCGAACAAGATCCAATGGACTCGAAGAATTCATATTCGAGCAAGATGTAAATCGAATCTGACATAAATGAAGCTGGATATGAGCCGAGCTTGATTCGACCCGAATCCGACTCATTTATCAAAAATACATTTAATTGACTTGATTGAATATTGCCTTTATTTCTTAATAATGTCACTAAATCTATAAAACAATTAAAATTTTAGAAAGAAAAAGCTGTACCATATTTCTCTAATTGGATTGAAGAACATATTTAACACAATTACAAAAGATAGTGATTATATAATACAAATTTTATTTTCTTTACGTTAATGAGTTACTAATTAAGATAACACTATTATTCGTATAAAGTAAAAAAATATTATCACTTTAATAACTTGCGACAATATAATTAGAAATACTAGTAATATTTTTCATGCAAAATAAAGTATTAAGGATTGAAAAAGAAAATATTGGAATATAACCCGATCCAGTGGTCATATAGCTGAGTTGTTTTCCATGTCACCGAAAGAACAGATTTTTTTTTTTTTTTTTGATAAATAACATAAAAGAAAAACAGTACACAAAATTGAATTCAAATTCATTTGCCCTAATTGCAGAAGTTCCATTTCACAATCCCCAAATCATCCTCTGCTCCTCTGGAACCCTAGCTGAGAAATCCATATTTCATCTTCAATTTCTTCCTCAAAGGTTGATTTCTCTTCTTCTTTCCTTTTTTCCCAACAAAGTTTAAAACAAGCGACTCCAGAATATAGATGGTTAACATCACTTCCTGCATTATGATGTAGTTAAGTTGATCACAATTAATGTACGCACAACCTTTCAGTCTTGGCCAAAGTAAAGTATCCCCTCTTCTTTGTTGAGTAGAATTTATCTCTATTTTTCCGAATTTTCCATTTAATTTATGTATGAAAGCTTTACTTCTGTGCATACTTGTCTTCGAACTTGAGGATAGCTCATGTTGGATGATTCGTCAATCTTATTTACCGTTTAATGTCAAGTATTGCTTGGTACTACTATCCATGACAAGGAGCAACATATGAATTTTGCTTCTTATCATCGCATGGATTGCAGTTATGTTTGGAAATGTAATTACTAATCAAATCAAATCAAATCTCTAACAAGTATTAATTAAGTGACTTGAACAAATAAGAAGTCGAATTTTTAGTAAGTTAAAATTCTTAAATGGAACTGTGGAACTGTGCTGGCAGGTCAATGAGATGAGTGATTCTGATAAATGGCAAACCCACTGTTACGCACCCTGCGCAGACTCTCTCCCTCACCTCTCAATTTTCTTCTCTCTTCCAGGTATTTATCCCCCCTCTCTCTATATATACGTATACATGTGTGTGTGTCAATCTCATGTAATTTAGGTTTTAATCAGGCCAATTATTGGAAATTCAAAATCCATTTTAATTCTCTCAAGGCCTTCACTGCGAAATTCTTGGCCCGATATTCGATTTTTCGAATGGAGAAGAAGCTTCAGTCACGGATCTGTGAGTTTGGTTATATCACCTGAAGGAAAACCCAAGTTTGAGACCCATGAAGTTGATCCCCCAAAGAAGGAGAAATGGAAGACTAAAAAAAGGTTTAAACAGCAGAAGATGAGGGAAAAAAAGAAGAGAAAAGCTGCCAACAAGAGAGACCCTAGAAGTCTTGGTGTCAAAGGGAAGAAGAAGAGGCAGAGATTTGCTAATGCAGAGGAGAGGATCAAGTACAAGATTCAAAATGTATGGGCCGAAAACTAAAAAAAGAGAAGGTTCTTTTTTGTTATAGATGGTGCTGATTAATATGTCCTTTCCAACTCTGTCACTAATTGTTTTTCTTGATTATTTAGTTATTATAATGGGTTTAGTATTTGATTGTTGTTTGGGTTTAATGATTATTGGAGATGATTGGGAAGGTCATCTGACAATTTGAACTAAAAATCCAACAAAAATAGATATTAATCTACTTGATTCAGAAGAGAAGAACTTACATTAGTATCTCCATTCAAATTTGTTTATTCACACTATTGATCTATTATATTACCTCACTCCAGGAAAAAAATGTAATACAAATTTGATTCTGTTTGTTTCTTTTGTTTCGGATCATGTTCCAGTACAATATCGTCCTAATTTCTGAATGGCTTGATGTGTTCAGTAGTTCCCTTCATTTTCTGGTTGTGGGTGGTAAGTCATAGGAGGGAATTATACGCTTCCATGAGTTGATGGTCTATTTTGATTTCCCTTAGATCTTTTAAACTAATGTAATTTCCCTATTTGATTTGATCTTATTCATGTTTTGGGTTTTCGACGTGTATTGCACAAAAGATTATGTTTCGTTCATAAAATTATGATAGCAGACATGGGAAATACTATAAATCTATTCTATTGTTTTTTCTTATTCTGTAAACATGTGATCTTTACGAAGAGTATTTGTTATTCTAAAGATAGAGGGAATCTTCATCCGTTGAGTTTTTATGATTTCAAATGCTTAATGAATCTGATCAAGGATTTATTCCAACATTTAAATATTTATATCCTTGTTAAATTTTTAGGCAAGAGTCAAGGAAGCCTTACTAGTTGAAAGGCTAAATAGGTATGAAGTCCCCAAAGCTCAGGGTCCTGTAGTCGAACCCCATGTATTAACTGGTGAAGAACGTTTTTATATGAAGAAAATGGCCCAGAAAAGGTCCAATTATGTTCCAGTAGGCCGACGAGGAATCTTTGGAGGAGTTATTCTTAACATGCACCTACATTGGAAGAAACACGAAACCGTAAAAGTTATTTGTAAACCTTGCAAGCCCGGCCAAGTTCAAGAATACGCAGATGAAATTGCTAGGCTAAGTGGTGGAATTCCAATTCAGGTAATTGGTGATGATACGGTAATTTTTTATCGAGGAAAGAACTATGTGCAGCCAGAGGTTATGTCACCGGTCGATACATTATCAAAGAAACGGGTAAGTTTTCTTAATATTGTTGAAGTTAATAAATAAATTCATGCTATATTAATGTGTAAGTTGAAAACTTTTCTTGGGATTTTAAGTATAGTGCATATGTCAAGGGGTAAATGTTCCATGATTAATTCCCGGATTGAAGACAATGTGGATAAATTTTGAAAAATGAGTAGTTGTATAAGGATCACGGTTAAGTTTCTTAAAGAATCCTTCCCTTGGGGGTAGGTAGGTCTGAAGCATACCCTTAACGATGAAGTCATGTAACTGTGTTGCCAAACAAAACATTTATGTATAAGCATCAATAAATTTATAGACGACCACATCTTTTTTCCCATTGAGGACTAAAGCCTTGATGCTTATCCATTATTAATATGGGATAATTATTTAGCCCCCCAACCCCCGAGATTTGGTAAAATTACATAATCACACCTTGAAGATATGAAGAGTTAGTTTGGTGAACTGAAGCTTTACTTGTGTTATACTTATAGATTTGCTATTTATATCATGTATTGAATTGTAAAACGATAAATCAGTTAATCAGTGGGTTTATTTTCAGCTTTTGTTGTGAGTTTCTTTCATGTTAGTCTTTGCACAATCCATTCGATTATACTCATGTTTGCCCTTATTCAAGGCAAGATAACTGTTTTGGGCTAGGTCGTGAAGAACTTCTTGAGCTGTGTTAAAAAATTGCTTGGTAAAAAATAGGTCTAGTAAAAAACGAGTCGGGTTAAAGAGGTTGGTAGGGCCGAACCCAGTTTTCCAGGCCTATATCCCTACTTTTACTTCACCTATCTACATATATTTGTGTATATATGTCAAGACTAACTTAGCCTTTTATCTTTCAGGCATTGGAAAAATCTAAATACGAACAATCACTCGAGTCTGTGAGGCGTTTGATTGCTATTGCTGAGAAAGAACTAGAATTATATTACAGGCATGTTGCACTTTATGGTGATACAAATGATAGAGATCCTAAATCGATTCTTGATCATCCAGAGAGTGAAATTGAGAAAATGGGAAGAAGTTCAGAAAATTCTTCGGAAACAGAAGATGGTTATAGCAATCAAGGGATTTCTGAAGAGGAGGATAATTATGAGACTGAAAGCGAAAACTCGATTTCTTCTGATGAAAGTCTAGATGATGACTCGCAGGGAGATTTGGATCACGACCTGAGATCGAGATCCTAATATTGATCTCTCCTCTGCCTTGTTCGAACTGCAACTTAGGCAATCTACCCTTATTCAGATCCTTAATCCTGACTGCCATAGATTGCGTTCGGACAGTCGGAGCCGTATTGACCTTCCCACATCGGTCCTCTTCTTGTTGGGGATATATATTGTGACAAAGTCGGATTTGAGTTAAATTTATCATGAACTTATTGTTAACATTAACATTCAATCCGTCTAGTTTATATTGAATTCTTGATTGAAGGATTGTCATTTTTTCCTAATGCTAACACTATAGTATTTGTTTGCAATTTTTTTTAGTTAAAATAGATTTCTGGTATTACAAACTCAATTTCATGGTTTGTCACGTCCATTATGGACTGGAGCACTTGTACCTTCTTTTTCTTCAATTTGATGCAAATAATTACTGTTAAGTGTAGTTATCACTTATCAGATTTATTTAATGAGATAATGACTTCTGCATTTTGACTTAATGTTCAGAAGGCAGGAAACTCTTTTTGCCATAAACTAAGTGTTTGAATTTCATTTTCCCAACATGCAGAGGGACTGTATCTGACTTTCGGAAAATAGTTAAATTGACACATTAAAGTGAATAAAAGTATAAAACAGAAGCTTTGAATAAATTAATAGTCTATGAAAATTTTTATTTTCAAACATGTTTTCTTGAATTTGGATCTGACTCATCTAAATTATGAAGAACCGAGTTTGGTTTTATTCTGTATCTGGTATTTGCTTCTTCAACTGAATTGAAGTATACTTTGTGTTCTTTTAAGAGCTAATAGCAAATTATACTTTGTGTTATTCTCAAAAGGCGACTTATCCCATGTGATAAATAAATGGACATATATATATTTTCCTATATTTTTGTGAAAGAAGAACGTTATCTCCCCCTTGGTTCTCACATTTTGGTGGGGGTGGAAGGGTAAAGTGCTAATTAAGCAATATCACAAGATCGTAAAATGTTCATTAAACAATACCACATAGGGATAGAGTGTTGATTATGTATATCACAAACGGGTAAAGTGAAGGGATATATTGCGAAGGTAGGGTTAAATTGGTCATTTTTCATATAAAAATTGATATTTCAGTTGTATTATAGAGCATATGTGCAATATCTCCACAAGAAAATAAGTAAAACGCTCCATTATTTTATATTAAAAAGGGGGTAATATGACTATTTTCATATTATGAGTGATAAATTGCTCATTAAACATATTATAGAAACATATCTTTCCAAAAATCCGACTGTGTTATTTAGATTTTGTAAAACACCACAAATATTATTTAATGTTTTAAAAAAGGTTTTTGATTCAGCTTTCATGTTTAAGTCGCAACATATAAGTCCCTATATTATATTTAGTTTTGCTTTAGTTCATATATAAGCGTATAATATATCCAATTTTGTGAGTAAACTTGAATATAATGCTGAAAAAGATCTCATAACGGTCCCTAAAGTAAAAAAAAGAAAAAAATCTATATTCATCCCTCATACTAAAATCGTAATAGTAAATCCCTAAACATTTTAGTCCCTGATGCAGAATTCATCTATTTATGGAATCTCCACAAGAGCTGAAAGTGTAAATATTTAGGGGGGCAAAATATAGACTTAGAGGTGGTTTTTTTAAATTTGTACATGGCTTTTCCATATATAATTATAAACATGTTCTGATGTTGTATTAAAGCTATATTTGTGCTAATTGATTAAAATCCAGGAAACGCATAATTACATAAATCAAGGAGTTATATGTCTGATTGTTTATTCAAAAGCAAATTAAAGAGAAATTATACATTGGACTGATGTTGTCTTAATTACGAACGAGCATGCAAGTAGGGTTTTTTTTTTTTTTTTTTAAACGAATGTTGGGCAAAGGAAAGGCGAGCGCCTTGGCATTCAGTGTAGCATTGTGATGCGTTTAAACTTCTCATTATGTATTGACTCGAGATAGAGTAAGGCTGACCTTCGAATTGATCAATTAACTTCTTGCGCCGCACGTGCAAAAACTACTTACCGAGTAGTCGACTCGTGACATTAAGGCAATCACTAGTTACAATCGATAGATTTTTTTTCCATCCTCTTTTTTGGAACGAACAAGTGAGACAAATAAAATTTCAACCTAAGACAAGAATCAAAATACCACTTAATAAATTAACCATTTGCTTGTTCATAATTGAATAGATTGCGTATACAAGAAACAAGCCTAGGTTTAATCTTTGTGTAATAACCTTATTTGAATTCTTTGGGATTCAAAATTGATATAAATTAATGATTTTCTTTAATTAGTTATAAATGTCATTTCAAATGTTTATTTTATTCAAAACTAAAACTAATTTATTTCATTTCGTTTGGATTTGCAAAAGTGGTCCCGTTGCTTAAGTGGTACATATATATGGTCCCAACGCCTGGAAGGAAAAGTTTACCATTCTTGGATTCAAACAATACCACTTTGACACACAAATCTGTCATGTTTGTTCATTTTCTCTCAAAACCAATTAATTAATTAATTGAATACTCAGACAGACAGACAGACACTCTTATCTTTCTAATAAACGTGGAGATAACAACTTCACTTCACAAAAGGCAAGTGCCAGAGCTCTGAGCTAAATGTTGCTTGTTTTCTATCTATTTTCTTGCAATGATAATCCAGTCCTTAATTTGTTTTGTAGTTAAAACTTTTTAAAGTTAAGGCACAAATCCAATTGTCATGTCGATCGGGTCGGGTATATATGTTAAAATACTATTATTATTTTCTTTGTAACATGAATATTCTAGCTTCACATATCGATCATTAATTCTAGCATGCGTATGATTAACAACAATATGCGTATGATTAACAACAATATACGTTTCAAAAAAATCAATTACTTATGAATAGTTTAAGATCTCTTTGCATTTCTTGCAAACTACTTCATTTACAAACTTTTTTCATTAAATACTTCATTTGCTCATTTACAGTTGAGTAAATGAGCTGAATGTTGTCGAACGAAAAACTATTTAAGCTTGGCTTGAATTTTGTATCGAGCTTGCACTACAAAAAATTTAAATTTTAGTGACAAAATAGTAAATGACAAAGTGACAAGAATTTTAATATTGTCACTAAAATGATGTATATAAACACACTAGTGACAAGAAATGTGAAAAAGTTGTCGCTATTGACATTTAGTGATACCCCAATAGTGACAACTAAAAAGTTATCACTAAATTATAGTGACAATATTTATTGTCACTAGGTTGTCACTGAAAGGGTGTCACTAATTATCAATAGTGACAACTTAAGTTCCATAAACTTGTCACAAATAGCCATTAGTGACAACTTAAAAATATATTTTGTCACTATTGCACTTGTCACTATTATTATTGTGACAGAACTAATATTCTTACCACTAAATGTATGCAAAAAGTGACAATTTCAACAATGTCACTTCATATTTTGTCACTAAAATCCATTTTTCTTGTAGTGTGGTCTGAGTATTTGATGGGTATCGAACTTTTAGCTTATCGAGTCGAGCTTCAAAGTTATTCACCGATAAATATTACTCAAATTTCATCGAAAAGTATGTCGACCAGAGATCAAAATTTTTTTACCGAATGAGCCGGAGTCGAATATTCAGTAGTTCGTTCTAAATTTTTGCTCTAGCACTTTGTTTTGACAGAATTGGCAACCTTTCCTTGAAGATCCAAAATACATAGGACTCTTGGGCAGGCATAGTCGAGAAGTTCCTTTTTTTAGGCGAGATAAACGTTAAATTTCATCGTCACATCGATATCACTGAATCATAATTTATTTAGATACAATAAAATTATCAAAAAATATTATCTACCAAACATTAGTATTGAACTAAAAAAGACAACGCGAACGAGAATCAAACACATCACATTTTGAAACACTTTAAAATTCAATGATTCCCCTAGAGAAAAATTAAATTCAATGATTAACTACAAAACCCTAGGTGGCATTATTTCGTAGAACCAACTCTAAACTCTAAAGTACTCAGAAACCTTTGCCGACATAAATATTTTATGTTTTATATTTGTGAATGGTGGATGTTTATTGAAAAATGATCAATTCTTTTTCACAAAATGTTTCAGCACAGTTTATTACAAACCGTATCAAATTCAAACATCATCACTGCTGAAGAGAAAGACTAAACTAAGTTTTTTTTTTTTTTTTTATCAAATTCTGCCTTTTCTCTTTTTAAATAATACTCAGTACCTTTATCAAATTAAGATTTGGTTTTATGAAATTCCTGATTAATTACAACAAAATACGTACCTAAAATAAAATAAAATCTGATTCGCTGACGCATGTTGTAAGAATTTCCAAAGAAACCCAAGTAAAGAGAGGAGAATAATATGGTTAATGGGCCTACTTTAATATATCCACTCATTAAAACATAGAGTAAGAGATTATGGAGTATTAATTATTAATTGGAGGTGGGCCTGGGCTGGAACTAAAAAAGGAGAGGTAGAGCAAGTGGAGAGGCCCACTTTATGGTATTCTTTCCAGTTGGGGAAATCACATATATGAACCATGCCTCGTCCCACTTCTATTAATGGAATTGTTTGTCCTTTCGGAATTTCCCTTTCCCCCACTCATAAAATTCGTAATAATACTTATTAAATAATATGATGTTTGATCATCATTTTATTCCTCAATTATTAGTTACACCACTTCTTCATTTCAACTGTTCTTTATGTTTTTGCAAAAACAATTTTTTCTACTATATTTCAACTATTAATTTCGACAAGTAAAAACGAAATAAGCAAAATGACACAAATTTCTCCTTCTTACGCTCAGATTTAGTGATTGTCAAAGAGGAGGACAAGTGCGTTTAATAAATATGAGGGGAAAAGAGAAAAAATTTGCTAACGCTTTTCTAACATAAACATTGGCTTAATTTCACTTTGCACCCTACAAATAGGAGTATTTTTCACTTTGCACCCTACAAATTACAATTTCACTTCAGATTGCACCCTCGAGTAATTTCAGGCCATTTTAGTCGCTGGAGTAAGGATAAATTCGTCCAATCACATTAATAACCATCCAAATTTCCCTCTAAAAACAATAAAAGGTCAAAATTAGATATAGTTAATGTCATAATATACCAAAGACATTTGCAAATTAAAAATGTATGCTACTCCACTCTTCATCCAGATCCAGATGGCCGTACTATTACTGTGTTGATTAATTTCCCCCTTTTTTTTTGATTGATTTATTTTGAAATTTTGAAATTTTGCAACATAATTTTATGTATGTGTCATGAAATTCACGTGTTACTTTTCCTTGCATTTTCTTTTTTTAATTAATCTAATATATATATATATATATATATATATATATATATATATATATTGGATGCAAATCTTGATCTGCATATATTAAAAGCCATACGTAATTCTTTAATTTCTTTGACCCCCATTGTTCATTATTCTATATTAATATTCTATTAATTTTTTGCTTGCTCCATTATTATATAGTATTTTATTCATTGCTTTTCCAGTATTTGAAATGTTTTATTTATGTTGTAATAAAATAATAGTAATTTCTATTTTACTTATATTAATTATTTTTCTAAGGGGAAAGAAAATTACGAAAAATAAATTGGGATGTTTATTAATGTGACCGGATGAATTTGCCCTTATTCCGGCAACTAAAATGGCATGAAATTAATTGAGGGTGCATTTTGAAGCAACATTGTGGTTTGTAGGGTGCAAAGTGAAATTACTAAAATTAATAACATCAAATTGAAGTGTAAACAATAGTTATAGGATGACATGCAATTAACAACTGAAGGTAAAATAAAATAAAAATAATTGGATAGAGCAAATTGAAATTTTCGCCATTAAATATAAAGGATAAAATTTGTAAAAAGAAAGTTGCTGCTCTGAATCGAAGTTTCCCTTCAATTCAATAAACTAAAAATTCTCCATCCGACATTTTTATTTTTTTAATATGAGCTCCACTTTTGTGAATTGTGTCGTTTACCTTACCTTGAGGAAATATGACATGGGCCCATTTCTAGCTCCTTTTTTAAATGAATAATTTATTTATCAGCAAACAGCAATTTTATTAGTACAATTTAGTATGAGTAAATAGTATTTTTGGTCTTTCTTATGGATAATTTTTTGCACATTTGTTCTTTTTAATTTTTTCGTAGTAGATTCGCTCCTCTTATCAATATAGTGTATCACATTTAAGAGGAACGAATGTGCAAAAAATTATTAAGAGGGACGAAATTATAAAAATGTCCATAAAAAGGACAAAAAATGCTATTTACTCATTTAGTATATCACATTTAGTATGCTGTCCGTGACGAGTGTAAAAAATCTACGAATCTGTCAATGAATCTATCTCATGGGGTGAGTTGGCTTTGCCTTTATCACAACTACGTGTTTTCATCTACTTCATGCCATAAATACAAATTTATTTAAACATATGAATTTGAATAAAACTAAAGATTAATTATGTAATGGATCCGCAAAATCTTGAGAATTCGACCCTGTATTCAAATTTGACAATAAATTAATTTGAATTCCTATTTCGAATTTTCAAAGAAATACTAGCATATTTAATTTGTAAATGTCATTATTTATAGAAAAATAAATTATTCCTTTACAAAAGAAGGAGCTGGAAATGGGCCCATGACATCTTTAAACATATTATCTGGTTATTTAAATCTCATTCATCTTAAACCGATTGAATCAGCATTAAATCCGATCCATGGGCTAGAATTAATATATTTGTCCTTATAATTATATGACAAAAAGATAAGCTCCAGGAGCAACAAGATTCAGCTTTATTTGTTAAAATATTAATTCCAGTTTTATAATTCGGAAATAATAATATTAATCAAGTGGGATCCCAAATTAAGTTACATTCTCCAACACGGGCCGGACTTTTGATAAGGGGTCATGATAAGATCAAAGAGAGTGGTCGGCCCAACTGATTATTTTCGGCCAAGTTAAAAGACCTTGAAATTGACCCCCAATTTAACATTCTTTTAATAATTACTACACGTAAAAAATAAAAATCTATAAGGCCATCTCCAACCGAACCCAATGCCTAATTGTCTAATTGCCTCTTTGATCCCTTTTTTGCCCAATTGTCTTGCCCAATTGCCCTTGCCCAATTGCCCTTTTCCCCAATTAAAAACTCATCTCCAACCGAAGGACAATCAACCTCCATTTAATTTAATTTCACAACTTTCCCCACTCTCACTTTCCACACTCTCCTCATTCTTACTTATTTTAATAATAATAATAATGATAGTAATAATAAATTTAATAATAATAATAAATTTAATTAAAATCAAAATAATCTAAATCGTAATTTTTGTTATCATAATCTAATATTTCGTATTTTCAAAATTAAAGATATAAAAATTAAAACTAACCAAAGTTTGTTCTAGTTTATTTAATTCTTTTATATGTATGAATTATATGACTATAGAAATATTAAATTTCATAATTTAAACTAATCATTTTATTAAATCCAACACACATAAAAATAAATAAAACTAATTACAGTTCACATATTAAAAAATAAATACAACTACTTATTATTATATATAACTAATAACTAAAAATAAAATAAAAATAAAAAGAGGAATGGTGGCTGCCACCCACCTCCAGGAGCGATTGCCTGGAGGCAATTGGGCAGTGGATCATCCACTGCCCAGTTGCCCAATTCCCTGCCCCAACCCCCTGCCCGACCAATTCCCCTTTTCGTTTTTTGTCATCTCCAACCGAAGGCAACCGGCAAGCTCCCCTCATGCCCGGTTGCCTTCTCGGTTGGAGATGGCCTAACGAAGTGGAGTATGAAAAGAAACAACTTCCAACTTTTTTTCTTAGTCTTTGTCTTACTCATCAACATCTCATATTGATTCAACCAACAGTTTTAAGGCTTTAGATGTTCCCGAGCAAATTAAATTCTGTTTTGTGAGAAAATGATTAATAATTTTTACTTTTATTATCATTAGTGTATTTCTGTAGATTTGTCAATACAATAATAGTTTTTGTAAAATATATATTTTGAACATCTAATTAAATATAAGTCTGGCAGAATTAAATTATTTGAGGTGGTTGAATTCAAGATATATATATGCAAATTAATTAGCCTAATAAAAAGCTCTTTTGTCTAGCATGTGGATCGGAAACAAGCCCCATCTATCTTCTTTATTTTCGAGTATTTGGTACCACTGTACGAGGAAAGTTAGATACGTGAACATGACGAAAAAGAAAAGAAAAGAAAAGTTGCAGCAATAATAAAGGGATAACTGCACCCAGACCCCCCTAAAATTGAAGAAATTATTGATACACTTCTAAGCTCACTTTTTTTTTTTTTTTTGGGTACACCTCCTTAAGCTCACTTAACTTCTTAAATATAATGACAATTTTAACCTCGATCTATCCTTCAAATTACTATATTAAACAAAATTTTGAAATTTTGAAAATCACAAAGTTATCGTATTAGGTCTTAATTGGGATCAACGCAAATTCTAATTAGTCAATTATATCCAAAACTTTTTTGTCAAAATTGATCATAATTTGTCTGGGGCATTAATTATATGCTTTTTTATTTATTAAGACTTCTGATACTAAATAACTTTTATGCTAGAAAACTAATTATGTTAGAAAATTAATTTTAGGTGTCGTACGTAAGATAAATTTGAAGTAGATGAGGTGCTTTTATAAATATCAAAAATGTTAAAGGGTGTTATCTTAATTTACTCTTTAATGGGCGTTCGTTCATTCATTCATACACATGGAAAAATCAAGGGAAGTGTGTTAGACGCGCGGTGAGGGTGAGAGTGGGATTAATAATAAATATATAGTAATAAATACGAGGTAGATGGTGAAATGGTGGTGGTCCTGGTGTTTCCCGTACTCTTGGATTGGACATTTGTAGAAAGTATTTCCTTTTATTGCCATTATTCGCATTTCCTTTTCTGAGACCAAACCCTCCTGCCTCTCTGCCGTGGCCCTCAATCATAATTACTTCTACTTTTACCCAATTACCCCTACTCTTCTCCATATATTACTCCTATTCCTATGACTAAGACCATCAACTCAACATATAAGTGTATTTTGGTCACATAATCATAAAGTGATGAATCCATCTTCTTATCAAATTGATGGATGTTTTCAAATACTCCTATATTTGACCTATCTCCACACAGATTAAATCACTTGAACACTTTTTAAAAATAAAAAATATTAAGATATTTTATTTTTGGTACTTCACTTCAACAAAAATTGAACTTCAGTTCACCACATTGTAGAACTAATCTCTTTCGCTATATCAATCGTTCATTGACAAATTATGTTGGAAATCTAATTTATTTGAATCTTCACTCGATTAAATATTTAATTAGTAGTTGTAAGCCTGTAACTATTAAGATATGTAATTCAAAATGTACATAGTAAAATGAGCGGATTTTTTATTCAAATCAAGATTAGATTCTAATTTATTTGAATATTTACTTGATTAGCATTTAGATAGATGAAATTCGAATAAGAAGATATGTAATCCAAAATACATAAAATGAACATGATTCATGTTGATATGCTTCGATAAAAATATGAATATGTTATTAAATAAAAGTAATTATACATATACATAACTTTTCATTTCTATAAATAACATAAATAATGTTTTAACATCATTTTATAAAAGACGTGCATTAATTTTTCATTCGTAATCTCATTTTTATGCATACTTTCACCTAATAATATAAATTAATTTTGATAGGCTTTACAAATTAATGATTTTGTATCGTTTACAAAAAAAATTGATGAAAATTTTGAAATTAAAATTTTTATTAAATGATTTTTTTTATAATTTTTTCAAATTCAACATAATTTAGACAAAACCCGATAGACTAAGAATGAATTCCATTCTGAATCTGGACTGATCTGAATTCACTCCAGCTCCAAACCTTATCTTTGAATATTGCATAACGATTGTTGAAATTAATACTTGATTCGACTAATTAATTATATATGTGAATATACTTAAAAACGAACTTAGTCAAGCATAAAACTTGAATACATCAAATATAATCATTTTAAAGAGAACGACCAGTACTCATGACTTGTGTAATTATATTTTGTAACAATTTACCAAGCAAAATCAGTCGCGCATAAGATACACACCTGCAATGTAATTTAATTAGATAATGTTTCAACTTATTCTCCTTTATTATAGTGATTTGAATAATGGTTAAAACTAACAATAATATATAATGATAAAAACTACTTCATATCTTTTTATTTTAAAAAAAAAAAAAATCTTGAATGTAATAAGTTGAGAATTGCATTTGTTATGTCCATGACCCTTGTCTAATGACAACATTGTAACTCAAAGTTTTAGGCTCCATATATAAAAGTAGTTATCTCATTCAAACAAAGTCAATCCTCATTATGTAAAAAGTTTGAAGAAGTCTCAGTCAAAATTCAGTTTCAGATCAAATCGAAACTTACAAAATTCTATTTGAGATCTATAAAATTATTGATTCGACATTTATTATCTTTTTTTCACTTATATAAAATTATTTATTTGACACCTACCACTTACGTTTCTCCTTCAAAACCCCAATAATCAAACCTTAATCCAAATAACATTTCAAGTATTCAAAATCCACTAACTATTATTTAATAATGTTTCACTATCTTAATATTCTAGTGAAACCAAAATCTAGATCGAATTTAAAATTTTGTCAAAAACCCCAAAACCTTTTTATAAACTAAATCAAAACTGAACATAACCAAACTTTTTTCATAGTAAAGGTTTGAGTTCTTATTCTTCATTGATGTATACGTATTTTTAGGTTTTATATTGGTCATGTTAATTAGTTGCTAATGATTTAGTTATTATAATTTGTTAGTGTATTCAATAAATATTTTAACGTAATAATGTAACTTATTACTTCGTATTTCACAAGAAAGAGAAAGAACTAAATTTGTCTTGTACTGTATATGAGAATGTGCGCAATTTCATTTAAAACGAAAAAAAGACAAAAACATCTATCTATATTGATACACAAAACCTTATCAATTAGGACAAAAAAAAATAGTAGGATTTTGTGGGAAAGGATTTTAAAGAAAGAAAATTAAATAAGAAGGTATGTGTAAATATACAAAGAGGTCAATTCCATTTAGTTTGGGTATTTTTTTAAATTTAATACTAGTCTTTGTAATTGATTTATGTTCGTATTTTTTCTACGAAATTAATTCGAATAGATTTTTGATATAGTAATTAATGTAACGATATATTTACTATCTTAAAAAAACTTTTGAAATTTGTTGTTAATGGACATGGACTATAATTTTGACAATAACAAACTCCTACTATTTTTTTATATTTCTCTAATTAATCTGAATGTTGATAAATAATGTGATTCAAAATTAATAAAATCTTTGACATGTATATAGGGTGTAACGAGTCGATTAATTTCAAATAACAAATTTTGATTTTTTTAATTGAGCTTAAAATGTGTTTGAGCATAACTTTATTGCTATACTCGAATGAGCTTTAATCAAGTCGAGCTTAGATAGCTTGATATTTTAATATATAATTTATCCCTTTTTAGCTTATCAAACTTTAGAAGTTATCAAACGAAAAAATATTTTCCAAACTTGATATGTATAACGTACCTATTTGAAACGAGTTATTGTCAAAACTAATTTAGAATTGTATACTGAGCAGTTTATTTTGATTTTCAGCCTAAATTCAATAAAGGGGAATTTCATTTTATTGATGAACTATTGGTTTAATCCAATTATATTTCCGTAAAAAGTGAGTTTAAGCTGTCTTGAGCTGTAAATAATTACAGCACGAGCACATTAAAAATTCCAATACTGCCAAATTTTATTCACGATATTAATATATATATATACATAATTATCTTAAAATTGAATAACACATTATAAGAAATATTGTCCGTTTTCACTTTCATTATACGTAGGAAACCAATTGAAGTAATGGAAACCTTGAATGAAGTTCGGCCCACTTATTAACCGCATTAGTAAAAATGAGGTAAGCGAAGAAAGAGAAAGTGTGGGGTTTGACGTGGAATTGAATGACTGAAAACGAGATGATAATTAATGTAGCCCTAATTATGGTAATTGAGTAATAAGTCATCCACCCCCGTCTTTGTATTGTCTATTTCCATTCCTAGTTACTACACACAAGAAATTCAAAAATACTATTATAAAAATTAGGAGAGAGAAATTAAATGTTGAATTTGTTTTTCGATTTGGTTAACGTCGGAAAAAGTTGTGTAAGAAAGAGATGCTTCTTTCATTCCCCAAATTTTCTTTCATTTCCTTTTTTTCTTAATAGCAAACAACCGACACTACAACAAAAATGATATTTGATGGCATTTTGAAAAAAATATGAGAAAAATGGATATAATTACATTTTTAAAAATGTCAGAAATAATAAATGTTAATCATACTGTTTAGTGACATTTTAATAATATAATAGCATTTTATAATGTTACCTCTTGTTATGATATTGACATTTACTGCTACAAGTGGCAGTTTGAAAAATATCATTACATATAAAATGTCACTAGCAAAGTGTCACATGTAGCGGTGTGATTAGATATATCAATGTCACTATAGTAGTTAAAAATAATATTATAAAATATCACTATAGTATAAAAATGTCACTAATCAGTAAAATTAACATTTATAGTTTGTGACAATTTTAAGAAACATGACTATATTAATATTTTGTGACATTTTCTTTAAAATGTCATCAAGCATGGTGTCACCATAAATCATATTTTTTTTTTTGGTAAACAAAAAGTTTGGGTGAGTTCGGCTCCGGTCGCCACCACGTGCCAGGGCATGCCTCAGGGACCAAAGGTCGCTTACAGAGGTTCTTACAGATCGCCCACCAACACAGCCCTCACGTCGGCAGTGGGAATCGAACTCACAACCTTCTGAGGGGAAGGAGCTCGTTCCTTACCAACTGAGCCAACATGTATTGGCACCATAAATCATATTTGTTGTAGTGCGATGAACATAAACAATAGAAAGAAAAAAAAATTCATCCCTACAACTTCTTGTGAAATATTTTAAAATTAATTTATTGAAGTAAGTCGATTTGGAACGATATATTTTGAACATATTGGAGATTCCGTGTTGAGTTTTAAAATTACAAGGAAATAGTTACTACTTGCATTTTCTCTATATATTAGTTACGTACTATTTAATTCATCTTGAAACACGTTGGAGAGATCAAATAAAAGCTCACATATTATTTTGTGACCATCTCATTATATGTGATGGACGCGTCTTAAAATGAATTAAATCATGAGTAGAAAAAAATGAAAGTACTCGGAAGGGAAGCCAACTTTAGAGAAGAGCTCATTACGTACTATTTAAATGAATTAAAGAAAAAACAAGAAAAAGTAAAGAGAAGAGATAGATTTTGAGGGTCAGTAGATACTAAAACGTACAAATATATAGATACAGAGATGTATGTATAGTTTTAGTACTCCTATTAAATAAAAGAAGAGAATGGTTAAATGAAATGGGAACACCTACTGCAGACATATATAAATAGAAAGAGTTTTATAAAACCATCTCTCAAACTATTTATGACTTGATTGAACATATCATCCCCAAAAAATAATAGAACACTAAAAAACTAAAAAAATCCACTCTCTAGGTTTTAGAGACTCTTTTTTTTATTTTATTTTATTTTATTTTATTTTATCTAAACACCGTCCTTCCATTGAAATCCCAAAAGGGTGTTTGTACGAATGAGTTCTCACACAGAAAAACAAAGAGAGGCAGAGTTAATATATAAGGGGGCCAATTCATGAAATAGAGAGATAAATTGGGAATGAGGATTGGAACATTTTTCTCCATTTTCTTGCAAGAATTAACCTTTTTTTGAAACTCTATGGTCGTAGGTTCTTTAATGGAAGAAGGGTTGTTATTATTATTATTTTATATGTAGGCAGAAGAGAAGAATATCTATAATTATTATCTACTCTGCCCCTCTTCAATATTCTATTACTGCTCTGCTCAAAGATAGAGTCTAATTTTCTTTCTTTGATTTGATAATTATTTATATCTCTGTCTCTTCATTTAGTTAACAGACTTCCCCCTTTTGGTATTATTTCCTATTTCTCTCTGTTTTTTTCTTTCCTGAAAATAAAATTGTTAATTTTTTGTGGGTTGAGAAATGTGGGATCTAAACGATTCACCGGATCATGAGAGAAGGGATGAGGATGTATCAGAGTGTTCTGATGAGAAGGGTAAACGGGTCGGATCCGTTTCGAATTCAAGCTCATCGGCTGTGGTTGTAGAGGATAATTATAACTCTGAAGAAGAAGAAGAAGAAGAAGATGTGGAGGAGAAAAGTGGGAGGAAAAGAAGCAGCCAAATATTTGGGTTTTCATCCCCTGTTACGCGGCAGTTTTTCCCGGTGGATGAATCGGGAATGGTGATGGGTTGTGAGGGACCACCGGATAGTTTCCCTAGAGCTCATTGGGTAGGCGTTAAGTTCGGCGGTGTAGGTGGACCCGTCGTAGAAAAGTCGGCTGCGGAGGTGGCTCAGCCGCTTAAAAAGAGTCGCCGGGGACCCAGGTCCCGTAGCTCACAATATCGTGGCGTCACTTTTTACCGACGAACTGGCCGTTGGGAATCACACATATGGTATATAAAATACTTACTACTAGTAATTTAATAGTAAATATTGATTTATTTTTTATTTTTCCTTTTTTCTCTTTCTGAACCAGGGACTGCGGAAAGCAAGTTTATTTGGGTAAACAAAATTAAATCTTTTGAAATTCTTCATTTTTTTGATTATTCTAATTAATGTAAAAATGGGACTTTTTTTTTTTCTTCTTGTTCTTGAATATTGTGTGAATAGGTGGATTTGACACGGCACATGCGGCAGCTCGGTGAGTTTTGTACCATTTCTTCTTCTTCTTCTTCTTTCTTCTTTCTTCTTTTTGTTTTATTTTTCTAGGGTGAAATGATAATTACATGGTTATATCATAAATTTCGAACTAGCATATAAAATCATATATACTCCTATATTTGCAGTGCATATGATAGAGCAGCAATAAAATTCCGAGGAGTGGAAGCAGACATAAACTTTAGTTTAGAAGATTACGAAGAAGACTTAAAACAGGTAGGTCACTTGTATTTTTATACAAGTAAAAGACAGAAAGACAAGATTTTATTTTGTTTCAATTTACATCTTATCTTCAACAGTGTTTTTCCTTATCATCAACGTACAGTAGCTAATGTTCTTGATTTTACTGTATCCTTAAAACCTTGTTTGTCACTTTGTTGTTGGGAAAAATAAGGATGTAGTGAAATAAAGTTATTTAAATGTTATTCTATGAAAGGAAATTATTCAAATCATTCATTCATTCATTCATTCATATTTATTTATTTATTTTTTTTTTTTTTTTGCAGATGAACAATCTAACCAAAGAAGAATTTGTGCATGTACTACGGCGACAAAGTACTGGTTTTCCAAGAGGGAGTTCAAAGTATAGAGGTGTTACTTTGCATAAATGTGGTAGATGGGAAGCTAGAATGGGCCAATTCTTAGGCAAAAAGTAAACTATATTCAATATTATTAATTAATATGTACTTCCTTATTTATAATTAATATGTTAGTTTATGGGTTAATTAATTAATTTAATCCTTGTTGAATTAACTCTTAATGATAATTATAATTGTTACAGGTATGTTTATTTGGGACTATTTGATACTGAAATTGAAGCTGCCAGGTGGGACGTTTTTTTGTTTCCAAATTATTTTCTGATTAATTAGGCTTTTTTGAAGGCCAGGTTTATTTATATTTATATATAGGACATCAAAATTAAGAAGTAGTTGTGTCTGAGTTAATTTCATGTCCCATGTTATAGAGCTTATGATAAAGCAGCCATCAAATGTAATGGGAAGGAAGCTGTTACCAATTTTGATCCCAGCATTTATGAAGATGAACTCAAGACAGCAGGTACATTCACGTATTTATTTATTTATTTAATTATATATAAGAGTAAAATTAATTTCTTCTACTTTTTTTTTTTTTCTTTCCAATTCCTAGTAAGTCTTGAATTAAACTCTTTACAAGAAAAATTTAGATTATTGACAAAATATTAAACGATACTATGAAAGTTGTTACCTTTTTTACATACAATATATATATCTAATTTTATATATCATATCATGATAATTATTGTGACATGCACAACAGTGACAAATTATTTCAAGTTGTCAGTAATAACTGTATGATATGAAGACAATTATAAGAACACATTTTTAGTAACTATCTAGTGATGATAAATAGTGTCCCAATGATTTAATCATAATATTTTTTGTGACCATTTTTTTTTTATCACTAATTATTAATACTAATACGATTATGAAGATCATTTTCGTAACAAAGTTTGAATCATTGTCACTCGATATATATCACTAAAAGCTTGTTTTTCTCGCAGAATCTTCGAACAATGTATCAGAACACAATCTAGACCTGAGTTTGGGCAATTCAACATCAAAGCCAAACCAACATTCTTCATCAATGCCATTTGAAGTTGATTACAGACACCATGGATTTAAACCTGAGGTACTTACAGTTATAAGGACACAACTTTTATCCTACTCTTCTTTAATACCAAAATATCTTAAAATGATTCAAATTTTTTATATTTATAAATAAAAAAAAAAAAGCAGCTTAATTTCCAGCAAAAAGATGGATACAAGAACGAGACAGAAACATTGCAGCTTCTTAGCCAAACACACCTTCATTCTCCGGGAGGGTCGTTTAAGGTTAACCACGACATGCAGAAATTTGGAGAACAAATGTTTAACAATAATACATCATTTAGCCCACGAAATTATCATCAAGTAAGTGTAATTCGATCAATACATACTCGTCATTTAGATGTGAAATTAAATAATTAAATGAAAATAGTAAAATTTGGTGACAGATTCAACATCAATATCCTGGAACAAGTGGAGTAGAGGTTAATTATGTTAGAAGAAATGAACAGCAATGGCAACACATTAGTCAACCGTCACAAATGTTTGCTAATGCTGCAGCATCATCAGGATTCCCACAGGCGCAACAACAACAACAATTACTCAGAAATCAAAATTGGATATTGCAGAAAAATAAGAATGGGATCCACCCAACTATCATGAGACCTTCCTCATGATATAAATATTACTATCTAATAATATTTATCATGACCCACCTGCTATGTGTCTCTGCCAATTTAACTTGATCATCTTTGATTGATATTCTAATTCACCCAATCAAACAAAGATATAAATAAATAAAGAAAGAAAGAAAGAAAGAATTGAGGATCTCCGATTTTTCTGTAAGTCTGTAAAGATTCGTGCTTTATTGAGCCTTTTTAGTTTTCACACTTTTGGGAGCAATAATTTAGTATGTAACCATGCAGGGTATTACAACTAATTACCCGGTATCAAGAAATTTGTGGAAAAATATTTTTATATATTTTTTCGTCATGTCTTTGGAAAATTTTCTCGTCTTTTGTTTTGTGTGTTGAGCAAGCATGAAGAAAATCTTTAATTAACTAGATATAGTACCCGTAATTAATTAAGCAACAAATGTTGGGTTGGGTGTATGTAGTGAGAGTCTGAGAACTTAGATCCTACACTAGTGAATTTAATTTATTGGGGTTGGATAAATGCCACATGTGCATGAAAGGACAAAAAATTATCCTTACATGCTCATATGGCATTCATCCAACACCCGGGTGGATTAAATTCACCGGGGTAGGTACTAATTTTTCGTCTGGGAGATTACCTACAACATGATGAACTCATGTCCAAATTCTAGTACGAAGAAGCACCCCACTTAATGTGTTTGATAGTATTTTTTGTTTAAACCTCGCTTAATTCAGTTAAAAATACTATCAAATACATTAAGTGGGGTGCTTCTTCGTACTAGAATTTGGACATAGTTGATTAATCTCAAAAAAAAAAGTCGAGATTCAAATTTTTCTACATTATTTCTTTTGAATGCATAAATCATAGTTGATTTTTCATATTTTGTTTTTCAATCAATGTTTTGTCATCCATTGTATAACAAATAATAAATTTATTTCAAGTATCGATCACACATATTTCCTCGCTCATATATATTTTTCTTTTATTAAGTTTTTCAAGGGTTTAATCTTTTTTAAAGCGCGTCGGACACATTAAGTGAGAACATATCCTAACAGGGATTCGAATATGATTTCGTTACTTTGTAGTGATTAATTCCTTCCACTAGAAACAAACAATGTTGTAAATTGTAAGCTGGCCAGAAGGGTGAGTTTGACTAGCGGCTGAATACATTATTGTATGAGAATTAATTTTTTTAAAATTAATTTTAAAATATATAGTTGATTAATAAAATTAACTAATGTTTATTTCCTAATTAGTTAAGTGCATCTCCATTCTCTAATTTGTTAGTATAATTTGTAAATATATTTAGTTTTTGAATATTGCTTTAATAAAATGATTTATTATGAATTTTCTCTATTATATATAAGGTAGAACTAATTTGTTAATATATTCATATAACCTTTTACTGTATTTAAATTTTATTATTTGTTATATAATGGATGACAAAACATTGATTGAAAAACAAAATATGAAAAATCAACTATGATTTATGCATTCAAAAGAAATAATGTAGAAAAATTTGAATCTCGACTTGCAACCTTCAGTTTTGGGGCGATAGTAAATCTACCAACTTTATGATAGAATAAATTTATGAAATGAAAGAACATTATTGTGTGTGTATAACTTCGATAATATCTGATCAATTTCTTTTTCATTATGAACTCTATATAGTTTTTATTGACAACCCATTTGTAGTATATTATTTTTGTAAAATTGTGTGAATATATATCATTTTTAATGAATCTGCATAATAATTAGACTTGAGACTCGATCCTCCAAGTTCTAACTCTCTAATTTTGGATCTTGAATACAATCATAATATGTAAGAGGATATTTTTGATAAAAAAATAATTTCATTTACATAAAAAAAATATTTTGAGACACCCAAAAAAAATAGTAAAAATTTAGGGGCATAAGAAAGTACTATACAAAAAAAGAAATTTTTTTGAAGAGCATTAATATTAAAAATGAAAAATTAGAAAAGGAAAGTAGTAATTTTGTTATGGGAAATAACACCAGATGGAGATGAATTGTCACCATCATCGATGTCCTTTGAATCAGTTCCTCATGAGCAAAAAGCAATTCAGACAGTCATTTGCTATTATTACGTACGAGAGGGACTTAACCTAACTCTCAATAAAAGCTTAAAAAAGAAAAGAAAAGAAAAGAAAAGTGTAGAGCTCCCCCCCAAATTTAAATAAAGTAGCTAGTCCATTACAAATAATAAATATCACCCCATCTCGTACACTACATTTTCCTTTTTTTAATGTAATTATACGTATGACAAACAAATTCTTGATTCTTTTACTAGGTTTAATTAAATTAGTATTATTCTTAAATCTTAAACAAACGTTGATTATCCCGAGTAGGAGTACTACAGTATTTGCCTAAACTAGAATATGTGGCATGCATTGGTTATCCAACCCATTTTAATATTCTAGTGGGTACAAATTATAAACTTTATTGTAAAATATTTGCGCGAATTGCATCACCTACGACGTCATCATCGATTACAATATTATGCTTTTGCTTAAACTTCCATTTTTGTTCATGTTGCATATTATTAAATTAATATACATATTCATTTTATGGCAGCCCCTTGACTTTGTTTACTATTAAGAAGAGATTACATTAATAATTATGTCTGTACAAGATTAAGCTGGATGATTAGTGGGGGCAGAGGGTCAAGAATCATCCCCCTTTGTATTATTAATTAATTAATTAATTAAATCCCATTATATTAATTTATGTTTAATTTTGCTTTCTTCTTCTTCTCTGTTCTATTTGACTGCACGAGGCCAATTGTTCTCCAAGTTGACAACTAGAGTTAACTATCATTAAATTAAATTAAATTTAATTTAATGTTGTTACAACTGCAACAAGTTACCTTAGGTACTGGTCCAATACTTTCACTTAAATTCATAATTGCTCTCACCTTACGAGGAAATTAAATATAAATTAAATGCTACTGTACGTATTTATGTTATTTTCACGCATCATCCACAAATTAATCAAATTGTAAATAAGATGTGGCAATATCATTATTGACATAGATTAGTAAATTCCTATGGTTTGTAAAACAGAAAACTTAATTTATGATCGTTATTCTATTTAATTAATTCAGTGTTATTGTGCTTAATAATATATTATACATAAATTAATAGGCGGCCAGTTTTAACGTCACTAACCAAAATTAAGAAGGAAAAAAAATATGTGATATAATGTTAAGTGACAATGTTATACTTGTAGCTAATTATATACTCGACCCCTGTCTCATTAATTTGTGTTCCGGCCTTACAACTAATCATATCACTAGATAAATAATTTAAATTTAGTTAATTAAATTAACTAATATAATTTCATAATATGTAATAATACCATAAAAATAGAGACATGAAAGTTTTAAAACATTTGTAAATCTCAATCTCAATCTCTATTATTATAAAGCATAAATATTTCTTAACTTTTTTGTGCGGACTAAAATAACATTGTTTAAATTGTAAAGTGATATTTCATTCAATGATAAGTATATAAAAGTAATTGAAATATATAGTTATACATAAAGTCTTATTATATTTATCTCCGACATAAACTCCTAAATTTATGAATTCTCTATTACATTAATTTATGTAATTTTAGATTTAATTTTTTTGTTATAATAGATCAAAACAAACCTTGACTATTACAGTATTTTAAATAACCCCTACAATATATATAAAAATTACTACTATATTTTAGCATAAATATTTATTCAAGTAAGAAAAATGTAAATTTCTCTTAAAAAAATTGTTAATTTAAAGATTTAGTACAACATAAGTCATAAACATTTTAAATTTAAAAATTTAAAATGAAATTCTCTTAAGTATCATTATGTTACAAATAAATTTAAAATTGAATCGCATCGTACTATGAAAGAGTAAAAAATACTTATGACTTATATAGCTAATTACGTAATTTACTTTTGCTAGAATAGAAAAATATAAAGAATATTCAATAATATCAATATATGCATAACCTGGAATTTCATGGAATTATTTTCGTGAAAAACGAGTGAAATTGGTGAAATTGATAAAGAAAATCTATGAAATCGCTGAAAACATGTGAAATATATGAATATTCGAGTGAAATTTGTGAACATTTGTGAATTGTTGGTTAAAATTTGGGTGAAACCGGTAAAAAGTGCAACTTAAATCGATAAATACATGTAAAATTCTTGAAAAGGGATGAAACTGGTAGAACGACAACATCAATGAAATCGATGAAAAAATGAATGAAGTCGGTGCAAAGTGTCAAATAAATAAAAGTTCAGGTTAAATTAGTGAAAAGAATATGTGAAATAAGTGAAAAAATGTGCAAACTAGGTGAAAACGGGTTAATTTGATAAAAATGTATGATATTAGTAATAAAAAAAAGAGTTTAACCGACAAAATAAGGTGAACCCGGTAGAAAAATGATTTAAAACGGAAAAATAAGAGAACAAAATCTTAAAATGAATCATAACCAATAAAAAAAGAGTAATACAAAAAATTAAACTGGTAAATATGAATAAAATCGACTAAAACAGATTAAACGGGTGCAAAATGAATTAAGTTGGTGAAAAAAGGGGTTAATTTTCTTTATTTTTTTGACATAATAAAATTTATTTATTCTAATTTACAAAAAATACCCAATGAAATTAACTAGACACGTACAACGTACGTGCCCTTTCCTATTATTTATAAAAGAACTCAGTGAAAAATGCAAGATAATTTCATGTGTTATGTGAAACCTGCATAAAACTACTCAGGGGATTCTTTTTTGCACCAAATTTTCTTGTAATTTTAAAAACTCCGTGTAAACACCCAATCTCCGTTAGTTTCTAACATCGTTAATTTTTAATTGAATTCCTAAATTATCACTAGATATATTAAATTAAAATGGAGTTTTGTCAATATTCAGAAGTACAAGGGAGTTTTTGGCTGAAAAAATTATGCAAAAAACAATAAAAAACGCATATTGTTTGCGTGAAACATACTCGCGTTAAAAAATGGACGAAATGAGACAATTGGGTATTTTATTCAGGTTTTTGAAAGTAGAAGGATGTTTGATGCAAAAAAAAATTCACAAGTTAGTTTGGTTCAGGTTTCATATATCACAGGGTAGTATTGTACAATTTCCCCGAACTCACTATATAAATATAAAAATATAGTTGCTCTGTTATGTTAATATTCATTTAATTGCATGAATACAATTTAGATTTTCAGAATTCATTTAATCAAGATGGTTGTGTCAAGTTATAGTGACTTGCAATCTTCGTAGGCGAGACTCAAGTTCGAATCCTACTGAAGGTATCACACTGGGGATGGCATATACCCTTTGCACTCTTCGGTGCGAACTGTAAATACATAGTCTAATAAAAAAAAAAAAAAAAAAAAAGATAAAGGGTCGTTTTCTCAAAAAGGAAAAAAGAAAGAACGAAAAATGAAAGAGATGAAGGGTCACTTGTGATATTCAAATTTATTGACAACCCTTTAAATTGAGTAAACAGAAATGATAAAATGTGAAATGTTAGAAAAAGAAAATGTTCTTTAGTTGCTGTAATGATTCAGACCAAGTTAGATTCTTTTACTTTGCATAGGATCCACGAAAAATATATCCACACACACACTCTGTTTAATTTCAGTTTTACAGCTAATCCTACTTTTTTCAACATAGAATAGATAAATATATTTGGTGAGAAATGAAGTTTACTTTGCGAAACATGTGGAAATCTCATCAGCTGTGGAGTTGGTGAAAAAAGTAAAATAGTAATAATTATATGAATATGTGAAGAGGGAATCAATCAATCCAATTGACATGGTTGCAGGTACAATATTGGAAATTGGACTTTAATAGGATATATATGGTTTTGGCCTTTCCCAATTTGGAGATTCTTTAACGGTTGTAATTTATTTTTTGTGCTTTTATTTTTTTGTTCGAATTGGGGCAAATTATGTATGGTTTGTGCAAAATAATGTTTTCTTTCTCTTTTTATTTTGTTTTACTAAGTATGATTGTGACTTGAATTTCTTGTGGACGTGCATTGGGGTTGGGGAAAATTACTAATGTTAGAAATAGATCAATTTCATTATTCATTCATTCATTTACAATTATAAGTGTCATGGTTTACAGAAAGATGCTTTTTATCTTCTTTTTTTCCCCATGTAATATATATACAGTAAGATGCGTTGATTTTTGTACTTTCTCTAATAACTCTATTCGAAGGGTCAAAGATGACTGTGACAAATTAACTGACTAGGACTCTGGTAATTATTTTAAATTGAAATTACACTATGTTAAGAACAATTTCAATGGGCATGTATGAGCATTGTTGCAATTAAAGGCAATACAGTCTGATAAATTCAGTGATTTATATTGTTAGCTTGATAATTCTGTACATATATGTATATGTGTATCTGAATAATATTGAAATTATGCAGAGAACTTTGAATTTGAGAGAAAAACTAATATGTGTATATTATTGTGTAAAAACCGTACAAAGAATAGACTACAACCTGTTATTTATATACAACTATGTAAGGGTATAACTGTAAATCTACAGTAACCGCCTAACTAATTCTAAGTTGCTGAAAAAGAAATAACACTTTTACATATTAACAACACGGCTTTAGCAATTAGGTTTATTTTCCCCAATTTGTCTAATTTCTTCATTTCCTTCTTCTTCGATTTGAATTGTCCTTCTTCTTCCATTTTCATCTTTTGATAAATCTTCAACTTCTGACTTTGTTACCCCCCCACAAGATGGCGTGTATGGATTTCTTACACCCATCTTGGATAAAATGGAGTGAAAACTGATGCGAGGCAAGGGCTTGGTAAAAATGTCTGCTAATTGAGCTGAGGAGGCAATTGGCAGAAGCTTTACATGTTTTCGATCCACATGTTCACGCACGAAGTGTAAGTCTATCTCTATATGCTTTGTCCTTTCATGAAACGTTGGATTTTTAGCAAGATGTAGAGCACTGTTATTATCACAGTATATTACTGGCACTGTTATTTGTATATGTAAATCTGTGAGCAATTGTGATAGCCATAGGACTTCGCTTGTAATAGATGCTAATGCTCTATATTCGGCCTCTGCACTTGATTTGGAGACAGTTGGCTGTCTTTTAGCTTTCCAGGATAGCATTGAGTTGCCCAAAAATGTGCAATACCCTGTAGTAGACCTTCTTGAGTCCAAGCAGGATCCCCAATCACTATCACAAAAACCTGTTAGGAGAAGATTAGATGATTTAGAATAAAATAGGCCTTGTCCAGGTGTAGCTTTGAGATACCTAAGCAAATGATGTGTTGCTGTCATGTGTGCATTAGTAGGATTAGCAATATATTGACTTAGTTTATGTACTGTAAATGAAATGTCTGGCCTTGTTATAGTTAAATAAATTAACCTTCCTATCAATCTCCTATATGGAGAAGGATCAGGTAATAAATCATTGTTATCTAATTTGAGTGAATATTTTGGATCCATAGGAATGGAAACTGGTTTAGAACCTAGATAGCCTGTATCTTCTAATATTTGCAAAGTGTACTGCCTTTGAGATAGTACCAAACCTTTAAAAGAATATGCTAACTCAATCCCTAAAAAATATCTAAGTTTTCCCAAATCTCTTAGTTTAAAAAAATTTGATAATTTGAGTTTAACAGTGTTAAGTAGTTCTGTATTAGGACTTGCCAATAATATATCATCCACATAAATTAAAATAGCAATAAAATTAGAATCTTTACCTGAGGTGAAAAGGGAATAGTCAGACTTGGATTGCATAAAGTTTAAAGAGTGAAGAACCTCTGTAAGCTTATGATTCCACTGTCTGCTAGCTTGCTTAAGTCCATAGATTGACTTTTGTAATTTACATACCAAAGGTTGAGACATACCTGAACTTACCTGTTGTGTTTTAGGTGTGTATCCTTTAGGCAGTGTCATGTATACTTCCTCATCCAAATCACCATTTAGGAATGCATTAGTGATGTCCAATTGATGCAAGTCCCATCCTTTTGCCATTGCTAGTGCTAATATAACCCTAACAGAAACTAACTTTGCAACAGGGGAGAAGGTAGCATTATAATCTACCCCCTCCTGTTGAGTAAAACCTTGTGCTACAAGGCGAGCCTTGTACCTTTCAATTGAACCATCTGCTTTTCTTTTAATTTTAAAGATCCATTTACAACCAATTGGAACTTTGTTGTAAGGTAAAAACTGTATTTTCCAAGTATTGTTACTTTCCATAGCATTAAGTTCCTCATTAATAGCTTTAATCCATTCAGGATGCTTGCTAGCTTGTTTATAACTAGTAGGCTCAGAAATTGTTGAAATATTATTTAAAAAACACTTATGATCAGTGGAAATATAAGAGTAAGCAAGTACAGATGATAATGGATATTTAGAATTAGTTTGAATCATCTGATTGCAGTGATAATCTTTAAGATAAGTAGGTGGATTGTGAGACCTAGAAGACTTTCTGATAGGAATACCAGGGGATTGTATGTTAGTTTGTTCATGTGAAGGGAGGTGTTCAGGATGAGGATGTGTGTGAAAAGTAGGGCTAGTAGGTTGATATTGATAGGAAATCTCTTCTGGGAGTGGAAGAGGATCCAGAAGGGTGTAATCAGTGGATTGTGTGGATGAAGATGCATTAGGTGGAGAAGTGAAGTGATTAAAAAATTTAGAGTCTTTAAAAGGAAAAATATGTTCATAAAAAACTACATTTCTGGAAAATAATGTAACATGAGTGGAAAGATTAAGAAGTTTATAACCCTTAATAGTGTTTGAGTAGCCAAGGAATATACATTTAGTGGCTCTTGGATCAAATTTGGTCCTGTGATCTTTGATAGTAGATGCATATGCTAAACACCCAAATACCTTTAAAGATGTATAATCAAATTGTTTTTGAAAAAGTTTGGTATAAGGGCTTATATTATTTAGGACAGGGGTGGGCAGTCTATTAATTAAAAAAACTGATGTGAGGATACTCTCTGTCCAATAAGAAATGGGCAAATTTGATTCAAACATGAGTGATCTTGCCACATTTAGGATATGTTGGTGTTTCCTCTCAACTTTAGCATTTTGTTGAGGGGTTTCAACACATGAGTACTGATGTAAAATACCTAATTTGGAAAATAGATTTGTAAAGGCAAGTTCCTTTGCATTATCACTTCTAAAAAGTTGAATTTGTGAATTAAATTGAGTAGAGATCATTTTAATAAATTCTGGAATAATTCTATGAACATCAGATTTGAATTTCATTAAATAAACCCAAGTGAATCTAGTATGATCATCAACTAATGTAAGAAAGAACCTAAATCCAGTATGTGAAACAATTTTATATGGGCCCCAAATGTCACAATGAATAAGATGAAAAGGGTGAGGAGAAATAGAAGAACTAATAGGAAAAGGTAAGGCCCTTTGTTTTGCAAAATGACAGATATCACAAGCATGTTTATTTATATTATAGGATGTAGGAAAATCAAGTACAGAATGTAAAGATGTAAGTCTATCTAAGGCAGGATGACCTAGTCTACTATGCCAAATATCTATTGACACTTTATTACAGGAAACAGTAGGCAAAACAGAATTGTGTAGAATGTAAAGGCCTTCAACTAGATCACCCTTGCCAATCTTCTTCAAAGAGGTCTTGTCCTGGATAATAAAGGTATTTGTCTCAAAAATTATGTTATAAGTAGCAGTAGCTAATAAGGAACTAACAGACAGTAGGTTGAATTTAAAATGAGGGACAAACAGGACATTTTGTAAAGTAATACCAATATCTAAGTGAACTGTACCCTGAAAGAAAGCTGGAACTATGAAATTATTAGGTAAAGTTATTGAGGTATTTAGTGCAGGAACCAGTTTAGTAAAAAGTTTAATGTTGTTACAAATGTGGTGTGAAGCCCCTGAATCAAGAATCCATGAATTGGAGTAATTAAAAGATGAAATTAATGGAATTGTGGAAGAACAGATACCTGAGTGAGCATTTGCTGTAGAACTAGTATTATTGTCTTTGTCCTGTACTTCTGAAATTGAGGCAGTGCTATTGAGTTGAGTGGTAAACATTTGGGAAAGTTGTGTGAACTGTTCAGGGGTCAGTGTATGGACAAAGTTTTGTAGTGCAGATGAAGGAATGGAAGCATCAGTGGAAATATTGTTGATGCTGTTGGGTGGTGGTGGTGGGAATCTTGGGGCTGGTGGTCTATACCCAGGGGGATAGCCATGCAATTTGAAGCAAGTATTAATGGTGTGGCCAGGGAGTTGGCAATGTGTGCAGTAAGGCCTGTTTGGTCTTGAGTGGGAAGGATTAGTGGAAGGTCTAGGTTGTCTATAAAGGTTGAAATTTGGTCTGATAGATGGGTTAGTATTCTGGGGAAATGGTGGTCTTGTATTGGAGTTAATAGGATATGATTTGGAAGTAAAAGCCATTGAGTTAAGGGAGTCAGGAGAAGAAGTGGATGACTGTACTGCCCTTTGTGTTTCTTCTTGAGAAACAAGGGCATAAGCCTTAGGTACATCAGGGAGTGGGTCCATGAGAAGTATTTGGCTCCTGGTATGTGCAAGATTTTCTTGTAATCCCATGAGAAATATCATTAGGTACTCAACATCAAAATATTTCTCAAGGAGGCCACAAGTGCATTTGGGCCTAAAATTAGTAATCTCATCCCAAATGATTTTAAGCTTAGAAAAGTAGGCATTAACAGACAAAGATTGTTGCTGCAGATTCATTATATCTCTGTGTAATTGAAACATGCGTGGACCACTTGCTTGTTGGAATCTTTGTTTGAGTTCTTTCCATAAATCTGTAGCATTAGTGTGATTTTGTAGTGTGTGACTGATAATGGGGGAAAGAGAGTTCAAGATCCATGCAATCACAATGGTATTGTTCCTGTCCCAATAGTTAGAGAGGATGGGATCATCAAGAGGTTGTGGGATGGTGTTATCAATGAAGCCAAGTTTGTTCTTGACTTTTAGTGCACGTATCATGGCTTTTGACCATGTTTGATAGTTATTTTCTGTCAATTTCTCTGAAACTAATATGACTCCGGGTCCATCTGCAGGGTGTAGGTAAAAGAAACTGGAGGGATCTTCAATGAGTGGCCGTGATCTGTTGGAGAAAGGTTGGTTGACAGTTTCAGTGGTTTCACTGTCCTCAGGTGGTGAAGTAGACATAATGAAAAGATAGAGGTTTCTTGGAGGAAAGAATACAAGAAAGAATAATGGACGGATTATGATAGAGTGAAATTTGGTAGTAGAAATTGTAAAGAAAATTATACAGGAAGTAATTTCAAGATAGCACCTGAGATGAAGGAAGATGGATCTGATGATGAAGAAACTTATGAAAATTTGAGAAGATTTCTGGGAGGAACTGGCCAACTGGGTTGGAGACGAAGGATCTTGATGATGATGGATGATAAATCACAGAAAACTGGAATGGATTTGACAGAAGAACACCAAATCTTGAAGATTTAATTGACTGCGGAAGCTCTAAAGATCTGCTGATACCATGTTAGCTTGATAATTCTGTACATATATGTATATGTGTATCTGAATAATATTGAAATTATGCAGAGAACTTTGAATTTGAGAGAAAAACTAATATGTGTATATTATTGTGTAAAAACCGTACAAAGAATAGACTACAACCTGTTATTTATATACAACTATGTAAGGGTATAACTGTAAATCTACAGTAACCGCCTAACTAATTCTAAGTTGCTGAAAAAGAAATAACACTTTTACATATTAACAACACGGCTTTAGCAATTAGGTTTATTTTCCCCAATTTGTCTAATTTCTTCATTTCCTTCTTCTTCGATTTGAATTGTCCTTCTTCTTCCATTTTCATCTTTTGATAAATCTTCAACTTCTGACTTTGTTATATATAAGAACTTATTATATCGGGCTAGTTTGATTTCCTACTTTATTTAATGTTGGTAAGAATTTGGGTAATTCAATATCTTTAAATATTACATTGAATCTTAGTTAGAGTGTATATTAAGAATGCTTTAAATTTTTTCATGTAAATAAGGGTGTGTGACTTGACGAACAAAATTTGGATTGAAATAGGATTAAAATCGCTAAAATATTTTAGTTACATGATTAAATTGCCAGCTCAAAAGTTAGATCGAGGACATTTTTGCCAGCGAACAATTGTTAAGAGATGAATTTTGCAATTTTTACATGTAAGCAATCAACTTTAATTTTTCATGTGGAAGGGTTCGGTGACATGTAGGATACTGTGGCCAAAAACTTTCCCAAATCAGGCTCATATAAGATCAAAATTGCAAAATATTTTAGTTATATAACTAAAT
This sequence comes from Penstemon barbatus, assembly GCA_003313485.2. Taxonomy (NCBI): domain Eukaryota; kingdom Viridiplantae; phylum Streptophyta; class Magnoliopsida; order Lamiales; family Plantaginaceae; genus Penstemon; species Penstemon barbatus. The sequence continues at coordinate 66,260,224 of CM064880.1, forward strand.
AGCTAGCCCGAAAAGTTACACAACTTTTTTTTTTATCAACAACAAATAGTCACGGGACCAGTTTTGCAATTTTTCCTATTCTTTTATGATTGGTCAAGAGTTGTCCAACTGAGTCCAAATTTTTAAACTATCGAGGAAAAAAATATATTTGTAAAATGTGGGGTGAAAAAAACGGAGAATAAAATTATATGGGATTAAAGATGCAATTGTCTTTTTCATCCTATAATTATAAAATTTTAATCATTATAAAAGGTAGTAATTCTCTAAATTAGCCGTACGTAGAGTGACGCCCGTCTGTATGTTGCAGTGAAACTCACTGACTTTAACTTTTACCTACAAAATCTAAGTGCATTTGCATAATTTCCTTTGGTCATAAACTCATTCAAAACCTCGTAGAAAAAGACCTTTCCTATTAAATGATCCAGTCTATGGGAGTACATATTTTCACTTTTCGGACGTGAAAAATATATAGAAGCCAAAAAAAAGAAAAAGATAAATTCACATATCAATTTCATGCATCATTCACTATATAACTAGATCTAAAAGAAAAACGTCCGAATTAATTTCTACATATCACAAGAAGTTAGAAGGAAACAAGACCAATAATTAAAAAAAATACTATTATATTAATGGAAAAGGCCATGGTTCCTTTTGTCCGTGCCAGCTTGCGGAAAATGCACGAAAAGGAAAATTGTGCAATTTTTTTTTTTTAAACTTTTACTCAGACATGAGTCTTCCTTTTTTTTTTCATACATTAGAATAAAGGCTTTATCCCACTTTGCACCCTGGAAATGCATCATTTTGGCACTTTGCACCCTCGAAAAAAAGCAATCCCACTTTGCACCCTGAAAACATACTCTGCCTTCCACTTTGCACCCTAGACCCATTTTTGGCCAAAAAATAGGAGGAGCAAGGGGCAATTTCGTAATTTTCAACTATTGTCAATAAAAATAATACAATAATTTCACATTATATCTGTCAAAATACCTCTTGTGCTTTGTCTAACTATCAAAAACCCCATTATTTCATTTTAATTAGCAGAATCCCTCTGTATTTATTTTTCATTAACAAAAAAAACACCTCCCAAGTAGAAATGACAATTATGCACCCATCACAATTAACCTAAAAAAAATTCAGTAACCCCTATTAACTTCGAAAATTGGCATTAACCACATATTCACTTAAAAATTTGACAAAAATCTACTTATGATTTATTAAGAATTGGTTTTTTTCTAATAAAAAATGAACACGGGTCAGAGAATTTTTGCAATTCATGCTTAATAATCAATTGGAAAAAAAATTCTCTGATAATCAGTTAAAAAATTCTTGACTGATTAATCATGCTTAATAATCAATAATTATCTATATAGTCAGTATAAAAATTCTCTGACCCGTGTTAAATTCTAAAACTTCGTTTAACTGATTAATAATTCTAATAAACCCATGTTAAAAATTCTCTGACCCGTGTTAAATTCTAATAACTTCATTTTAACTTCAGTATAATAATTAATGATTATTAAATGATTAATCAGTCAAGAATTTTTTAATTGATTATCAGAGAATTTTTTTTCCAATTGATTATTAAGCATGAATTGCAAAAATTCTCTGACCCGTGTTATATTTTTTATTAGAAAAAAACCAATTCTTAATAAATCATAATGAGATTTTTGTCAAAATTTTAAGTGAATATGTAGTTAATGCCAATTTTCGAAGTTAATACGGATAACTGAATTTTTTTTAGGTTAATTGTGATGGGTGCATAATTGTCATTTCTACTTGGGAGGTGTTTTTTTGCTAATAAAAAATAAATACAGAGGGATTTTGCTAATTAAAATAACAAAAGGGGGGTTTTTGATAGTTAGACAAAGCACAAGGGGTATTTTGGCAGATATAATGTGAAATTATTGTATTATTTTTTTTGACAATAATTGAAAATTACGAAATTGCCCCTTGCTCCTCCTTTTTTTGGCCAAAAATTGGTCTAGGGTGCAAAGTGGAAGATAGTATATGTTTTCAGGGTGCAAAGTGGGATTGATTTTTTTCGAGGGTGCAAAGTGCCAAAATGATGCATTTCCAGGGTGCAAAGTGGGATAAAGCCTTAGAATAAATTAACTTGAAAATATTCACACTAGTAAGAAACCCAATACTTCTTGGTCTCATTACCTCAATTTTGTCATCAATTTAAGGTAAAATTGTAGAAAATGTTCCAAACTAATTAATGATTTTGGATTTTCGTCCCAAACTATATTACCTCACCGAATTTCGTCCCGCAATTTAATATTTGTTTGAATATCGTCCCAAACTAATTACTAATTTTGATTTTTCATCCCAAACTATATCAACTCGTCGAATTTCGTCCCATAATTTATCATTTTGTATGAATTTAGTCCCAATATTAAAATTTTAATTTAATGGAAATGACGGTTAAATCTCGTAATTAGTTTGGGACGAATTCTGCAATATTATATAATTATTCATATTAAAATTTACCACGTCATGACACGTAAGCAATCATGTGATAATTTAACGGCAAATGCGCAATTTTCGTCTTATAATTAACGGTGGGATGATATTCCAAAAAAATATTAAATTAACGGATGAAATTCGCCAAATTGAATAGTTTGGAACAAAAATCCAAAATTAATAATTAGTTTGTGACGATTTTTGCAATTTTACCTCAATTTAATTCCTTGCAGACAATAATTACTTCTGCTATTGGTCTTTACCCAAACGAATCACGGAAAATTTGTGTAAAGTCAAATAAAAAAGGATCAAACCGGTTCGAATAATTGTGAGTGTTATGTACCCGATATATTTCTAAAATAATTTACAGTCTTACACTAAAAAAATGCAAGGATGTCATAACGACATATGTCTTATTTTAATCATGAAAAAAGAGGGAAAAGAGATCTTACCGAAAACTTACAGGCTTTTATGAATTTGATTTGATGATTGAACTTCCTCGATATTTTTAACCATTGATCTTTAACTCCGTTCTCTTACAACTAACTCTAAAATTGGAAGAAAAAAAATCTCCTAATTTTCTAAGTAATAGGCGATTTTTGTGTAGGTAAAGAGAGATAATATTCTTGTTTTTGTTATAAAATTGTGTCTTGTACATAATATTGTGTCTTGTAAATAATATTGTTTCTATGAGAAAATATGTCCTAAAAATATATATATGTATGTCGTACATATCCTCTTTCCTTATCTCTCCCAACAAATTTCTCCTAACTCAAATAAAATTTCATCTCCTTCATTCTAGATAATTGCATTACTTATATAACTATCACAAGGAAATTTCTACAAAAATTTAATCGAATAATTAAATTTGATTTAATTCAATTCAATTGGGATATTTTAAATTGATGAGTTGATAATTGATCAATTAAATATTGAAATTAATTTATGATTTGTATTTTAGAAAATTAAATTTCAAAATATTTCGTATCTTTAATCATCGGCTCTACCTAGAATTATAGGAGCCAGGAGTGAGACTTATGTACATGTAAATTCAAGCCTCAATAAAATGATTAATTGATTAAACTCATTAATTAATATGTCTAATTTATTAATTTTAAGTGACTATACTAAATAACTAGAACTGTCTTCTTGTTCCTATATTATATATACTCGAAATTAAAGATCAGATTGTTCATTGATAAAATCATTTCATATGATTTAATCCTGTAAGAATTTATTCATAATTAAAACTAACAAATTTACTATTTTGCCCCTCTAATTATTTCTTCATCATCTTTTAAGGAGCAAAAAATACTTTTGATATCAGATTACACATTTGATACAAAGCTTTCTGAAAAAATACATTTGATACTATGGTTTAGACATTTTTGACACATTTCATTTGACCGTCAATTTTTTGAACAGAATTCATCATGTGTTCGATACGTGTCGACACTACCAGGGGTAAAACTTCATTTTTCATACCAAACTTTTACCTAATTTATACAGTTGGTATCAAACATTCTAAAAGGACACATTAAATACCAATATTGAAGGTCGTTAGACACATTTGCTTAGACCGTCAATCTTTTGGATGAAAACGATCACATGGACATTAAGTCACCAAAATTGCACGCTTTTTGCACGTAAAGTGCTCGGGCAGAGAGTATTTGAACCTAATCTTAATTTTTTCATAAATCCTTTGTTACAAGTTCAAATTTTTGTCTTTTTTATATAATTGGAAAGCTCTTGACGAGACCTTATTACATGCTTGAGAAAATTTGATACGTAGTTTATGATTAAGCGAATATTTCATAGATAAGTTTCCTCGGATAATTAAAGGTATACATACACGAGTCTCATAGCTAGACAACATATATGTTCCTTCCATTCAACATGTACTAATACCCCAATTCTTCTCTTAGTCCAAATTGTGCGCATGTGACATGTGTATATATATATTGCCCAAATATATAACATGATAATAAATTCAAGTAATTAAGTAAACCTGACGGTATTTGATTATTTACATTGATAATGACTTATGCAATGCAACCAGCTGAAGAAACCAAGAAAAAAAAAAGTGGAGGTGTGAATATAGATAAAGAGGTATAAGTTTCCTTTTTCTCATCCAGCGTTTGTGTATAAAACATTCCATTTTTAGTAAGAAGGGAGAGATGGTTAAAGGGTTAATATATATATACCTAAGTGGGCACAACAAATATCAATCGGTCATATCTTATCTTTAGCCATTCGTTCCCCTTAGGGTGGTATTAATGTCCAACGTCGTACTCTTAATTATATATATGTTACGTTAGTTGTGCAAGCTTTTCTACCTTTCCTTCCTTTCACACTTTATGTTATATATGGTCCCATTATTCGCCTTTAATATTATACCAAATTTGTTGTTGGGTGGATGAAAATTTAATAGAAAACCTTTTCACTATATAATCAAATTAATTAAAATTCTTAGGAGAATTTATTCCGTAGTCTAAAGGTAAAAAAATTCTTGCCCAATTATAATATATTATAACATTCATACTCGTACTAATAAATGGTCTAATCAAAATTTCTTTGATAGTCGTATTATTAATATGATTATATGATATCAAATGTGTCAGGCCAAAAATATACGGAGTAGAAACGCCAGCGAGCTCTAATTGTGATACCAAAAATGTAATAATTCTCATGTTAATCTATATGAACATATTAATGTGTACCAATGTATATTTTGATCCATATAATCATATTAATAATACGCAAGAAACAAAGAAATCTTAGAAAGTTTAAATGAAAGAAAAATATTTTTTAATCACAAAGTATAAAGACAAGAGTTCCAATTTCAGTAAGAAAAGTTGGTTTAATTAGCCCGCATGGCCACACTTGGTGGAGGATTTCGGGTCAATTTTAGAACTGAACCTCAATTGTCACCAAAATTACCACTGATTTAGAGTTGTGGCATCAAACTTGTCAGTCCAAAAAGATATGGGGTAGAAAAATTTAAAGGAGAGTGAACCGAGTGCAAATAATTAACTTTTTATAATGTCCTACCCCATACATTCTCGAGAACATGATTAGACATTTTCAATGGCCCAAATTAGGAAAGTGATATAATGTAACGGCTCCTTCAAGTGGAAAGAACAATTAACTACGACTTTCCAAAATTGGATACCACGAATTTGAGTTTGATTGGAGAGTGCTTTATGTCATCTTTGATTACTGTCTCTTAGAGGAGACACTCACCTAGTATTTTTTTTTTTTAAATAATGCTCACAGCTAATCACTATAAATCTTCTTAATATTTTTTCATTCATTTTGTTGCTTATGATGTGTATGTGATAACGGTTGTGTTTCACTAAAGTTTAAGACCATTTTCAGTGGTAGGTCACATTTCTTATATTTTTAAGAAAAGAAAAATTGTTATTATTTGATTACATAATTAGGTAGCTAGTGAAAATATTTAACCTTCTTAATGTTGGTACGGTACAATTTTGAAAACATTATTTGATATGAGGTTAAAAGCGATGCTTTCTTAGCTGTAAGATCTATTTTTTTTTCCTACAAGTAATTACTATTTTTTTTTTTTTTTTGAGATGGTGAATACTTTATTATATCAAACACTATATCGAATCGAACTATTACAATGATATCAAAGTGAACTAATTACTAATATTAAACTAGAGAAAAGTTAGTATGAAATCAGAGAAAATACCCATATTCGTGGGAGTTGAACCCATGACCTCCTGGTCATGGAACTTCATCCTTAACCACCACTTGGCTAAGGCCTCATCGGTTTTACTATATAATTGTTTTCTTAACTTTTTTTTTTCAAGTGATATAAAAATCATGTGAAATTAACTTTATTGTTCGTCTTGTAATTTAAAAGTGGACAACCAATAAATTCTTCTTTTGGAATGCTGAATGAACTAATACAATGTCAAAGCTTTCTCTATAACATACATACAGACTGAAATTAGCAAGTCCTTTTTACTATTTCTATGAATGGAAATATTTGAAATTATCCATTATATAAGTTGAAGAAGTGCCATGAATTTGGTTGATTTTAGCGCTGATAAATTGGGCTACGAGTCTCCATATTATGGACCAGTTTAAGCCCAACTTGAATCCTTTTCCCTTTTTGGTCCTTGAGTAATTGTTACAACCAAACTCATTGAACTATGGAAACCCAAAATTCTCGAGTATACATATGACAAATAATAAATATACTTCATGGAGAAGAATTTTAACTTTCTTGATTCCATTTTGGTGGATGAAAATGATGTCAACTTAAAGCTCGAAAATTGAATGCCCAAAGCTATTCTAGTGTTCATCGAAATCAAATATAGGAGAATATTTAATTTATGCAGTTGAATATATACATGAAGCTGAATTTTAGCCAAAATAGGGTGCCACCTTAATTGGTCTTCCTTGTTGCCCATTTCTAGGTATCATCAAAACTTCAAATCAATGTTGCCTTTGCTGACAATTAGTTTAATGTGGAATGGAACATGCTCCTATTGCAATTCAAGTACTTGTGTCACCTCATACTTAGGAAAAATATGCAACTTTTGTTATTGCTTGTGTCATAGATACTCTTCTTCTTCTACGGTTTAAAATCTATTGAATTTTATTTTTATAGGAGTTGATATCAATTTATTTCATTTGATTTTTAATATATTTTAGATATTCTAGTGAGATGCTTTTCTTAGTTAATCAATGAATTTCATTTGATAGAGATAAATGCAAGAAAGTAAGAAACTCCCACGTGTTATGTGAAACCTGCTTTAAATTAATCTTTGAAGTGTTTACATGAATTTTTTTTTTGAACTTTTAAATATTTGGCACAAGATCCTTTATTAAATTTTTTTCCCTAGAAATAAATTGTACATACCTAGCACGAAATATTACATCTGTAATAATTTTGGCAGCTGCTATTTTATATGTACGGGGGGATTTCGTACCGAATATTTACAGCTGTAATATTACAGCTGCTATTCTTTGTAATTTGTCATTTTCTGAAAATATGGCTCATTTTGCAAAAATGATGTATTTGGGCCATCATAAAAAGAATCGAGTCTAGAGCTTAAGATTAATGGGCCACATTGAGAAGAGCAACTCTGCATGGCCCATATATTACTTGTTGGATGTAGCTTCACTTTCCCGTAGGAAGCTATACCCAGCCCAATGTAACTATTTATCCATTTGGGATAGCAGAAAAATAACTTATCATTTTCCTTCAATCTTCTTGCAGTAAAATTTTTATGTTGAAAAAATTTATCCACTAATTTAATGGAAAATCTTTAGAAAATCTTTAAAAAAATTTAAAGTGAAATGGAGAAACATCATTTGTGATTTGCCTAATTATCAATATTCCTCCTATGTCATATTTATTACCAAGCCACCCCTTGTGCTAATTTATTATTAGAAAAAAAATCCCTCTCAAGTTATAATGATAATTATATTTGCCGCTTAAAGATGATAAACCACTATTTTTACCTAAAAAAATATCAATAACCCTCCGTTTTAACTTTGAAAATTGACAATAATCCCCTTGTTGACATGAAAAAATTGTTAGTTTCTAGAATTTATTTTAAGCTATTCTTAATTTATTGCTATTATTATTGTTAGATTTTATTTATTTCAATAACTAAACTAGTCCTTATTTTAGAGATTAATTAATAATTTTATTTTGCAATAACTTTTAATATATTTTACAATTTTAAAAATATTTAATCAAACAAATATATTTATCAAAAATATTATTTTCGTGATTTTTTTTAACAATTTAATATCTGCTAGAGCATAGTTTTCTAGACAACCAAATATGTACAAGAAATTGATTTTGTTTCCTACAATTTTCTTTCATTTTCTTAACAAGCTCAGAGAAAAACTCATAAACTACCAAAGACGAACACAAGGGAGAAATCAATGGATCACTTTGCTGAGGAGAGATTAGCAAACGAGAGGTTGAGCCATGAACTCAATGAATTAGATGGTGCCGCCAAATCACATATATCTTGTCGATGAAGAAGACCATATCAATTTTACTCTACATAGTGTGTGTCACGCCCCAACATCTTGTACAACCGAAGTAGCCCATTCATGGCACAATGGAAATTATCACAACCAAATAAGGCAGTGAAGATTCCAAAATTCCGGAAGGTTCCACACAAGACCAGAGGTTTGCTGAAGAATCTAGCGCAATCTTGAATTTAAGAAGAAATTATTTAGTACAATCGCTGCACCACGTTATCAAGTACACGTGGTGCAGCCCACCAATATACTTGGGACATGTGGATTAATAATCCACATCACCCATGTTCTGGCAATGTGAACACAATTTTCTGAATTCCTATTTTTTTGGAACATGGCTAGAATATGGGGTGATGTGGATTATCAATCCACATGTCCCAAATGTATTGGTGGGCTGCACCACATGTACTTTATGACGTGGTGCAGCGGTTGTACTAAATAATCTCTCGAATTTAAGACAGGCCTACTTGGATTTAAGACTTCTAATGGGCCGGGTTGATTTAAATTTAATATATTTTAATTTTGAATATATTAATCATTGTATTATAATATTGTAATTACCAAACTAAAAAAAATTATAATTACAAATATTATAAAATATCTTTACAAGTGGGAATCGAAGTAGTAAAGTAAAAGTAGAGTGTCGTACCCAGAAGAACATAAACCTAAATATCTACAAAATTGAATTTCCAATTTACTCAAGCTAGAATTATTTGAACAATTGAAGATTTAATTTTATAAACTAAAACTAACTAAGAATGAAATTATGATGACTAAAGACTTGGATTCCATCAGAAAAGAGATTCTAGAGTTTTACTTCGCTATATTATTTTCTTGATCTTTCATGATTAATTATATACTTACTATATATCCTAGAATTCAATTATAATATCATGTATCTTCTAATTTGCTTGACACTCTATCTTACCTAATCGAATCAACCTTATTCCTAAGAGACTCAACTAAATACTAAATAATGCATTATTGAACAAACCTAAATGAAGGCACTATATATTTTCTATCCCATAAATCACTTTACTATTAAATCTTTATTCTACTCCTAAATTTATTCCAAGGCTAAAAAGGGAAAAGTAAACAATTCAATCAATGGCCGGTTAAACTCAAGTTTTGATAAACAAGCACTCGCCGTATCGAGAAATCAATCAAGCATCAAGAATCAAACAAAGATTCGTAAAATACTAGACCAACAGGGGCGGATCCAGGAATTAGAAGTCGAGGGTCCGAAACATAGCATCAGTAGAAGTAATTTAATAATTAATATATTTTATTTACATAAGTACACAAATATAAAACTATCTATAAAACATACTATCACAATATTGAATTTAGACTTCAAAAAATATTTTTTATTTAAAAGTTTAGAATTATCACGATATTTTTCGTATCATAAAATTAGCTATAATAAAATAAATATCAAATTCGCACAATCCTCTTCCTCTATGTAAATAATTAAATTATTCATAAAATATCGATTCCATGTCTTATTTCTACGCCTATTTTCACAAATTTTATTACTTTATAACAATTAAACGAACATGATTGTACTTGTACTATTACATAAGTTTTACACAATACATACAAATAATTGAGTGAATTAATTACAATTTAATTAGATCACACTGCTAGTAAATATATTACATCTTGAGTGACTTAAAATAACATGTTTCTAATGTAGATCAATAAAAAACAGTGCAAATTAATAATGATGTAAAAAGATATTATAAAAAATCAAAATCTTGGCAATGTAAATCCGCCCCTGTAGACCAACAAAATAAGGTCATCACGATAAAAGTAACGAAAACACATAAAATAGTTCATAATCCGTCATTCTTTTTTACGAAAATCAAATTTTGAATCCTTTTCAATCTCGCAGCTTCTGCAGCCAAATTTACGTATTTTGAATCCTTTTCAATCTCGCAGCTTCTGCAGCCAAATTTACGTATTTTTCTTTCCTTTTCAATTTCGCTTCCCACGTACTGTAGGTCTTCAATGTATGTTCTCCGACTAAAATAAGATATCGTGAGATTTGACCTCCTTTGAGGTATGCAGATCTTAGCCTTTAACCCAGAAAAAATAAGATCCGGACCGTTAATTTATGTACAAATTTGCAAACATTAATTCATTGTAAGTGTTGTTTCTATAAGTACGATAAGACAATTAACATAAGTGCAAATGTCAACTAGTAGTACAATGATCTAATGATTAGATATCGATCCACATGTAATTGACTTCAATTTGATTAAATTATTTTTCTAATTCTATTAAACTAAGTCAATTCAGTGAGTTATTGTGAGGTTAATTAATTAAACTAATTACTGTTGAAAAGTAAGTAAATAAACAATCAATCGGAAGGCACTTAGGACTCATCATGTCATCATCCTAATATATGATACTATTTCATCAATCAAGAATTAATGGCAACAAGAATTAAAGGCTCACACTTTAGCTAGACTAGCTTGTTCTTTTTTTGTTATTGAAGATGTTTTCTCGATTGATATTATTGACATTGTAACTTCTAATTCTCTTGGTTAATGAATTCTCCAATTTTCACTTAAAAAAAAATCAAGAATTAATTCAACTTAGTTACTCTGAGAATATTCAAATAATTCATTAAGGTAGTAACACCTTAAGAATTTACCCTATATAGAGTGGTCTATTATTTCTATTACGAGTGAAAAGAGAGCACAAATGACTCATCCAAATTTCTTTTTCGGCTTTTATTCTGTTTTGATCCTTTTAATTTATTGCCTATTTATGTGGTTTGTGATGGACTACTCCTTGTAATTAGTAATGAAATTTTGAACCAAAAGGTGATTGGTCTAGTGGAAGGGACTAGTCACTACAAAGTAGCGGACTCAGGTTCGAATCCCGGTTGGGAGAGGTTCCCACTTTATGTGCCTGACTCGCCTCGAAAGGGATTAAACCCTTGGGAAACAAAAAAAAAAGTAATGAAAATTTGTAATTACTAATGAAATGTTATTTGTTAAAAATAGAAATATATTTTCTTCAGATTACATTTTAAATTTTTGGTGCTAAATTAAAAAAAAAACTACTCCTAAATAGTATTGTCAAACAAAAGATTTCCATTTAATTTAAAATTCAAAAAAAAAAAAATTCAGATTTTAAATTTAAAAATCGAGGGAAAAAAATGTAAGTAGCAATAAATCCAAATTGTCCCCATTAATATGTTCAATTGACAATTTCCCTTTTGGTAGCAGATAACAATAAAATTGCCCCCAGGGCATATCTCCAACTGGCTGATCAACAATTCATAAGGCTTGCTCCAGCGGCAAGGGTGGGGGTTCGAATCCCATTTGGAACTTGGATGGAAGCATTTCTATGAGTCTATCTAAGGATCATATATGGTGAAGACCCCTTTGTGTGCAGAGTGTACAGCAGTATGGTGGGATCCCGAGGTTTGGTGGATGCACATCCTGCGATTTACATCCTTCAGGGTTCTAGGCAAAGGGTTCTGAGGATCCATGATTAGTCTAATGTAAGCTTGTAAATCTTGGTTATAATAAAAAAAAAAAAAAAAAAAAAAAAAAAAAAAAACTATAAAATCGTAGAAATATAAATAAATACTAGAGTTTTTTTCCAATATAGGCTATTAAACAAAAGTATTTCCCAAAATAACCTAAACTGAAAAGTATTTCCCTGAATGTACCTCTTTGTTAAAATCGCTATTGCCAGTGTCGATTTTACCTAAAATCGATGTTGCCAATAGCGATTTATCAGCCGACTCCGAAAATTAAAAAAAAAAAATTTTAATTAAAATCGATACTAGCAACGTCGATTCTTACTAATTAAATTAATTACCAACTAATTAATCACTAATTGATCAAGGGTAAAATCGATACTACCAGTATCGATTTTATGGGAAGAATCGCTATTACTAGTAGCGATTTTATGCCCTAATTAACTTGCCCGTTCCCATTCCCCATTCTCATTCATTCAAAAATTATATCCATTCAAAAACCCTCTGCCCCGCAGCTGCGCCTCCGCCATCGCCGTCTCTGTCTCGTCTCCGTCTCCGTCTCAGTCTCCGTCTCCGTCTCCGTCGCCGTCGCCGTCGCCGTCGCCGTCGCCGTCGCCTTCTACATACCTTAAAGTAAGATTATAGTTATAGATGGGTTTAGGACCGATTGTAGTTATAGATGTTAGTCCAGAATGCTTTTTATCTAAATTGTACATAACCTGTGCTCCAAGTATTATCATAACTCGTGAAGGTACTAGTACACCATAAATTAATTTTGAGGAAAATACTGGGAAGTTGACTACAATTTTGCTAAATTTCAGTATGCAACTAATTTTAGGTGAAATTTTGTCCATTATATAGCATGTTATCATAAAATGTTGAAAGATGTAATAAAATATATATAGTATTTTTGTTTGCAGTGAACCATTAACCATGTTAAAATTGTGATTTTGCATGATTAAAGTTTCCATATTAGCTTCCAGAACCTTTTTTTTTTCCTATATATGATTTAAAGTTTCCAAATTGTGATTTCCTATATATGATTTAAATTGTGATTTTGCATGATTAAAGTAAGATTATCAAATTGTGATTTCCTATATATATATATAGTTTCCAGAACCTGTTTTTTTTCTTCCCTTTTGTCCCTGGTGGTTTAAGTTTAGGTAGACAAATCAAGGGGATAAATAAAATGAGGAATATTGCTCATTTTCTGGAGTATGTTTGTGTTATGTCAACATGAGATTCTTTGGCTAAAGAGATAAGCAGATAGATTATTCCTTTGTAATGTCATTGTAGAAGTATTTTTTTATTTTTAGTTATCTGGACAAAATGAAATCAAGATATTGGCTTTTCTTCCGTCTCTCAATGAGAAATCTGGAAGGTAAATTTCAGGACAATGTAGGGTTCTTAAACGGATATACTGAGGTCAGTTGGTTGAATGATGATTGTATTAATTATCAAAAATATTGTCTTGTGACTCTTTAATGGATTTGGGTTTTATAGTTTAATTTTTAACCTGAAAGAATGTTTCAAGATCTGGCAATTATTTCGAAATTGGTGTTGATTGTGCAGAGCAGAGAGAAATATACGCAATCTAAATTTTGTTGTTTAATTTCTCCATCTTTAATTTGTTTACTCTCTTTTGTTTTAAGGTAGAAGCTCCTATTGATTGTACTTTTGTGACTGGGCTTCTAAAATCTGGATTTGATTGACTTTAATTTGCTGAAATCAACTATGATTTCATAGTTGATGATAAAATTGTTGTGGTCAAATATTTATTGTTTCATTCTGAGGGTTAAAATAAAAGAGACAGTTACTGTTTGGAGGAGATGCAATGCAACATAATTAATTTTGGTGTTACTGCACAAAACTATCTCATAATATATCTATCCATAATTTCTGTCTTATTGCTTGTGTTGTGAATGTTGGGCCTATTGATTCACACATACTGTAAATATATTTTTAGCAGGGATGGACGCCGATCAGTTCACAGATATTGTACATCCTGGGCCTATTGATTCGTCGGTTCTTACTCAGCAGGCTCAGCACCGGTCTACCAAGATTTGGCAAGGGGAAGATCTTGCGGTCCTAAAGTGTCGTCGTGGGGATGGATCCATTCCTTGGTCGTCGATTGACCAAAGAGTGGTGCCTTATTTGATTAAAGCTGGATTTTACGGTATTTATCGTATTGGGGCAATCAAGTACGATTGGGCATTGATTAATGCATTGGTCGAGCGGTGGCGTGTGGAAACTCATACATTCCATCTACCTATCGGCGAAGCCACCATTACCTTACAAGATGTAGAAGTATTACTTGGTCTACCAATTGAAGGGGATATTATTAGTGGAATTGATTCAACCTATTCCACGGAAGAATGGCAAGAAATTTGCGGCAACTTATTCGGTGTTGTGCCCCCCTCTAATCAATTTACTGGTAGAATGATGAATTTGAAATGGTTGATGGAACATGTTCATCCACTACCTGATTATGCTACTGATATATCGGTGCAATATTATGCGAGAGCGCTTATTTTAGCAATGATTGGCGGTATTGTCATGCCTAATTTAACAGGGAATAAGGTAGATTTGAAATATGTAGTCTTTCTACATGATTTGGACACGATTGGCAACTACAGTTGGGGTAGTGCAGCTCTAGCATACTTGTATCGTGAACTATGTCGGGCCACTAACCCAAATAATATTCAGATTGGTGGGTGTTTGACGTTATTACAGGTACACCAATTACAGTTAATTAATATATTAATTACAATATATTTTGTATATATACTTATTTTGATAACTATAAAATAGGTTTGGGTATGGGAGAGAATTCAGTGCATGCGTCCGAATATTGAATATGGCCTTCAGTCTGTGCCTCAAATAGACCCCCCTGGTCCTTCTGGGTACAAGTAAGTACGCATACTTGTTATTTACTTATGATTCAAGTACTTGAAAATTAGTTTGATTAATTCGATGTTTTTGAACCATAATCAGGTGGCGTGCTGCGAAAGAGCTATTTGAGGTTTCTACTCATGTCTTACGTGTGTATCGAGACCAACTTGACCTGCTCACTGATAACCAATTTGAGTGGCAGCCATACCAGCTTGAGGAGTTGCCTCACTATTGTCGACAAGGAGAGAATATATGGAGGTCCAGGGTACCTCTGATATGTTATGACAGAGTAGAGTGGCACTTTCCAGATCGGGTGCTTAGACAGTTTGGCTTGTGGCAGGATATCCCAGTCCCATGTGACACCGTGGTGGACATACACAATATTGACCTCCGGGGGCGTAACGATGTTGATTGGACTATTTTTCACGAGGATTATGTGGATTTGTGGGAGACACGTGACGAGCTCGTTGTCATGTCAAATGAAGGGGGGGAATATGTAGGTTGTAGTGATGCTTACAAGATTTGGTACAGGACTATCACGAGGGTGTTGATATCAGACCCACGCCAAAGGCTCCAAAGTGATGTCACAGGTTACAGGGGTACCAGTGGTGGATACATGGGTTTGGTATGTAATATTGTTTATATATGAGTAATAGTTTTTATATAAATTTAACGTATATGTTTTTGTCTTCATATAGATTCAAGAACTACAACGTATCAACCACTTACTTGGGGAATTTCATATCGACAATGATGTGCAAAAGGTGACGGAAGCTCAAGAGCACGTCGTAAGTGCGTTAGCCTTAGTTGGAGAGCAAGAGCTTTTTGTGCAACAGCTTTTTGTTTTCCACTCCATGCTTTTTTATATGATATTTCTTTAGTAAAGCTATTCTTCACATATTCAATAATGACACGGATTTTCAAATCTGGATCTACCTTAACAAGATTTAGGATATCCCAAGCAATTAACTTAGAGTCCAGATGAAAATGATCTTGGCCTATTCCTGCAGATAAACAAGTATGTGGCCCCACATAACGTGTCACTTCCCACAATGCATTCTTCCTCATCAATAAACTACCACGGAGATAGAAGTTGCACGGATACTCTTTTTTATAACAACATATTACCCATGTTTTATCAGTGCTCTTCTGTACCTTGTATCGCCAATTCTTTGTTATATGATATTTCTTCACAGCACACTGCATATCATTTTTCGACTTAAAAAGCAAGCCTATACCTAACTCGTCACTCTCAGACAATTGAACTTGACTTGCACGAATATCTGTGACATATGATCCTTCACCAATTTCCCTATAAAACTGGCAACCATTGACATCCATAATGTTATCCCCAATATCAGTTTCCTCATCGTCACTGCTATCACTGCTACTTCCATTGTCCTCATTCGTTAGTCTGTGATCAAACCATTCTTCATCATCTTCGGAATCAGTCTCCAAATCTTGGTTTAATATGTTTACATTTTGAGGCCTAGGAGGACTAACATTTGTGTGTGCTATGTGCGTAGTTGTACCAGCATCTGACTGAAAAGTTAATGGAACCGCATTACCCAAATCATGGTAAGAAGTTGAGTAATTTAGATTACCTTGGTCCAAATGTGAGTCAATTGTGTCACCAACGTAATGACCTCCAATATCTGTGTCACCGACGTAATGACCTCCAACTTCTGTATCACCAACGCAAGGACCTCCAACTTCTGTGTCATTAGCAAACTCTTGACTATCTATCGGAATTATCTCCAAGTATAACTGTAAACTTCCTATCCCCGAAAAATGAGTAAATACATCAAACATAGCTTCAACACCACTATTATCATTAACGGGAAGTGCAATATAATTAGCAGTGACACGATCAAATGAAATAGGATATCTGCATATCACTCCCAACCTAAAGTCCCGTTTGTTTAGTCCGGTAACTTTGTACAATTCTGTTAGTAACTTCTGATAACTCCATCTGCTATTTGCCCTAAGGGGCCGTTTTGGAGGAATATCATACTCACATCCATTAGACGGGTTTAATATATTTCCTCCCCAATAGCACAAAAACGTAACCGGTAAGCTATCCATTACAAACCTGAGATAATTTTAAAAAAAAAAATTTAAATTACCTTTTCAACAATTTTAGTGAATTGTCAACTTTATAAGTATAACATAAAAAGAACACTAAAATAAAAAAATGAACTCTAAAGATAACACCATGTATACTTGTTATTGTTGGCATTAATTTAAAAATAACACCATTTATCTATAGCATAAATTAATTAATTAAACTAAATTCACAACCAAATTAGCTCAATCATGGACAAAATCAAGAGAGTTATACGAGACTAAAAGTGTTGAAAACATAAAAATACTATGGAACCAAATGTAAAATGTTTCAAAAAATCACATACAAATACTTCTTGATCACACAACATTTATTCAAGATAAGCACATTATATAGACATGTAAGTCCTCATCGTTTGAATTCATAACTATAATATAAAGAGCACAAAAAGTGGAAACAATAAAGTAATACATACCCCTTGAATATGAAAAATATTGTTAGGGCTTCAAGGGGAAGAATTGAGCAATTGACGAATTTGATGGAGACTTTGTGATATTTGCTGAAAGAGAAGAAATCTCGTGCTGCGTTTTTTTTTTTTTTTTGGCTGCTGCTGCGCTGCTTTGAACGGCCGTGTGAAATGAAACTGAAATGAAGTTGAGGGATTATATTAGGGCATAAAATCGCTACTAGTAATAGCGATTCTTCCCATAAAATCGATACTGGTAGTATCGATTTTACCCTTGATCAATTAGTGATTAATTAGTTGGTAATTAATTTAATTAGTAAGAATCGACGTTGCTAGTATCGATTTTAACTAAAATTTTTTTTTTAATTTTCGGAGACGGCTGATAAATCGCTATTGGTAACATCGATTTTAGGTAAAATCGACACTGGCAATAGCGATTTTAACAAAGAGGTACATTCAGGGAAATACTTTTCAGTTTAGGTTATTTTGGGAAATACTTTTGTGTAATAGCCTATATAGGAAAAAAACTCTAAATACTACGTTCACTTCACACTTCCCAACACAAAGCTAAAAGCCTAAAACAAATCCTCCTCCTCGAACAATCCGTCTAAGCACCACCGTTTCCTCACCGCCGCCCACCACCTCCACCATCACCACCGCCACAGATATCCCAAAATTAGCGAAATGACATCATTAGTATCTCCATCGGAACTTCTATCACCCAGTCTCCGCCGCCCCACCTCCGCTGCCCGAGGCCACTATCAGCTTCCCTGTCGCTTCTTGTGTTGGGCCATCCCGAAACTCTCCAACCATTCCAACATTCTCTATTCGGGCCCCAAAAGACATATTTTCGTCGCCGCCACGTCCGCATTAACTGCTAAATCTGTCCCCGTAATGCTTCCTAATTTATCTACTTTAAATTATATTGTACTACGTACTACATTTTGTATATGAAAGAGAATTGTTTTTTCTTTTTATTTGATAAATTTGTTGTTATTTGGGCAGCCAAGAAATGGGATTTATACAGTGGGTGATTTCATGACGGGGAAAGAAGAGTTATATGTTGTGAAATCCACCACAACTGTAGACCAAGGTATCCTTTTTCTTAGTTATTTATTTTTTGATTAATTATACTCATGTATCAAAATTTACATTGTTACCCTCGGAAATATCAAAAAGTTTTTGTTTTTAATAAAAGAAAATGAAAATAAGGAGTGGTTTTGAAATTCTTTGTTTGCTTGACAATCTCTCTTTTCTCTTAATTTAATAATTTCTTCCCAATAATTCCTAGTGTTTTCAGAATATTTTCAATTTTTTTTCAGAAAAGTTTCCAATATTTAGCTATCAAAACATATACTAGGAACAAAATTTTGATTGATGATTGTACATGTTCTACCATTATTTTGAAGATTCTTATGGTAATTGTTTTGAATTAATTTGGGTGGAACAGCATTGGAGATGCTAGTTGAAAACAGGATAACTGGTTTTCCTGTAATTGATGATGACTGGAAATTGGTAAGTTTTGCTTTATTTTTATTTCAGTTAAATAACTTCTGAGCATTGCGAATTCAAGCTATATATAGTCTTTTCTATAAGGTAATCAATCTTAGGCAAATAATGAAATATAACTGGACTAATTATCGGTTTTATTAGAAACAAAATCATTTCGTCTGAGTACTTGTGGATGTTGTTGAAGCTATTTTCATGGAGAGACAGAGAGGCTATGTTTGGTTCTTGGATATTAGTGAGTAAAGGGCTTCTTGCATCAAATGATAGGCATTGAGCTTGATTTCTTGCTCATTTCCATTTTACTTGCTGAAATTCGAGAGCCAAACATAGCCTAAAAGTCTGTCTATAATGTAATGTATTTGCTTGCATAATTAAGAGATCCTCCAATTTCTTTTACTTTATATTTCATCTTCTGTAGCTATTTAGGATGATCTTCTTTTTAAAATTCAATTACATCGATCATTAATCGCTTATATATCATTTGATTATGAAGCATTATTCAGTCTGTTTGTTGTGCAGGTTGGTCTTGTGTCGGACTATGACTTATTAGCATTGGATTCCATCTCAGGTATGATAAACTTACTTCTTATTTTTAATTCCCTGATACTTTGGAGAAAGGAGGTTTAACTGGTCAGAAATAGAATTTCTAAGTTATTCTATTTATTTCTGTATTAAATTTGATATGTATTTATGGTTTTGGAAATGTTCCTCGAGTTTGTAACATTAGAAGGATATTTTCGAATTTTACTATCAGGTACTGGAAGAACGGATACAGACATGTTTCCTGAAGTTGACAGCACTTGGAAAGTATGTTAAAACAATCTCTTCATGAATGGTTTATCTCGTTCCTTTTGTTCTGATGTGAATCATTTAGTGTTCTTCCTTTTTAAAGTGTTTTATGCTAAGTTTCAAAGTTTACGAATTGATATACTGCTATTCAATAAAGAGGACTCTTTGCATGATAACCATTGTTTTGAGAAGTGCTCCAAATGCCTTAATGTGATTGGTCACTTTACTTGTGATGTTGTCTAATACAATATTACACGTGCTATGTTAATGTTTTGGGTTTGGTCGAACTTGGAATGGGCTAGAATTACCTTGTACTGTTGTAATCATTAGTATGTTATCTAGCTCTTGGGAACCAAAATCAATTTTTATGAGCATAAGCTTTATATGGTTTCTGTCAAATTGCAAAAAGTAGATCTCCGAAATTAAGGGGAAAATGCACGATACTCAACTGTGTTATCAGAAACCCACACAAAACTCCCTTGTGACTTTTTTATTGCACCAAATCCTCTTGTACTTTTAGAAACTCTGCATAGGATCCCCCGTCCGTCCACTTCCTTTAGTTTTTTGATAGGGGTGCACAAAATCTCCTTGGTACTTTTTAACTTTTGCGCAAAAACCCGTTGTACTTTTAAAATTTTTGCACATAATCCCCTTGTACTTTTGGTTTTAGCCCAAAATCCCCTTGTAACATATCATATTTTTTTTAAATCTAGGGGTAACTTAGTTATATCAACTCAAATTTAACGGCATTAGACAACAAACGGAGAGGGGAGGAGAGTGCAGAGTTTCTGAAAATACAAGAGGATTAAGCATAATAAAGATTTCTCAGGAGAGTTTTGTGCAAGTTTCACATAACACAGGGGAGTATTGTGCATTTCCCCCATTTCGGATTTAAAAAGTTTGGGGAAATAGATATCATAATATGTTCTATGTATAATGATAAAATTAATTCAGCATAAGCTGTAGATATAGAGATTAGTTTCCTAACTGATGAATCTGTATTTCTATATTTGATCAGTTCAGAACTAAGTCCTTACAAAGTAATTACTCTTTAGTTATGGAGTTACTGGCAAATAATACCTCCAGTGTTCCGTTCTATTAAGCAAATACAACCTTATTATATACCCCTCCGTCCCAAATTTGTTACTCCTATTTCCTATTTGGGATGTCCCAAAACAATACTCCCTTTCTTAAAATGAGATTTCTTTTCTCAAAAAGACCCTCTTCCTTAAAGTAATGATTTGACACCACTAATTCTCAACCAAATGTAAAGATATCTAAAGGTTTCACTTTTTCTACTTTCACCTAAAACTCTGTGCAAAACCAAAAGAGAGCAAAATATTTGGGACGGAGGGATTATATTAATTAGCGTAAATCCCCTCGTGTTCATAGATATGTAGCAGTGAGACCTTTGTGCATTAAATGTCATTTACATGCGATTAATCACAACTGACATTTCATTTGCTTTCCTTGTGAATTACCCTTTGGGTATCTGTCTTGTATATATTGTTGTCAATGGATGTTGGTCTAGTTGAATATGATCATACGCGTTTTGATAACAAAAGATATGTTTATTTTACACTAACAAATAAATGGACTTTCATTATATGTTCTTCAAAACGGAGTCATAATTTTGTCTAGTTGTGTTTTTCAATACCTTTGAAAAAGATGAGATTACACATTTAATACTCAAAGAGGTAAGTGCATATATATATTGAACTTTAACTTGTGTGTGTTAGTAATTTCCTACTCTTTTTATCTACACAAGAAGATACCCACCACATATGACATAGTGAACACAATGGTCTATATATATATACTGTGTGCGTGTGTAAGTAATGCCTTTTGGAAGCATCTATTGGAATCCAGTCACATGGATTGGGTTAAGTTCACTTAAATGGCTTAGGCATAACTCACCTCAAAAGCTAGCTCAAGAGGTAAGGATTGCTCAAGACCTTATAAGGTGAACTTAGACATGATTTCTATTCAATGTGGGATATTTAATCTCAACAACATCCTACATGACATCTCACTCTATCTATCTCTCTCTCTCTCTCTCTCTCTCTCTCTATATATATATATATATATATATATATATATACTCGTACATACACGCAAGCACGTGCACACTCACGCGCTTGCTTGTATGCTACTGATGAAAGAAAATCTTCTTTTAAAATGTTTCCCATAATTCTCAATCATGTCTCAGATTCTGAATTATAACCGTTTCAGACATTCAATGAAGTACAAAACTTGCTTAGCAAAACCAACGGCCAATTGGTTGGTGATGTGATGACACCAGCTCCAGTTGTCGTTCGTGAGTCTACCAATCTCGAGGAGGCTGCAAAGTAATCACTCTTGACTTTTAGCGTAATATTGATTTTTTTCTTTTTATTTGTGTTCGATAAAGTAGCAACCAGCGACTAGAATTAATTGAAGGCGGATCTTGTCTTTAATTGCCAGGTTGCTGCTCGAGACAAAATATCGCCGCCTTCCTGTTGTGGATGGTGACGGTAAGCTGGTAAGAACTCCACGTCACTATTTTGTATGCATGTTTCGATTTAATTACAATGTGATTTTTTTTTTTTCCTGAGTGCATACATCATTACATCAGTATATCAGGAAATCTATTCGACCCAAGATCTCTTGGTCTTGGGGGCAATCACAACGTGATTAATTCTTTTTTTTTTTTTTCTTCCCCTTTTTCTTGATTGGATAATTGTTTTAATTTTTGAAGGTTGGGATTATTACCAGAGGAAATGTTGTAAGAGCTGCTCTGCAAATTAAAAAATCCATAGAAATGGTTTGAGCTTTTGGAAAATTTATAGTTACAAATAAATTTGAAAACTACCATGTCAGAATTAATTTCAACAAGAAAGTTGGATATAGAAAATTAGAGATTAAACACTAAAAGTGGTGGTAGAATTGGATGGATGTATTAACAGTTAGTTGTATCTAATTGTTATTAATGTTGATCTGCTTGATTAATTTAGGGGTTTGTATTAATGATTAAATACTATAATTATATGTTGTTTTTATGTGGAATTATATTTTGCGGTTGGCTGGTTGTTGAACGGCAAAATCATTGCAATGGGTATGTGATAAAACAGGGATATATATATATATATCTATTGAATGATCACTGTATTAAGATTTTAGTTTCGAATTAGACTAATATTGGCCGGTGCCATGTTATTTGTTACTATTTACTATTATCATCATCATATATATATATATATATATATATATATATATATATATATATATATATGCTCCTATCCTATATTCCTATGGAATAATAATTCAATCAATTTGACAAAACAAGTCCCGTGTGGTCCATGATAATCAAATCATTGGCTGGTTTCTAACTACTAGGATTTGCATTGCATAAATGGATGCGAATGCTTTTATTTTAGTATTTGTTTAGATATGTTTAGTTTTTGAATTCCACGTGTAAATTAAATGAATATGAAAAAGAGAGGTGATGATGCAACAGTTAAAACATAGCTTTAGAATATATAACATGACTAATGGTCACATTAATTAATATCTAAGACTAAATTTTAAAAGTTTGTAAATATGCGTAATTAATTCGAATTCTGATGGAGAATATATAGCACTTGTGATTTCTCCCATGGCTAAGATTGAAACTCGTTTATAAAATACTTCATCCGTTCCATTTATTAACTTGATTAAATTCATAAATATTTTACTCATAAATAATTTAAATAATCTATTCATTAATAACTCAATAATATCATATGACATCATATATAATAAATAATTTAAAAGATTCAATCCATCATAAGTGTGAATAATTTTATATGACAAGTTCCTTAAAAAATTGAAAAATTTAATGTATTAAATGCACTTGTAATAAGACTAACTGATACACATCATCACAAGAAAATCTTTTAAAAATTCATTAGTTCTTAAACAATTTATAAATATGCAGTAATATATATATATGTATGTATGTCACCTGTGATTACCTTATCTTAAACATGCATGCGTCAAAATCCTATGTTGGAATTTCCGTCTTACTATATATAATAAAAGGGGGGCCACATCACAGATCGACGATGCTACAAGTCTTACGAAATGTTCAGAAATAATTTATTCAAAAATTACAAAAACTATTCTAATTCAACTCTAGCTACAATTGAATAATTTCCTCCAATAAACTATATATATATACTCCAGTTCATAGACCATCACGGGAGAGGGATAATAAAAAAAAATAATTCATCTTTGTGGCCACAAGAATATCGTAATTAACCTCGAATTTGTCACCAATTGGGGACCAGTCATTGACATAAGATAAAAATTGAAAGAGAACCACAAAAATAAATCCCCATAATGTCCAAAGTTCAAACTTCTGCACCTTCATGCCTCAAAACAAATTTACAAATAAAGGGTTTTTAAAAGTAAAAATTTCACGAAATAGATTTTTATAAATTTTGCATAACACAAGATAGTATCGATACAAAGTTATTTTGTCAAAGTCATTTTGTGTGAGAGTGTTGATGCTCATATATATATATTGGCCAACAATAAGGTAATAATATAATAAATGTAAATAATGTATTTGTTTTATGGTTTTAGTAGATATTCCAGAAAAATGGAAAGAAAGAAACACGAATAAAATGCAAATAGAATTTGTAAAAGAAATACTAGCTAGTAGGATTTTTTAGGAAGTCTCTCCTTCAATTTATGTTTCACACTGATTGCTGCTTCATCTGGCAATTCTCGTCTCGTTTGCTGGCAGTGCATCCTCCAGAAGAAAAAAAACAATAAGAAAGACCGAGTTTAAGTCAACACCCGAAATATATATATATATATATATATATATATATATATATATATATATATATATATATATATATATATATATTAGGGTTATATACAAATTGTATTAATTTTAATCTGTAAATACAGTTGTACATTTTTTTTAATCAACTTTATCAAATATTGAAATGAAAAATTATACTTTTACTTGGTACATTATATGAATAATTTACATATTTAGTTTAATTTAACATGCCCAAATTTATAATTTTACGACATTTTTACAATCACAATGAGATATACACTAATACAAAAAGGGAAAATTGCTTTTTTGGTACCATAGGATAGGCTGACTTGTACTTTTGGTACCATTGGATATGAAAATGCAAATTTGGTACCATAGGATAGGTTTTTATTGCACTTTTGGTACCATTGGATATGAAAATGCAAATTTGGTACCATAGGATAGGTTCTCATTGCACTTTTGGTACCATTGGATATGAAAATGCAAATTTGGTACCATAGGATATGTTTTCATTGCAATTTTGGTACCAAACCCAATTTTTCTACAAAATTAATGGCAATTTACCCCCTATTAAATGCATAATGTTCAATTTAACCCCTCGTGGTTTAAAAAAGAGCATTTTACCCCCTGAAATTTTGTAAAAATTTCACATCGCCTCCCTGATATTTTTATAGGCGGCACTTAATCCACTTTTATTATGATAATGTGATATTTTACCAATTGTGTTATGATAAATGTGGCAATTTACCCCCTATGTTAAATAAAATAGTTTGCATGCATACTCTCAATTTCGGCAAGTGAGTTACAATCTCCGGCTAAAGGGGGTAAATTACTTCATTAAAATTTTACAGGGGGTAAATTGATTTCTTTCAAATTATAGAGTGATAAATTGAACATTATGCATTTAATAGGGGGTAAATTGCCATTAATTTTGTAGAAAAATTGGGTTTGGTACCAAAATTGCAATGAAAACCTATCCTATGGTACCAAATTTGGATTTGCATATCCAATGGTACCAAAAGTGCAATGAAAACCTATCTTATGGTACCAAATTTGCATTTTCATATCCAATGGTACCAAAAGTGCAATGAAAACCTATCCTATGGTACCAAATTTGCATTTTCATATCCAATGGTACCAAAAGTGCAAGTCAGCATATCCTATGGTACCAAAAAAGCAATTTTCCCAATACAAAAACTATCACACGGGTAGTTGGCATAATCCCAAATCATGGATCAAGATTTCGTTTACGGTGTATGTTCAATCAATTAAATAATAATTTTTTGAGAATATTATAAAAATATTTCAAAAATACTAGGGCCTTTTTGTTTGGTGTTTGGGAAAGTAGTTTAGGAGAGTAGTGGAGGTTTGTGAAATAATCTCAATTTGTGTAATGTTGTTTGTTTGAGTTTTGAGAGAGTGGTTTGATAAATAAAGTAGGTGTAGGTTATTTTGAAAGAGTTAGGTTGTAGGTGTAAGATGTGTAAGATTTTATGTCAAATCGTGTAAGAGAAATGTTACTTTATGTCAAATCAGACTAGAATTTGTAAATGTTTTGTTTAGAGATAAAAAAAATAGTTGTTTGTTTAGATTTTGAGAGAGTAGTGTGAGAAAATTGAGAGATAAAAAATTTATTTCAGAAAATAGTCAACATGTTTGTTTGGCATTTCCCAAACACAAATTTTTTTTGGAAAACGCCAAACAAATATGCCCAAATAATAGAATTTCACGGCAAATAAATAGTTTAAAAACTATAATTTATTTTCATTCTGTTAATTCAATAAAAATATATATTACGATTTGGGACGGAGATTTTGATACATGTTAATTCAATTTATCGATAATTTTGAGGAAAAAATTGGATGCATGTCTCAAATAATATTATCGATAATTGAATTTGTAGTTAGCAAATAGCAGCCAGTTGCACCAAACTGGAGCAATGGTAGGGTAGGGCCCCAGCTGTTTCCCTCACCCATTACTTGGGATCCACCACTCCCCGAGCCGACCCGACCCGACCCTCAATAATACTAATCATCAACACTTGCGGAATATCACATGCAACACAAATCATATCTACTCAATTTTCAACAACTAAATATCAAAAACTATAATCTAAAAATTACTACTATTCACATTAATTTCTTCAACACCAAAACTGTTCTATCCAAAACAATAATAAAAAAAAAAAAAAAAAAAAAAAAGGGGAACAAGACTAACAAATTCCTGACTACTCCAAACTACGAGGTGCATGTTGCATCTAACACCACACCACCTCCCTGAACAACTCAAACGACACTAAAACAAGATATATATAGATATAATAATAAGATAAAAATAAAATACTAGTAGTATTTATAGTTTAGTCCTTTGCAATAATCTTAATTGCAATTAAGGCTCGGGAATATTAATTAATCCCATTTCACTAACATAACATGAAATATTATTTATGTGAAATATGATTTCAGACTCTTAATTAATCAATATAGTTATTTCACCAATAATCTAGAGTCGTCGGGTCTTCGGGCTCGGGCTCCTTATTAAGATCAATCTCGTGATTTGCAGCGACGAAACAACTGTTAATTTGAAGGGCATCCACCCTGGCACCCACCTCCGCCGCCTTCTTCCTTATGGAGGCGGCCGACAGGTCTTTAGGCCCCACACCGGCCGCCGATATTTCTTCCGGGAAATTGAGCTTCGCCGTCGGGCCGCGAAGATAGTACACGGCTGTATCGTAGGCTCGCGCCGCCGCCACGGCGGTGGAGTATGACCCCAACCAGATTCTGGATCTTTTATTGGGCTCCCTTATTTCCGCTACCCACTTTCCCCACTTACGCATCCTTATGCCTTTGTATGGCTTATCGCCTCGTCTACGGGTTGCTGCGCCGCCTCTGGCTCCACCGCCGCCTCTACCGACTTCAGAAGCTCCGCCGCCACACTCCATCTCTTGTTAGCTGGTAGAAAGAATTATGTATTTAATTATTATTTATTTTCTTTTTCTAGTGGGACCGGATAAATAGTGGAGAAGACATGAAGAAATTGTGACGGGGGTGGGGGTGGCTTAATTGGCAATCTGCGGTTAGAGGAGTAAAGCTATTGTCATTTCTGGGCGAGCGGCCACGTTTCTTCTCTTT
This sequence comes from Penstemon barbatus, assembly GCA_003313485.2. Lineage (NCBI taxonomy): Eukaryota > Viridiplantae > Streptophyta > Magnoliopsida > Lamiales > Plantaginaceae > Penstemon > Penstemon barbatus. The sequence continues at coordinate 66,287,884 of CM064880.1, forward strand.
TTTTCTTTTTTCTTTTTTTTTTTTTTTTTGCTTGAGAGCAAATTTAATTTTTTTTGACGAGCATAAAAACTAACTAACAAAATGCACCGACACACCCATGCTCTCTTTCTCTCTCTACATACAATCTCCTTATATATATATAGACTCCCACTTCTCCTAAAGATGTATCTATATATATTTATATTATTAAAAAATTGATTGAGAATTTGCAGTGTCAAATAATTATTTATCCGAAAATCTAATTTTAAAATGTAAAATTCTATTTTAAGAAAAGGAGTCGATGGATTAAAAAAAATGTAAAAGGGCAATTTTTTTTAAACAAATGGAATATATTACTATATCTTAGTCGGCAATGCTTAATGTTAATGGTAAAACTAAGGCTGTAAGATGCCGAGAGTTTAAATAGATCGGTATTACTTCTATTTCACATTTAAAACACGATTTTATTTGAGTTTGAAAGTTCAATATATGCGTTCTAAATTTGTTAATATATATATAAAAAAAAAAAAAAAAAGGAATACTCCTTCCTATGTATTACGTATTACTAGTAGGGAAATTCTTATCCACGTCGGGTTTGATCAAATCCAAAGTAATTACAAGACAAATGCAATTCACTTGCTTTGAAATTTGATGTAACTAAGTGACCAATCACAAAAGAAGTGCAATACGCTTCCTTGGTGATTGAATGAATTTGATTAAATCAGTTCTGGATAAAAATTTCTATTAAAAGTAATTTTTGACTGTTTTCATTTTTAGAGGAAAAGAAAAATAGATAGTGGTCGGCAGTCATGCCCAAATAAGAAATAAGTTGCAGGCGCAGATGCTTTTTAGTTTAGTTTCTCTTTCATCATTCTTTATATTATACATTAAAATATCCTTTTGGACTTTTAGTATTGTTTGGCTCGAAAGAGAGAGAGAAAAGGGGAAACAATAATACTATACAAATGAAAGCTATTTATTTGAATTTTTCTTTTCTGTTTTAAAATTTGGGAATTTATTAGTATTGATTTGATGAGTTGTTGTCATTTTAACGCTAATCAAGATGAAGGAAGTTGTTAGTTTTATTATTCGCAATTTAATTATTTTTTTCTTGAAACTTTAGAAATTGGAGGGTTAGGTCGGTGGTCGGTGGATAGATAGATACCGTTGTGACTAGACTTGACTTTCCGACCCCTCCACTTCCCCCTCCAACAAGAAGAAATTTTAGTGAATTGACTGCCCTACCCTTAAATTTCTTCTCTACATTGATATGATGGAGGGGTCAATTATATTTTAATTCGATTTTGGATTTGATTAAACTTTTCTCCATGTGGGTCAAATCATTTCACTAGTGATAATTCAAATATGAGTTCGCCACTTTATTTAGGTTATATCATTTTTTTATGATCAATCACATGTTAGTTGACTTTCTTTTATATTAACAAAATAAATTATATAACATGTATCGTTATTGGGGCACTCTATTACTACTACGCATACATCTATTTCCATCTCTCTCTGAAAAAGAAAGCATGGTTTAATTTGAATCTGTAATTGTTATTATTAAATTATATTGTATTGAATAAATTTGAATGCATGCAATAGAATTTAAGGTAAATAAAATATGTTATATTTTTATTTACTTTGTAACTAGGTAATGCATAAGAAAACATAATTATCGATGCAATCTATGCCAAATATGTTAGACGACTCTCGTTGAACTATTCATATCCCATTTCAATATTAAAATTTAATATCACACGTTACATGTATACATGTCAGTCCATGCAAATAATGAGATGTTGTTGTTAAATAAATGTATATATATATATATATATATGTGCAATTCTACAATATGTTATCGAAATTAAATAAAGGATCAAACACCAATAGTTGGGAAAGTTAACTTTGTGACGTTGGACTCAGATTTTCTTTTAAATTAATTGTCTCGAGAAATTGCCAAAGTTAGGCATCTACTTATAGAAAACCTATTTTATCGCTACATAAATACCTTATTATTATTTTCTAACAACAAGAAGAAGATATATTATATATATGTACTGTACAAATATTTTTATTTTGTAATTTAGTGTGTTCGATCGAGTTTAATAAATATATATATCAATGCTAGCCTCGACCAACAGTACAAAACTATAATATAATTAGTTGCAAATATTTATTGATTGTAATTAACTTTCAACTTGATTGGTCAAGAGTTAAACTCAATGGGGACTCATTGTCGGGTGCAAATTATATCATGCAAATACTGTGAAGTAAACATCTCTCGTCTGCATTATGAAATATATCCAATTTTTTATTTTTTTTATTTTTTATTTTTATCTTAAAATTTTATTTCTCAAAATAGTAATAAAATGAAAATTAAATAGAAAACTCGTTTATATTCCCACTGTACAGTTTCCTCATAAATGTAGAACTATGATGTATTTGTGGCTGCCCAAACCCACAATATGTGAAGTTGAATGCGAATAGATTGAATTCTATTTTAATTATGAATTAAAATTTTGATGATAAGTTTTTGTTGGAGTTAATGGTAATTTATCCCCTATAATGTGTATAATATTCGATTTACCCTCTTGTGATTTTAAAAAGTATGTTTTACTCCTTATTGATCTTATAAAAGTTTCATGCTGTCTCCCTGATATTTTTAAACTTAAATAAGATACAAAGTATAAAAGTATTCATCTTATACGTGACACTTTATCCTCTGAGTTATGATAAATGTGATAATTTATCCTTCTATATATTATGAAAATGTAGCATTTACCTCCTTTATATTACAAAAATACTTTTCACTACTCTCAGTTTTGGCGAGCGATCTACACTCTCCGATTGAAGGAGGTATATTGCTCGTTTAAGATATTCGGAAGGGGGAGGGGAGGAGGTAAAGTGCCATTTTTCAAATCATAGGGGGATAAGTTGTACATTATGAATATGACGGGAAGTAAATTATCATTAACTGATTTTATTTTATCGAAACCACACGCAAATGTTTTTATTTATGAGTTCATCGAAACAAAATCATGGAGTAGTCTTCATTAAAAAAAGATTAATTCACGATGTTTCGAATGTTTCAAAAATATTTAAAATTATCCGAAAAGTTCTAATTAAGTTGATTGAAACATAAAACAAACATATATAGTCCATGTTTGAATCTTGACTTAGGAAACTCAATTTCATAATTTGTTATTCAAATTGTAAATGGTGCTTTTATAGATCAAAATTTCATTTTCGATGTATATTTCGATTAGCTGAATATTAGAATCATTTCGAAAAGCTTTTTGAAACGTTTTCGAAACACTAGAAAAAATTATGAAAAAAATTACTAAATTAAGAAAATAAGTTCCAAAGTAAATATATAATAGAGTTTCAAAAATACAACCTATTTTCATTTTCATTGAATCAAAAAATAGAAATTTCTCAATGTTTTCGATGAACACTATGAAAATTTTGATGTACGAGTGCTTTATGAACTAATTCAGATGTATTGTATATTCTAGGGGAATAAAGTGTCATAAATTCATCTTTCTCCCCGCAAAATGCAAAACACCAGATTAATTCTTGACAGTATCGTACGATGTACATCATTTAGACATGCATGTATTTTTATTTTTATTTGTCGGTTAGATTCATAACTTACCATATATGTGACTTAGTTTAAGAGTATTGGATCAAGAATATTAGCCCACAATTAATTAAGTGTTTTTCTATGTCTAGTAGACATATGTAGAGACTTGTGTGTCCTTGTGCTTGCCCACAAAATTGAAACATTCTTGGGGACTAAATCGAGATTATTTTCCGGCAAAGACCATTCGATATTTAAATAAGATATTTGATATTGAAGTTAAATACAAAACGAGCAAGAAATATGAAAAATAATTGTGGTGCTATGTTTTACCAAAACAACACATTGCTTACAGTAACAAATTATTTTTACAGTGAAACGGAACATTTACACAAAATAGAGATTTTTGGAGAAATCTATTTTTTTTTTTAATTAGATTTTTTGGAGATATCATTAGCAAAGTTAAATAAGAGATTTGAAATTACGTATCTAGGTACAGTATAGCGGCCAGTTAATAGTAAGCCTATAACTAGAGAATTATTTGTGAAATTATGTAACAATTTCTAAAGATACAAATGATCGAATTGAACTTGAGAGTTAATAAGATAAAGCCCATGAGTTTTTGTGACATCTGAATGATTGTGTATATGCTTCAGAAAACATACATTCAATATGTACAAAGATGAGGTAGTTTTAATAAGAGGGAAAAATACTTTTGATACCAAACTTTCTAAAAATATACATCTGATACCATGATTTAGTTCCTATTGACACATTTCATTTAGCCGTCAAATTTAACAGAATTCATCACGTGCGCGGCACGTGTCCGTTAAGTGGCACGAGTTTTGTACATGCAGGGTATAACATTTTATTTTAAATACCAGATTTTTACCTACTTTACACTTTTGGTATCAAACTTTCGAAAAAACACACTACAAGAAATCAGACATTTGGGTACGAATTTTTTCGTCCCAAAATAACAAGATTTCGTCGCCAAAAGTGATAGGGAACGAAAATATTTCGTCCCCAGAATCGTCGCGAAATCCGCGACCCTAAAGGTCATTGGGTGCAATATTTTACAATTCGTCCCCAAATTCATAAGATTTTGCAACAGTTTCACGTTTCGTCCCCTATGGCATGTATTTGTGGACAACATTTTTCGTCCCTAATGCACTTTGTTTTCGTAACTAGTAGCTTCAATTCGTAGCCAAAAGTCCCTTTAAGGGACGAAACTACCAGGATTTGGTATTTTCGTAGCCAAAAGTCACCTTAAGAGACGAAACTTAAAGGGTCAGGTACTTTCGTAGCTAAATACAAAATTTGTTAGTAGGCTAGATTTTTCCAGCCAATTACATTTTATTTCATAATATTTAAAAATAATTCACTTCGCACTTTATGCTTTCCATTTTTGTAAGTATTGCAATTATAAGACATCAAAACTTCACAAACATTCACTAGATTAATCAAAGTATAATATTCACTTGTACAACACTCCACCTAATATCTAAGTAACAGTTTTAGAAGTAATATACACAAAAGTTGCTAAGAACTAAAGCATTACTGTCAGCGAAGGTACATGCAAAAACAATACATCTCCCCTTTGAGATGATTCCATTATGCTGAAAAAAGATTTAGATACTCGTACTAGCCAAGATGAACTTATTATACCATTTGAATCTGCAAATGAGAAGAGTTCATATTAATGCAGCAGAAGCATGTCAGAAATAGGTAAAAAGATTAAAGGAAAATTAAGATAAACGCCAACTAAAACAAACACATACTCAGTTTACATGTTAGTCAAACACCTTAAATAGCATAGAGAACAAAAGAACATGCCTCAGAGCAACTCTGTATTTCTGACCCAACTTTCTCAAGCTCAGCCATAACACAGCCTCAGATACAAGGAAAGCCTATAAAAGAGCAAAACAGTCAAGTGACTGCAGTAGATATTGTAAAACAACTTTATGTGTAACTCTTATATGTGTGAGACAAACCAACTAATGAATTCAAAAGGAGAATTCAGGACTACTTCCTGAGGAGGAGGATGATTTCAGTATTAACCTATTATCTGACAGAAGAGACTAGAGAAAATAGTGGAATGTAGCAAATAAGAGTATAAGTTTTCTACAAAAATAATACAGCCTAAATTAAATTTTGCAAACATGCAATCCATCATCCCTTTCTAAATCCAGCCACAAACAAAGAAACTAAATTGTTTACCATTATACTACCAATAAAAAGGAATCTAACGCAATTAAATAATCTGAAAATAAAACCTCAAAACTTAGAATTCACTTCAAATATAACATGTTCAGTTTTGTTTAGATTGACATTCAATAACAAAGATTGTATTTCTACCTTCTTGCAGCCATGTTATGAAGAAGTGTCCTCATCTCTTTTAATCTCCTCTTGTATTCTCTTACTCATTCTCTTTAGCCTCTGTCACTAACAAATTCACAAACATCATATACTATTATAAACAGAGGCAATATGTAGAATATCTTACATACTTAATTCTCTTTGAACATCATCCTTCATTGATCTACCGAACAGTTAGGTGGTCGTATTAGTGGAATCTGCAAATTACAAAAGATATCTATTGTGATAAAAATAAACTCATTTTGTTCAGGAATGTAGTTTCTAAGCCGTTGAGGTGTCTCAAGCTAATTAATGTACAATAATTGCAATTATAATCATATTCTTTAGATTGTTAATAAAGATCTTACCTTATGTTGTTCCCATAAGTCTGAAAGTCATCTGGTTTGGATTCAAGCTTCATAAACTTCATCTTGCCAATATGAAATGGATCACTGATTTCATAGTTCCATACCTAATCTAAAAAGTTGCAGGATATAAGCATTGTAGTAGATATTGTAAAACAACTTTAAATCTATAAATAACCTACCCTTGAAGTATACCTCCCTGTAAACAACAGTCAACAATCTGTCATTTGTGCAGTAAGAAATTTTAGAACCTATCATAACAAGATAAGTTCAGTAGACGGAATCCTAGAACCGCGACTTTCATGAATTCAAATTCAAGTCCTTTTCTTGCAATGAGTTATAGACCACATATATATGCATACATCACAACTACACGAGCTTTTAAGGATAAAAGGAAAAATATTGTAATAGTTTATAATAATTTAAATCTCATTTGTGTAATTATTTCCCCTTTCACTAAGATGATTCACTGACACAGAAAAGTTAAAACAATTATCAGAAACCAATTTCTCATATGCCTTTTTATTCCTAAACCAAAATTAATCATAACATGAAAATCAGGAGTGGTGATTAAGAAGTGAGCATTAGGCACAATATGGCTCATATTAGACATACTTACAGCTGAAATCCATTAGGCAAGAAAGAACTTCTGAAGGGACATCTGAACGAACTCTCGATCAATTTCAAATCTGCATCAATGGGTTTTTTGTTACATATATACGGAAATACAACATTTAACTATCGTATAACTAAATATATACACAAAAGAACGAGGTTCAATTTTTGAGGCAATACATTTCTAAAATGATTTCATCTATAAACATTCAACTTAAGTGAAAAAAGAACGAATGCAGGGGCTATAGGGGATTGAAAATGCTCTATATAACTTGAAATACATTTCTAAAATGATTTCATGTACAACTAATCATTCACTTAAAAACACATAAATTAAAAAACTACTACTATTAAACATCCAGGAAACACAAGAAAAAGTAACTTCCATCTACTAACTGAGTTATCTAAAGAAAAAGAAGACCATATTCGTAAATAAATTAATATTATCCATTATAACAAAGCACGAACAGAATCAATTTGATTGAAAATTTCCCTAACAAGTTTTAGTTATTTCCAGTAGACTACAACTCATACAATTTTTCTTCCAACATACATACTTGGATTTGAAAATCTCAGCTGAGAGGATTCAACTTTGAACACATACAATTAAAATGAACTCAAAGCAAAGATCATAAAGTAAACACACAAAATGACAGTGAAATATTAATACTAAAACTGAAATTCTTTGAAACAATCAATTTTACAAAATCAACACTAGAAGGGGAATTTTCACAACTCTTTTTCCACCAAGGCCACTGAATATAAAAGACAACAACGCCTACCTACTACTTCACTAGCAAAAGTAGAATCATGATATTGGAAGCTCAAACTGAAGAAATAACCGGTGCTGAATCTGAAAAAAAAAAAAGACGAAGAATCATTGATAAACCCTAAGTTGAATGAAAGAGAGATCTTGGAAAAACTCACCGAAACAATGATTCTCCGCCATATAAACTTTTCAGGTATGTCACCTAAAATTTTAACTGATTAAAATCATGAAGTTATAATACTATTAAACTATTAACAAATCCAGATCGAGAACCAGAAGAAAAGAAAAAGAAAGAAATTTCAGAAAAAAAAAATACTCACCGAAGACAAATGACTGACTCAGAGAGAAGTCGATCGGGATAGGCATTACAGAAGAGGAGAAGTCATACTCGCGGTGAAGGACGGAGGCGGCGTATTGTCGCCGTCAAAGGAGGCGGCACATACTATTGTCGTCGAAGGAGGAGGCTTTTATTCGACGTCGCAGGAAGAGGAGGAGGCATATTGTCACCGTCGAAAGAGGCGGCGGCGTATTGTTGCCGTCGAAGGTGGAGGCCGATATAGGGGGAAAGTAGATTTGAGGAGTCGATTCGAAGGCGGGTTAGAATAGTTAGGAAATTAGAAAAGAAAAAATTGGGGAAGAAGTTTCAATTAATCTATTTTAAAAATAGTGCGATTGGGCACGAACTTCTATCCACGTGCAGAGAGTAAAGGACTTGGGGACGAAAAAATTATTCTGGGAATAAGTCAAGCTATTTGGGCACGCTTTGTGGTCGTAGACAAACACATTTGAGTACAAAAATCAAAGGGAGTCGCGTAATGGAAGTATTAGTAACGAAAATCAGTGTGTAGCAAAAAAAATCGTCCCCAAAGATGAAATCTGTTGTAGTGACACATTTAATATCAAATTTGAAGATTGTTTGAGACAATTGCTTTGATCATCAATTTTTTGGACGGCGACCACGTGGCAGTTAAATCACCAAAATTGCACATTTTTTGAACGTAATGTATATTCATTAATTTACGTTTTCATACACGAATGTGTATTTGTTTACTCATTATGACGAATTCTTTTATAGTATAATAATTATATTATTATTAAAAAAATTATTCATATACCATGACTATAAATTGATGGAACCAAAATAAATATTTTGCTGGCAAGCTTTTGTTATAAATAATACCTACAAATTATTGTTTATGCTGAAAGAAATTTCTCAAAAACAAAAATATTAAAATATATATACAATCGACTATTTAACAAATAAAATGAACTGAACTGAATATTTATTTGTGGAAAAATAAGTTACAAAAATCATAAATATTGATATTTAATTAATAATTTTGTTAAATGGAATTGAAAAAGATAATAACCATATAATACATAGGAATATAATCTTTCTAGAGCATAGGACTCCGATTCGTAGTTTCGCTTAGGGACTTCAAAAGTATTGAGCCGACTTTGTCCAAATATTAGAATTCACCACATGGCTTGTGCTAAGTTTATTTATATGATTTGTGTCTTACTCAACCTAGAAAACTAACTTGTAAAATGAAGGTTGTCTGATACCTTATATATAAAGCGGACTTACCTATGATTTTCAACCTATATAGGACATTTACTCCCAATACCAAAAGACAAAAGGGGACTTCTCACTTGACTGAAGCCATAGAAAAAGGAAGAATGAAAATCCTGATTATGCGGAAAATATGCACATTTGGGTACAACTAGATAAGCACTTAGAGCAAATAACTATTTGGTGATGAGCAAATATCATAATTGACAAATTGAGCACTTGGACTGTGGAAAGTACGTACGTAGTTCCTATCCGTACGTCATTTTAGTCTCGACTGGGAGCATTGCCCCCCAAAATTTGCCGAGGATCGGTGATTTAATCACGGTTCATTCGATCATTAGAAATGTATTCTTCTGGTAAATCACTTTGAGTAATCGGTGTGTATATGATTCGACATATTTTTATGTTATTTCCAACACAACCACTAATATTAAACTTAAAGAAAAATATATACAAATGAAAATTAATCTCTAAATCTCTGAATCATGGAACATCAACTTTAATACGAAGTGAGTAGCTTGGTAAGTGATGGAAAATGCCAGCTTACTTCAGAAATGGTTTTGTCCAGTACACAAAATCTCAGCATACTTCGAATTGCCCAATAATTATTACTTTAATATTTCACCATTAAATTACGGTGAAATATTAATAAAATAATCATTATTGGGTAATTTGAAAGAGATAAAGTGTGGAAAGAAATTAAAATGGTTGTGGAAGGAAGGTAAGGAAATCAGGGTCTACTTGGATGGGTTTAGGCTCAGTTTCGCGGGTCTCGATTTAAAAAAAATGATTTTGGTGGTTTTGATGAAAACTTAAGATATCATTTTGGTAGGTTTTGGCTGTTGGATTTTGTGACTTGAATAATTTGAAACCCTATTTGGATCGGATTTGGATGTTGGGATTTAAGGGAAAGTATATGATATGTGTCAAATCAATGTCTTTTTAGGGACTTTCGGCAACATGCACTCATGAAAATGGGTCACGCATATTGCACCCTTGAAATTAAATTTTGGAAGAATGCACCCTCAAAATACATAAGTTTTAGCAGAGTGCACCCTCGAAATTAAATTTTGGCTGAATGCATCCTTGAAATACATAATTTTAGTAGAGTGCACCCTCGAAATACATAAGTTTTGGCTGAGTGCACCCTTTTTAATCTTTTTTGGCCAAAGAGATTGCCGGATAATCTAAGATTTTGATATTAACAAGGACATAATTATTTTATTTAATTTACTCATTTTCCTTCAAAAGAAATTAATTTCCTTCCAAAAATTTAAGCCAAGTGAAATAAATTTTTAGTTCAGGGGTAAGTTTATCCATTTACACAATTAATTAATCTAAATTCTAGAAGAATAAAAAAGAAACATAAAAATCTGCTCCACTTAATTAACAACAGTCTCATGTTTTGGTTTGAAGTTATATGAACTTACACATATTAATATGAATATTGTTGCTAATTCTTGTGGGTGGATTGTTGAGTTTATTGTGTTCAAATTTTTTTATTATGTCTTGACTACCATTTTTATGTTAAATGCATTGTATATAAATTTTTTAAATTTAAAAAGCTCTTGATTTTTTAATTTAAAAATCTAATTAGATTATATGTGGAAATAATTGATGTAAAAAAATAAGGGTAAAATACAGTTTCCCCCCTTAAAGTATGAGGGTGGTATCAGTTACCCACTTAAAGTATCAATTGTAACACTTACCCTCCTCAGTTATAGTTTTGTAGTATTGATTCCAAAAATACCCCCACCACTTTCATAAATAATAATTTATTTATTACTTTATCAAAATAAAATTGTATGACATTAATCCACCAAACAATATTATATTTTATTTTCTTCATTTCTTCTGTTACCTTCCTTTTTTCGATCTCAAATTCTTTTCTTCATTTTCATCTCATTTTTTTTTATAACCAAAGGAAACAAAAGAAACGAAGAAATTGAAACATAATAGTATTTGGTGGATGGATGGATGAATTCATAATTAATAAATATTTTATTTTTTGATAAAAAAAATGAAGAAATTAAAACATAAGACTATTCGGTGTTAAACTTGAATTTTGCGAGAAATAATTTGAAAGAGAATTAATCAACTTTCGAAAAATAAATTGTACCAAATATAAATGAGATATTTATAACCAAATAAAAACTCAGAAAAATATAAAGAAAAAATTTGAGATAGATATAAAAAAATTGAAACATAAAATAAAGAAAACAAATTAAAACAGAAAAAAATGAGATGAAAATAAAGAAAAAATTGAGACCATAAAAGCGAAGGAAAACAAAAAAAAATGAAGAAATTAAAACATAATGTTGTTTCATGAATGAATGGATTCATAATAAATAAAGAGACAATTTTATTTTAATAAAGAAATTGGTTATTTATGTAAGGGGCGGGGGTATTTTGGAATATAAAGTACAAAACTATAACAGAGGGAGGTAAGTGTTATAATTAATACTTTAGGAGGGTAATTGTTACCAACCCTATACTTTAAGGGGGGAAACTGTATTTCACCCAAAACAGAATATAGATCAACATAAATGGTGAAGAATTGTGCAAAAATGATTGAGGGATGTAAATATGGATTGTTAGAAAAATGAAAATTTAGGCATAAAACTTAAATTTTAGGATTTTCAATTATGCCTATATTAATATTAGTATTTTCAATTTTCCGACAGTCTGTTTGTTCGAAATAGATTAAAAGAGTGCACTCTGCCAAAACCTATGTATTTCGATGGTGCACTCTACAAAAATTTAATTTCAAGGGCACAATCTGCAAAAACATACGTATTTCGAGGGCGCACTCTGCCAAAATTCAATTTCAAGGGTGTAATCAGCCAATGACCTATTTTCAAGGGTGCATGTTGCCAAAATTCATTTTTTTTTGTTTACAAAATACTACAAACATACGTTTTTGTTTTAATACTGTAAACAAAAACAAAATTGTAAATGCTGATATATAGACTACTCGAACCCTGGAGGATAATAAATGCAAAGAATAGTTAGTTCACTTTTGCGGATATCACTAATTCAAAACACAGCATCCAACAAGATCATATATGCAACGCCATTTTGGAAGTACATAGTTTTAAGTAAACTGGTTATCACTAAAACACACACACCAACAAGCAGCATGGCATTGCCTATCCACTATGAATACACAATTGTCTTTTGTTCGAATAAATTACTTTTCAGAAACAACTTTGCACGAGGGAGAAGCAATAACTAGAGAACGATAGATGGATAACATTTCGCCTGAGCCCGAACCCTCTTCTTGTATTCAACCGTATCCTGCACACATTATAATGGTTGTTAAGTTCCAATTTGAAACTAGCTATCGACTGCAAAAACATATAAGCTGCTTATCAGTCTCAGTCTCAAGGATCAATTAAAATAGGGAGGTCGTAACACAAGAACACATTAGGTTGTTCAGGCTTGCAATAAAAACATGTCCAGAACTTTCACTATTCAACCCCAATTACAATCGGATAGTAGACGACCAAATCTGTTACGGATTTTCAATTAGAAACAAGTTTCATTTTTAACCCTCCTATTGTTTCTAATTTACCAAAAATTCAACCCCGATTACAATCACGGGAAGGTGTGGACTTCTTTTGTCTTTTAACTCAATCGCAAGTGTAATATAGAGTACCAAACAAGGTTTTTGAAATTTAATCATGTTTGATAGCTTACATTGTACAAACCAAACAAGACAACATAAGTAATTTATAATTTTGTTAGTATTATAAATATATAGCCTATCCTACCTTATCTAATTAGAAAGAACCAAATGTGCCTAAAGTGCAAAGACAAAACTAATGCTAATTTAATAACAATTTTAGAAAAATGTAAGATTACCTGGATAAAAAGATGGTACCCTTCAGTTTGTGCTGGATCAGAAGGATTTGGCTGATCCAACAAATCCTGTATGCCAATCAAAATCTGCTTCACTGTAATCGCTGGTCTCCAACCCTGGGGATTCAGAATGGGATAGAGATAATTACAAAAACAGACACAAGAAGAAAGTAACTCAATTATTGGTCATCGGGCAAGAACTAGCAAGTGTATATACTTACACTATCTTCATTGAGGATTGACAGACAAACTGTTCCAGATGGGTATACATTGGGGTGGAAAAAACCTGCATCAAATTTACACTTTGGTGGCTTACTTGGATAGTCTTCACTGAAGTGCATAGTAAGCTTGTAATGTCCACCCTCCCAGTCAGTCTGCAAGATTGTTGAGAATAAACTTACATTATAGCAAAAGTAAAAAGAGAATTTTGGAAACCAAATGATGTGTCTACGCAGCATAGAATTTGATTTATACCAATAATGACTGCTAGCCTTTTTCTAACAAACAATTCCTTATGTCCTAATAAAGAACGGAGAAGAAGGTATGGATAAACAAATGACAATGGAAAACTGACCAACTAAAAAATCAATCCCAAAGTTTCATGTACAACATCGTTTCATCAATATAGGCACTCGTATGAGTAACTTCAATCTCAACCTAAACGTGGCTGCAGAATCCAGAAATCCCTCAAAAAACACGGGAAAACTAAAAGATGTTCCACTTCAAAATAACCTGATAGTTTAGTCTGCAATTAACTAGCTCATTCAACAACAAGAGCTCAAAAGTTAAATAGCTTGAGTTCGCATGGTTAGCAAAAATTTCAGAAATAAACTTTTTTATCTGTTCTAGTGCACTGTTAAAACTCAATTTGTCATTTTTTGGTTGTGATATAATAGAGAATTAGATGTTTCCCTGGTCAAGGTGTAGGATCAAGGACGTGAAACAGGCATTTTTCTGCATTCATATTCTCAGATTAGCTGTGATAAAATTAAAACTGATGCTAACAAATATTAAAACATTATCGGACTACGATGCAATCTTATTACTAAAATCAAACAACTCTAAAGACATGAAAGTACTATATAAGCAATTTCAAAAAGATTCTCTTGTTTATGGTCCTATAAAGTGGTCAAAGAACAAGAACTTTTTTTTTTAGGGGGGTAAAAGCAGCTTCTAGCTCCTTCTCCAACATGTCGATCACTCTAACTATCACCTTTCATAGTGATAATACAATAACTTCAGCAAGTCAAGTCTGTCACTTATCAACATGTTTCTTAATAGAGGACACTAGTCATACTTGGATGCATGGTGAATAATTGCCTTAATTCCTATAGTGTTTCTCGCAACAAGTCTAGGTGACAGTGTCTTTGAAATACAGATGGTAAATGGACTTTGTTTGGTACAATAAAGAACATGATATCAATCGAACAGAAGTGCCCTAAGTTTTTCAAGGTCCATTATATTATGCAACACCTCACCAGTAATAGGAGCATATTAATTGATACCTCAATATACAATAACAGCCAATTACAGCTCAAAAGTAACAAATAAACTGAACATCACAATTCCTGCAACTCATTCTAGAATCAAACAGAACAATTATGAGAAAACATCTAAACACAAAAAAAAAAAGTAATATTATGATTGACTTACCCCAGCCTTACCAGGGATCGTACAGTGCCACACCATCAAATTCACTGTACCATCAGGCAGGCTCTCTGGTTTAGCCACAAAACCCTAGCAGAAAACAGAACTTCACTCAAACCCTAAAATATCGAAATTAGAGTACAACAAAAACAAACGAAATTAATAAGAAACGTGATCTCACGTGGGGGTGATTCTTCCTCCATGCTTTCCGTTCCTCCGCCAATCGTCCGCGCGCAATTCCTCCAGACATTCTTCTCCGAGAAAAACAGAAAACTTTTTTTTTCTCTCTCTCTCTCTAATTTTTTTGGAGAACTAAATTGAAGCAGCCGATTGTAAATGTTCAAATTAACTCGAAAACTGGGTTTTAAAAGGAGTTACAGAAGAGGGCAGACATTATTTTTTTATACTCTTTTTTCTTTTTGTGGATGGATGACCAGAAGAATGAACGGTCCAGATTAGGTCTCTAGAGTGGTGGGCTGAAAAAGGATGCGAAAATAGTTATAAATGTGACGTGAGAGTCGGAATAAACGTGAGCTATTTATTATCTTTTCCGGGAAGCAAAATGCGATTTTGCTTATTTCTTTTTCTAGCGTGAAAACCACGCCAATAAGTGTCCGCACGTGGAAAAGGCGTGCGTTGATGCAATTTCCAATTAGAAAAAAAAAAGAAGAAAAAAAGGATATGGGCTGGTGACAGACTGTTTCTTTTGCCCTTGTATTCTTCGACTAGGAAGGAATTTGTCTGTCTCTTTGGTTTTTTCTATTTGATGTAAATCATCCATAATTTTTAAATATTAAAAATAAGAATGGTACTTATTTAATAAAATAACCTATACATATTCCACATTTTTCTATTTGATGAAAGTAGCCTAAGAATCTTTCAATGTCAAAACTAGCACTTCATGTTTAGTTTTGAGTTTTTCTTTTATTTTTGGCTTTCCTATGAGATTAATCACTTTCGAAGGGGGTCATATACATTAAACACAAACTTCACCCAACAAAAATTTTAATATAAATTTGTTACTTTGAAATGATTAATCTTATTTAATTTTCAGTTGCTTTTCAAGATAAAATGTTAAGTAAAATGTCAAGTTTCAGTAATAATAGACTCAAAAATCTTTGCCTGATTTAGATCTAACAAATTGGGCCTGATTTAGACCTAAGTTAGGCAATTTCCAGGTGGGCCCGATTATCATAAGGGTAGGAATGGAGTATGTTAGAGTGATGCCTCAGCCTAAGTTCAATATAGCTTCCTTTCAGATTTCAAGTCCGGCTTTCTCTTTTATTTTCATAAGTCATCTCAAATGAGTCAATCTATCAATTCCATTTAATTTCAATTCTCATTTTTCCCACTCTCACTTAATAATAATAATAATAATAATTAAACAATAATAAATAAATAAATAATAAATAACAATAAGATATAATTTGAAATTGACATTAATAATAACAATAACAACCAATATGTTTTTTTTTTAAAAATACAACAATACAATAATTAAATAGTTGACAACCAATAATTTTTTTAAAAGTACATAATAATACAGTAACTGATTACTCATATAAGGAAAGCCACCCTCCTCGCCATCGTCGTTTTCGTCGTTGTTGCTACCGATGTCGCCTAGGTTGGACGAAATGGTGATCATATGTAATCGTAGAGGTCAACCGTCAACTTCAAACTGACTTAGTTGAACATTTGTGGGTAATACACGGTCCAAATGACTATATATAATCGTATTTGTTTTAGATGTAATCACCCAAGTGTTTCACTATATAATTATTAGGGTTATATCGTTTTTAATTTAACGAATCATATGTAAGCTTCATTAAATTTTTTAAAGTTTTATTTTTATTAATTAAATGGTACACAATAATACAACAATTAAATACTTGATTGACATGATTTGGGAATAATAAAAATAATTTAAGATTGACATTAACTTTCCAAAATAATACACATTTAAAAAAAAGATTTTATTAAATTAAAACAAAATAAATTAAATTTGAGTTACATTTTTAAACTAAAATTAATTTAAAATACAATTCCCCTAAATTAAATCAATGTAGAATGGTTCAAGATCCTCTGTACCATTTTTAATGTATCAATCTTGTGTATCACTAATAATTAATTTTCACATGTACATGTGACAATTATTATAATTATCAAATGTACATGTGGCAATTAATTATTAGTGATACACAAGAATGGTACACTAAAAGTGGTACATAGGATCTTCACCCATGTAGAATGGGGCATTATTAAAAACTCTAATAAAGACCAGCATTAATTGTTGGCCACCATTTAAACCAGCAGCATTAAATACAATTCCCCTAAATTAAATCATCATTAACTCTAATAAATAAAACATAAATTTTAAAAAATGGAGCAATAGGTGGCCGACAGCTGCCCAGCAAGTGACCACTCGCGATGTGTGAGGCAATCACCCGTTAAGCAGTGGATGAAGGGTGATCAAGGCCATATTGCCTTCATCACCCCTTTCTTCATTTTATTTTAATTTTTTACCCCCTTAAATATAAATCCAACTTTCCCTCTAAACATAGGAGATGCCCTTAGAATCTTGTACTACAATGCAGGAAAATACAATGGCCCTCTTGGCACAAACCCAAATACTTGTACTAATTGGTTGGGAGAAATTGACATTTTGCACAAGTATATTATTGACATTTTACACCCTCAATAGTATTTTTTTTGACGAAATATATCCTATTAAAATGCAAAATGACTATATTTTTATAAAAGAATGTACAATTCAAAGGTCCAAAGTGTTAAAAATTATTTCAGGACTGCAAAGTGTAAAGTTAATGCGTCTATTGAATGCAAAATGCTAATTACTCTAACAAAACCAATGATAGTAAAATAAAAGACTATATCTTTCACGTCATCAACTTTTTTTTTCTCAAAAAAATTATTAAAAAAAAAAGAACTACTACTTAAAAATAAGATCAAGTAAATGTTTTTTAATATTAATTACTTTTATGCAACTATATCCTTCGTATATTTTTTTAATATAGAAGCATGTCTTTTATTGTGTACTTTAGAAAATGATACTCCTTGGTAAATGTCTTTAATTGTATTACAACAATCTATTCTTCTAAATTAAAACACTAAACAAACCATTAAAATGGTTCCTTGAAGGCTTGAACCATAATCCACCATTTAACTAGCAAAGACCAATACAGAGTCCACGCTCAACCTTTACAAAATCCTCATCCATTAAAATTGCAATGAATGATACATCATATCCTCAAAAATAACTTTTAACATTACCCTATTTCCAGTCACCATCAAAATAACTTACACCTTAAACACAATAATACTTACATCACAAGCAACCTTATCGAACATCCCTCGAACTATCATCCATAATCTCCTTTACATTAGTAATCATCTTCAACACTTGCCACATTGTCGGCCTTTGCTCAGGCGAAGTCAAGCTACAAATACTAGCCACCTCGACTAGCATTCTAAGTCTCGTATCATCTTCACTATTGTCTTCCCTCATTGCTTGTACCCAATCAGGCATATCGGGTGGGGCAAGAAACGGGTGTTGACATGGTGGCTTACCCGTCAAAAGCTCAAGTAAGAGGACGCCAAAAGCAAAGACATCGGATTTGGCTGTGGCTTTACGTGCACATTTTCGTATTTCGGGTGCTTTATAGCCAGCATGATCGGGATCGTCGTCTGATGAGGTGTCGGCTAGTACGGAGATGCAGTAATCGGTTATGCAGGCTTCGAAGTCGGATCCTAGTAGGACATTGGAAGATTTGAGGTTGCCGTGAATGAAATTTGAGGCTTGATGGATGTAGGCTAGGCCTTGAGCTACGTCTTCTGCGATTTTTAGGCATGACGTCCAGTGAAGAGGTTTTGCTCTGGTTGATCTTGAACCTGTTATGATCATAAGTTGAAATTCGTATCAACAAGAAATTAGTTAAAAATATCTTCATAAAAAGGAAATCACACTCACCCCCCCCCCCCCCCTCTCTTTTTTTGGCTGATATTACACATAAACTCATAGCCGTTATGCGTTTACATGTCTCTTTCAGTTTTCTAAATTGTTGCAGTTTAAAATTTGGTTGTGGTTGTTAGGGAGTTGAGTGCGGAATGGGGAGTGAAATATACAAGTGGTACATGATTGGGATATTTATCCACCACACAACGGTCTAATATTGAAATTTGAAATGTTGAGAGAACAAAATTAGGGAATAATGGCTTAAAAGGAAGGCCCAACATGCAATTTTCATTAAAAGAACACTTGTCATCTATAGTAACCAAATTTTAAGCACAAAACGGAAATCCCTCACATTTATTTCGGAGCTAAAAACAGGGTAATGCGTCTTGAAAGGAATTAAGTAAGGTCTAAAACCTGAATACCATAGGATAAAATAAAATAAAACAAAAAAGGGGGCAATGTGTAGCTGGACTCTAATTCCTCATTTTTTTTGTGTGTGAATGCCATTTTCAACAACTTTTTTATTTCAGATTTTCATCAATTCCTACTTTGAGTCAAGTGATCCACTCAAACAAACCAAGAATTTTCTTCTTTATTCATTTTTTTTAAAAGTCGAAACATATACAAGTTGTTGTCTGCTTAAGACATTCATCAACTGATCATTTCAAGATCAGAAGCATCTTTTACAACTCTGATATTCTGTTTATCACTGGGTTTAAACCTCACGAGAAAATCTCTACGTCGTGAGGCTCTGATACGCAGTGACTACCAAGAATGTTATTTTCATGGTAGGCAACAAATTAAGAATGTTGTGTTGAAATTGAACTTAATGTTGGACCCCATAACAACAAACCATGTTACTTACTACTACAACTACTGTCTGTCTGTGTTATTATTAAATAATTCATGAATTGCTCTCAGCACCACAAATTTCTGTAATAAGAAAAGTCAGTGGGGAGCCCATTTTTATCCATCTATCTAAAGCCAAGAAAGACTCTGCTACACTGATTCATCCACTAGACTACGGCCATCCCATTCACATTTACACCCAAAAGAAGAAATTAATTTCAGCCACTCTCAACATCACACATCTGTTCCAAAGGCCCACACCCACCCACCCACCCTCTACTTTCCTCCACCTCTTTGCACAAATAACAAATGTATAAAAAGAAGTAAAACCCACATTTTATTTTAGTAAATTAGTTTAGTAAAGTTGCGATTTTTACTATGTTGAAGTCATGAGTTAAACAAAAAGTAAAATCATAGACGTCCCCTGTATGGTTCTTGAAATAAACTTTTATTAGCAACAACACTCCTTAGTTGTTTTGTTTCTCAAAAATAAAAAATAAAAAATAAAAAACTCTTTAGTTGAATTTTATGGGCTCACCGCACCTAAGTGAAAATTAAGCATTGAAGGCTTGCGAATTGACCACAACTGTTTAAATGGAAAGGGGGAGTATTACCCTTCTTTGATTACAAAGAGGGTTGTTGACTAATTAACATGAATAATAGGGGGTTTATTGTCATTTTATTCATAACAAATAGAGTTCCACGTATGGGGTACAATCTTACTTCCTTTGCAAATTGTGAAAAAATTATAACAATACTTAGCACCTACAGCGATCAAGCACACATGGATTGGGAGAGAGGTAAGCAGTTTTAACTTTCTAACATGGAGGTTTCTTTTGTGATAAAAATATAACACTAGAGAGTTTTTAGCTATAAAGATAATAACAAGGGGTGTTTTTGCATTTTTACTCATAAGACAAATTAATTCTGTTTCCTAAATTGAATTGAACTCAAAACACAAATTAATTCTTTTTCCTAAACTGATTTGCACTCAAACAACATAATATAGTTAATAGTTGAAAAATAGTGGAGTATAAAATAATTCTTGAGTTAGAAAGATTACCATGAATAAGATTGAAGAGACTTCCATTAGCCTGATAATCAAAAATGATCAACCTTTCTTGTTTAGCTTGGAAATAAGCTCTAACAGGAACTAAATTAGGATGCCTCAAAACACCAACAGTCTCCATATGCTGTTCAAAAGCTTCACCACTTGTCATTGCAGTTTTACATGCATCCAGTCTCTTCACAGAAACAATTAACTGATTTCCCATCACAGCTTTATATGTAGTTCCAATTGTGCCCCTGCCCAATAACTCAGCTGATGCCCTCATTAACTGCTCCAAATTATAAACTTGATCCTCTCCAGAACAAAATAATAAATTCCCACTTTTCACCAATCTCTTCTGCTCAAGGGTTTTCAATTTCTTGGCCTCAGTTTCTGAATTTTCATCTTGGATTGAGAATAAAGTTGTCTCCTTTTTGGATTTAGCATTTGTGTTAGTTTCACTTTCATCACTGAAATGGGCTTCTTCTTTTGTTTCAAACTCTTCTTTTTCCTCTCTTCTTTTTTTAATTAAAGCTACAATACTCAAAATTGCTGCTGTAAGAATTAAACCCCCTGTTATAAACCCTAAAATCAAGCCCACATTTTTATGATGCTTCTTTTGAGCTGGAGGAGAAACAATGCTTAACCCTTGTTGCGAATTCGCATTCTCCATCAGCGGCGACGGTGGCGAGGCGCCGCCTCCGCCGGAATTGAAAAATGGGGAAGCACGGCAGGGTTTGTTAATAACCTCCCCGCATAAATTGGGATTATATAAAAACGAATAAATCTTAAACCTTTTCATAGTTGGGGTAATGGGTATTGGCCCACTAAGATTATTACTCGCCACATTAAACACATTCAACGTCGTCTGATTCAAAGGAGGAATAGACCCATAAAACCGGTTCGAGTCGAGCCGGAGGTAACCCAACCGGTCGAGAGCGGTTAGGTTTTCCGGAATCGAACCGGTGAAGTTATTGAAAGACAAATCGAGAATCAGTAAACGGTGGAGCTGTAATAGAGAAAGGGGAAAAGTACCGGAGAAATAGTTATGGTCTAAGAAGAGAGTTTTGAGGTTGATTAAAGGGGAGAGATCCGGTAAGGGGCCGTAGAGGGAGTTGTTACGGAGGCTGAGGATACGGAGCTGGTCGAGGCGGCTGAGGGTGGCGGGGGCGACGGTGCCGCGGAGGTTGAGGCTTTGGAGGACGAAGCGTACGACGCGGCCTTGTACGCACTTGACGCCCTGCCATTGGCAGTAGTCGAAGCGTTCGTTTGTGTTGTAGAGGAGTTTGTTGTCGAGGTCGGAGTTTGATTTGAACGAGAGGAGTGCGACGGCGTCGGAAGGGAGGGAGGTTAGAGAACCGGCGGTGGTGGTAGTGAGGAGGAAAAGTAGGAAGAATTCTGGGAGCATTGTTAGTTGGGGGGAAACAGCAACAACAACAGTATGAGGTGAAGAATGGTTAGGGCGTGTTTGGTTGATGGGACTGTAAATGGCGGGTGGGTGGGGGATAATGTAATGTAATGTACTAATGGGGAGCAGCTGGCTGGAGGAGACTGATAGTCAGCGGTAGAGGTCTCGTCTCGGGGTCAAGATTTGAAAACCTTCACGTGAAAGTTGGGAAAATGGGAATTTGTTTGAAAATGTTCTGTTTGGGTTTTCTACACTACTTTTTGTTGTGGAGGTCGTCCTATTTTATTTGCTTATTAATTATTATTACAATAATCCGTACGTTAACTCTGGTTGAGGTTATTTTATTTTGTGAAGAAAATAAATTGTTTAATTTGATTTTGATAAATAAAAAAATATACTAGAAGAAATAACTGAAATAACCAACATGTCTATTTGTTAAGTAGAAAAAGTGCTACGTACTTTCCAAATGAAAAATAATTCATTCTTTTAAATTCACTGTTGAACTTGAATAAACTATTTTACTTTGTGGAAAAATTTATTGTGATAGACAATCCAAATCCAAATGAGCCAAAGCCTACAAGGTCAAGTGTTACTGCTTAAATAATCATTAAAAATTTAAGTGGAATTTATGCATATTGAAAGAACTCTCTCCTAATATAATATATATATATATATAACTGCAAGTACTTCTGAAAGTTGACAATGATAATGACAAAATAATCTTAAATTCTGTTTAAAAACAAAATGTTTATGGCATATAAATTAAATAATTAGTTGATGTTGATGGATTGGTGGGACCAAATCAGTCTCATAAATCATGTGAGCTCTATATGCTGTCTACATTTTGCTTTTACCTTATTCCTTTCCCCATTTTTATTGCTTTGCTTCCTCTTTTGTCATCCTTCTGTGACAACGGATTAATCGAGCAACCCCCATTATTGAACCTATAATTTCAAAGGCCTTCTAGTTCTATCTAGCTAGCTAGCTAGCAACTTTTGTACTACAATTTTTTTTTTTGTTTTATTGGTAATTAGGTTTTTCTATTTTAATATATATTAAATCCAAGTTTTATTTAGTAATATAATTTCTAAGGATATATTCTATTTAATATATTTCGAGACACGTCGAACACATTAAGTGGATAAGAGAACTTAAAATTTGAGTTTAGTTTGTTACATTACTTGAATTAAAATTGGACCCAACATGCACCTATTGGTATTATGTATAATAATTATATTTACTTATTGATTAAGACTTATTAATGTATGAGTTGAGTGATGAGATAATTGCACTAAAGACTGAATTTAGAACAAAAATGAATGATGATAAAATAAATCATGGTGAAGATTGTTGAGGTTGCTAATTAATGCTTAGTTTTGAAGGCACAATAAATAATTCTGACTTATGAATTTAAAAGTTAATTGATTAATTTTCCACCCATGCACGTTTTACAAATGTACGCATAAGCTCATGTTCTTTTATATTATCCCCATTAAGTTTAGTGAAAAAAAGGAGGCACAAGTAGCTAAAATTTAACACCGAAAATGACATAAAGCACTTAATTGGTTGAAAAATTAACTAATTAAACTGCGAGCAAAGTTACTACCTTTCTCTTTCTTTGTTATCTTTTTCTTTAGACTTTCATTTTTCTGGAAAACAATAAATTTCTTTGAAATTTGAAAAAGTTGAGTTCCACTGAACTTAATTGAGCTTTATTTATAAAGGAGTGCATGCTTTTTATTTCACTTTCTTTGACATTTTGAGAGAAAAAAAGAAAAAAACCGAGTCATACCTACTCCACTTGAGAATGGGTTTGGAAGTGCAAATTAAGACATGCGCAAACCTAGCTACTTGGATCTATATAAATATTTATTTGAAAGAAATCTATATATATATATCAAACACCTGAAAAAATATTAATTACAAATCTGTTATCCATTTTTTTTCCCAAACTCCGCAACGAAATATTAATATCAATCATAACTCAAATTTCAAACTAGCAAATTGATATTTTATAGTAATATGTTGTCATCTCAATACTTATAGTTAAAATTATCATTCAGTTCGAGTTTAAGAAGAATCGTCCAAAACTTTAAAATCAAAGCTTTGAGTCCAAACCAAAACGAAGCTCGCCCAAACTTGACTAATATTTATATAAACAATTTGGACCCGGGAATATTATTAATTGACGAGTCCTACAATCTACATGTGGGCCTATTTGGGCTTTTTAGCTCGGAAACAGTGGCCTTACATGTGGACCAACTATATATATCTCGGGCTCGGCCAGCTTTTTACATAACACAATTGTGATTGACTTTACCAAACCTTAATTGAAGAAACCAAATTAACTTTAATACTAAAAGTTACAAGGGGCTTGAATTTTAACTTAGTAGCTGAATTGTGCAGGATTTCACCATTTCAATGAAGCGTAATCTAAGATAAAAATCAGCAACAAAAAATTCGAATAGGTGGTATATATACATTTGCAAGTATGTTCGATCAATAAGGAAAGAATGTTTTAGTATTTAAAGTGTTCGGACTTTAGGCCATCTCCAATGGAGCAGGGCTAGCCCTGGGCTCCTGAGCCCCGGGCCAGCTCTGAGACCTGCCTGGTCGTCTCCAATGGCAAGGCTCCGTGGAAGAATTAATTCCATTTTTTTCCTTTGCACACTCTCACCTATTAATATTATAGTTTTAATTAAACCACAAAATAGGAAATATAATTATGATTTAGGCTGCTATTTACAGACCACGAAATAATAATTACGATTTAGGGATGAAAATTGGTCAGATTCTTATCCTATTTATAGACGTAAAAATGTATTTTCACAAAAGAAACAATACTTTGATTTAAAGAGTACGTCTTTGAACAAAAAATACATAACTTTTCTATACAACTTATTTCATTATCATTAACATATAAAAACATCAATAATGGCTAAGAGCACCAATCTAAATAGAAAATAAAGACGAAAATATGAGGAAAAAAACAATAAATAATGGCTACTTTACCAGTAAATAGGAACAATAAATGGCAGTAAATAGGAGCAATAATGGCAGTAAATATGATAATTAAGTAATGGCGGTTCCCCATGAACTTGGCTACTTTACCAGTTAAAAAACAATAAATAAACTCACGGCCCTATATTAATTTAAACAGAATCAGTAAAAATTAAACACGCGCCCCCTTCTTCCCCAAAAAACATACGCGCGCCCCGGGCTGCACTGAGTGCTCCGCGCAGCCCGTCGTCCCGCCCGTTCCAGCCCTCCAGCCGCCCCGCCCCGAGCCCCTCTTCCATTTCCAACCGTTTCCCCTCCACAGCCCGACCCCGCCCCAGCCCCGAAAGCCTCCATTGGAGATGGCCTTAGTATTACTTAAATTTAATTAATGGATAAATGATGCAATTTATTATTTCGTCTTATTGTATTTTTCTTAGTATGAAATAATTATGCATAATCGAATCATATACTCCCTTTATACATATTAGAAAATTGAATAGAAAATCTCGCATGCTACAATATAGAAATTTCCACAATATTTACTGTGTTCTTTAATATAACCAATATATTTTTTAAATAAATCCATTGGATTATTTAATTTTACATTTATAAAAACAGACAACTATAGCATATTAACAATACAAAATAGAATTATTTCAAGAGCGCAATATAATATTATTATGATTTGTTGAACTTTCCCCAACTTCCTAGTGATAGTGATACTAATGGAATATATAGCTAAATGCCAATGATTGAATATTCTGAACAACTTGAGTACTTTAATTAATATTCATAATATTTTACTTTTCATGTAATTATATACTTATCAAGTACACTAAACACTAACCCATAATTAATTTGTACAATATGTCAACTCAATCACATAATTATATAGGCAAAAACTACTACTTTTCAGCTAACTTTGATTTCTTGAGCTCATGCAATTCTTCTTTTTATTCCTATACTTACCTCAATCTATTAGCCAAATGAGACAATTTAAGTAGTTAAGGTGTCTTCATCCAACCACAGATAATATTATTGCCATTTGCCACTGTATATAATTTTTTTATTATTATATAATTTTGTTCACTGAACGGTGAATATATTATCATTTCATCAAAATATATAAAACACTAGTAATTTACAATGAAAGAGCAATTAACATTGGCAAGATCCATGTCATTTAACAATTAATAGCAAGATTCATACAACTAGAAAATTACATATACTTCGTCCGGAATCGAATCTAAGACCTCTTAATATTCCGCAAAACTTAATCTCCACAGTGTATTATAAGGAAAATGAATTAGAATTTATCATCGTTAAATGAACACCGTACCAAATCATATTGTTTTCACTTATGTATACACGCCATATACACACATACATGCGACTATCTAATACAACTAATGTAGGGATTTTCAGATAGGCCAGGAAAATATTACAAATTGTTGAGCCTACAAAACGAATAGGGGAACTTGGTTAGATGTGATTTCGAACACGAAAAACACTTTGAGCCAAAATTATCCATGAATATGGTACATTCACATAATCAACTCTGCCCTAGACTCTTTAATCATTTGTCATAATTTCTTTGTATGCCACCTTGAGCTTATATTTTGGTGCAAGGTTCCATGATCGTGACCTTATCATATCGTTTCCAAACCCGAACTTATGCTCCCATACCAATAATAATATACTCCTATAAAACAAGGGGATTGCTTTGAAATATGAAGATGGGAATAAGAAGGAAAAGCGACTTATGGCTTGTAATTAGTTAATCAGTCGCTACAACCACACCAAACACTCCTCATCTGCCTCAAACCAAACCCCAAGCCACCCACTTCATATACTATATTCCTCACATTTCTTCTTTTCCATCCATAATTTCATTTAAAAATTCATATCCCCAACACAAAAAGGGTCAAAATCTATTCAAAAACGATGAGTCAATGAATTTTCACAATCATAAATTGGTGTGGAAAACGTAATGTCGTGTTCATGTTAGCCCAAATTTACCTCTAATCATCTTTAAAAATCTCCCCAATTCTCCTCCAAATTTCACAAAAATTCAAATTCTTGTAAATCCCAAAAGAGAAAAATAAAAAATGAAGAACAATATTAGCAACAACACAAAGTTAATACTTCTTCACCCTTACATCCAAAAACAGGGGAGCTCAAATCGATTATGGCTTCTCACTTTCGTCTCCTTCCTCACACTTGCTTTCCTCTTAACCCTCATCTACACTCGTGAATCCATTTCCATCTCCACCAGGTCCACCACCGCCATTACCACCGCCGTCGCCACTCCCACAATCCCAAAATCCGTCGTCCGTGCCCTTATCCATTACGCTTCCAATTCAAACAACACCGAACACATGTCGTACACCGATATCAAACAAATTTCGGACGTTCTCCGACAGTGCTCACAACCCTGTAATTTCTTAATCTTCGGATTAACCCATGAAACCCTTCTATGGAAATCCCTAAACAGCAATGGCCGTACCGTTTTCATCGACGAAAATCGATACTACGCCGCCTACATTGAGGAAAAATACCCAGAAATCGAAGCGTACGACGTACAATACTCGACGAAATTGAGTGAAATGCCGGAATTAATCGCGGCGGTGAAGGAGCAGGTGAAGAACGAGTGTCGACCCGTACAGAATCTTTTGTTCTCGGAATGTAAACTGGGTTTGAACGATTTGCCGAATCAGTTGTACGAAATCGATTGGGATGTGATTTTGGTTGATGGGCCGAGGGGGTACTGGCCGGAGGCGCCGGGGAGGATGGCGGCGATTTTTACCGCGGCGGTTTTGGCTAGAAGTAAAAAAGGGGGGAATCCGAAAACGCATGTTTTTGTGCATGATTTTAATATGAAGGTTGATAGAATTACGAGTGATGAGTTTTTGTGCAGGGAGAATTTGGTGAAGTCGAAAGAGATGATGGGCCATTTTGTTTTGGAGAAGATGGATAGTAAGAGTACTCAGTTCTGTCGGAGCAATGCTGCTCATTCTTCTTCTTCATGGAAGGATACGTCGTCGTCTTGATGAAAGAGAATTATATGATTGTTTGTTAAATAATGATGATTAGTGCTTGTGGTGAGGTGAGGTGAGGTGGAATTTGATAATTTAATTAATTTTGGCCCTTTGTTGGGGTACGTGGAATCATGTAAAAATAATTTCTTTGAATTTTAAGCAATTGTTACTAGCCCGATGTTTTTGGTTTGAATTTTCTATAATTTCGTAAGTTTGATTTTAAAAAAAGGGCGTGAGTGTTTTTTTTTTTATATGTTTAATTAAGTGATTATGAAATAGTCAAATACTACGGTTTTCGGGAACCAAAGTTACAAAAATCACAAAATACATTCGAGGATAAGGTTAAAGAGAATAAGATCATTTCAATTCAATTTTTGCTTTCTCCACGCGTCATCTAGGTCTCTTGAGAAGCACAATTTGAGCCCAAATAACATCAATTTTGCATGTCCAATCGAAGATTAGGTCTTGGCTAGTCAACATGACAACAACCCTGAGAATGTCACTATCGAAAATGGCCTGATCAACCAAAGCAAAATCAAGAAATAACCTAGCATCGAAGAAGTATCCCGAAGATGAAGGCAAAGATGACTCTTAATACATGCATGAACAACAAAACCAACCTTAAAGCGTGTCCGCATTAATTTTGAGCCAACATTTTGGAGGGGGAAACCATTCAGCACTTAGAGGAGAGCTCTTGGACAAAACATAAGGTTTTTTTTTGGATAACCCAGGTGTCTAAGCTTACACTAGACTAATTCATGGACCCTCAGAACCCTTGTCCTAGAACCCTGAAGGATGTAAATCGCAGGATGTGCCTCCACCAAGCCTCGAGATCCCACCATACTGCTGTACACTCTACGCACAAAGGGGTCTTCACCACAAATGACCCTTAGACAGACCCATGAAAATACTTCCATCCAAATTTCAAATGAGATTCGAACACCCAACCTTGCCGCTGGAACAAGCGAAACATAAGTTTTTTGCTTGTGCAATTATGCAACTTTTTTTCTTTTTTTTTTTTGGTTTAGAGCATTTGAGCTATGCAAAATATCATATATACTTCTATTGGATAAAAAAAAAGAAAAACAACGGGCCTGTTTGTTTGGCGTTTCCCAAAAAATTTTCGTGTTTGGAAAATGCCAAACAAACATATTTTCTATTTTCTGAAATAAATTTTTCATCTCTCAATTTTCTCAAACTACTTTCTCAAAACTCAAACAAACAACAATTTTCTTATCTCTAAACAAAACCTATACAAACTCTACTTTGATTTGACATAAAGTAACCTATCTCTTACACAATTTATCTCACAACAAACATGATTTGACATAAAGTCTTACACATCTTACACCTACAACCTAATTCTTTCAAATAAAACATACATCTACTTTATTTCTCAAACCACTCTCCCAAAACTCAAACAAACAATATTACGCAAATCGAGATTATTTCACAAACCTCCACTACTCTCCCAAACTACTTTCCCCAACACCAAACAAACAGGCCCAACGTGTTACAACTTACATAATGTGTGATTCCATTTTTCCAGCCCAACACTAATATTGAGGCCCAAGTCTGGTTCGGCATAACTTACCGGCCCAGATTGCGTTTAACATTAAAAGAAGACCCAAATACAATAATTTTTTTTTTTTTTTTTTTAAACAAGTCAGTTGAATCTCAGTCATCATCATTAATACTGGAATCATTTGGATCTGCAACAAAATTCGATCAAGAAAAAGAGCTAAGCTGAGATACCATGGCTACGGACTTCAAGTCCATCCCTTTAATCGGTATACATCCTTCTTCTCAAATTCTTATTCACTATTATTAATTACTAGTAATTTCACTTTTTTTGTGAAGTTAGGAAAGCTGAACTTTTGATCTAAATTATTGATGTATTGCTTAAATTAAACTTATATATGGGACAGATATCAGTCCATTGGTAGAGAAGTGGGATGATCCAAACATGGCCTTAGATAAAGGAGTAGCTGAAGTTGTTAGAGAGTTAGATGAGGCTTGTAGGGAGGCTGGATTCTTCTATGTGGTAATTTATTTTATATTCTACTCTGCTAAATTGCCACTATTTTCAGCTATTTTGAAATACTTGATCTGTTCTAAGCTTCATGGATTTAAATTTTGTTTAGTTAGTATGTTTCACTTAAATATTAGAAACTTTTTGGAAAAAATTATAAATCAAAAAATATATTGGGAGCACAATGCAAAACTCCCCCTGTCTTTGCCTAATTGGTAAAAAACATGTGTTATTTTATTATCAAAACCCCACTGTGTTCATTTTTATTAGGGAAGAACCTCTGTATTGACATTTCATTAGCTTACAGCACCCATTTGAACTTCCTTCATAAGTCAATATGGATGTTATTGTGAATTTCTTAAGTGATAGGGGCTTATTACCAATTTTCAAAGTTGAAAGAGGGATTATTGTCAATTTTTTTAGGTGAATAGGGGTGTTTTTGCATTTTATGGTACATTTCCTGCAAAATATGTACACTATCTTGGGATGAATTATTTTGCTAATATAAAATAGCATAAGTTTTGTTTGCTAATAAAAATAACGCAAGGTTTTTTTTAATACAAATTAGGCAGAGTATAGGGCGTATTTCTGCATATCACTCGGAACTTTGATCCATGCTAAGCTTAAGCTAGTCTTATTGAGTTTTATAGTGTGGATGTTATACAAGTACAAGATAATTGAAAGTTAGCAATGTTTGAATGTCTTTTCTTTATTCTGTTTGCTTTCCTTGGTGATGATTTGCTTGTTTGGCAGAAGGGACACGGTATTCCTGATTATCTCATTAAAGAAATTAGAAATATATCCCGCCAATTTTTCCAGTTGCCATATGAGGAGAAGCTAAATATAAAACTCTCTGCTGCAACTGGATACAGGTATGCAGAATGTAATAAAATTTGATTACATTTACTTTGTTAGATCACCAGATTTTTTGACAAAAAACAAAAAATGGCATTCGATGCACAGAGGTTATCAAAGGGTTGGTGAAAATGTAACAAAAGGTGTACCGGACATGCATGAAGCCATTGATGTAAGTTGTAAATAGTAGTAGTAAATTTCAGTCTGGCCTTGGGGTTAATTTGTAATATCTAATTCTGTAAAACAGTGCTACAAAGAAGTAAAACCTGGAATGTATGGATCCATGGGTGAAGCTATGGAAGGATCTAATCAATGGTATGTAATATGTAAGTATACTTAACTACTCATCGAGCAATAATACAAATTATGCAAAAAAAAAAAAAAAAAAAGATCTTTTATTTCATCACCACCACCCCTAGACCACAATTATTTATCTTAGGTTTTCTGTTGTATATATCCAAGAGAAGTGTTTGTCTCTATCAGTTGTCTGTCTCGAAGAAGTTACATATTACTTCATTTTCTTAAATTGAAATTGTTTACCAAATGCCGAACTTTAAATAGTTGTTTTGATTGTTCATGCTGAACTTTAAATTGTTTACACTTGTCTGATATTTATTTTTTCCATTATGCAGGCCTAATGATCCTCCAAATTTTGCCAAATTAATGGAAGAGTATGTCAACCTCTGCACAGGTGATCCGTAAAGAATGCCCGGAGACTTTTTTGCTTTTCTTTTCTAACATCCATAATAGTTTATAAAATTACATTTATTGTAGATCTGTCTAGAAAAATTATGAGGGGAATTGCTCTAGCATTGGGCTTATCAGTGGATGCATTTGAAGGGAACAAAGCTGGAGATCCGTTTTGGGTGCTTCGTATAATCGGATATCCTGTCCTCTACCCTACTAATGGAACCGAAATGCCCAAGAACGATATCGGATGGTAAATCAAATCATTGTTCTTCTATTCTCTTTCTTCTTTGACTTTCCCAACTTCTAATGAGTGAATGTTTTCCTTCCTCGTCTCACTTGAATGAAACCAGTGGAGCTCACACTGACTACGGTATTTTTCTCTTGGTCATTAAATGTATTGCCTAATTAAATGGTTTTGTTATCTGAAATGATGGTAATTTTCTCTTATTGGCAGGTTTACTGACATTAGTGAATCAAGATGATGATATAACTGCTCTGCAGGCATGCCTTTGCTTCCCTCATTGTTGCAAAATTTGAGAATATTCGGGATCACATAAAGTTTATTCTTCGAAAAAAAGAAAACAAAAGAAAAATCCGTACCTAAGAAAATGTTGGCTGACCAATTGATTCTCTTATGTTATTGAAGGTGAGAAACAATAACGGGGAATGGATATCAGCTGTACCGATTCCTGGCACGTTTGTTTGCAATATTGGTGATATGCTAAAGGTGTGCACCCGGACAAATGTTTCTTTGAGCTTTTGACCCCTTAATTTCGAACTATTTGCATCCTCTCCACTGGCATTAGTAAAATTTACGAAGCACAGAGGAGGTGGATGCGAATAGTTCAAAATTCAGGGGAGATGAATACAGTTTTCCATTAAACTCTTGTCTATCTTTGATATAAAATAAAAACTCCTTATGATTTTTTGTGTAATAAAAAAATCAGGGAGATGAGACATGTCTTTGTTAAAAAATTAAATTCATCTTAAAACTCCATATTATGAGGTATTAAAAGTTGTACGTATCATGGGATTATCTCACCTTCATGTGGAAAGATTGCAGATCTTGACTAATGGTCTATATGAGTCAACTTTGCATCGGGTCGTCAATAACTCTCAACAATATCGTGTTTGTGTGGCGTACTTCCGTGAGGTTAATTTTGTTTCAATTTATTCAATA
The DNA here is from genome assembly GCA_003313485.2 of Penstemon barbatus. Classification (NCBI taxonomy): domain Eukaryota; kingdom Viridiplantae; phylum Streptophyta; class Magnoliopsida; order Lamiales; family Plantaginaceae; genus Penstemon; species Penstemon barbatus. The sequence goes on from CM064880.1 coordinate 66,320,704, forward strand.
AATAAATGTCTATACAATTAATTATATATATAATACTTGTTTAAACTTCTGTAACACATGGTATTAATTTTTCATGAGAAGACAAACTTTGATGCCGCCATAGAACCGATGGATATGTGCGTGCAGAGGAGTGGTGGCACCAAGAAGTTCAAAGGTGCCGTGTATGGAGAGCATTTGGTCAGTAAAGTGCTCACCAATTTCGTCATGTAGGTTTATGTTTGCCACACCTTTCTTTCCCATTTTCCTCTTGTTCTCTTGTATTTGAACGTACATTATGTATGTTATTGCAATTTAAGTCAATAAAATTTATTAAGTAAATATTTATGTTGTGCATGAATACCTCTATTTTATCTTCGGTTAAGGCAAAATTGAAAAAAAAGGAAAAGATGGATCTAAAGAGTATTTTGCTTTATGGAACGGATCCCATCTATTTTTTTGCCATTATTAGAAGTAAAAAAAATGAAAAGAGAGGAGAAGTCGTATTTGGTGTCGTGTCAACATGTGTAATAATATTTGTTTAGGTTTGAGTTATTTAATGGCCTTACTTGAAACTTGTCCATACACTAATTATACTAATTACATATATGAAACATTCATGATCGTAAACTCAGGAGTACATATGGAATTCTCCAATCAATTCTGCTGCCCAGTCTTATTACATTTCATCAAACAGTCATTTCATCAAACAGTCATTTGCTGTTTCCATAATAATTCAATCCTGAAAGACATATATATACTAGAATAGTTGTAAATCACCTCTTTTAGAAATAGGATATCTTCCCTCTTCAAATCATATTCAGAGTTAAGGACAACCTCAGATTCATTATCAGAACACATTAGTGCTGATGTTTCAGTAGAGCTGCATAGGTTCTTGGTTGAGCCATCAGTTTCCTATTTGATCGAGAATCTTCTGGTATACCAGAATAATCATTCTTGCACGGCACATAATTCATCGACTTAGGATCTGGACAAGACTGCTGCTTTAAGAAAAAAGCTTCACATTCTTGCGCGCTTCTTTGTGATGGAAGATCCAAAATGCAGTTCGTGCTTACATCGAGAACTTTGTTAGCTATCAGCTTCCTACATTCGGACCCCACCTGTGTGAAGTAGTTGAATTTCAAGGTCAGCTGGTACAAGTTTCCGAGCCTACAAAGGGCTTCAGGAATCGCCCCGTATAATAGATTGTAAGATAAGTTCAATATCTGTATATTTTGCAGGCATCCAAAGGAGCTCGGAATTGGTCCTGTTAGGTTGTTCAAACTAGCGTCGAAAAGAGTCGCTTTTTGTAACAATCCGATTTCGTACGGGAGACACCCAGAAAGGCGATTATTTAGGAGAAGGGCTTCTAGCAATGTGTTTGAAGCTTGGCCTATGGTTTTTGGTATTGGACCATGGAGTTTGTTGTTTGCTAAGGTGAGGTAAAGGACGGGAGTTTTGCCGAGGTTTTCGGGTACGTTTCCTTCGAATTCATTATTGTTGAGAAATAGAACGTCGAGGTCTAGTGTGAAAACTTGAGGCGGGATTTTCCCTGTTAGTTTGTTGAACCTGAGATCCAAGAATGTTAGGTTTGTGGAAGTTAGGATTGTCTTCGGGAACTCTCCTTTTAGCTTGTTGTTACTCAAATCGAGCTCGAATAGAGATGGGATCTTGGAAGGGCTGATTGGGACTTCACCAGTGAAATTGTTGGAGTTCAAATGCAAGGAGATCAAATCGGGGAGTCCAGAAAGGAAATTATTTAGTGCTAGTGGTTTTCCGTCGAAATTGAAGCCGGTGAAGTCGACTATTGCGATTCTGACTTTGTTGTCTCGGATTGTGGTATCGCATGTAAAGCCCATGTAGGTGGAGGTGTCTTTACAAATGTTGTTTCCTCTCCAAGTGCTAGTAATGTTCAAGGGGTCGTATGTTATTGTTGATCTGAATGTTTGGATGGATTTGGTGGCCATTTGAAGCTCAATTGGGAGGGGACTGGGTGGTGGTGGTGGTTTTGCAAGGGATGGTGTAGATTTTGGCGGTGGAGGCGGTGAGGGTGGCGATGGAGGAGGAGGATGTATGGGGGGTGAGGGTGGAGGAGGAGGGGGAGGATGGTTTAGTGGTGACGGTGGAAGAGCACATCCTGGCTCAGGAGGAGGTGGTGGAGGGGGAGATAGAAGATCGGGGCATATGAACGATTTCGGTGTTTCATTATCGATAGTGTTGGACGAAGTTATGCCATTGGCTTGGTGGAGTAGAGAATTTGAGATGAAAAGGAAAATAAGTAGTGTACTCAATCTCAATGAGTAAACAATGGCGCCTCCTCTTCTACTACTTCCCATTGGTGCTTTCTTTCGGAGAAGAGAACCTTAGCCCAATCAAATAAAACAAAATAAAATAAAATATATAGAGCTACCCATCATCATCATTATCATTATCATTATCATGGATTGGTGATGAAGATAGAAAAGTTAAAGAAAAGAACATGATCATGTTTTAATTGTAAACTTGGTCTGTGGACAACATGATGATTATGATTTTATTTAAAGTTGGATGATTGTCGGTGAGATTGAGCAAAAAATCTTTTATTGCAAGCTACATTGGGTTGGGTAGAGATGAATAAATATCATCATGCTTAAATGCAAGAGGTCCTATGCTACATCCTAGGGGTCCTACAGTACATACAGGGTAGGAGTAGTTATCCCATAAATACTTGGGAGTGAGTTATATAGCTTACCCCTTTTGTATCAATTTATTTGTCATTTTACATGTTTTCACACATATTAAAGCACATACTAATAGCCTCAATTTTAGGGAAAAAATAAATTATATTTCTAAAATACCTTTATTCTTTATTTTATCTCACCATTAACTATTTATACTTTACACACTCTCTCTCTTATTCTCTCTCTATCTTTTAGATGCATTAAATAAGGGTAAAATAGAAAAATATGTATTTAATAGTGCAGTGATAAATAATTTGGGATAAAAATATTTCTCTAAAAAGACAGATAAATTGGAACAGAGGGAGTATATATATATATATATATATATATATATATATATATATATATATATATATATATATATGATGTGGCATCCAATCCAAAAATAATAATAATTAGCTTATAAAACACATTAATAAAATGAAATATCATAATTTTTCCATTGACAAAATGTTGAATTTCTCTTTCTTTTTTTTTTTTTTTTTTTTTTTTTTTTTTTTTTTTTTTTCTAGTTTTGTGTTTTTTTCTCCTGGCTACTAATTTTTGTTATTGGAATACTTGTACGACCTCTTTGTTTATGTGGTTTCAAGTTTTTGGGCCAGTTCTTGTATATTTTGTTCCAGGTGTCCTAAGAGTTTGTTCTAGTAGTGATCCTATAATTTATCTTGTTTGTATTCAGTTTTTTTTTTTTTTTTTAATCAATGAATTTACATTTACTTATGAAAATGAAATAATGATTGAAAATGAGAAAAAGGGAGTAGATCGAGCAGTTTATGGGAGGAATCTACTTCTACTTATAATATATTTCAGGGCAGTCTTTGATTTAATTAATTTGCTTTGACAAAAATACTAATTTCTCCCTATTTTGATTTATTTTATTTTATCTAATAATTATATCATAGATATTTTAACCACCTTCAAACCCACACCCACGTTTTTCTCCCTATTTTGATTTATTTTATTTTACTTAATAATATAACTACCTCCAAACCCACGTACAATCCCAAACCTACTTACAATTCAGTTTTTTCCATCTTCTCTTCAATAAGTTTTAATCATTTTTTTCAGTTTCATAATATGTTAACCTTTCTGATTTTAATAATTTCGAATTTTTATATTTTCCTTATTTGCAACAGCGCGTTCATACTTCTTAGAGTAAAGGAACATGAGATGAAGCATGGGTGCTTGAAGTATGGTAGACGGTTTAACTCATTATGTTATGCACTTTTCATTTATTTTTATGCGATTTGGCAGAACAATTTGCTTTAGTGCATATATATTATATTGACTAAGATATGTGTTCTTTTTACATGGGTTAAGTTCTTAATATTCTTAGTCATTTCAAATGTATTTTACTTTACATGTTATCTTCATGTTTGTAATCAGGTATTCTATGCATTAGAAAGAATGTTTCAAGTCCTTAAATGTATTGACTTTTTTTTTATGATAACAACACTTGATAAAGGGATAGACAGAAAATTTAGAGAATTTTGGTGGTGTTTTTTATTTTGTAATCGAGAGGTAAGCTTAGCTTTTTTTATCTCTTAAATTTTTTTGGCCAAGATTTTAAGTCTTCAAATGTTTTTAATTTGTTATGTTCTTATGATAACAACAGTGGAGTAAAGTATATCTTAAGCAGGCAGTTGAGAAGATTTTGAAGGTGTTATTTATTAATCAAGGAGATACGTATTATATGCCACTAATTCTTATGTCGTTTATATATGTATATATATATATATATATATATATATATATCCCTTTATCAAGTGTTGTTATCATAAGGAAAAAAATCAAAATATTTAAGGACTTGAAACATTCAATTCTTCCTAATGCATATAATACCTGATTACAAACATGAAGATAACATGTAAAGTAAAATACATTTGAAATCATTCCAATTTCTCAAACAAACTGCTTGCCTAAGATTTTGTTTATATTTAATATTTCAACGATCAATTCTTTTGACCCTATACCCCGACATGGGTTCTACGCAATTCGATTATATTTTTTCTTTATATTTTAATGTGAAGCATTCTGTTTATTATTATTTTTCTTAAAATCTGTCTCTTTGTATTAAAATTTAATTAGTGTTTTTATTTAATACTTGCGGGTGAGCAAAGCAAAAATTGGCACCAAATAATCACATCTTCAATTACCATATTAACATTCAACAAATTCAAATTGGAAAATTTCACTAATATACTGTCGATACCAAAAAATAAAACTCGCATAAATTAAATATGACAGAATTTTTACTTTAATTTTTCATTCGTTTTGCAGGTATTAGTTTAACATTGATGGCTTGCAAATATTCCTATGTAGCTTAGATGTCCAGAGTGATGTATTTATAAAGAATATAATTTCGTCCTCTATCCTTTTTTGTTAATATAATACATTATTTTTCTTTGTATATAAAAATTTTCATATTATATAGTACAATCATTTTATATATTTAATCATATCGTACAATAGATATTTTTAATATATTAAACAAGGTACTTAACATATATATTTTTTAAAACTCGTGCATAGCACGGGATGTATGCTAGTTATTTGTATTCGATGGTTTTTGTGCGTTAGATATGGATGAAGTTTGGCAAATCATGGGGTAGTGGAGAATTCATTTGAAATGGCAGACGTGGGTTTGATATAGATCTCCAGGCCAATCATAATTTTTTTTTTACCAAATAAAATAAAGGAGAGAATTTGCAAAAAAAAAGGAGAAAATAGATTTTGAGTATTTGACCAAAACACGTCCTTGAATAGAAATAATGGTAGATAGATTTAATCAGATAAACCGTTTCACTGGTTTGAGTTAAACTGCCAACTTTTGGTTTCCTCTTCAAAACTTTTACAATGAATCTCAGAATTCTACACAGAAAAACTACAATATTACCACTACTCCTTTTATCAGGAATATTATGCACTTGTTGTTCAAATGGTGTCCAATACATAGTCGGAGATTCAATTTGGTCAATTCCCCCTTCCAATGACTTCTACACCAACTGGTCCTCCTCATACTCCTTTCAAACAGGGGACACTCTCTGTAAAAATCAAATCAAATCAAATCAAATCTTGTTTTTCTTTTTCTTTTTTCCCTTAATTAATTAAAATGGTAATTCTGAAATGCAGATTTCGACTTCGATTCGGGATTTTACAATGTCATCGAAGTTTCAAGGGGAGGTTTCGATAGTTGCAGTGCAGATCAACCTTTTAAAGCATTCATGGAGGGTCCATCCATTTTTCCTCTTGTTGAAGAAGGGGTGTTTTATTTCATATGCAATGTCTCAAATTATTGTGCGTTGGGGCAAAAGGTTAGTGTTAGTGTATCAACCCCAATATCTCCTTCTCCACTCCCAACCTAGTTTAACTACAGTATTGAATTATTATTATTTCACGTAGCTCTAATTATGCGGCCCATAATCTTTTTATCAAATGTTATACCTCTTTATTAATCATAAAGGAAGGATTACTCAAACTATTTTCTTGATTTAACATAATTACACTAACCATCTTTCATGTTTGAAAAATTACAAAAAATATTTGATCCATTTCAGACGCAGTATGTTGTCGACTGAGATGTTGGTTCATGTGATCATCCACTTTTGCATCAACTAGATGTCAAACACTAAAATTGAATTTAAGTAATTAAAAGGTCAATTGTACGTACTAGATAAAAGATAAATTGGATTGAAACATGGATAGTGAGTAAACTTACTGTTGCGTAGACTTTAAGAAATTTTCTTTATGAGCTATTCTTAGGCACATTTTACGCAATATATTGTGTATAATACATGCTTTGATTTCACTATCATTTCTCCTTTCAACAATTAGCACGAGGCTTCTATTAATTGAGTAAAAAAGATATTCTTCTGCTACTTGATTTGGACTCTTATATTGTTCTCTGTGTATGTTAGTTTACGTTCCGAGATACTTTTGTATTAGACTAAATTAGATTAGAAATTAAAAAATGTGAAAAAATAGAATTTGTGTCGAAATTGAGCAATTTGACCAAAACACACCCTTGAAATAATAGATTGGATTAGATTAGATTATAAAACATTATTAATTTCTAATTTTCTATCTTCCGACGGTGGTTTAAGATGCAAATCGTGGGTGTAGACAATACAACCCGGCCTGGCCCGGAAAGAGTTTTGAATGATTTCAACTTTATGATTTACACGGTCTTTGCAAAAGATTATGCAAAATAAATGGCCGTTGTTTTTGTTTTAAGTTTGTTATTAGCCTCTTCTCTATAAGTTGTGGGTGTGGGCACATACACTAAAATTGATTTTAAACTGTCAAAACCTGAGAAGAGATGTGGCAAATAAGTTTATGGCATGTTAAGTGATATATATTAAATGACTCATTTCTCTAAAAGCTTAAGCTTTTAGATGAATTGGTCATTCAATATGGTATCAGAGTTCAGGTCAAAAGAGATTATGTGTTCGAATCTCTCCGCCACCCATTTCTAAATTCCACGTCTACACGTGAGGGGCGTGTTAAGCTTTTAGATGAGTTGGTCATTCAATATGGCATAAATATATATTTGATACAAATGTCCAAGTTATCTTTAATGGGTGATTTACACTCAAATTTCTTGAGGTTTACCTAAATTAGAGAAAATTCCCTGTGGTTTTAAAAATTTGAAGAATACCCCTTGTAGGACATTTTTTCAAAATATTTTTCAGAGTTGTAAGAGTGTCCTGATAAGAGTTGTTAAAGCTATAAGAGGTATTTTGGTACATATTTTAAATCATAAGGGATTTGCTTGTAATTTCTTAAATGTCAGGAGTTTCTTGTAAAATGAATAAATCTCATGGAATTCGCGTGTAAATCACTTTTAAATTAATTACGAAATTGTTGATTTTAAAAAATTACTGAAAGAGCTTTTTGAATTATGGTAACCTGTTAGTGGATAATTATACTTTTTAACAAAACAAAACAATAAGAAAAACCCAAGAATATTGTTTGCATAATTATTGCAAACATCACCTCAAAATAAAAGTATAATTTCTTTTTATTGTATAATCACTCACTGGGCCTGTCCATGAGGCTAGTTCTATTCCCAAGCCCAATGCAACTTTTTGGTTGTGTTGATTTTGCAGACCAAACCATATTCATGAGACGAGGCTTTATATTTGATTGGGAACTGGTTAACTGGACTTGGTTGAATAGCTTGACCCATGAACACCTTTAATTGCTAGTAGCCCATACTTGGGGAATTTGTTCACAAAACAAATTATTATACAAGAAAAGTTTGTTTAATTTATATTTTAGTTTTAATGAAATATTTTTTTAGTTAAAAGTTTTATATGTGATATTTTTATATGTGACACTTTACCGTAATGTGTTATGATAATGATGCCAGTTTGCTCCATTAAATTGGTTACTACCGATTACAGCTTTGAATTGGATAATTCTTGTATAGATTTCATAGACCTTGTGGTTGTAAATGAACCACATCATACATTTTGATATTATCAAAATGTATGATGTGGTTCATTTACAACCACAAGATCTATGAAAAGCTCATAGACCAGGTCTATGCAAGAATTTTCCCTTTGAATTGATCTTGTCTAACCATGAACGTTTAGTGAAATGAGTGAAGCAACATATAGTGTAGATAAAATGATACAAATTGGTAATATAAACGATGAGAATAAAAATTCCAGGACCGGTAGCTCTGTAGAATTTTCTTTTCATGTATAATGTGGTGGTCAGATGGTTTAACTAAGTTTTGTCAGCAATTGCAAAATTGCTTTTAGAATAAGTAAGGGTGAGTTTGGCCCAGCGGTGGGAGCTCTGAAAAACACTTCTAGACATTCATTGTGATTTTTGAAGTGTTTGGCCCCAATTATAGAAATTGCTTTTAGTCAATCGTGATTTTAATGGTGTTTGGCCCTCACTATCATAATCACTTCAAGATCTCCAAAAGCTAAAAATCAACTTATTTTAGAAGTAACTAAAGTGTTACTTTTGCAAAAGCTATTATCCAAAAGTAATTGTTTTATAATTGAATTTTATCATAATCAATTATTGCTAAAATCCATTTTAGTAAAATTAATTCTCCTATAATTGATTTTCGAATCGCTAGGCCAAACTCACCCTAAGTCTGGTGTCATTAATTAATTTTGAAACTGTAAATTTTCCATCTAAATTACAAATCTAGACTCGTTTGTTTGCTATAGAATGTTACCCTATAATTATCTTCAATAAAACTAGTAAGAAACCAACCAAATTTAGCAATGTTTATGTTGCGTATGTGGAGGGGTGGACGTTTGGACTCTTCCTGACTCGATTTGATATTTTTCGTTTGGAATGAAAAAAATGGATTTTTTGACATTTTGGATTGGGTACTCGATATCCGAAATATTTTTTCGGATTGATTTTTGGGTATTAATTTTACACCCAACGTGTAGATCGGGACTTGTTCGGATACTGAATAAAAAATAAGAATAATGACTCAGTTACAATTTAAATTATCCCAATTACAATTTACAAGTCTTGGTCGAAAATTTTATTAGCTATTATTTTTTTATTTTTGGGATTAAAGCTATTAGGAGTATTTGATTATAATATTGTTGGAGACATGAGACTTGGGTGTTGTGTTGTGTTGTGTTGAGGAAGCTTTGATTGTAATATTGTTGGAGACTTGAGACTTGCATGTTATGTTTGTTTTGAAGTTATTGTGTACTATTTAATATTTGAATTCATTTCATTTACAATTTTTCATATATATATATATATATATATATGTTAAAAAAAATAGATTTCTTGGTACAATGTACATATATTTAAAAAATAAAAAAATAAAATACATGTAAAATTTCAAGTACCGGAAACCTATAATACCCGAAAATTTTGAGTACCCGAATTGTCGGGCACCCACCTAAACGAAACGGGTTTCGGGTGTGAAAATTCAATATCCGTCGAGTCGGTTACTAGACTCAAAATACCCAAAACCCGGAATACTTGAACCGCGCCCACCCCTAACCTTATTCAAGAGATGGTTTAACTTTAAACTCCGCCGTTGTTGCTATGCAAAATATTTAGGTCGCCGTGAAGCAAAAAACTGGGAAAAACGAGTTGGTCCACCTCCCCTAGTGAGCTGCATATTTTGACTTTGCAGTAGTACTTTTCATTTTTTTTTTTTTTTTAATTTTATTCCCATAGAAAAATACAAAGTAGGTTCCCAAATTCAATGCCATTTCACACCCACCAATACCCACTCTTTTAATTTTCTAACCAAAACAACAAAACCAAAATTGTTTAGCTCTACACAATCCGGATTCCTCTTTTTCTTTTTCTTTTTTTGGAAAGGTTGGGTGTGATATTTTTCGATTCTAATAATAATCTTGTTAAAAAATTGTTCAAAGTCACTGATTAACCCTTTCATTGGTTCCAAAAGATAATTTGTTCCATGGTTCTAATTTGCCCCATATGTTAAGAATTTCATTTTCATAATATGTTTTGATTAATTAAACATTAGAAATATTTTTTAAAAATGATCAATAACATTTGAAAAAATCATGAATTTAAAGAAAGACTCTAGAGAAAATTAGAAACTAATAATTCATGATTTCTCGAAATACTTTTTGGCACCCAACAAAAAGTTGTTAGTTCGGTTCTCGATTCACATCTCATATCGAGTAAATTAGCCGTCCCAACTGCCAAATTCATGTTCCTTCTCCTCTGTAATTTTTCTTGGTCAACCGTCCTTAAACACCTTTAAATTCATTGACCAATCGTCGTCATTTCATTGACTATGTCGGTTTCTTCGATTGTTTAATTCTGCCAATTTATATAAGCTAATGAAAAAGGTTTGTGATGGCAAAATATTATTGATATTAATAATTTAAATAAAATCTTCAAAATAGAATTTGAATTTGGAGTTAGTCTATAAACTATAAAAACTCTAGACATAATTTTTGGGGAAAAAAATCAATGCTTTAGCTCAACGTAGTGCTGGGTGATTTAAGATCCTAAGATCTTAAAGAGCATGAGTTCGAATTCGTATTTTTTTAGTTGATATTTATTTATAATCAACTAAGTTTATTGATGTAATTATTAATTATGATTTGTCATGTTAAGTCACTTTTAGGAACATTTTTTCCTAACATGACGGATGATGGTTACCTCAAGTGATAGTTATGAAAATTCCGTTTCACTTGAATATTAAAAATAGCGATGAGAGATCTATTGAAATTGGAGCTAAAGCAAATCCCAAAAGAATGAGAGCATAAAAGGAACAAAAGCTAAAAGCAAAAGCAAAACAATGAAATATCAAAATAAATCAAGGATAGAAAACAATCACCTTTTTCCACTTTAAAACATGGTATATATGCTACACACACAGACACACCAAATCCTCCACCATCCTCGCTCATTCCTTTAAGTTCCCATAAAATAATACTACAAAGAACAACTCGATCATATAAAATTCACATGGATTTAAAAAGAAAAGAAGAAACAAAGAAATTTAAAAAAAAAAAAAAAACTCACTACATCTCCTTCGAGATAGATACTATAGTACGTACGTATATAATTAAGACATGATCGATCATACATAATTAGTGTCTAAAAATTCTAGACATGCTATGAGTGATGATACTCTACGTTTTAGTTGGAGTACCATGCATGATATTGATAAATGATAGTAATAATTAAGTAAGGTGGTGGTTGGATGGGTTAATTAAGAAGACTCCAAAATCAAGGTGGTAGTATTTGTTTGTGCAATGGTACTAATTATGGAGTGATTGTGGTCGCCTTCATACGTGACAATGAGCATAGCTGGATCATCCAATGCCCTCTCCACGTGTTTTCTTGCTGGACAACCTCTTACACTACTGCACTTGTAATAACCCCTGTACATGTTTGTTAATTAAAACACACAGATTAGATATTTAATTAGTTGGACCAAAATGTTTAGTCTCGTTCAACAATCAAATAGAGGTGAAACTGAAGTTCCATCGGTGCAAAATGGTATAGCTATTTTTTTGAGGGTTCAAAGTGGCAAATTAACTACTTCGTGGGTGTAAAGTAGAATTAACATATTGGGTAGGGTTATATACAGATCAAAATTTCCATTTTTTCCGTCGAAAACACCGAAAAGTCTCCATTTTTTAATCAAGCGAAACGAAAACAAGATGTAATATCAAAACTATTTGTTTACCTTAAACTATGTTATTTTTCTAAATTTAGTAATTTTTTTTTATAATTTTCCTTAATTTTTCCGAAAAATCTCGAAAAGTTTCCAATATTTGATTGACCGAAACATACAATCGAAACGAAATTTTGATCCATGGTTATATATAATAATTTATGAAAGGTACCTAGGATGTGGGGAGCCTTTAATGGGCTTCTGTCCATACTTTCTCCATGAGTAATCATCCGGTGGAATATCAGACATCTTCATACTAATCGCCGGAACCCTAATCACCTTCTTCATTCTCAGTTTCCTATTATTATTAACAAAATTCAATCAAAATCAAAATTAATTAACACTGCTAAATCACACAATCTACACTATATACACGCACCTTCTCTTCGAACAGTGGCATCGGCCGGAGGAAGACCCACTACACTTGCCCGAAACATCATTTTCCGACGAATCACACTTCCTCTTAAACGAAGAAGAAGAAGACAGAGGAGGTTTCCTCGTACAATTCGAAACCGGCTGCTTAATGTCCGAATCACCGGTCAACGACGAAATCACCGGTGAGTAATTAGAGAAATTAATTGTCTTATAATCTGGAGGCGGAATTTGTTGAATCGGAGTCGGGCAGTAAACTTTAGCGTAACTTTGAGCTTCGAATTGATTTTTGTCTTTGATTAAATTAGGGATTACAGAATTAAGAGAAAATGGAGGAGGAGAAACAGGGGATGTGGTCGAAACAGGGGCTCTTCTGAACCGGGCATGACCGGTTCGAGTCGGACCCAGAAGAGAAATGACCCGTTTGAACTTATCAACCGCCACGTCTGCAACTTCCACGTAGCCCATCTCCATTTCCACTCCGGATTTCTTTAGCTTCTCTGGCTCTGTATCAGGAGAAGAAAACTGATTCTGCTTTTTCTGTTCGGAAAACAATTTAATTAGCTTTTCAACACTCTGGAATCCAGAAGCAGCTTCTTCTTCGGATTGTGAAATACTGAAGCTGTTGTTTCGGTAGTTCATCATTAGTTCCACGGCCATGGCCGATGGAGAAGTGATTTTTACTAAGACTAAGATAGAATAAAATCAGAAGAAAAGCAGAGAAATTAAAGATGAGGGGGAGAGAGATAGATATATAATATAATGCCAATGGGGGAGAAAAGAAAATAAAAGAAAAATGGTCAAAAAATTGAGAGGTAAACTGTAAAGTAAACAGTAGGTGACTGACTCGTCACTTTAATCTTAATTCATTGAAATCTGCAATTGCATCGTCAAATGTAGGTGCGAATATAACATAATCATATCATAAGGGGGGCCGTATTCTTTAGTCTTGTGCTACAATATTTGAGCTTTTATGGCTTTATTTAGAAAATTTCTTGATTCGATTCGTGTTTAAAAAAAAATTCATAGACCTTGTAATATATGATATGTTTCTCAATAATAATGTGGTTATCAACCATAATGTTTATATATATATATATTGTATAGTTAAGAATAATGTCTCATTCATCTAAATAAATTATCAAGAAAATTAAATAAAAACATTTTAGACGTATGTTATAATTGTAGAAAAGATAAAAATATAACTCATGTTTCTTTATACTATACTTGAATGATTTGGTTAGGCACGATCGAAGAATAGTTGTTTTCTTGGTGCAGACTTGGTCTTATATATGTCACATATATTATGCAGAGTGTGCGTAAATGCTTTTAATTCTTTACACATTGTATTTAATCACTTTGGTTCTGATAGAAGTCTTTTTACATTGTTGTTTACATGTATTAGATTTGACCATCAATGATATATTTATCATTAGAAAATAACCTTAGGGTGTATGTGGATGTTCGCGAGATCGAGCTAAAACCCTTTCAAATGAGTTTTCGTCAAATTCATAAAATCTGTTAAGAAACTCACGTCCAAACACTTCAAACCTATAAAATATTGATTTGACACCTACCATCTACTTTTCCCCCAAATCTCACTAAAAAATACATTCATTTGACACCTATCACCTACTTTTTCCCCTAAACCCCAACATTCAAACTTAATTCAAGTGGGATTTCAACTTATTCAAATCACAAAACTCATAAGTCAAAACCCATCCAAATAAAGTCTCAAATATTTCATCGAAATCATTCAAAATTTTTTTTTTAAATCGAAACCCGCAAAACCGAGACAAAATTCATTCAAATAGATCCCTAAAAATTAAAGATGGTATTTAAAAATATGACAATGAGATCGGACAACATTCTACGTAATTTGTCCTTTTTTATAATTTGGTGGGAAGCAATGCGTCAGGGAAATTTAATTGACATTTGCTTCATTTGGAGGGGTCCACTGGAAAGAATCAGTCATTGAAATTAGTACTGTGACGTTTGAAGATTAGAAGAGATTATGGGATTAGGTCAAACCTGTCTCGACTCGTCCCGAACTTTCAGAGTTACGTACGAATTTGGATGATTAGTTGTTTGATTAGTGAGGAAAGTTGACCTAAATATTCTTTGTGAAGTCTTTCTTTTCGTCTTTTTTATTTTTATTATTAGAAGAAAATATATATGCTGTCTTATATATAACTTATAAGTCAAGTTTAGCTAATAATTTGATGGAAATTTGACTGGCTCACTGAGAATTAGCACCTCTAATTGTTATCCTTATATATAAGGTCGGGTTTGCAGTTAGTGCAATTAAGTACTTTTTGGGGCAACTTACATTTATACCCTCTAAATTAGTTGTTGATAATTAGTTATATCAGTCATTATTTTATGTGAAATGATATTATGGGAAGTAATTTCATCTACAAAATTGAGACTTGTTTTGAACATCCCAAAAAAAAAAATGTAAGATATTCGAGACAATGAAAATAATATTTAACTGACCAAAGTAATATAAGGCAGCGGCATCTTTGTATTTTGTTATAATTAAAAACCTAGAGAATAAAATAATTTAAATCTAGTTATTTTTTTGTACACCAAAAAAAAAAAAAAAAAAAAAAAAAGATATGTAGCCTACTAAAAGTTCAACTGGTTAATTTCAAGATCCTTAAATTTCCAAAATGATGAGTACCCCCACTGCACACATTATTGACCCACAACGCAATATCATAAAATGATATTGAATTGATTATATATATTCTTGGATGCTTTTCCTCATTTTCTTCCCTTCATATATTTCATAAAAAGAAAATAAGATAAGAATTTATCCATCTCCATCATTCTACGGTCCCAAGTCTTTGTCCATGAGTCTGAAATCAGCAGAATGACTTTTATTCTAAACAAACAAAATGACGATTTCCCGGAAATTTAAGGTCATTTTCAAACGCATGCTGTATAAAAATATGTAATTATTCTCTAAATATATCGGTAAATTTGGTCCCGTCGTGGTGGGACTCTCAAAAGTATGTATGGATTTTTGTCATAATATTGGAGGTGTTTAACCTCTAACATCAAAATGATGTAATTTTGATCAATTGTAAATTATGTGGTGTTTTACCCGATGTCATAAAAATAAAAATTCAAAGTAAAAAAAATGTTAATTTTGGCAAAGCATATTATACAAAAGTAATTCTTATTATCAATTATTTTCATAATTACTTAGGGCAAAATCACATTTTGTGGAATTACTTTGCAATTGCTAGGCCAAACTTGCTTTATATTTATCCAAATTTCCAATAAATAAGTAAAATATTAGATTTTTAAGATTATTTTAATCTTAATATGTGGATTCGTTATCTAAACAAACAATATAGTAGTCTATTGTAAATGGAAGTTGTTTTTGAGACGCTGGATAATTTTAATACATCAATCATTATGAAAATATTTTCAATTAATATTATTTAGGTGTAAAGAATAAGTAGAGTAAATAGTATTTTTGGTCCTCTTTATAGGCAAATTTTTTCTCATTCATTCCTCTTAAAAAATTTCGTGACAAATTCATTCCTTTTAACACAATCCGTCCCTTTATTTTTTTTTTTTAGTAATTACGTTCTTCTTAAATCCAATATACATCATTTGATATCAAAATACATCTTAAAATGGACGAAAATTGATGTATTTTAGATTTAAGAGGAGAATTGCATTTTTGGTACACAACTATAGGCCAATTCTCACTTTTGGTACACAGCTTTATGTGTCCAACACATTTGGTACACCTCTTTAACAAAGTTCGACACATTTGGTACAACCGTTAAATAAATTGTAAAATCACCGTTAATTCCGTTAGTTCGACACATTTGGTACACCTCTTTTACAAAATTGACATGTGCGCGGCACATGGCTGCCCAAAAAAAAAAATTAAACTTGATAAACTTTTATAAAAATTATCATATGTATTTATTATATTTATCATATCATATTTATATAATGATAAAAAAATATGTCTTTATTATTTATATGACATGTAAAATATAATAAACTATATAATGTCATTTATAGTTTAATATTGGAAGAAGAATAAAATATAATAAAAAAAAGTTTATCAAGTTTCAATTTTTAAAACTTATTTATAAAAATAGTTTATTATTTATAAAAATTATTAAAAAATATGTATTTATTATTTATATGACATGTAAAATATAATAAACTATATAATGTCATTTATAGTTTAATATTGCAAGAAGAATAAAATATAATAAACAAGTTACTTTAATTTATCATATTTATAAAAATTATTAAAAAAATATGTATTTATTATTTATATGACATGTAAAATATAATAAACTATAATGTCATTTATAGTTTAATATTGGAAGAAGAATAAAATATAATAAAAAAGTTTATCAAGTTTCAAATTTTTTTTTTTTCTGGGCAGCCATGTGCCGCGCGCATGCCAATTTTGTAAAAGAGGTGTACCAAATGTGTCGAACTAACGGAATTAACGGTGATTTTGCAATTTATTTAACGGTTGTACCAAATGTGTCGAACTTTGTTAAAGAGGTGTACCAAATGCATGTGTTGGACACATAAAGCTTTGTACCAAAAGTGGAAATTGACCTATAGCTGTGTACCAAAAATGCAATTCTCTCGATTTAAGAGGGACAAATGTGTTACACTATATTGATAAAAGGGACACATCTGCTAGAAAAAATTTAAGAGGAACGAATGTGTTGATAAGAGGGACGAATGTGTTACACTACATTGATAAGAGGGACGAATGTGTTACACTACATTAATAAGAGGAACGAATTTACTGCGCTGCGAAAAATTTAAGAGGGACGAATCTACAAAAAATTAACTTTAAGGAGGACCAAAAGTGCTATCTACTCGAATAAGTAACTACATCCGTCAACACTTAATAGTAGAGATTATTGCCTTTGTGGATTCCAAGATGCTTATGTAATTATCCCTTGTTTAATTCACATTTGCATCATAGTTGAATATTTTATACATTTAATTGTGGAATCTTCATTATTGTTTATATTGAACAATGATTTTACGACAAATTTGGAAGAGACCATTACGAACTATGGTCCTTTATTTTATTTTTTGTGTAAAAGTTGGAAAAATGAAAATCATGTTTTCCATTTTCCTACTATATGACGCGGATGCGCCACTTTTTTCCTCTACAACTGTAGCCAGGGTTGAATTTGTGTAAATGAGGGGGACAAATGCTGGAGAATAATTCTATGACTTTAGAAAAAATTAATTCCGACCATAAGTCAAGAAAGTTAACTTGATCTACTTTGCTTTATCCACTTCAAATTCTTGCCCTAGGTTCTATAGCATAATAGATGCTTTTAACGGTTAGATTAGTGTTCATTCTTTCAAAAGCGTCACTTCTACAATGTTGTGTTAGAATAAGTTTGTGCTTAGGGCAACCCTAATGGTAGTATGCAAATTTGAGTATGGAATATGGATATTGTATTTTGCATACATAAATAGTACTTTGCATACCTTGTAAAATGATTTCACTCCAATGCATGGGCATGCAAAGTGAATATCCATTTTTCTTAATAATTTCTTAGTTTTATAAATTCATTTATTCATTTATTTTTTCATCAAATTTTTAAATTTATTAGTAAATAGAAATGAAAAATTCATATTTTGAAAATATAAATTAAGCGGGATATTCAAATTTTGAAAACTCTAGAAATCAATCTTTAAAATGTGAAAACTTTTGAAATTTATAATAAGAGGTGAATTTGCTAAATTGATGATATTTTCATCTATTGGTAGATCGTCCGCCATTAAAGAAGTGAAATAAGACATATCTATACATAAACAAAATTCTAATAAGCATCAACATTTGCAAATAACACGTACCATATATATGGTATTGAGAACATGGCATAGTGAGTATATATAATATGAAAATTTAAATTACGTTTAATTTTTTTAGCCAACTATAATAATTATTTCAATTAAGCCATACATGCCTCAATTAAGCCAACATTTGCAAATTACGTTTAATATATATACATATATATATATATATCACTTTTTCTAAAAGCCACACTTAAAGCCCAAAAGTAAGTCGAAAATCATAATAAATTGATTATTAAAAAATAAGACACTTAAGCCCAACATTAAGCCCAAAATTAACCTATATTAAACATAAAAGAAAGAAATACACCTGCCTCTTAGACCATCTCCAACCGAGCCGGCAACCGGGCATGAGGGGAGGTTGCCGGCTGTGCTCGGTTGGAGATGGCAAAGGGCAATAGGGCGGGCAATTTGGGCAGGGCGGGCAGGGGGCTGGGCCAGGCAGGAGGACAACCGGGCTGTCGATCATTGACCGCCTGCTTGCCGGCTGGCATACGCACTGGATCTCTTCTTTTTTTTTAAAAAAATTTAGTTTATGCGTAATTAGACCCGTTAATTTCATAACTCAATTCACCAATTTGCTTTAATTTGGTGAGATTTGAGTTAATTTGGTGGAATTAAAAATTGGGGTGAAAAATCTCCTTAAACTGCTGCTGTACGTGAAGAAGGGTGGGGAAGATGAGTAATTTACGCATTCAGCCCCCAGGTTATGTCCCTGGTCAAAGTCACCCACAAACTTTCAGTTTTGCTGAAAAATTGACTTAATTTATAAGACTTAATTTAAATTTATGAATTTAAAAAGACTTAATTTAAAAATACATTTTATTTAATTGAATTTAAAAAGACTTAATTTAAAAATACATTTTATTTAATACACAAAAAAATTATGATAACGAAAAATAACAACCCATGGTTTATGAAAATTTTATAGACCAAGTCTATGTAAGAATTTTCCACTGTTATAACTCAAACTGCATGGTTTTTTTTTTTTTTTTCCTTAAAGATATTACATATATTACAAACATCACTAATAACCTCTAAAAATAAAGTTGGAATATTTTAGGGGTAAAAGGCATATTGTAAGATGATAACAAATTGAATTAATAGATGTTAATTGCCCTTCGGTTGGAGATGAATTTTTTAGGTTGGTCGAAAAGGCATGAGGGCAAGGCAAGAGGGCAAGACAATTGGACAATTAGGCAAGCAATTGGGCAAATGGGCAATTGGGCAATGACTTCGGTTGGAGATGGTCTTATAGTCTCTTTCAAGCAGAGCATCGGATCGTTTTCTTCTTCAATAGAGAGCCTAGGTCGTCTTCTTTATTCCCTCTATCAATTTTCGAAACTCAATTCCTCTCTAATTCTTCAATTCCCTATATCAATTTTCGATTTTCTTACTTAAAAATCAAAAGATTTTGTGGATTTTGACTTGAAGAAGAATTGGTATTTAATGGAAAAATTGAACAACGGCTATATCTGCTAGAGCAACGGTAAATTATCATTTCCCTCTTATTTTCCATACTCATTTTCTCTCTCCTCCAGGGAATCCAAATATGCAGTCCCAAATCTGAAAATGCAAAATGCATTCTCCTTTCCATACCTCCATTGGAGAGTGAAAAAGTACAAAAATTGAATGCAAATTGGCAGCTAGGTATTTGCATACCCATTTTGCATTCACCATTGGGGTTGCCCTTATCTATATCTATACTACTACTAAATGTGTGAATGTTTTAAGTTTTTTTCTTTTTTTGTGAAGACAAAAATGCCCCTATTCAAATTGTTAAGTATATTAATAAAATGTAATTAGACATGAATTTTCCTTAAATTATTTCATCAAAAAGTTGGTAAGAAAATATTTTAAGAAAATTTGTGACTTCCTTTCTTTCTAACCAAGCACCATGAATATGGAAGGAAAAATTAGCGGAAAAAATGCATATTTAGTCACCCAAGTTTAACTCTAAACACACAATAGTCACTCAACTTTCAGAAATACTATATATAGTCACTCAAGTTACAATTAATAACATTACTCATCACCAACTCTTTGAAATATGACGGACAAATAACAGAGTATCATCACGAGACAGGCACTAGCATTAAAACCAAATGATAAGGTAAGCGAAATAATTTGAGATACACTTAAAAGGAGTTGAAAATTCGGTAAATACAGGTGAAATCATTGAGTAAAAACATGTGAAAATTGGTAAAATGAGTGAAATCAATAAAATGAAGAAAGTTCAACCAACAAAAACAATGTCAAACCATTAGAAAAATGGTTTAAACCGAAAAAACTAAAGAAATCGATGAAAATACACATGATGAAATCAATAAATTGAATAACTTCATTAATTTGATATTTTATGACATAATGGAATTAATTTTACTCTGATTTACAACAAAATACAACTGAAATTAAATAAACACGTATAATGTATGTACACTTTAAACCGGTGAAAAAATGGATGTGAAATTAAATACATTTGAAATCGATAAAAAAAATCGGATAAAATTTATGAAAAATAGATGAAAACGGGTAAAATCGGTTAAAATAAACAGGTCAAAAAATGTAAAATCGATGAAAATTAATTCGAATGAAATTTCTAAGAAAAATGATGAAACCATTGAAATCCAGTTAAATTGGGTAAAGCTGGTGAAAAAAGGGTAAAATCGGTCAAAAACGGAAAGTTGGTACGAACATATTTAATCAATGAAAAATTCAGGTGAATAACATGTGAAATTAGTTTAAAAACATGAAAAATAGGTAAAATGGGTTAAATGGTAAAAATGAGTGAAATCGGCTAAAAAAAGAGTTTAATTGGTGAAATCCGTAGAAATATAATTTTAAACTGAAGAAAAAAACGAAAGAAATCGACCAAAAACAAAACAATGAAAAATATTACAACCGATAAAAAAAAAGTTTCTAAAATAAAATAAATCGGTAAAAAAAGTTTAAGCAGTGAGAACATATGAATCGATTAAAGTTTGGGTGAAATTTCTGAAAAATCGGATAAAATCAGTCAAAAAGCTTGAAGTCAATGAAAATATATTTAACCAATGAAAAATGTAGGTGAATACTATGTGAAATCAGTGAAATAGGTGGAAACGAGTTAAACCTTAACCGACAAAAACAAGGTGAAATGGGAAGAAAATAGTTTAAATTGAAAAAAGATCGACGAAACATGAAAAAACAATGAAACATGTTATAATCGATTAAAAAGTGAAAAAATTGATTAAAAAAATTTAAACAGTGAAAACATATGAATCAATGAAAATTCAGGAGAAATTGGTAAAAACTGGTGAAACCAGTAAGAAATAATGTTCGTGAGAGTGAAATTAATGAAGAAACGGATGAAATATGTGACATCGGTGAATAATGGATAAACTTGACATGAAAACTACAATGATGGAATGAGCTAAATAATGTTCTCATAATCTTATTTTAGAATTAATTTTATAAGATTTAATGACTAAATCAGTCCTTATTTTTTATATTTTATTACAACTATTCAAAGCAATTTTTTTTTTTTATAAACCAAT
This sequence comes from Penstemon barbatus, assembly GCA_003313485.2. NCBI lineage: Eukaryota > Viridiplantae > Streptophyta > Magnoliopsida > Lamiales > Plantaginaceae > Penstemon > Penstemon barbatus. Next base: position 66,342,348 of record CM064880.1, read on the forward strand.
AATAATTAATAAAAATAAATTTCTTGAAGAATAAATTGACCTTTTATAAATATATGATATTCTATGACATAAAAATAGCTAATCTTACTCTAATTTATGAAAAATACACATGAAATTAAAACTAGACACGTACAACGTACGTGCACTTTTCTAGTGGGTTAAAAATGATACAAATCAAGTCGAAAATATTTGTTGCTTAAAGGGCTTATCATAGTTTACTTTAATTTTTTTTTTTTCTGAAGACTACTATTTTGAACATTCAAAGTAGTAATTAAAATTGCGGAGGACATGCATGTAGACAAAAAACTAAAGTAATTAGTACAAATTATTTTCTATCAAATTCACATGAGATGTTTTTCTTTGGTTGATTTTTTGTTTTAGTCCTAGTACTATTAGGTAATATAGGTTATCATTTGCATGCTTAACAAACAAACGTTTGACAAAAATAAACTACGTAACGTGCCAGTTAGGGATTTATCAATTTAAGAAAATAAGGTCTCAATCAATCTAAAGTAAGAGTCATCTTTGACTGAGGAAACTCCTAAAGCAAATTAGTATGCGCTTTACTTTACTTTTTGAAGCCCAATATTGTAAAGCCCATCTGCCTGTTCTTCTCAATCAATCTAAAGTAAGAGTCAACTTTGACTGAGAAGAAGATCAAATGAAACTCCTAAAGCAAATAGTATGTGCTTTACTTTACTTTTTGAAGCCCAATATTGTAAAGCCCATCTGCCTGTTCTTCATGGGCCTCTTTATCAACAAATATATACATATTTCAATGGCTCGAATCCTTTTGGCCCTATTTTGAAGTGTTTTGGCTCGGTTTCATGCATGGGTCCCGATTTCAAAAAAATTATTTGGGTAATTTCGGTGAAATTTTTGAAACTTCATTTAGTTAGGTTTTGAATGTTGGGTTTTATGGTTTTGAAAAAGTTGAAACCCCACTTGGATTGAATTTGATGTTGGAGTTTGGGAAAAAAAGGTAGGTGGTTGGTGTCAAATCAATGTTTTTTTTAATAGAGTTTGAGGATAAAAAATAGGTGGTAGGTGTCAAATCAAAATTTTATCGGTTGTAAGAGTTTGAATGTAGATTTCTGAATATGTTTGTGATGAGTCTCATGGGTCTAACGAAAATTCATTTAAAAGAGTTTTGACTCGGTCTCGCGAAACTTGTGAGACCGGGTCAAAACTATTCCACATATGCCCTTAAGTTTAATAGGTCCAGTGGATTCGAATATGATTCCGATCCAATTTACTCTTCGTCCCATTATTTTTACTCCATTAACTATATCATTCGATCAAATTTTTCAATCTTTAAATGACTAATCATGTTAAATTATTCACACTTATGGGTGTATTAAACCTTTTAAATATAATATAAATGGTGTCATATGATATTATCAACTTATTAATAAATTATATTAATTAAATTATTTATTATAAATTTTATAAATTTAGTCAAATTAACGGGTCAATTATATCAAGAAATAAAGAAAAATAAGACGGAGAAAATATTAAAATATTTATCTTAATATGATGGACCCTAATCCCCAAAAAATATAGAACAAATTTAAATCCGGTCGATCTAATAAATTGGAGTCCGAATAAATCAATTTGTATTCGAATTTAGGTTGCTCCAACCCGAAAGGCCGAAACCAAGCAGTTGATTACCCTAAATATGAAGAAGTATGCGAGTCTAAATTAAGTAAAAAAATTAAGTGCATAGAAATTAAATGTTTATATTCCTTATTGAGATCGGTATTCCGTTCAGCAGCGATTCCTATATTTGCAATCCATCAGATTATTAATAGAAAAGGAAACTATCAAATGCAAAAGATATTTTAATTTGGTTGATATTTTTATTAAAGTAACCTAACTCAAGAATTTCTGTATATGTTTTTGTTGCACTACATAAATCAGTCCTCAATGTTATGAAAGGGTCTAAATTGCCCTTCAGCTCTTCAAGACACGCAACCTCTCTAATGACTAGTGGGGAGATGTCCTAGAGGGTATATTCCCGGAAGGGGGAAAAAAATTCATCTCTAATGACTAGGGGGGAGAGGATATACGGACTAGAGGGACCCAGGAGGGAGGGGGAGGGGGGGGGGGGGGGGGGGAGCTTCTCCCATCCAAGCCCCCTCCCCCACATGCTATTTTTTTTTTAATTTTGTTTTATTTTATTTGGTTCCTTTTTTTTTATCTTTAATTAAAAATAAAAAATTCCTATAATTTGGAGATAATTATTTTTAATTATAAAAATATAACTTTCATTTCATTTAATTAACACTATTATTTTAATATTGATTTGTTTTAATAATTTTGGGGTTGTATTTATCACCCAAAAATAATTCTTTCTAAAAATTTAAAATAATACGATACAATCATGAAATCATGTTCGACTAAAACATAGACCTTAATCATTCCGGAGTTAGGAAATGGGCCAATGCACTCCAAGAAGCAGGACGAATTCATAGGAAATGGGCCAATGCACTCCAAGAAGCAGGACGAATTCATAGGAGTGGTCAAAATCTTCTCGGTGAGGTAAGTGTTAATAAAGAAGTATGCATTATTATTATTATTATTTTAGTACATATTTAACAAATACTTCGTATTTTCAGGAAAGGTTGTGTTTATTATACACATCATCATTCATTCGCTTTTACACACTGTTAGGAAATTCTCCACGACTTGTCAAGGTATAACACTCATCTCCCTAGTTCTGAAATGGGACCGGATCCATTCGATACCCAAACACAAAGTCAAAATGTAGCACAAGAATCTCCACAATCATATATTCCGGAAATGAATTTTTCAACTGAGCAAGACAACGTAATGGAGACTCCGACACCCCCATCACATACTCCGACACCAAACCAACCTAGTTCCTGACCAATTGGAACTAAAAGAGCTAAGAAGAAGAAGGCCAAAGGAAATCATACGCCTGGTCCTATTGAGGAAGTTGCCAGAATTGAGTCTTATCGTCTTGCTGCACAAAACATGTTGATCTTATAAGAAGGTCGTAATCGATGACATGCTGAAATGATGGCTAATAAAAAAGAGGCTGACGAACGAGAGATTATGAAAATGAATTGCTCATACATGACCCCTAATACAAAAGAATATTGGCATGAGGTGAGGACTGAAATTCGCGAACAACGTCGTCGGGCTCGTTTATTTGGAGATTCGTCAGGAGGTTCGATCAATCTAGACGGTGGCGTTAGCAATATCAACGGTAGCAATAATAATGGCAACGAATATGACGGAAATGATGAATTTCCTTATATGAATTAATTTAATATTTGATATAGTAGTTATAATAATAATGATAATGGAGAAGGATAAAATTTATTATTAAATGAGTTTGATATAATGAGTCATTAGAGATACTAAAAAACTAGGGAGAAGGGGAGGGGGAGGGGGAGGAGGAGAGTATTCCCTCTCGGAGTCATTAGAGATGCTCCTAATACAATCATGTGTTGAATGTTGATAACAGTTGTATTATCTCCATTATGTTATTTATTTGTAATGTAAAATAATCCTCCCTAATTATTTTAATTACAAACATTAAAAGCAAAAAAAAAAAAAAAAAACTTTACTTATTCTTATAACGTTTTTGTGCAAGTAAAATTTTATCTTGAATTTGGGATGACGTCTTTTAATTTATCTTTCACGTATATCAAGTCAATGTAATATTATTGTAAAATTTAATACATAGTTATAGATATGGTGTGCAATTAATTTAATAACATAGGAAGAAATTTGCTATCAAAAGTAATATGAAGAGTTTATTACAGTGATAATGTTAAGTGTGAGTAAACATTCTCGAAAATATAAATCAATAATAAACTATTTCGTGTGACAACTTTATATAAATTTATGAAATTAAATCATATATTTTTGGAAAAACTAAAGTATTACTATTCCTAAAATTTAAAGAATTATCATTTAATGGTGTGCAGCTGCACAATTTTTCTTTTTCCCAATCTAGACTTAAATTCAAAACACAAAACCTGGAGTTTCATTTTATTTTACTCTCTTGTCTTATTAATAATAATGTCAAATTACCCTCATTATTGGGAAGCTTTTTTTTTTTTCTTCATATATGTACGAAATGTAATGTGACATCTCAACTCATAAGATTATTGACCACTTACCTAATAAAAACTCAAAAGACACAGCTCATCATTATTTCCCCACTTTACCTTAACCCAACATCATTAACAAGTTTTAATTAATTAGAAGAATAATAATCCTCATGTAATCCCCAAACTACCCTCCATCACATATCTTCTCCTTCTGACAAGTGTATTTCAGTAATTAATTGACCCTAGATCTTCTCCTCCAATTTTTCTCTGCAATTTATCCATTTTCTTTCCTTTTCAATTTAGACACCGATTTCTTTGGGTTTTTTAATCATAAAATTACAGGAGTAATTACTGTTATTATTAAATGTATATGGAAAAAGAAAAGAAGGTGATGAAATGGAAATGGAAGCTAACAGTAAGTAAGCTAACAGCAATTGAATCGTGAATTCAAAGAAATCTTTTCAATTAAACCACCAAATCACTCACCATTTCTTCAAATCCACTCAGTTTTTTCACTACTTTCTCTCTCTAAACAACACCAGTTGTTAGGGTTGTTGGTGAAGAAATTTTGGAGGAGAAGAAAAAATGAAGCAGCTCACGGCGTTGCAGCAGCAGAATCGCCGGAGCAACAGCTTCAGAAACGTTTCGTCGCCGTTGGATTCAACCGTCGACGGCGCGATTAAATCTCCGGCGACGATTTTCTGGCTAGTAATCCATGGACTCTGCTGTTTAATCAGCTTAGTTCTGGGATTCCGATTTTCACGGCTTGTGTTTTTTCTATTCTTTTCTACTTCGTCAACTCCTTCAACAAATAAAATTTACTCTCCTATTCAAGAAACATTGCCTTTTTCTATTCCCGGTAGGGTTCCAGTGGAGAGAAATATGAGTAGAGTTGTGGTGGGGAGGCACGGGATACTGATACGACCGTGGCCGCATCCGGATCCGGTAGAGGTGATGAAGGCGCATAAGATAATTGAGAGGGTTCAGATGGAACAGAGGTCTGAGTATGGGGTTAAGAGCCCTAGGACTGTGATTGCTATAACACCAACTTATGTGCGCACTTTTCAGACATTGCATCTCACTGGAGTGATGCATTCTTTGATGAATGTGCATTATGATCTCATTTGGATCGTGGTCGAAGCTGGAGGAGTCACTAATGAAACTGCTTCTTTGATTAGGAAGTCTGGATTAAGGATTATTCATGTTGGATTTGATGGAAAGATGCCTGTTTTGTGGGAGGATCGGCATAAGATGGAATCTAAGATGAGACTCCATGGTTTAAGGTATATGTTTTTATATTAAGTAGTTTCTTTTAATTTATTGTATTTTGCAGTATCAAGTGTAGGATGATTATGTTTATGGTTGTTTGAAATGAACAGAGTAGTAAAAGAACAAAGGTTAGATGGAATTGTGATGTTTGCTGATGATAGTAACATGCATAGTTTGGAATTGTTTGATGAGATACAGAATGTGAGATGGGTTGGGGCTGTCTCAGTTGGGATTCTTGCCCATTCTGGAGGTTCTGAAGATGGAGAACTGCAGATGGTTGGGGGAGAGGATAGTGAAAAAGAAGAAAAGAAGTCACAAGTGCCGGTTCAAGGCCCGGCTTGTAATTCTTCAAACCATTTGGTTGGGTGGCACACGTTCAATACTCAGCCGTTTTTGGAGAGGAGTGCTAGGTACATAGGTGACAGGGCCATTGTGTTGCCGAGGAAGCTAGAGTGGGCTGGGTTTGTATTGAATTCAAGGTTGTTGTGGGAGGAAAGGTTGAACAAGCCAGTTTGGGTTAGGGAGATTGAAGAGGTTGGTACAGATGGTGAGGATGTTGAAAGTCCTTTGTCTTTGTTAAAGGATACTTCAGTAGTGGAGCCTCTTGGTAGTTGTGGGCGCAAAATTATGCTGTGGTGGCTGCGTGTTGAGGCCCGGGCAGACAGCAAATTCCCTGCCAGGTTAGATTTTCTACCTATTATTCAGAATTTGCAGCGTTATGGTTTGTTATAAATCTAATCCTTCAAATGTGTTTGATCTGTCTATGCAAAACTTCTTCATTGTTTATCTAACGAAGGTTGGATTTGTTGTGGATTTCTGCATGCTTTAGTTTTCTTTATGATATTGTAGACCAGTTACTGGAAATTTGATAATGAGGAAACTCCATGGAGTAAGAATGTGATTGCTGTTGTTCTGTGGTGGTTACATTTGAAAAATTATTATGTTGCTCGGCCAAGCTATATATTTCTTTTTTGGCTAAAATTGTATGGGAATTCTTTCATTTAGTCTTTAAGACGGAAGGAGTAGTTTCTGTAATATATTTTTCATGCATATGTGAGGTCTTGATTATAGATTACGTTGTTTTTGATACAATAAGAAGTCTTATTGGATTCAAAATGGTTCAACTCTTGGTCCACTTTTGTGATACTTATTTTTTGAACCAGCCATCCATCTCTGTTGGACTCGATTTTTTCTACTTCATAGGAAGCTTAGTTTTTCATATATGAGATTGATAATAAATCTGATCCATGACAAATTTTATTCCATTGTTGCCTTACAAATCGACTAACAAGCAGGCCATTACGGCCACCAATATACAGAAAATAAAAATAAAACACCTATATGAAAGGCCAAATTAGTAAAACCTCCTTCCCTATGTTTGTGAAATGATTGATTCTGTATAGTTATATCTATGTAACACATTGCTGCTCCACGAACTTGATTTGCAAGTTTCTGTTGAGAATATCCATGGTTTTAGGTTTAGAAATCTGAAAATTAAATATTTTGTTGATAGTAATCACATGCCCATGCATCTAGATGGATACTAAGGCTATGTTTGGTTCTTGGAATTGAGAGGAAAATGAACAAAAACTGGAGCTACTTGATCCATCTTTTGATGCAAGAAAAGAATTTTCCTTGGCATTTTACTCTCAAAAATCCAAGAACCAAATAGTAAGCTGATTTCTTTTAGGTGAAAGCCTCTGCCTTTCAATAACCGCATTACACTTGCTTCCCTGCCTCTTGGACCTGTCCACCTTGGAGTTCATAACTCAATTTTTGATTTGTTCGAATCTAATTACTGTTCCTTAGAATATCATTTTCTGTTAATTTTAGGATTTCACCTGTATTGTATTGGTTTCGGAAATATATGGTATGCTATTTCTGGTATATTTGTACATTTTTGTCCCCGTTGTGAAGTTACTTGATCCTTGAAGATAGGTATAAGGAATTCAGTCTGTCTCCTTTGTTGATGAAATAGCTTTTTTTAACTTTCTTGATTTACTCCCCAAAATAAAAGGATTTACAAATTCAAACATTTTTATTTTAATTTCTACTCAAACTTAGAAAGAAATTTTTTTTTGTGCTAACTTGTGTTGTCCAATGAGTTTCAAACTGATTTTGCTTTGTTTTTTCCAATGGTTAGCTTATAACCTTTTAGATAGGTTTAATAGTGTTTTCCTTGACGTTGCTGCATTGACCATGACACCGATTTTATACGTCTGACTACTACTTGGTTATTTCACATGGTTATTAGGGATGACCTTCGCTTTTATGGGAAAAAGAAAGCACTGTAGGTTGCTGCTTTTGAATAATGAAGTTTGTTCTACTGCTTCTTTGCTCACATTCATTGTCTTATAGAATGCAGAATATATGTCCATAATCACAAAGAATCACATGCTTTGATGTGCTTTTTGGAACGGAAATTAATTTGTCTGTAAATCTAGTCCTTACCTGCACCCATAAAATGGCCTGAGTCTCAATTTCCTACATAGTTAATATAAGTCAAACTGAAAGACCATTGAATTTTTTACTTAAAAGGGAAGCAAAAGAACTCAAGTATAATGGCTTTAGCTGAGTCCTGCTTCGTATAAAAAACCTCCGGATTTTGAAGCTTGGCTGAAACTTTAGATGCCTTCAAATGAACAGTTCAAATTCAACCTCAACTGATCCCAAAACTATCATTTCTAAGTTATAGATGCTTCGGGTTCATTCATATGTTTAGCGGGCTTCATGAGAGTGTTGTGATGTTTCCTACCATTTTCTTGCTTGATAAGATTAAATTATGAAAAAAGATTGAAGATTCATTTTTCAAGCTAATTTGTTCTCGAAATGCAGATGGATAATCGACCCTCCATTAGATATTACTGTCCCTGCAAAACGAACTCCATGGCCAGATGCTCCCCCAGATTTCCCATCTTCTTCTGTTGAAAAAGTTATCATCACCCAGGAGAATACAGAAAAGCGTGCAACCAAAAACACACCAAGAAAGAAACGCAGTTCCAGGAAGAGGAAGCACACAACAAAAGTAGTAGATGAACATATTACTTCTACGAAGCATTCCGGAGACAACTAAAATCTTATAACCTCGGGGGTTTTATACCACGCTGTGAATTAACGACTGTGGGCAAGCCTTCGACCTCTGATCATGTCCGTTGATCCAGTACAGGAAGGCAGGTGTTACATATACAATACATACGTCGTCCTAGTCGTTTCCTGTGAAATAGTTCCTTAATTCATTTTCTTCATTTTTGGTGTTCATTTTCCTGGCGTAGTGTATTTACTTTTTCCATGTTTTTAATACATAGTAATTCATAAAATTGAAACCATAGGATCTATTTTCAATTGTTGGAATTAACTGCTATATCTTGCTTCCATACATGTATGCTCAAAAATCAAAAGGGTTCTGAGGGTCCAGGATTAGTCGAGTGTAAGCTTGTACACCTGGGTTATCAAAAAAAAAAAAAAATAAATAAATAAAATAAAATTATTGAATTAATTATAAAAGAATAGGGCCTGTTTGTCTCGCATTTGGGAAAATTATTTCCCACTTCGGAGAAGCGAGACAAACAGCCCACATCATTTCCGAAAATTACTCTCCCCGTCCGTTATTTCCGAAATCAGTTTCGGAAAATTGGGATGCAGCCCATTTTGACCCAAAAAACCCTACCTAAGACTACTCTACTCCCCCCCTCCTCCTGTCTCCTTTTTCTACGGCTTCTCTCCTCTCTTTTTTCTTTTTTCTTTTTTCTTCTCTCAATCTCTCTGTAACAGACTAAGGTGGTGTTTTCAAATGCTTGAGTTTTTACTTAAGTTAGAGATTTTTGGAAAATCACTTAAAAGCAGTTGAGAATATAAAGTGGAAGGTGTTTACATTTTAAGAGGAAAAGTGTTTTTTTGGGTAGTGTTTGCAAATTAAAATGAAAAAAATACCTCCAAAAGTATTTGTTGCTTCTGCTTTTATGTCTTTTTTAGCTTTTTCTAAGAGAATTTAATGAAGAAGTTGAAATGAAAAACATACCACTAAGTACTTTTAAATGAAAAAAAGCAGAAAAGTGATTTTATAAGTTTTCGAAAACACCACCTAAATAATGGGTACTTAAAAAGTCTACTGAGAATCTAACATGGAAGTATAAGTAAACTAGAGAGAGAAAGACACGATTTTATGGAGCTAAACTTTTTAGAGAGAGAAAGATGAACTGAGAGGAGAGAGAAAGAGAGTGTGTGCTGTGCGCAGTGTGTGAGAGGGTTTTTATTGCGAACGTCAAAATTGATTTAGATCGTGATTAAATTTCCATTCTTCTCTTTTCAATCCTTTCCTCACACATTTGGAATGAAGTCAAATCTTGTTCTTTGCGAAATTGCATTTTTAATCCTACAAATTAAGCCCTAGGTGTTTTTGGATGTTATAATTTACAAAATTTGTAACCATTAAGTTTTAAAATTATCAAAGAAATAAAAAATTCAAATATTTTTCAAAATAAATAAAACTTAAATTAGGGGTTCAAAGTGTAATTTCTTTTTGAAATGAGACAAAAAATAATAATTTATAAGATAATGAATTAAAAATAGTTGCAATCCAGTTCTCTTGAACTGGAAATGCATTTTGCCATGTTCTATTTGATGACAGTATACATTTTTTAAGAGTTATATTCAAATGATGCACAAATCATACGTCATAACTCGATGTTCAATTATTTTATTAGCGATGCATCATCATATATTGGTCCAGTTGACAACTTGGAGCATCCAGTGTTGTTGATTCGGAGGCGGTTGGTCCGACGTGGAGGGAATAGTAGTCATGATTGATTGGATAACAAATGTAGTCTATTCCCATCTTCGTGGAATTAGTGACACTCATTATAAAATTGCCGTTAATATTTATTATGCTAGACAATATGAAGACAACTTAATATATTATTTTCGTATGTAGATTAATCTGGATATTGTGTATTAACTATTAGTTTAATATTTTAAGGATGTTGTGTAATTCCTGACATATTTAATATGTCATTTGAATGAATTTATCAGCGAGATAAAATAATTAAAAGGATTTTATTATAATATTTTATAAAAAAAAATTGAAAAATAAAAATTAATCTACTTTATTTTTTATTATTTTAGAAAACACAAATAACTAATTATAAAATATTATTTACCATATATATTATATATATATATATATATATATATATATATATATATATATATATATATAAATTAACTATTATAACTAACTGATGCGATATAAAGTCTTACACTATCTTACACCTACTTAATTAACTCAAACCTATCAAAAAAAACCTACACCTACTTTTTTTCCCAAACAACTCTCTCAAAACTCAAACAAACAATATTACGCAAATCGAGATTATTTCTCAAACCTCTACCACTTTCCCAAACCACTCTCCCAAAGACCAAACAAACAAGCCCTATATCTTTCTGCCGTCCCGTTTTTGCCAATTGGCTACAAATTCACGTGGAAAGTAACAGGTTATTGTGTGATTTACTGCAAAAGTACAGAACCAATTGCTGTATATTTGACAGCAAAATCATATGGTAAAGAATCTGTCACTCTCCTGAATGGCTAGATTCTCATTAGTATTTTTTCCTCTTTTAATAAGAAAAAAATTTCTATAACTTTTATTCTTTCTATCTTATTTCCTTTTTCAATTTAGTTTGGTGTAAAGTTGGATGCTAGGGTGCAGTGTAGTGGTCTGCACTCCCTGATGATTGACAAGTGTCTCATGAAGGAGAGAAAAATAAAATAAAATAAATTAATATCACAAAAGACACTTATCAATCATCAAAGGGGTGCAGACTAGTGCAATGCACCGTAACATCCAACAAATCTGTAAAGTTTAATATAAGAGCGTCAAGGAAGTCTAACCTAATGGCGACTCTTTTTAGCTTAATAGTAGTGTATATTTTATTTATTTAATAGTAGAGTACAAATGATTACATAGATTTACTGCGTTCCATTAAAAAGAAAAATGATTAAATAGGTAGAAATGAAAAATAACTTCTCATTTGTGTCTAAGTAGTATTAGTTGTATTAATATCTGAGTTATGATGTCTAAAAAAAATGAAATGAAGTAGTCAAAATTCATTCTTGTATGGTTTCCCAAAGTTTATTATGCATCTCATAGTCATATGGAAGATGATGATTCTGTCTAATTTTGAATCCCCAAAGTAAAATGAGAAGATATGATTGGTGGTAAGATGTGGCTAATGGCTATATTTACTTTCGGTGGTCTACTCTTATGACAACAACAAGTAGAGTAATTTATGGCTCAAAGCAGTGGCACCAACATTTAACAAATTTTCAGAGATGAAAAGCTTCTTCCCGAGGAAAAATGAAAACAAATGAATTTCTTTTTGTAATATTATGATAAGGTTGGTGATTGTCACCTACCCGAGCTCAAGTCGAGCACATGATTTTTCACATCTTGGTTCGCCCTAATTGGACTTCTTCTTTAATATGAGAACTCATGTTCGTGACCTATTGAGATTGCTTCCGAACTCAAAAATATATTTCTAATAAAAAATTACCAACAATCCCTGTATCAAAATATAGGGTCTATTTGGATGAGTTTTGGCTCGGTTTCGCGGGTCTCGGTTTAAAAATATTGGTTTGGGTGGTTTCGATGAAATATTTGAGACTTTATTTGAATGAGCTTTGATTCTTGGGTTTTGTAGTTTGAATGTTGAGGATTAGGGAAAAAAGTAGGTGATAGGTGTCAAATCAATGTCTTTTTTAGTGAGATTTGAAGGAAAAGATGGGTGGTAGGTGTCAAATCAATGTTTTATCTATTTGAAGAGTTTGAGTGTGAGTTTCTGAATAAGTTTTTAATGGGTTTACGGGTTTAACGAAAACTCATTTGAAAGGGTTTTGGCTCGGTCTCGCGAGACCCGCGAGACCGGGTCAAACTCCATCCACACACACCCATAGTATCTAATAAATACCTTCTAAAACATGATTTTCACTTACACTTCTTTCATCTAAAAACCTCAAAAGTTCATAATATATATATATATATATTTTAATGAGAATTTTTACTCTCTTTGTCCCAAATTATTTGTGATTTTAGAACTTTTTTTTTCTTACTAAAATATTTAATCGAAATTCTAAAGTGATAAACAATTTAGGAAAGAGAAAGTAAATACTTTAATATGTATGAAAACATGTAAAATGACAAATAATTTAAGATCGATGAAGTAATATTTAATTTACCGAAAATGATGTAGTAGTATTTAATTTTTCTAGAAGTGTGGGCGACCGCCATAACTAGGTTACCGACATTATGGGGAGCTCCCAACCTCGGGGGTGATGCCACCTTGAAAATGCAAATGAATTCCTATTGGTTAGTTGTCGTGGTGCCTCTTGAATTTGCTTCCTACTTTGTGGGCAGACTCACAACTACTATTGATATTGGACAAAACAGAAATCCAAACTCAGTTTGGCGGTTTGGGCCTTCTGGTAAAATTCTTAGGTCATCACAAATGAGAAACCCACCAGGCCTGGAAACAGGTCCAAGTTCAACCCTATTTATGGCAAAATATGGTCCAACTGAGAATAAATAGGCTAGGTACGTACGTTATTAATTGCGTAATTCCCAATAATCAATTTTCAATATTTGAACAAGATATATCTAATAGAGAGAGTATTCCAAATTTGAATATTTGGACTCGTGGATTTCAGTTAGTTAAATAAATGCTTAGGAAAATATTTTATCTTACATACAACCACGCAACATTAAACTTTATTTTTTTTTCATTTTCATTATACTTATCATTACTCACTCAATACATAAACCAAACTTAACCTTAATGATTTTCTTATCTTTTTTGTGTGTGTGTTGGGAGTAGGACATGCATGGATTGAATAAAATAAATAAGTTCATCTAATAAGATTTTGGACAATTATCAATTAATAAGATAATTTTTGAGGTGAATTAGGTCCAAATTATGTAAGTGGACTTAGTTTAATCCATGTAATGACTTCAAAGACATAAAAATTCAAATAAAGTTACTTAATATTCGATCCAAGTTCCTTTAAAAAAAAGTTTATTTGAGACTTTTGAAGCTAGATTCGAGCTCGACTCGATCATCTGAAAAGTAACAATGATTCGAGCTCTCTCATTGTATGTCTACCAGAATCCAATGAGAAATAGTTTCTTATTTTTCAACTGTAGGTCCAAAAACTAAATAAATATGCAACTCATATATCGAAGATTAATGAAAAAATTATCCATGACACTTTGATGTCACATGTCGTGTACATACAAATATACACCATAAGTATTCATAAAATTCAACTTAAAGCACTTTATTATTGCATGAATAAGTTTGACAATAAAACATGACACACCCAAGGTGGTTGGGCCAAGTGGTAGTGACTTGCGACCCCCAGAGGCGAGACTCAAGTTCGAATCCTACTGAAGACACCACACTGGGGAGGACCTATACCCTTTGCACTCTTCGGTCCGAGCTGTAAATACACAGTCTAGTAGATCAAAAAATAAAACATGACACCAAAAATGAAATGTATTATATGTGTTACTACAAGAAAAGAAAAAAAAAAGAATAACCAAAGTTAAATAGTAGTAGTGCATGTAAATATCCCTCTTTTTTTTTTTTTTTTGAGAACAAGTGCATGTAAATATCTACTTTTACCAATTTGATGCTTCTATAAATATCCAAGCTCCCCTCAAGTTCTTCAAGCCTAAGCAACTCTACAAATTTTCCCTGCACCCTTTAATTTGACTCCCAATCCTCCTCGTGCCAAAAACCATGCCTAAGGTCATAACCGCAATTCTTTTCCTCTGTTTTGCCATTTCATCTCAAGCAACAGAGGATTTTTCCATCATAAATTACAACAAAAAACACACACAAAAATCACAAAGTAACGAAGACGTAAAAGGCTTGTACGAATTGTGGTTAACAAGGCATGGCAAAATATACAATGGATTGGGAGAGAAGGACAGCAGATTCGAGATTTTTAAGGACAACCTTAACTTCATCGATGAACATAACAACTCTGGAAATCGAACTTATAAATTGGGTTTGAACAAATTTGCCGATTTAACTAATGAAGAGTACAAATCGTTGTACTTGGGTACGAGGACTGATGCTAAGCGCAGGTTTGTGAAGAGCAAGAATGCTAGCCAACGGTACGCTTTTCAGGGCAATGATTATTTGCTCGACTCTGTTGATTGGAGAGAAAGGGGTGCTGTTTCTAACATCAAAAATCAGGGGACTTGTGGTAAGCATTTTAATTTCTCCTCTCTTTTTTTCATATCAAATTTCATATTCACACAAAATAAGCCATCAAAATGGATATTTTGTGCAGTATTATAATACTACAAGGGGAATTTATGCAATAAGTATTTCAAATGGTAGTTTTATTGCATATGTTTTCCCTCTGCTATTAATATTCAACACAAAAATACCTCTCAATACAAACTAAGCGAGCTAAATGCAAAAATACCCTTTGTGTTTTGCCTAATTAGCAAAAAATCACCATGTTATTTTTATTAGTAGAAATTCCCTAGTGTTATTTTTTATTAGCAAAACCCGCCATTTGAAATTATTTTCATAAAGTCAAAAGGGGGGTTATTGTAAATTTTAAGTGAACAAAATGGGTTATTGCGAGCCTATTTTTAAAAGTTAATTGGAGGATTATTGTTATTTTTAGGTGAATAGGTTTTTTTTAGATGTGTTTTTATCATTTTTCTTTTAAACATTTTTCCCACTCCAGTTTGTTGGTTGCTTATCTTTCTTTTTTCTTTTCTTTTTTTGTTTGAAATTAGGGAGTTGCTGGGCTTTTTCAACTGTGGCTGCGGTTGAAGGAATAAACAAGATTGTTACAGGTGAATTAGTTACCCTATCAGAGCAAGAACTTGTGGATTGTGATAAAACTGAGAATAGTGGATGCAATGGTGGGCTTATGGATTATGCTTTCCAATTCATCATTGCAAATGGTGGTATGGATACTGAAGATGATTATCCCTATAGAGGAGTTGATGGAAGATGCGATCCCGCTCGGGTTAGTTATTCAAACCTTTAAGCCAATTCTTACGACCATTTAAACTAAATATGTTTATTTCCTATCAGCAATAGGTAAATTGACCTTTAGACATATCATATCACAGAAAGATAACTTGTATGAGCTAGTTTCCTTAAAGATTTATGTTCCTTTTTCTTCACATTCTTGCAGAAGAATGCCAAGGTTGTTAGCATAGACGGCTATGAAGATGTGCCCCAAGACGAGAAATCTTTACAAAAGGCCGTATCCCATCAACCCGTGAGCGTCGCCATTGAAGCTTCAGGCCGAGCCCTTCAACTATACTCATCGGGTGTATTTACTGGTCATTGTGGGACCCAACTCGACCATGGAGTAGTGGCGGTTGGTTATGGGACTGAAAATGGAATTGATTATTGGATTGTAAGGAACTCGTGGGGAAGTGATTGGGGCGAAGATGGGTATTTCAAATTAGAGCGTAATTTGATTGGTAATCCTTCTGGAAAGTGCGGGATCGTTATGGAAGCTTCTTATCCTATCAAGAATGGTGGAAATCCGACCAATTCGAAGGTTGTTGATGAATGAGATTGGAAGGGATTGGTTGTTTGTGCTTTTTTAATATGTTTAGTTTATGTTCTTTTGATGGTTAATTTGTTATTTGGATTGTCGTTGTGATGATTGATGTGTAAATATGTTTGGATTTCTGTATTTGATGGGATTTTCTCAAGTTCAAATCAAGTAACTTTTGTTGCATAAATAATATGTGTATTTTTTTCTACTATTAGTAAATTGATTGTGTGCTTATTTATTGTGAATAATGAGTATGGCAAATGGGGCCAAAATCAAAATGTACTCAGTTGTTGCTGTTTCATCACGCTTGGATGAGCTATATGATTTGTTGCTTGTGAGTTGTAACAGAAAACTTTTGCAGATAGATTTCGGATTCCATAGGCACTGTTTGGATCTGCATTTAGATTGTTTTGAGTTTCAAGATTCTAAAATTTGACTTCATATAGATCAGTATTAACTTCATTATAATTTCAAAAAATTAATGACGTGTGAAATTTGGGAATGTTAGATGACAAATTGACAGGTGTTAAATTAATGACAATTATAACATTACCCTAAGATTAAATATATTATATTTATTTTTGGTTTTTCAAGGGTTTGCTACTTTGTAGTGACTAGTCAATTCCACTAGTTTATCAAGAGTTTAATCTCTTTCAAGGCGTGTCGGACACATTAAGTGGAAACTTATTCCAACGGAAATTCAAACCTGAGTTTGCTACTCCCTCCGTCCCATTTTAATTGTCATTTTAGAGAATTTTTTTTGTCCCAAATTATCTGTCACTTTAGAATTTCAATGCACTATTAATTACATACTTTCCCATTTTGCCCTTTACTTTTTCTCTCTCTTACTTTATTACTCCAAGAGAGATAGAAAGAGAAAGATAGAGAGAATAAAAGAAAAAGGAAGAGAGAGAATGTAAGGGTATTTTAGGAATATCATTTGTTTTTTCCCTAAAATTGAGGCAATAAAGTAGGTGCCTTAATATGTGTGAAAACACCTAAAACGACAATTAAAATGGGACGGAGGGAGTATTTTGTAGTGACTAATCATTCCACTAGACCAATCACCTGTTGATAACATATTATTATATTATATAATTATGACCTAGTTTTACGAAGCGGGGAGATTGATTGAATGGGTTGAAACTGTATATGACAGTTCTAGCCCAATCTTTATAGAGGCCAAAACCAATACATAAGTGCTCCAAAACTCTTCATTTTAATGGAAGAACACGTGACTATACGTGTTTCTTAAAGACCTTTACTACAATTACATATATTGTCCTCACTCTAAAACCATGAAACAAATGAGTCAAAACACATCCAAACAGGACCTATGTCTCTGTACCTTCTTTACTTCAGCAATAACTGAAACGTAGTCCAGTTGACAGTCTCTAGGTGACATTGCCAAAGGGTCGTGTTCGGGTCGACGCCAAGTTATTTAAGTTTAAATTTTAGTCCTACTGTTAATATTATAATATGTAAACATGTATATAATTTCTGGAGAGAATTGAGAGAGAAGCTTGTATGTAAAATATATTGAATTGTAATCTTGAATGTATGAATATTATGTACAAAAACAGAAAAGATAAACCTATATATAATAGCTAATGGGCCAGGTTAAATGAGTCAATCTACATATAATCGGCCCAGCTGAAAATAACAATCCTAACTAACTAAGTGTGAAAGGAATAATCCCAATTAATCCTAAAATTAGGTCACTTCTTCTTCACTGTTTTTCTCCCGTTTCTCCTTCTTTGATTTTGTTTCAATTTCACTTGTCTTCTTGATTAACACCCCCCCCCCCCACAAGTTGGTAAGTATACGTTTCGTATACCCAACTTGCCCAGAATTTGATAGAATCGAGGTCGTGGAAGCGGTTTGGTGAGGATGTCTGCAAGCTGCGCATTTGAAGAAATCGGAATTAAAGCTAGATGCTTTTGCTGGAGATGGTCTCGCACGAAGTATAGATCGATCTCAATGTGTTTGGAACGCTCGTGGAAGACGGGATTTCTTGCCAGATGCTGAGCATATATATTGTCACAAAAAACTGGAGGAGGAGCAGGCTGAGCAATCTGTAAGTCCTTTAACACCTGTTTAATCCATAATATTTCACTAGTGATTGCTGCTAGAGCACGAAATTCAGCCTCGGCTGAAGATTTGGAAACAGTAGGCTGTTTTCTAGATTTCCATGAAATGATTGAATTTCCTATGTAAGTGCAATAGCCTGTTGTAGATCTCCTAGAGTCCAAGCAGGAAGCCCAATCTGAGTCACAGAAACCAGATAAAGAACAATTAGCATCCTTTGCATAAAATAGGCCTTGTCCTGGAGAAGATTTAATGTACCTTAGTAGATGGTGGACTGCTGTTAGGTGGGATTGAGTAGGTTTAGATAAAAATTGACTTAACTTATTTACTGCAAATGTAATGTCAGGTCTAGTAATGGTTAGATAAATAAGCCTACCCACTAGCCTTCTATAAGGAGAAGGGTCAGTAAGAAGGTCAGAGTCATTGTTCCTAAGTTGACTTTTTGGGTCCATGGGTAAGAGCACAGGTTTACTACCTAGGTAACCTGTGTCTTGTAGTAGTTGCAAAGCATAGTTTCTTTGGGAGATAATCAAACCTGTACTTGAATAGGCTAGTTCAATGCCTAAGAAGTACTTCAATTTTCCCAAATCTCTTAATTTAAAAATTCTGCCTAACTTGTGTTTGATAGAACATATTAAATCAGTGTTAGGTCCAGCCACAATTATGTCATCAACAGAAACTAGGATAGCAATAAAGTTCATACATGTACCTGATGTAAAAAGAGAATAATCAGACCTGGATTGGTTGAATCCCATTGTAGATAGGACTTCTGCCAATTTATTGTTCCATTGTCTGCTTGCCTGTTTAAGTCCATATATGGACTTCTTTAATTTGCATACTAAAGTACTTGAATTAGATGTTTGTGTATGTGAACTGGGATTTAAACCTTTAGGTAGTTGCATGTACACTTCTTCATGTAAATCCCCATTTAAGAATGCATTAGTGATATCTAATTGATGTAAATCCCAAGATTTTGTCATAGCTAGTGCTAATAAGATCCTAACAGTGATTAACTTAGCTACTGGGGAGAAAGTGGCACTGTAATCTATCCCTTCTTGTTGTGTGAATCCCTGTGCCACTAGCCTAGCTTTAAATCTCTCAACACTACCATCAGAATTCCTTTTAATCTTAAATATCCATTTGCAGCCAATAGGATTTTTGTTAGGTGGTAATTGAACAATGTCCCAAGTTTTATTGTTTTTCATTGCTTGAAGTTCAGTGTTTATAGCTTCTACCCAAGCAGGGTTCTTAATGGCCTGTTTATAATTAGTTGGTTCAGAAAAGTTGGTAAGATTGCAAATGAATGTGTGATGAGGTCTAGAAATCAAAGAATAATCCAGGACATCAGATAAAGGGTATCTAGAGTTATTATGAGTTAATTCATTGTTGCAGTGATAATCTTTTAAGTATGTGGGGGGCTTGATTTGTCTAGATGATTTTATGGGGGCAGGGGGTTGAGGAGATAGAGGGGGGAGGGGACTTGGTGAACTGATAGGAGGTGAGCTAGGTGGATGAACATGAGATGGGGGACTGAAATAATCAAAGTAAAAAGGAGAAAAATGATATATAGGTGAAACAATAGAAGTATCTTTATTAAAATGTTGATTAATAATAGGATCATGTAAAGGAAATATGTGTTCATGAAATACAGCATTTCTAGACATAAAAATTTCAAAATTTTGAACATCTAAAAATTTATATCCTTTGTATCCAGGGGAGTAACCAATAAACACACACTTCCTAGCCCTTGAATCAAATTTAGATCTATGGTTCTTTAGGGTTGAGACAAAAGCTAAACAACCAAAGACCTTTAAAAATTGATAATCAAAGTCAGTGTTAAAAAATTTGAAATAAGGTGAATGATTTTGAATAATAGGGGAAGGTATTCTGTTCATAATGAAAACAGTTGTTAGAATACATTCAGTCCAGTATTTTATAGGTAATTTTGATTGAAAAAGTAATGATCTAGCAATACTTAGAATGTGTTGATGTTTTCTTTCCACCACAGCATTTTGCTGTGGTGTTTCAACACAAGAGAAATGGTGAATGATTCCTAGTTTATCAAATAAATCAGTAAAAAAAAGTTCTTTTGCATTGTCACTCCTAAAGACTTTAATGGATGAATTGAATTGATTATTGACCATGGAAATGAATTTAGGTAGAATATTAGAGACATCAGATTTATGTTTGAGGAGGTACACCCATGTAAACCTACTATAATCATCCACCAAGGTTAAAAAATATTTGAAACCATTATGAGCAGTAATCCTATAAGGTCCCCATATATCACAGTGGACAAGATAAAAAATAGCAGAAGATGTGGAAGTACTAATAGTGTAAGGTAATGTCTTTAGTTTTGCCATAGGGCAGATATCACAAGGTACTTTAGTGCTAGTAGTTACAGATTTAAAACCTAGGACAGATTGTAAAGAAAGCAGTCTATTAAGAGAAATATGTCCTAATCTATTATGCCAAGTGTCCATAGTAACAATATTACAATTATAAGAAGAACTAGAAGGAGGGCAAGACTGAAAAATATAAAGTCCATGAAACAGTTCATCCTTGCCAATCATCCTCTGGGACTTCAGCTCCTGAATGACAAAAGATGTAGGTGAAAAAGTAATACTTAAGGGGATTGAATTAAGAAGGGCAGGAACAGAAGAAGTAAATAATGAAAGATAGAGAAGATATTACCAGAAAATTGAGAGCAGTGGATGATCTTGATTAATGGAAGAAGGTGGTGACTGCTGTTGAACTGATGAGACAGGATGAAGAAGAATAAGCCACTGACGATGGGATCTGCTATGGAGTGTGATGAATTGAAGAACATATGATGAATCTTGATGATTTTGATTTGAATTTTTGCAGCGGATGTAAATGTAGAGATCAATAGTATAGCTCTGATACCATGTTAATATTATAATATGTAAACATGTATATAATTTCTGGAGAGAATTGAGAGAGAAGCTTGTATGTAAAATATATTGAATTGTAATCTTGAATGTATGAATATTATGTACAAAAACAGAAAAGATAAACCTATATATAATAGCTAATGGGCCAGGTTAAATGAGTCAATCTACATATAATCGGCCCAGCTGAAAATAACAATCCTAACTAACTAAGTGTGAAAGGAATAATCCCAATTAATCCTAAAATTAGGTCACTTCTTCTTCACTATTTTTCTCCCGTTTCTCCTTCTTTGATTTTGTTTCAATTTCACTTGTCTTCTTGATTAACACCTACTCAAATAAACATAAAATTTAAAAGAAGAAGAAGAAAAAAAAAAAAGGGGTCCAGATTGGGTTGGGTTGGTCTGGCAGTGTGGCATGTGGATATGGTCCAATTTACCATCTTTATCTTTAGCCCATGTTTTGTTTCATCTTCTGGCCCACCAATGTGCAGATTTCAGATCTTTTTATTAAAAGTATAGTACTTAATGGTTAATTTTTTTCTTTTTGACCAATTAACAAGAATGAGAGTATCTATTCATTCAATCACTGCTTGTAAAATTTGCATGTTTTTAAAGGGTTGGTTTTTTATATTTCTTGTGATGTAATGAAGAGTGGAGATTTAGTTGGGGGGATGAAAGCATGCATGAAATAGCAACAATAATTGGCTTCAAACTCGAAATGGTACATATTCTGTATAAACTTATGTTTCCACTTTCGAGCCACTACACAATCCAAAATGACCTCAAATTAAATGGCATTTGATAATCTCAACCACTTTCAAATTAAAAAAAAAATAAAAAATCATGTGCATATCATTGAAAATGTTTTTTAATCTATGAATCAAACAAAGTCTTAATTCGACCAATGAATTCTTCAAAAGATGTTGACATCAACAAAGCTAGCTTGTTCCTCTTCTTATCCTGCCACTTTATTTTGTAGATTAACTTAACCAGTTGACATTTAACAAAACATTAACTAGTTATACTATTAAAATCTCAATACATCAAATTGAACCTATGTCCACACTGTCCTACTTGCCTAATGCAGAAACGTGCAGGAGTTATTAATTTCAAAGAAAGGTCCATGCATCATAAAGCAGTCTAGCTAGCTGGATTTGGTCAAGTTCAACTTCATATAATTATATCCTTTAAATTTATATTCCTATCCTAAATGTTAGCTTTAATATATTTATATATAAAGCTAAAAAAGTAGACCTCAAAGAATAAGATTCTCAAAAAAGCTCCAAATTAAACAGCTAGAGTACCAAAATCCAACCAAAAAGAAAAATGGTTGCTGTATTCAACAAACAGCTTCTCAGTTGGTACCTTATCACCCTCAAGCTCAATCAAGCAGTAGAATCCGGGGTTTATAACACACAAGCTCCCTCAACTTCAAGATCTATCAGCTGTTCAGAATCGATCCAAGCTCAAACACAACAAAATCAGCAAAATGGAATCCAAGAAACGGGTCATTCCGATGAACCACGGTCCAAGCCCGTAGAATCGGAATGGATCATCAGCATCAAAGAAAAGCTCGATCAAGCCCAACAAGACGATGTGGCGGGCTGTTGGGCCAAGCTCTCCATCTACCGAATCCCACAATGCCTCCGTGATGCAGGCGATGACAAAGCCTACATTCCACAAATCGTCTCCCTAGGCCCTTACCACCATAACAAGAGGCGACTACGAAACATGGATCGACATAAATGGCGTGCACTACATTACATCCTCAAACGAACAAATCAAGAAATCCAACTCTATCTCGATGCCGTTAAAGAACTCGAAGAAAAGACTAGAGCTTGCTATGAAGGGTCATTCAGTTTAAGCAGCAATGAGTTTGTCGAAATGATAGTGCTCGACTCGTGTTTCATACTCGAGCTTTTCCGTGGTGCGGCTGGGGGATTTACCCAACTCGGGTACTCCAGGAATGACCCGATTTTCGCTATGCGGGCTACAATGCACTTGATCCAACGCGATATGATAATGCTTGAAAATCAAATTCCACTTTTTATATTAGACAGGCTATTTGGCCTACAGTCTGGCAACCCGAGTCTAAACGGGGTCGTTGCTAGGCTAGCCCTCGGGTTTTTCGACCCGTTAACGCCTACGGATGAGCCGTTGACGAAGAGCGATCGGAGCAAATTGGAATCGACCCTTGCAAGCGTAAGCAGTTTCGATCCTTTAACAGAGCAAGGTGGACTCCATTGTCTGGAAGTCTTCAGACGAAACCTATTAGCAATCCGAACTGGCCCAAAACCGACCCCTCGAATGTGGATAAAACGGTGGTCCCACACCGACCGCGTGGCGGACAAGAGACGACAACAACTCATTCACTGCGTCACGGAGTTGAAAGACTCGGGTATCAAATTCAAGAAAAGGAAAACAGACAGGTTCTGGGACATCAGATTCAAGAACGGTGTTCTTCAAGTTCCTCGTCTTTTAATCCACGACGGTACTAAATCGTTATTTCTAAACCTGATCGCGTACGAACAATGTCATTTGGACTGCAGCAATGAAATAACATCGTACGTGATATTCATGGACAATTTGATTGATTCACCTGAAGATGTGAGTTACTTGCATTATTGTGGGATTATTGAACATTGGTTGGGAAGTGATGCGGAGGTTGCAGATTTGTTCAATCGGCTGTGTCAAGAAGTTGTGTTTGATATGAATGATAGTTATCTTTCCAAGTTGTCGGAACAAGTGAATCATTATTATGATCACAGATGGAATGCTTGGAGGGCTAGTTTGAAACATAGATATTTTAATAATCCATGGTCGATTATTTCTTTTTTCGCTGCTGTCATTTTGTTGCTGTTGACTTTGGCACAGACGTTTTATACTGTTTATGGTTTCTATTGGCCTCATGATTGAGATGAACGGCTAGATCTGTGGGAGTACTGCTGACAGATTGTACTTACTTCTGCATTAATTTGTTTTGGATGGTTTTTCGGTTATTGATTTCGGGTTGCTGATTTATGTGAGATGCAGCAAAGTTGGATAAAGTGGAAAGGCATCAGTTATTCTATCGGCTTTTCTTTTTAAAGATGTTTATATGCTATTCTTTTTAAGACGCCCTATAAATTGAGTGGGGGGGGAGGGTGTGCGCACACAACTTTTCCCAATTTCTATAATTAGTTTTGGGAGATACCAAAATACTCTATAGTTACTCCGAATAAAATGAGAAGTTCAACTTTCATTTGGTTAGGAAATCATTTTGGATTTGTTTAAGTTGAGTCTGGAAGCAGTCGAGGCCGAGACAGTCCACGCTAAGTCCTTTTTGTCTTACCTTATTAAGCATGTCAATTTTATTAACCGTTATTTAGTACTGTGAAACTCAACCCAAACTAATGATAAGAACTTTAGGGTCGAATAAGGATAGATTTGAATCGATCCTTGGGTTTGGAGCTGTTATGACAGCTCTAATTCAAACCATTTTCCGAACCCTTCTTAAACCAAAGTTGAGCCAAGCTTGAGTATAATCTGACCTTCAAGCTGGATTTCCAATTCAACCTTAATGGACTTCAACAAGGGAACAACACAATATATAGTCCAAGTATTACCCTCTGACTTGAACTCGAGATAGGAAAAAGATTGGCCCAAATAAATTAAATAAATTATAATCATGTGATCTCCCAGCGCATTGCCATACTTCAAGTATAATCTGACCTTCAAGATGGATTTCCGATTCAACTGACCCAAACATAATGGACTTTAAGGAGAGGTGAAAGAGAGCGAAACATTGAACAAGTACAACTACAAACACGATATAGTCCAAGTAGTAACTTCGACTTGAACTCGAGATAGGAAAAAGATACTGGACCAAACTAAAAAAAAAAAAATATTATAATCATGTGATCTCCAAGCGCATTGCTATAGTTTAATAATATGATATCAAAACACGAACTTTCAAAAATCTATATTCATCAAAAACCTTTCGTATTCAACATTTGCTGTTAACTAGTAAAGTCAAGCTGATATACAACTTCTTCGTTCTGTACAAGGATACTTGATGAAGTCAAACAAGAAAGCTCCAATTATTTCACATTTATGTCTAAGAAGCCAAAACAAAGGAAAGACAAAATCTACCCACCAAATTATGCAATACTGGAAAATGAAAAGGTTTTACTTACATTTGCATTTTCAGATAAAGGGAGCAATCTTCCACTCTCAGCTGAGGAGCTTTCTTCCTATCATACCGCAAAAAGGAACACATGATCGCATCATTGTTGAGGGGGATATGCTATTTTAAACAATAGAGAATATGCAAGCAATAACATTTGAAATACGGAGTAAAGTTCTCAGAAATACCTGCTTCCCGAAGGAAAAGGGAACAAATTCATATTTGATCATTAGCAGTATCGGCTCCCTCAATGATAGCGTGAACAACATAACCCAGTAGAAAATGAGAAGTAGACAAAAAACGGGGACATCAATGTAGGCAGTTAAATTTTATTGCCAAATTAAGTCCAAAACATATTAATTATTAATTAATTTATTTTGAAATTATATCAAATTTAATTCTTAAAATAATAATTAAATAATTAATTAATTAATTTTATGATTAATTAAATACAAGATTTCTTGCAAATAAATTAAAATCTCCACACACAAGGCAAGTTTGTTTAGGAAATTATTAAGCAAAGCAAGATTTTCTTCACAATGCAATATTTGCATGTCATATCTTTTTAAAGGGCAAGAGAATTAAAGAAGATATATTTCTTGTCATACAAGGTATGAAGAACCAATCAAATTGTGCCACGTCATATGGAGAATATTACAATTTTTCTCAAACCCCAACTATAAATAGGGGTCACCTCTAAGAAGAAAATCACAATTCAAAAAGCATAAAGAAGTTTAAGGAGAAAATAAGCAAATTCTCTCAAGGCGTTCTTTAAAAATCAAGGAGTTCTTCGCAATATTCAAAGGCGTTCTTAAAAAAAGTGAAGAAAATCCAACGTTTAATCTAAGATTAAGATACTTAACTTTTAGATTAACGTTATTGGAAATTCACGAAGTTCAAATAAAGATCAAATCCTTTAAAAATCCAAAATATCCAAGACGGAGTTCGAGACGTTCGTCAAGGAGATTCAAATCATTTCGCGTTTGATCCAACATTAAGCACAATTGCGTTGGATTAACATTATTCAAGTACCAAAATTATTTTGGAGAAGATTAAATCAATCTTTTTCAAGATTATTGCATAGAAGATTAGAATCAGAGGAATCATAGAGATTGTAACCACTACTTTAAATCAATAAAATTTTATTTGTACAATTATTTCTTATTTAATATAAATTTTTAAACTTAAAATTTTATTTGTTACAATCAAACAAGCTGGAGAATGTCAATACAAAACCAGTGCAGAATGCTCTGGTGATTGATAACCTTAAGAAAAGACAATGAAACTTCAATCAAATAGAATAATACCATCTATATAGTTCGATCTACTTAGGCCACCACATAATATCAACTTCAAATACTACATTCCAAGTGTTGAAACTTCTGCAGGTGCACCTCTATAAATAAAACTATGAAATATGTGTACCAAATTAGACAGCAAGGTAGTCAAGGCTCGAGAACTATGGGTCTATTTGGATGGGTTTTGGCTCGGTTTCGCGGGTCTCGGTTTAAAAAAATTGATTTGGGTGGTTTCGATGAAACCTTTGAGACCTTATTTGGATGGGTTTTGGATGTTGGAGTTTAGGGAAAAAAGTAGGTGGTAGGTGTCAAATCAATGTCTTTTTTAGTGAATTTTGGGAAAAAAAAATAGGAGGTAGGTGTCAAATCAATGTTTTATAGGTTTGAAGAGTTTGAGTGATGGTTTTATAGGTTTGGTAAAAACTCATTTGGAAGGGTTTTGGCTCGATCTCGCGAGACCCGCGAGACCGGGCCAAAACCCATCCAAATAGAGCCTATGATAACTAGCCACTCTACAAATAACAAATAGTTTCAGGTCATCTAAATATTTTTCCTGTACCATGGCAAAATAATTAAACATCAAAGGCAGTCATAGATATAAACTGATTCGTCATCATTCATCCATCCACTTCACCTTTTTCAAACAAATCCCCCTTACACGCAGTAGGTCCATTTAGAAGATAATGCTTTCTTCTTCCAATTGCAGGCCTATCATCATCCCTTCATGTCACAATCAAGGTTTTAGCATGGATTAAAATTTTCATATATTTTCGCTGAAAACGTGGAAACGTTTATGTTTTATTGAATAACTGAATTACTACTTCTTTTAAGAAGAAGACGAAGTCAATCACAAAAAAAAAAAAAAAAAAAAAAAGAAGACGAAGAGAAGGGCAGAGATGATTTATTTATAGTCCTTGATCTTTCGAAATTTCTCCAATTTTGGTCGATCAAATCAAAATTCGACTCGTTGACAGTCCTCAGTGCTAGAAATATCTTCAACTTGATAAACATAAGAAAGACATGTTCCAACGGGCGATTAATTTAGTGGTAGAGACTAATCCAAGCGTAGCAAACCTATGTTCAAATATCTGTGACTCTGTTGGTGTTGGGAGAGGTTACCACTTTGAAAGGGATTAAACCTTGTAAAATCAAAAAAAAAAAAAAAAAAAAAAAAGACAATGAAAAATTGGAAACAACATGGAGCAAAAGACAAAAATACCCCCTAAGATTTATCTAACTCTCAAAAAATCCCTTGTGTTATTTTAACTTCCAAAAAACCCTCATGTGTTTGGTTTTAAATACCACACTTAACACAAGTATAATTTTACTTTTGACTTTTGGTGGAATAACAAGATTACCCCTATGTGTTTGTTTTTTAAAATTTTTTTTATTCTTTTTGAAAAATTAAGTATATACTACTTGGGTCGAGTGTGGTATTTAAAACCAAACACAGGGGGGTTTTGGAAATTTAAAATGACACATGGGGGTTTTTTGGGAGTTAAACAAAGCATAGGGGATATTTTTGTTTTTCGATGTCAGCGGTAAAATTGTCATATCAAAAGCAAAATGTAAACAAATACTTGCAATTTTGGCGTTTGAAATACACTCTTTTCTGGGAGTGTATTTGACACTTACTTGAGATCACATGAGAGTTTTGGAGAGTTAAAATAATACATGAGTTTTTTGAGGAGTTAGACAAAGCATAGGGGGGTTTTGGTTTTTCGCAACATCTCTATTATTATAATTATAATTATTTACAATATTTTCTCTATCTCTATCTCTATTTTATTATAAAAGCATGAATGTTTCTTAATTTTTTGTGTAGACTAAAATACTCTTATTACTATTAACTAAAATAAATTAAAGTAATATAGTTAAATTAGGAATCATTCGTTATAGTTAGACTATGACTCTTAAAAATACACGTATGCGATCTTGACTAGGACTCAAAAAAAGTTGTAACACTTAAAATAATGCAATTTTAAATTACAAGGTATATATAGTTAGACTAGAACTCTTAAAAAAAGGGTATGTAATCTTGACTAGGACTGAAAACAATTTAAACAATTAAAATAATACAATTTTAAATCTCACACATTTATTTTAAAAACGAACAATGGGTGCACCGCATTGGTGTCCAAATTGCTAGCAAAATCCAAAATACGTCCACAAAGATGAGTCATCAACTTCAGGCAAACTTACATCAGATTTCTCCATTATCCCAACACTAATCAATACAAGTTATAAAATATATTTGGTGTTTGTTGGTGAAAGTTCTAAAAAAAAATCAATTTGTACTTGAAATCAATTTGGTGAAGCCGTGAAGTCTCAATTTCTGCACTCAGAAATGGTTCTGCATCAATATAGATTTATTGATTATTTAAATTATATTTTCTTTTTCTATTTATAAGACTTTATAATGACAGATGATGTATTACGTATTTAAGCGAAGACTTGATATGATGAATACATTGAAAAAATTAAAAAATGAGAGACACAATTAAACCGTGGCTTCTTAGAGCACAAATGATCCAACATAAATCATCAGAAGGGTAGTATTTTTCATTAGACTTGATATATCAAAACATTCTTCATCTTTTACTAAAATTTTCATTGATTAGTAACTTTTTTGCTTAGGTTCATTATTTTTTTATCATATAAGCTCAGAGATGCATGAACTAAAAAAAGCATTCATTGAGGTACTAAAAGATTTGAGTACGAGTCTCAAACATTTTGTTGTCACAATGGGAAAGTTATATTAGCATAAATAAGAATTCCCAATGAATTATTCGAGTTGTATACTTATCAATTAGAATAGGCCATCAAATTCCACTATAATATTCGTCTTTTAAACTACATCTTCTCTTTTACCTCATTGGGTGTGAAATTAAATAAAGATTTTGCATCTGCAAGACATGGAGTTTACACATTTCGAGCACAAGGGATGGTTTATCAAAATCAGGTTTAATTCCCAATGAAGACGGCCCTGAGTATTTTCAATTGTACTTCATTGATACTGAAAATGAGCTTCGAGGTAGAATGAAAATATTTGAGGACTCAACTTTAATTGAAGATATTGTAAAGAAACTTATGAAAGTTCTAGAGGTCAAACCATACGCCAAGATCTTCAAAAGATAAAAATATGATCCTTCGATGGATCAATGCAAAAAATGTTGTGATCGATCTGGGTACGACTACAAGAAAGAAAACACGAGTTACTAGAAAGAAAAAAGAAGACCATGGCTATGCCCCCACTGAAATTTCAATAGAAGCTCAAAATGTTATCATAACAAAAGACGTCAAAGCAAAACAAGGCGTGACTGGTGTAGAAACTATGGAAAGAAAGAAAAGGCGCGCCACAAAAAAAATCAAAGAAGACTACGTTCCTATTGACATTTTGAGTGATGAAGAAATGCTGGATTACTTGAAGAAGAAAAAGAAAAACAATGTGTTCAAGTCATATGATAATCGCTTCACAAAGAAAACTACATCTCTATTGACATTTTGAGTGATGAAGAATAGATGGATAACTTGAAGAGGAAAAAGAAAAACAATTTGGTCAAGTCAAATGAGAAGATAACATTTCGAAAATATCAAGGTAAAAAAGAAAAGAATTGATTATGTCATTTTGTTCAAATAGTAGGTTTAGAATAAACAATAGTTATATAAACAGGTCATTTTAGGTAGGTAATATTAATTGTAGAGTTAATTGAGTTAACTCTAATAATTAATGTGGTTAAGTTTAATTTGAATTAACTCTACAATTAATATGGACACGTGTCAACTTTACATTGGTGGTACACATTAGTGGTACAAATAAGTGGTACAGAGGATCTGCTGCCATTTTATTGAGACAACATAATGATGAAAAATCATTAATTTCACTAAGAACTTAAATTATGAATAAGCTTATAGAAATTGAATGAACTTATACAAAATATTGAACAGTTTTTTGAAATTTTCAATAGCACTGTACAAGAACATTAATTATCAAACAACAATATTATGGTCATACTTAACGGTTCTTCTTTCTTTTCTTTTTTTTTTTTTTTAGGGGAAAACCGAAGTGATAATATAGATTAGGGAAAATCTGCAGTAACAAGTACATAAACAGAAGCAGGGAGATCAGAACTAAATACAAAATGTTGAATGTCTAACTTAGCTAATAAATGTGCAGCTTTGTTGCACTCCCGAACAATATGAGTAGCTCGGAAGAAAACAAATTCTCTACTCAACAATTTGATTTCGTCAAAAATTAAGCCCAAGCTGCCCATAGAAGAGTTTTTATCCATGATACCGTTGATAACCGACAAACAGTCACTCTCAAGTATAAGGTGCGAAATTCCCAGTTCAATTCCAATTTCGACAGCACGAAGTCACGCCATGGCTTCCGCTGATTCCGGGCAGAGAGGAAAAGGGACAGAAAGAGCCCTCCAGTTAGTGCAAATACCAACCGAATCCCTAACCAAGATACCCAGCCCAACTTCAGAAGAGTCATACGACATAGCGGCATCAACATTAAACTTGAAGTGTCCTTCCGGAGGTGATGTGCATCTTGCTGTTGTTCGGTTAGAGAGAGGAGCACGATACGGACTTTGCCGAATGAACCACAAAAAGAGATTCAATATTAGTAGCCTCCCAAAGGAGTTTATTGCGTTCGAACCAAAGCCACCAACAAATAGAGGAGAAAAGACCAAACTCCTTAGCATCCAACATATTACGAACTTTAGCAAAACAAACTTCGACCTCAACAGAATCAGTATGGTAAGTTGAAGCCGGAATTCCGGAAAGGGCCCAGATCTGTCTAGCATAGGGGCACGAAAGTAGACAGTGCATAATGGTTTCTGTACCATTCCCGCAACGAAAACACTCTGTTTGTGTCTAACAATCTGTGTAATTAAATATTTCGATCTAACACAAAAAATAGTGAGAAATACTTACTTGTATCGAAACCAAATATCACTTCAATCTTTACGTAAAAAGCAAGGAAATTAGACTGAGGCTTGCCGAAACAAATTTCCTTAAGACAATATTTCCGGGGCTGCCACGGTGCATACAGTTTGATTCCCGGTAGTCTCCCAAGATACAACAGTCTGTTGTTCAATATTTGCACAAATAATGAACCCACGGCGAACTTGAATAAACAGAAATTTCGGACTAAATTTTTACGGAAGTAAGAGAAAAAGAGAGTAATATTTTTCCTTTTGTTACTATATTAATTGATACAGAATTGGCCAGATTCTGTCTCATATTTATAGATGCAAAATTGCCTCTTGAGAAAGGACACAATGGTTCGGTCCAAAGGGTACCTCTTCGGACCGAATAGACACATCTCTTACTTTAATTTATTTCATTCACACATAAAACCCCAACAATCCCCCACATGAATGAAATTGTTGTTCGAGTTCCTTCACATAGACATATCATGTCGAAATTTCTTTAGGAATAATACCGCATCGGAATAGGTGAAATATTTCATCTTGAACCTTCCCTAGTTAAAGCTTATCGGATTTACTTAGCCAATCGGTGAAATATTTCATCTTGAACCGTCGGCTGTTGGTGTAAACCAAGATAATAAACTTAACACATCATTAAACCGATTTGCTTCAAGTTCTCGGTTGTGTTCGTTTTGGCCCTGAACATTCTTGGTTATGCGAGTGCTTTAGAGAATTCCAACCTATAAAGAAATTCTCAACGAGCCGACCCAGCTCACACTAACATAAGTGACCGCATCTATCAAGAGTATCCTACCATACTCTACTTGTTCTTGACAAGGTATAGACGTCATTAAAATCATTTGCTTAACCTTATAAACGTGGTAGGCTTGCACTTATTGCATCATAAGAATGTGATAGAGTTATACTCTTAAGTGCTTTCTTTTAAGTTAGCCAAGACTGGTTGTCCTATTGAACCTGGTCCGTGGGATCTCCAGTCGCCAGGTTAGGTTTCCGTACGAGGTAACTTAGTCTAATTTAGGCTTTAAGCCCATTCCCCTCGATGCACATACTACTCTCTAGATAAACCTTTAATATCCGGAATTAGGATTATCTCTTGACTTTATAAAGTCCATTCTATTTGAAAGTAGATGTCTCTCGGTATTGTATCAACGACAACAATTATGTCATGAATTTACCATTATACATAGAGTTTGTTGAGCTCTGTGTATCACCGCTTGATTATCGTATTTTATGTATGACTAACACAATTTTCAGTCATATTAAAATATCTTCCATGAATTTTGTGAAGCCACTCAAATTCTTTACTAGCTTTATCCAATGCTATGCAATCTAATTTCATAGTGGATTGAGCTATACGCGTTTGTTTGGAAGATTCTCAGGAAATAGCGGTGCCTCCGAAATTAAATACATATCCGCTTATAAACTTTGATTCATCTAAATCAGAAGTTTAATTTGCATTACTATATCCTTCCTGGATCTATTGAAAATTTTCCAAATATAATGCACATATGTATGTATTCTATCAAGATTCAAGCATTCTCATTAATGCATCCCAAAGAATCTTGCTAAGATTGCTCATGTATCTCCTTAGTTTATTAACTAAAGAGACGATGTCTAGCCTCTTGCATTTTACGATATATGCATGACATCTAATTATATGAGCATACTCAAATTGTGATACTCTATCACATTTATTCTCGTATAGCACACAAGGTATGAATTAAATATAATTATGAACTCCCTTTTCATAAGTATTAAACTATTTATAATTCATCCATGTAATGTGCTTGAAATGGTTTAATATCATCACATGACCTTTTAATCATGATTGATTAAACCGAATTTTTTCACATCATAAGTTAATATTTCCTCAATGGATTTAATACTCACAGTATTAGTCTCAAATATTAACATATCAATTGCATATAAACAAACTCTGATACTCAATTATCCAGTTAGTTTATATAGACAAACTAGTCATATTTATCAATATAACAATCAAGATTTGTTATGACACTATCACATTCTTCGTGTCATTATTTAGGAGTTTGTTAAAGGTCAACAAGAAAATACATAAGTTTCGCAAACTATGTTTTCTTTTCATTTAACAACGAAACTCTCTGGTTACTCCTTATAAATTTTCTCATTTAATTCACCATTAAGGATGATATTTTAACGTCCATTGTATATAGCTATAAACATTCAAATGGATGTTATCCTAATCGCTAGTGAATATGAGTCAAATAAATAGAATTATTTCTTTTTTAAGGCAACTTGGCTACTCGTCTAGCCTAGTTTTATTTATTAAAGTTTTTAAACTCTTGAACTTAAAAACTTGTCTACATCTAATTGGTTCACTCCTCGAGGTCTACCAATTTTATGAATGTAACTCGCTTTTAATCACATCTTTCCAATCCACGATATGGAAATGTGATATAATTTATTTATATGTTTGAGGTTAATCCTCTACATATAAGTTTATGTATCTAGATCGAAGAACTTGGAGCTTTTAGCTCATTTGTCTCTTCAACTCGTCAACAAACTCATGTTGAAATAAGCGATTCATATGTATATTATCACATAATATTGTAGTTTATAAACTTCACAAAGTTGACCCTCTTGATCAAAATTAGTTAAATATTTTCGCAAAATATACTAGTCTAAAAAGGATATGATTAGACTATAGCGTTTATTCTCGCAGAATAAACAATTTATAATTAACTCTAATTATAAATTGTAAAAAGGTTTATGTAAGTAATATAATAAATAATATTACTTTATCATCGTTTAATATCAGTAAATCACACTTACTGAAAATAAATTTGAAACAAAAGAAAGATCAATTTATGAGAAATGATTCTCAAATCCTTCTTGCATTTTCAATGAATGCTACATCACGTGACTCGATTCACATGATTACAATTATGTCAGATTTAAATACCAAAAATATGAACTACTACTATTTATCTCATAAGCTAGTAGGAATTAATATTTTTAAGTTATTTTCTTTTTCGGTGGTGAAACCGAAATTTGACCCAAGTACCCCCACATTTTAGGTATTTGGTTTTTCTTCCCTTCCAGAACTCATATGAAATGATAATTGACTTCCTTGTATGAAATCCGACTTAGTATGTCTCTAGACATCTAACGAGCTTTCCCCCACAAGTTGTCAAGTAAACCTGAATTTAAAGATAATGTTTAACCACATCTTAAAATTCTGTTATTTTAGCAACCAAATTCAATTGAGTTGAGCTAGGTAAATTATTTGACGAATTATTCCTAATTTAACACACTCTAGTGTTAATTAATATATTCGTATTTACCCCCACAATTTGGATATAAGAATTTAAATTTTCTTATTCCATTATCTGGATTTGTATTTCACAAATACATCTCTTTGTATTTTACAAATACATTGGTTGCCTCGTATGCAACAATATCTATGTGATTAAATGTCTTCTCAAACTCCACGAGTTAGTAATGATTTCATAATCACACAGTTAATTTAATTAGTTCAAAATTTTTGAACTTTTACATATTTGTTTCACAAACAAATATACTTATATCTCACAAATAAATCATAATTATTTCACAAATAAGATATAAGTACAATCAATATTTTCTCAATAAAATATTGATATTCATTTCTCAAATAATTTATAGTTATTTCTCACAAATAAAATATTATTCGCACAATAAAATATTGATATTTATTTCGCGAATAAATTATAAATATAATCAATATTTCCTCATAAAATATTGATATCATAGCAAATTATAATTATTCCACAAAAGAATTAGAATTACTTTTATATATAAATTTTTAGTATTTTCTCAATAAAATACTGCTATTACTTATACTTATTTCACAAATGATTTATCTAAATTATCAATATTTTTCCACATATAATATTGATATGATAGAAAATACTAATTAGCCATTTATCTTCGTATAAAGGTTATTAGTAATTACACAAATATCATTTGTCCCACATAAGTATAAGTCACACTTATTAAATAATGTACACGAGTTATGAATCATATACTCAAATATAAAATTCATACTTCAATGCCAATGTCATTAAAAACTTTATTTAAATCATTACTTATAAGGTAATGACCTAATAATACTTCCATCAATAAAATATATTAGTGCACCACTAAAATATTTATATAAAAAGTAATAATATTATAACTTTTGAACCAACAAAACCGCCATTTTAAGAATTCAAAGGTTAATGAATTCTCCTGTTTCATTAAGTTCACAATTTAATGTAACTTATAATAAACAATAGCGCTTCACATAATGAAACGGCAGCACCGATTCTCAGATGCAGAATATTATGCAATTAGGCAGAATATTTTAGTGCAAACTCACGATGTCTATTCATTATCTTTTTCTTTCTTTCAAGGGAATTATTCTCATTTTGGGGAAGAAATTATTCCCTCAAACTATTTAGATTCTCAATCAAAATCCTTTCGCAAAGATTTGTATCTTGATTTTTGTGCAAACCTCTCATGGTCAATCTATTTCAAGCAATTTTAAAGGTTTTCAGACAAAAATCAGATTCTAATTCTAATAATTAGATTAATTGTCGGTTGCGCTTTCTTCCCTCACATAAAAGAGTTTCCGGAAGATGAAGATATCAAGATAAATATCTTCGTATTTGATTTTTGTTATAAAGCAATCTCATAATTAAGCAGTGCAGTGCAGTGCTATGCTAATCTTGAAAGAGAAGAATGAGCATTCTCTTAAAAATGGGAATTCTTCGCAATAACTTAAAGATCAGCCTTTGTTCAGAAACCAATTTAGTGATTAAAAATTGCACAAACATGTGTTTTAGCATTTGAAATCTGTTATCAATTTTCTTTTCGTCATTCTTACCCTTAGGAGGTTCGTGAAAAGATTTAACAAATGACACCCATTCATCGAGATATGCACCGATTCATAAATACTGAAAAGATGTAGTTCTTTTATTCACTCTTCCGAGTGTTTAAATTAGACACCGTTTCATATCTAATTTTAAAGTTGATAATTCATACCATTATCACTTGGAATTTCCTTCAACAAAATTAAATCAAGTTCATGGAATCTAATTTTTGGAATAAAGAATTCCTCCACTACGTATCTAAATTCTCACTTGCCAAGTGTAAGTTTCATTATTTTATAATGATCTCAATAACAGAACTAAATGGCATATAAATATAAACCTACAGCCTACACAATCTGAATACATATTGAGTTTCATAATGTATGCCAAGTAAATAATATCCACGCAACATGTTATCTCAGTTCATACAAACTCAATTTCAATTTTATCAAAATTTTATCAACTTTACATGTTCATGTTTTAAGATTTATACCGAATAAATTATCATAATTATTCATTGTAATATTGACACAAATCTGTTAAACAAGATTTCTATTGTCTTAAGATTGTTTGTGTCTAACAATCTGTGTAATTAAATATTTCGATCTAACACAAAAAATAGTGAGAAATACTTACTTGTATCGAAACCAAATATCACTTCAATCTTTACGTAAAAAGCAAGGAAATTAGACTGAGGCTTGCCGAAACAAATTTCCTTAAGACAATATTTCCGGGGCTGCCACGGTGCATACAGTTTGATTCCCGGTAGTCTCCCAAGATACAACAGTCTGTTGTTCATTATTTGCACAAATAATGAACCCACGGCGAACTTGAATAAACAGAAATTTCGGACTAAATTTTTACGGAAGTAAGAGAAAAAGAGAGTAATATTTTTCCTTTTGTTACTATATTAATTGATACAGAATTGGCCAGATTCTGTCTCATATTTATAGATGCAAAATTGCCTCTTGAGAAAGGACACAATGGTTCGGTCCAAAGGGTACCTCTTCGGACCGAATAGACACATCTCTTACTTTAATTTATTTCATTCACACATAAAACCCCAACACACTCATCTTCATTAATCAATTTTCTGCGACAAAGAACTGCCATAACAGGTAAAGAATCCGAACAACAACTCCAAAGAAACTGACGAACCTTTGGTGGAGCAGAAGTTTTCCAAATCCAATCCCAGTTACGGCTTCTTGGACCTCCTAAATTAGCTTCAGCAGCAGCGGATTTAAGAGCTCTAGTCAAACGATATGCAGATTTTTCTGTGTAGCAGCCTGAGCGATCATAATTCCACAACATACAATCCGTAAACCTTGGACTCCCTAGAGGAATGGACAAGATTACCTTAGCTTCCTCTTCCCAGAAAATGTTTGTAATTAAATCTCTATTCCAACAACCAATATCTTCATCAATCAAGCAATTGACTGTGGAGTTTCGAGGAAGAATAGAAGGAGGCGAAGAAACCTTGACATTATTCGGGCCTGGCAGCCACTTATCTTCTCAGATTCGAATAGAATTTCCGTCCCCCACTCTCCATCGAAGTCCCGCTTTGAGTAAATAAATAGAGCCCCAAAGGCTTCTCCAAGTTAATGAGGGTCTCGAACCTACCTTTGCCTCTAAAAGGTCACAGTGTGGGAAATATCTCGTTTTAAACACCATACTAAGAAGGCTGTCCGATTTCAAAAGGATACGCCAGGCCTGTTTAGCAAGGAGTGCTAAGTTAAATGAGTCTAAATCACGAAACCCCATGCCTCCATCCCTCTTACTATCGCAAATATTGTCCCATTTTACCCAATGTATTTTTTTAGAGTCTTTTCCACTCCACCAAAAATTGATAATCATGGATTCCAGTTCACGGAGCAGGTAGTTTGGAAATTTGAAGCAACACATCAAATAGGAGGGTATGGCTTGAATTACGGACT
Organism: Penstemon barbatus; assembly: GCA_003313485.2. Taxonomy (NCBI): domain Eukaryota; kingdom Viridiplantae; phylum Streptophyta; class Magnoliopsida; order Lamiales; family Plantaginaceae; genus Penstemon; species Penstemon barbatus. The sequence continues at coordinate 66,380,521 of CM064880.1, forward strand.
TTATCATAACTTCTCGACCTGCTCTAGATAATGACTTGGATTTTAAGCTTTGTAGTCGATTCCACACACGTTCTCTAACGAAATCAAAGACTTCCCTCTTTGATTTGCCACTCACTAAAGGAAGTCCCAAATAGATTCCAAGCTTCTCTTCTATCCTAACTTGAAGGATATCTCTAATATTAGAAATAGTAGAGGCCCCGGTGTTCCTTGTGAATACGACACTCGATTTCTCATAGTTGATGTTTTGGCCAGAGGCCAAACCATACAAAAAACGCAAGTGGCTGATCGAGGCCGCAGCTTCAACAGTAGCATGACAGAGGATCAATGTGTCATCCGCAAAGAGTAAATGTGAGATACTAGGAGCTCCCGGACATAGAGAGATACCATTCAAGTTTCCTTTGATCTCTTCCAAACTAATAAGAGCGCCGAGAGATTTTGCATAAAAGAGAAACAAATACGGGAAAGGGGGTCCCCTTGACGGATACCCCTTTCCGGCTTGACAAAACTGATTTTACACTGTTTCGTAAGGGATCAAAAATAGGAATGTAAATATGCAATCACCAGTATATGAAGGAGAAGATCAATAAAGTATATTTTAATCGTGGGTGTACAGATTACAAGTAATGGGGGTCCTATTTGAGCATCATAGGATGCCGTACAAGCTAGAGACTAAATATATACAAGAGTGATATATAATCTAACTCTCCAAGGTTGGTCCGAGCAGGAGCTTCGAGCTGGGAGCACCTGGGAAAGCGTGTCTGGCGTCATAAATGCTTGTGATATTTATAGTTGATGTTGTGTGCTAGTTGAACCATCCGCAGGGGAACATATCTCGGCCCAAAGGCCTGAGCCTGAGGTCAGCCCAACAGTAGTCTCCGACCCGGAGCCTTTGCCTGAGAGATCGGACTGGGCAGACTGGGACTTGGGATCGATATTATGTCTTTGAGGTCGGGATTCATGGTCTTCGATCCAGGATAATCTACTTTCGACCCAACATGAGTTCCTAAGTGTAGAGAATCCAAAGTACCCCTCATCAATACTCCCCACTTCTCGAGCGTAAGTAAAGCTGAAGCTCGGAGAAGTAAATGCCGCCTCAACAACGACATGAACCATTTATGATGTGTTTCGAACATGCCTCGTTAAAAATCGAATTCGGAAAAACTCATTGGGATAAAAACCGAACCAGGGAAAAAGAGTGCATATCTTGGAAACCTTAAAATGAGTATCTGTTGTGAAGATGTGAGTTCTATTGTCGATAATTTTGCTTGAAACTTTGAAACTTTTCGTGATTGGTAGTTGAACAAAGCGTTTGTTAATAGTAGCAATTGATTCGAACCAGTAGCGATTGATTCCTCATTAAAAACCAACATGGGAACCATTAAAAATAAAAGAATACGACACCGAAGTAACGCAAGTCATTATAAGATTAACAAAGCGAATATCAAATCCTAACCTGATCATCACTGCCCTAAAAAAATCTCATTCTACTCTATCATAGGCTTTGCTAATATCCAACTTAATGGACATATATCCCACGTTACCCCTAGTTTTATTTTTCATGTAGTGAGTCATTTCGAATGCTACAAGGACATTATCAGTTATTTGTCTACCAGGAACAAAAGCGGATTGAGAGTCTGAGATAATAGAGTCCATAATAGGTTCAAGACGGTTAGCTATAGCTTTAGAGGCAATCTTATAAACAACATTACACAAGCTAATATGACGGAAATGAGTCATATACTCGGGCTTATCGCATTTTGGTATGAGGGCTATATGAGTGAAGTTACTAGAATCATCAAATATGCCTCTATTAAGGAAATCAAGCACCAAATCAATCACCTCAGTACTAATAAGATTCCAATATTTTTGAAAAAATATAGGGGGAAAGCCATCAGGGTCGGGGGATTTCAGGGGATATATAGAGAAAAGAGCTCGATATACCTCATCGGCAGTGAATGGCTGAAAGAGATACTGATTATCCTCAAAACTCAAAGCACCAAGGACCATGTCGAAATCTAAGCAAGGGATGGGCCGAAGTGAAAATGTCTTGGAAGTAACTGACTATTTCTCATTCAATGTCCGGATCAGATTTACACCACGATATCAGCCCTCTTAATACCCGTTATCATTTTTTTTCTTGTGCCCCGAAGCTCTACTATGGAAGAATCGAGTATTTCTGTCTCTATCTCTCATCCAATGAGCCTTAGCTCTTTGTTGCCACATCCTTTATTCTCTATCTAACAATTCATCAAAATCCGCTGTAATTCTACTAATACGCAACTTATGAGTTTTTTCACGAAGATTTCTTTTATGCACATAAGAAATTAGTTAGCCACGTGCGCCGCACGTGCCCCTTTTTAGTTTTAATAAAAGCATAAATAGGGTAATCACTTTCTAAATTTTTGGTGGGGATCATAATACCTCTATGTGATTTTAATTAATACAAATATATTCAATAGGTATAGTTAGATTATGAATAATAAGTGTAATTAGACTAGGAGACAAAAAAAAGTCAAAATACTTAATATAATACAATTTTAACTTAAAAGTTTTAAGAGGCAAAATACACGACTCTACAACTTCATAACTCAGATATTGGTACCAAAATGTGATTGGTCTAATGGAATAAACTAGTCACTACAAAGTAGCGAAGCCATGTTCGAATCCCTCTTGGGAGAAATTTTCACTTAATAAGTCCAACGCGCCTTGAAATGGGTTAAACCATTGAGAAACTAAAAAAAATAAAAATAAAAAACTCATATATTGGTAGTTGGTGACATATTAGAAATTAAATGGTAGCTAATTTGGACATTCCACATTTTAATGGGGTTATTTCATGTAACTTAATAAGAGATTATTATAATTATTAAAATCTATATAATATTTTCAAGTAATAATAATATTCTTATTTATATTATTTTATGCGCGCATGTTCAACCTTTCTTTGAATACCTACTTTCATAATATTTTTGTGCATTATACTATCTTAAAATTTTCAAATAAATCGGTACACACATTTTTCTAGTAAATTGAAAAATGTGAGACTTGCAAGGCTTGATGAGGCAAAGAGGATGTTATTGTAATTTATGATACCTAAATGGGTTTTTAATCATTTGACAGATTTCAAGGGCATTTTTGTAATTTTCATTTTTAAATTACAGACAAATAACATATTTTACGAAGAGACATTGATACTTATGTAGCATCATACTGTTTTAGAAATTTAACCGAGGGAAATGCAGAAAGAACCCTTGTATTGTTTTTAATTTTCAAAAAATTATGTGTGTTATTTTATTATAGAAAAAACGGGAAATTTGCTTTTTTGGTACCATAGGATAAGCTGACTTGCACTTTTGGTACCATTGGATACGAAAATGCAAATTTGGTACCATAGGATATGTTAACGTTTCATTGCAATTTCGGTACCAAACCCAATTTTTCTACAAAGTTAATGGCAATTTATCCCATATGAAATGCATAATGTTCAATTTATCCCTCTATAATTTGAAAAAAATCAATTTACCCCCTGTAAAATTTTAATGAAGCAATTTACCCCATTCAGCTGGAGATTGTAACTCACTTCCCGAAATTGAGAGTATGCATGCAAACTATTTTATTTAACATAGGGGGGTAAATAGCCACATTAATCATAACACAATGGGTAAAAAATCACAATATCATAATAAAAGTAGATTAAGTGCCGCTTATAAAAATATCAGGGAGGCGATGTGAATTTTTTACAAAATTTCAAGGGGTAAAATGCTCTTTATTAAACCACGAGGGGTTAAATTGAACATTATGCATTTAGTAGGGGGTAAATTGCCATTAACTTTGTTGAAAAATTGGGTTTGGTACCAAAATTGCAATGAAAACCTATCCTATGGTACCAAATTTGTATTTTCATATCCAATGGTACCAAAAGTGCAAGTCAGCCTATCCTATGATACCAAAAAAGCAATTTTTCCTAGAAAAAACCATGTAAAGTCAAAGTCGCAATGTGTATTACTCTAAGAGCGACTATTTTTTATGATTTGCAGTTACGAGACAAATATTCCCTTATATGCTTTTTTTTTTTTTTTTTTTAAAATAAAATGTGAAATTTTAATTAAAAAATTTACAATAATCATCTGTAAACTTAAAAAGTTTGGCAATAAGCACTCTGTAAGCTTAAATATAAAATCCTTAATAAGTCTTCTCTCTTACTAAGACCGAATAATTTTTTAAATTTTTCATCAATTTTCCGTCCAAAAATTGACAGAAGAACCAAATGTATATGTTTTTAAAATTATGTTACCGTAACCTTAAAGTAGGGTTACTTGTGGTACCAAAAGTTAATTTCTTTTTTTTTTCTTTTAGCTTTATGTTCAAGAGTATTTGCTACATACTTTACTATTAGAGAAATGAATTAAGGGCCTAGGTGGATGGGTTTTGCCCTGGTTTCGCGGGTCTCGCAATTTTGGCAAAATTCATGAAACTCATCATAAATTTTTTCAGAAATAAACACCAAAACTCTTGAAACATATAAATTTTTGATTTGACACATACCACCTACTTTTCTTTTCTAAACCACAAAATTCAAACTCAATCCGAAAAGTGAGATTTTAACTTTTTTAAAATCACAAATCCAACATTCAAAACCTAACCAAATGAAGTTTCAAAAAATTCATTGAAACCACTCAATTCACTTTTTTGAAACCATGCCAAAAAACTTAATCATAATCTCATTCATATTTATACTACTAGAAGACCACTCAAACACTATCTTCAAGCCAATGTGGGACAAAAACTTAACTCTCCTTAATTATACCACATTGATTTGAAGATATTGTTTAAGTGACCTTCAAGTAGTATAAAAATAAAGGAGAAAACATTAACCTTTCAAAATATATGTGTGTAAACAAATTAATTGGTCACTTATACATATATGTTTGAAAAAATAATTTGTTAAGAAATATATATGGAGTCATTTACGTGATCATTTTTTTCTTATTTGAAATAATAGGATAGCTCTATTGATGAATGCATGGTGCTACGCGCATATTTATATACCAAGTCTATGTTTGGGAAATTAATTTTGTTAAGAAAAATAATTTTCTTGTTTCCAATAATAGATATATGCGTTTTTTTTGTCACTTTTTTAATTTATATATGACTTTGTTTAAAAAATATATAGTATGAATATAAAAATACGACTTAATTAATTTTATTATTATTGCAGCTTACTTTAAAAATAAAATTTAAAGATCAATTAAACAACTTAACAAATTCGATTATTAAGAAACACCTAATTTGAAAATGGCCCATGTATTGTCCACAACTGTTCGACTAAATCTTTTTTCAATTGACTATTGAGAATGTTACCACGATGCATCATATATAATTCCAAGTCGATGTCGTTGGTTTGTAATATTTGTTGTTTTTCTTTTCACTCCAAGTGCATTAATAATAATTGTAGTTCTTTTCATTAATTATATTTCGTCGTTTTTTATTTTCTTATTTTTATGAATGCCTTATTTATTATTATTATTATTATTATTATTATCAAAATTATTATTATTATTATTATTATTATTATTATTATTATTATCAAAATTATTATTATTATTATTACTATTGTTATTGTTCGGTGAAAATGCGGAAAGTTTGAAATTGAATTAAATATAATGAATTGTTGGTTCGATTGAAGATGACAGACTAGACAAAACAGATAGACAGACAAAAGAAATTATTGCATGCTTCGGCTGAAGATGACCTTAATGTAGGAATAAAATAAAAGAGGGATAGAGTAGTTATTTACAAGTATTATTATAAGTGTCATTGTGTCATAAACTCAACTTTTATTGTGAAATGGGGAGTTAAGAGAATATATTATTATATCAATGTAGTGAGTTTATTAAACCAAAAGATAAAAGAGTGAGGGTCTGTTTATTTGTTGTTTAAGAAAGTAGTCTGGGAGAGTAGTGGAGGTTTTGAAAATAATTTCGAGTTGCGTAATGTTGTTTGTTTGAGTTTTGAGATATTGGTTTGAGAAATAAAGTAGGTATATATTTTTTTTGGAAGAGTTGGGTTGTAGGTATAAGATGTGTAGACTTTATGTCAAATCATGTTTGTTGTGAGATAAATTGTGTAAGAGATATGTTACTTTATGTCAAATCGTATAAGTTTTATTTATAGAGAAGAAAATTTTTGTTTGTTTGGATTTTAAGAGAATAGTTTGAGAAAATTAAGAGATGAAAAATTTATTTCAGAAAATAGAAAACATGTTTGTTTGACATTTTTCAAACACGAATTTTTTTTTAGAATACACCAAACAAACAGGCCCTCAATTTTTTTGTCGGTTAGTTTGCTTTTTGGTTTGCAGAAGTTTCTCTGCAGACCTTTTTTTTCCTATAATTTTTCTCTGGAGACTTTGACATAACAACAAAATGATAAATATAGCAACAACTCATGGCTTGAATTCGAGCCGAGTACCCGGAAGTCTGGAACCTGGGTCTGTATGGAATGAGACTGGTTGGGTTTGGTCTCATCCAAATTGGGTTAAACTCCATATGGTAAAGAATTTGAATAAATCTCAATTCAAACCTAAGTTTCAGTTCAAGACATATTTGAGACCTATAAAATTATTGATTTGATATATGTATCTACTTTTTATACGTATAAAGTTATTGATTTGACACCCACTATCTATTTTTCTCCCCCAAACTCTTACAACCAAACTCCAATCCAAATCAATCTCAAATTTTCAAAACCACTAACTATTATTTAATACTCCATTGAAACCATTATCCAAATTGATTTTCAAAAGTTTCGTCAAACTTTTGAAACCACTTATTGAGACCAAACCGAGATCAAATTCAGTCAAACTACTTCCATATTAACCCGTAAAGTTTCAATGTCCGTTCTGAACTCAAACAATAAATTAGACCATCTACAGCCAAAGGGGGGAGGCAAGCAACAGCCCCCCTTCGGCTGGAGAAGAGCTCCCCCCAGAGATGGAAGGCAGGCATCGGGGGGAGATGCTTGCCTGCTGGCAGGCAAGGAGGCAATGGTTGCCTCCCTTCCTGCCAGGAAGCTAACGCGCCTCTCCGCTTTCTTTTTTTTTTTTTTTTTTGCTTTTTGTCAATTGCTACCTTTTTCTTTCTTTATTAATGGCAGTGTGTTATTGCCTGTTACTTTTCTTGTCTTATTGCCGTGACTTTCTTTTCTCTTGCTTTTTTTTTCCCTACAAGTTGTAAGTTAATTGTAGGACAAATTTATAAGTTATAAGTTATAAGTCCTACAAGAATGAAATTTAAATGTATAAAAAAGATATAAATTAATTCACTATAGGTCTCGTTTGACAAATTTAACTCACTATTATTAATTTCTTTTAAGTTGAATATTTATTGTGATATTTAACGTTATCAAATTCTTACTCCATTAGATTATGTTAAAATTTTATTTTAATTCTTTAAAAGTTATATAATAATAATAATAATAATAATAATAATTATTATTATTATTATTATTATTATTATTATTATTATAGTTATGTGAGAGTGGGGAAAGTTTTAGATTGAAATAAATATTTTGAATTGTTGATTCGGTTGGAGATGACTAACTTGATAAGGCAGACATGCAAGTATGTAGACAGGAGGGGGCTATTGCCTGCTTCGGCTAGAGATGGCCTTAGATAACCAGCTCGAGCCGAGCCTGAACACATTGCCTTGAACTTCGAACCAAGTCCAATCAGATGTTTGTTCGGTTCTTTCGAGCTTGTTTTCACCCCTAGTTGTAGTACATATTTCCGCTACTTATGAATACAAAAGAAATGAAAAAGAAAAAAAAACTTAGGGCCTGTTTGTTTGGCGTTTTTAAAAAAATATTCGTGTTTGAAAAATGCCAAACAAACATGTTATTTCTTTTCTGAAATAGATTTTTCATCTCTCAATTTTCTCAAACTACTCTGTCAGAACCCAAGCAAATAACAATTTTCTTATTTCTAAACAAAACTTATATAATCTCTACTCTGATTTGACATAAAGTAACCTATCTCTTACACAATTTATCTCACAAAAAACATGATTTGACATAAAGTCTTACCCATCCTACACCTAGAACTTAACTTTTCCAAAAAAAAAAAAAAATATACACTTACTTTATTTCTCAAACCACTATCTCAAAACACAAACAAACAACATGACGCAAATCGAGATTATTTCACAAACATTCACTATCCTCCCAAACTACTTTCTCAAACACCAAACAAACGTGCCCTTGTATTCCCACTTTCCACCTACTACACGATCTCACGTGACATCAATTATATGCCCTTGTAGTCCGCATGGGCAGCTCAACTGGTATCAGATGGGGAAGTTGGAACAAGTGACCAAGGATCGAACCTCACCAGCGGCAGTGTGGGAGCAACCTCTCAAAAAATGAGGGGGGCTCCTTGTGCGCAATGAGTACTGGTCCCAGCCTCTGTTACCGGTTGAGTCACCATGATTTACCTCCTCTCACAATCCCGTCGGACAGGGAGGTGAGGGGCGCCCGGAATGAGCGATTTCACCGTTTTGGAACAATTATATGCCCTTGTATTTCCACTTTCCACCTACTACACGATCTCACGTGATATCAATTATATGCTATTCAATTATCTCAACAACCTACAAATTTAAAAAATGAAAAAAAAAAAAACTTATATTTCCACTTTCCAGCTACTACACGACCGCAATTATATGATATTCAATAATTTCAACAACCTTCAAATTTGAAAAATGAAAATAAAAGATTTATGTGCATATCAATAATGTTTTTTAATCTATGAATCTAACAAAGTCTTAAGTCCACCTATTAAATACATGAATTCTTCAAAAAGATGTTGCCATCAACAAGCTTGTTTCCCTTCTTATCCTGGCAGTTTTTTTTGTAGATTAGATTAATCAGTTGACATTTAACAAAACATTAACTAGTTATAATATTATAAGCTTAAATCATATATAAAATTACAGCCAATTTTTGCCTATTGCAGAAATGTGCAGGATTTATTAATTTCAAAGAGGGGTCCAACATTAACTAGTTATAATATACTTAAATCATATATAAAATTACAGCCAATTTTTGCCTAATGCAGAAACGTGCAGGATTTATTAATTTCAAAGAAGGGTCCATCATAAAGCACTTTTGGTGAATTAGGTCTAAGGGTTTTGGCTGAGTTTTGCGGGTCTTGATTACAAAAACATGGTTTGAGTGATTTCGTTGAAACTTTTGAAAGCCCATTTGGTTAGATTTTGATTGGTGAGTTTTGTGATATTGAATGCTGAAACCCACTTTAATTGAGTTTGGATGTTGGGATTTGAGGAAAAATAGGTGGTATTTGTCAAATCAATGTTTTTTATAGATTTTGGGAAGAAAAAATAGATGTTAGGTGTCAATCAAGATTTTATATGTTTTAAGAATTTGGAAGTAGGTTTCTGAATAGATTTATGACGAGCTTCATGAGTTTAACGAGAATTCATTTGAAAGAGTATTGGTCTGGTCTCGCGAAACCTGCGAGGCTGCGCCAAAACCCATTCACACAGGGACGGAATTATAGGGGGTGCGGGTGGGGGCGCCCGCATCCCCCAACAAAAAAAAAAATTAGTAGTAGTGCATATCTATTATTATTATTATTATAGTAGTACTTTACGTATTCTTGTTAGTACCTTTAAATTCCTAAAGGAAATAATATTGTGAATCAAAACTCTTTGTCTACTTTAATTAAATGTGTGGTCAGGTCTTAGAGAATAGAGTCCCACTAATATAGTTGCCTAGTTTAAGTAGAATTTGATAAGAAAACTATTATTTAACACTTAATATAATTCTCTTTTAATAAGGAAAAACAAAATTACGTTGAATTTTGAATTCCAATTTCTCCTCAAATTAACTGTTCTTCAACTGTTCTTCAACTTTTCTTCACCAAGTCATATAAAAAAAAGGTGGTTTTCTTCACAAATCGGTTAAATCACTCAACGCCATTATCAAAATATACTTTTTTTAAAACTTTTATGAATATTTAAATTTATTTATAATTTTATTATTTAGATAAGTCATAAAGTCATAAATCTGTATTATGTTTAATGATTTTCTTATCTAGTTTTTAAATAACGTATATTGAGAAAGAAATTGTTCAAAGTTTTGATAGCAATTCTATCATAGATGAATATAATATCATGAAAAAATGTAGAGCACAATTTGAGATGTCAAAGCAAACTTTTAGTTACAAATATTTTCATTTAAATGTATATTTAACTCTCTTCTTAAATTGATTCATATTTTTTTTATGTCTAGTGATTGTTTTTGCATATTATTTATCATATATTTTTTATTATCTTATTTGATTAGATATATTATCAATATCAAGTACCATAAAAATTATCGGCATATTAAAAATAAATTTTGATAATCATAATTTTTTAAATAATTTAATTATATATTTTCCATTTTAATCTCACCCCGCGACTAAAATTTCTGGGTCCGTCCCTGGCTTCCTGCATTCACATGTACCCTAAGTTCAACATCATGTAATTATATCTTCATATTCCTATTCTAAATCTCTTCTGGATTAAAAATTTCACAAAAGCTCGAAACAAAACAGAGTACCAAAATCCAATCAGAAAAAAATGGTGGATGTTTTTGAAAAACCCAAAAAAAGGGGGGTTGAAGTTAACAGCAAACAGCATCATAAATTCAAACAGAAAAAAAGGGTTGCAGTTTCCAGAAAAAGAGAAGAGCTTCAGGATTTGAAACTCTTGATCATTGAAGCACTAGAAATTTATAAAGCACAAGCTCCCACAACTTCAAGATCTAACAACGGTTCAGAAATCCAAACTCAAACACAAAAAAATAAGCAGAATCCTGGATCATTGGAACTCTTGATCATTGAAGCACTAGAATCCTGGGTTTATAAAACACAAGCTCCCACAACTTCAAGATCTAACAACGGTTCAGAAATTCAAACTCAAACACAAAAAAATCAGCAGAACGGAGATCAAGTAACGGGTCATTCCGATGAACCACGGGCCAAGCCCGTAGAATCCGATTGGGTCATCAGTATCAAAGATAAACTCGACAAGGCCCAAAAAGACCATGAAGCCAGCTGTTGGGCCAAAATCTGCATCTACCGAATTCCACAATGGCTCCGCGATGTAGGGGACGACAATGCCTACATTCCACAAATCGTCTCCATAGGCCCATACCACCATAACAAGAGAAGACTACGAAACATGGATCGACACAAATGGCGTGCGCTTAATAACATCCTAAAACGAACAAATCAAGAAATCCAACTCTACCTCGATGTCGTGAAAGAACTCGAAGAACAGACTAGAGCTTGCTACGAAGGGTCCTTCAGTTTAAGTAGCAATGACTTTGTCGAAATGATAGTGCTCGACTCGTGTTTCGTACTGGAGCTCTTCCGTGGTGCGGCCAACAAGTTCACTAAAATTGGATACTCGAGTAATGACCCGATTTTTGCTATGCGGGCTCCAATGAACTTGATCCAAAGAGATATGATGAAGCTTGAAAATCAAATTCCACTTTTTGTACTAGACAGGCTATATGAACTAGAGTTTCGCAATCCAAACGGGGAAGTTGATAGGCTAGCTCACGAGGGGGAAGTTGCTAGGCTAGCTGTCGAGTTTTTCTACCAGTTAAAGCCGATGGACGAGCCAATGGAAGAACTGTCGACGAAGATCCATCGGAGCAAATTGAAATTGCCCCTGAACTTTTTCTACCAGTTAAAGCCGATGGACGAGCCAATGGATGAACCGTTGACGAAGATCGATCGGAGCAAATTGAAATTGCCCCAGAACCATTGTTTGGAAGTCTTCAGACGAAGCCTATTAGAAGCTGACCCAAAACCGACCCCTCAAAAGTTGATCAAAAAGTCGTCCCAACACGACTGCGTGGCGGACAAGAGACGACATCAACTCATTCACTGTGTCACCAAGTTGAAAGACTCGGGTATTAAATTCAAGAAAATGAAAACAGACAGGTTCTGGGACATCAAATTCAAGAACGGTGTTCTTCAAGTTCCTCGTCTTTTAATCCACGACGGTACTAAATCGATATTTCTAAACCTCATGGCGTACGAACAATGTCATTTGGACTGCACCACTGAAATAACGTCGTACATCATATTCATGGATAATTTGATTGACTCGCCCGAGGATGTGAGTTACTTGCATTATTGTGGGATTATTGAACATTGGCTGGGAAGTGATGCGGAGGTTGCGGATTTGTTCAATCGGTTGTGTAAAGAAGTTGTGTTTGATAAGAATAATAGTTATCTTTCGAATTTGTCGGAGGAAGTGAACCATTATTGTGATCGTAAATGGAATTCTTGGAGGGCTAGTTTGAAACATACATATTTTAATAACCCATGGTCGATTATTTCTTTCAGTGCTGCTGTGATTTTGTTGATGTTGACTATGGCACAGACGTTTTATACTGTTTATGGTTTTTATAGGCCTCATGTTTGAGATGAACGGTTAGATCTGCGGGGTGTACAATGGCTGCTGACAGATTATATTTACCTCTGCATCAATTTGTTTAGGATGGCGTTTTTGCTATTGTTTTCCGGTGAGGATCCTCTATACCATTATTAGTGTACCATACAATACTTGTGTACCACTAATAAGTAGTTGTCACATGTACATATGTCAATTACTTATGTACCTTCTTTACTTCAGCAATAACTGAAACATAGTCAGTTGACAGTCTCTAGGTGACATTGCCAAAGGGTCGTGTTCAGGTCGACGCAAAGTTATTTAAGTTTAAATTTTAGTCCTACTCAAATAAACATCTATATCTATATACAAATAAAAGTACGAGTTCAGAAAATAGAGTTTCTTGAATTTTTTGTGAAGACTAATATACCCCTACTTAAAAGATAATTAAATTAATAAAAATAAGAAAAACATAGGAAAAAAAGTCTACTCCAATATGAACACTTCAATATAAAACTAAATGAAGAGGTATAATTAAATATGAAGTCTTCATGGAGCTCTTTTCATGGAAAGCGGTTGAAATCGAATAAAAGTCGGTTAAAACATGTGAAAATGATATAAAAAAAATTTGGGTCAAATTGGTGAACACTGATAAAGTTGGTGAAAAACGAGTGAAACAGGTAAAAAGACGTATGTGAAATCGATAATTATATCTGCATTGGAATAACATTGGATGAAATTCATGAAAACCGGATAAGATCGATGAAATTAGTAAAAAAATGAATGACATCGTTTAAAATGGGTGAGATCAGTGAATCAGGGAACATAAATATGATATGAAATTGGTGAAAAAACATGTAGATTGGTGAAAAAACATGTAGATCAGTGAAAAAACTTGTGAGTGAAAATGAATAAAATCTATAAAAATAAAAATAAAATAGTTTAACAAAAAAAAAAAAGGAACGGTAGAAAATGGTTTAAACCGAAAAATAAAAGAAATCTACGCAAAATGAAAAAAATAACGAAAGTTGGTTAAACCGATAAAATAATTGATAAATCGAAGAAAAATTTATTAAATCGATGAAAAATTAATGAAATCAATAAAAAGACGGGTTAAGCCCTTGAAAAAATGGATAAAACTTATGAATTAAATATATGCTCGAATTTTCATGGAAAATAGGTTAAATCGGTTAATTAAAATTGGTGAAACGATAAAAGTCGGCTAAAGCATGTGAAAATGATAAAAATTTGGATGAACACTGGTAAAGTTGGTGAAAATCGAATAAAACCGGCGAAAATGCTCATGTTAAATTGATAAATGCATATGGAATTGAATAGCTTTGGATGAATTTCGTGAAAACCGGACAAGATCGGTGAAATTAGTGAAAAACAGATGAAATTGTTGAAAATTGGTGAAATCATTGAATCAGGAAAAGAGGTAAAGTCTGTGAAAACATGTGAATTCAATGATATGTGAGGTGAAATTGGTGAAAAAAATATAAATCAATGAAAAAACGTGTGAATTAGGTGAAAACGAGTGAGATCTTTAAAAATAAAAAATAGTTTAACTAGCAAAAACTAGGTTAAACCAATAGAAAATGCAAGGTTTACACCAGAAAAACATAAGAAATCGACGAAAAATGAAAAAATAATGAAAGTAGGTAAATCGATAAAAGAATGGATAAACCGATGAAAAAATATTTTAAATCAATGCAAATGAATGAATTCAGTAAAAAGACGGGTTATACCCGTGAAAAGAATGAACTAAATAATTTTGTTATGATCATATTTAAAAAAAAAAAGAATTACAAGATCTTATGAATAAATCAATCATCAAATTATATTTGATTATTATAATTTAAAATCATAATTTTTTATGGATTAATAATTTTGATAATAAATAAATTAAATATTAGTCATTAATTTGTGTTATTTTTTGTGATATGACAAAGTTAGTTTTGTTATAATTTATAAAATTTACTTATGAAATTAACTAGACACGTACAACGTAAGTGCACTTTTCTAGTAAAATTTAAAAGAAGAAGAAGAAAAAAAAAGGGGGGTCCAGATTGGGTTTTTATAGTTGGGGGGATGAAAGCATGCATGAAATAGCAACAATAATTGGCTTCAAACTCGAAATGGTACATATTCTTTATAAATTTATGTTTCCACTTTCGAGCCACTACACAATCCAAAATGACCTCAAATTAAATGGCATTTGATAATCTCAACCACTTTCAAATTAAAAAAAAAAAATCATGTGCATATCATTGAAAATGTTTTTTAATCTATGAATCAAACAAAGTCTTAATTCGACCAATGAATTCTTCAAAAGATGTTGACATCAACAAAGCTAGCTTGTTCCTCTTCTTATCCTGCCACTTTATTTTGTAGATTAACTTAACCAGTTGACATTTAACAAAACATTAACTAGTTATACTATTAAAATCTCAATACATCAAATTGAACCTATGTCCACACTGTCCTACTTGCCTAATGCAGAAACGTGCAGGAGTTATTAATTTCAAAGAAAGGTCCATGCATCATAAAGCAGTCTTGCTGGATTTGGTCAAGTTCAACTTCATATAATTATATCCTTTAAATTTATATTCCTATCCTAAATGTTAGCTTTAATATATTTATATATAAAGCTAAAAAAGTAGACCTCAAAGAATAAGAGCTAGAGTACCAAAATCCAACCAAAAAGAAAAATGGTTGCTGTATTCAACAAACAGCTTCTCAGTTGGTACCTTATCACCCTCAAGCTCAATCAAGCAGTAGAATCCGGGGTTTATAACACACAAGCTCCCTCAACTTCAAGATCTATCAGCTGTTCAGAATCAATCCAAGCTCAAACACAACAAAATCAGCAAAATGGAATCGAAGAAACGGGTCATTCCGATGAACCACGGTCCAAGCCTGTAGAATCGGAATGGATCATCAGCATCAAAGAAAAGCTCGATCAAGCCCAACAAGATGATGTGGCCGGCTGTTGGGCCAAGCTCTCCATCTACCGAATCCCACAATGCCTCCGTGATGCAGGCGATGACAAAGCCTACATTCCACAAATCGTCTCCCTAGGCCCTTAGCACCATAACAAGAGGCGACTACGAAACATGGATCGACACAAATGGCATGCACTACATTACATTCTAAAACGAGCAAATCAGGAAATCCAACTCTACCTCGATGCCGTTAAAGAACTCGAAGAAAAGACTAGAGCTTGCTATGAAGGATCATTCAGTTTAAGCAGCAATGAGTTTGTCGAAATGATAGTGCTCGACTCGTGTTTCATACTCGAGCTTTTCCGTGGTGCGGCCTGGGGATTTACCCAACTCGGGTACTCCAGGAATGACCCGATTTTCGCTATGCGGGCTACAATGCACTTGATCCAACGCGATATGATAATGCTTGAAAATTAAATTCCACTTTTTATATTAGACAGGCTATTTGGCCTACAGTCTGGCAACCCGAGTCTGAACGGGGTCGTTGCTAGGCTAGCCCTCGGGTTTTTTGACCCGTTAACGCCTACGGATGAGCCGTTGACGAAGAGCGATCGGAGCAAATTGGAATCGACCCTTGCAAGCGTAAGCAGTTTCGATCCTTTAACAGAGCAAGGTGGACTCCATTGTCTGGAAGTCTTCAGACGAAACCTATTAGCAATCCGAACTGGCCCAAAACCGACCCCTCGAATGTGGATAAAACGGTGGTCCCACGCCGACCGCGTGGCGGACAAGAGACGACAACAACTCATTCACTGCGTGACCGAGTTGAAAGAGTCGGGTATCAAATTCAAGAAAAGGAAAACAGACAGGTTCTGGGACATCAGATTCAAGAACGGTGTTCTTCAAGTTCCTCGTCTTTTAATCCACGACGGTACTAAATCGTTATTCCTAAACCTCATAGCGTACGAACAATGTCATTTGGACTGCAGCAATGAAATAACATCGTACGTGATATTCATGGACAATTTGATTGATTCACCTGAAGATGTGAGTTACTTGCATTATTGTGGGATTATTGAACATTGGTTGGGAAGTGATGCGGAGGTTGCGGATTTGTTCAATCGGCTGTGTCAAGAAGTTGTGTTTGATATGAATGATAGTTATCTTTCCAAGTTGTCGGAGCAAGTGAATCACTATTATGATCATAGATGGAATGCTTGGAGGGCTAGTTTGAAACATAGATATTTTAATAATCCATGGTCGATTATTTCTTTTTTTGCCGCTGTCATTTTGTTGCTCTTGACTTTGGCACAGACGTTTTATACTGTTTATGGTTTTTATTGGCCTCATGCTTGAGATGAACGGTTAGATATTTATCAATGGCTGCTGACACTGACAAGATTATTTTTAATTTTAAATTTACCTTATCTCTGCTGCATCAATCATTCTTTTGGATGGTTTTTTGTTCCAAAAGGTGAAATCGCTCACCCCGGGCGCCCCTCACCTTCCTGTCCGACGGGATTGTGAGAGGAGGTAAATCATGGTGACTCAACCGGCAACAGATTCTTTTGGATGGTTTTTTGGCTACTGATTTATGTGATATGCAGCAAATATTGATTCTATTAATTCTTTTCTTCCTTGTCTTGTTATTTTTTTTTTTATTTAATTAATATATTACTACACAAAATTTCGTTCCCCCCAAGATCAAGCTCAAATGAAGAAATGATGCGGTCAATTTTGAATGTAACTTGCGTCATTTGAAATTGTAATTAACATACGTAAATGTTTTGTGTTCTTTTGAGGTCATAACGACGTACTATGTAATTAAAATAACTTCTGAAGTTTATTTTTATCAAATTTCACCTCCTTATTTTGTATTCCTCGTTTATATTTTCGAGATTGAACTATAATTTCAAGTTTGACTTGTTTGATTGAATTTCTTTTTTTATATTCGATTATGAAAATTTATGGTAGAATCTCCTCAGCCCCTGCCTACATGTTTATTGCTAAAAATAAAATGTTAAAAAAAAAATTGGAAAATTGTATTCGAAATGTCTAAAATGGATCCTCCGTTGACCGTTAAAATAGTTTTGGATCTTGTGTGTACCGTGAAGTCTGCTGCAGTGAACCGCAGCACGAAACAAATATAAATATTATAAATATATTATAAATTTAATCGGATCAGAATTTAAGTAATTCAAGCTCACAAAAATCTATCACTACAAATTGAGAATCAAAATATTAGACTGAAAGTGGATTCTTCATTTCCTCAAGGCGGTTTTTCTCAATCTTCAATCTAGGTTAGTATCTGATTCACGCATTCATTATTTGAAACTTATTCGATATTGTAATCGATCTGTATTTCTGCAGTTTATTGTCGATTTCTGTAAAATGCAGCTAAGTTTTACTTTATTCCTCTTTGGTTTGTTCGTTAATTTGTCCGCAAATGCAAATTTTAGAATAATTACGGTTCTTGTTTGGTTCTGTTGTTCTGATTGCATATGATGGAAGTCCTTAGTAGCAATTTGATGGTGTATGTACTTTAGCTAAAGATGTCCAGGATAGTTAGAAACTTCTGAAAACTTTTACAAGTATACAAAACTTATTTGTCAAATGTATTGTTTAAAATTCAGCTCAAAAGTGAGATATTTTAGGAGTTTAAAGTTGGGAGTAGAAATTTTCATCGTGCTAAAGAAACATTGAAAAGGAAAATTTTGGGAAAACTTTGCTAATTGGGTGTTTCTTTTGTTGAGATAAAGTACGGAACTTGTTGCCACCGTCACTGTGTGTAGTAGTCTTTTAATAAATTTAAATGCTTATATGGTTGATGCTATGAATGTAAAATTAACTTTGATGTCAAGGTTACAAAAATTGGCAACAGTGTCCTTAATGGATAGTTGATGATGAATGGTACATCTTTATGAGGAACATATTATTGTCATTGGGATAAGGGGAGAGAAATGAATGTTATTCAGTGATTTACTAATACAAGCATTATTGAATTTCTCATGTAAACTTGATGATTTAAGATAAACTTCTGGTGTAATACTTATTAGACTCTTCTAGAATTTTTTTGATTTGAGGCCTATGGTAGAAAGCTAGAGGTTGAATCAATTTCTTTTGTCTTTTTTATCCTAAAGGATATCATAATGGATTCTGGAACTTCTGAGCCATCCCCATCACGGTCTGATAAAGATCCTGATGTTGGATCTCCGCTTCCTGTTGTCTCTGAGAAAGAAAGTCCCGCACGAGATTCATCTTCGGTGCTGTCTTCATCTGCCATTTCTTCTTGGGCAAAGAGTCTCAAACTTCCGCAAATGCAGCAGGACTCACAGACAGAGAATACTGGGAAGTTTACATTTTCACGCCTTGCAAGTGGGCTTGGTCTACAGAAAACGTCTGTATCAACTGAGAGTGCTAACAACAACTCTGCAGCTACACAATCAGGTGTCATGGAATCATTAAAAAAGGGGATAGTTGACTCGTCTATGAATGCCGTGAAGGCTGTTCAAGTAAAGGCAAGACACCTTGTCTCACAAAATAAGCGAAGATACCAGGTAGCCTACTTTGTGTCCTTTTCCGTATCCTATCAAGTTGAAGAAGAAGTCTGGAGATTCTCTGGCTTGTAATTTTGTTTGCATGCTCTCCTTTATATGTGTCTGTGACTCGTGTTCAGCTTTATATTGTCATCAGTTACTGCTGGCGGTTATTTTTTTGATTTTATTATTATTTTTGTATCTGATTAATTACGCTAAGGATTATCAATTGGAAAGCTAGAATTGGTCATAACCATTCATGAAGTATCCATGTAAATAACCTTTATACTCGTTACAAATGATGCATGCTAATAAACACAGTACATGACTCCTAATTACAGAGTTACATATTCCTTTTCATACAAAGTAAGAATTTGTCACATAAAATACACAAACATAAAGTTGCTAATATGCCTAGATATTTGATGCTAATGTCATTGTATCTGGATTTTTCATTAGATCTATCATATGTTCACTGCTGCTCCTATCACATGTTACTTAATAAAATGACATACTGCAGTCTACCCCCATATTAGGTTAATGATTGTCGTCCACTTTATGAGCCATCTTTTGCATCGACCCTTGTGGAAACATTCAACTTCTTTTTGCACTTAATCTTCATAATTTGTCTATGAGTTTAGATGTTCAATAATATTTCCATTTGACCGGTCTTAAGGAGGGAGGATTCGACTTGGATATGACATATATAACTGAGAATATAATTGCTATGGGGTTCCCTGCTGGTGACCTGAGTTCTGGTTTATTTGGATATTTTGAGGTAAGACTGCTGTAATATTTTCAGGTAGTTGTTTTAATTGTGTTAAAATATCTGAAAGATGCCTTTGAAACATGATGCAGGGTTTCTATCGGAATCATATGGAGGAAGTGATCAAGTTTTTTGAGACTCATCACAAGGTATCTTTGCTGTAGATGAAGTGTTTTTACAATGATAGTCCACCTATACAAAGTGTTTTGAGCAAAAGACAAAAACACCCCCTATGCTTTGTCTAACTTCCAAAACCCCCCCTGTGTTATTTTAAATACCAAAAAACCCCCTGTGTTTGATTTTAAATACCACACTCAACCCAAGTAGTATATACTTATAATTTTATTTTTGACTTTTGGTAGAATGACAAGATTACCCCTATGTGTTTGTTTTTTTTAAAATTATATATTCTTTTTGAAACAACAAGTATATACTACTTGGATCGAGTGTGGTATAAAAAATCAAACACAGGGGGGTTTTGGAGATTTAAAATGACACATAGGGGGTTTTTTGGGAGTTAAACAAAGCATAGGGGTGTTTTTGTCTTCCAATGTCAGGGGTAAAATTGTCATATCAAAAGTAAATTGTGAACAAATACTTGCAATTTTGGCGATTGAAACACACTCTCCTTTTTGGGGGTGTATTTGACACTTATTTGAAATCATAGGGGGGTTTTTGGGAGTTAAAATAACACAGGGGGGTTTTTGGGAGTTAGATAAAGCATAGGGGGTGTTTTTGTCTTTTGCTCAAGTGTTTTCCCATACTTAAACGTGGGGCTGGTGTCATGGATTCCAATTACCTCTTCTAAAGGCCATCTCAAAAGTTAAACAATTACTTTATTTATCTTGCTTCACGAGACTTATTCATGGCTTGGGTTTAGGGGATGGATTGGCTGATAAAAATGATTAGGCTTCCATGCTTATCCTTAATTCACATAGGAATGATTTTAGAAATAAGAATTAGCGAATCTTTTGATGTGCAGTGACATTAATTGCCAATATTTCCAAGAGTTTTTTTTGTGAGAGTGTAGACACTATACCTGGTCTCAGCTGTCCATTACCAACTAAACGCATAGTTGTTTATATTTCATTCACATTGCCACATTACATTATCTTTAAAGGTAAGTTCTGGTGGCAGTGAAAGCAAGTTTTATAGAAGAATAAAAACAAGCAAAAATGGAGTTCAGAAGTCATTATAATCATCTGACAGTTTCAGCTAGGTATGCTGTGGTGGCTACAAATGATGTTTAACAATTTTGGAATAGCAAGATGCTCTATTTTTATCAACTAGTAGATAACTTAAAAAGTAGTGTTGCCATGAAGAAGCCTGAAGAAGAAAGGAGTATAAACAAATATGCCTATAATTCTTAATTTGTCCATTGTATATTCATATGGCTTCTACTTGCAACACTGAAGGGCCATTTTTGTTATCCAAGAGAGAAGAAAAACGTAACCCATAGGAAGACGAGGTTGTCATGCCAAAAATCTCAATACCTTTAATATACCAGAACTTGTAGTTTCTTAAGCCTAAATGTCTAAATATTTTTGGTTAAGCTCACTAGAGAGTATTTAGGTGAATGCTCAATATTTTATTTCTAATCTTCATTAGAAACTTCTACTTAGGATATGCCCATAGGGAAGGAGGAATATTCTTGGTTGTACTGAGCCAAGTTTTATATTGCAGATTTGAATATTTTTTTATAGGGCTTATGGCATTAATATAGTTCTGATAGTACTTTCAGTTGCCTCTGTACCCTTGCGGCCTTGCCTTTGTTTCATTATTCTAGAATTTTTATATCTAATGCAGTTCAATTCAACAGGAAAAATATAAAGTATACAATCTTTGTTCGGAGAGGTTGTATGATGCTGCTCTTTTTGAGGGAAAGGTAAGTTTTGTTCTACAAAATTTTAGTTTGATCCCCGAAGTATTTGAAATTAGGTTCACATTTCACAATAAGAATTCAAATATATTATGCTCTGAAATGATGGTTGGAGTTTGTTTCATGAAACAAACCCAATAATGCATAACACTGACTCTGTATCTATTTTGTTCACCTTTGTTCAGGTTGCATCTTTCCCATTTGACGACCACAATTGCCCACCGATTCATCTTATCAAATTGTTTTGTAAAAGTGCTTACTCATGGTTGAAGGAGGACATATTAAATGTGGTAGTTGTTCATTGTAAAGCAGGCAAGGCGAGGACAGGATTGATGATATGTAGCCTTCTCCTATTCTTAAAGGTGAAACTTAATCACCAACTTCAATGGAATTTGGGTTTTATTGTGTGGGCAGTATTTGCTTTATCATCCTTTTTTATTTTATCTTATCTTACTGCAGTTTTTCCCAACTGCCGAGGAGTGCATTGATTACTATAACCAAAAAAGATGTGTGGATGCGAAGGGTCTTATTCTTCCAAGCCAGATTGTAAGTCAGATATTTAGTTGATTTTGTGTGAAGTCAGAACGTATGACCATACATGAAGTGACTAATTGTATCTTGTGGTTTTATTAGAGGTACGTGAAATATTTTGAACAAATCTTGACGCAATTCAATGGTGAAACTCCCACTGGGCGCAGGTACTCTTCTGATAATTCATTTCCAAGATGCACCATATTGTTTTCACCAAGGAACTAATGCAACATTTTGGCAGGTGTATGCTGAGAGGATTTCGCCTTCATAAATGTCCATATTGGGTTAGGCCTTCTATTACGATATCCAACCATAATGGTAGGATGGGATTCTCTATTAATTTCTTTCTTTTGAAGAGACTGTATACTCGCCAAACTTTTGGATATCATTTATGCTCTCTTTTAAGCTTGAATTTAAAACCGGCACCCTCCTGTCACCAACCTCCCACTCACCTATGCCATGAGATGCACTACGTTTTACATGCTCCATGTTTTATCTTCTCCATGATAATCTTACAACCGTTCCAACCGTGTTAGATCTTTTAACATCCATAAATATGTAGATGGTTTTCAGAAACAGAAGTTAAAATTGAAACCTTTACTTATTGACAAATGAGATTAATATTCGAACACTAAAGAGGAACTTGCTAAAGAAGTGCTGTCAATTGTGTATGCTGAGCCTCATGTACTTTCCTAAAGGAAAATTCGAGAATCGGTGCATTGAAGAGAGTTAAAGACATATGGCTGTTCCTAGTAGTACTTGAGCATTGAAGTTCAAAATATATGGCTTTTCAGATATAGTCAACAACGCTGAAGTCTCTGAAGTTGACACTTTATACACAGCACTGATATGGATTCTCATCTCATTTAAACCTTTGTTTTCTTTTCCAGTGATTTCTAGGTAGCTTTAATGATCAAAGCTTATGAATAAACTTATCTTTCTACAGGAGTGTTGTTTTCGACTAAAAAGCATCCAAAAACCAAAAATCTCATGGTAAGTTGGTAACTTCCTGCAGACTTTTTATACTATTTTTTCATGGGTTTAGTTGAATAAAGATATGTTTCTTAAGATGATTTTGATTATGAACAATTGATAACCTCCTGTATTTCTCCAAAAATTTTGGATTACTGTTTGATTTTTTATTTGTATCACCAAAGAGAAAGGGATTGCCAACTAATTAGCAATAGCTATTTAATTTCTACAGCCAGAAGATTTCTGGATTAAGGCACCAAGAAAGGGAATTGTGGTCTTTGCCCTACCAGGAGAACCTGGTCTAACCGAACTGGTGGGAGACTTTAAAATTCAGTTTCATGACCGCCAAGGAGATTTCTATTGGTCTGTTGGATTATCCTTTTTGTGTTATCTTCTATTAGATAATGAGCTTATTTTTATTTATGCTTCTCAGAGTTGGTAACGAAATTTTTTGTTTAAAACTTAGCACTTCTAGAAACGAACTTCTTGTCTTAAAACTGGCAAAGCACCCGTTAGCTAGTTATTCTTTATGTAAATAAATTGATAATTTCAGAAATCTGCCCCTACGTTTTACCTTTATGGTACATGAGGTTACTCATAAAATCACTTGCATTTTAGATATGTGATCTACTTTTGCCAGTAAAACATTCATCACAAGACTTCTGTCTTTAGTCGTCCTGTTTTTTCATCCTTGCATTTCTGTCACTGATGTTTTGTTTGTTGTCAGTTGGTTGAACACAACAATGATGGAAAATAGAGTGATTCTAGATTCTTCCGACCTTGATGACTTTGAAAAGGTAAAGCATTATATGTATGTTTATATATACTAGGAAAGTGCACGTACGTTGTACGTGTCTAGTTAATTTCATTAATATGTTTTGTAAGTTAGAGTAAAATTAATTTTATTATGTCATAAAATAAAGTATATTACCCATTTTTTTACCATTTTACCCATTTTTATCAATTATAACTTATTTTCATTGTTTTTATAATTTTGTCCTCTTTATTTATCCGTTTAAAACTAATTTTCTACCGGTTTCACCTTATTCTATCTGTTAAACTTTTTTTTTTTATGGATTCAGACGCTTTTTGTCATATTACCCATTTTCACCTATTTCACAAATATTTTTCACTGATTTCACATGTTCTTTTCACCAATAACTCCTGAATTTTCATTGATTTGACACGTTTTCGCCGACTTATTCATTTTTCACCGATTTCACCTGCCTTTCACTATAGTTGTCGTTTCACCGGTTTCATTTTTTTTCACGAATTTTCATCGATTTCAGGGTATTTTTTTGTATCATTTTCAACCAAATTTTCATCAACTTCGTCAGTATTCACCAATTTCACTCGAATTTTTCGTTGATTTCACTTGTTTCAATGATTATATTTTATCTATTTACATAGAGGTTACGCATGTCTTGAAATTATTGAAGATTCTTGATATATTATATTCTAGCCAAAGTAAAATTACATAATTAGCTAAGTTATAAGTAATTTTTCTTCTTTCATAGTAAGATATAGCAATTCAATTTTAAATTTTTTTTTTAACATAATGATATTTAAGATAATTTCATTTTAAATATTAATATTTAGAGTGTTTATGACTTTGTACTAAATTTTTAAATTAACATTTTCTTACTTAAATAAATATTGATGCTAAAATATAATAATTTTTATATATTTTTTAGGGGGTATTTAATATAATAGTGTTTTCTTAGATTAAAATCACAATATTCATGTGAAAGAGAATTTATAAATTTTAGGAGTTTATGTAGGAGATAAATATAATAAGACCTCATATCTAAATATATCTTTTCAATTACTTTTATTCTTTTATATATTTATTATTTAATTAAATATCACTTTATAATTTAAGTAGGGGTATTTATATTTAGAGTGTATAACTTATGTTGTATTAAATCTTTAAATTAATAGGGGTATTTATATTTAGAGTGTAAAACTTATGTTGTATTAAATCTTTAAATTAATATTATCCTACTTAAATAAATATTGATACTAAAATATAATAATTTATATATATATTTTAGGGGCTATTTAATATAATAGTGTTTTCTTAAGATTAAAAATTACAAAAATTCATGTAAAAGAGAATTTATAAATTTTAGGAGTTTATGTAGGAGATAAATATAATAAGACTTCATGTCTAAATATACCTCTTCAATTACTTTTATTATTTTATATATTTATTATTTAATTAAATATCACTTTATAATTTAAGTAGGGATATTTTAGTCTTCACAAAAAAGTTAAGAAATATTCATGCTTTTATAATAGTATAGATATAGATATGTGTGTGTATATATATATTCATTGTATGCCTACCTACCATTAGCTATCATTCCTTTGATAACATTGCTTAGTTTATCCTGTTCAGAGAAAATTGCCATCCCCAGGGTTTCAGGTGGAAATTGTGATGATAGATTATGATGGTACAATTCCGGCAAAGGTCAAATCTGACAATGACCAAAAGGGTGCTGATGGAAAATCGAGAGACGGTCCTTCAAGTAGTGATAAAAAATCCAACTCTGGACAAAGTAGTGCCTCAAGGAAACAAAAGAATGAAGATGATGTATTTTCTGATAGCGATGGGGATGAAGAACCCGTTTCTTCAAGAAATAGCATACCTGCTGCTGCAGGAGGTGCTTCAAATCCTGATTCTGGCACTACAGCTGAGCAAATTTCGACTGTATCAAATCAGACTGAACAGCTCTCTCTAGGTAGAAAGTCCACGAGTAGTTCCCAATCTAATGCTTCGCATGAAGTGAAAATTGAGGGGGTCGAGAGAGACAAAATTCCCAACTTGGACTCCACTGATATTAAAGCCATTGCTGCAGATGCTTCAGTTTTTAGTTTTGGAGATGATGAAGATTATGAGAGTGAGTGAGTGAGTGAGTGAGCCGATTGGTGCTACAGGCTATAGGCCATTTCAGTTTGACTATTTTATTTGTCATTTTCAACTATTAAGGCAGAGTGCTTTTATACGGGCACATCATAAAAGATAGAAACCGACTTCAACGCTACTGACTATTTCATTTATGAAATACTAATAGAAATTCTTAAAGAAAAATAATTTGTATGTAGTTCTCATGGATCAAATTTTATTTTGTTCTGTTGACATCGAAAAACCTATGTTTTTGTGTCAATGGAAATGGAAAATAAGGTAATTAGCCTTGAAAGAGTTTAATTTTTCTTAGTTTAGTAATTTCACATTTTTTTTTTGTTTAGCGTTTTCTAAATATTTCTGATTTTTTTTTTTTTTGAAAATCTAGCAATATTTACCTCTCAAAAACATACATTTCAAAACGAAATTTTGATTCATGGTTGTTCGTCCCTATCAACTTAGATTTGCCCACGCCGAAAGAATGATTGATTCATTTGGATCTCGACAATTTAACTATATTGCATTGCTAGAGATAGAAACCATGCTGTATATTATTTTCTAGATCTCGGTTAGACGAGCACTCACAGCATGTCACATTAGAAAGGAATCACTAAGTTATCAAGAACAAAGAATTTTCTAATTAGGGATCGTTAACTAATTTATAATCACCAGCTAATATATACTATAAGATATCATGATCTAAAAATACATAAGACAAGAAACAATTTCAATACCATTGTTACATACACGACCCAAAGTGTATATCATCAAGAAAGTAATGCTCAATCCTTCTAAACTCTCACTAACTTGTTAGCATTTTAAAGTACACCATCACACTAGCATGAAAATTATTTTGCAACTTTATTTTTTCTGACAGAATACATCACAAATAGGTTATAGGGTAACGGAAAAATATTCTTATAAATTTAGCATGCTGTTATAGCCCTAGAACAAATGTCAATTATATAAATTACAACAGAAAAACAAATTTACGGTAGAAGACGCGCACAAAACTAAGTTCTGCGTCGTTGATAAACAAACAAACAAAATGGCTGCAGCTGCACTAACACCACCTTCGGTGATTTCTGTTCCTTCAAAGTATCTCATCAAAAAATGCACCTTAATCCTTAATTGAAATCAATATTTCTATGGCTTCTGTATTTTCCTGCTCTCTTTCACACTTCATGGGAAGATTTACCATCTCATCTTTTTATAACTTCACTTAAATTTTCAAAGTCCTTGTTTCCGGGCAAGGGCAGCAATTATTTTGTTCAAACTTGAGATTTCCTTATCTCTTTGATTCAGCTCTTGCTTCAATCTTTCAATCTCTTTCAAATGTGTCCCACATGGAGCAGAATCATCAAGTTGTTCCTTAGTTTGGTCTGTTTTCAACTTCTTCAACATGACAGAAGTATCCTCATCTTCATTTGATCTTTTCTTTGATGTGATTTGCCCAACAGAATCATCTAGTACATTTGTACAGACACATAAAGTACCGGATATTCCTGAATCAAGATCAAATTTTACAATCTTTTGTGGTCGTCCACGCGAATCCTAGCAAAAAGTAAGAGCAAAAATAAATTTAGCTTTATGCACGACCAGAAATGGGAAAGGTAATTTTGTTGAATGTTTGAAGTAATTTTTATGAATAGAAGCATGATGCCTGCAAAAGGTCGAATTGCTACAGAATAGTGTACTACAAAGAGAGAAATTATTCACCTTTCCTAATTCACCTTCTAGTTTTTCAAATGCTTCATTTGCTTCCTGCTGGTTTTTGAAAATGGCAAAGGCTGAATAAGTAGGGCTGACTTTTTTACTTACCTGCAAGATAATTTATCAGATGAGTAACATGTCTATATCTGCATGTGCATATGGAGAGAGAGATTAAAATGGTGTATATGAGGCACACGTATAGTATAGGATGGTGCCAAGAACACAAGCTACTTTGCAAAATGGTGCCAAACTAAGTAAAAATTAACATGTGGGATTCGGTGGTCAAATTATTATGTCAATTTTTCAGCTAACATCTTACATTTGCAGAGTAATTTGCCTGAAAAGGAACCTTTCCAATTTCATTTAAGACCTTTCCTAAAGATGAAAATGCACAAAGTTGGAAAGAACAATGAAATGCAACTTGTAAGAAGGAAAGAGAAAATGGATGATACAAACCTTCACTTCAATAGTAAAGTCCCCAGGAAGAACACTTTGCCAGTCTTTGCTAAAGACATTGACAGGGATCCTGTGTACAAGCAACTTTCCCATATCCAATTCTTTCACCTAAATCAGAAACGTAGTATGTGCATTTGTCAACACTGATCAGATGTCACAAAATAATGATTCATTCAAGTTACCTCCTCAGATATAATATCATCAACTTGTCCCTCTACTCTTGCCAAGACAAGTCTCATTGCAGCACATGCATCATCCAGACAGTTATGTGGATTTCCCTTCTCCCGGAGCTCATAACCTAACATAGCCTACCATAAAACAAGTCATGACTACTCATTATCAGCTTGTTTATGCAATGCAACACTGAGAAAAATACCGTGTTTCTTTATCCAAAGGCATGGGTAAGAACTCACCTTACATAACAAACTTAGAGAAGGTCTCTTATTAACAGGTCCATTTGCATATTTGAAGACATAAGATGTGTCGATCACTCTTGTGTGGTCTAACTTCATAGCTTCAAAAAGAAATTAGAAAAGAACAAAAATTAAAAGGGAAACATATGGATCACAATATAGAAAAAGATTTCTTACTTCACCAACAACTCATCATGAGAACTTTGATAGTCAAAATCCAAACTAGGAAATCCCTTAATGACAGAGGCATACACTTGTAATGTGCACTACATGAATACGGAAAAATTTGATGTCAATTTATAACTTACCTTGAAGATCATTATTGAGACTGTGGCCGACTAAGATGGTACCATGTGATAGTAACTTCTTCATAGATTTCTGGAAGAGACCATATAAAGTAAACAAAAGAGAAATTAGATAACTATCCTACACATATATGTGTGTTAGTGTATATGTTTGTTCAATTATATTTGCATACAGCTAATATTTAACAAAGTATACCTGTACATCTTTCAGTGACCGAGTCACACCATCTAAATCTTTTGCAGAGATTCCAGTTATCATTGTTCGGTAATCTGCAATTGCTTTATTCGGGTTTACAACTTCATCAAGTTTAACCTGAGATTCAAACATTTTCAAATTAAGCCAGCATAAGCACAAAACATATCATGTTTGCCTCAAACTGATTATTTTTCAAGCAGAGATCAAATTACATAATTGCACAAAAGTGTGTCAAGAGATTACCGTTAAATTGCGGTCTACTGCACACACCTTCACCAAAGCCTCAGTTCCATCTTCACAGAGAACCATTTCGCAATCAATAGCAACAATCTCCGTAGATTTAATGGCCTTAGACTTTTTACTTGGTTTTATAATTAACCATTCCTGATTCAGTTCAATCATTACAGAAAGGACAAAAACATGCAAAAACACACTTGCATCCAATATTACAGATCACGCGAAAAAACAGAATAAACTGCAGATATCTGATAGAGAAGATACAATAATATAAAAAATACATCAGAGAAAGGCCTATAATTTTCTGTAATCATATTAAATAGAAAGAACTCATTATTGATTAGGCACAACAATCTGTGTAATTCCAAGTGGTACATTACTTAACCAGAGATAATTAGAAATATCCTTCGGTTAAAATGAAGTATTTTTCTACAGTAACACGTTGGAGAGCTTGTTTTATATGTCCTCAAGTAAGCCTACAATTCAAAAGATAAGCCAAATTATAAATTACAAACCTCTTCGTGGGATGGGAATGAATAGTCAATAGGGTACAGGGGATGCTCTAAAGTCAAACGGACTAGCTTCTGCACTGACACAAAAACAATCCAGTTTTAATAACATAATGTATGTGAAATAATCAAGGACCTTATGTAGTAATGTATCTAATATATCCAGTTCAACTGTGACCTGTTCAGCAGTTTCATTGTCAGGAGAAATTTTCTTGATTTGCTCCACCTCATCGCGGTTAGAATGACATTGCAATACTTTCTTGAAAAACTACAAATTCAATAGAAAATATCATTTTAATTAAAAATTTCCAAAGAGAATATTTAACAAAGTAAAAAACTTACCATAAAGTCTTCCTCTTGCGTGAAAGTATTTAAAAATGCAAGCAATGAATCAACAGTCCTCCGGGACGGGTCACTCAAGCTTGTCCCGAACTTCTTATCATGAACTTTTAAAAATTCTTTCCACTGGCCTTTACTCCCACTCATTCCTCGCTTTTGAGCCAATTTCACCATTTCAACTAACACCTATAATTAAAAAGCATGAAACTATCCAAAATTAATAAACGTAATTTCAAAACATAACTATTTTAACTTCTGAATATTAGGAAGAACAAAAAGAAGTACCCAACATATGTTAAAACCTATTTAAAGGTAAAGCTAAAAAAAAAAAATTTACATGCCACCTATTCAATGAACATAACCAAAATTAACTAACTTATATCCAAACCTAACTACTCTACCCTTAGAATATTAGGAAGGAAATAACATATTTTACATAAATATCTAAGATTGCCTCTGCTGCCACATTGCTTGCATCCAACAAACCTAATTTATCAAGTGCCTTAACCTGATTTGGGTTACCTTATACTTAAGAGAAAAGGCAGAATGTTCAGGACCATACATAAGTCAATGGCAAGAGTACTCAAATCTTGCCAACAACAACGACGACGACAACAAAAAAAAATCCCAGAAATCAATAGCTATGAGCCCCAAAAACGAATGTTCCCATTTGTTTCTGCAGAAATTTGTTTTTAGGTGTCCATTTCGTGAAGTAGTATCTTTTTTTCCGAAATCCCCCCAACATACAATACATGGGTGAGCAAAACAGAAATTGGCATTAACAAATCACCTGCTGGACGGATTCGAATTGAAAAAATTCACTACTAAACTGTGTATAGTAAAAAACAAAACTAGCATAACTTAGAAAGAACCTACAACAAAAAACACAACTCAATATTTCTAACTGAAAGAAAAAGAAAAAAGCTAATATTCAGTGACATCGAATTGGCCTTTAGCATACAAATATAAGTGCAATTAACATTACCTCCTTTTTTGCAGAGGAAATCATCTCATCCATTGCTATTTGCTAGTGGTGTGAGGACGGTTTGGTAAGATGATGAAATAGGGTTTAACTTTAGGGTTTATGAAAGAGGTAGGCCGTGTTTGGAAACAGAGGCGTATTTGCTTCTGGAGCCTGTGACTCAAATAGGGCTATTGCAATTTTAGTTCTCTGATTTATATACTCTACAAATTTGGCCCGCCTTTTTTTTACTGTGCTGAAAGTTAATATTGTCAATTTTCTTTTTCCTTCAATCCCCCCCCCCCCCTCTCTTTACTTAATAAGAAGTTGGCCTCATACTACTAGTATATTTTAAATTTTAGGTGGATTTTGCCCATTTTGAAAGGCATGACTTATTTTTTGGTGTTTATTGTTAATCTAGTAATAGAGTACTATAATATGGTATCAAATAATTGAATAATAATTTCAATTTACACTTTATATGCTTAGTCTAATTTCGTAAAAAAATAACAATTTTGGATTGGCCACAGCCCAATTATTTGGGGCTCACGCTGATATTGTCAAGTTCGGGCTTAGCTAGTTTGATTTGTAGCTTAAATTGTTCATGAGCAGCTTAACTAGACACGAATACTATTTTCTATCGTTTATTGAATAATTAATTATCATCCCAAGCAAGATGGTAAATTAATCAAAATTCACGGACTTCATCCCTCGTGAGGTCGTACCTGTGTGACAAAATTAATACCCCAAGATTTTAGGGTATCGGGTTCAAATCCAATTTAAATTGAAATTTTTTGTAGTCTCTGCTTTGTGAAAACCTAAAGAACGGTAGTAATGTGGAAATTCAAATATTCAAATGATTTTTACCTAATTATAATGAGCAAAAGTTTGAGTTGCCATTCTTCTCGATGAAAATGATTTTAGCCTAAAGTTTAGGCTGATGGAATAGTTCTTTAATCACATTTTAATGTCACACAAATATAAATATAAATCTATCAACAAGTGTACACAGTTAGGGTCTATTTGGATGGGTTTTGGCTCGGTTTCGCGGGTCTCGATTTAAAAAAATTGGTTTGAGTGGTTTCGATGAAACCTTTGAGACCTCACTTGGATTGAGTTTGAATGTTGGAGTTTAGGAAAAAAAGTAGGTTATAGGTGTCAAATCAATGTCTTTTTTAGTGAAATTTGAGGAAAAAAGTAGATGACAGATGTCAAATCAATGTTTTATAGGTTTTTAATGGTTTTATGGGTTTGGCGAAAACTCATTTGAATGGGTTTTGGCTCGGTCTCGCGAAACCCACGAGACCGGGCCAAAACTCATCCAAATACAGCCTTAAAATTTCTATAAACCCACACATACACTGAACCCACATCATGTGTCACCAAAATATGATTAGATAGATACTTTTTTACCTCACACGAGTGTTGGAGAAAAAAGACCAATTCCAAGAAATATAACAAATGCATTTGAATATTTGGAATTGCCCAAGTAGTTAGTTTCCCATACTGGGCTTGACTTTTGATAAGGCATCTTCTAAATGGCATGGCAAATGCTTTTCACTTTATTTTAACCAATTGGCGGAGCTCAGCATCTAAATTTGTGATAAGTTAAGTTGAAATTGCTTTTAGAAAATACATGTAAATTCGTTAGCCAAATTAAAAATCAATTTTCTAGTTCAAACCATGAATCAGTCAAATCCATGACCATAATCCATACAGGGAAGAAAAATTCAAGGTCACTCCACCCAACAGTCAAATTAAAAGCAACAAACAAGAAGCCTTGTAATAAAGAAACTATAGGGATCTACTAGATCACTTCTGAAACAAAGAAAAGTGATTTAAATGACAAACAAATGTTAGAAAATGCAACATCTGATATGCATTTGAAAACAGTAAGACTACATTGGCATTTCTAAATCAAGAATGCAAATTGTGCATGTCATTAGAGCAAGCTAAAGAAAAGATCAGAGTTCATACAAATTTGAGAACCAAACCGAAGCACAAGATACAACAACACAAGTCCAAACACAGATATTGAAAGTTACCCTTTGATTGATTACACACAACAATTGAGATCGAACTAGTGTGTTCATTCATAAGTTATCATTTGAACTACCATTACCATTAGATAACCTTCGAAAAGCACATGCCACAAGAGTCCTCCCAGTTAAAAGGCTAAATCTCAATTTATTCGATGATCGACCACCATTACTCGTAGATGGAGCATCGACATTAGCTAAGGAAACATCTCCACCATTGCCAACTACTGGCGGGAACTCCACACCCTCCTCGTGTGCACCTCCATCACTCGTGCTTGTATCTATAGCCTCGGGTTCAATCTCATCCGCATCCAAATTCACAGCCAACGATATCCTCCTTGCCCTCAACCAATCAGCAACTTCACTCGTCACTCCTCTACATTTCTTAACTTTAATCTTCACCAAATTTGGACACCCAAAAGCAAAAGCTTCGATCCCAGAATCCGTCACACGACAGCTTTTTATACATAGCTTCTTCAACGCTTTACATTTTGCAGCAACACAAGAAATCTCGGGATCTCCTATTGTTTCACTCCCACAAAGAGCTAACCTTTCCAACTTCTGACAATTAACAGCCATAGCCATCAAGCTCACAGAACTCGGGTTCACCCCAATAAGCACCAACTCCACAAGATTCACACTGTTTTTTGCAATCGCGATCAATCCCTCGTCACCTATCCTATTCGTTCTCCACCCATCTATATGTAGTTTCCTTAAAAGCTTGCAATTCTCCGCAATCGCAGAAATACCGTCATTAGAGCAATCAGGAGCCTTGACCAAGTGAACGATTTCCAACTCCGGACACTTTGAAACAGCCATTAGCCCCAAATCACTAACCTGCAGCCTCTCTAAATGTATTTCCGTTAAACAACTGTTCCTCCCTGTTATCATCTCCAACAATCTATCCCAATCCCCCAAACACCTTAAAATCTTTAAACTCTTCAAATTCTTTGATCCGATAATCAACGGCCCAAAGCACTGGCCATTGTAAAGCTCTTTAAGCGTGATTGATTTTAAAGACCCACCCGCAATACCGGGTCCAATCGGTTCAACAGCAGATCCATCGTTAATTCCTCTCAATCGCTTAACAGAAAGCTCCTCAAGCGATGAACAATTGTTTAAAAGAGCGTTCATTCCCTTAGCTCCAAACATACAAGAGCCACAAGAAAATTTACGCAAGGATTTGCAATTTTGAGCTAAAATCAACATACCTACGTCGGAGATTTCGCGGCAGCCGCGGAGCTTGAGGCGAGTTAGGTTTAGGCATCGTTGAGAAATCAAGGTCAAAGCGTCGTCGTTTATACTGACGGATTTACGGTCGCAGCGGAGGGAGAGTTTCGTGACGGAGTCGAAGCGGGTGAATATGGCGGGGATATGGGCGGCGATTTCGGTGGATGCGTTGAGGGCGAGGCGGTGACGGCTTAGCCCCTCCACGGAGAGCCAACGGCGGCAGACTATAGAGCAGCGTTTTCTGTCGCCGGAACTTAGGGTTTGGAAGATTAGGGCTAAACATTCGTCGGGGATTTCGGAGGTGTAGTCGTATTGTTGATTGACGAAATTGTCCTCGGGGAGGTTGGGGTTGGTGTTGTTTTTTGAACGGTGTTGGTGGAGGGTAGGGATGGAATTATGGAGGAGGGTCGACCCGCCGGGGGTGGAGGTGGTTTGCCCCATTGATGGTGGCGGGTGGAGGAGACGCGCCGGGTCGATGGGAGTTCAGGGGAGTTTGTGTTGTTTAAATTCTGATTTTGGGGAGAAATGGGAAACTAATCTTTGGTTAGTGTATTGTTTTGTACTCAAAGAAATTTGACCCGTCAAAAGCGAGGCTGCGCGTCAAAGCCACGATCAAATCATTGATGTGGGTAGTGTATTGTTTTGTACAGGATAATCTATATTTTTGCACGAGTGAATAACATTTATGGTCCTCTTACGTGTTAAATTTTGCATTTTCGTTTTTTTTATTTTTTTTTGTATAAGATTGGTCCCTCTTATCAATATAATATATTACATTAGTCCCTTTTATAACACAATCTTTCCTCTTAAATTTTTTGTAGCAAATTCGTCTCTCTTATCAATGTAGTGTAACACATTAGTCCCTCTTATAAAGTACGTCAACTCTTATCCACTTTAGTATTTTGAATTTAAGTGATGTATTTTGTATTTAAGAGGGACTAATATGTTACACTACATTAATAAGAGAGACGAATTTGTGACAAAATATTTAAAAGGGACGAATGTGATATGCTACATTGATAAGAGGGATCAATCTGCTACACAAAATTTAAGAGGGATGAAAGTGCAAAAATTAATCCATAAGATAGACCAAAATCGCGATTTACTCTTTTTCACACATCCCTGTAAAATTTATTTTGATATAAAGATCAAAAAGAAAAAAGAAAAAAAGACCAAATTAAATACTCTTATGAATATTCAGAATCCATTCGTAAGAAATAAATGAAGAGCATCTGGAATATGTTTCAATTTTAGGTCATTTCAACTGTTTAGGTAAATGAACATTACATTTTAGGGATTTAGATTTTAAATTTTCGCACTAGGAAACCTACTTTAAATTAATGTTAATCAGGGGTGAAAATGTAACTGCAAATTAAACTTTGGAGAGCTAAATGCAAAAACTATATTTTAGAGGGTTAAGTGAGAAAATTAAAATCTTCGTAAGGTTAAAATTCGAATTGTGATTTTGAAATCATTTTATCTTCATTCTTCATTTTAATAAGAGAAAAAATTGAAGAAGCAAGAGGATGGTTAAGGTTTGGAAAACGACTTGGTATAATAAGAGGGTAGACGTGGAATTTGGACCACCTCAATTAGGTTTGAATAATGTATTTGTAATACATTGACTAGAATATTTAGAACTTAGAAGTAGGACACTATTGTATGGATATATTCGGATCAACTTTGAGTTTTCAAAATAACAAAATTACACATTGTCCCACAAATTCTTTAAAAAAAAAAAAAAAAAAACTTAGAAGTAGGACACTATTGTATGGATATATTCCGATTTCCGATCAACTTTGAGTTTTCAAAATAATATATTACACATTGTCCCAAAACTTCTTTAAAAAAAATTAAAAAAAAAAAAGAGTGAAACACAAAATCATCCCATATTCTTTCTTTAACTCTAAAAAAAAATATTCTGTTTTATTTTAACTCTCAAAATTCTTCCTATAATTTCAAGTAAGTGTCAAATACATCCCCAGAAACACAGAGTGTGATTCAAACGCAAAAATTACAAGTATTTGTTTATATTTTGCTTTTGATATGATAATTTTACCCCTGACATCAAAAGATAAAAATATTCCTTATGCTTTGTCTAACCCCCCCAAAAAAATCATGTCTTATTTTAAATCCTCAAAACCCTCCCTATGTTTTGTTTTAAATACCACACTCGACTCAGTATATACTTAGTTTTTTTTTTTAAAAATTAAAAAACAATCATATAGGGATAATCTTGTTATTCTGTCAAAATTCAAAAGTAAAATTCTTCTTTGATTGAGTATGGTAATTAAAACCAAACACATAAAATTTTAGGGAGTTAAAATAGCACAGGAGATTTTTTGGGAGTTAACAAAGCATAGGGATGTTTTTGAAAAAAACCAACTTGAAAATGAGTTAAATACAAAATATATTCAGATTTAGAATTAAAAACCTCACTTGAGATAGATTATTTTCTGAAATTATGCAAAACTTATAGAGAAAATGAGTAATATGCAAAAACACCACCTTTGCTTTGTCTAATTAGCAAAGCCAAAAAAAGAACTATGTTATTTTTATTTGCAAAAATTTCACATGTTACTTTTTTATTGAAAGAAAAAACCTCACTTCAAATCAGAATACATATTTTGCGGGAAAAATGATAATTAAAACTTCACAAAAAATGCGAAAACACCTATCTTAACCTAAACATTTATTGCTTAAGAAATTGGCAATACATTCCTATGACTTGTGAAAGAATTTCAAGTGAGGATTTTTTGCTAATTTAAAAATAATACAGAGGAATTTTTGTTTATTAAAATAACGATTTTTTTTTGTTAATTAGACTAAGCATAGATGTATGTTTGCGTTTAACTGGAAGTTAATCTAAAATAATTTTCAACACTAGAAAATTCTAAAATTTGAAATTCGTTAGCCAAAATACAATCAAAAGGAACTTAGGGCATATTTGGTTAGTTTTTGGCTCGATTTTGCTTGGTTTTGATTTCGAAAAATTATTTTGGGTGGTTTCGGGGAAACCTTTAAAATTCCTTTATTGGATTAAGTTGGATATAGGTTTTGAAATAGTTGAAACTCCATTTGAACTACGTTTGAATTAATGTTAGATTTTGAGGAAAAAATAGGTGGCAAGTATCAAATCAATGTCTTTTAAAGAGAAAGAATATGTGATATTTGTCAAATTATTGTCTTTTAATTATAAGTTTGAGTTAAACCCGAGTTTTCCAAAACCTATACTAAAATTTCATTTAGAATATTTTTGGCCCAGTATTGCGAGATTAAGCCATAATCTAAGCAAATAGGCCCTCAATAACTCCGTAGTCCCATTTAATTGGTATATTTCCCCGGAAAATAAAACCCTACACGCACCTTAAGTACATTGGTTCACTTCTTAAAAAAACAATAATTCGCCCTAAATAGACTCGCTAGATAATAGTTTTCTTTTAAACATGAACATATGCTTGAATTTAAATTGAACTTAAGTTGGGGGGGGGGGGGGGGGGGACTGCTTGGTTTATTTTAAACTAGTTTACTTTGTAACTAATTTGTTCATATACACTGTTGTAGTCAAACTCATTTAATCACAAAATACGTGTAAATTGCACTTATTATGTAAATATTTTTTGTTCGATTAAACCTAATATAGTATATGATAAAATTTCCTGAAAAACACTTGGCCGTCTGCGTTTAAATTGTTTGATCCGTCCAGAAACATGGTAGTGGAATTCTTTCTCCAATCATCAATTGTATGTACGGCTTATGGCGTGATACTACTAATAATTCTAGTGGCAAGCATGTTGTCTCTTAGTACTATAAGTTTACTTTTAACTCTAATGGGAAGTGTCTCCACCTTGATTCCCAATGAAGGGAAGTGTTCAAATTTCAAAGTTGTTTCCCTTGCTCTTCACTAACAAATGTTTATGTATTTATAGTGAATGATTAGTCTTCCAAATGCAGCAAACTCATATTCACATTTTTGTCTATACATTGTATTCAACAAATGAAAGAAATTAAGTCAAATCTAAAATATAGATACAATTTTTATTTTTCTAGTAATCAAAAGTTTATTCAATTGTGAAAGAAAATAGGTAAGATACAATAGTTTTGGGTAGGGCTATTAATGGGTAGGACTCGGACCGGACCAAGATCGGGGGATTCAAGTCCGATTTTCATTTATTCCACCCATATCCGATCCGGATCCTATCGAATCTTGAATTATAGATATTGAATCTGAATTTAGTGGATATCCAGGATTCAATCCGGATCCATTTAGCACATTTAACAATAATTTTTTCTGCTTTCATTTTCTTCCAAATTATTTGTATATTCTACCCTTATGAAATATAAATGTAACATTTAACTTGTCAAATCGAAACTATTGTTTGAAAATTACATGAGATTGAATATGGTGAACAAATATAAACGATAATAATTATATTAAATGAACATAATCAAAATATAAATAGAAAAAGAGAAAAAAATGGGACAAAGAAAGAAGAAAACCCAATATTATTGAAAAAATTGAGGAGAAGACAAAAATTGGAGGAAAGGAAGAAGTAGATAGAAGATGACGATTGCTAACTAGATGAATGATTAGAGTTTTTATTTTTCTTGTCAAATAGCAATAAATTAATTTGTTGTAGATATGACACAATTAGTCACCGGGTCAGTCCAAAAACACCTCTCATGCATTTCATTTAAGATTACTTTTAATGTAATTTTAGAGATTTTAGTTGAACATATATAAAATTTATTTTTTGCACCAAAAAAAATATAAATCTTATTTTTATTTTTGTTTTAATACAAATATATATCGAATATGGATTGGATCAAACTAGATTGATATTCACTTCATATATAGGGATTTTGGATCTTCTTAGGCAGATCAAATCCATCGAATCATAAATCGAATGAATTTTCTAATAAATCGAACCAAATACGAATTAAATTCGGATAAAAATCTGCCCCAT
Source organism: Penstemon barbatus (assembly GCA_003313485.2). Lineage (NCBI taxonomy): Eukaryota > Viridiplantae > Streptophyta > Magnoliopsida > Lamiales > Plantaginaceae > Penstemon > Penstemon barbatus. The sequence goes on from CM064880.1 coordinate 66,419,890, forward strand.
TGACAGCCCTAGTTTTGGGGGAATTAGAGGTAAAAAAATCAACAAAAACATCATGGGAGAAGAGATAGCGGGCCTGGTCCTTCCTAATTTGTGTTTAGTACTCTTTTATATTTTGAGGCATATCCGATTCCCATAAAACCCCATCATCACTAATAAACTAACAAGGTCTAATATTTAATTATTTAGTTTGGCTGGCCCAATAACGCATGCAAGCCAACAACTAGAAGATATATGAAGCCTGATAGCAATTGTAATTAGGGCTGTCAATGGGGCGGATTTCAATCCGGATCCGTCCGAATTCGGTCCGATTTATTAGGATAATTGTCCGATTAGAGATTCGATGGACCTGATCCGATTATAAAGATCCGAAATCCAAAACTCATGGAGCGAAAATGGATTTAGGTCGATCCGATCCGTTAAAGATCCGTATTCGACAACAAATAAAAAGAAAGGTATATATACAAAATAATTTATAAAAATATGTATCATTAATAATATTTCAACGTCAATTTAAGAAGATAGTAATTTATAATTCGTTTATAAATTTATTTAAACCAATATATTCATTTTACAAATATGAATATAGTAAAGAAACTTTGAAAATGTGAGCTAAAATTAAATAAAATTGAAAAGATAATAAACTTATTTTAGGAAAAAAATATTAATTTAAATTTTTAAATACAAATTTATTGAATCCGAAAAATATCCGATATCCGGCTAAATCCGACCAAGATCCGTTGAATTAAAAAAATCTAGATCCGAGCACAATCCGAGCAAGATCCGAATCCGACAGAATTCGATCCGACTTAAATGGAGTCGGATCTGGACGAGCCTGATCCGACCAAAATCCGACCCATTGACAGCCCTAATTGTAATTGCGCCCCTGGTATATAATATGCTGTTGCATTAGGCATGAATTATTGAACCAAACATACAATTAAAGAAGTTGGGCTGGTAATGTTATTGGACTAATTTACTTAGATGGCTCATGGCTAACTTTATTGTGGTACCAAACCATGCCCGAGGAGTATAGTGTAGCTAGAAACACATCATAAAGTCCTTACCTAATTGATAAAAGAGATTATGTTATTTTTATTAGTAAAATTTTTCTATATTAATGTTTCATTAGTTAATGACGTCATTTTTTTTTTTGAGATGGTGAATACATTGTTACATCAAACATTATATCGAATCGAAACTATTACAAAGATATCAAAGTGAACAAATAATGTACCTCTTCCAACTTCTTGATATCAAATCTTACTACAAGTTCTTCCTAAAATCTTGCGGCTTCTTCTTCATCGTTTTCATTTATTATCATATCATTTGCATACAAAAGAACCACCACATGCAAGGTTCCTTGTTTTTTTAACAAATAAGCTTGAACTTGAGTTTGACGAATTATACCCATAAAATTGTAAATATTGGTAGATTTTTCTATATCATCGATACAAAATCTTTTAAAATTTGCAAACATATATAGTGAGGATGAGTTTTAGAGATATACTCTGGTGGTTCGAGATCCCCATACAAGAACGCCGGCATTCCTTACGTCAAGTTGCCATAATCGATCGATCTCAAGCCATTAGAAGATGCCAAAGGTAACACGACTCGAACGGAGAGCGGACTCCATCTTTGCCATAGGGTCGAAGAATTAGTGATAGTTAGTTGAGTGTTTTGGTGATCCAACTCACTAGTACTTCCTTTTTCGGCTATGAAGGATTATGTACGGTGGGTAGCAACTAATTCTTATTACTTTGAAATTATTAGTGATTTTACTTTTAAGTTCTGTCTCTTGTATTATTTTACACGTAAGATGATATTGATGGAATTAATGGTCCTTTTTTTTATTCATAACTTTTTACAAAGTTGTCTCTATTTTTTTTCTTCTTCTCAATTTAGTCACCATGCACTATGAGTTATTTGTTTCATTTTGAACTTTTTTAAGCGGTCCAAAATGGCATCGAACTCATGTGACACGCACGTGCATATTCTTGAAAGTATTTTCCTCTGTTAACTATGATAGTATTATAGTTAAGTCCCCATAAAATATGCTTGTATCAATTTAGCTCCTAACTTTTATGAGAAATAATAATTAAAAAAAAAAATCATTTTAAAATAATTTGTATGAAATCATAAAAAAGGAATAAAAAATTCATAAGAAAAAAAATCACCTATTTATATCAATATAAATTAAAAATTAATTAAAAGAATCGAAACTTCAAAATAAAAAATTTCAAAATAATAATAACAATTCATCTATTTATATCAATATATATTATTAATTATTTTAGAAATTGAAAAAAGGTCAAAAAAGTCAAGAAATTCTACTTTTAAGTTCTGTTTCTTGAATTATATATATAGGGGAAAATGCACAATACCATCCTGTATTATGTGAAACTGCACCGAACTATCCTGTGATTTTATTTTTGCACCAAGGGAGTTTTACGCAAACAACACGATTTTGATATTGAATATTTTTGTTGCAGTTTGATTAATTCTATATATGTTCCGCTTGTGTCATATTCTTCACATGCCTGTCAAATTAAGAGGAAAATCGCAGGAACCTTTTTGCAAAGTGAAGTGAAGTCATTTAATCTATACTCTGTTTAATATATCTTGGTATAGGTCGGAGCAAGGAATTCATTTAACTGTATGTATTAATTGTTTGCGTAGGAGTAATACTTTTTAACACCATCCATCTTTATGCAGCTATATATATATATTATACTATCTAATACTCCAACTATATATATATATATATATATATATATATATATATATATATATACATATAAATAATTAAATATTTATATATAGTTTAATATTAGTATTTCTAGATGATTAATATTACTCTCTGTCATGTATTAATTATCAAATATATTCCCCAGGTCGGGTTTTATTTCAAAAATTAGTTGATTTGGTTGGATTCTTCCATGTTGGACGTACCTATAATTTCTGATGTAGTGATATACTACAGTTAACTCCAAAAAAATAAAAAATAAATTTTTTTTACTATTCAACACTTAATCCCTTTCGATTTGGAATTCAAAACTTAAGTTAGCGACATTCTAATTAAGGGAATACTCTGCCAATATTCATTCGTAAATCTTAATTGAAAAAATGTTAGGTGTGGTAGAGTTGAAGAAAATATAAATATACAAATTTGGAAATATCAATCAATTCCAATGTCAAAAAGAATTAAGCCTATACTAAATTATTTGTGATAATCATGCAAATTACATTTAATTTTTCTACACTGCTACTCATCATCTTCACATGCAGTACTCTTTAAACAATTAAACCTACCTAACAGAATTCATCACTCTTATATATATATATATCATTATGAGTTGTCATCTTTTAAAGCTTAATTTGCTACAACCGAGTGCTTAAATCTCCTCCGTGGAACATACGTTACACAATTATTTATTTTGATTTATTTTAATATTTATTTAAGTATGGAATTATATATATATTAAAATATTAGTACTATAATTTGTGTACAGATTGACTACTGAATTGTTACGGCATTGACCAGGACACTCCCCTCGTCCAAAGGCTTGACACGGGAAATGGAAGCTTGAAGGGCGGGAGGATGTGTTAAATTATTCGAATTCTTGGGTTAAAGAATTAGGAGGGACTGACCGGAGTGCACCTATTTAATTAATTTTATTTTACTACTATTAGTGTGAACCAAATGATGATCTGGTTCACTAATACTTTAACTTGACTATAATCTAAGTCAATAATTTATCATTTGGTTCACTAATTTTTTCACTTGACTAGATCCTAAGTCAATAATTTGTATTATCGAGGGTATATTTTATTTTAAAAAATTTATCTATTACAGATTTATTGTATTTTTAGTTAAGTTGTAGCTACGGTATTTTAATCCGATTCACATAGATTCAAAACGTACCAATTAAAATTATTTAGAACTATTCGATCTCTAGACAATTTAATATAATTGCTTATATGTAATAATTTTAAGTTAACGAGTTATTATATGATAAAATACGTAAACACATATATTACTTCATTATTGGAGTAAGGTCAATTTGTGCCACAGAATTTCTGCATTTCTTCAAGAGACTAGAAACATATTTTTGCTATAACATATATGTTGCCAAAGGAAAAATAAAATGAAATTGCATTGACGAGTATACATTTCACCTACAAATTTGAGTCATGAAGGTACTAATTTATGGTGGAAAAAATTATTGAAAAAACCATTACTTATATAAAAATAAATAAAAATTTTTGAAAACCCACTTCTTCTTTTACTTTTTTCTTTTTTAATTTTGATAATTGGCTTTGTTTGAGTTAAAATTACTTTTAAGTGATATTAGATGTAATTGGGGTGAATAATAGCTTAAAATGATAAAATAAGCTTGACTTAAAGAAGCTAGTTTGACATTCTACAAAATCAAGCGATATTGTTAGAGTAACAATTGTTGTTTCTAGAACAATTTTTTAATTGTCCAATTTACCGACTTGACTGACCCATTATTCCCACCTACATTTCCAAGCTCTCCTAGCATTTTTTCCAGCAACCTTCAGGCACCAACTCTTCGAATTTCTAGTATTGTGTTAGATCTTCCCGATTCCACAATTTTAATTTCTTTTTTCCAAATAAATAAGATGGAAATCTTATTATATATAGCCACTTTGGTTACATCTTAAAATAAATTCAATCTAAATCAGTTAAATTGAAAAAATTCAAACAATCAAAAGCAATATGTTGTTGGATGGGTTTGGCCACGGCTTGAACAAGAAATTTCATAGATCATATTATTATTATTATATACATGTTAAAATAAAAACCCTTGATTCCTCGTAGTCAACATGAGGCACAAGTCGAACAAAAATGAAATATTTTTCTACATAGAGATATAGATCTAGCCTTTATCATTGGAGATCGTTAAACAATTCATCTCAAACTCGATCATTTGTTAACTTGGCCCGCTTTTACCCAATCAACATAAATATTCATGACCCGAACAATGTTGACCCAAAATTCAATTGAACTCGCCCAATCCTTAAAAATTATTGCCTAGACCCAGTATTTTATAGACCACATATAAAATCTTATAAATATATTTAATGAATGCATTAATTTTGTACATAATCAAGATCTGATCTACATAACAATTTTCCTCGATTCCCATCCTTGTTCCAAACCCATCTTCCCATTTTGCCACGTATCAAAGCAATATTGGAGACAATTGGCGTTAATACCCATATGATTAACATTACAAAATTAATTAGTTTAGTTTAGTTTAGTTTTTCTCCTTAAAGGGCCAAACATCTTTAAATATTGCATTACCCCACCCCACCCACAAAACCCGATATAAGACAAAACCAGTCCACATGGTCAACGTTTTCGCTCACCTTTCACATACCTGTCACGCTATTTTGTAGCGCGTGAAGTCACGCTCTAAACCCATCCATTCATTTCACTGCCGAAACGGCTCACGATCTAACCGTGACTTTGAACTTTGTAGCAAGAGTGAAATAAGTACTACATGAAATTACGCACAAATCGCGATTAGTGAGTATAATTATGACGTATAATTGCAACGAGGTGGTCGGAACGGAATACGTATCTGCTTCTTTTACTTTGAGCAGTGTGACTGTAAATCCGGTGACTCTTTAAATTCATTAATAAACTACCAGTGAAATTAAATAAAGAAGGAAACACCAACCAAAAGTAACTACATATTGCTGTTTTATTGGCTATCTTTTCTTTTTCTCCTTTTTTCTTTTTGCATTTTCATTTGATGAATTTAAACTATGTTGATTTAAAAATTTAAAATTAATTTGACTAGACTAGGGCCTTATAATTTTTGTTTAAGCATAATAATTCATCTAATTCGAGGTTGTTTGCTTAAAGCTGTAAAAAAAAAAAAAAATTAACATCTACTACATTTCTAGAATTTGTTATTCTTTACAATAATATACATAGCTCAAAATAAAGTTTATGTCATCGATATATTTAAGACGACCAGTTATCGATATGTATTAAATATTTAGTCAACAAATGACTATATTTTATTGTCTGATAAATTTGACTTAATAATGGAAAATTATATGACAAAAAAGTATTATTATATGTAAATTATAATTATATGCAACAACTAGTCTAAGTAAATTTTGATTTTTATAAGAATGAATTTTACATAAAGTGGTTATGATTTTCTTTTTTTTTTTGGGGTTAAAATACTAACAATAATTCTGACTTGGCATTATCATACTAATAAAATTACAATAGAGAATTGAATGTATCGCTGCTAGACCAAACACTATTTTCTCAACTTATTTCTAACATATGGTAAATGAGTAACTTTATCTGATTGTTATTGAAATTTTATCAAATTTATGATAACGATAATGACTTTTTGACTGAAAGATTCTTCTTAAAACTAATTACTATATATAAATCAATCATATATTATAGTAAGATAGACTGAAATTAAAATGGTTACACCTTCTCTACTATATACTACTATATATAAATCAATCATATTATAACAAGATAGACTGAAATTAAAATTATTACACCATCTCAACACTATTAGCAACCTAAACATTAATTTGGAGTTCACTTATCACAAGGTCTTTGATTATGTTTGTGCATTATTTAACTTGTGCGAGTTAAATGTATATTAATCAAAATCGATCAGGTAAATATTATCATAATTATATAAATTGTTAACCCTACAAATCACATTTAACAATTAATGATTAACTATGCAGACATTTTTTTGGGGATTACTCTAACAATACGTTCCTTAAAAGTTACTCATATTCGGCTTAAACATATATGCATCTATAATTATGGTTTATTATTTTCGAAATCAATTAAAAAGTACATTGTAAAATATAATCAATCAAATTTGGGGTGTAAATCATAAATATCTTTCAAGAAGTAATATGATTTAAATAAACCACAAATATTTCATCCAAATTAATTGTCACAAAGATAAATACTTCGTAGAAAATAAGTTGTACTCCCTCCGTTTGAGAAAAATAAGTAGTACTCTCAACTCTCTAATAAAACCCCTCATCTTCTTACTCTTTTGGTTACCCCCCACTCCCCTCTTCCTCACTCTCCCTTTTCCTCTCTCTTTTCAGTACAATACAGAGAGAAAAAAAGGGAAAAAAAAATTAAATAAGGGTAAAACAAACAGAAGGAGATATGATACTAAGCCCAAGATTGAATCTTTTGAGCTTTAGCTTGTTGTCTTCCTAAAGATAATGAGCAGAGGCCTCTGTTTCTTCTTCTCAGAAGAAGATGTTTTCACATTTCCAAGAACAAGTATCATCATCCCTTCTCGAAAATCCAACTTTCGATGCCCTTTACTGTGAGGAAGAGCGTTTTGATGACGATTTAGTTTGTGGGTACGCCTTAAAAGTCCCAGAAATTGAAGATTTTAATGAGATTAATAAAAAGCCCTCTACTTTTCTGTTTGAGCACGACCTTTTGTGGGAAGATGAAGAGATTGTTACCCTCTTGTCTAAGGAGAGAAAACAAACTCATTTGGGTTATGATGAAATAGATTCTGATGGATCTTTGAAAATGATGAGAAATGAAGGGGTTAAGTGGATTTTGAAGGTGATTTCTCACTATGGGTACAATGCCATTACTGCTGTTTTAGCTGTCAACTATTACGATCGATTTATTACAAGCCTTTGCTTTCAGAAAGATAAGCCATGGATGAGTCAATTGGCAGCTGTGGCTTGTCTTTCTATTGCTGCTAAAGTGGAGGAAACTCAAGTGCCTCTTTTATTGGACTTTCAAGTATGCTTCTCTTTATTTTTGTTTTTGCATTGTAGGTAGTTATGTAAATGCATCTGTGACGATTGATTGTGTTATTGATTTGGGTTTTTTTCTTTCCTTGTATGTGCTTTAGGTAGAGGAAGCCAAGTATGTATTTGAAGCAAAAACTATTCAGAGAATGGAGATTTTGGTACTTTCTACGCTTGGATGGAGAATGAATCCTGTCACTCCAATGTCCTTCTTTGATCACATTGTGAGGAGATTTGAGTTGATAAGTAATCCACATTGCGAGTTTTTGAAGAGGTGTGAGAGTATAGTTCTCTCTATTATCACCGGTATGATGTGGATTAGTTCATTTTGATATAAGCATACAATCAATTGAGTAGTATAGAGCATTGATTTATATAATGCTGTTGTTTAAATTGAAGTTTTTATACATTGGTGCAGACTGTAGGCTTCTGCATTATCTCCCCTCGGTTATTGCTTCTGCAACAATGGTATATGTCATTCAAGAGAATGAGCCTTGTTATACAACACTAGAATACAAGAATCAACTCATGAATGTTCTAAGAACTAACAAGGTTAGTTTGAATTATATTTTAGAATTTGAATACATACTTTCCAAAATTGACATTGTCGAAGATATTAATTCTCGATTATGAATTATGACAGGAAAAGATTGATGATTGCTATAAACTAGTGGGGGAGGTAATTGAAGACCAAAGGCGTAAACTTTTCCACAAGCGCAAATATGAGTCGATTCCAAACAGTCCAAGTGGTGTAATCGATGCCTATTTCAGCTCCGATAGCTCTAATGACTCGTGGGCGGTTATGTCATCTGTGACATCATCACCTGAGCCCTTTTTAAAGAGAAGCAAAGCTTGACGTAGCTAATTGACCTCGTTGAACTCTCGTTTTCTTATTTATCTTTGGTAATGGTACTTCATAATCATCACTCTTTTTGAAATGTTTATTATGTCATAATTCAGTGCATTTATGCGATATTTCTACTATATCTAATTCCATTTGATGGACTAGAAAATGATTAAAAATCGACTCTATCACCTCTTTGATTGAGGATGGAGTAAACTTGTTGGATTTCCCCCCTTGTGTAACACCGGTAGACGATGAATTGAATATGAATTTATTAAATATATGTGTATATTACATTGTCTCCTTGCATTTCATACATGAATAATGGCTATACCACCTTGGTTTGGTAAGTATTGGATGTAGGAATGGGTGTCTTAAGTCTTTGGTTGTTTTCTCAAAGGAGGAATTCCTTTAATCAAGAAAGCTTTTCAATGTGGGATTCATGATAGACTTTTTCTTGCTTGGTTTTGACATTTTGACATTATTGACCAAGAATGGTCCCTTGTGTGAATTATCTAACCTAAATGTTTTGTATTTTGGATTAGTTTAAACTTCATGACATTGTACTTGGAATGTAGGAAAAGCTAATATGAGTTTTCTTGGTTGTTGATTCATGTGCAAAATGTGTGTAGTTGAAGTAAGGGACTATAATTAGATGTGGTGATTGTAGTATTTGAGGAGGGTTGAAATTTATTGAATGACTGCCCTTGAATTATTTTGGCTGCAGGATAGCACATGGGGGTTACATATTAGCTAGCAAAGATCAAAGGTCTAGGACCAATAGGACTTTGGAGGGTAGGAGCATTAAGTTCAGACACTTGTGCACTTTTTTTTTTTTCATTGGCAAATTATTAGATGTTTTGATATGGAGTATTTATTTGGTGATTGGGAATGAGTTAGATCGGGTGGAGTTTGACCTAGAGGTGAGGGCGCAAACGTTGAATATGAAAATATGATATTTTTTTGTTTGTTTTTGGAATGAAAATTAAGGGGTATTCCCATCATGTACCCGAATTAAACACAAAATCACACCTTCATCGCGATTTATTCATTACCTTTAGAAAAACTACTAACTAAATTAAACATTTGAACCCTTAACTTGAGTTTTGCAACTCTATTCGCTCAGGATCCAAAGTCATTCCAAATACCTCCTATCGATATACATGAACTCCAAGAGAACTCTTGGTACAACCCTTTCAAATAATGGCCTAACCATATTCTTGTTTATATTTCAACGAACTTTATATTTATATTTATGTTTCTCTTCGGATTTAAGCATCATAGGATTATCCCTGGAGCTCCACGGGACTAGACCAATATATGTGTCTTTCGAGCTTTTCAGGGACCTTACATAACTTGCCACTCGTCCAAGTTCAGTTTTGATCCCAAATTTGACCTCATCAAAATTATTGAGGGTGGAAAAGTTAATTTAAATGAAATGAGAGTAGAAGTGAAATTATGAACCTAAACCAATGAATATGTCGAAAAATTTGATGAGTATGCAAGTTAATATTTGGACAGTAGTTGAAGTTTGGTGAAAAAAGGCACAATGATTTGAAAGGGCTTGCAACGGCACAGCTAATCTAATTGGGCCCGCCCAATAATTACCGAATCATATGACGTCTGAATTTTGACTCAATCACATTGACTTTGCACGGAAAAAGGTAGAAAAATCCTATGGGTGAATATTGGTGTACAATTACTGATTACAAGAAAAAAGAAAAAAAAAATATTACAATCAAGTGAAAAAAGAGTAGGTAGAAAAGCTATAGTACACGGCATATAAAAAATAAACAAAATAAATGCTATGGTACATTTTCAATGAAAAATATTTTGGTACAATTGATCAAGGTCGACCCTAGATATTTGAGGACCCTATGTTAAGTCTAAAATCGAGGACCTTATATTCAAAAAAAAAAACTCAAATGTATTAACATGCATACTTGCAATTTGCAACTTAAATATTAGCATTTTTTTTCTAGTTTATTATTTTTCAGATAGATAATTAAATTACATTTTTTTTTGATATTTTTTTTTGAAAATATTCTTTTAACGGAAAGAATACATAAGTTTAATCTACTTTAATTCAAAAATTTATTGGATCGTATGAGATCTGATAAGCTCATATTGTCCAATCATATAGAACTCAAATATAAGTTTGATTTTTAAAACTCTAATAATGCCGTTGGGCTTCCATACTAAAATATGCCCCCCACAAATAACAAAAATAAAAAAATTTAAATGAAATATGGTGATTAGGGAGATCAATCATTGCACATCTCTCATGCTAAAAGACCACTCTACCATCTTGGCTACACTTCCAATTGGTCCAATACCTATGAATTTATTTATATATTTAGAGAAAGATATTTTTTTTAGGGCACTCGGAGATTGGTGGCCCTAACAAGTAAGAGATCGCATGTACGATTTATCCTCAGGGCCGGCCCTACAATTGATAATCGTTCTTGATGCCTAATAAAATTTTACAACACAATTATGTAATAATTAGTACTCAGTTACGTTTTCAACTGATCAATTTAATGTGAATGTAATATTGAATAGCATAAACTATTGAAGTAATCAAATAGAGTATATTATGACATAAACTTGGACTCAAAAGTTTTAATCATAATTTTGTCAAAAGATCGAATCATCACACTATATTTAACTAGACATTAAATGTAGATATAATTTACTAAAATAGACCAACTAGGACAATTCATTATTAGTTGGAAGCCAAAAACCTCAATCTTAGATGATTTGCTACTAAAGACATCATCCTCCCGATGTGTCCACCCATAATTTGCATATTTTTTCCATTAAATTTAGAGCGAGTTTGATCTAACGTTGAAAAATAATTATCCGAGAATTGAGTTTACTAAAACAAATTTTCGATAACTGGTTATAATAAAGTTATATATTAAATAATTGATTTTGTATCGTTACATTTGCCCAAAAAAAACTATATTTTGTGCTTATGAAATAAGTTGTTTCTTTGGGTTTGAAATTTTAAAAGTAATAATGGCATTGATGATCAATTTTAGTTTAGGGGACTAAACACCTCCAAAACTCAGTTTTATTAGTTGAATTTGCACAGTTGAGATATTGTTTATTAATTGATCTATTATTAATTAATACAATGTTCTTGGAATTGAATCAAAATTCACAACAACTTTTCGTATAATTAATTAAAAATTTGAAGGAGTAGGTATATACCAATTAATGATATGTTGCCACAAATAAATAGAGTTTTGTCCATGTCAACAGTATTTGATGTTTTTTCATATCATTTTTAGATTTTACAACTGTTTTACTTGTCTCTATTTTGACTTTTCCAAGCAATCATGCAATAAAATTGAACTTATTATGTCTCTCTGTTTTAATTATAAAAAAAAATGTCTCTCTATTCTGAATTTTCTTGTCATTATTAACTGTTAAAAATGCTAGCTAGCTGCATAGCTAGAAATACATGAAACAGGAAGTGGTACAACACCTAAAAAAAAAAGAAGAAGCAGCAGGATAGTATAGTAATTAATAAGCTAAATTTCTTGTCATTTTAATAGAAATATGTGCTCTCATTTTCTTTTAAGTTCGAATATACCCTTTGCACCTTTCAGTTCAAGTTGTAAATACACAATTTAGTAGATAAAAAATATATTGAATTTTTTTGCTCTAAATTTCATGACTATCCTCATAAATAGATCTATATTGAAAGTGGATGAATTAATAATGTAATTATTGTAGGGTTTAAACAGTCTCAGTGTCGGCCCAAGTATTAGGCAATATGGACCGTCGCCTAGGGCCCCTGTGTGGAGGAACCCCAAAATTATGTGTTATCAGTGGTCCGCCATATAAATATTATTTAAACTTGTACTGTTATTTTATTACCAAAGTTCAAGCTAGAACAATTGGTAGGTATGGCGTTTTTTAGGCTTTCAATCTTATGCCACGGTTCTAAACTTCACTCAGACATCTCAATTTTTATTATATCTTGTGTCTTTTTGTTTTCTCAATGAGAAGATGATTAATACATTTTTATCTATAAACTATTAACGTAATTTATCCCCCAAAAAACCCCTCTATGGATGATTATGTATATTAATATATTAAAGTTTAATATATACCAATAAGCATTTTTTCTCGGTAATATAAAAAAAAAAAAAACTCGTTTTAAGATTGAATATAGATGTATTTCTTCATTACATAACACAATAAACTTTATGGAGTTATTTGCTCGATATTTATTTTCATAGGGGTAACCCGTCCATTTTTGTTAACGATGAATTAGTTGCTTAATAGGTGTGTACTAAATAATACATTCGATATAAAGATGTACTCCATTGATAAATATATATATGGTGATTTTTTAATATATTGGCCCTTCCTTTATTGAATGCACAACTTCTATGATTAATATATAGGAATGTTGTAAGCACATATATGAAAATGGACCCATTCAAAGTCCAAAAAGAATCAAAGAAAAGTTAAATTTTGACACAAATGTCAGCAGAAAATTTATTATGTACCTGTTTTATGTAATCCAACTCATTTCAAATTTTCAATGTTCTACCAAATTTCTCAAAGGAAAACTGACATATCATTTAATGTCAAACACAAATGCAATAGTCACATTCTATATATAACAATTTTTTTGAAAACTTCACCAACTTCTCAAATTCCAATTAGAATTTGGACCCTCAGATTTTTTTCCTTATCATATATCAGCCCATTCAATTTTAATTTTCAACAAACACAATTTCCAGTTCTGATAGTGATTTTAAATGATGTTCATATAGTGGCCGGGGCATCAATTAGGGTTCGAAATAAAAGATGTTAGTAGGAATTTATTATTTTGCTCTGAAAAAATAGAAATGCCTTAATTTCCCAATTATTGTTGGCTTTTGAAATATTTTGTCAAAAGCCTGCACGAATCAATTTATACATCTTTTAGATGAATAATTATGTCAAAAGCTGGAAATATATATATATATATATATATATATATATATATATATATATATATATGGCTTCCAAAATGTTCAGATGGTTAGGTTGAAATTGATGTTTTAAGATCATTTTATCATTTTATGCAGTAATAAATATTGTACTTTTTTTTTTATTTACCAAAAGAAGAAGTCCCATTTTCAAGTTTCAATCACTGAAATTTCTATTATATGCTATATTTTACAGTAGCATCACTGGATGTACTCAAAGTCCAAAATTTAAGTTACATACTTTGCATCATATTACAAGACTGGAAAAGAATCAAGATTTTACACAATCTTATGATAGTTTCAGATTCTTGAAAATGACTTGACATTGCGAAATTTATGTTAAACCTGCAAGAAATTAAACACAATTGGCGTTATAATTTGATAGTTTTTTAATAGGAAATTAAAATAGTGAATTATATTATAGTCAATAAAAGTAGCTAACCTTGTTGGAAATATTACTTGATAGCCAGTCAAGTCCTTCATAGAGTCCCTGGCCAGAAGTTGCACAAGTGCTCTGTATATACCTACATCAATATTAAATGACAAAAAAAAAAAAAAAAAAACTTTCGAGTTAATTACGTATCCATCATTTATCATTTGATTGAATAAAGTGTAACTATTTAGCCGAGACTTAAATAAAGTGAATTATATGTAAAAAAAAAGAGCTAAATGCAAAAATAACACAGAATTTTATGGAGTAATTTGGATTTCACTCAAAAAATTAAAAAGAGAGAATTGAATAAAGTGAAATTAATAAAAATAACATACCAATGACGTTGGCGTAGAGAGTGAAGGCCAAGCTTATCAGTAATTTCAGAAACATTCATTGCATTTGGGAGATCTTGTTTATTAGCAAATACAAGTAGTGTTGCATACCTAAGTTCATCCTGTATATTAAATTATTAAATATGTAGCCATTTAATAAGATTGTGTGGCTTTTAATGAAATTTCACCAAACATAGATAAAATTTATTAAATCAAGAAATAAATATATTTATAAAATTAAATTACCTCATTAAGCATTCGATGAAGCTCATCTCTGGCTTCTGATAACCTTTCCCTGTCATTACTATCCACCACAAAAATGAGCCCTTGTGTGTTCTGGAAGTAGTGCCTCCATAATGGCCGTATCTATTAATCATTAATCTTATATGCTCAATACTTTATACAGTTTCACTTTTTGTCCTAATCTTTTTACAATGACGACTTAATTGCACTTTTGATCCCGAACATTATAAATTTGTTATTTTCATCCCAATATACGTGGGACCAAAGTTGCAAATATTTCAAAAGAATGGGACAAAATATGTAATTTAATAAGGTGCAGAACCAAAATATTACTCAGATACGTACTAGTCTATAAGATTAAAAATACAACTTTTTTGGGATTAAATTCTTATATACCTTATCCTGTCCTCCAACATCCCACACCGTGAAACTCACATTTTTATACTCAATAGTCTCCACGTTAAAACCTGTTCGTTAGTATTTTCAAAGTACATCAAAATTTAAGTATTATTGACATCAAAAAAAAAAAAAAATTACCATTCCATGTGATGAACATTAATTAAGCAGGAAAATAATAAATACACATTTTATTTAATAGACAGTATATAAATAATATTTATTACCAATAGTTGGAATAGTTGTAAGGATCTCTCCAAGTTTAAGTTTGTATAGAATAGTTGTTTTTCCAGAAGCATCAAGCCCGACCATTAGAATCCTCATTTCACGCTTACCAAACATCAATTTCACCAACCGCGATACAGCCAAACCCATTGCTCCAAATTAATTTGAAATCAGTTGAAGATATATATATAGATGAATTAATTAATTAATTAAAAAGGTCTAATAAACTCACTAGCTAGAAATATTTGAAGTAATGAATCAGAGGTTTTGAAGTACCCATTGCTCAATATATATAGTGTCAATAAAAATAGAATATATTCTCTAGTATCTAATATAATGAAATATAAGAGAATGGAATTGGATCCCGATAAACACTAAACTTAGTATGGAAATATTCTTGACATGTTCGTTGAACTTGAACCTTATTATGTCCATTCACTCGAATTGCTTCGTTCTCAATTCACTATGAATCAAATTTTTTGTTGTTGAATCCAGGGGCGGATCCAGAAATTTTGGTCAGGGGGGCTAAACTTATACACAAAAAAAAATCTAGCAAACAGTAAAACATAAAATTTATATTATTCACGTAAGAACCCAAAATATCTACATATTTTCTTTAATAATTGACCACGACGATTTTTCATCTTTTGAAACCGGTCCATGATAGCATCGTTTGAAATACTACTAAATATGTCTCTCTTTATAAAGACAACTAAACTATCATTTAGCCATTGATCGGCCATTCGTTTACGAAGTCGATTCTTTACTATCTTCATAGCCGAAAAAACTCTCTCCACTGATGCAGCTGCAACGGGTAGAATAAGCGCCAATGTCACAAGTTTGTAAACCATCGAGAATGCGACATGTCTTTTAGTTGCAACCATCTTCTTAGCAAAATCATCACTTGATCGAATATCCCTAATATAATTTTCAAGTTGATTAGGAAGAGCCGAGATCTCAAGAAAAGAGAAGTCATTTGGATAAAATTCGGCAAGACGAACAAGTTTTCCTTTGTCAAAAGCTTCAAAGTGATTGGATGGGTTTATGCATGCAACACGAATAAGCTACTCCGTGTTTACTTCATTGAAACGGTTGGCGCGCGTGTAAAAGGGGTGCTCTACCAACTGAGCTATAGTCCTTAGTGCTTGTGATGCATATTTTATCATGTATATAATTTCTTGTCAAGATGAATAAAACTCTTGGATTTGGAGATGGTGGGAGTAGGAAAAAATTGAGGCTTACAATTGAATAGAGTAAATTATTATCAAAGTGATTTGTGTATATTAATTGAACTGAAATTATATTTGGACTGAAAATTCATATTGGGCTAATATATTAAATTTTTTGTAAAAAAAAATTACAACACACCTATAAAAAAAAAAAAAAAAAAAAAAAAAAAAAAAAAATTCCAGCCCCCCTTGCCCCTATCTCGGTCCGCCTATGGTTGAATCAATTCAAAACAAAAATATAAAAGTAGGTTCAACCTAAACACATAAATTTAATTTGCATTTTCTCTCAAGATTTTCCTTTTTGAATAGTTTCAAAGAATTCTCGAAAAATCTCTGATCTGAATTTATTAGACCAAAATCAACAATAATAATAATAATTAATTCTGAAAGTGCTATTAAGAATTTAGAATAGTATGGATTTGAATTTGATGAGAATTTAGTGTGTAAGAAGATTATAGTGGATTTCATGCTTATCAATTTAGCTTTAAAAGTTCACAAAATATTTACCTAACGATCAGTGTAGTTAATATCGTACGATTCGCGATACGATTCATGCGATACGGTTCGATTCCGACACAAAACGATACGACTCGGACTCCGTATCGTTTTGGGTCTTGTTTCGTAATGTACCGGTCCGATACGATTCGGTATCGCATGTATCGCGATACGAAAGCGATACATGCGATACAAGTAAAAATGGATTTTTTATTCTGAACCGGGTCGGACCGGTAGGATCCGGTTCACGACCCTTTTTTTTTTAAAAAAAAAATGAAAAAACTGAAAGTAAAAGACTTGAAAAAACAGAGCAATCCATTAGACCCTAAATTATAATTACGATTCTTTTAAAACCTTAAATCTCTACTTCATTTTTCTCTTCAATTTTCTGTAAAATCTCTACTGAAACAACACAAACAACATAAACTCGTAATTTTTATTCTCTTTTTTCAATTCATATAAGCTAGAATATCAAACCTGTACTTCATATGCTGTACAATTTTATTGGGTTCTAAAAAATTTGTATGTAAATGTAATGAATTGACAGATGGTTTTTGGTAGTTAACTGGGTTTTGATAATTTCTTGTTTTTAGTGTGTGGTTGACCTTTTTTTTTCAAGAAAAAGAAGTTGAGGATTTTGAACTAATTATGCTTTCTTGCTGAATTGTTCTCACATGTCCCATATGTTTTCTTTAAAAAAAAAAAAATTAATTGATGTATATCTTGATAATTCTAGTGTTTTATGATATGGTGTGTTGAGATTACTACGGTGAATTGCAGAAACTAGTTGCATGTATGATGCGAACTAATTAATTTAAGTTAAATGTTTGATTATGAGTCTAAGCATTCCATGAAACTTTTTTGAGTGCATAATATGTATTCACAAGCATACTACTGTCTGGTCAATTTACAAATTGATTAATTGTTTACCTTTGAACCGATTGAAGAGGTTGATGAAAATGAGGAGCAAAGCTTTGAGCCGATTGAAGAGGTTGTTGGGAATATATTTTATATTATTTTTAACAATGGATCATGTATCTTACGATACACGATACGTATCTCGATACGATCCGATACGAATGGAAAACGATACGCGATACGATTCACGGTTTGATAACCTTGCTAACGATTGAATATGCATATACTAACTACGTTCCAAATCTTTTACTCCACTGGTACAGTTGACCAGTCAATTTGATCAAAATATTAAAATTATTAATATATAGTCTAATTAATTTATTTCAACAATAATTTGATAATATTATATAACACCGCATGTATTAATATTTAAAACGCTATAAATATAAAAAAAATCTACTTATTAGTCACTTAAAAAAATAACAAAAATTGACTTTACATTTGTAGCTAATAAAGTAAAAAATTTGGGATAGAGGGGGCATATTAAAATAAAAAAGTAACGAAATTGTTGTTATAGATTTAAAATCCATAGTTTAAAATAAAAGACATGATGCAAGCCCAATAGATTGACCGTGTTTGAGGTTGGGGGCCCGATTCCCTCGAGAATATTTTTTGTTCAATTCTCCAGAAAAGATTTTGGCCCAAGGGGTTGGCTTAGTGGCTAATGAGAAATTTGACTCTTTTTTAGATCCTAGGTTCCATTTTAGGGTACTTTGATATTTGTCATATTTTTTTTTTTTATAAATAATTTGTCATTTATTTTGGAATTCCCTTTTTTACATATAGTGATATAGATGACTTTATTTTTTATCATTTTCTTTGCCGTTTCCAATCGTTTTTAACCAAGTACAAAAGGAACTTGATCAATCTAATTCTATACACAATTTTGATGTTTAGAGAACTTATACCCCACTTGTAAGAGAATATATTTGATTGCAAAAATCACAAGTATCTCCTAAAGTTACACAATCTATTATTTTTCAATTTTCAAATATATACTTTACTAAATAAATAAATTTAATAAGAGAATTCCATATAAAATATTAGCAAAGTACGAAATGAAGTCATTTCCCGGAAATAGCCTCCTTGGCAGACTGAAGTGTAGATGCGACAGAAGCGGCGGCATTGGTCAATACGCTGCCGCTCGTGTTTGAGGCGGCGGCCTCCGGCGAATGAACAATTTGCACCGGATGCGGTTTCTGTTTTTGACCCTGACCCGCCGTTGACCGAATATCTACTGTCTCCACTCTCTTCTCATGTGGCTTTTGAGCAGTGCCATGATCATGAGTCTTAGTTCCCTAAACATAATTAAATTTCGGTAATAATGATTTTCAATCAAATCCCATTTCTAATTAGTCATATCACATGGCATTTCTAAAGATATAAAAAACTATTACAAGGTCCTGGAATTAATGTTGTACCTTGGTTGTTGATGAGCTCATATTGTTGTTGTTGTTCATCTTCTTCAATCTAGGAGGTTGGGGTGAATGATTTTTTTATATGCTTTTTTTTATTATTATTATCCAATAAATTATTCATAATTAAGGTGTTTGTTATATATTTTTACCTAACTGATATTTTTCCTGGACAAAATTTAACCGGAAGTTTTGGCAGGAGAACTGGTCAACTGATTATACGAAGCACAGCTTGATTCCGATTTAATCGTGTGCATGTATATATATGTTTACTATTGTTAGATTTCTTTACAATGATAAGTTGACAACACTCAAATTTTGAACATTTTAAAAAATATTTTAACAAAATTTATAGAAACTATTCACCCAATTTTCCCGAAAACAAAATTTACAACCAATCTAAAGAACTATTTGGAAATGAACTCCTTTTGAAAAGATCAAAGCATGATGTTTTGTTCAAAACTTTATCTTGTTTTATAAGGTAAATTACGAATACATCCCTCTGAGTTAAGACCTTCTCATGTATTATGTATTACAAAAATAATTAATTTAATTAAATGTGTAAATAAATCTTCTTTATTTATAAAATATTATTAATGAAATTTCGTTTAATTATATTATTAATATAATTATTAATAATATATGTAAAAATAAGGAGATATTCGTAATTTACCTTATTTTATATGGAAATATTGCACTGTACTATGTTTTTAGCACTTTTAGATTTATATTCTATTTTACAAAATTATTATTTTTAGTTCAAATTTTCAGATGTTTTTGCACCTTTATTCTCATCGCTTCATTTCCATTTAACTTGGTACAAACATTCCAAACTCGAATTCTAATGGGTTAAAAAATTGCTAACAAGAGATTATTTTTCAGTGTTTAAATTTCAGTGTTGTCCGTAATATGTTATATATACCTTAAAAAGAATTAAGTCTTAATTCTGAATAATATCGATAAAATAAAATAAATATATAGTTGAGAAAAGATATAACTACATAGTATTTCAGAATTTGTAAAAAATTGGAGGTCGGATGTTTCTGTTTTGTTTGTAAGAGTTTTAACTTTTCACACTTGGTTATTACGTAAAACGGTATAAGACGAGGCGTCGGCTGTTGTGTTGTCTCATGTATATGAAACTGAAAAAATGAGAAGAAAAATTAAATAATAAGACAGGGAGCAGGTACAATTAATCTTTATCTTTGAAAAAGAAAAAAGAGGAGATTATATTATTATATAAAGTTAAATGAACTAGTCCAATCTTGGAAAGACTAAATAGAGATGCAGGCCGCATATTTATATGATTTGGCCGACACCAGATCTAATTATAATATTTTATCACTGAATATTAATTATTTTAATGATTTCACTTTTTAAATTTCATTAATTTCAAGTATTCCTAACAAAGTTTTAAGAATCTTTAATATTAACCAAAAACAAAAAAAAGTTTCCAAAATCGAATTAAGGAAAAGTACACCCAAGTAAGACCATAAGTTCAATAATAGTACGGTTGACTGTAGATCTATAGTTTGGATTGGATTAAGCTCAACAAGCTAAATATTAAGTAAATTGAGCTTTCGGTTCTTCTTATGGGAATATGAGTTAACTTTTGTATTTTTATTACTCTTAATTTTTTTGTAGCAGATCGTCCCTCTTAAACTTTTCATAGTGGCGAGAAGATTGATTTGAGTGTAACACAGTAGTTCCCTTTAAATATAATATACATCACTTAAATTCAAAATATATTCTAAAATGGACGAAAATTGATGTATTTTGGATTTAATAAGGACGAAATGTGTTACACTACGTTGATAAGAGGGCGAATCTGCTACAAAAAATTTAAGAAGGATGAATGTATTATAAGAGGGACGAATGTGTTATAAGAGGGACGAATCTGCTACAAAAATTTAAGAGGGACGAAAGTACAAATTTGACCCATAAGGCCATCTCCAGCGGTTGCCTGCGGGGTCGGGGCGGGGTCGGGCTGAGGTGGGAGAACCGCTGGAGATGGAGAGGGGCCGGGGTCGGGCGGGGTGGCGGGGCGGAACGGGCGGGGCTGCGGGCTGCTTGGAGCCCGCAGGCCAGCCCTGCTCCGCGCGTCTGTTGTGAGGAAGAAGAGGGGCACGTGATTACACGCGCCCCTCTTTAAAACAGGTGCCGCCAAGTGGCGGCACCTTATTGGGTCTTTCCTTTTTTTTTTTTTTTTTCTTTTAATGAATTATGTTATGTATAATTAATGTGTGTATGGTTAATTGTGTATAATTAATGTGTTATTTTAAATAATGTGTTATTGTAATTAATGTGTATTGTTGTATAATTAATGTGTTATTTTTATTAATAGCATGGTTAATTATTTAAAGAAGTTGGCAAAAAAAAAAAAAAAATGGAATTTGGAAGAAAAGAGCAAAACTAGGCTCGACCGAGTAGGCTTTTCGGGACGACATTCGTGTGCGCAGGCCGCGGGCACGCACAAGTCTTGAAGGGCCGAGTAGTAATCCGAACCAAGATTTGCACCCCCCCCCCCTACGCGCAAGGAGGGAGCCTTCTAGTAATAATTTCTTAACCCTTATGGTTTAGAAATCATATATAAACCCAAGTTTTTCTTATCACACTTCCAATGTGGGATTAGTCTATTTCTTTCCAATTTTTCCCATTACATATGTGAACTTTGAGATTTAATTTCTCATTCACTCGTACTCCGATTTGGACGTACCATATACCATTTTAATCTACTCACGGAGTAGAATATAATTCCGTCAAGACCCGACTCTTTACTCAAAGTGGGTCCCACTTAAATTACGTCCAAAATGGTCCATTAACTTACTTTTTCCAACACTATGTTTATGAGGTTTATAAGGAGCTTTAGGACTATTTTTATTTTATTTTCCTTGATTATGTTGTGTAATTAATGTTGTGTATTGTTGTAATTAATGTGTTATTTTAATTAATACTCCGTATTTAAAAAAATAAAACTATAATATTAATAGGTGAGAGTTTGCGTATTATGTATTAATTTTAAGTTACTTTAATTAAATATTCTATTTAATATTAATATTTTTAATATAATTAATAATTAAATTACGAGTATTAATATAATTACTATTATTAATATTAATATTAAAAAAATTTAAAACTATAATAGTAATAGGTGAGAGTGGGCAAAGTTTCAAAATGGAATTAATTCCCCCACGGAGCCCCAACCATTGGAGACGACGACAGGGCTCAGGGCTAGCCCTGAACCATTGGAGATGGCCTAAAGAGGACTAAAAATTCTATTCACTCTTAAATATTTCATAAGATAGTAAAGTTGTTTAAAGTTTAAACCAATAAGAGCACAAAATACATCAGAGTATCTAAAAAGTTAACCAATCTTCTGATGATATAAATCACTAAATTGATCAAAACGAAGAAAAATTAACCAATCTTCTGAATTTCATGAAACTCCAAGAAACCTAACAAAAAATATAACTTTAAAATTTAAAATCAAGAAGTTGAAACAAGTTCTTGAATACATTTTTCCATAACTTGTCGTGGCCTACACATTGCTTCCAATGGTTGAGCTTTAGGCAATGTGATTCCATGACCTTCACTCAAATCAATCTTCTCTCCACTTATCCTTTCCCACTCAAAACACTGAATCAAAGAGCTCAAACTCAATCCAATCATACGTTTCGCAAATCCAGCTCCGGGACAAGCTCTCTTTCCCATCCCAAACGACAACAATTTGTGTGTTTCAACCTCCACATTTTCAAATCTCTCGGGCCTAAAGGTCCATGGATCGTCCCAAATCTCCGGGTCCCGATGAATCGCCCACACGTTCACCAATAGCATTGTACCATTCGGAACATGGTATCCTCCAATCTCACAATTGTCAGATGATTCGTGTGGAACCAACATTGGAACCGAAGGAAACAACCTTAATGTCTCTAGAATGATGCAATGTAGGTAATTCAATTTCGACAAATCTCGTTCTTCGACTAATCGATTGTGTCCTACATGAATGTCGATCTCTGCTCGAGCCTTCTGCAAGATCTCAGGGTGGTTTAGGAGAAGGGACATTGCCCATTCTGAAGTAACTGCCGAAGCATCCGTACCCGCAACTATCAATGCCTATAATAAAATCAAAGTTGAACCATGGTTCAGAAACATAAAGAATGTTAAAAATTTAAAATTGTATTTTTAGTCCCACATGATTGAACTTTCAGCTCTTTAGTCCAATGCTTTATAAAATTACACTTTTGATTCAGTACTTTAAAAATTGTATCTTTTATCCTAATTTAATGAAGAAGAAAAAAAACAATTTTGATCACATCGCCTTCTTTGGGACCAAAAGTGCAAAAAATAGGACAAATAGTTTGGGCCAAAACTCTAAACAAAGGCAATTATATGGTATCAAAAGTGCAATTTTATAAAATACGAGACTGAAAATGCAAAACATTATAAAAACTTAAGACCTATGTGCAATTTCATAAAATAATGGATTAAAAGTATTGAGGAGTCAGTTAAGTGAGACTAAAAAGGTGATTTTGAACAAAAAACACTAACAAAATTAAATAAATGAGTATTAATTGAGGAATTATTACAAGTATAAGCCCAATGATGATTTCATCCGTGTAATATTCGGGCTGCGATTCTTGCAAAGAAAGCAAATGATCAACCATGGTGTTTTGCCCCTTGTTACGTCTATGTTCATCAATAAGCTCTTGCATAAACTCTTGCCCTTTTTCTTTATGCCAAGCCAATTTTTTCTCAAACCCATTGACTCCAATCCAACCCAAAATTGGGAAAAAATCACCTGGATTAGATGCACCACTCAACTCTAGTGCCTCTTTTATAATCACTCTAAACCTCTTTGCCTCCTCATCATCTTCCACATCATCACCATAATATCGTTTATTCGCTAACATTCTCGTTATGTTATTGAATGTGACCTCCGTAATTTTCGATTCCAGATCAACTTTTGTCCAATCGTTCGATGAAATTTGATACAACGCATGTAGTAAACGGTGAATTTCGTCTTGTCTGATCGAGGTAAACATGTTTAGACGTGTAGGGGAGAATATTTCTACATCACATAAGCGTCGGAGGTTGCGCCAGTGGTCCCCATAAGGGGCGAAAATGATGGTGGTGTTATTGTAGCCAAAGTATTTGCTAATTGCGGTTTTAGGACGGTTGGCTAAAACGATATCGTTTTTTGTGAAACATTCTTGGACGAGAGAGGATGATGAAACGACGACCACGAGGCGGGACCCGAACCAAAGTGAGAATATTGGACCATGTTTTTTTGAGAAGGTGTATAGTGTTCTATGGAGATGGGTTTTGAATAGGTGGAGATGGCCGAGGATTGGAAGTGAGCCCGGCGGACTTGGGGGGAGGTTCGGGCTTCTTTTTATGATCTTTGAGAAAAGGTTGTAGAATAGAATGATGAAGATTAATAACAAAAGTGTGTGTTGCAAATCCATAATTGCTCAAGTTTAAGGGACTTAATTAAGACACAAAGACTCGCTTAGTAATTATGTTCCTATTTAAAGAGTTGGAAAAGAGTGGGTGAATACTAAACACATGTGGATGGACTGGAACTAATTCACTTTAAAAATTGATTTGAGATATGATGATTGTCCAATACTATAATAAGATTCGCTCAGTTTAAATATTTGATTAATGTAGGATTTTTATTTTTAACATATGTCACCAAGTGAGTAAATTCTAGCTCAAACTTGATTTTTCAATAATGATTTCTAGACAAGTTTATACATAAATACCATGTGAATACTCTAGTGAAGTATAATTTCAGGGTCGGCTCTAAGGATAAGCCGTACATGTTACCGCTTAGGTCCATCAATTTCGGATGGCCTAAAAATATATATATTTCTCTCTATATATAAATAAAATTATAATTACTGTACTAAGTGGAAGTGTATTTGAGATGGTAAAGTACTTTTTAGCATGAAAGATGTGCAATGATCGATCTCTCTCATCACCATATTGTATTTAAACCTTTTTAGTTTTGTTATTTGTGAGGGCCATATTTTAGTATGGAAGTCCAAAGGCATTACTAGAGTTTTGAAAACCAAACTTAAATTTGAGTTCTATAGGATTGGACATTATGAGCTTACCAGGTCTCATACAATCCAATATATTTCGAATTGAAGTAGATTAATTGTCAAGGTAGTAATGTACTTTTTAAATGACATTAAGATCAATTTAAAGACATTTTAGGTTAAAAATTAAAAATTAGAAGCTTTTACTATTAGTATATATACTATAAACTAGCCTATTCCCGTGCTATGCACAAAATCACATTAAATTATGGTTAAATGATACTAATGATCCATCAGATTTAAAGTTGTTTATGCTTTCGTCCCTCATATATAAACTGTTATATTTTTGTCATTCTTAGATAATATATGTTACACTTACGTCCCTCGTAGATAAAGAGTTAGTCTTTCATCTCTTAGATAATATGTGTTACATTTTAGTCCCTCTTAGATAATATGTGTTACACTTACGTCCTTCGTGTTAAACTATTGTTCATATACATTTTTATACCAAATATTAACATAAGGTCGAAAATGAAATAAAATACTAAAATGAGGGTAATTGTAACACATATTATCTAAGAGGGACAAAAGTGTAATGCTTGAAATGAAATAAAATATTAACATGAGCGACGTAATTGTAACATATTTTATCTAAGAGGGATAAGAATGTAATACATATTATGTAAGAGGGAAGAAAGTGTAACAAATTTGAAACAATTACAAAAAAATATAATGCAGCAACCTCAGTCCTGTTTAATATTGTTCTCGCACTCGATCTTCTTCTTGCTATTATTTTTGTTTTATGAAAGATAGACATGACAAAATTGAACAAAAATAAAAGTTAAAAGTTAACCTAATGTGATCATTAGTTGAAGGAACTATATTACTAAAAAATTGTGATACTATAATAACTCACTTTTAAAAGTGAAATATTGTACCTAATTTTTTATTGATGTGTGAGTGGCAATTTTCTTTAATTAGGCTGGTTTCACAATGTATAATTTACAACGGCTTAGATCTAACTAAGATTTTCTTCGTTTTCTTTCTCAAAAATTTTGATGTTTGCTATACATGCACTGATATAAATATATAAACAAATATCAATTGCTAATCTTAGACAATTCAAAAAAATTTAAACATTGTAAAATGTAATAGAATTTAAAAATAAAATATGAAAAAAATAGATACATTCAAACTGAAAAATTAACCAACATTACGCATCCAATACTCCCAATAAAATTATAAGTCTATCATCTTTTATATATATATATATATATATATATATACATATAATGTAAAATCAGTTATTTTTGACAATCATAACCTATGCCTATAGTCATGTGTAACGGCTTAGTTAATCATGTATAAATAAATATTAAGATCCGTGCTATGCAGAAACTATTTTAATTATATATATAATACAAAATCATCAATATATCTCGGACGTGAAAACAAAAACTTAAAAATCTTTTACAAATTTAATTATATATACTACTACTTATATAATTACTTGCTAAATAAGATCATATTTTAGAACAATATTTATTATAATACAAATATAAGAAAAATTAAAAAGAATTTTAATAAAAAAAATAAATATGTAAAACAAATGACTGATCTTGATGAAGTCGAGGACATATAGAATTAATTAAAGAAGAAAACAGAATAAAAATAAAAATTATAATTTATAGCAGTAAAAAATGGCAAATTCTTTTAACCGTAAAGCACAAAAAATAAAACATAGAGTGTAAGTAAATATGATTATTTTATTTAGACACCAACAATTTCTATGAAACGTGAATTATATCAATAAAGTTAAAGATCAATTGAAAATAAAACTTTATGAGTGGATTTTTCCATTGCTACTCTTTTATTGTACACAAATGTCTACTTAAAAAATTCATACTTGGAGTCAACATTATTCTTCAGATGTGTGTTTGTATAGATAGATTTAAAACTATAATGACAAATGCAAAATAGTGGTGAAAAAAAAGGAAGAAGAACTTGCGAAAATAAAAAATGAAATAATCTAAAATCAAATCAATTTATAATCACATTATATCATAAAATGAAACCCAAAAGAAAGAAGATGAAATTAAATCTACAACAATATTAAAGATAACTACAAATATTAATGGAATCTGTGAAAATAAAAATGAAATTATCTAAAATCAATCTATAAACTCACTAAATCGAAAGATGAAATCCGAAATAAAATCTATAAGAAAAACAATGAAAAGTTGAATATAATAAAACAAAATTTATGAATATTCAAATTAAAATAATGTATGTAAAACTAAAAGAAAATAATCTATCATCAAATTAAATAAAAAGGTAAAACATAAAAATGAAATTATCTAATATCAAAATACATAAATCTATAATCTCACTAAATCGAAATATGAAACCCGAAATAAAATCTATAAGAAAAACAATGAAAAATTATGAATATATCTAAAATTGAAAGAAATTAATTAAATCAAAAGGCAAAACAAAATGAGATACGATAAAATCAATTCTATAACAAAACATGAATGTCAAGTGCATATATTACAAAAAAAATATTAAAATTCAAATGGAAAAGGAATAATATAAGAACAAATAGAATATATATCATCAAAAGACGTCAAAAACAAAAAAAATAGTGAAATTGAAATATGAATTAAAAAAAACTAAAATATGGGTATGTCTAAAATTCATCTAAAAATAAAAATAAAGTACAATGATACATAAATAAAATAAAGTGTGAAAAATTATAAAAAAAGCAAATGATTATACCTCAAAATCACAAGACCTTGTACTTTGTTATTTGTTCTCCGCATCCCACAACAATCTACACAAATATATCTATACATCAAATTAATACAAATTAAGAGAAAATCATCAAAAAAACATTGTTAGCAAAATAAAAGAAACAATTAGCATAAAAAACAAACGATTATACCTCAAAATCACAAGACCTTGTACTTTGTTCTTTGTTCTTTGTTCTCCGCATCCCACAACAATCTACACAAATATATCTATACATCAAATTAATACAAATTAAAAGAAAATCATCAAAAAAACACTGTTAGCAAAATAAAAGAAACAATTAGCATGAAGAATGCGAATAATTTTTAAACTAACAACGTGTAAAATTTAAAATTGAAAAAAATGACTAAAAGTAAGGGCATCAATGGAATAACAATAAGAAAATATTATGTTAAAGATTAAGGAAATGGGAAAAGCAAAATATGCAAAATGCACAAAGAAACGTGAGTACTTATGAATTATGATAATTAGATATATGGTACCTTTTCCTTTTCCAATCCTCTTAAATGTGCCATTTATTTAGGAATAATTTGCTTTAAATTTCCTTGTTTTTATGCAAAATATTAGGAATTAATTAAATTTATCAGTTACTCATACTTAACAAATTTACAACCTAGAATTCCTAATACTTAGCATGATTTGTAGGGAGTTTAAATTTTAAATTCATATTTAATGAAAAACTAAATCAAAATAACGGAAATAATCAATGGTAATTACCATAAATGTTTACTTGGCTACTAATTAATTGCACTATTTTATGATTAAAAATAATTCAAAATTAGGAGAAAAAAGAATTTGGTCCAATTTGGTCAAAAGACCATTCTCCTATATATATATATATATATATATATATGAAGTGCACATATGTTGCACGTGACTAGCTAAATTCATATGTTAATTGCATCATATAATAAAATAATTGTTAAATATGTTAAGAATGTTTTTTTTTTTTTTTTTTTTTTTGAGTTTTTTATTATATAATGCGAATAACATATAATTCATAACATAGGAGTATTATTTTATTATATACTGCAACAAATATATGAAATTAATTAATCATTTGTGTTGCACGTGCATTTTTTTCTAATTATGAGAATTGGACAGGACTAGGAGTGAGAACACTAAAGTTAGATGTATTTGTTATGTTACGTATTCCTTCCCTTTAAAGAATGTTTTCAAAGTTAAAAATATAAAATAAATTAAGTTAATTATCATTTAACTATATATTAATAACTAGAAAAGTGCAAGCTTGTTAATTATATAATGCAATTAATATATAATCCATAATATAGTTAAGAATTATTTTATTATATAATGCAATAAACAAATGGAATTAATTAATCATTTGCGCTGCACGTGCATTTTTCTAATTATGAGAAATGGACAAGATTAGGAGTGACACCACTAAAGTTAGATGTATTTGTTATGTTATGTATTCCTTCCGTTAAAAGAATATTTTAAAATTAAAAATATAAAAAAAATAAGTTAAGTTGTCATTTAATTATATGTTAATTACTAGAAAATTGCACGTATATTGCACGTAAATAACTAAAGTCATAAGTTCATCGCATCATATAATAAAAGAATTGTTAAATATGTTATGAATGTTTTGTTTTAGTTGTTTATTATATAATGCAATAAACATATAATCCATACCATAATTAACAATTATTTATTAAATAAAGCAATAAAAATATGAAACTAATAATCACTTACATTTCACATGCAATTTTCTAATTATGAAAAATGGACATGTTTGGGAGTGACAGCACTAAGGCCATCTCCAATGGCTACTTCCGGGGCCGGGGCGGGGTCGGGGTCGGGAGGAGAAACGGTTGGAGATGACAGCAGGGCTCGGGGCGGGGTGGAACGCGGGCTGGAATGGGCTGCTCAACGGGCTCGGGGCGGCACGCTGGTGGGAACGGGGCCGCGTCTGGGTTTTGGGGAAGAAGAGGGGCAATGCTCCCACGCGCTTTCTTTTTGTCCTTCCAAAAGGTAACGTGGCCAGCTATTTAGTTTGACTGTTGACCATGTAGATAAGAATAAATCGCCTGATATTATTTAATTTGACAAAGCATTTACGTTTTGTATGACCAAACTTGCACAATTTTAATTTGTAAAGCAAATTTTAAAAAAAAATTGTAAAGCAATGAAAAACCAACTAAAACAACTTAAATATATCGCCTGATTGGCTCTTTCCTTTTTTTTTTTTTTTTTTTTCTTTTAATGTATTATTCTTGTATAATTAATGTGTGTATGATTAATATTGTATAATTAATGTGTTGTATTGTTTAATTAATGTGTTATTTATTTTAATTGTTTTAATTAATGTGGTAGGTTTTAATTATATAGTATATAGTGTGATTAATTATTTAAAGTAATTTTAAATAAAATTATGATGTACTTATAAATATATAGTAATAGTCCATTTAATTAAACACTCATACAAATATTTTTTTAAAATACGAAATTAGTTAAAAATACAAAATAAACACTCATACAATTAAAATTTAGATTCATACTTAATCTAAATTAAATATTTAAATACATACTAAACACTCATAGAAATAATATTTTAAGTTACTTTAATTATTTATTCTATTTAATATTAATATTTTAATATAATTAATAATTAAATTACGAGTACTAATATAATTACTATTATTAATATTAATATTAATATTAAAAATATTTAAAACTATAATATTAATAGGTGAGAGTGGGCAAAGGAAAAAAATTGAATTAATTCCCCCACGGAGCCCCAACCATTGGAGACGACCAGGCAGGGCCCCGGGCTGGCCCTGGGGTAGCCCGGGCTCCAGAGCCCGGTACTAGCCCTCAACCATTGGAGATGGCCTAAAGTTAGATAAATTTGTTATGTTATATTGTTATGTACTCCTTTCGTTAAAAGAATATTTTCAAAATAAAAAATATCAAAAAAAAAAGTAAATTTGTCATTTAATTATCTATCTGAAAAATAATATACTAGTAAAAAATTTTGCTAATATTTAATTTCCAATTCTGCATTTAAATATATTTATTTATTTATTTAATTTTTAACATAAATCCCCCCAATTTTAGACTTCGCATAGGGCCTCCAAATATCTAGGATCGCCTTGTGTAATTCAACAACAAAGTAAATATTTTACACATCATTTGTGAGTGTTTGACTCAAGGGAACTACAACTAGTCCAGACGTGAGTATTATAAAAATAACATATATAAAAATTCAAATTCAAATAACCATTTCCACAAGTTGGGCTAATGCACGTAATTAAGAGGGTAGTAATTATTAAATTATGAGAAACTTTTTATTTCATAGTTTAATTTTCACGATATATTATATAATACGCAATAAAAAAAATTAATTATGTATACAACTACTGCTAAAAAAATAAGTTCGGCTTTTTGTTTGTTTGTGCCGACTGTCCGCCTGTATAAATATTAACTTTAATTTTGTTTGTTGATCTCCGTGATTCTCTGTTTAATATGTCTCTCTATGACTTTTTGACATTTTTAAATATTAAGAAAATATGATTTAACAAAAATAGCCTCTTTTATACTTATTCCGTCCCAATTATTTTATCCCTTGGTATGATGGACCAACCAACTTGACTAAATTTATAAAAATTATAATAAATAATTTAATCAATATATTTCATTAATAAGTTAATAATATCATATAACATCATATATATTTACATTTAAAAGGTTTAATACTTCATAAATGTGTATAACTTAATATGATAAGTCACTTAAAAAATTGATTATTGTAGCAAATGGAGCAAAATAAATGAAACGGAGGGAATATATAAGTAGGTCTATTTTAAACCTGAAAAAAATGAAGTAATATGCCCTATGTCAATTTATATTACCAATTCACCACCAATATTAAATTACATATATCAGGGTACCCTCTTTTGTTTGTGGCACTTTACCCTTTGTAATTTTTTTATATGGAGAAAGGTAATTTTGTGTTTTTACGCAATATCTTTTACTTTGCATTCAATTTCAGGCGAATGGACTCATACTCTCCCGCAGAAGAAGTTAAATTGAGTTTTTAATTTTTAAAAAAAGTAAACTAAGTGCGGTCTTTTTAAAATAACAGAACTATAAATTAATTATTATTTAGATAACATGGGGTAAATGAGAATGAAATCTATTTCTTAATAATGTAACTTGTCCAGTTGTCCTCATGGCATTTTTTTCCCCTGAGAATGATTAGTCCTTAAGTTATGAACTCAAGATAAAATAGAAGTTACTGAGACTAAATATTTCTCACATTGGTTGAAAACAATAGTTACGTACACCTTATAAGGTTTTGAACAATTCTCATCTTATAAACTAACTTTTGAAGTTGAGTTAGATCAAAACCATGTAAATGGACTTAGTTCAGTTCATACGGTGAATTCTAACCCCGAAGTAATCAGACATTGTAAGGCCTAATTATATAAATATCTCTCACGTATTGGGTATTACAAAAATCCCCCTCAAATTTGTCACCTTCGTACAATTAACCCCTTGTCCCTAAAATGTTCCAATTTAATCCTTGAAAGTTATTTGTAATATTTGTAATGTTTATAGTATGTTATAAATTTTAAAAATTGGGTGTTAATTGTTATACCTTGTAAATATAAAAATAATAATCATATATTCACCACCAAAATAATTGATATAATTTATAATTTCCCATAAATTTCAATAAATATTTCAATTTATAATACAATATAAACTTTAATAACTTAAAATGTCTTATTTATAATACAATATAATTTATTAAATTTACTAATCTATAAAATAAATTCATTTAACTAATGTGTGAACAATTCATATATATAAAAAAATATATATATATTTACTTATCAAAAAATATATATATATATATATATATATATATATATATATATATATATATATATATATATATATATATATATAAAATATATTATTAAAATTCTATTTAATTTAACTTTTTACAATTTAAATTGCTAATAAATATATAAATACCCTTTTTTTTACAATATTTATTAAAACTTATGGGCAATTATAAATTTTTATCAATTATTTTGGTAGTAGATATGTAATTATCTCTTTTCTAATTATAAGATTTAATAATTAGATCCCAACTTTTAACATATATAAGACACTACAAACAATATAAATAACACTCAAGGGCAAAATTTGAATATTTTAGGGGCAAGGGGTTAATTGTAAGAATGTGACAAACCTGAGAGAAAATTTTGTAATACTCAATACTTGAGGGTATTTTTGTAATTAGGGCTTACCTAAGGTGGTATTCGTAATTTACCCTTTTAATTATAAATTTATAATTATAGGGATAAATACAATATTTTTTTTTTTTTTTTAAAATATAGAATTCTCTTGTATGTTATGTGGAATTCTCGGGTGAAATGCATGAAATTTCCTACGACATTCAAAAATTAGTTTGCAGATTGCACCTTATACCCTCATTTCCCGTAAAACAATTGATGGAAATTGGAGTAGGGTGCAGTTTGCCCAAAGAATCAGATTTCCAAGATGCATTTGCCATAAAAAAAAAAAAAAAATTCTTTTTTTTTTCCTGATGGCGAAGACCACAAAATGGTGTTGTTTCAGGTTTAATCCTTTTAGTTAATTATCTTAAAGTAATTGATTGTAACAAGAATGTAAAGTTGCATAAAACGCATATATTTGACAATTGACATTAATTTCTTGATATGTTAAAAGTAAAATAAGTTGAGAGGGGAAGCTCGAATTGTTTTCCGCAAAATTATTGAAGTACAAAAATGGCTTAAATAAGAGTATAATACTTTTCACAATCACTCCAAATGGCCTTTTGGAAAATACATGATGGTTCTACTTATTGAAAAGTGGATGAATCGAATTGGGCTTAATAAATAAAATGATGAATTTATCATTTATGATTACAAAAATTGAAAACTCCCTCTGGCCCAATGAAACATAAGTTCCTTAACACCACATCCCACACTTTATAGTTCAACTTATAACAGCAAAAGCGCAAAGCTTTGAGCATAGGCCCTTGGGCCTACTATAAATGAGTATTGGTTCTTTTCTTAACTTGATTTGAATTGGTTTCAATGAAATACTAAGATGATAAAATGAAATTTTCTCTTTGTTTCGTATTTCTTACTTTTTTTTCCTTTTCGAGATTTTTCAATTTTAGACGCTCTTTTATAAAATAAAATTATTTTTCTTAAAATTATATTATTTTTCCATATAAAATAAGAATTTGACACCAAATTAACCATTTCTTTTAACGAAATTCATGGAGTGGGTATATATGCACAATTATGCCTACATATGTATGCACATTTATAGGGGAGTGGGGGGTGGGGGTGGGGGTGTGTATTTATCAACTTCCTGTTTTGAATGGATATGAGATAATTAGGAGATTGGTGTAGTCATTGTCACAATATATTATTGATAATCATTTAAGAAACAAAGAGAAACTAGTGGGCAAATGTTCATGAACTATAGTACTACTATCCAAAGAATGCATGTTGATTTCTGATTGGTCTTCTGTTGATATAGAAAAAGCTACTTTTTGTTTCTTATTGGTTTTAATAAATAAATATATTCGAATCATTTAAATTAAAAATTATACAATTGACCGAACCCAACTTACCAAAAAGTTGAAACCCACTGATAATGTTTCAGCTCAGACTCAGATCAATCAACTTCACTTGACAAACACATGTTTTAACTGGTCGCTCGCTCTTATTTCATCTCAATTATACGTATGGAGTATATATATAATAACTTGAATTTTGCAATAATATATGGTTTGTTTAATTAATTTCTGTCTTCTAATCATAATTTGTTTTCCTGAATGGTGTACATGTATCCTAAAGCTAAGTAACAATTCTCTGCTAAACTCTCATTAGTGCTCCCAATTCACTTATTCAAATGAGGTTGATCGACAACACGAGTGTTACGGGGAATCTGATGATGCAGACGAGGTTGAGGTGTTGGATTGATGTATTTGAAAATACGAAAGATGGCCGACTTTTTTTCCAAATTGGACTAACTTTTGTTATTGGAATCACGATTAAGACCTCAATTAGAAAATATTTCGACAAAACGAATGTCATGGGGGACCCATGTTTGCTTGGTCAAAGTCATTTTTTTACCTCATAGCTCGCAGTTTTCCCCTCCAAAATGTACTCTTTCTAGGTTTTATTGTAAATTTTCAAGTATTAATTATGAAGTCCATTTGAACTCGTAGATACTTTGATTTAGCATAACTTTCACTTTTTATTGCTAGTTTTGTCAAAACTCCAACTTTTTGGCCTTGTAAACCTATACAACCCAGCTTGTGGGCTGATTTTGGACATGGTTTTTTATTATTTAGGAGGGAAGATAAATTTTTTTCTCTATAAATATCTCAAGATTATTAATTCAAACTTGCCTACAAATTAATCATTGATACGTTCCAACTTCCGTGAGTTTTTCTACGCATTAATTATTTTCTAGTAGCTCATAGATTAGCCCAAATAAAGTATAAATTTTAGTCGCTCAATGGACCACAACTTTGTTGATATTATGACATAAAGTTGTTCTTGCTCTTGATACGATCGAAGTGTTTTTCTTCTCTTTTGTGCTTGAATATAGTACTACTATTTTAAGCCTGGATGTCATAGTTTCATAACTTGTTCAAAATAGATCAAAAGACCACAAACTGTTGAAAAGAGAATAATACTTCCTCCGTCCCAAATTTTCTTATCCCTTGGTACCCTTGACTAACTAGTCAATTTAACTAAATTTATAAAAATTATTATAGATAATTTAATTAAAATATTTCACTAATAATTTGATAATATCATATGATACCATATGAATTAATATTTAAAAGGTTCAATACACCACAAATGTCAATTTAACGTAAAAAGTCACTTGAATGATTAAAATGTTTGATCGGGTACTATAGCCAATGAAATAAGAATAATGGAACAGATGGAGTATTTAATATATATATATATATATATATATATATATATATATATAATTGTTCAACACGAAATTACTCCTCTTATAAGTTTTTAATATAGTGAAAATTTATAACAAGTACATACAATATTATAAGTTTACAAAAATGATAATGAAATAATTTTAGCCAGTACTCATTCATTTTTGGCTATATGTTGAGTTGTGTATTGTGTATGTGTAATAAATGGGCCATAAAAGACGGTAGTGTTAGATGTGGCCCACAACGAGAAGCCATCTTTAATTCAGACCGGTTGGAGGCCCACAATAGACCGATCAACCGTCCAATATGGTATCACACCGTCCATGTCAAAACTAATTGACATTTTTTCTCTTTTGATGAAAGACTGATTGGCATTTTCTAAGGCTATGGGGCTGAGAAAAATCATTACAATAAAAACGATGTATTAGCTAGACGAAAAATAATATATCCATCAATTTTTTAAATTCAATGAAGAAAAGATAAAAATAATTAACTAGCTGATAGATGTTTTGTGATTGACATTTCTTCCAGATTTGTTATTCAATCAACATCGTGAATAACTTAACAAGTACCAATCAAATTGAATTTGAATTAAAATTTAATCTTTATTTCGATTGATATATCCAAATTATTGCAAAACATTAGCTGTGAATTAAATTTTATCAATAGTATGAGACGTAGGGTTCAATTATCATGATATATAGGATATTGCACCACGCCTTATAACTGGCTAATGAGTGTTATTCAAATTAAACAATAAATAAAAGAATATGTTGTCCCCAATGAAAAAATAAATCCATAATTTTCCAGAAAGTCAAATTAATCAATCAATTGGGGTGTTGGATGAACGACAAGTGGTTTTATCCTATCATCCAACTCATATGAATAAGATCCATTGGTATAAGATGAATATGTCACATAATTTTCCTTAATTATTGAGAGAGTGCGGTCGAATTAAGTCCGATTAGTTAGAAATTTTTCCTTCATATTAATTTTTTGCGGTCAAGTCTTTTGCTTCCAATTATTATCATAGTTCTAGTACAAAATTCAATATAATTCAGGTTTACTGACCATCAAAAATATAAACCAGACATAAAGTTAGTTTATGTAGTTGAAATAGAAAGTAAATTGTTAAATTAAGCTCTCCCTCAAACATGACAACGATTTTCAACCTAACCCAAATTCTAAAGAGGGGAGACATAGGGCTCCACCCCCCTTGACAACTTTGATGGCAATGTTAGTTATATACTTGAATTCAACAAATTAATATGATATTCTTAATTGTATTCTTTAATGATTAAATAATTAATCTAGTTGATCATGGGTCATATTGTTTAATGGAGTGATATTTGATTTACTATTATCTAACAATCAAAATGTAACAAAGAAATTCATGACAAAGTTAGAAAATAAATTAAGTTATTTAAGATCTAGCAATAGTTCGTGCAATGGAACTTAATTTGAGCTTAGCTCGATTCATAATATAACATAGTATATATCAAACTTGAACAACTTTTAAAATTCTATTTGAACTCACGCGGTTAATAATTTAAAATGATAAAAGTATAATTAAAGTTTGAAAATACTCAGTACTCTAATATACCTCATATAGCTAGGGTTCAGTAGAGTTTGACGTTAAACACATGAATTTGATTAATATTGCCTGAATGGACTAAGTTTAACTCACCGCAAAAACTAGCTGACAATACCATATAAAGAAGAAATACATAGTCTTGATTCCAATTATTGTGTTAATTTTTAGTTTGAAAATTCTCCTTTCGCATGTGAATGAATCTAAACGTTGTAAATGGGTGACATTATTAAAGCTCATCAATTGCGATATATGTAAATAAGACCAATGCGGACAACATTATCGATTGAGTATATATGACTGTCATCCACCCTTTAGATAAACGTTTAAATATTACATATTGGAAGGTTAATTGGCCTTGTAAAAGTATGCTAATTATAGTTAATGATATCAGTGTAATAAACAAGTCAATGGATCGAGGAACATTTGCATTTCTCATTCTCTTTTCTTGGAAAAACAGAAAAAAAGGCTCACTTTATACTTCTATATCCTAATCTTGTAATCTAGTTATTTGTCGGTTAGTGTTTTATTTCATTCTCATTGAATTTTGTTGAATAGAAAACATGATTTTATGGTGATTAAAATTAAGAAGAATATATATACATCGATCCATTCTTTTTAAATTCCCGAAGGAAGCCTTCTACAAATTAAGTCTTTGGGCTAGCCAAGGCCGAAAGGGGGTTGGAAATGAATTTCAACCAGGTGCACCACTTTTAGAATATAACTCAGTGCCTGATTTAAAATTAATAGAATATTGCCCAATGAGAGAATATTTATCTTCTATTATAACTTTTACAAGAGATTAATTTTATTTCTCAAATTTGATAATCGAAAATTTTAGTGCTTCTAATTATTCTAGACTCCATACAGATGATGTTGATTTTTTTTACGATGGATTGAATTTCAAATACACTATCTGTTAATCCACCATCCGGTATAGGATTGTGCTTTCACTTAATGTAAATCACCTAAAAAAAAAGGAATTAGGCCAAGACAACTCCGACTAATCCACTACGACACTTAAGTCAGTCAAGATTATATTGAACAACTAGACACTTAAAACCGAAAAAAAAAAATTTAATATGAAAAATATAACTTAGAGTTTACATTACATAATACAGTTCAACGCGAGTCATAGAATATTCCCTGATCAACTAGTAGCCATCACTTCGAAGTTGGTGACTAATAATCAGCACCATGTTCCAGATTATGTTCGGGCTTCGATTTAAATATTCTCACATTAATTACTAATAAAATTAGTAAATACTATATTTAGATATGAATATTTAGATCTGAGAATTGACACAATAAATAAGATAAATTAATAAATCCGCGATAGATGAACTCATCCCAATAGGATCACCCAACCGATTATCAATCAATTAAAACTCGACTCGACTCGACTCGACTCGATCCATCCATTTTGTATCTCATATTTAAGATTTCAGGAGGTAATTTTATTACTTTCCTTTCCCCGTATCCGGCCTCATTTTGTGGAGAAAGAATAATTAAATTTGTCTTGATCGATCATCAAATTATAAAATACTAATCTACGTCGATCCTAAATGATTACGTTTGGCCCAGGAGAGATACTGTTTTGGATTAGTTCAAAGAGGACTTCAATTATTAAAAACTTTGGGATGGCAAAGAAAGACAAATTGACTGGTTAAACTTTATATCACAATTAGATAGTGCAATCAATGATGGGACTTGAACTGTCTAATCAAAATATTAAAATTGAATCTATATCATCCCCTAACCATTTCAATAATTCTCTTTTATTGGGAATTTTTCTGACCATTACTTACCTGTCAACTAATGATTATACCGTTGCCTAATGTAGAGTATTATAGCCTTATTATAGGGGTACTGTTGAAAATACAATTTTAACAAGGCATAAATACATTATACCCCAAACTATGAGGTTGTATTACTTATCCCTAATCCCTAATGTATTAAATATAACAGTTATCTATCCAAAGTACTAAACGTGACAAATATATTTTAATGATATTCCATTTTTATAGCATTTGGGGGTGTAAATAAGTTGATTAATTACGAACGACATATTGAACAAGTTTGATTGGAATTTTATATCGAGTTTGAAATTGTTTTTGATTTGGATTTTAAATGAATGTAGCTCAAACGAACTTTTATAGAATATGCTCGAGTCGAGTATCGAGTAATTTGATAATTTTACATGTATTCTGTTAATATTTAGCTTATTAAGTCTTACTTGAATTGAGCCTCGAAAGTTACCTAACGAGAAATATTGTTTAAGCTTGTAATATATATATATGTAGATGTAGATGAACCAATTCCAAACAACCTCAAGCCAAATATCGTGTAGCTTGTTTGATTTTCCAGTCCAATATGCATATACCATATATTTTCCATTTAATCAAATCTATTTCTTTATAGTTATTTGAACTTTACTAAAATATATTCTTAATAATTTACATAGATACTTTTTAACAAATATGCTTATTGGGAATTGACTGATGAGTGATGGCTCGGTTCGTGGGTGATTAATGCTTTGGACACTTTAGGAAGATAATTATTACATTTTATACTTTAATGAGGGTAAGTGTTATAGTCCCATAATTTACGAGGTAAACTATATTTAGCCCTTTTAACAAACTAAAGAATGCTTTTTTTTTTAGATAAGCGTTCATTTAATCAATATCATGGAAATCAATTGAAATACATGCAATTAAATTAAAATTAATCATTAAACACTAAAATTAAAATGGGAAAAAGTTCACATTAATTAAAATTGATCTCAAGACTTTTTTATTCTTGGACCTCAATCTTAACCACGGGCTATGACCATAATCATGCTTTGATATACTTACGTTTACTATATCTTGTCCGTAAGTGCGGATACATGATTTTATGGGATTGTACTGAACAATAATCCCTTCGTTTTTTTATTTGTCGTTTTGGAGGATTGCACATGAATTAAGAAATGTAATAAGTGGTCACTTTTTTTAAGCAAAAAATCCAAAATACCCTTTTAATCAAATAATAACATCATTAATTAGCATTTATTAGAAGCATTAACTAGAAGGGTAATATTGATAGAAAAAATTAATTTTGCATTGAAATCCTAAAATGAAAAATAAAAATAAACAATTTTATTTTGCCAAATCAACAAATGAAAAAAAAGACGGAGGGAGTACCATTTATGATCTCAGTTTCAAATTTCAATTATTCTTGTAAGAAGATTTATTAATTTAGAGAAAAGTTTTATTTACAAAATATTAGGCTAACAATTCTTAAGATATTTCAAAGTGACGAGAATAATTCTCATAATTATATTTGAATAAAAAATTAAATCATCAATTGTATAAAGTGTTTCTCCCTAATTTGTACTGCATAGGCATTATTGAATAATTTAGTCCTTATTCGGCCAACTAGCTTGGGCTTTGCTTATAAAATGAGGTGGGACGCGTAGCCCATTGATAGAGAAAATATACTTAATGTGCATGTTATTTGTTTTTATAATAAAAATTGCTATATTAGATTTTTATAGTGCACTCATTGGTCAATTTGTTTGGGCAAATTATCAGTTAGCTTTTCGAAATTTGAGCACATACTTCCAAAAATTAAATAATGAATCTACACTTTAGCCAAGTTGCCCTTTAAATAGTTAAATTATTAGGGGAAAATTTTCCAAAAAAGCAAAATAAAAAATCCAATCTTCTCGAAAACTTCAAAATCCACAAAACTTTTGTTATTTAGAAATTATTCACCAAAAAAAAAAAAAGATTATTATTAGAAATTAATAACTTATAATTGCTATAGCAATATATAATAAACAAATCACGCACGAACATACAAATTCCTATATAACTTCATTTAATTATGAGAAGTCTATTCAATCTCTATGGCTGTATTTGGATGGGTTTTGGCCCGGTCTCGTGGGTTTCGCGAGACCGAGCCAAAACCCATCCAAATGAGTTTTCGCCAAACCCATAAAATCATCAAAAACCTATAAAACATTGATTTGACACATGTCATCTACTTTTTTCCTCAAATTTCACTAAAAAAGACATTGATTTGACACCTATAACCTACTTTTTCCCCTAAACTCCAACATCCAAACTCAATCCAAGTGAGGTCTCAAAGGTTTCATCGAAACCACCCAAACCAATTTTTTTAAACCGAGACCCGCGAAACCGAGCCAAAACCCATCCAAAATATAGACCCTATGTAATTCACCCTGTTGGAAAAAAAGGGTTTATGAGATTAAAGAATAAAAAGGGATTTCATACATACAACGAGAATCTAAATATGGAATATATATTTGTACTATATATATATTCTTCTCACTTTTTTATTTTTAGGGAATAAATTATTTGATAAAGGAGTTGTTGAGTGGGCAACATCATATGTATGTATCTCTATCATAAAACAACAGACTTCCCTGTCCGGAGGTGTGGTGGTATATTAGTTCAGTTGGAGGATGACAGTTTTGCAATACTTCTATAAAGTAATGGATTATGTACATCACTTGGGAAAAGTATGTAACAATTTAATTTTATATTTTTATCCCCAAAGTCCAAATATAGTATTATATTTTCCTACATACTTTTGGATTATTATGCAGTTGCGCAATATCTAGTAAAACAAATTCCATGCCCAACCACACAAAAAATACTACTAGCATATATATTGGAACCTCTAAATTATTTTATTTGGATAATTTAGAGTGGCCTTTAATTGATTGATGGCTAGTCAAGATAGACTATAATTAGTTAATGGACATGATTAAAGATGATCACTTCTAATTGTTTCGTTTATGTAAACAAATTAATAGTCAAGATAATCAAGAATTAAAAATAATGTGATTATAAAGGTGAGTTGAGAGAGTTTTGAATCAGTTAATTACACAAAAAAAAAAGAAGTAAAAATGTCTTAGTTTGTTTGTTTGAAAAGACATTGGATAGTATAAAGTGATCTTTACTTGAATTATATTTTAACTAGTATATGCTCTGTGCTATAGTACGAAGTTATGTTAAATTTTATTTATAAAGTAGTATATGACAAATTAGTAGGAGAATAATAATGATTTTGGCATATAAAAAAATGAATACTACATTGATATTCTATATTGCAATTATTTATAAAATGAAGAAACAAAAGCCCAATTTGAAAGGAAAAAAAAGACCACGTAATGGATTTTTTAAAATAAAAAAAATAGTTATACATCTGGCTAAGCATAATATTTCAAAGTACAATATCGATTATTTCATCTAGAATGAATACAAACTCAACAATAATTCCTAGTTTCCACAATCTCCTTTAATTATTCCAATTATTACAAAAAACAAACATGTCATTTCATCATAAAGATGTTTTCATCTTGATATATATTCCTTTAAATTGAAATTCACAAGTACTTTTATCGTCCATAGCTAATCTAATAAAACTGCATAAAAAGTTTTAAATTTAAAAGACGACTCCTTATTATTATGAATTTTTGTTATAATCCAAATTTCATTTCAAGAAAAAAAGACAAATTTAAAAAAACACTAATAGGAAGAAACGAAAATGGAATATAATAAAAATGAATCAACAACAATGAATTCACGACCCATACAATAAGATTATGGGCGGTAAAAATGGAATACCCATCATCATATTCTAGAATAAACCTTAAAATAACTGCAAAAGAAAAAATAACACTAAAACTCATAAATAAGGTTTTACTATATGAATTATCAAAAAAAAAAAGGTTTTACTATATGAATTAATTAATTATTTATTTTAATTGCATGATTTGTTTAGTAGGGTGCACGGCCGCTGTAGGGTGCCTAAGGTACGACAAGATGCCTACGGCTAACAATACCGGGAAACAAGGGATATGTACGTGACGCAGTATCAGTTGTACTATATTATCTATTATCCACCCATCCAAATTACTAGTAATATCTAATCCCAATGACTACAAGATGCTGCTGTCTTTTTCAAACATGGTTACGTACACATAAACAAACAAATATGTATCTCTTTCTTTCTGTGACTTTTCTACAAATAATTGAAAGTAGTTAGTATTTATTTATTTAGTTATTTGTTCAGACTTTAATGCATTTTAGCTGTCATACACACCCAACTTCCCAATCCTCTATGGCGTGGACCTTCACCTTTAGTTTGCTTTTTTTAAATATATTCATAAATAAATATATATATATATATATAGGTTCAAAAGCAAATTAGACGTATGGAATTATTTTTGGGGTCCAATGTTGGTTTTGAGCACTAATTGGTGTTGCACTAAGACGCAAGTATTAAAAAAACATTTAATCTTAATGCATTTCAGAGTTCCCAAAATTATTGAATGGAACAAGTTATACTTGCATTAGCTAATTAAAT
Source organism: Penstemon barbatus (assembly GCA_003313485.2). Lineage (NCBI taxonomy): Eukaryota > Viridiplantae > Streptophyta > Magnoliopsida > Lamiales > Plantaginaceae > Penstemon > Penstemon barbatus. The sequence continues at coordinate 66,464,037 of CM064880.1, forward strand.
AAATTAATATATTTTCAAGAAATTAATTTGAAACGCATTTGGATTATATTTGAATTGTATGAGAAACAATGAATTAATCCATGTAAAATTAAATAGTGTTTAGATAAATTTTTAAAAAGTTTGAGGAAGAGTGTATAATGATAACTGGGGTTATAATGAATTCTGAAAATGGGGTTTTTGGGTCAAATATACGAGATAGAAAGTTTGAAAATGTGGGAAATAATATAATCATTTATATTTGCTTTCCTTTTCTTAGATAAAAACACTTATGATATCTTGTTTAAGTGGTAAAATTTGAATTCCCAAAAATAATGGGTATGTATGGAAGTGCTTTGTTAGATCAGTTTAGGTTCACTTAAATTGGACAAAATCAAAAGTCTGAAGAGGTCTAGCTCAAACTTCAAGATTCACCCCAAAAAAAATCTAATACAATCCTTCTTGAGAAATATAAAGTTATTGATTTGATATTTGTTATCTATTTTTCACAAGTATAAAATTATTGATTTGACATCTACCACCTATTTTATTCTTCCAAAAATCAACAACAAAAAATCAATTCATATCATAACTCATATTTCAAAATCAACTAACTCTTATTTCTTAATATTTTACTATCACAATATTGTAATGAAACCTTATTCAAATTGGTTCGAAAGTTTGGTCGAAAACTCCGAAAATAATTTTTGAGACTAAACCGAGGTGGAGCCTAATCAAACTACTTCCATAATGAGCATGAGTCTTGGATTCGAGTATCTTCTAGTATGACTATTTTTCTAGTTACATACTATTCTTGCTAGTTAATTAATGTAACTGATTTTATTCATTGTAATTTTTCAATATAATCAATCAATATATTGACGTACCTCGTCGTTTTATTGTAAAACAACTTAGAATTAAGTACAAAAAATGTCCGAAGAATAAATCAAACAAAATCATTATCTTTCCGAACCAATTTCTCAAAAAATGTAAAAAAAATGTAAAGAAAGAAGTAACATAACATACTAGGAGTATAATACCAAAATACCCCGTGCTTTATCTATTGCAAAAGAAGTAACATATGTTGCACTGTGTTTCACTGGTCCACTATAAGTGCTGAGTATATTCCATGATTTGCAGGGAACACTCATATTCTATATGTTTTTTTTTTTCTTCTTGAAATAAAATGCAAAAATATTGTCACATAAAATGATCATATATAATTCCTATCTTAACTAGAAAAAGGATAACAATCTCCTATTCTTAATTTAGGGTGAGTTTGGCCCAGCGGTGGGAGTTCCTAAAAACATTTCTAGACTTCCATTGTGATTTTTGAAGTGTTTGACCCAAATTATAGAAATTGTTTTTAGTCAATTGTGATTTTAATAGTGTTTGACCCCTAATATCATAGTTACTTTTGGGATCTCCAAAAGTTAAAAAATCAACTTATTTCAGAAGCTACTAAAGTGTTACTTTTGTAAAAACTATTATCCAGAAGCAATTATTTTATAATTAAATTGTATTTTAATCAATTATTGCCAAAATTCATTTTAGTAAAATTAATTCTCATATAATTGATTTTTGAATCGCTAGACCAAACTCACCCTTAGAGTATAAAAATAACCTCTCATACATATATATATATATATATATATATATATATATATATATATATATATATATATATATATATATATATGTTGTCTATTCTTTTCAAATGGTTACAATGAATTAAAGAATATGATTTTTTGTTAATAAAAATAACAATAAATATTTTTGCTAATTAAGTAAAGAAGAAGTGGTACTATTGCATTTTACTCATAATTTTTTCTTCTTCATTGTCCTTTCACCCAAACACTCAAGAGTCAAGAATAAAACGACAAAACTATAAATGGGTCCCACTTTTAACTACCTCTGCTTACGTGGCAAAAGATAGGAGAAACCGGGCACGTCTGAGCTGTATGGCTTTGTCTGAGGTTGAAGCGTTTGTGTACCCGTTGAAACGTGGACGGAAAGTCACCGTCCACCTGTCCCCGCCGACATACGACTCCTCAAAAATTTTCTTTTACATTATCATCACGTGCTGTTTCGAACCCCAATAATGTAAAACAAAATGAGGATTCAATTGGATATTGCCAAACCAATTTCTAATTGGCCAGCACAAAGTATAACTTCCACATAGTAAAAGTCCCATTAGTTATCAACATCCAGATATCATATTGTACATTATTATTCCAATTTATGGTATAAATCTACATTATTAAGTAATATATAATTCGAGGAAGCCTTTTTTTTTAAGGAGAGATATTGCATAACGATTGAATTCTAATTCCGGCAAAAATTAACCAATCTCAAATACTTGAAAGGAGAATACTAACACCGAGAAAAATAGTATTGCAAGATTTACGTGAGATAAGACCAATACTCTACCACTTTAAAATTTAGTATCACTATAAGAAAATTGAGTTTAAGTGACAAAAAAATTAAGTAATATTGTTAAAGTTGTCACTCTTTGTATGCATTTAATGATAAATATATTAATTTCGTCAAATAATAATGGTTACAAATACTAATAATAAAATATATTTCTAAGTTGTCACTAATAACTATTAATGACAATATTGTGACTTAAGTTATCTTCATCTAACAACACACAGCAGCAACACCTTAGGGCAATTTCGTCTTCAGGCATCGGATTTCTTTCAATAATCAAATTATTACAAAAGTCCTATGCCAACGAAAATTGGCGTACAGTACATCTAGGAATTTAAATAACAATAATAAAACCCTAACCTAAAAAACACCAAATATGACCCTTAAATAAAAAATATTCATCCATTCACAATTTAAACAATTTAGACATACATATACCCACAATCAATTAAAATAAAATTGTTATGGACCGCTCTGATACCAATTGTTGGTGTTTCACCCAATCGGATTCGAACTATTCGACCCGACGAGTAAACAAGATCGAACTAATTCGATCCAATTGCGGAATTTGGTGGGTTTTATGTTCATAGTATATTTAAAAAATAACTAACATAAAAACGAGGATTCCATAAACGATAATTATTTTAATTATACATAAGAAAAAAATAGAAAACTTACAGAAACCATTTATAAAGTACTTCAAGTTGGTCCCTACAACTTCACATGATATATTTTAAAAATTATTTCTCAAAATTTGTCGATCCAAAACGACCTATTTTTTACAAATTGGGTGTTTTTTTTTGCAGGATTTTTGAAAACACAAGGAAATTTGGCGCAATAAAAATTTCACAGGATAGTTTCTTGCAGGTTCAGCATAACACAGGGGAGTATCTTGCATTTTTCCCTAAAATATATGCTCGTCAATGTTAATGAATGTTTATCTTGTTTAAAAATCATAAAAATACGGGTATTAGATTGGGTCTTGATGCTATAACAAAATTAAGATACGTGACAATCTCAATAATTGTAACAATGTGCATGTTGCACAAGGACATGTCCATAACTTCACAAAATGGTACAAACGATTTCTATTCGTTGCCTATAAGTGTTATTTTTTCAAAGAGTCATTAATTAAAATTGATTTTATTAAAGAAGATAATTGTTGATCCACGAAAAATACACCGACCATATATCTAATATGATACTCCAAGATTAGTGTGTCGCAGTCTGGAATTTTGTACCCAAAGTCTTCTGATGCGGCTTTAATTAATCAATACTTTAAACTCCATTAATAATTAATAATTAGTCATTCCCTCAATCAATAAGTGTGAAGAAACCTCCTCGAGCCTTCACTATCACGTGAGTTACGAGTCACTCTCACCGTACTAATCACCCACAAGATCTTGTACACCACTATTATTCACTTTAAAAGATTCTGATCTCACAAATTTTCTTTTGTGATTCATCCAAAACAAAACATACAATGTAGTGCAAATGTAAAGTTTAAATAATTTCATATCTTTGTTCTTAAGTAATTAGTTCAGAAAAAATGGTGTTACATGTTAAATCAATAATTTAAAAAAAATATGTGCATCCAAATAAAAAGAAGGATTGATTCTAGAATTTTCTCAAATATGAAATATGGGCACTCACTTTTTTAAACCGTCAAAATTAGGGGTGTAAACGAGTCGATTAGTGTCGAACGACACCTTTGTTCAAGTTTGATTTAAATTTTGTATCGAGTTTGAAATTGTGTTTGATTTGATTTGATTACTTAACGAACCGAACTAGAACGAGCGAACTCGAATCGAACTTTAAAAGTTATCAAACACAAAATGTTGTTCATATATATAAGATTGACAAGCTGAGCTCAAGTGAGCTTTTACCTAACCTATGTATGTAACTTTCATGGCTAAAATTTGAGGCTAAGTGAACATCAATTAAACTAATATGAGTTAAAAAAAAAAAAAGTAATAAATTATGTACCAAGATATCTTTTATTTTATCTCATTAAAGCACGATTTCTTACAAAATATGCAAAAGAATTAAAAAAAAAATGGGTGGAAAAGGGGGGGGGGGGGGGGGACCACAACGGAAGATGCTATTACACCCCTATTAATTCATTTCTAACAACTACTAACATTCAAAACTTAGTAATAAGAACACATATTCATAAGATAGTTGTAGCCTTAGATCGAAATGTAAGAAGGTAAATAAAAATATTAATATTACAATATATATATATCTTGAAATCTTGGGAGTAGAAGATATAGATAAGGTTAACACAGAATTTGCGAGTGTTGCAGCAGAGGACGCAACACGCACGTGTGTCTCCCTTGAACCTAAGTATGGAGCATGTGATAAAGTGCTCATTTTCACATGTCATAAACGGTTGAGCCGTTGGGTACAAAATGGAGTATTAAATAAATAAAACCGGTTCAAATAAATAAACAAAGAGAACCGTCCGCCTAATGCGACGAGTCGATGACAGCTGTGTCCATGTAACAGTTAAAGAAAGAAAGGACTACTAAAGTACTACGATTTCCATCTCTCTCTTTTCTCTTGTCTTTTTCTACATCTTCCTTTTTCTGTTTCATGGTGCTAGGAACTTGGGTGTTTTTTCCTAACAAATTTCAAGTTTTATCAATATATATATATATATATAGTTTGAGCAGAGTTGTATAAAAATTGAAAAAAATAATTTTTAGGAAATATTACTAGCCGTTGAAAATTAGTATACCATTATTTAACATGAGAACAATTTTAAAGGGGAAAATTCTATTTAAAGGAATATAAATCAAATTTTGGAAAATAAAACTTTATGGAAGATAAAAGTATATAAAAATAGGCAAAACTTCAGTTGTAGTCCGACAAGTACGAGGTTGTTGTCGACAAAGCGGCGGAATTAACGACGAAAAGAGAATAAACGCCAAACACGATTGTCTTAGAAGACGATTCTAGCTCGCTTTTAGATTATATCAAATCATCTGCAGATAATAATTGATCGCTGATTGGTCCTATCATTAAGATATTAAGCATATGATGAACCACTTTCAATCTTTTCAAGTTAATTTTATTCGTAGGCTTGATAACAAAACAACTCACTCTTTAGCTAAACTGACATATAATTTAAGTATTTTTGAACTTTTAAATATTATTTGAAACATTGTATTGGATGAAAATTGTTTGATTTTATATCATTTTTCAAAACTTTCAAGTTTTTCAAGTTTTAAAGATTTAGGACCAATGTCTATAAGTTGTAGGATTATTATATTGTCGCCAAGCAATAAAGTTATAGAACGGTATTTGCTTAGTGTTCACTAATTCTTTTTTGAGTGAGTTTAGTTATTACCAATTAATTACTCCCTCCGTTTCATATTTTTGACACATTTCTACTTTTCATACAGATTAAAAAATCTTAGCATTACATATTTTTTTATGATAAAATATCTCAAATACCCTTTCTAATGATGACTATTTTTTAATTTTTATTAGTGAGTGTTGACCATTGAGTTTCTCAACTCCAATGAGAAAAAGGGCAAAATTGGAAAAAAAAATTGAAAATCCAAACATGACAATTAATTTGAAACAAATTTTTTTTTTGGACAAATTTGTCAATTAATATAAAACGAAGGGAGTATAACATTATTACAATCGCATGACAAAGATGGAAGACTATTATAGCAATGACAATAGAAGGTGGAAATATACCATAAAATAACTTTCACTAAAATTAGCTACAAAAAGGTTAATCATGGTTCTCTTTTCTTTAGTATAAGCAAGCCTTCACGAGAAAATTGATTTGAATATGCAATTAGAATTCAGCTAAAAAGAGACAATGCAATTATGTTTTAAATTGAATGACGCATAAAAGACACACAAAAACGGCTAGTGGCTGTGCCTCTCATTAATTTAATTTTATTTGTTTTATTTTATTCTCCAAATTATAAATATTTGAATGGGTTACGTGAATCTCGAAAATATACTAGTACTTATTAATGACCTAAATCTGCATTGAAGCTTTACTCCACAGATTAGGTAAATCTTTAAGAAAGCATCATTATAAATTTAATTTTATGTACTTTTTTGCAGGTCGCACTCAATAATTATTATAAGTGGAACAGTATGGAAAGGACAAACTTAATTATATTGGGAATAAATCTGGAAGCAGAGAATCCCAATGCCCCAATTCATTAATTCTGTTTACCTCATAAGATTAAATTTATAGATAAGCTAGGAAAAGAAAAAGAGGAACACGTACTATAGATACCCATGAGCAACAAAAGCATATATCAATATCCTTCCTCGTGATGTGGATATATTCGGGGTTAAAATTAGTTAACAATCATATTCAGTATATTTTATTTGAATAAAAAATGGTTATCAGTATATAAAAATTATAATAAATTTAAAATGTTATATATAGTGATTTTTTGAAAAAGTATTGAAATTGTACATAATATTATCTTATATCATAATATTCGTATACACGATAGAATCAATATCAAAATTCTCAATAATTTTCTTTTCGATGTAAATAATTTAACAATCCACAAGGTATTGATCTTCATTTTTATTTTTAAGCCTATTTTTAACCAACTTCATTGTTGCGGAGGTAACAAGAAGAGTTAATTAATGTCAAGCTAATCAAAACGATCAATTAAATATTACACCATATACTTTGAACTCTTTAATTGTAAATTTAGATGGATAATCCTATCTTTTTTTTTATTATACATGTCTAAGATGTAAGTGACAATTTAGCATGAAAATATACAAAGACTAATTTAATTTCTAATTAGAATTGGCTAAAAAATATGGGCTATTTGTACAACATTAGTACAACCTAGTTTCCAGCCCCATGGTCAAGGATGTGTGAGCATCTATACTTCCTTCTGCCATCTTGACTTAGGCAGAGAGTGTGTGCCTTATGATAATGAGCCGGTTCCTATGAAAGACAAAACTGATGTGGATATTTATTATTAGGTCCTTTGTGTTTTGGATTCGGATTGGGGTGATCTAAACATGTATCATCATTTTCGATGGGATCAACGGTGAACTAGGATGGGGTGATTCTGATTAAGTCCCTTTGAAACGAAATTTTATAATATTATGAAAGCACGACGGAAAATAAATTAAAGGCTTTACCTTACTAAGGTATGTTCCTTCCTAATTGTTTGCAGAATATGTTTAATTATAATTCTTTTAATTAATTTCACACATATCCATCATGCAGCATATTGTTATGACTCACTTTTAGGTATGGTTCATGATGTACCAAGTCTTCGTCAAAGACAACACACCATTATGACACCATTAGTCGAAATCCGACGTCCTCTTCAAGATATCCGACGGAAGATTCGAGTCTCAAACACATCGATCTTCATCAGACAAACTCATGGCGAGGACATCGACCTAACTCGTCAACATAATTGTTATCTTATCGATATGGCTTCCATCGACAAGCATTACCTCTTTTATTAAAAGGGTCAGACCCAGTGGCGGAGCCAGAATATGTTTCCACCGGGGTCACTATATAGCTTAAAACATATTAGAATCTATAATATTAATAGAAATAAATACTCCAAAAGAAAAACTACTACATAACAATTAAATTTGAAGAAAATTGACTCAAACTCAAAAATAGTATATTATATATATTTGTTATAATTGTTTAAGTCAGTTCATCATGGAGAAAAATTGCTTAACGATTAAATCATTCTAAATGATATCAAATACATCTTTTGCTATAATAGTAACCATATAATATACTTAAAAGGTTCTTTCCAACAGAGATGAAGATGAGTGAGAAATGGTTATGAAATTGGAGTGATTCTTAATATTAAAAAAATGTCTTTTATTACATTTCAAATTGCAATATAAAAAGAAATTATTGGTATTTGAGTTAAAATACTTGGTAGATTTATCTTACTCTAATAAACATGGAGTCTTGGATCCATTTCATGTAAAATTTCAATCTTTCATTAGAGGGGTCCATCACAAAAGAAAGTAACAAATTACATTATGATTGTAGATATGAACAAAAAATTACTTATACACATTATAGTTAAGATCAAAATGTGAGGGGGGTCCATGCACCCCCCTACCTTGAGTGTGGCTCCGCCAGTGGTCAGACCGAATAAATAAGGTGAAAATCCTAACCCGAATGTCCTATCATGACCCAACCGTTATATCCGGAAGGTCTTGTCAAGATCCGACCCAGTGACCCGAACGGAAACTATAAATAGCCCTCATAAATACAGTAACGGTACGCACTCTCTAAGCATCGAATACTCATTTCGATATCTCAACTCGATACTTACTTAAGCATCGGAGGGTTATCGCCGGGTCACCACCGGCATTAACCTTCTCTTTGATTGCAGGTTACGATCCCCGTGTACAAATCGAAGAGAGGCTTGTCTGATCTGCCTACCTTCACATTGACGAGAAGTGTTAGTACCGATACCCAATCATTCGATAAGACAAACACAATAATACACTGAAAACACTCCCATTAGTTCATATTTGCTCGTTACCGCTTAGGTCTATCACATGATTGCTTAGACATGGTCGAGCTGGGACATGTTGTTTCATAGTAGGTCTCTCTTTTGTGACCTTACAAGAATGGTTTCCCATTCCATTATCAAATAATATGTTTTATTAATGTGATAAACCATCAAATAGTATATTTCAATTTACTTTTATTCTATTAAACATCATCATTTTATTTAAGATTTTACTTTATTTTTGGGATGATTCAAAACAATACTCCCTATCTGAAATGAAATTTCTTTTTTGATAATTAAAAAAAAAAATATCACTCTCACACATGAAGTAACTAGTGTCATTGATAAATAACGGATAAACTTGACATAAAAACTACTATAATTGATCTAAATAATGTTCTTATGATCTTATTTTAAGGAAAATTCTTGTCCAAGCCTGATTTTGCCAAACCCATCCAACCACCAAGCAAGTGTATTGCACTTGCTTTGTGATTGGTCACTTTTCTGGGAGTTACATCCAATTCCAAAGCAAGGGTATTACACTTGCCATGTAGTTATTTTGGGTTCGATCAAACCCGGTCTGGGTGAAATTACCCTTATTTTAGAACCAATTTTATAATATATAATGACTAAATCAGTCATCATTTTATATTTTATTACATCTATTCATTTTTTTTTTATAAATCAATAATAATTAATAAAATAAATTTCATAAAAAATAAATTGATCAAACATAAATATTATATTTTAAGACATAAATATGGCTAATTTTACTCTAACTTACGAAAAATACTCATGAAATTAAAATTAGACACGTACAACGTACATGCACTTTTCTAGTCCAAAATAAAATCTCACTAATTATAAGTTTGTATGGAATTGGTTTGGCCTAGTCCAGGCTCACCCCAAATCTTAAGTTTAATTTAAGGTCAAATTAAATAATTTGATAATGACATCTATTTTTCACACAAATAAAAATATTAATTTGACACATACCACATACTTTACTCTTTCAAACTCCAACAACCGAACCTCAATCAAAATCATATTTCAAAATTTCAAAACTTTCCAAGTATTATTTATTAGTAATATTTTATTATCTCAATATTTCATTGAAATTATTATTCAAATTGAATTTATCCTAAAACTTTCAAACTATTTTTTGAGATCAAATCAAGACGAAACTCAATGGAACGGATAAGTCTATAAAATCCAACATTTAAACTTACTCTAAATTGTGTTTCATATGAAAGATTATACAAATTATTTTTTCAAAATCAAAACCAATCCAAAAAGGCATTTCATATACAAATCTCAAGATTCTTTTTGTGAACCTAAATACAAGATTGTTTGTATATATAAAACTTATACAAAGCTCAAGATGTTCTTTTTCTGAGTTACTTTGTACATAGTTCAAGGATTCGGTGAATATTTTATAAGATCTACATCTATCGCTTTGTTGATTTTTCCTATTTTTATTTGCAATTCGTGCGGTCAGCTAATCCCCACTCCACCAACTGAGTTAATCTAATGATCCCTGTTAATCTAACTAACATAGGAACATGACAATAATTAAATGTAGTAATTTAAAATGTATTAACGAAATTAGGACGAAGCATCCCCCTGTCCTAGGATATAGTGTGTGGATAGAGTAAGCGTGGGATTACCTGAATCCGTACAGGTAATCTTTAATACCAATGGCGGTTAGGCTCTATTTATTCGAAATATTGTCAACCGACTCACCGGCAAAATTCGGTAAAATAACTCTCTTTTAATTAATCTAATTTAGAAAATAAAAAGATTAACAGGCTGTACTGACAGGATTTCAGTAATGATTCGCTCTCCGATTCGGCGACAAATCTTGTCGTTTTATGCCACCTCAGGAGTTCCGTGCGGCCGTTTTTTCCCCAAATAAATAAAAAAAAGTGAATAAATGATTAAAAACTCTGTTATAATCACTTCCACACGAAAAGAAAATGCTCTACAGCCTGGCTCTCTTTCTCTCCCTTTCAGTCAAAGCTGATGGGCTCTTTCTCTCTATTTTAATTTTTATTTATGTATTTATTCTCAACCGTTTTTGATCTTATCCTTCTTCTTTTTTTTTTTTTTTTTTAAGTCGAATTTGTTGACGAAATAACACTGTAAGATTTTTATTTTCTATTTTAAGGAAATAGTTATTTAATGAATGAGTAAAGAACGATAATTGCTCGACTAAGAAATACTCCATCCGTCACATTTTTTAGTTATTAGCTACAATACTCTGGTTAAATTTTTTAATAATTTATCATGTTAAATTATTTATATTTCAAATGTATTTGAGCATCTCCTATGGTGCACCAAATCCTATTTTTTCACCTAATTTAGATATTTTTAGCCTCTCACTGTAAATCACTAAATCACCATAACACCAAAAATTATAGAGATTTTGTTTTAACCTCCCATGGTGGTCAACCACCATTTCACCATTTCACCAAATCCTATTTTTACATCAAATTTTTTGGTGAAGGAATTTGTATCTCTCACCATTCCACCATTTCACCATTTTTTACACCAAATCCTATATTTATCACCAAATATAGGGAAATAAATATGATTTGGTGTAATTGTCCCTATTTGATTAATTAGCGTCTAATTGCATGATTAACAATGTATTGGCATGTTTATTCTAATTTATATGTATTTAACTATATTTTAAATAATTTATCGGCTTTTATTAAATAAATACACTAATTATTATTAATAAAAAATTATTGTTAATAACAATAAAGATTCTTTACATTATTGTTAATTAATTGTTTAATAATCAATTAATTTATTGATTTTTATCAAATAAATACACTCATTATCATTAATAATTAAAATGCAATACACGACATCAAATCATTTAATGAAATACATTGTTAATAAAATGACAATAAGCTATATTTATATTATTAAACCTAAATAATACACGACGACAAACTCCTTAATGAAACACACAATTAATTAAACAACATAAAAAGATAATAAACGAAACTAGAAATAATACGAATTTGAAATACTCATAGAAAATGAAAATGAAATTTTCGTTTTAATAACTTACCCACTCGTTCAAGTCTTGGCGCCACTACTTAAAGAAAGTTTTGGCTGTCATAGTTCAAATCAGGAAAATGTCCATCTACTGGATTCCCGTCAATATATTCACCAGAGTTGTACTCCATATTGTTAGGAGATTCTGGGACATACACATCTTCGTAGCTTCCTCCACTTCCTCCTGCACTAAAATCCAAGTTCCTAGCTGTTTTTGGCATGTTTCCTCTATTAATGAGGGCTTGTTTCTTATTAGTACATAATTGTTTGCTAAATGGTGTGAGATTACTCAAATCCTTGTTCATAATCTCCATTTCTTGTTCATGAGCCTTAATCTCGAGCGTTTTTTGCTTCATGAGTAACCAGTAAATCCGCACGTGCTTCTCTCCTTTCTTGGATAATTACATACTCTGCATGTTGCTTTTCCATTAGCTCTTGACTCGTTGCGGCTCTATTCATCATTTCCTGCCACATTGGATCATTTTCCTTGGTCATTTTTCTTTTTGCCTTTGCTGCTTTCATTCCAATTGGTCTTCCCTGTGAACCGACCCCATCAGTGTCTTGGGATAAGGTCGCACTATCTCCAAGGGGAGATGATGTATTATTCGTCTGGATAGGTTAAGCCCATTTCACGTGGAACTTTAGTATGTTCCAAGCATAGTTGAACTTAAATTGTTGATTTTTGGGTTCTTTAATGATATATAATTATTTGGCCTTTGCAAGCTGAATATGTGAACATTAAAAATACTTAATGAGAATAGATAACAATAAATCTTAATTAATTATTCATAAGTTTTCATGAAAGCATATACTTACCATGCTCTCAGCATTGCCACCACTCTGGTATCGGGATTGAACTTGAGTCAACACCGCCTGAAATAATGTGCACGATGTAGCTAATTTGTCAAAGCGAGAACATAAGGATCTCGTGTTCCTAAGCTCTAATTTGTTTACATCAACAACTTCATGGTTGTAGTAACTTTCTATTTTAGCCCACAAATCTTCTTTACTCTGATATGTCCCAATCTCACTATTAGTTGAATGATGCACGTATGCATAGCAAAGAATCTCATCCTCAAGTTGTTTGAACCCTGTACCCCTTTGACTCATTTTTCTAAAATGGCTAAAAAAATTAACTGGATTAGAATGGAATGAGAGGAAATATAGTAGTATGATTTTGAGTGGAGTAGAATGTTGTCATGGAATCATATATATAATAGATAAGATAAATGATGATGTAAGCGCTTGCATCATCCGCAATCTTAGATGAGTGGATAAGACGTACGTGTCACCTTGCAATTGGTTGTCCAAATCCATCTGCAGATAAGATAATTGATGATGTAAGCGCTTGCACCATCCGCAATCTTAGATGAGTGGATAACACATACGTGTCACCTTGCAATTGGTTGTCCAAATTCATCTGCAGAATAAGATAATTGATGATGTAAGCGCTTGTATCATCCGCAATCCTAGATGAGTGGATAAGACGTACGTGTCGCCTTGCAATTGATTGTCTAAATCCACCTGCAGATAAGCGATATGGTGGTTTACAAAAAACACCGTGCAAGGGGTGTCCTTGTAATTTTTGAAACTACAGGGGGTTTTCTGTAATTTGATTTGTAATTGTCAATAGCATTTTATAATTGATAATATTGTGTTGAAAGTTTAATGAAATAAAATTATGATAAACATCAAATTTATTATTTGGTTTCACATTTGGTGAAATATCATGGGAGATCAAACCAAATCCTCTTTTCTAAAAATGGTGAAATGGTGAAATATTATTATTTTATAATTTGGTGTAAATTTTGATGAAAACTATGGGAGGACAAACACACCATTCTTTCACCAAAAATGGTGAAATGGTGAAATGATGTGCTAACCATGAGAGATCAACTCATCTACATTACACCAAATATAGGATTTGGTGAAAAAAATGGTGATGACCATTGGAGATGCTCTTAAACCTTTTAAATATTAATATATATGGTGTCATATAATATTTTCAACTTATTAGTGAAATATATTAAGTAAATTATTTATTATATTTTTATAAATTTAGTCAAGTTGATTGATTAACTATAACAAATGATAAAGAAAAATGAGATGGAGAAAGTAAACAAAAATAATTGTCTAGTACTAGAATTAAATAGTATTCACAAATTTGGTGATATTCGAAGCAAGACCTCAACTATATCACTAGACGAAGCTTCATAGCGAAATAATACAATTAGTGAAATGACCAACTAAAAGGCCACCCTAATTTTTTTTTAATTTTTAATTAAAAAAATAATTGAAAATTTGATTAAAAATTAAATTTTATTAATTATATATATGTGTGTTAAAAAAAATTGGACATTTTAAAAAAAAAAAAACATGTATGTGTTTCTGTAAAGATTCTTAAAAAATAGTCAATTTTATGTAGTTGGTCATTTTTGTTCAAATAAATTAAAATATTTATGTGTGTTGTTAAAAAATTGTGTGCATTTTGATAAACTACGACTTATATTTAAAAAAATATAGTTCTTGTTATATAAATATGACTTAACAAAACTTATTATTATTACAACTTAATTTTAAAATACAATTACATGATCAATTAAACAGCTTAACAAATACGATTACAAAGAAACACTTAATTCAAAAATGGCCCGTGTGTTGCCTACAAGTGTTCGACTAAATCTTCTTTTAATTGCCTATTGACTTCTATATTTTGAATGTTGTAACGACGCATCATATATGATTCTAAGTTGATGTCGCCTGATCTTGTGGATAATTCTACGGTTGTAGCAGTCCTCTTATTATTGTTATTATCATTATTATCTTTTTTATTATTATTGTCGATAATAATAATGTTATTATTATTGTTATTGTTATTGTTAAGTGAGAGTGAGAAAATTTGAAATTGAATTATATATTTTGGATTGTTGGTTCGGTTGGAGAAGACAGACTAGGCAATGCAGACAGGCAGACACACTAACATACATGAGGGTACTATTGCCTACTTCGGCTGGAGATGTCCTAAGAATTATGTTCTAATAGTGGGTTAGTGCTTTTTAATTGAGCATGTTTATTTGGTTATTTTCAAAATTATATTGTGTTTGGAAAAAGCGAAACAAACGTGTTTTTAAAATAAATTTTTTATCTCTCAATTTTTTCAAACTACTATCCCAAAATCCTAACAAACAATAATTTTATGATTTTTGAAATAATCTACACAAACTCTATTTTGATTTGACATAAAGTAACTGGAATATTATTTACACAACTTTACTCACATAACAAATACGATTTAGCACAAACTATTACACATCTTACACTTACAACATTTTTTTTAGGGTAACATATAGCTTCCAACCATTAATCATATCAGATAATACAATATTCTGGATCGTTACATGTAATTCACACACCTACAACATAAATCCTACAATAAAAATTACACCTATTTTATTTCTCAAATTACTCTCTTAAAATCCAATGAAACAACATTACTCAATTGTGTTTGAACTATTATATGTCGAATATTATTCTATTTAAGAGGATTACTATGAGGTTGTAGTTTTGTTATTATGTTGATGAATTAAATAATTATTTAGATTTGAAAATATGCAGTTGACTTGCTAATTCAACTCCAGATTTCAGCTATTTATCAAAATTAAAGTAAATTATTAAATCTAAAATTGATTACGATGATTCAATGTACCTTAGAAGTGCTTGTTTACGAGGTTGTTAATGGAGCAGATTTTATCCAGAATTCAAAATATATCCTCCTGATTTATTAGAATAATTGAAGCTTAATGTGGAGAAAGTTTAACACGTGGGCTAAGTATAATGAAAATATAACATTAATAAATTAGTTAGAGAAAAAGATAGGGATAAATTATAAGAGTGAGATTTTATTTAATTTAAAAAAGATTTGAATAGATCGAAACTATATAATTTTCGATAAACTTTCAGGACCCGATTAGATTTGTATCTAGACCAATATAAATGGATCCGATCGACTTTGGCATGATTTGTCTCCAATCCGATCCATTTTCAGTCCTACTTGACTCTAATTTGCAACTTTCTCAAATATTACTAAAAATACTGATTTTGAACTTTTTATTGTACAAACTGATAAATTAAGATTATTGAACTTTATTACCTGACATATTTAGACAGAATTCATATTTTTGAAATTCACATGGTTTCGTGTGAAATAAGTCAACTAAGAAATAAATTAAATCTTCAACTACTTACTTAAAATGCATTACATAAAGATACATACATTGTATAAAAAGATTTTGCGCGTAAGTAAATGAGGTAATATGTACAAAATCTATTGTATTCAGTTAATCCCACATAAGACATTCATTCTATTTCTAACAAATCACATAGGGCCTGTTTGTATGATTTTTACTTTCTAAAACTAAAATAAATTTTTCATCTTTCAATTTTCTCAAACTAGTCTCTGAAAAAGTTAATAAACAACAATTTTCT
Source organism: Penstemon barbatus (assembly GCA_003313485.2). Classification (NCBI taxonomy): domain Eukaryota; kingdom Viridiplantae; phylum Streptophyta; class Magnoliopsida; order Lamiales; family Plantaginaceae; genus Penstemon; species Penstemon barbatus. The sequence continues at coordinate 66,480,506 of CM064880.1, forward strand.
TATCTTTAAACAAAATCTATACAATTTCTACTATGATTTAACATAAACTAATTTATTTCTCACACAATTTATCTCACATAACATACATGATTTGACATAAAATCTTATACATTTTACACCTACAATCTATCGCTTCCAAAAATAACCTACACCTACTTTATTTCTCAAACCACTATCTCAAAATGCAAGCAAATATTATTACGCAAATCAAAATTATTTTACAAGACCTCCACTACCATCCAAATTACTTTCTCAAACACCAACCAAACATACGTTAAAAATTTAAAGTAAAAATGCCTTTAATTTCGTAACAGTTACCTAAGTTATCGAATTAAATTAGAAATCGCAAAATTAAAATATTTTAAAAAAAGCAGAAAGAGCCAAAAGTTGGAGAGTGTGAATCTCACACCTTTAAAAGGAGAGTGGAAAATGAAGAATGATTGAATATGTAAATCAGTGCAGAGCTACTACTTGACGCGTGTCCATCCCAACAGCTGTATCCCAAATTCAACCGCTCCCCCACCCCCCAGCGGTGACCAATAACGCTCCACCCCCCCCCCCACCCCCCCCCCAAAACCCAAACTCTTCTCTCATATATAAACCCCTCAACTCTCCTCTACCCATATAAAAATCAAATTCTTCTTCTCCATATCAAAAACAGAAAAAAGAAAAACCACTCTAGAAAAAAATCCCATCTTTATTCTGTTTCATGTTTGTCTGAAAAACATGGCAACAAATACTAGTAATACTACTGTTTGTAGAAAAATGGATATGGATCGGATCAAGGGTCCATGGAGCCCCGAAGAAGACGAACTCCTACAGCAGCTCGTACAAAAACACGGACCCAGAAACTGGTCCCTCATAAGCAAATCAATCCCGGGTCGATCCGGAAAGAGTTGTCGGTTACGGTGGTGCAACCAGCTCTCACCCCAAGTGGAGCATCGGGCCTTCACGCCCGAAGAAGACGAGACAATAATCCGGGCCCACGCTAAGTTCGGCAACAAATGGGCCACCATAGCCCGAATACTTTCGGGTCGAACCGACAACGCCATAAAAAATCACTGGAACTCCACCTTAAAGCGTAAGTGCTCTTCCTTTAGTTCCGACGATGACCGGCCTTTGAAGAGATCCGTGAGCGACGGGTCGGGTGTTGCGGGTTCGGGTCTATACCTTAGTCCGTGTAGCCCATCCGGGTCGGACTCGATAGACTCGAGCCTTCCGGTTATTTTCAAGCCGGTTGCCAGAGCCGGTGGCGTTTTGATCGAAACGGCGTCGTTGAACCTCAGCCTTTCACTTCCAGGAGTCGAGTCAACTGAGTCAACTCAGTCGAAAATCGCCGCTCCACCACCTACGCCGCCGCCGGCTGCGGCTGTCGTACTTACTGAGACCCATGTTCAAAAACAAATGCCCATTACCACAATGATGGGATTTGAGTCACCGGTTCCTCCGCCACCGCCACCGGCGTCCACTGCGGCGGCGCAGAAGCAAGATAAATTGTTTGTGCCGTTTACGGCGGAGTTAATGGAGGTGATGCAGGACATGATAAAGACTGAAGTGAGGAATTACATGATGGGATTAGAACAGCCACGCTATCAACATCAATACAATCTAAATCAACACCAAAATCCAATTCAGCAACAAATTTGTAATAATAATTCCGATCGTCAACAACAAATTTATCAGCAGATGTGTATGCAGCAAGCTAATGCAGCAATGAAGCGCATCGGAATTAGTCGGGCTGATTAAATTCAATTTTAAAGTCTATTTTTTTCTCGAAGAAACAGAGGAAAATCAGAGGATGGAGATTCTGAGCGAAAGGAACAACCTTTGTTTCTTGTTCAGTTTGGATTATCCTTTTTTGTTCTTTTATAAGTTAAAAATGGCCAAAAGAAATGATTTTGGCAGTGTACAGTGAGAAAAAAAAAATGAGTTGGGTTAAGAGAGTTTAATGATGAGGTAAAGGGTGCTCAAAGATTGCATCTTTTTTTCAAATTTATCGTTTATGGGAAAAATGGTGATTAAAGATGAAGTTGCCTCAAGAAATGAGAATCCAAAAAAAAGAAAAAATCAAAATTTAAATCAAATCCATGTTTATTTCATTCTTGGTTCTTATTATATCTCGTCGTACATTAATAATTTTTGTGTCATGTTATGAAATGTTTACTTTGGGAATTACTCCGTATAAAAAAGAAAATGTTTATTTGGGATTCTGTTACAACTTACAAAGTTAGTTGGTGGGAAATTTTGGAAGAGCATGGGGAAATTGCTATATGATGATGAGGAAAGGAACTGAAACCAAGACAAGAAAAGTGGGGACTGGAATACATCCATTTTTGTAATGAAATTGAAATTGAAGTTGGTTTTTGGTTGTTTATTTTCAACTACAGAATAGTACAGCTATTTGGTATTGGTTGACAGATTGAAAATATGCCTTTAAAGAAGATTATTCTTATCCTCTTCAAATTTACTGTTGAAACAGAACAGAGGAGAACCAAATGCAATGTGGACAATTAATAAAAGCTTTGATGGGATGGATGGGATGGGATCCAAACTGTGAATAAAATGAAATCATAAATGCCAAAACAGAACATAATTAAATGGGATATTTATTTTTGTATAATCTGGATTTTAAATCATTAAATAAATGAGGTTGGTTCAGTGATTTGAAAGTAGTATTTCTTGCTATTGGCCATAAGGCTGCAGAGTGATTAAAGTCGTGGTTAAGGCCTGCAAAGCTTTGGTGAGTGGGGCTTGCTTCTTTTTTTTAAAAAAAAAAACTAAATGAAATAATTGTTGGAGTTTAATCTTCATGGGTTGTTTTTGTAATTGGGGATCTGATTTATTAAGTATCAAATGGTTCAAAAGATTAAGAAAAACTTATGAGGAGTAGATGAATCGTGAAGTATTTTGGCTTTTTCTAGATCTAGGTTGTTCTAGAAACATCGACAAATAGGGTCACAATTCATTTTATTTAATTTTATTACGGAGGTTGTTTTAAGTCTTGTCCCAGAATGGGTAGGGTGGTAATTTATATTTAGTTTCATTTCAGGATAAGTACATTTGATTTTGATCCGTCACTGTCTAAATATAATCATGCAAAAAAAATCGATTTGATATTTACCAAATTATTTTATAATTATATAAGAATCTACTCCTTATCATTCAAATTCAAATAAATACCACAAATCCGACAAGCTAGCTTAATCTATCTATATATCAAAACTGGAACAAAAAAATAAAAAAAATAAAAAATCTAGCGAAATTTGATCAACATTGGTCAGAAACCATCGTGTTTGACTTTCTCTACGGTTCTTGGAGCATGTCCTAATAATTTTGAATGCATTTGTTTGTATACGGATACGGGTAAGGATGAAGTCACTTATTGTTGAGATCTTTGAATTAGTATAAATAGTACCCTGCCTGCCTGCCTCTATAACAGCTAAATAAATAATTTTTATTTTCCTTTTTTATTTTAGAAAAAAAGGGATCTTCAATTCTCTGTACAGTACCCGAAGGTATATTGCTTTGTCAATTAATATCAACAGCTGTCAAGACTTGGACTTCTGGAAAGAAACTGAATACTACTACTATATTTGTACACTAGTTTCACATTTACTACATCCAATAGATTTCAATTAATAGCACTTTACACCACTTAATAATGAAATTTTGACACTTTGCATCTACACCTTGGAGTGAATCAATACATCTTTTGTTCTTTGGAATTATCTCAATATTTTCGGAAGATCAAACAAACTTACCTTTCTTTCTTGAAAATTATAATCTAAACACTCTATCTTCTTACTATGACAAACCTTGTTCAAAAAGTTCTTTTTATTAAAACATAAATAAATCACATTTATTTCGAAAGAAAATATCATCGGTATCTTATACTCCATTGGTATAACTTTTCGAATATCAATCCAAATACAATAAACTGAGCTAAAATTTCATAAAATAATCTGCAAAAAGCCAACCAAATGACCCCTTATTTTTTCAGAGGTTTGTGGCGATTTAATGGCCAGATTTCTGACATGTATCCTTCAGAATTTCATCAAGGAAGAGCAGAGCTTCTATTCATTTTGAGTACTTCTGAGTTTAGATGGAGAGAGTGAAACTCATCAATCGTTACTTACATGTGAAAGTTAACATTAGCATGCTATCTATCTAGTTAACGACAGGACGAACAAAAAAGTCTTTGGTTATTAACCAAAAGACAAAATATTATTCACATTTGCACAGACTAACCAGGCAAAACCAGCGAAAGCGGTGTAACTACGAAGGGGAAGCTTGAATGGTGCCGTGGCCAGTCCTACGACTCCAAAAGTGTATAAGCAGCAATTTCAACTTATTGATAAGTTGATGAGTATCGTGCCTCCAAGACAACGTTGGTGAATTTAAAGCACGAATGGAATTCAGACATACAAGAAGAGTCCCCCCTTCGTGTAGAAGAACCTACATATAATTTCATTTAAGTAAAAAAAATATGGCATCTAATTCAAGTCGACAAAAAATTTTATCATGCCAAAACTTACCGTAAGCCAAAGTGGTAGAAATCCCAAAACAGATGTAAGTGATGCCAAAACAATGCTTGATAACGCGAGGGTAACATTTTGTTTAACCTTGAATGTTAATAGAGAATAAATATCAATATTATAGAATAAATCAAAGCATAAATATGAGAAAAAGGAGAAATATAAGAGATACCAAAGTGGTAGTTTGTCGAGACTTAGCGACACAGAATGGAACTCCTGAAATATTGTCCTGGAGCAAAAGAACGTCAGCAACAGCTATAGCAGTTGCACTCGCACGCTCAGCTAGAACAATGCCCACAGTAGAGGCAGCCAAAGCGGGTGCATCATTTATACCATCACCAACCATTATTAGGCCTCCACCTATAGTTCAAAGTAAAAGCTCAAGCAGATCACCACAAGTTCATTTTACTAGCATGTATCTTTTGACCTAGAAAAGAAAAAAAAAAAAAATTAAAACCTGTATCTCTCGAAATACTTGTCACGTGATAGAGTTTGTCCTCCGGCTTTAGGCTGCAGTGAACTTCTTTTATGCCCACAGCACTAGCCACTCTCTTTGCACTCAACTCATGGTCTCCAGTTAACATCATAACACGGAGATTTCCATCATCTTGCAATGACTTTATCACATCCAAAGAATCAGCTCTAGGCTTATCTTCAAAATGAAACAGCGTTACCTACACGAGATATCTAAAAAAAGCTTAGGAGCCTCATTTCAGGTATTCCAGGAAAGAATTTCTAATAGAGACATAATTCCTAATTGAACTGAAAGAACTTGAATGATTAAGGTCTAGTGGAATGGAAAGGCATCGGATAATATGCTAATGATAATGTGAGATAAGACAACTCCTCTTTTACAATTCCGCATAATTAGATAACTCCCATATTTTCTGGAAGAACTTGCCATAAAAGTAACTAGATTCATAGCAAATATAGAGATTGCCTTTATCCCTTTAAATTAGTTTGTAAAAAGAAGTAAAAGGTCACCTTATTATTGACTGACAGAGCAGCATGAACAAAGTCGTCTCCATAAAATGAAGTGCTAACCGCCTGTTTGATTTTTCTTGATTCATCGTCCGACTGAAAAAGCGAAGTGATGTACTCCACAGAGCCCATTGTTGCTTTCAATGGTTTACCACCTCCAAATCCTGTCTACAGCAAAAATAATGAATTTAGACTTAATGCAGGGCTTGAGTAGGTGGAAGGTGCTAAAAAACCCATGAGTATTATCCTCTCCATTTGGCACAACTAGTAATGTTGAATTCAGTCATTATTGAACTACAATTTAACATCATTTAAAGGTCAGTACCTCAATACCAGATATAGTTGCAAGAAGACCTCTACCAGGCAGATTTTCAAAATTTTCAACTGAAACAGAGGGAAGGTCTTTCCCGATGCTATGGTCCACAACAGCTCTGTTCCAGTTACGAATAAGATTATGAATCAGATAAACATATTTGTTTTAGATTAAGACAGACATCACAAAAGATGAATTATCCAAGAGCACAAGATAGTTTCTCAAAAAAAAAAAAAAAAAAAAAAAAAAAGAGCACGAGATAGGAAAGTGTCATAAAGAAGTTAGAAGTTCTATATCCTTTCTGATGACGCTCAAAAACTCTAGTTTATGTGACTCAAGGAGGTCATATGAGTTAAGAGTTAATGGCAATTGACCCCCCTGAGATATTCATAATGTCCAATTTACCCCCCTTTGAAAATTTTAAAGAAGCAATTTACCCCCTTCAGCCGGAGAGTGTTACTCACTAGCCAGAATTGAGAGTGGGCCTGAAAATTGTTTTGTAACATAGAGGAGTAAATTGCCAGATTTGTCATAACATGGGGGTTAATTGCCCTCACTAGCCAGAATTGAGAGTGGGCCTGAAAATTGTTTTGTAACATAGAGGAGTAAATTGCCAGATTTGTCATAACATGGGGGTAAATTGCCAGATTTGTCATAACATGGGGGTAAATTGCCACATCATGACACAGGGGGGTAAGCTGCCACATTATCATAACACGGGGGGTGGGGGTAAAGTGCCACATATAAAAATGCAAGGGAGGCTGTGTGAAACTTTTATAAAATTACAGGGGGGGTAAAGAGCTCTTTCTCAAATCACAGGGAGGTAAATTGAACATTATGAATATTATAGGGGGTAAATTGCCACTAACTCTGAGTTCATTTAGGTCATAAGATACTCTACGGATTTGCATTAAGATTGAATATTACTAGAAATGATAGGATATAGCACAAATAACCAGCATGCTATTACATAACCTTCCAATAGGATGAGTAGTTCCCTTCTCCATGGCAGCAGCCACAGCAAGTGCTTCTTTCTCACAGCTAGGTACACAACAGGATGCAAATTGTTTCTCGTTGTTGCTAGCATGTCCATGTATCGGTTCAATTGCTTTGCACATGAATTCCCCAGTTGTTAGTGTACCTGTTTTATCAAATGCAATAGTTTGACAAGAAGCCAGCGCATCTAGGACATGCCCTCCCTTAAGCAAGATTCCCTGTTCAAAGGTGAATTTGATTATGTTCTCTGTAAACGAAGCAACATGTTATATGCACATTAATATGAAGTTCGATTTGATATGATTATACTTGGGCTTAAAAAAATAAAATCAGCAGTAGCTTATTTTCCTATAAATTTCCACTAAAACAGTATACAGATAAGTCCTTATATTTTCTGTATGGAATTGCCACGCCTGCAGTTTGCTACTGGTTATAGTACAATTCCTGCAGCTTTAGATGCCCAATTTAGGTTGTTACAGAGTTTTAGATGATAACTGAAATTCAAAAGTTAGCGGTATCACATTTTCAACTTCAAAGGGAATTAGTGGGGGTAAGTTGCAATAACATTTGAAGAGAAAACTGTAACTTCAACAAATGCAACATTATGTGTGATGCCTCAAAAATAAAATATATGCAATTCTGAATAAAGGGAGTAATAAATATGATAATAATGATTAAACTGTCATGCAACTATGACATATTTCAGATTGAGTAGCACTAATAATATGGCCCATAATAATTGAGTTAAGCCAAATAAAAGTGAAAGGTCCAGCTTTACATATGAATTTCTGGAAAATACCTTTCTTGCACAAGCACTAATTGCAGTTGCATATGCCAATGGTGCCACAGCCAATGCACACGGTGATGCAGCCACCATAAGTCCCAGTGCCCTGTAAACTGATCCTCTGCAAACTATAGAACTAAATAAGATTAATAAAGTAGGCAAGCACTAAAGATCCACATGAAATGCATGCAAACACGCTTATGATTAGCTTCATGCATAGATTCCAAATGCATTATTTGTTTTCATCTCTTTTTGTATCTGTTTCTAATATTTTTGTGTTTGTTTTGTTTTTTCCCATATTTTCTTTCAGTTTGATTCCCCTCAAGGATGGATTGAGGTGTTATAGACTGTGAAAGCAGCACAGATGAAATAACATGATCACAAAAAAACAGGAGAAAAACAATAAGATGTTGAGTAGATACACCGACAGTGTACCTGGAGTATTGAGAAAAGGCCACTTAAAAAGAAACGGCCCCATAATTGCAACAAAACAAGATAATACTATGACTGCCTTGCTGTATTGCTCGCCAAACTTATCAAGCCATCTTTGAAGCTTTGGTTTACTTAGTTGAGCTTCCTCAGTCAATTGCACAATTCTATTCAGCATCGACTCTTTCCATGTCTTCTTCGCCTACAATGAGTTCAAGAACTAAATAAAATGGGCATAAATGAAGTCTCAACAATGAAATTGGCAGTCCACAGACTAGGTCATGTAGTATTTTTTTAAATACTTTTAGGCTGACTATGATGTTATCCCTTTGAGAACTCTTTTTAATATGCAAATAATTAAAATAAGCCAAATATGATTATCAATATCTACAAAAGATGTTCGTTATTATTATCAATACAACTATAACATTTCTAACATAATTAAACAGAAGCTACTGCGTTGCTAGCTCTAACCATTCAACCATGGATGCTTAAAGGGGATCCTCATACATGGTGAATAACCAAATTCTAATACGATTAGGATAAATCAATGAAAACTGACTCAGCTCGTTAGACAAAGCAAGAAATATCATTTGATTGGTTTTCTGTTTAATGTGTCACACAAGTGACTGGACAGAAAATTATGTAAATGAGCTCATAGAACTTCACAAGAATATTAAGTTCAACACAAACAACTACTGCTTATTCTCGGGAAGGTAAATAACCCTTTGAATTTCCACACAATCTACTCCAAAATTAATATATGAATATGATGCGAAATATTCTACTTAAGGCTCAACTGAACAATGTCTCAAAATTCTAACATAAGTAGTTTTTCTAATATGCTATGGTATAGATATGTTAAAATAAAATTAAACGCATACCTTCACAATCATCATACCATCCAAGTTCCGAGCGCCACCAGGAATACTGTCTCCAACTTTCTTTTCTAAGGGTTTTACTTCCCCAGTCAAGTGCTCTGTGGTAATAGTTGATCTACCTTGGAAGACTTCACAATCCACTGGCACTGACTGCACATTGTAAAGAATACCATGACATAAGATCCAGATATATTCGAATAGCAGTCAAAGCTGAGAAAAAGTAGTTCACGTCTACTAGTCAAATATTAGTAATTCTGCATCAGAAGAAACTCCGATAAAGGTTCCATACTGTATACATTGCAGTATACATCTCTCGTGCTTCAATTCACTAAATAATTTTCATGGCCCAGGTATCATAAAATTTTTTTTTTTTGACAAAGTTGATGATCCGATACTCTACTAGTATCATGAACGAATATAAGAACATATATAGCCATGGAACTTCCTTAAATATATACTGCTATTTTTTCATGTATAGTTAGGTAGAAGGAAGCTGAAGCATATTCATAACATCCTGACAAGAATAGGATAGCAGCAAACCATAAACTGTGGACTTGAATTAAAAAGTGTGCGGAAAGCTTTGATTATAAGATGGCCTATGTAAATAATAAGCACGAAACTAAAACCAAACACTGAAGACATGATGACAATTTATGTAAGATCCCATAACTGTCCCAACATTCACATCAAGCACATCAGTTTGAAGTTATATGCCAGGTTCATTGAGAACGGTAAAAGAAAAATTAGTTACAATATTGGAACGACCAAAAAAGCAACTTCTCACTTTATGTTACGCCACTAAGGATCAGACAAGCATGCTTATTCATATGAATGTGGGTTCAGCATTAAGGGCTTAATGCTTAATCAAACACCAAGTCACATGTTAAGTTCTAAGACACATTATGAACTTAGAGCTACAAGTCAAGCCAGCATGACATGATTAAAATCTGCTCAAATAAACCTAAGACCGCCAAGTAGTCTTGCTCAAACATATCCACAATCTGCTAAAAATATTTCTACCTTAAACTAGCTCATACACATATAATGGGAGTATATAGGAAAGTATAAAATTCAAGACAACCAAAAGAAGATGTCAGCTGATAAACTAGAGTTTCAGTTAAAACTGTATAGCACGGACCTCACCAGCTTTGACCAATATGTATGATCCGACATCCAATTCGCTGACAGGCACTTGATGATACATCAAGTGAGAAAAGCTTGGCAAATTCCCATTCTTGACATCCAAAAGAAATGCAAATTGAGGATGGTTCTCTTTCAATTCCTTCACATCAATCTTAGACCTGCTCGTAAAATACTCCTCCGCGATATGAGCCAAATTAAACATGGCCAAAAGCAACCCACCTTCCAAAGCATTCCCCATAAAAACCGACGCAAACCCAGCAAGCGCCATCAGCACGTGAATGTTAATTTTCCCACCCACGATATCAAACGAAGCATCAAAAGATGATGAAACCTGTACATCAACGCTCAATTCAAGACAAAAAGCTAAATAATGAAGCATGAAACGAAAACTAACGCTCTCTAAATTACTTTACCCCAACAAGAGGGAATGCAATGATAGTAAATGATTGCTGAAGAGGCTTGACTGCGTAATAGGGAAGTAAGTAAGGGCAAACAGCGGCGGCTAGAAATAGAGCGGTTGAGAAGCAACATAACTGCAAATTCTCCCTCAAGAAATTTGCAAGTTTAGTCCACCTTATAGCTTCTGCAAACCTCAAAAAGCTTTCCTGAGTTTTGGTTAGCTGTTCATGACCATGACCGTGATGATTACAATGATGGTGATTATGATGATGGTGGTCGTGGTCGTGGTGGTGATGGTGATCGTGATTGGAGGATGAGCATTTGATGGCGGGAAAACTGGGGATGGAAATTAGGGATTTGGGTTTTTTAGGGAGTAAGAAATTATGATTATGGTTGATTTTAAGCTTGAATATTCTGGTTGTAGAGTTTGTGGGGATTCTAGAAATGGTGGAAAGATGAAGGGTTTGCATAATTGGGGACCAAAATTGAAATCGAAGGCTAGCACCAACTTCTACTCCGCGAATCAGTCGAGAGAAGAATCAGCGAACATTCGACGGAGCAACTGATTGTACTGATCTGAAGAAGTGATTGTTGATGGTTGAAGAAAAACACTGGACTGGAGGACTGTAGATGTTAATGGTGTAGGTGATTGTTGATGGTTGAAGAAAAACAAAAACACTGGGACTGGACTGGAGTGGAGGTCTGGAGAATGGAGATGTTAATGGTGGGGTGTGGTTCTAAATGTCCTAACTCCATGTCACCATGTGCTCATTGAGAAAATAATTGATTGATAGTGAAGTTCCATATTTACCCTCTCAAAGATCATAAAGTTAGATTTCCTCGTGGAAAAATTCTTGTTCAAGTCTGGCTTGGTCAAACTCATCCAATCACCAGACAAATGTATTGAACTTACTTTCTGATTGGTCATTTTTTTAGAATTTACATCCATTTCCAAAACAAATTTATTACATTTATCGTGTAGTTACTTTGAGTTCGACCAAACTCGATCTGAATAAGAATTTCCTTTCTTCGAGATTTGAGCCCATGAAAGCACGTTTTACTACATACTCCTATTAAACAAAAAAAAAAAGTGATATGGGCCTCGTTTGGGTGTAAGATGGCCCATTAAACATAATTATAATTTAATAAAGATAGATAGATATCCATATTTGGTTAGAGCAGGCAGCAGAGGGAGTAAGGATTTGAAGATTCTGGGCTTTATGGTCTGTTACAAATTTATCTATCGTGCGGTACTCAAATCGTGCAGGTTATAATACGTTGTTCGAGTTTTTTTGGTAAAAAATGGAGGGAGAAATTGTATTCTGATTCTCTATCTTATGTGTGTTTGTGAAGAATCCATTGTTTATTTTTTCCGGTATATCTCTCTTTAGATTATAATAATAATGAAGTTTGTTTTATTAAAAAAAAATAAAAATAAAGCAGCAAAGAACAAGACGTTCAGGTTAACTGAAATTCGCTCCATTTGAACTTCCAGCAAACATGTGACTAAATCAAAGATAAATGGTTAAAAATACTCAAGTTGGTTGGCTTAAATGATAGCGCGACTTTTGACTCCGAAAAATAAAACTCAAGTTTGAACCCCTACTCGAGTCACCATGTTAGTAAAGATCCATACACAATGCAGTCTCATGTTCGGACTATAAATACACAATTTAATGAATTAAAAAAATAATTAAAAACTTTTAAATTGTCTTGACTATAAAACAAATTAAAATGTTTCTTAGTCTAACATTTTTGTTATCAAAGATTAAGCCTGAAAAACTTAAGTTGAAGTAGCAAAATAAATAAAATAATAGTATTTGTTATGACTAGCAAACTAAGCAGGGTCTTTCTAAAATAAGATTTCATGGAACATAAGTGTATATGAGACACCTCATTTCAACCACTAAAAAACGTCAACATCAAATATAAATCACAATTTTTGGTCAAAATGTTCAATGATGATGTGGCATTGGACATTTATAAAAAATAAACATATGTTAAATTACATACTAACCCTTTAATTAATGCATTTAAATAAATCTCTCTAATTAATTTCATATCTCTTTTAAAAAAAAAAAAATTTGAGAAAATTGCATTTTTCATACCAAAATTTTGCCTACTTTATACATTGAGGGGCACATGTATATTCTTGCAAAATATACATATGCCCCTCTAAAATAAAAACTTTACATTCTCATTTCTCTGTTGTAATTTGTGAACAACTTAATTATTAGTACACAAACACAATGTTCTCTCTTTACAAATAAAATATTTTTCTACTTCACTTCGGATTTTTGGTTCTTCCACATGAGCGAAGTATTTGGACTTGTAAGAAGTGTTGTAACTAACTTTGAAAATTCATGTAAGGGGCACATGTATATTTTTCGTCGAACAAAAATTAAATAAAATTATTTGAGGCAGTAAAGTACATATGTGTGATAAAGTGCCACAATATGTAACTTTGGGGGGATAAGATTTTTTTCAAATCTTTAATGTGGACTTCAATAATCAAGTGGAAGTTTTTGTCGATGTTTATAAAAAGAAAAACATGGAGGTTATTGAAAAATTTTAAAGTTACTAGGGGCTATTGGTAATCTTTTAAGTTAAGCGGATGTTTTTTCATCATTTGATGGGGTAAAATTGATAATTCGACTTGAGAGGGGTATTTTTTGCTACTAAAAAAATACATGGATATTTTACTAATAAAAATAATACATATTTTTTAGTTAGGCAAAACATAAGGGATGTTGTTGAATTTCACTCATTAAAAAAGGGTAAATTTGTCTTTAAAAAAATAAATTATTTTAACTTAAATTTTAAGAAGACACGTGTCACCAAGATAAATGTTATCTCATGTACTCCCCATCCCTCAAAATCTGATTTTAGACGGACCCAACTAAGCATCCCAATTTGATTAAAAAAACCACCTTTCTACGTTAAAGTAAGCATTAGGGACACTTAAGGCTGAAGAAGCAAATTCAGATTTCGTTAAGATATTATATCTATCCCTCTCAATCTTTAGCCGCCTTGCTATAATTAGTATTATATAATAGATAAATATGTGTGTACGCATATTAAATATGTTGCATTGACAAATCTTACGCATTTGATGATGAAATTAGGCCAACTAAAAGACTTCTTGTAGTGGTATAAATACAACCCCTTTAAAGCGTCAACGTTCAAAATCATATATCTCATCAGTTATAATCTTCACTCTTAATTAGCATATAATATAAAATATATAATATAGTATTACTATTAATAGTATTTTCTAGTGAAGATGGTGGGAAGAAAAACCAATGCCTGGGCTGCCAAGGACTCATCTGCCCATCTCTCCCCTTACTCATTTCATCTCAGGTCCTAAAATTAATAACACACACACACACAAGAAAAATAGCATTATTGGTCCTTCCTGGCCAATTTTAAATTTTCGTAATCCCTGCCCCTCCCTATATATTTGAGCACTTTTGGTCCTCCTATATATATGGGATGGGACAAATATCAATCACTTGTTTGTAAGAGGGAGGTCCTTCTGAGTTTGCAGTTCCTTCTCAACCCTTGTTGGTTGACTCTTTTATTCTTTCATTTCTACATTAAAACAAAATTAAGAGTTGGAACCATAATTTCTACTTTTCAAAGTAGGGGACCAAAAATGCTAAGTCTCCAATAAGAATATTAAAAACACTAACATGCATTAACATGGAGTATTAATTACTAATTAATTATCTTGTGAACAGGGAAGCAGCCAAAGATGATATCCTAATGAGGGTGTTGTACTGTGGATTAGACCACACAGATCTTCATCAGATGAAGGGTGAGCTACCTAGTAGTACTACCAACTACCCTTTAGTACCAGGGTATATATATTTATATTTCCTATAACATGTACAATACATATTTTATTTCATATGAAAATTCAAAACTCACGTGGATTATAATTCATCGATTTATCAAGCCATGAAGTCGTCGGGCAAGTTCTTGAACTCGGTTCAGAAGTGAAGAAATTTTCCATAGGTGATGTAGTTGGTGTTGGAGGCATTATCGGCTCTTGTGGGGAATGTAATTTATGCACCTCCAATATGGAACAATACTGCAACCAAAAAATCTTCCCCTACAATGATATCTACAAAGATGGAACTCCGACTCAAGGAGGATTCTCTTCTTTCATGGTTATTCATCAGAGGTTAGCAAAATCTACCCAATTTTTTAAAATGCTTTGCACTTTTGGTTTTGGGACCAAAAGTGCAAAACTTAGACAATTGGGACAAAAATATTAGGATGAAAAGTGCAACTTCGTAAACTGCGGGACCAAAAGGAGCAGATCCTATTGTACTAAATATGCAATTTTACACATATTAACACATAGAAAGATAATAATCAACATAAATTGACAATAGTTTTGCAGTTAAAATACCAGAAAAACTAGCACCAGAACAAGCAGCACCACTACTATGTGCTGGGGTGACAGCTTATAGTCCACTCAAACAGTTTATGAATCCTGGTCAAATTATCAAAGGGGGAATATTAGGATTGGGAGGAGTTGGCCACTTAGGTGTTCTAATAGCAAAGGCAATGGGGCATCATGTGACTGTAATAAGCTCTTCTGAAAAGAAAAAGAAAGAGGCTATGGAACACTTACATGCAGATGCATTTCTAGTAAGTACTGATGAGGCTAAAATGAAAAGAGAATCAAATAGCCTCGACTATATTCTGGACACGGTGCCAGCAGTTCACCCTCTGTCATCGTACCTTTCACTTCTCAAACCAGAAGGAAAGTTAATAATAGTAGGAGCTGCACCTAAGCCCCTTCAGTTCTTACCTTCTGAAATCATATTAGGTACATCTTTTTCTAACATATACTCTCTGTATAATTCACCAAATGTTATTCATATTCATTTTGTGTTTATGATCTAGGAAAAAAGGTTATTTCGGGAAGTTTCATTGGAAGCGTTACAGAGATGCAGGAGCTACTAAACTTTTGGGTGGAAAAAGGTTTGACCACTATGATTGAAGTGGTGAAGATGGACTATGTTAACAAAGCCTTTGAGAGAATGGAGAGGAATGACGTAAGGTATAGGTTTGTACTGGATGTTGCTGGTAGCAATCTCGAGTGACATTTTCATTTCCATATATAGCGTTGTTTAATAAATGTGTTTTATGAACACATATATGCTTGAAATATCAGCTTCATGTTCCAATGTATTTCCATTAATGAAATGAAAGTTTATGAGTAATTTTCAAAAGATTCAATTCTAAAGAAAGAAATTTATAAAACGAAATATGTAGTTACTACAACAAATGGAGTTATATTGAAGAGCCTATTATAGACAAACCAACATGCAGGTTGGTCTAGCAACTATACCAATGCTTCTGCTATGTATGCTTCCTAATTACATTCACATATGAGTCAGTGTTTAGGCCAATTTCTTCCTCTTGCCACCTCTTTTGGTAACTTTAGGACCATCATCATATGCAGAATCGAAGAAAGTGCCCTCATTATTTTGCATAAACCTACATCAAAGAACAAATCCAAAAATTCAGGTTTATAATAGGCAGCAGTCCCAATTTGTAGCAAATCTGATGATAGAGCTGGAGAGTTAATATCAATCAAACCAAGATTAAATGAAAATAAAGAAGTTAAATATTTCTTATACATGAGAAATTCGAGCAATCTCTGCTGCAACAGAACACAAGTCTCCTTCACAAATTTCTGACACTCCAATAATTGCGGCAACTTTACTGCAAATAACAGAAGATACAAAAAACTTTCAAAACTGAAAACAACCAAACAAGATAAACTATATTTAAAAAAAGATGAAACTTCAGCAAGAAGCAAATTTCTTTAGGAATAAGATAAATAAGACAGGAACTTAAATTCTGCAAAACATGAAACCTCAAAACACAAATTCAATAAAGTGAAAGAAAAGCACGTACCAAAGAGGCGCAATAAATGTTCAGCTCCATATATACTTGATGGAGAGACATTGTCTGAAATTGCATCCAGGTACTGCTGGCGCTCGTTGTCGTACAAAAGAACGACCGGCAATGCTCTATCAAAATAACATCGTATCCCATTCAATATCACTTCAATTGCATCTTTCTTCCTGTATTTATGGAAAACATAATCAAGAAACAAATTCTTTGAATGCCATTCAAAGAATAAGTGCCACGACACTGTAATAAGAGAGCTTCTTAGACCAGTAGTAAATGAGCATGCTTTATTCCCAACATAACTATATATCTGCAGCTGAAGTTTCCCACACAATTTTTTCAATGATTTGCAGATCCTTAATTTTAAAAGGTAACAATGAAGATAGAAAGTGAAATAATTCTAATGCAGGGGGTGGAGAGGAACAAAAGTCACATTTGAATTAAAACAGAACAACCGCAAACTGGGTTCCATTTGTCTGATATTTCATATGCAACCCCTCAAGGTTTAACATATAATACATCATCAATTTTCTTCGTGGCCATGTCATTTCTATCCAAAACTGCCCTTCCCCCCTTCCCCAAGCAAACCAAAAAAAATGATTAAATAATCGATCAATAGACAGATAATTAAAGAACAAAAATGGAAGCTTTGCAGATAATAGACTCACATGTCATTGTTCTCGGTAAGGTATTCAAGATATTGAGTCAATATATCATCAACACTCGGAGACCGGGGGAGTTTCACAAGCTGCAAGGGAAGTGGTCTTTTAATGATCCAATTTACATGAATTAAAACACTGGCAATAAAAAATTAATAAACATATATAATAGAACCCAGAACAACCCTCTTTAATTTCCGGAAACAAATCCCAGAATTGTGCTTAATACATGAATGCTTGACAAAAAATATTGCAGGCACAGTACCAAAACTCGTCATCACGCTCATGAAGCACATGTGAGACTATAGGAACTGAAAAATGAACAAAAGAAAAATCCATCTTGTTTATTACAAAATGAGTTGATATATAATAATATATCTGCATTGAAGCCCTCAATAGCATTGTGATTTCATGTTGGAAGAGATTAATGAACAACTATTCAGTAGAACATTTTTCAGCGTTATTTATAAACCAAAAACTTTAAGTTGAATTACTTTGTCATGAATATATTTATGTCCAGGTTCTGCAGCATTCAAATTGTAGATATAAAATAGCTTGCTAGATGAGTCTTCATCTTGTAGTATAAGTTGCCAGAAAAATTCAAGTATCGAGTTAATCCGTGAGTTAAGAAAAGCATAACAAATATTCAAGTTGTATTGGTGAATTATAGATAAATTCAGAACGATATTAAACAGAGAATGGAGAAATGGAAAAAAGGGTGCCTCCAGTTTTTTCTTTTCTTTCGTGTTCACAATTAGGAGCTTCATTGCGAGTTGCTTCCATGCAATTTCTTGTCAACTAATAAGATACTTGTTCTTGCTTCCATTTTCTTCTTTTACCTTTTTATTTAAGGTAACTAAATGCTAATAAATACAAATACCTTATTCTGCTGATTGATAAACTCCCAGTCACAAACTAGTTGCTTCTTTAGAATCAAGGGAATTTGTATCGTGGCGAGTTTTTCTTCTGATGGATTTTCCTAAAAGCACAGAAAAAAATACACTTGGTCAATCAATATCAAGAATTAAGAGGAGTACTACACTGCAAGTAAAAGTCATGGGATGACATTGAAAATGTTTCCAAGAGTCGCTAGCATCTCAAGTTCAAAATTCACAGAACGAAATTCTTAAACAATACGCAGTTGTGATTTTATAATCAACATTCTGTAAAAAGTATGATGCATGTTATAAAGATAATTAAGAAGAGAGAAAAGGTATTGAGAAGCAATTTGGATAGTTAGAGATCCAATACTGTACATTGGAAAAAGTTACTGCTAATTCTTTCCTTGTGAGACTGATTTTAAGGTGATGATGAGAAATATACTCCGTATATTATTACAATTCGCAATTAATAGAATATAGAGGAAACAAAAATATCCTGAATCCAAATTACAATCTTCCATTAAATTTGATATGAGAGATAAAATTATGCATTATGTAAACCATACAAATAAAAATATTCTTGCACGTGCATGTATATGCAGACACACACACATACACAACCACAAACATATAAGCTAAAAGAATTGGCAATAAAATCCCAGGAAAAACCTCAATGCCCGACTCGGTCTTTCGTTGCTTTCCCTTATCTACTGCAACATCATGAAGAGAAAAGGGTTAAGTTTGTCCTGAGACAAAAAAAATTCAGTTCAAAGATCAAGAAGGCTATTACATCAAATATTGCTCAGCTGACTATAAAATCTACTGTACTAAATGATGCTATAAGAACAAAATTTGTTTAAATCATGACAATATAAGAACAAAAATAATTTTTCAAACGGCAGCATACCGTTGCTCGTCCCTTCCACGTTGCTCGTACATTCTACTTTATCTACTTTAGTATCTGTAACATAGATTAGATTAATAACAGCAAAAATGATAAAAGTAATCATCCATCCAGAAACCTAAAAAAGTAATTCATAAAAAAAAAAAACAAAAACAAAAAACAAAAAAAGGGTACCAGGTGAACTTTTAGATTTCGCTCGTGATCTAGTATTCTTGTAGACACCAGCTTCCGGATCAAAAACCTGCTGCTTCGAAATATTCTCTTCAGTATATTTCATCAGTCTATCGATGCCTACCCATTCATCATACCTAATGGCAACATATTTGAAGCTTGAGTAAGCAATTCTGTATCAAAAATCACGACAATTATCAATGTAGCATCATACTGCAATACTCTTGAATCACTTTCCACTATGTCTTAATGAGTATGAAGACTTAAAACTAATTACATTTCTCCCTGGAAAACCTTACCGAGAGTACTTATACTCAAATGAAGATCAAGACAGGACCTCCACATTTGAACATGGAAAAAGTAATGGATAGCCCGGGGATTCTATTCTCTTATCCTGTTCAGAAAAATAAAATCATTTCACATGTTGCACCAGTATACTCACCTTTTTTCCCGACCCTGCAGAAAATAATAAATCAATAAATACGCATACCACCATGGAAAGAAAGCTGTAAGTCATTTCATAATAAGGCTAGTAGCTAGGATAGCATGAATCTTGATTGTCCTAATATAGAGTGAATAAGAAAATCTGCGGAATAAGATACCTGGTAATGAATAAAATATCTCCAATTACTCTCCCGGAACTCTACTATTTGAACCTTACATACACCAAAAAACACTGAATCAAACACAAAATATATTTAAATGAAGAAAAAGAATTAACTGGATATATATAAAAGGAAATTTTATGCAGAAATGTCACAAGAAAACAACAAAAATTAATAAAGGGTAAGATATCAGAACATTTAGCACGCATTAAGAGTGTTGACAAATTTATTAGAATACTTACATATTGCCATCTATTCAAAATTAATGTACATAATATAATCTTAAGAACATTGATTTTTCCCCTCTCAAAATACACCCACACAAACCCAAGAAAGAACACACTGTTTAGATACGCAAAGATCTTTACTCTTTCCCCACATACTACATTAGATGTGTTCAAACAAATACTCATATGTACTTTCCTCTCAGAAATCAATTCACATTCTAAATGTGTTCAAATGAAATTGGAATGCATAGCATGGGATAACACAGAAACCTAAAAGAAACCCAAGACTCATACAACAATTATTTAAAATAATTCTACTACAGAGATTTTGGATCTAAAAAGAGCATGCCAATCAGAACCCAAATCTATGCCCTAAAATCAAAATAATTGAGAAATAAACAACAGGAAGATCCAATAGCACGTCATAATTCCACACGGAAAATACAATCAAAAGATTCAGAAGTAAAACAACGACTAAAAAAATCTAAACAGAATAGATTAAAGAGTATGCTTTTGCGTCGAGGATGCCGGTCAAGTGCTTTGCAAGAACTTTTTCTCCTTTAAGGAAGAGACTAGTAGAGTCGGGCTCGGCCGCGTCTCCGGCGGGGTTCTGGTCGTCGACCGCCAAACTGCTTCCCAAAATCTCATCCATACTTCTGTGTTTCTTCTCCATTAGGAATGGAGGAAGTTTAACGAATAACGAACACAAGAACAGAAAATTGTACACTGTTTGTCAATCAGAGTTTGTTTTCCCACTCTTCACGAGTTTCAAATTTAGAAATTAAAAAAAAATATAAAAAAAAAAGGAATGTACTCCTATTATTATTTATATAGCCATTCTTCAGATCAAAAAAAAATTTATAGCCATTCTCAAAAACATAGTTCTCCTAGTTTTCATATCCGGTGATTAAAATTTCTTTTTTTTAGTAAGTTTTCGGTTATTAACTTATTATGATTTAAAAACTTCTTTAAAAGTGTAACCAAAAAGAAATTAAAATTAAAGAAACATTCATTTGACTCAAAAATAAAAATACTTTTATGTATTAGATGGAAAATATGGAAAATTTTCATCCATTTTGTACCGATTATTTGGGCACCTACTACCTTGCTGGTTTGACTCATTAGTAGGAAATAGGAAAATTAGAATGTCACATTTGTTTTTTTTTATTTCTAATATTAACATATATTTATTTGTTTAATTGTGTCAACCATATATCAAATTATTTCCAAAAGTGAATTCAAGACTACTTCAAATACTATTTATTAAAATTAAATTAGATACAGAAGATCGATGTCAATATCATCCCAGTAATGTAAGAAGTGAAATGGAAGGGAAATAAACCTATAAGTACTTCCGTATGATAAATTAACAAACATTGTTTTATTTATATTTAAAATATATACATGTCCTACTATGTATCTCAATTTCAATACCAAGAATAACTTAATCCTAACTAAAAAGCTAAAGATTACATGCAAAAGAATTGTATACAATATGTATCGTGTCATCGGTGAAAATATCTCATTGACCGCAACATAGAACTCGAATTTAAGTATGTCCAAAAGGAATGAAAAAATTTAATATCGTGAGAATCAAAAGAATAAAAGAATCGAGTAATTATGTGAGTGATGCAACTCTTTAATGTCCTGCCCCAGGACTTGGACCCGAATCCTTAACACCTCCAAGTGGTTTAGCATTTACAAAATTATGTCCTTCTCCAGGGCTCGGACCCTCCTTAATGCCTCCAAGACGTTTAGCATTAACAAAATTGTGTCCTTCACCCGGGCTCGGACCCTCTTTAATACCTCCGAGTGTTTTAGCATTAACAAAATTATGCCCTTGTCCAGGACTAGGACCCTCCTTAATACCTCCGAGTGTGTGAGCATTTACAGAATTGTGCCCTTCACCGGGGCTCGGACCCTCTTTAATACCTCCGAGTGTTTTAGCATTAACAAAATTGTGTCCTTCACCGGGGCTCGGACCCTCCTTAATACCTCCGAGTGTGTGAGCATTTACAAAGTTGTGCCCTTCACCGGGGCTTGGACCCGATTCCTTTATTCCACCGAGTGTGTTAGAATTGATGAAATTGTGGCCTTCACCGGGACTAGGCCCGGCCTTGACAGCATCAAGCGAATTAATGAGTGGGCTTTGCGCCTTTGCGGCATTGAGACGACGGGCCTCAGTTGAAAAGACAAAAATGGAGCTAAGTATAAAAAATATGGTTAGGAAAAAAGAAGAGATTTGCATTTGTGTAGCCATGATAATTGGGATGCGTTAACGAGAGAGTGAGAGAGATGTTTAATTTGAAGAGTGAATATTTTATATTTAGTTGGGAAGTTAGATTGCTTTGTGGCATTGCAACAAAAGAGGATATATAGATGTATATATATACTAATTTAAATTGATAAATTTTATTGACTGAAAATGAAGACTATTTGGACCATTCAAACCAACGTGAGAGTTAGAACGGAGAATGCTTGAAAATAATTAAAGGGAACTTGCATGAGAGGTTCTGAAGTTCTTCATAGTCTAAATTGGGTACGTAACATTATATATATATTGATCGACTTTCTTCTTCTTTAATTTCAAAAGGCGTAATGGATTATGGATATTATGAATTATAGGTTCATGCAATTCTATTTTGGGACCAAGACCAACCATGCTTATATATTTGAATTGAATTAATCAAACTTATATATATTTTACTAGTTTTTTAGGGGTCAAATTTTCAGTATGTGTTATTGTAACACAAAGCCACGCGTGTCCATAAAAAAAAGAGGAATCAAATTTAATGAAGTCCAAAGGCCAATTAATAGTAAGCGACTTTTTCTTTTTCTTTTTTGTTGTGGAATAATAGTAAGCAAGTAGCACTAGTATTTGGAATTTGAAATTTTGAATTGAAGTAGTACTAGTCCAAGCTTTTACCATGTTATAGATTATCATAATTCATGTTGTAAATTATAATTTTGTTACTGTACACTGTTTTATCTAGTGACAAAAAAAAAAAAAAAAATTGGCTAGGTTGACGCGAATTACATTTACCAAAATATATTGCTCATATTCAAGATGGGGTGAAAATTTTAATAAAAATTAAACGAGACCTTCATTTAGTAAAAAAAGAAGTATTTAAAAACTATACGTACAGGTGGATAATGTAATTTGTACAATAATACATTTTCTTTGCGTTCAAGTATTGTCATAAGAAATTTAGAACCATATATACCGTCGGCTTTCAAGAAGTTTGGCTTCTTTCATCTTCAAATATTGACTAATAATTAAAATGAGGTTCAACAATTAAACTCCTAGCTAGTCAAAATTGTAGAATCAATTAGAATTGCTAAAGGTCTATAAGTGGCTTAATTAATTTCTTATTTCCAAACCGTGGAAGTATATTCATTTCAATAGTTCGTCGACCTTAATATACGGAGAGTCAATTGGGAATTGCCTGGTGGCAGAAATCTGGGCTAATGAATTTGAAAATCACCAGTCAAATAAGCGGACATATTGCATTTGTAGTATAACAACTTAAAGTCTGCACTAGCTAGGGCTATCCAATGGAGTAGAGGGGGTTTATTGCCATTTTTTGGTTTGTAAGGGGTTATTGTTAACGTTTTAAGTAAATAATCGAATTTTCACATTTTATTCCATAAAACATAGAGGGGTATGTTTGGTTCTTTCCCTGCAAATCATGTAAAATACGCACTTAGAGCGAGTAAAATGGAGAGGGTAAAATATCTTTGACTTGAAAATATACGAGGTTTCTTGCTAATAAAAATAAGTAACACATGTAATTTTTTGTCAATTAAAAATAATATAGGGATTTTTTTTTGCATTTTACTCTTTAATTTTGTCCCAAGTCAAAGCAAAGCTCAGTCAATATCTCCCCAAACATTAGGTCATCTCCAATGGCACACGGCACTGCGGGGCGGGGCTGGGGGTCGAGGTGGCTACGAATAGAAAATAGTGGCAGAGGCGAGGGGCGGGCTCATGGTCTGAGACTTTTAGTAGCTAGGTTGTTATATCACTACATTATCAAATCATATATACACCTCAAGATTTTTCCAATTTATATGTGGGATAAAATCACTTCTATTTCTTTTATTTCATTTCAAAGGGTGACCTTTAAGAGTCAATTTCTCATGTATCCGAATTTCGATTTGGACATACCATATACCGTTTTAATCTATTTGCGGAATATAATGTAATTCTACAAAGACCCGAATGAATTTGTTATGCTTATCAAATTTATTTAATCAATATAGAAAGGAAAATTTTAAGTCCAAGTTTTATAAGAAGCAAAATGAAGACATACTACAGACTGAATGAATTTTTAATCAATTACACATAGCAATTAACTAAGCAATTAAAGTCTAGTAGGTGATGTAGTAATTTTATATTATAGATTTTTTTTTGACATGTAGGGATGGAGGAAAAGTCAGTTGATTAACGAAGAAATAGGAAAGAAAATTGTTGCTTTAAGACAGAACTTGGAAGCGGAAAAGACCTTTAAGTTAGTTCACATACTTGTAATTCGTGTCATTAACCGTTTATTTAATTTTCTTAGTTGTATTTCTTCTTTTGAATCAATTTTAATTTTATCATTATCAACTTACTTTAATTTTAATATCTAAATATTATTATTATATGATTATCAATTTGATTATATTACTAAAATAGTTTTTATTATTTCTATCTTTATTAATATTATTAATATTAAAAATAAAAATAAATTTATTATTATAATGATAAAAGTGAGGAAAAAATTAAATTAGAAGTAATTGGTGCTTGTAGCCCCATCCCCAGCTCTACAATTGGAGATGCCCTTACAAAATCTTTAACATATGAACTAAAATATATTAGCTTGTAAATTCCCGTCTATTTTTCATAAAAATCATTAATTTGACTTCTATCACGTTATTTTTATTCATAAACCTAGTATCGCATCTCTAAATTTTTAGAACCTATTAGCCTATTTGGATGGGTTCTAGCTCGGTCTCTTTGGTTTCAGTTTTAAAAAAATGGTTGGTGAAACCTTTAAAACCTCATTTTTGTACGCTTTGGATGTTGGGTTTTGTGGTATTGACAAAAAGTGAAACCTCGATTGGATTGATTTTTGATGTTAGGGTTTGAGGAAAAAAAATAAGTGACAGGTGTCAAATCAATGTCTTTTTTAGAGAGTTTAATGAAAAAAATAGATGGTAAGTATCAAATCAATGTTTTATAGATTTTAAGAATTTGGATGTAGATTTATGAGTAAGTTAGTGATGAATTTCCTGGATCTGATAAAAACTCATTAAGAAGGGCTTTAATCCGATCTCGCGAAACCCGCAAAATTGAACCAAAACCCATTCACATATAGCCTCTAAAACCCAACATCCATTTTCAATCAAAATTGTATTGAAGTAAGAAAAATCTGACCAACAACGATTTATATGGACTCTTAATTTCAAACTATGAGACCCGTCTACAACCCATAGTCAAGACCCACCCAAAAAAATCAAACTTTTTTTTCTTTTTGGATTTATTAGAATATGTATTTACAGTTCTAACTAAAGAGTGCAAAAATTATAAATTATCCCAGAGCCTCTAATAGAATTCGAATTGGATATTTCTTTTTCTTTTGTTTTTCCCCAAAAGCCGCCGTATTTTTTTTTTTTTATCAATAAAATACATTACTTAAATTGTCACAAAGAAAAAAGAAAAAAAGAAAAACTTTACGGAAACGGTACAACAAAAGAAGGTTGACTTGAGTGTCCACCATCACAAATAAATAACACTTGATCTCGACATGTATTTTCGTCTATTCAAAATCAAAAGCAGCCCAACTAGTCTATTGTACATGTTTACGACATGGTCGGCGCATTTTAGTATTTTAATCTAAAAGTACACTTTGCATTATAGGAGGATTGGGTCCTATAGGACTAAAACTGCAATTTTGTACATTTATTTTAGCAGCCTTAGACACAAATCACACAATCATCTAGCTTCATCAATTTTCAACTGGGAGAAAACCTCAGTAGCATTTACTTGACTTGCATTTGAGAAACTATAGTTCTCATCATCTTCACCAACATGGATGCTGTGAGGCATGGGCAAATTCCACGAAACCTCAGTCGTGCTATCTTCGTACGGTTCTCTAGGGGCGATCGTGTGTTGAAGCTGCAAAGTATATTCCAAGTCCCACAAAACATCGACCATATTAGGCCTATCGACTCCATTCTCTTGTAAACACTTCTCCATTGTTTCCCCATATTTCCTCAAAGAATTTGGATTTATTTTCCCAACTAGAAAAGGATCCACAATTTTCTCTAACTCCCCCTTCATTTGCCAAGAAACTCCCCAATCAGCTAAGTTAATCTGATCCCTCGGAAGCGTTTGATCAATGGCTGGCCTTGCACAAAGTACTTCAAGAAGTACGACTCCAAAAGAATACACATCCGATTTTTGTGTTAGTTGTAAGCATCTAAAATATTCAGGATCGAGATAACCAAAGCTTCCTTTAACTTCAGTACTTACGTGCGTTTGGTCAAGAAGCCCTGATCTCGAAAGCCCAAAATCAGCAACTTTAGCCACGTAATGTTCGTCAAGCAATATATTTGTCGACTTAATATCTCTATGTATTATTGCCCCATTTGATCCCGTGTGAAGGTAGTGTATACCTTTAGCTGCACCAATGCAAATTTCGACCCTTTGATTCCACGATAACTCAGATCTCGAACTCGATTCATTACATTCTTCTTTCAAGTAATACAAATGGTCTCTCAAAGTGCCCTTTTCCATAAACTCGTAAACTAGTATCATCTCATCCCTTTCATCACAATATCCAATCAAAGAAACAAGATTGTTATGTCGGATTTTGGACAGAATCGTAATTTCAGTGTGGAACTCCGGAAGGCCTTGTCCGTGTCCTGGATCACTTCTTTTTACGGCAACTTTTGTACCATTTCTAAGAATTCCCTTGTATACTTTCCCAAACCCCCCTTCACCAATCTTCAATTTGGTGTTGAAGTTTTTAGTGGCACGTAAAATTTCAGCGAAGGGTACCTTTAAACCGAGGTTTAGATCAAGAAGAGAGGAGCCAATGCTAGTTTTATCAGTAGTTCTACTATACGAACTTCCTCCATATAAAGGTGCCAATGGCCAATCAATAGCCTCAACAGGCTTATTTCTCTTTTTCAAATAAAAGAATAACCCTAAACCCAAGATAATAAGGACTAAAACAAGACCTCCAATACTAGAACCAATAATGATAAGCAAACATTTTTTAGTTAAATCATTTCCCCTTTCTACATTACTTTTCTCTTTAACTAGCTGCATAATCTCTATCCCGTTCAGAAAAGCGGTTCTTACACTCGAATCACTTTGAGAGCCAACACTAATACTCAAAAAACCCGAATCATCAGAATCAACCACGAAATCATAGTAGAAAGGAGCTCCTGTTTGAGGATAATGGTTAAAAGGCGATATCAATTGACTAAATGTACTATAAATGTAAAGACTGAATCTAAACTGTTCATTAGGTGTTGAACTAACAATGTCACAAAAGTGCACTCGAACGAAATGTTGAACTCCTTTCTTCACTTCAAAACGCCATGATATGTTGAAATTATTATAATCTTCCCCTCTAGTATAATCAATGTTCATTTCTTTGGCTGTTTTGTAAACAAAATCAGGGGCACTGAACTCTGTAGCTCCCCCAAATTGGTATTTAGGCTTGTCATTAAAGAAATCACTCTTTTTTGCTGTATTGTTATTGAATATATAAGCATCATCAGGAATCCAATATCTCAAAAGGGTATCATTATTTGGCATAATATTATCCCCTCCAACATTTATCCTATGAATTACTTGTAATGGAACAGAGGAAAGAACATTATGATAACTAATGAATTCAGGTGGGGCAAGAAATACTTCAATTGCGTTTACAAAAGCAAAAGATTCTTCATCATAAGGTACAAAATCAATTCTGAACTTACCCAGAGGAATTTCGAGCAAGTGCTCTTCAATTAGGGGAAAATTCGATTTCTGTACGGAGAAATTGGATAACAGAGAAAACCCAGAAGCAATAACTCCGAAACGAGCGTCTGAGAGATTACCCATTGAAGAAAAATGAAAGAAATGGAATCGTACCACATAAGTGCCATTTTCAAGTATATCAAGTTCGTATGAAGAATGTTTTCCGAAAATTCTTGCACTTTGGTAAAGTTCAATTGATGATGAATTAGTGTCGTCCTGAACTGGGTTGTTGTGGCCGGAGGAGACGGCGAAGTTGCGGGAGTTTTGGTCGCCGGTGAAGGTCCGGCCGTAGAGAATGGGGCTTGAAGATGAACCACAGTTGATGAAGTAACGTTCAGGTAAATTATAAGCTGAAGAGTAAAAGAAAAAAGATGAAAAATGGAAAAGAAGGGTAAATATTATTATCTTCTGGTGTTGAAGTTCTGCCATGGATATTTTCTGGGGGGTGGGGTTGTGGCATGCAAATTGTAACATGGAAGATTTAATTCGTTAGCTAGAAATGAACTATTTATTTAAAGAAAAGAGTGAGCTTGACTTCATATTGACTATTTATGACTTCTAGATCTAGTGGTTGTATTGATATTGATGATTTTCGAATGAATAATTGAATTATTGTGCAAGAGATGAAGTTCCTACTCCGTTCATATTTGGGTCCCCTCGTTTTGTTTTATTTGTAGTTATTATGGTAAAGATTTGTCTGTTCTCGTCCGATTCAAAAGAGACGTGACTGCCTGACTGGATATAACGAGTAAGTTTGTATCATTGTATGTAGATTACATATTATTAAATTTTATTCTACAAGTAACATTAATAATAATATTGTACTTTATCATGATATATGAGTTTATATTTTAATTTTTATCTAATTTTATGCAAAAACACGAATCGAATCTGATCGATATTATTAATACTATGTTTTGACACATTAAATTAATATTTTTTAAACAATATCTTTCAGTGTGATTTAAACAATTTGAATTAAGTGGTTAAATTTTCGAGACTTGAGCTATATATATTTGAGTCTGAAAAAATGTGAGATATATGTGCATGTATTAACCTAGAATTAAATGTGCATGTAGATCGATGTAGTGTCCGTCCTTTGCGGAATTGGGATTTTGGTGCTGCTCAATTGTACGTACAGGTAAATAACATTACACAATAGCTAGGTTGGTGGAATTGAGAAATATAATTAACTTGCTTCACTCCTTAATTTAAAAATCTAAGTAGAGGTAATTTATCATATAAGTCCATATAAAGAGGTAAATTTCACAGTAGATGAACAGTTTGTAATGTATTAATACATCCCAGACTTCCATAAACCTAGCTAGTTATGAGTCGACTGCATGTTTGTGCCTGTTGAACAGAACAACCCCTTGTAGATCGATGATGGACCTCTCATGGCCTCTGTCGGTTTCAACTTAGGCATGGTTAAGCAAAAGGCACATCGCCCATTCTATAGTCTCGACTGATGTGTCTGTGCCACCAACAAACAATATATTGATGAAAAAGCTTCACAAAAGGATACATTTTTATTTTTATTTTTCAAGGATTTAATCCCTTTCGAGCCGGGTTGAGTATTTCATCGTATTTATCTATTCAAGTGACATTCAAAGTCCGATCGAATCTCTAATTAATTTCAGTTGTTATAATTGTGAGACTATGTCTTATAAGTAGAAATAAAGTGATAATGTGTACTCGTATATATATTAAAAATCTTATCATTTTAAAGGATTCTAAGTATGTAAGCTGGATTACCAAATTCAAAATCCTAACTTTCCAGGTCTGGATAGGATTTCAGTTTTTAAATTTTGTTTTAGAATGCGTGGATGAGATAGTAGTATATAGAAGACCAATCTTTTCTTTTCTTTTCTTTTTCTTTTTCTTTTCAAGTTTTGTATATTTCATTTTTATCAAATCTTGATAAATAACGTAGTAAATGTATTATTCCACATACATTATACATGTACTATGTACCTGCAAATAAATTAACCTTTTTCCATGCACACCTCTCTGGCATAAAGTTAATTTGTAGCATCGTCCCTTGCACTTTCCCCCCGGAACTTATTTTTTTTTTGCAGTGTTCATCCTAAACTTAATTAATTGTAGCACTTTCTTCTCTGAAAATCTTTTCTGATCACTTTTCCCACTAAAGTATGTCACGTGCGAGGCCCGTGCAAATTACGTATTCTTCACTTAGAATTAGGGGAAAAGTGCAACACAAAATTTCGGGAAGGGGGAGAGGTGGGGATGAAAGTGCAACCATGATGTTAGTTTAGGGGCGGGGCGGGGCGGGGGGGGGGGGGGGGGGGGGGGGGGATGGGGGATTATGCAACTTTGATGCAAGTTTGGGGGACAAAATATAATTTTTACAATCAAATATCATTCAAAGTGTAAAAAATATTTTAAAAGTTTTATGTAATTATAATAAGATATATAATACAAAATAAACCAATACGGAGTATAATAAATACAAACATATTAGTTATATACATTACAGAGTGGAGATAAGTATAAAATCTAGCTTATACTATTCTTTAATGTTTAAGTTCATCTTGCAAGAGTCAATTATTCAAATTTGACTTGGTGTGGTTGCTTGAATTAGATAATAGAAAATGATGATGGGGAGGGTTAAATTTGACTTTTTATATACCATGGAATGGAAATGAAGACGGAAATAGAAAAAAAATGAGAAGTTTGAAGGGTTTTCTTCAAATTTTTGTTATGACAATTGAAACTACGAACATAAGTTAAAGTTGAGAAAAATGTTGCTTTGTTTACAATATGTCAGAGAGCCATGGAAATTAATTCGACACTCAGATCCACTCCTTAATAAAAATTTCAAGTACGAGCTAGACATCATTGAACTCACATCACTCTATTAAGTTAACTTTAGAGTTCAAATAAGGGTTTTTTGCACTTTGCACCCTCAAAACATGGAAAATAGGCATTTTGCACCCTCCAAACCTAAATTTAGCACTTTGCACCATCAAAATATGAAAAATGCAGCACTTGCACCCTCTTTTATTTTTAGGCAAAAACTCAAGGGCAAAATAGGTAATTCTATTGTAAATCTTTGGCACTTTGCACCCCCAAAATAAAATTTGCACTTAACATCCTCTAATTAAGAACAAATTAACAACTTGCACCCCCGAAACACAATAAATGGACACTTTGCACCCAAAAATACAAAATTAAAACTTAACACCCTTAAATTAAAAAAAAAAAAAAAAAAAAAACTCAAAACCCATCTTTTTTTGGGCAAAGTTGACCATTGGGGTGAAAAACTTTAAGGCAAATTAGGTAATAATTTATGGGTCTTTGATATTTTGAAGTAGACAATGGGTCTTCGAGAAGTTTACTTGTATTTTATTTAGTTATTTATTTTTATATTGTTGAAAAGAAAGATGAAGAGAAAAATGAGTATTCGAATCTTTATAATTGTATTTTTCAAAATTTAAGGAAAAAAAAATAAATTACCTATTTTGCCTTAGATTTTTTTACTCCGATAGTCGACTTTGACGAAAAAAACGAGGGGTTTGAATTTTTTTGATTTGAGGGTGTTAATTGTTAATTTTGTATTTTGGGGTGCAAAGTGCCCATTTATTGTGTTTTGGGGGTGAAACTTGCATTGTTCTTAATTAGAAGATGCTAAGTACAAATTTTATTTTGGGGTACAAAGAAATTCTCAAGTTTTGAGGATGCAAAGTGCCAATACTATTGAATTACCTATTTTGCCCTTGAGTTTTTGCTTGAAAATAAAAGAGGGTGCAAAGTGCTACATTTTTCACATTTCGAGAGTGCACAGTGCTAAATATAAGTTTTGGGGGTGCAAAGTGCCTATTTCCATATTTTGGGGGTGCAAAGTGCAAAAAACCCTTCAAATAAACATTAAAAGTTTATTGTAGTATGTTAAGTTGTATTTCATGATTAAGCACAGGGTACTTTTAATTGTTTAAGTGTTTATGAGACAGTTGTTGATTCTTGAACAATCTTGTACATAATCTCTCTTGGCTTCAACATGGCTTCTAATGGCTTCAACTTAGGCATAGTTATTCCTGTTCCTTCAGCTAAATCAACTTTCTCCAAACTCACTCTCTCCCATTCAAAGCATTGAATCAATGACCCCAAAGCTAATCCTACGACCCTATGGGCCAAATTAATTCCAGGGCACGCCCTCCTTCCTATCCCAAACGGCATCAACTTATGCGCTTCTACTTCTTTCCCTTCAAATCTCTCCGGCTTAAACTCTGTAGCTTCATCCCATAACTCGGGGTCCCTGTGAATTGCCCATGCGTTGACAAATAACAATGTACCACGTGGGATATCGTACCCTCCGACTCTACAGTCCTCAGATGACTCGCGGGGCACGAGAATCGGTCCAGCTGGGAAGAGCCGAAAGGTCTCAAAAATAATGTTCCGAAGGTAAGGCAAGTTGGATAAATCTTCTTCATCAATCAAGCGGTGAATACCCACTTGAGAATCCAATTCTTGTCTAGCCTTTTCAAGGACATCGGGATGGTTGAGGAGAAGGGACATTGCCCATTCTATGGTGACAGATGATGTGTCCGTGCCAGCAACGAGCATGTTCTGTATTTCAAAAGCTAGCTATTAGTATTATCTGATGAAGGAAAGCAAACTAATGATATTAACAAATACTTCATAGAGTATAAGATTTTGCTACATTGTTCTATACTATTCAGTTTCAAAGAGGACCCCCAACCACATCATAGAAAAAGTAAAATTCTTGTGAAACTTTTTTTGCTCTTTGTTAGATCCTGCAAAATTGTGCACGATTCCGTTGTCTTGACTCTTGATTGACCGCCACCCGAAGACTCATTTAGTAAATGGATAAATGGAAACAGGTTATTTATTGGTCAAGATGGTAAATGATCGTAAGGCCATCTCCAGTGGTGCTTGCGGGGCCGGGCTCGGGGTCGGGCTGCGCGGAGGAAACGGCTGGAGACGGAGAGGGCTCGGGCTCGGGGTCTGGAACGGGCGGGGCCGCGGGCTGCGCGGAGACCGCAGGCCAGCCCGCGGTCCCGCGTGGATTTTGGGGAAGAAAGGGGGCGCGTGGAAAACACGCGCCCCTCTTTAAGCTGCTTAATTTTTTTGTAATCTGTTAAGCTGTATTTATTAAATAAAAATAATATGTATTTATGTAATAAATTATTTATTATGATTATATATGGGCAAAAAAGAAATGAGAGATTTAATAGCAAAACTAGCCTTGCCCGAATAGGATTTTCGAGACGACATACGTGTCCGCAGGCACGCACAAGTCTTGAAGGGCCGTGTGGTAATCCAATCCAAGATTTGCACCCCCACCCCCCCCCCCCCCCCCCCCCCCGCGCGCGCGAGGAGGGAGCCTTCTAGTAATAATTTCTTAACCCTTATGGTTTAGAAATCATATATAAACCCAAGTTTTTTTTATCACACTTTCAATGTGGGATAAGTTCATTTCTTTTCAATTTTTTCCATTACATGTGTGAACTTTGAGATTTAATTTCTCATTCACCCGTATTCCGATTTGGACGTACCATATACCATTTTAATCTACTCACGGAGTAGAATATAATTCCGTCAAGACCCGACTCTTTACTCAAAGTGGGTCCCACTTAAAATACGTCACAAAATGGTCCATTAACTTACTTTTTCCAACACTATGTTTATGAGGTTTATAAAGAGCTTTAGGACTATTTTTATTTTATTTTCCTTGATTATGTTGTGTATTGTTGTGTAATTAATGTTGTGTATTGTTGTAATTAATGTGTTATTTTAATTAATACTCCGTATTTAAAAAAATAAAACTATAATATTAATAGGTGAGAGTTTGCGTATTATGTATTAATTTTAAGTTACTTTAATTAAATATTCTATTTAATATTAATATTTTTAATATAATTAATAATTAAATTACGAGTATTAATATAATTACTATTATTAATATTAATATTAAAAAAATTTAAAACTATAATATTAATAGGTGAGAGTGGGCAAAGTTTCAAAATGGAATTAATTCCCCCACGGAGCCCCAACCATTGGAGACGACGACAGGGCTCAGGGCTAGCCCTGGGGCTGCCCCGGGGGGGCAGCCCCAGGGCTAGCCCTGAACCATTGGAGATGGCCTAAGTGGATCGTATACAAATGTCACACACATACTATTACGTGCGCGCTCAAATGGGCAAAATCTAATATCATGCTCTTCTCTTAAGGAAAACTAAAATAGGGCAAATATTAATTATCAAGAGAAAAATTGAAACAGGGCAACTGTAAAAGTATAGAAATTGTACCAATATAATTCCTTTAATTGTTAAATCAGAGTAGAATTCCCCCTGCGATTCTTGAAGAGAAAGCAAATGACCAATCATGGTATTCCTCTTCTCCCGCCGGTGCTCCGCCAACAAACTTTGAAAGAATTCATCCATTTCTTCCCCAACAGCAATAATTTTCTTTTTAAAACCTCCAAAATCAATCCATTCAAAAAACGGCAAGAAATCTTGCGGATTCGATGCTTGAGCTAGCTCAAAAATTTGATTAATCAGATTCCGTAATTTCTTCCCCTGTTCCCCCTCGTTCTTGTCTTCCTCAGAGTACCTTTTCCCTGCGATCATCCTCAACATCACGTTGAAGGTTAGTTCCGAAAATTTAGGCCTCAATTCCACTTTCGAATCTGAAATCCTGTGAAGACTCAACAGCAATCGTTGTATTTCATCCTTCCGGATGTGTAGAAGCGCGTTGAGACGGGTGGTAGAGAGGATCTCCTGGGCAGCGACGCGGCGGAGGCTCCGCAAGTGCTCTCCGTATGGTGCGCCGGACATTGTTCTGTGGTTGTAGCCTATGTACTTGTCCGCCTGTGTTTTCGGCCGATTTGCAAAAACGACGTCGTTTCTGTTGGTGAAGCATTCCTCTACTAAATTTGCTGATGTCACCACCACGACGGGGAGAAGATTGGGCCGCTTATTTGAGAGAGGCGGTGGAGGTTTCGGTGGAGCGGCGGTTTTAGGAGGTGGAGGTGCCCGAGGAGTGGAAGAGCTACAGCGGGGCTTGGCGGCAGACGGTATGTCCCCGGCGCGAAGACTTTGTAGATTAGATATATGAATAAAATACTCAGAGAAGCGTACAAAAAATGAGTTATTTCCATGCTTGCTTTATTATGATTTACTGTATGGAAAATATTATATGTACTCCATTAATTAAGAGGTAGATTAAAATATGCTTTGCCAATGCCAGCTGCTTTGAATATTTTATTTTATTTTATGTAGATGCAATATTTTATTTTAATTCTCCAGGAGGATTTATTTAAGCAAGCCCTGCAAATTTGACTCAGATGATATCATAGAAAAATGATAATAATGAGGATGGTGAACGTGTTTCTTTGTGGATATGATGATAAAATTATTAAGTATGTAGGCTTTTAATTAAACTGAAAATTCAAACTTGCTTTCATCTTGTCTTGCAGTGCAGTGATCATCCTACACGAAACTAATACTCCCATCCCATGTGTATAAATAAGTTTTCTATATATAGTTTATTGAAGCTCACCAAACTGAAACTACAACGGAACCAATGTTTTAATATCGGATTGGATCCGACTGATAACCGGTGGCTTATCCGGTACGAAAAAGCCCAAGAACCCGGTTAAAATTGGATTGTTGGTAACCTAATTTATTATTTAAAATAACTTGTGACTTAATTTATTAATAAACTAGTTTATGATAATTAACTTTAAAATAACGTCTTGCGCATTTTCAATGAATATTATAATTTTTAGATTTATGACACAATTTTTTATTAAATATTTTTCTTAGAACATAGATATCTTGAGTATCAAATGCTAAATTAAAATATAATCCCCTTTTGATTAATTTACTAAAGCAATTCTAGGCAAATTAAATTAAGTATATTTATTGATAAGGTTTAAGGGATGCTAGAAATATTAAAAACACAAAACTTAGACAAGTCAGAATAAAAATTAGAGAGGAAAAAAAGGTACATTTGAACACACACAATTTAAAAATAGTACATTATATTTTTGTAATTATTGTCAATGAGAATAAAAGTTAATTAGGAATTATTTCAGATAAAATATTATCTTTAACTTTTGAGTTGGTGATAAATAAAAATGATCATATTAATAAAAAAAATATAAAAGACCAGATAAATAAATGAAATTAGAAATCTTGGGGGTGGGGCAAGGCCCCCAACTCAAAACATAAATCCGCCCCTGAGGGTCGGGTTGGATCAAAAATAGTTCGGGACATAACAAAGTTGAGTCTGGGTTGGCCAGGTCAATTTGTGTTTTTAGAAAGAATTATTTACTCCGTCCTATTTTTCTTTTTTATTCTTTGTTATAGTTGAGCAATCACCTTGATTAAATTAATAAATAATTTATAATAAATAATTTAATTAATATATTTAACTAACAAATTGATGATATCACAAAATATTATAATATTTAAAAGATTTAATACACCACAAATGTGAATAGTTTATCATAATAAGTCAACTTAAAAGACTGAAAAATTTGATCGGGTACTGTAACTAATAAAGTAAAAATAATGATCCGGATGAAGTATTTTGTAAACTCCAAATTGTCATGTCCCCTACTGAGTACTAAAGAAATTAAGCAATCAATATGAATTGGATCTCTAATTTTTTTTATTTTTTTTGGTTGTTTATTTGATCTCTAGTTAACCGACAAAATGACAAAAAAATATGGGGAATGAATGAATACAAGTTGACGTACCTTTCTTTTATATGTTTTCATTTTTTTGAAGTTTAATTAAATAGAACTAATTTGATGTTGTACACAAGGAGAGGAAAATAAACTAACCACTTATCGCAAAGACAAATAAAAATCTTAAACCTACTTCAGCTACATCATTTTATTATTCTATCATCAAACAAATCAAAATATAATTATGTAAGAACATCTAATATTTGTAGATAAATGGAGTAGAAATCTTTCCTAAAAAAAGAATTAAAAAATGGAGTAGTAATAATCTTCATGGCTGCAATTCATTTCAGACTTAATTTCATTGCATGTTCATGGAGGCCCAGTTTCCTAACTGAGCTTCGGGCTTCCTAATCAACGTGTCACTCTTTCGGGCCGTTGGAGCTATATTAGTTGAGATCCAGTTTCTAAAACGTTTTGGGCTTTCTAATTGGCTGTTTCACCCTATACGTAACAATTTTATCAAAAAAATATGTGTAAATTACGAATTCCCCCCTCAGGTAAGGCATAATTACAAAAATCACCCTCACGTATTGGGTATTACAAAAATCTCCCTCAGGTTTGTCACCTTCTTACAATTAACCCCTTGTCCCTAAAATATTCCAATTTTGTCCTTGGATGTTATTTATATTATTTGTAATGTCTTATCAATGTTAAAACTTGGGATCTAATTATTATATCTTATAAATTAGAAAAAAAATTATATATTTACTACTAGAATAATTGATAAAATTTATAATTGCCGATAATTTTTAATAAAATTGCAAAAAAAAAGTGTATTTATATATTTATTAGCAATTTTAAATTGTATAATATTAAATTAAATAGAATATTAATAATATACTTTATAAATATGAATTATTTACACATTAGTTAAATGAATTTATTTTATAAATTAGTAAATTTAATAAATTATATTGTATTATAAATAAGATATTTTAATTTGTTAAAGTTTATATTGTATTATAAATTGAAATATTTATTGAAATTTATGAGAAAATATAAATTATATCAAAATATTTTGGTGGTAAATATATGATTATTATTTTTATATCTACAAGATATAACAAGTAACACCCAATTTTTAAAATGTATAACATATTATAAACATTACAAATACTTCTAAGGGCAAAATTGGAACATTTTAGGGACAAGGGGTTAATTGTAAGAATGTGACAAACTTGAGGGGTATTTTTGTAATATCCAATACGTGAGGGTGATTTTTGTAATTCGACCTTACCTGAGGGGGGTATTCGTAATTTACCCAAAAAATATAATAATCCAGTAGCAATTCATCCACACAGCATCCCAATTCGATTTAGGATAATCATCTAAAATCCAGGAAAATTCTTGTCCAAGTCTGGCTAGGCGCCAAACCCATCCAACCAACAAGCAAGTGTATTGCACTTGCTTTGTGATTGGTCACTCTCCTGGGAGTTACATCCAATCCAAAAGCAAATGTATTACACTTGCCTTATAGTTACTTTGGGCTCGGACAAACCCGGTGTGGATAACTATTTCCCATAAAATCCATTCGATAAACAAATATCTTAGATTTTTTTAAAATCAAAATAATTTATTCTTTTAAATTTTAGATTGCTTAAGGTTTGATTCTTGATAGCTAGAAGTAAAAATTTTAACCTAGCCAAAAAAATATATTTGAGAATAATATGAAGAATAATTCATTTTTTATAGTAATATATATATTAGAAAACAATATACTATAAAAAAACTTAGAAAAATATAACTATAAATTTATTTTGTTTCTTATGGATTATTTTTATAATAATAAAATTTTACTATTAACGTTATGTAATAATATTATATCTAAATAATTGAAACACAAACCAAATTTAGTTATTTAAAAAATGACAAAATTAAATACTTAGATAAAATAAACATTATAGTAATTCACATTAAATGTCTACTTAAGTTAATTATAAAAAAAATGAAAACAATCAACATGTGATTGATTTTGTAGAAGTGATTAGTCACTACAAAGTAGTGAACTCATACTCGAATTCCTATTAGGAGATGTACCTACTTAATGTGTCCAACTGACCTCCAAAAGACTTAAATCCTCAGAATAAAAAATGAAAATGAAAACTTGCGAGTAAGTGAGACTAAGACATTAAGCAATGGAAATGACCGAAAATAAAGTTTTATGGTTGAACAAACATGAGCCGACAACATTTTCCCATCCACCCAACTCACATTGTATCCGATGTCTTGTATTTATTGTATTATCAAATTTGTATTTGGGTTTAAAAAAAATGAAAATGTGACACGTATCTTTATACCTATTCACTCCCCGTGAATTACGTAGTAGTGTGTTTATTTTTCTCTCACCTTAATCTCAGCACTAAGCAACAAGGCCACCTTAATTTATGGATGATCCAATCTTAGAAAATTTATGGTCAAATTTGAAAGTGATTTTCTTGTTTAATTGATTGTTGATGCCTCTAGATACTCAACCCAAATTTGATTCGTAAGAGCCCAAAAAAAAAAAAAAAAAAAAATTAATAATAATAATAATAATAAAGATATTTGATCGACTTATTACACCGTTTCCTAAATTTAGATTTTGTCTTTTTTTACTCCCAAGATATATTTCAAACAAATCTTTGGATATTCTTCAAGTGATGAGCTACTCCAGAATATCCAGGATATGAATTGACAAAAAACACTATATTGAAAAATTAAATTTATTTTGAGTGCATATTTTTATGAATATCTACATTCTGTGAGAGAATTGATTGTTTTGGCTCCATTAAGAATCTTGCCACATGGTTTGAGAAACCCAAGACTAAATTCTTAAAATTCTTATATCCATTATTTTTCTCCCGTTTCCTTTTTCGAAATGTAACAAAACAAAATTTCATTTTCAAAATTATTTTTTTGCATAAAAGTAATAATTTAAAACCACTAATTTCAACAATTACTTGTAATGACAAAAATATATTGTAATTGTTTATCTCAATTTTTTTATAAAAAAAAAAAACATATATATCTAAATTGCCACGGAGATTTGTGATGCAGGAGCATTCAAGGATTAGGATTTTTATTAGTTAGTTATTTAGTTTCCTTATTTTTTGTGATTTAGATTCTATAAGAATCTAGGAACTATTCAGTTTCCTTAAGGGTTTTATTTCCTTTCAGTTGCCTATAATTAGAGTCTTATAAAAGAGTTGTAATCTTCACTATTTTCAGATATTGATGATTATGAATTTTTGAAAAAGAAGAGATTTGTTCTCTCAAAGGTTCATGGGTGCTTACTTCTCGTATTCTTGTAGCAACTTTATCTTATGGAACTTGTCTGCAGAATAATCACTATTCTGTTTGGCTTCAATTTGTAACATTTCTACGTATATATTTTTATAGCTAAACATTTCTACATATACATTTGTCAATAATAAGAATCTCAATTGAAAGTTTATATTTGCTCAAAAATAATGATTAATCAGTTGATTACTAAACTGCAACGGAGATTTTTAACGCTTCAACTTAGTCGTACAAATGGACCCAGCAGCAACGTGATTGCTTACTTTTTCTGTGTCCTCTTCACTTTTGCAAAATAAAATTCCATTAAGTTGAGCAAAAGTAAACACTAATACAAATATATATCTAAATCTAAAGAGAAAGAGACGGAATCTTTAAACGTGTTTTACTGATTCCTACTAGTAGTGTTATATAATCCAAGAATCCTAACCTTTTTCAGCTCCCTTTATTATATAAATAAAGATAAATCTATAACTCGTATTTCCAAAAAAAATTGCCAAATATAATATTCTTATGTAAAAATATTTTATGCTAAAACACCATCTTAAACAGGAAAACCTTTTTATCTGCTGTACATATTTTGTGTAAAATTGATATACTAATATATCTCTTTGCTATGACTTATGTGATGCCGTTGTAGAACTACCATATTGAGAAATCTAATCAAAATCAATGAATCATCTATCTCGTTGATATCTCGATCTGTCTTGATCACTCAATAACGAGCCACCACTAACTCATTTTTGGAACGATTGAACTCCTTATGTTGTCCTTGATCGACTCTCCTTAATCAAGTTCAAGATAACTTGGAGCCAAACAATTGATTAGAGGTCGACTAACTCGTACTCAAGCCACCTACACTCGAGCTAAACGTCCTATTATACTATCATATGATAGGACACGATATGAGCCCATCATTGATATGGCCCTTAAAATAATCAACCAATTAAATCAAATTTAAGTCATTCGATAAACAAGTGACTTTAAAATTCAACGCTCAATATCAAAACTGTATATTATTCATGGTTATCATTAGAAACTACAAGCAATCCGGTCTACATTATAAAATCCAATTGAATCAGTTAGTTATAAATACCTCCTAAGTTACACATTCATTACACCATAAGTACCCTTTTTGCCGATCGTTAGTTCTGATCAATATTCTCGACGTATTGCCATTTCTTCTTTATAAATTTGGAGCGAGCTCCATCAAATGTAAAATTCAGTACAAATAAAAAAAATTCATTTTGATTCTGATTCAATATATATTTTACTTTAACTTGCATAATTATGTTACCACTCCCATGTACCTCTCCCCAAATAAAACCAAAAGAAATTCTAAATTTTAGGTAAATATAATGAACTCGACAATCTCATTTCACCTAATCTATATCTATATCTATATCTATATCTATATCTATCTATATCTATATCTATACTACTACTAAAAGTACGAATATTTTAAGTTTTTTTCTTTTTTTGTGAAGACAAAAATGCCCTTTTCCCATGAAATTGATAAATATAATTAGACATTAATTTAATATCAAATTGGTAGAAAAATATTTTCTAAACTACAAATATAAGGAAAATGTCTAAATTTGTTTATTTCCATTATGTAATTCCATAACTACTTTCGTTTATTAATGACAAGAATTTTCAAAAGTTCAATCTCTATTTCATTAGCCCTAAAATCCATCACTACTTTTGTTTATTAATGACAAAAAATTTTAAACGCTCAATCTCTATTCAAATTTAATACAACAAGAAGTACAACTTCGAGGGGTACATGGAGTTTTAGTTTGGTTATTGGAACAATTCTAAAATGGTTATGCATCAAATGTTGAATCCAAAAGCAGGTAAATTATATTTATCTTATTCACGCTCCATTCTTTTATATATATAATTTGAAAATCTGAATTAGATTATTGAAACCAAATTCGATTAAGATATAAAATAATAAAGATCATTAGTGGTGAATCAATGGATAATGGATAAAATATATGAAGAATGGGTTAAATCATTGTAAAAATGTTAAAATCTGTGAAATAATGTGAAATCAATGAATATTCAAGTGAAATTGTTAAAAAAAAAATGTGAAATATAAGTTAAACTGATAAAAATAAGTAAAATCTAAAAAAGAAAAAAAAAAATAATTAGTAATAACAGTGTGGACTAAACCAGTAGATTTTTTTTGTTTGAATAGGAGAAAACAAAAGAAATTGATGAAAATAGGAAAAACAATGGATAATAGGTTATAAATCATTGTAAAAATGTTAAAATCTGTGAAATAATGTGAAATCAATTAATATTCAAGTGAAATTGTTAAAAAAAACAATGTGAAATATAAGTTAAACTGATAAAAATAAGTAAAATCTAAAAAAGAAAAAAAATTAATTAGAAATAACAGTGTGGACTAAACCAGTAGATTTTTTTTTGTTTGAATAGGAGAAAACAAAAGAAATTGATGAAAAATAGGAAAAACAATGGATAATAGCTTATAATTAATAAAAAACGAGTATATCAATAAAATATATAAAACCGGTAAGAATCAAAGAAAATTGTATTAAACTAATTAATATAATAAGTGAAACGGCTTAGATCGGTAAAGAAATATTTTTCAAATTATTAACTTTTTACAGAGTGGTCCCTCTTATGTTTTTTTCCCACTTTAGTCCATACTATGAATTATTTGTTTCACTTTAGTCATTTTCAAGTGGTCCAAGGCGATTCCGATAACATGTGATATGCTCATGAGGGCAATTTTGTCATTTCAAGTAAACTAACAGGGATATTTTCGTCTTTCTAATTATTTAAAAATAAACTAAATATATAATCCCTTCCAAACTAGGCT
Source organism: Penstemon barbatus (assembly GCA_003313485.2). Taxonomy (NCBI): domain Eukaryota; kingdom Viridiplantae; phylum Streptophyta; class Magnoliopsida; order Lamiales; family Plantaginaceae; genus Penstemon; species Penstemon barbatus. The sequence continues at coordinate 66,523,229 of CM064880.1, forward strand.
TTCATTCCAATCCAACTTAATCGTACATTTCGTTCCAAACTAAAGTTTTTTCTTAAAATCTTTTTCAAACACCAAAATTGTTCACCAATTAAACAATATCTCAAATAGTCTCAATAGTGAACGGACGAAAATGCCCTAAAAAATATTCATATGCATGTCACGTATTATCGGAACCACCTGATAAGGACTAAAGTAAAACACATAATTCATAGTAGGAAACTAAAGTGAAATAAATAATTCATAGTAGGGACTAAGTGGGAAAAAAAAACATAAGAGGGACCGCTCTGTAAAAAGTTAATGATAAGAAGGACCAAAAGTGGTATTTACCCTACTTAAAAGTAATTGAAGATGTATAATTATTTGAATTGAAAATTCGGCCAAATACATGTAAAATAGATGAAAATTCAAATTCAAATGAAATTCGCGAAAAAAATGGATGACATTGATGAAGCGATGAAATTACATAAAAAATGATGAAATATGTGAAAATCGGGTAAAATCGGTGAAAAAGGCTAAATTCAATGAAAATATGTGAAAATTGGTTATACTGGTAAGAATAAATGAAATCAATAAAATGAAAAAAGTTCAACCAACAAAAACAATGTTAACCCATTAGACAAATGGTTTGAACAGAAAAAAACTAAAGAAATCAATGAAAATACCCATGGTGAAGTTAATATATTGAATAATAGTCATTAATATGTGATATTTTATGACAAAATGAAATTAATTTTACTCTGATTTACAACAAAATACCACATAAATTAAATAGACACGTACAATGTATGTGCACTTTAAATTGGTGAAAAAATTGAACGTGAAATCTTAAATACATTTGAAATCGATAAAAAAAGGGGGGATAAATATTTGTGAAAAATGGATGAAATCGGTTAAAATACAGGCAAAGTTGGTTAAAATATGATGGAAAGAATGAAATTTCTAAGAAAAATGATGGAGCCAGTAAAATCCAATAAAATTGGATAAGGCTTGTTAAAAGAGAATAAATCGATCAAAATGTAAGATTGGTAAGAACATATTTAATCAATAAAAAATTTAGGTGAATAACATGTGAAATGAAAAATAGATAAAAGCTGGTTAAAATGATAAAAACGAGTGAAATCAGATAAAAAAGAGTTTAACTGGTGAAATCGATGAAAAATTGGTTTAAATTGAAGAAAAAAGCCAAAGAAATCGACAAAAAATGAGAAAACAATGAAAAATATTATAACCGATAAAAAAAAGAATAAATCGCTAAAAAAAAATCGGGTAAACAAAATTTAGACAGTGAGAACATAAGAATCGATGAAAGTTTGGATGAAATTTGTAAAGAAACGAATAAAATCAGTCAAAAAAGCTTGAAGTCGATGATAACATGTTTAATCAATGAAAAATTTAGGTGAATAGCATGTGAAATTAGTTAAATAGATGAAAACGAGTTAAATTTTATCCAATAAAAACAATGTGAAATCGGAAGAAAATGGTTTAAATTGGAAAAAAGATCGAAAAATACAGAAAAACAATGAAAAATGGTATAATCGATTAAAAGAAGAAAACTAGATAAAATAATTAAATAGTGAAAACATATGAACCGTTGAAACTTCGGGTGAAATTGGTAAACAATTGTGAAGTTGGAGAAAAAACTGGTAAAACCAGTAAGAAAAAATACTCGTGAAATCGTTATAACCTTTGTCATCAGTGAATAACGGATAAACTTGACATGAAAACTACTATTATGGAATGCATTAAATAATATTTTTATGTTCTTATTTTAGAACAAATTTTGTTAGATGTAATGACTAAATCAGTCATCATTATTACAACTATTCAAAGCCATCATTTTTTTTATAAACCAATAATAATTGATCAGTCATAAATATATGATATTCTATGACATAAAAATAGCTAATTTTACATTAATTTATGAAGAAAAAAACTTTGAAATTAAACTAGACACGTACAACATACGTGCACTTTTCTAGTCATACAAAATATAATACTAATTTAGTCAACAAATATTTTAATCCCACCTAAGCAAATTCAGGAAATCGTCGGCAATATAAATATAATAATCTACAACTGATGAATTTCCCCACCTATAAACTGATGAAAATGAAAATAAAAACACCCCACGTTGTTGGCTGTCGGTGAGCCGATACTCATAAACACCGAACAACATTTACTTTTTATCATCTCCACCTCTAAATTTCTCAAACTCATCCTCCCAAATAAACTCTAATAATATGCTTCAACCACAATCCCCAGAATCCCAAACCATGAAAAAAACACCCCCCAAAACCTCTAACTGCTTCAAAACCGGTCTAAATTCGATCCGAACCCATTTCTCAGCCCACCCTCGTTTCTGGCTCTTCATCGCTTTCCTCTGGATCCAAGCCCTCATCATTTCTATCGCCCGCACGCCACCCCCCTGTTTCCCCGACCGTACCTCCGCCGTCCAATACATCCCCCAACCCCAAAACGTCGTCGTGTTACAAGAAAACGTCACCAAACCCGACCCCCCACCCCCTACTTACACCGAAGAATGTCCCTCCGGCAGAATCTACGCCTACGACCTCCCTTCAATGTTCAACAAGGATTTAGTCCTCCCCAATTGCACAGATCTTCAATCCTGGAACTGGGAATGCGGAATCATATCAAACCACGGATACGGCGCCGCCGCCACCGAGCTCCGCCGTGTCTTGCCGGAGGACTTATACAAATCATGGTATCGTACGAATCAGTTCACGTCCGAGGTAATTTTTCACCACCGGATTTTGAAGCACAAGTGCCGGACCATAGAGCCGGAATATGCTACGGCTTTTTACATACCGTTTTACGCTGGACTCGCGGTGGGGAAGCACTTATGGATGAACGATACCTCTAAAAGGGATTGGCATTGTAAGATGATGTTGAAGTGGGTCAAACAACAGAAGCACTGGAAGAAATTCAACGGCTCAGATCATTTCATGACGATTGGTCGGATCACTTGGGATTTCCGACGGTTAACCGACCCCGGGAAAGTTTGGGGGTCTAGCTTTCTTAACATGCCGTCTATGCAAAAAGTCACGCGTTTTATTATAGAAAAAGCTCCGTTGGAAGAACAGGATGTAAGTGTTCCTTACCCCACCGGATTCCACCCCAAAACAATAGACAGCCTCAAAGAATGGCAGGGGTTCATTCGTAATTACACTCGTGAACGTCTCTTCACATTTACCGTGACAAATCCCAATTTGCCAAGCGATGATTTTAGGGGGCTTTTATTGAGTTACTGTAGGAACGAAAAGGATTTATGCTGGCTTGTCGATTGTGGTGCGAGCGACTGTTTAACGGACTTATCAGTGACTTTAAAGCCATTGTTAGGATCCGAGTTTTGCTTGCTTCCGAGGGAGGATAGTGTTACGAGTAGGTCGGTTTTTGATTGTATGATAGCCGGTTCTATACCGGTTTTTTTCTGGAAGGGGACGGCTTACGAGCAGTATGAGTGGTACTTGCCTGGTGAACCGGAGAGTTACTCGGTTTTTATAGATCATGAGGCGGTGAGGAATGGGACTTCTCTGGTGAAGGAAGTTTTGATGAAGTATAGCAAAGAGGATATTAAGAAGAAAAGGGAGAAAGTGATTGAAACTATTCCGAGGATTATTTATGCCAAGCCTAATGGAGGAGTTCGGAGTTTTAAGGATGCTTTTGATGTTGCTCTTGATGGTGTTTTGGAGAGGATCAAGGAAGAAAAAGAATGGGCTGATTTCTTATGATGATTTGGGATTATTTAATCTTTTGTTGTAAAAGTTGCTTGGTTCTTGGCTGGAGTTTTCAGATATCAGAAGAGGTATTGAATCACAAATTTGTGCAAGTGATTGATTTGATTGTGCTTGTAGAATTGTGCAGGAAAACTAGAGATGACACTTTGAACTTTGAGTTATATGCAAAAAAAGATTGGTGATTTCATTTCATTGACATGTAGTTGTAGTAGTAATAGTAGTTATATTTTTGCTGATACAGGAGTAGTGTACAATGTAGTATGCTTGCTTTTATTGCATACCCTCAAAATGCAGAGCATATCAATCAAGCATACAAAAGTTTGTTGACTTAACACAAAATAAAAATGTTTTTTTTAGAGCATAAATGTTTTAATGAGATAGAAATCTCTAATGATATACATACATACCTTTTCTCCATTCGAATTAAATCTTGTTCAGGTTCTTCGATTAATAATCGATAAAACCTCATGTACAGGTATAATCATGCATAATGCCAAATTCTGGACATAAAATACTGCGTGTATATCCATTCAATGAACAATAAACATCACCACCTTACTTGCTTTAATATCCTTGTATGTAAGGTCTTCAATTCAAAGATAAGTTGAAGGATATTATAGAATGCGGATATTTAATATGAGAACCATTTTCATAAATTAACTTTTGAAAACTGGTATTAAGTCATTTCATTCATGTGATACTATACTTGCTGTTTCAACATAGGAATCAATCTGACTTTTCAAACTAAGTCGGAATGTTAAAGATATTTTACATGGTTTTGATCCTAAAGAATCCGCCAAATTAAGTCCAAAAAAACGAAATAAAAACTTCATTAACAAGAAATTGGTGCCTGTAAAACTGGTTTAGAACCATAAATATATCGAATAAGACAGGGAAATCCACCCAGAAGCAAGAAGTGAACTACCTCTGGGCTCCAGGCACTAACTGTATTGGAATACTAGGTGATCTCACAAGTGTGGGATGTTGAGGTAGTAGACATATCCTTCCTATTGATCGCAAGATTTGAAAATTTCTTGATTATTTCCAAATCATAGATTGAGCATATAGGATTCACGAATGAAACTGAACCGCAAAACGGTTATAAATCTAGTTAGTATCTAGATTAATCTAAAGGAAAGATTTTCAACCGCAAAACGGTTATAAATCTAGTTAGTATCTAGATTAATCTAAAGGAAAAATGAATCTATGTTCTTTGCACTAGAAAAATAATATGAACAAGATGCTTTGAAATTCCAAATACTTAAACTTGTAGCACTAGAACCATTAGTTAAATTATGAATTCTTGCTTGAAGTTATCCATAACTATGAGTTCCTCTGTTTTTCTGAGCCTCCTGCTACTTCTTTCTTCCTCGTTCGTTTCTTATCCTTTTGAACTCTCTCTTTTTCTTTAATTTCACTGTCCTGTTTCTTCCGAATCTTTAATATCTTGTGTGTCTCTTCCTTGTGTTTAACATGGCAGCTTGCTCCTTTCTTCAGTTCATCAAGTTCCTTTCCTCTAGCCTCATGTTGGTTTTTCTTGTTCTCCTTTGCAATTTTCTGCAGTTCATAGACGTCCTTTGTGATGAGATCCAAAGGTTGTAAGAAGGAGAAGTCTTCATCCATATCATTCTCAGTCTGGTCAGCAAGAAACAAACGTTTGATCAACACAAGAGACATGATTCGCTTTTAAAGTTAAAGAAAGAAATGATGTAAGGTTAATTCAGCTATTTTTGCAATTTCTAACATTACTCAGATTGGTTTCCATCTCCATGTACTGAAGTCCTTTCTGCACAAGTCTGACGAGAGATCCGGGTGGAATCAAATTGCTTTCGTCGACTGGGGACTTTGTGACACCAGCCTCATGGCCAAAAGCAAAAGCTGAATGTGTAAAACCTATGAGAAAGATCAAAAGTACTAAATAGATTATTCTATTAGACTAAGAGTGCAAAATATTTTCAAGATTTGAACCATAAATGCAATTTTGTAAAAGTACAGGATCAAAAGTGTTGATGGTCCAATTATGTGGGACTAAAAATACAATTTCGCCAAATATAAAGCAAATAAATCTGCATTAGTATTCTCAAAACTGTACTACAAAAAGTTGAAACAACATAGTTCAATAGAAAGATACACCACATCATATACACATAAGAAAGTAAAAATTTCAATAACATTCATATATAGATTCCCAGAAGTTAACTTCGGAAGGATTATCAGATATCCTCAGCTCATGAGACAAATGCTCGAGCATCATATAAACACCCTCTGCATCAACATGTGATTTATCACCAGCCACAAATTCATGAATGCTACCGTTAACCTCAATCGAGCTTATTCCAGGTTTCTTTTGTATTCCACGAGCCTTCATTTTCTTCCTCACTTTGCTCGCCCCTCGCCAACTTCCACTCGCTGCATAAATATTTGAAAGCAGCACGTGACTGAAATCACCACTCGGGTCCAAATCATAGATATAATTCATCAGCCTTTCAGCCAATTCTATATCTTCACAACTTCTACATGCAGCTAATAGAGATCCAAACACGACTTCATTTGGCTTCATAGGCATGTTCTCTATCACCGATAATGCCTCTTTCAATCTCCCGGAACGACTATAGAGATCCACTATGCATCCATAGTGTTCAATTCTTGGAGTAATTTTGTGGATTTGTTTCATGGACTCAAACAGTTTCAGCCCCTCGTTTACTAAACCAGCATGACTACACGCAGTAAGAGCTCCGGTAAAGCTCACTCCATCGGGCTTAAATCCATCAATTTTCATTGAATCAAAATATTTCAAGGCTTTCTCTGCATGTGCATTAACTGCCAAGCCCACAATTATCGAGTTCCACGAAACCAAGTTTCGTTTTGGCATGTTATCAAAAACTTGACAAGCTAATTGAACACATCCACACCTACAATACATATCTATTAACGTATTATTGACACGAATATTATCCCTAAAATCACGCGTCAACGCAAAGCGGTGTAGCCAGAGGCCCAAACCAAGTGTTCCCAAATTAGCAACTGCAGAGAGTACCGATACCATTGTTACAAAATCGGGTTCCATCCCTAACAACTGCATCTCTTGAAACCAAGCCAATGCTTCCTCAAACCTTTTTTTCTTGACAAACCCATCAATTAACACAGTCCAAGACACAGCATCTCTATTAGGCATTTCATCGAACAGTTTGATTGCTTCCTCAAACGCGCCATTCCTCATGAACCCATTGATCATGGTATTCCAAGACACTTTATTTTTTATACCCATATGATCAAAACTCAATCTTGCCAATCCCATTTTACCAAATTTTGAATACATGTCAATTATGGCAGTTCCGACCATCACGTTATTAATATCCAAACCTAGTTTTCGGGCATACCCGTGGACAGAAGGCCCGATGAGTATACCCTGGGATGGAAAATGAGCACAGCCAGAAAAGATAGTGACGAAAGTAATGTGATTTGGCTCGATCTCAGATAAGCGCATATGGGTGAATTGCAAGATTGCTTTGTATAGATGGCCATTTTTGCAGTGGTAAGCTATTGAAGAGGTCCATGAGGCAGTGGTGGCTTCTAAAGGATTGCTAGAACTCTTGATTTGGGAGCTTTTGACAGCGAGGTAGTGGAGCTTTGTGGTGGTCGTGGAAGGGCGGAAAGGCAGCGGATGTGGCGGCGGTGGTGGTATCAAAATGTGTTGGATAGTGAATAGGTTTGCTGTGAAGGTGGTGATGCTCATTGTTTCAAATTACAGTAGTGATTGGTAGTGAAAACAGGAACTCTATAAAATTAAGAAATAAATATAATTAGTACAATTACTAAGACCCTACTTACAACCATCAGCTTCTAAGAATAACTCATCCAAACACCATTCTGATCCATGAAAGTGAACCAAATTGAAGAAACAAAATCATGCTCACATCTACATACATGAATCAAATTAATCCAAAAGTTATTTCTGATCCTTTCAAACAGTATTGAAAAACATGAACCCTAGTAATCAATGTAATTCTTACAATTTCATCAAATTATTTAACATAAATCAAAATTAGATAGTCAAATACATTACAATCAACTCATAAGAATTGCCAACTAATATTTATCCAATTTCTGGTGTCTAAACCCTACAGCAAGAAAGAAAAAACATATCATATTAAGTTCCACTAATCGGTGATAATCGCCCCTCTTCCACACCCACAAAAAAGAACAAGAAAACATCAATTGATTAAAATTAATGGGCAAAAGGATACACCAGTATGCATACTCATATAGACACAATTAAAAAAGAAAAGAAAACGGACAGAGATAGAGATAGAACCTGATTCTTGGAGATAACGGAATATGACGAAATTCAACTCGACGGAAGTGACGGGGACCATCACTTCAAAATTACAGTGCCATGCGAAGCGGAGGCACTCAGCTAGCTCTGGAGTCTACTACCTCAAATTCAAATTTTGTCACCGGTACCTCTTCACAAATTTACAATATTGGAAAATTATACTCTAAAGTAAAGTATTCAATCAGATTATGTGCACTCACTCCTAATTCTGTTTTGATTCTTAAAATTTTAAATTTCACCTGAAGCTGGTGTAGCTAAACCACCATCTTCTTCTTCTTCTTCTTTTTTCTTTTTTGTTTTTGTTGTTGTTTAAACAGAAGACTTTTCATGGGCTTTTATTACTTCGGGCTGACCTAATTACATTTATTAATTTTACTATTCTATAAGCCCAAAAGACTTAGATTTAAACTCTTAGGAAACACTTTATCTAGACCCACTGATTAAGCAACAACAAAAAAGAAGCCCAAAAGTAACACGGTCGTGGGCCCAAGAGACTTAGACTCATAGGCCATTTTATCTGAGTCTATCAATTAAGCAAACAATAAAAGGAATAGACAATAAGAATTGCATGAAAGTTTATATTAAAACATAGTAGAAAAAAGAAAAGATGAAATTGGGTGAATAAAAGTCAAAGCATTGAATAAATCTATTTCAACCTAGTCCTATAAAATAAAACTCCTGTTCCCGTCCCAGCTGGAGAATTTTATTAAAATGCCTATATTACTAGAAATTACCAAACAATATAGACCATGTCCCCTGCGACAATTCCATGTAAACAGCTTGTTGGACCATGAAATTTCAACACTTCAGCTACAACATAAAAAGTTGAACTACAACACCATGATATTATTGAATATCAAAACAAGTTACTCCTTATTCAATTTAAGTTTGTTCGATAAAGTTTATTGAAGCCCTATTTGATTGTATATATCGAATAAGCATGTGCAATATTTTTCGTTTGATAACTTTTAAAACTCAAATCAAACTCAAATAGGTAAACTAAAGCATTGACAAAGTATATATAAAAAAAAAAAAATCAAATTGTTTGATACTTTCAACTCGAGCTTGTTTAAGCTCAATTAATTAATTTAACCATCAAAAATTCAAAGTTGATAAAAAATGAAACCAAGTTTAAACAATGTATTTTTTAACACTACTCATCTCATTTATGCTCATAAATACATGTGACTAAAATAATGTTTACATTTTGAACTCGAGGAAAAATAAAGTTTCATGGCTTGAATGCACCCGCAAATATATGCACACATATGTATAACTTGATCGCTATCAAGATGATTTCTTAGGACAATAGATACTATATAGACTAAATCTATATAGTTTAAACCGTTCAATCGAACAAAAAATCTAAATTATAAATGAAAGGGTAAATACCACTTTTGGTCCCTCTTATCATTAACTTTTTACAGAGTGGTCCCTTTTATGCTTTTTTTCCCACTCTAGTCCCTACTATGAATTATTTGTTTCACTTTAGTCCCTACTATGAATTATGTATTTCACTTTAGTCCTTATCATGTGGTTTCGATAACACGTGACATGCATATGAATATTTTTAGGGCATTTTCGTCTGTTCACTATTGAGACTATTTGAGATATTGTTTAATTGGTGAACAATTTTGGTGTTTGAAAAAGATTTTAGGAAAAAACTTTAGTTTGGAACGAAATGTACGATTAAGTTCGATTGGAATGAAAGCCTAATTTGGAAATTTAGTTTTTTTTTTTAAATAATTAGAAAGACGAAAATATTCATGCTAGTTTACTTGAAATGACAAAATTGCCCTCATGAGCATATCACATGTTATCGAAATCGCCTTGAACCACTTGAAAAGGACTAAAGTGAAATAAATAATTCATAGTAGGGACTAAAGTGGGAAAAAAACATAAGAGGGATCACTCTGTAAAAAATTAATGATAAGAGGGACTAAAAATGGTGTTTACCTTAAATGAAATATACTTACTATGATTGAATAATATAATACTCATAGGAAAGTGATGATAGTTTGCGGTTTTATGTGACTACTCGAATCCAAAATTAATTTTAAGTTAAATTTATGAACTTAAAGTTCTAAATCCGAACGACAAATGGATGCTAGGACATAATTCTTTGACTTCCCTTACCTAAGTGACAAAAGAAATTCTTATAATAAACTAAATTGTGTATGTCTAATTCTATATAGGGCAAGGAAATTTAACCAATTTTTATGTATATCTAATTGTAGGGGAGGAAATTTAATCAAATTGTGCGTAAATAATTATAACAAGGAAACTTATTTTTGTTCTATGTTTGGCCAAAGAGAGGCATGTTATCTTTGACGTTTCTCGCCTTGTGGATAACATTTGATCCGCTTGTTGACATTAGGTTGAAATTGATTTATTCCCATGCGATTTTTTTAGTTGATGTTGTCTAAAAGTCTGCCACCAAGATCGACTTTAATTAATTATGAAGACTTTAATGAATGAATAATTAGATTAAAATACATCTACGGCCTACGATTAATTAATTGTTCATAAATTGCTATTTTTAGTTTTTATTCTAAAAAAATTACGATTTAGGTAACAACAATCTAAAATTATTTTACTCCTCTACGGATGTATAATCCTCATTCTTGTTAAAAAAAAAAGAAAAATACTTCCTCAATGGGGTAAATATATATAGATTGCAAAGTAAAGAAATACTTCATATAACTAGTCTTTGTGAATGTTTAATCAAAGCTTTATATATTTATATAAGTCTTTGTGAGTGTTTAATCCATGGATCAAAATTTCGGTTCGATCAAACGTATGTTTCGGTTAGTCAAATATTGGAAACTTTTCGAGACTATTCGGAAATGTTTCGGAAACACTAAGGAAAATTTGTAAAAAAAGTTATTAAATTTAGGAAAATAACAGAGTTTAAGACAAATAAATAGTTTCAGAATTACATCTTGTTTTCGTTTCGCCTGACTCAAAAACGGAAATTTTTCGATGTTTTCGATGGAAAAGATGGAAATTTTGATCCATGGTTTAATCAAAGCTTTATTTATGGATATCTCATAATTATTTTTTTGGGGATAAATAAATTATTTTTGAATAGAAACTCATCGTATTAGTTTGTTTGAGATTGGAGTATCCCCATCCTACCGAATAAAAAATATTTGTATAAACACTACTTCAACAATATATATGGTGCAAAAAATTAATGAGAATAATTTATAAGTTTTCGAAATTGAAAACATGATATTCCAAAATTCATACTAGCTCTATTTTTTTTAAAAAAAAATGTGTACATATACACAAAGGCCTCACATATAACATATTCAATTAGAGCCTTCATAATATCTTCAAATAATTGTTGTCCTGTTTACAACATGAAATCGTTCATTTAACTTAATCGTAAAGAGTTGACATTTTTATTGGAATATTTGACATGTCTCATAGATATAGATATTTATTTTTTTTTTTGAAAAAAAGATATAGATATCTATTCTATTACAGGTGAATAGTTGCTTGTAATAACTTGTTTTTTTAGGAATAAAAATAAAAATACTCAACCAAAGATATGTCAAGGAAAGTGATAAACGATCGATGAACAATCAAACTAATTAACTCTAAGTACCTATTCATCAAATCACTCACTGAACATTACGCGTGAGACACAAATTCTTCGGCCGGATCTTATAAAATTCAATGGTTTGAATATTGCTTCATCGACTAATTCAAAGTGATACTAGACAATTTTTGTACTTCATTTAATTTCCCTTTACATACGTATGTCGATCGTATACAAATAATAACGAATATATCGTCGATGAGGCCTTAATCAAATAATTAAGGATGAGATTTTATGATCAAGAGATCATGGGTTCAACTCTCATTAATGTGAATTTTTTCTCTAATTTGATACTAATTTTTTCTCTAGTTTAATATTAGTATTTATTATTCTTTAAAAAAAGGTACTAGTATTTATTATTAGTTTAATTACTTTGATACCAATTAACAAATTTGATTAGATATAATGTTTTATGTAACTATATATTCCCTATCTCAGAATAAATGGACTAAACTCTAAAAGTGATCGTCTGTAAAAACATCTCCAGTCAGATTTCTTTCATTTGATTTGCTATACCTATATTTTAGCAAATAAATAGTGCTTGACAAAATCACCTTTCTACTCCCTGCTCCAAAGCGTTGTTTATAATTAAAAAATATATAAATATTTTATTATAAAAAAAACCAGGACATAAAGAAGTACTCCCTTCCTTTTTCTTTTTTGGCTTTGACAAAAATAAAAAGATTATTTACTTTTATTTATCGTTTAGAGAATTAAATACAAAATTAACTTTTTTCTGTTAATTTTATCCTTCTTATTAATGGTTCTAGTTAATTGTAATTCATATTGTAATTATTTGTTTAAAATGATATTTTGAAATTTTTATTTTAAAAAAATGACTATTAATTATAATTCTTAGTAGGTGTGCCTCTAAATTACATTTCTTAATATGTGTTCAATCTTTCAAAAAACAAATAAAATAAATGGAGGGAATATTATCTAGTAGAGATATGAACGCTTTGCTCCAGGTTGAGATCTCAATCATTATCCATAAACTCATATATATGATTTTCGAGCTTTTATTTATTTATTTATTTATTTTCATTTTGGAAAACTATGAAATTTCATTTGAGTTGACTGTTGACACTAATTACGTACAAGGTTCAATAAATCATCCGGAAGATGTTCAATCGTTATCCATAAATAAACTCCTATAATTTTAATTCGATATATGGTGACAATTAAGTTAATTGCAGCTTCCACAAATTAAATAAATGTCAGCAGCTAGCAACAGATAACTCATATCCAAAAGTGAACAAACATGCCCAAATAAATTGTTAAGTGGTTGTTCCTCTTATTTCACAATCTGCATGCATTATTTTGGCAACCATAACAATAACCTAAGTTAAATCCACTATATAAATATAATTAATATGGTGATATCTTTGAGGTATTTCACGATTTTGTTTAAACTAAATATATAATCAAGCACCGAAATTATCTTTGAGTAATAATTAAGGAACACGTCTTGGATATTAAATATTTTCATGATTAAAAAAAGTGCACTAAATCACTATTCATCAATAAGAAAATCTTGAAATTCTAAGAGCTAGAAATCAAGATTTTAAAATTCACTATTTCGTTCGAAATTTCCAAATTATAGTGGTTGTGATATTTTACAGCTTTTATAATATATATTTTTTGTAAATAAATGGACATGCATGTTTTGAAATTTCAAGATTCAAAGAGTGGAATAAATTAAATATGATATCCATTATGCGTTAATCAAATTACGATTTCCGAGAATCAATAAAAAGATTCAGAGGGAGAATTCATTAAGTTACTAGTCGCACCACTAAAAATATATATTCTAAATTACAAGAAAAAATTCTGAAAATTTATCAATCTTATTTATATTATTCTAAAAATAATTTATCATTCTGAGAATCAATAAAAAAAAAATCATCATATTACCATTAAATTACATAGCATCAGATCATCAGATTGCGAAACTAGTCCACTGCAAGAATATTATGCCTATATATATATATATCTCGCCGGCAGCCATATCATTGTCCGTGACCAACAAACTCCGGGCCGGGACAAAAGAGCCGATGCTGTAAAACGCTTACGTGGCTTCCCTGTTGGACCCACATGTCCCCTTAACAGCAGTCAAAGTGACATCACGTGGTCCCCACATGTCTGCTTTCTACAGAACACCACCTAGGACTTATATATTTCACTGTCGACACCTAGCAATGTGCATCCAAAGTCCAAACACAAAATGGAAAAAGAATAAAAGTCCGGCTTCCACGTGTACAATCCTACGTGGCTTATAATTTCCACTATATAATACCCTTCGCGTGCCTTCACAAAATTACAACTCCAAAACACAACTGCAGCATAGTTCCAAAATCAAATTTCTCATTTTTCAAATCTCAATTTTCTTAATATGGCTGTTGAAACTTTTCTTCCACCACCAAATGAGAAGTTTGCAAAAGCACTTCAATTTATTGAAGATATGACCAAAAATACAGACAAGGTACAAGAAAGGGTGCTGTCTGAAATTCTTGCACAAAACGCTGAAACTGAGTACCTTCGGAGGTTCGATCTCGGTGGTGCAACCGATCGGGATTCGTTCAAATCGAAGGTTCCGATTGTTACGTACGAGGATCTTCAACCGGAGATCCAACGTATCGCAAATGGTGACCGATCTCCAATTCTTAGCTCTCACCCCATCTCTGAATTTCTCACAAGGTAAGTTTAATCATTTGAAGCATTTTTATGCTTTTATTTATTTCTTGCATTCTTAGTAGTTGTCTTGGTCAATCTAAAAATTAAACTGAACTTTTGTCAAGCTATATATAAATAAAGGTTCTAGATTTAAAAGAATCTTTAAAGTGCAATATATGAAACTTAGTTTTAAAAAAGCAATTTTCATGAAATCTTCACCCAAATCAAAATCAAATATTGAAGAATGAGATTGGTTGGGCGACTGAAAAAATAAAATTTTCAGAGGTAACTAATTTACTAAAATCAATTTTGATAGCAAAGTAATTGTTTATAATAAAAATTCGTTATGGAAGAATTGTTTTGTATAATTGACTTTTTTAGACTTTTAAATTAAGTTGGTTTTTGACTTTTTGAGATCTCCAAAAAGTTTATGATACTTAGGTAAAAATTCACATAAAATCACAATTCATCAATATTTATTTTGACTTTCAGGGTCAAACACTTACAGGATTACGATAAAATTATTTCCAATGTTTGGTCAAACTCATATATCCGAATAAATTGAATTAGGTCCTGATTAATTATATTTAATTGAATTTAATATGCAGCTCCGGGACCTCAGCCGGTGAAAGGAAGCTCATGCCCACAATTGCTCAAGAGATGGAACGCAGACAGTTGTTGTACTCCCTCCTAATGCCATTGATGAACCTGTAAGAAGCCTAGTTTTCCATTAATTACTTGTCAATTAAATCTAAATCAAGAAAGGAAAAAGGAAATTGATATAGTATAGTAGAAAAAAACAGTGCGAATGTAGTTTTTGTACTTCCTTATAAAATATGATGGCAACATTGTTATGTCATATATAATGTCACACTAGCTTATTACAAATTCAATATAGTTATTTGCTTCTATATGTTTGATAAAAAAATGTGACACGGAAATATAATAGAAATTAAATCCATTAATTATATACTTTTGAATTATGACACAGATATGTACCAGATCTAGACAAAGGAAAAGGATTGTACTTTCTATTCATAAAGGCAGAAACGAAGACTCCAGGCGGGTTGGTGGCCCGACCAGTTCTCACAAGCTACTACAAAAGCGAACAATTCAAGACCCGACCCTATGACCCGTACAATGTCTACACTAGCCCGGATGAGGCAATTCTTTGTGTCGACTCTTTCCAAAGCATGTACACTCAAATGCTTTGTGGCCTCCTCATGCGAGAAGAGGTCCTTCGAGTTGGGGCGGTTTTCGCCTCCGGCCTCCTTCGTGCCATCCGATTCCTCGAGCTCAACTGGCGACAACTCGCACATGACATCTCCACCGGGACGTTAAATCCTAAAATCACCGAATCTTCCATTCAAAAACGGATGGCGGAAATTCTTAAACCGAATCCAGAACTTGCTGAATTTATTGTAAAAGAGTGTGAGGGCGAAAATTGGGAGAGAATAATTCCGAGAATTTGGCCGAACACAAAATATTTGGACGTGATTGTTACGGGGGCAATGGCACAATACATACCTCTTCTTGATTTCTATAGTGGAGGCTTACCACAACTTTGCACCATGTACGCATCCTCCGAGTGCTATTTTGGGCCCAATTTGAAGCCATTGACAAAGCCTTCGGAAGTGTCGTACACCATCATGCCCAACATGGGGTACTTCGAATTCATTCCCCATGACCCGGACAACTCGGTGTCGCTAAAATAGTAAGTGACTATGTGAAATCATTTAATTAGTTTTGGTTACTAAAATCACATCCGTTGCTTACTAAAATCATATTCGTACGTAAACATATTAATGACGATAAATGTAATAAAGGTGTCATTAAAATGTGACAACCAAATGGTCACTGAATCATTAATGTGTCATAAATTGTGTTTATAGTGAAGCATGTGACAGCCTAAATTGAAATAGTTGCCAATAATAATTACTAGTGACAATGTATGTCAATATAGGCCAATTTTTTAAAATAAGATTTGCTACTTTTGTATTTTTTATACTGATAAGACTAAACTTTGTTGTCACTAAATACATGTGAACATTGTCAATTTTCATAATGTCACCTAATAATTTGTCACTAATTAATACACATTTTCTTAATAGTGACTCGCCACCGCGATTGGTGGACCTGGCTGATGTGGAGGTAGGAAAAGAGTATGAACTCGTCGTCTCCACCTACTCAGGATTGTGTCGCTACAGAGTCGGCGACATCCTCCGAGTCACCGAGTTCTACAACTCAGCCCCACAATTTAAGTTCATAAGGCGCAAGAACGTTCTCCTTAGCATCGACGCTGACAAAACCGACGAGTCAGAACTGCAAAAAGCCGTCGAGAGTGCATCTTCTTTGTTGCGACCATTCGATACAACTGTAGTTGAATACACTAGTTATGCTGACACAAAAACAATTCCAGGGCATTACGTTATATATTGGGAATTACTTGTAAAAGATCCAGACAATGCCCCTAATCATGAGGTTTTAGCTAAATGTTGTCTTGTCATGGAAGAAGCGATGAACTCGGTTTATAGACAGTGTCGGGTCGCGGATAATTCGGTCGGGCCACTTGAGATCCGAGTTGTGAAGAATGGCACATTTGAGGATGTAATGGATTATGCAATCTCAAGGGGTGCGTCTATTAATCAGTACAAGGCTCCAAGGTGCGTGAGCTTCACGCCCATTGTCGAGTTGCTTGACTCTCGTGTGGTGTCCGTGCATTTTAGTCCCGTTCCACCGCATTGGACTCCCGAAAGGCGAGTTTGATTCGAATTAAATGATGGGGTTTGAAGGAACATTTGAAAAAAAATAAAAGGATTGCATTTTTAGGTCTTTTATTATTATGTTTAGAATGTGGGTTTGATTTTAGTCTTTTTTATTTTTATGTATTATGATGGATTTGATTGAACTTTGTGTGTGTAGGTTCAATTGATTTTTGTGGATTTTATGTACTGTCCGTCAATGTTGTAAATATAGTTTTTTAATAATTATATTATTGTCTCAATAATCGATGATTCTTTAAGAATATGTGGGCTTTATGTGCATGGATTTTGTTGCACGTGCTGACTAGGGTTCTATATTTTCAAATTAAAAACTTGCCGTTTTCTTGGACACTATACAGTTATTGTAGGAATAAATTGTAAAGATAATATATATATATATATATATATATATAGTTTTTTTTTTTAAAATAAAATTATTGCATTTATGTTCAGATATATTGGAAGCATACAAGATAGCCTGGAGTTAGTGGATTCATCTGCCTATGTTATTCTCTTATAGAATATTACTATTATATTAATATTGACAAGTTGTGTAGTTGTGATATGATATGATGCTTTCTTAATTTATCCAAAAAAAAAAAGAAAAAGAAAAAAATTACTGTGATGCTTTCTTAAAGTGAGTGACAAACTGACAATATAGAGGCTAGGGTTGTTGCTGTGACTCTAATTAGGTAGGAGTATAAATTAATTCGGAATGCAGACTTTTGTCTTTAACGAATTGATTAGAATCAAATAATACATTTCTGAATTTTGATTTCTAGTTTATTGACCTTAAGATTTTGTTTGACAAAACTTATTTTGAGTTAGAATCAGATATATATTTTATAGATATGATTTGGATTTTTTTTTTTTTTTTTTTTGAGATGATGAATTGTTACATCAAACACTATATCGAATCGAAATTTTACAATGATATCAAAGTAAACTAAATACTAGTATTAAACTAGAGAAAATTTAATATAAAACTAGAAAAAATATCAGTATTCTTGAGGATTGAATCCATGACCACCTATTCATGGAGCCTCGTCCTTAATCAAATTGTCCAAATTTTCCATAAGTTTTTTGTTTGAATTAATTATATTGATTTTCATTTCATTAGATCCTGGACTCGAAATGAGCTTTAACCAAATAATAGAACTTGGATTTTAACTCTGAAACTGGTTTGGTATTTATTTCGAGTTCCATCAAATTTTTTATTAATTGAATTTGAGTAAATTCTTTCTGGAGTAAACACCAGTGCTTTCCAAATTCTGTAAGTTGGCCAAATCCAGCAAAATTTCCATAAGAAAATGAAAAATGGGTCAATTAAGTAAGCCCAATAGAAGGCTGGCCCAACCCTTAGATAGGATATGTGGACGTGATATTAATCTTAGCTGGCCTTTGGGTGTAAATGGGCCTACCAGCCCAGTTGTCATAGTTTGAAAGAAAGAAACCTAAAATTTATAGAGATGATGCTAAGATGTAGACATGGAATGCTTTAGCTTCTTTCATCTTTTCTTTTCTTTTCTTTTTTTGTTGATTATTTGAAGACATAGAAAGCTGGTTATAAATTACTTGAACCAAATTGGTGGTGCTAGGGCACGAAAGATTATTTCGTACATCAGATATGCATGATTCATGGTTGATAGTGATTAGGCGGTAATTCGTTACACCACGAGCAAACAGGATCATTGAAATAGAGCAAACAGTGATATGTTAATAATATCAATCTAAGATTGTGCAAATGAGGGTCTGATCCAAAGCTATAAGATGTCTCATACAAGTAAGTAATATGAGAAGAGTCTATTGATCTAGCTAGTCCGAACATCGGTATGTGAAAAAATCTTTTTTGATATTAAATGTACTTGGTATTTATAGTTGAACTTTGGTGTAACAAGGTAGATGATCAGTCTATATGAGAATATTTCCTAGCCTAGGGCCCAAGCCCTGGTGTGGCCAATGAGTTGATCTGGTAGTTGTGATCAAACGTGTAAATCGATAATACTTCTTCTGATATTTTAGGATCTGAAATGATTTTCTTGATCTTGATCGATGAAGGCCTCTAAATAATTGAGATTGATCTTGAACATGTAGGATCAATCTTGAGCCAAGGAGATCATGATTTCGATCTGGAGCTGTACAGAATATCCCTCATCGCATATGGTGTAACACATGAAATAGTTTTATCTAATTTAATTTTTGCATACTAATATACGGTGGAAACGAGATTTAGGATTTATGTGTTAACCCTGAAGCTGGAGGACTAACCGAGTCAAGTAGTGTTAAATAATATATTGTTCAAGTTTGATTTAACTTTTTTTTATTGAGTATGAACTTGATCTGTTATAAATTATTGGAGGGGAAAACAATGGAATTTGAGGTCGAAAATGACCTCGACCAAGCTAATTTGGGTCACCGTGAAGTGCCATCAAGAGCATTTTGTATTAGGGTCCTAATTGCAATTTCAACAACTGCAATTATGACCAAAATATTGAAATATGTCAAAATTGTCCAAATTATGGAAAAAAGAAAAAAAGAAAAAAAAAGCCTAATTATTTTTTGTGTTTGCGTCAATCTACCAACTCGTGATATCTCAACAACATCAATGTAATGTCTGAAAGCTCAATTATTTCTCGTATGTATTAGATCCCCTATAGCATCAAAACCAAATTATAACCATGAACTGATCCTTTCCTAAGTTAATTAGCTAGTTTCAAATATTTAAATTAGCAAAAGCTTATCAAACTTGAGATTAGAGAACTAATTAGTACTTGATCTCTATCGTTTAAAAGACTCCACCACTGCTACAATATAGTTTTTTATCTATAAATATATTAACAAAATACCCGTTACAAATTTTGTCTATATATACCATACCTTTAAGCTTTTAAATTTAAAAGTATATATTTTTTACAGTCCAATACTATTATTCTATTATTTAAAAACTTGGAGCACCTCTTATCCCAGATAAGTAGATAGCATGGGAAGGAATATTGCAGGCTTTCAAGTTGTCTGGACTTGTATCTTCATTTAAAAATTAGTAAACATATATAAGCAAGTGAAGCTGATGGAAATTCCTCACGCTGTCTCTTGAGTGTTTGAAAGGACAATAAAACTTTTGCAACATAAATATTGTGTTCTTACTTAATACCTTCTGATTAAAATATTGAACCGTTACATAGGATATTTTTGCACTTAAGTCAGAGAATACGTAATTATAAGATGTAAAATGTGCAAAAATTGTAATCGAAAAACGACAGAAATGCTCAGAAAATTAAAAAAAAATGTGATGTCATGTTTCGGGATTGAATAGATTCAAATTTTGGATGCGAAAGCTTGGGGTTATGGGCTTCTGACTCATTGTAGATTGGTGGGCCATCGAAGCCTAATCTTTGTCTGTGGGCCTCAATACTCATTAAAGAGAAAGTTCAGAATATCTTATCAACAGTCTTTAAGGCCCTATACTAAGAAAAGGAGTATTGAAATTATCAATTATGTTGCCGTTATTTTTAACTCTTTTCAAGCCTTTTGTTGAAAAGCTTTTTAGGCCTTTGCCTCAATTTTGCACGTAAATTTTGTATTCTAGTATGATGAATTTTCAATATTTTTTTCTCATGATAAAACAAATTTTGTATTCTAGTATGAAGGGTTATTATATTTCCTTTTGTCCTGTAGTATTGTAGACGCTTTTAATATTACAGTCGTAAATTAATATTAACCGAAAATAGATACATACAATAAAGATAAAATTTCTCATTCACGCATATAATAAAATGCATGCACATGGGATAAATTTCCATATAAATTAGAAAATTGAGGATACTTCGCTACATATTTAATAATACGAGAAATATGTTACATTCTCAATAATATTTAATCCTTACTCCTCACTATAGAGATGAATATACCCACCCTCATGAGAAAAAGTGAGGATTAAATGTTAACGAGGGATTAAAACGCACGCCACATACTTTGTCTTCGCTAGTATTTTTAAGGCTTGATAATGAAAGAGAAAATTAAAAGTGTGATTTAACTTAATAAACACAAGAGATAATCTGCATATTAATTTTTTAGAAGGGATAAATTGAACATTATAATTATCATATAGGAGTAAAATATAATTGATTCTAATCTGCTACTTTAAACACATCAATGAATTTTATAAATTCACAACAATTATAATTTAACATCAATCGAGTTATTTTATACCCTAACATCCTCCAATGTAATAGAGAATTTAACATCAAACTTATTATTTTTCACTCAGAATCTCAATACTCGAGTTATTTCCATTACACATCTTGTATTTCCAAATGACAAAACAGTGATAGAACTTTAGCCAATATGTATTTAAAATTTAAATCATGTTGTTAAAAGCATTACAAAATTCCCTCTTCTCGGTCAAATTTCTGGTCCTCATTTTCGTTATTCGAATTAGAATATCTAAAAGAATTGACACGCAAATGCTATCACAATAATCTTCTAGAGTATATATTATAAAAATAGCTTCCTTGAAGAACTTTTCAAAGAATAAAAAAAGACCCAATTTGTCTATATTTTAAAATAAAAAACGACCCAATATGTCTATATTTTAATATCCCCATCTGTCTATTATTTTGTCTTTTACTTTTGCAAACTCAATTTTTTATGTAGTGTTCCCACAAGAGTAACTTGCACGATTCAATTTTATGGTTTGAAAACAAATATAGATATTCCCTTTCAGCAAACACGTGATGTACTGAAAATAATTAATAAATCTACAATAAGAAAAAGAAAAGAAATTTCACAGTCAACTTAATTTTCTAGAGAGTTCAGTTTATTTCAATTTATTATATCAAATTGAAAAAGCAACTCAAAACCATATTTTCCCAACAAAATATATTTTTAATTATTTTTAATATATTTTTGAAGTTTTGTATTGTTTCTTAAACTTTGAAACCAATCTAGTTTCTCAAGATGTTAAATGGAACTACACATAGGTACCATAATAAATAAATAAATCCTTTTTTTCTTTCAGGTAAATTACGAATATCCCATGAGGTAAGATCTAATTACAAAAAATTTCTTACGTATTGGGTATTATAAAAATTCTCCTTAGGTTTGTCACCTTCTTATAATTAACCCATTGTCCCTAAAAAGTTTCAATTTTGACCCTTGAGTGTTATTTTTAATATTTGTAATATCTTATAAATGTTAAAACTTCGGTGCTAATTGTTATATCTTATAAATTAGAAAAGAGATAATTATATACTTACTACCAAAATAATTGATCAAATTTATAATTGCTCATAAGTTTTAATAAATATTATATTGTATTATAAATAAGATATTTTAATTTAATAACGTATATATTGTATTTAATTTGCAATATTTATTGAAAATTATTGCAATTATAAAATATCAAATATTTAGGTAGTAATATATATGATTATTATTTTTATAATTTATAAGATATAACAGTTAGCACCCAAATTTGAAAATTTGTAATATATTATACACATTACAAATAACCTTCGAGGGTAAAATTGGAACATTTTAGGGAAATGAGTTAATTGTAGGGGGAAAATGCAAGTTACTCCCTTGTGTTATGCTAAACCTGCAAGAAACTACCCTGTGAAATTTTTATTGCACCAAACTTCATTTTATTTTTAAGAACACTGCAAAAATTTTATTTTTAAGAACACTGCAAAAAATACCCAATTTGTAAAAATAGGTCATTTTGGATCGACATATTTCAAAAAACCATTTATAAAATACTTCAAGTTGGTCTCTACAACTTCACTTGATATATTTTAAAGATTATTTCTTGAAATTTGTCGATCCAAAACGACCTATTTTTTACAAACTGAGTGTTTTTTGCAGGGCTTTTGAAAACACCAGGAAGTTTAGCGTAATAAAAATTTCATATGGTAGTTTCTTGCAGGTTTAGCATAACACAGGGGAATATTTTGCATTTACCCCTTAATTGTAAGAAGGTGACAAACTTAAGGGAAATTTTTATAATATTCAATACGTGATGAGAATTTTTATAATTTGACATTACCTAAAGGGTATTTATAATATACCCCTTTTTTCTTGATAAATTTTATTTTTAAAGAAACAGTATATATGTAAAATAGGAGATGAAGTTAGTCATATTAAAAAATATTCATTTAAAAACATCTTCAAACCAAAAGCCGCCTGAATGCATTAAAGAATGAGGAATGAAAAATAAGCAAATTAACGATATTGCTTTAAATTATTACCATCCTTTTTGGTTTTGTTAATTTATATTACTAGACTTTTTATTCCGACATACTATCTATCACCTAGATAAAATAATTTATGAAGCTTCTGGACTATATGCGTTGTATGGAGCTCACCGGCTATTTCCCTTTTTTCAAATAATAGCACTTGCCCACGTTCGTTTATTAAATTAAAGTACGACAACAACCCATTCCTTCCAGATTTTACAGGATAAATTTCATTTTAAAATTCCCTTCAAATATTTGTATTGCCTAATTTATTCTTTCAACTATCAATCGTATCAGAATCATATTACTACAATCAGTTATCATCTATTTATCAGTTTCACCAAACCATTAATTTCTACATATCTATATAAATAATGTCGATAGTAGAACTCAAATCAAATTTCAATTTTGTTTATCATTTTATAAGAATAATTGGAGGGTGCAAATTACCATAGAGGAGAATTGTCATTTTTCTGGTGGTATGTTGGATCAAAATAATTTGAAAATAATTGTTTCGTGCAATTTGAACAAGATAGATAGTATGTAGTTGGAGGGGTTAAAATGTTGTAAATTAGAAAATATAATGCTTTAGATTTTTTTGAATAATAAAATGATGCTCTTGGTTTGGTTAACTTTAAGAGCGCAAAATTAAATATGTCGAGTGGCGTTAAATTGAGGTATATATCAAACGTGTTCTTTCAAAAAATTGTTAAATAAGGTAAACTGTGGTAAGAAAATCATAATTCTCTCACTTTTATTTATTTATTTTTTCAAAATTTAATTTAATTGCTAAAATGAAAATTCATTTGTGCCAATAATGTTATCAGATTTTAAGGAAAGTCGACCCACTCATCATAATATTTATGGAGAGATTTTTGTGTTTTTTTTTTTCCATAAATAACATAGTGGAGACTTACATGTCACATTTCTACTAGTATTAATTAATTTGGGAAGTGTGTAAACAGGAGGAGAATGTCAAAACAAAATATTGAAGTTTTTTACTAACAAAAATAATGCATACGATTTCTGTCCATTAGGAAAAATAGGAGGGGTATTGTTGCATTTTACTCTGTATTCTTAAACACGAGTCTTCTTCTTCACAGAATAAATTTCCAGGTCTTTTCGTTTCTTATATATACTATAAGATTGGCAAGCTAGCTGCAACTCTCTGAAATTCTCTGAAATTTCTAAACCTTCAAATTTTTTATTCCAAAAATCTCTGAAAAACAATTAAGCTTTCTCCTTCTCCTTCTTCTTCTTCTTCTTCTTATTTATTTAATTTTGGCATTTCTCTGGTAATTAATATACATATATCATTCAAAACTATTTATTGTGGGCAAGCAGAAAGTGAAATGCAGGTCATGTTTAATTGTTTATGAGGTAATTAATTGAATTTCTCTTTTCTTCTTTCACTTATTTAATTTCTGGTTCTCAAACACACAAAATTAATTAAGATAAAGTTTAATTATTTAGTTTTCATTTTCCTATTGCTAATTCAATGAACAGGTTATACCGTTTATAATTCTAATTTCAAACATTATACGTACGTACTATATAAGTATATCTTATGTTTTTGTCCTGTTAACAGTGTTCTCAAAATCGGACCGGAACGGCTGGTTCATCCGGTTGAACCGCTAACCGGTCTCTAGTTCGGTACGATTTATTCTTAAAAACTAGACCGGTTCAAATACAAGATACTATCATTACTGCCTGGACAATTAGACATCCAACTTCTATAATTAACCGGATTGAACCGGTAAAAACCGGCTCAAAACCGATAAAACCGGTGAACCGCGGTTCTAATGAACCAGCGGTTCACTTATACTGCTCATCATCACTTAATCGAACCGATTTAACTGATCGAACCAGTAACCAGTAGGATTTTCGGTTCTATGACCGGTCCGCTTTTGATTCAGGTAATCAAGAAGCCAAATTTTATCAGAATTAGCTGAAGATAGAGACATATACAGCTCATCATCATAAAATGTCATGGACGCCAAGTCCCCGTGAATTGAGTCAATATGCTGTCACGATCACATTTAAAAAGGTAATTAAATAATTAATATAGCTAATTTATATATATATATATATATATATATATATATATATATATATATATATATATATATATATATATATATATATATACCATTTCTGGATTATGCTGCATGATTAACATTAATATGCTTAATTAAATATTAATTTATTTTATTTCTTTCGATAATACTGAATTATCCTATCCCTATATATGTGTTTTTTTTTACTAATTAGCAAATAGCCATTAATTAAAATAATGGTGTCATTTTGCTTGCAGCATGATGATATTTATGAGATGGGATTATTAATTGACTCTGTAATGCCTTTGGTTTCCTATTGCGCAGTTATCGGTACGTGGGCATGTTACAGTACAATCAATGCATTATATATACACGTCTTAATTATATATATATATGTTGGTCAGAAATAGGAATTATTAATACATTATAAACTTGCAAGTTGCAACACATAACTTGTAGCTTTCTATTTTTATTTCAAAATCAATTTTTAGTTATGACCTCATGAACGCACCCGGCCCCACAAACTTAGTGATGATATAATTCAATAGAGTATGTATTAAGCATATTAATGATTATCAAATACGATATAATTTTTGGCTGCAAATCTCTTTAGCCAAGTTATATTTTACTGTAATTGTAAATTTAATGATATTAATTTAATCTGATTTAACCAAGTCATATGTATATACGTACACACAGAAAAAATAAAATATAAGTACACAAACCGTAAGTAATTTAAGGGTGGGAAAAATATAAAAATCGTTCCTTAAATTATTCATCAAGGAATAGAAGAGAATGAGAGAAATTATATAATTTTAAATAAACAAGCATTTTACTTTCTATTTTTTGGTGGAGATTCCCTGTTTACGTCTCAATATATATAACCTAATGTTAGGTTACACATATATATATGGTTTTTTAATTAATATTTGATGACTTTGTTCCTAAATTCACGAAAAGTCTAGCTAGCTACTATTAATTAAAACTTATTGAATGAAGTAATCATTGATAGTTTGATACGATATCCCCTGCAATGTCAAAACCTAACATAAACCATAGTAGCCATTAATTCCTTTTCCTCATAATCAAGGCCCAAAAGTAGCTCGGTCAAATATATCACTACCTATCAATGTATTGAATAAAATTAGGAATGTCAATGGGTCGGATCAGGTTTGTCCAAATCAAACATCATTTATATCAGATTCGGATCTTGGTCGGATTTTTTGAATCCAAAGGATCTAAATTAGTTACTAAATTTTTTGAATTCAAAACCTCATAAAGTGGACTTAACTGTAATTTTCAATTAATGTGGGACATTTAGTCTCAATATCCTGAGAGTTTAACTCTAAATCTCTTGATCTTGGAGCCTCAGTTTGATTTTTGATTTTTGGTAACATCTTGTTTCAATGGAACTTCTTCAGCAATATTTTTGATGATTCTTGCACTAGTCGTGAAATTATTGTGGAACTGCGAAGGTGACGAGATTGACAGACAAGATACAAGAGCAACTGAAACCAGGTATTTTCAAATCCAAATCCAACACCAACACATATTGTAACAAAAATTTCACAAGGTAAAATACACAAATTTCCTATTTTAGTTAAACATGCACAAAATTTGCAAAATAAAAATTAAATAAAACCGATATATCTTTGGAGTGTAAAGTGTCAAATACTCGATTTAATATAATTATGTATTTTTTAAATTAAAAAAGAAAAAAAAAAGGCAAAGACAAAAGCACATTAAAAAAAAAGCAAAAAGAAAAGGAATTTTTCTTGGAAATTTATTCGTACACCCGTCACGGTGAACATACAAGATATAAGAGATCACTACTTAAATAATGAAAAGACTTGACCAAAATGTAAAGGAAGAAGATTTTGTAGGACAAACTTTACACTCCAAAACTTCACTTTCTTTTTGTTTGACACAAAATAGTGGAAACATGGATCGATCTTAAAAAGTAGGCAATTAAAATATCAACATTAATATTTAACATTACATACTATGAATAATTAATTTTAAAATCATTTATTTGATTTGATTTGATGACTGATTATTGTTATATTATTACAGTAGTTTATTGTCATCAACGGAGAAACTTGTGATAAGTATCTACGGCACGAGTGAAGAAGATTTAGAACTGCTTAAAGCGAGTATTACATCATCGGATGATTTATACGATGGAAACATATGTGCAATATGCTATGATGGCCAAAGAAGTTGCGTGTTTGTTCCTTGTGGTCATTGTGTTACATGTTACACTTGCGCCTATAGGTAATAATAACAACCCCATCTCTATAAATTTGAACTACTTTTGGAGCCACAAAAATTACAGGAATTGAAGCAAGAAACGAAACCCTAATAGAGAGAAGCTCTCAATTTTAATATCTCAAAATAATCAACTGTCTCCAAAATTAGTCTACAAGCCAGACTAATAACCAATAGAAAAGGGTAAAACTGTAAAACCCAAAAACTAACCAATTTAAAGCAAACAAATAAGAAATAAAATAAAAAGATACTCGTCAGGCCATGGCATCGCTCAACACAGGTTCCAAAATCTGGTTACTCTTTTGTTTTGCGTCGGTCCATTAACTCATAATATTCCAGCGCCAATAAAGTATTATTAGATAGTGTAACTTCGTCTATATCGGATCCCCCTACATCAACTTTCGAACCCAATTTTTGAAATATATTTATTCTCTTTGTCCCCTCTTCTTATGTAGTGTAACCGCTACGCTACACCACGTCATCAATTACAAATGATGCAGTCCACTAATACACTTCTCATATATGGGATAAAAATTCACATCATTCATGCTCTTGTCAATGTGAAAACAATTTAAAAATCTATTTTTTTGGAGAACAATGTTGATCTCCACATATGAAAAGTATATTGATGGATTGCAACCCACGTAGTTGATGATGTGGTGCATCGATTGCAGTAAATAATTTCTGATAGTATAAAGTGTGAGACGAACAATAGTTAAGATGGAAAATCAAATAGGATGAAAGATGTTGAAAATATAATCCCATGAGATTGAAATATACAATTTTACCATTATACATAAAGAGGTAGCAATTGGACGAATCATAGGTAGGGCTGTCAATGGGGCGGATTTCAATCCGAATCCGTCCGAATTCGATCCGATTTATTAGGATAATTATCCGATTAGAGATTCGATGGGCCTGATCCGATTATAAAGATCCGAAATCCGAAACTCATGGAGCGAATATGGATTTAGGTCGATCCGATCCGTTGAAGATCCGTATCCGACAACAAATAAAAAGAAAGATATATATACAAAATGATTTATAAAAATAAGTTTCATTAATAATATTTCAACGTCAATTTAAGAAGATAGTAATTTATAATTCGTTTATAAATTTATTTAAACCAATATATTCATTCTACAAATATGAATATAGTAAAGAAACTTTGAAAATGTGAGCTAAAATTAAATAAAATTGAAAAGATATAAACTTATTTTAGGAAAAAAATATTAATTTAACTTTTTAAATACAAATTTATTGGATCCGAAAAATATCCGATATCCGGCCAAATCCGACCAAGATCCGTTGGATTCAAAAAATCTAGATCCGAGCACAATCCGAACAAGATCCGAATCCGACAGAATTCGATCCGATATAAATGGAGCCGGATCTGGACGAGCCTGATCCGACCATAATCCGACCCATTGACAGCCCTAATCATAGGTAGATTATTTTTACAGGTTATTAATTGCAATGGGTTGAGCTCTAAAATAAAAGGAATTGTAATGGGTTGTGATGGGCCCGAATAATATGTTCGCGAGTTTGATGTTCGCCTTGATGGTGGACCATTACTAAATTAATTCAATTGAAAGAAAAGGAGAATTGTGTAAGACGGGCCTAGTGCGGATCTGGGTTTGTATATAGGTATGGGCCAATCTGTCAACATCAATCATATAGAATTCACATATAGAATTCACAGATATATTGCTGGGGTAAATATGTAGTAACTTTTATTCCTTTCTTGAATTAGATAGTGTTTTTTGTAATCATGTTCTATTTTTTAAATGACAAATATAGACACACAGTCACGTTTTTAAGGTGATTAATTAATATGAAATTACTTTTGGTAATTTCCAGCCATATGTTCAGATTTAGAGGTGGGATCCAGTACTTTAAATCATGCCCTTATCTATACAAATAAGAACAAACAACAAATATAGAGATTAGGGCATGTTTGTCTCGCCTTTCGGAGAGTGGTTTGAGAAAGTGGTAGAGGTTTGAGAAATAATCTCGATTTGCGTAATTTTGTTTGTTTGGATTTTGGGAGAGTTGTTTGGGAAAGTAGCCGCAATTTTTGACTTTTCTAATATAGAGAGAAATAGAAATAGAGTAGAAAAGTGGCATGCTTGTTTGGCCTTTCGGAGAGTGGTTTGAGAAAAAAATTACTGTAGCTAATTAATTGGGAAAGTAGTTGGATTGTTTGTTTGGCCTTTCCGAAAACCGAAATTTTTTTCGGAAAAGCGAGACAAACAGGCTCTAATGTTTTCACATTGTTTTAATGCAGGATTATTAATGATGAAATAAGGACTTGTCCTATATGCCGGACAATTATTCAAAGAGTGAGAAAGTTGAATTTTGTGAAATAAAAAAAAAAAAAACATTTTGGCTTCTTCAATTTACATGTTGGGCTCGAAATTGCTTGGTGACATTGTAGTTTGTACATAGTACATGTAGGAATGGTTTCGTGTATCATCTATTCTTTCTTGGTCATTTATTACTGCTTTGTAAAGTTTATTTCAAAAATAATTTTGCCATCTTTACGCTTACATCTAGCTCTTACATCTTAATTGTTGGATAATGGCGTATTGAAATGCCATTTATTCTATACACTAAGCCAATAATAATAATATGATATAGAGTGCGTCTGGATCAAAATTTCAGTTCTTTAATATGTTCCAATACGTTAAATATTACTAACTTTTGAATATTTTTTCAAAAATATTTTTTAAAAAAAAATTAAAGAAAAGAAAAGTGTAGAGAATCAACAGGTGAATGAACTAGTGGAATGAATTAGTACTCCCAATGTGGCGATCAAGTTCGAATCTTTATTGGGTGAGGTTCCCACATAATATGTGCGATGCACCTCAAAATGAATTAAACCCTTGAAAAAAAAACCAAAGTGTTGAATAGAAACTACACTATAATTCACATAAACATAAAGGGCATGTTTGTTTGGCGTTTCTCAAAAAAATTTCGTGTTTGCGAAATGCCAAATAAACATGTTTTCTATTATCTGAAATAAATTTTTCATCTCTCAATTTTCTCAAACTATTTTCTCATAACTCAAACAAACAACAATTTTCTTATCTCTAAACAAAACATATACAAACTCTACACTGATTTGATATAAAGTAACATATCTCTTACACAATTTATCTCACAACAAACATAATTTGACATAAAATCTTACACATCTTACACCTACAACCTAATTCTTAAAAAAAAAACATACATCTACTTTATTTCTCAAACCATTCTCCCAAAACCCAAACAAACAACTTACGCAAATCGAGATTATTTCACAAAACTCAACTACTCTCCCAAGCTACTTTCCCAAACACCAAACAAACAGTCCCAAATCATTTCTACGGTTTTTTAGGAAACATTATATAGAAATTTAATTTGAACCCTTTAAAATAATTTAACTCACGGTCACGGGAGTGTGATATTTAAATCAATTAGTTGTACTTAATTAACATCCACTCTAGCGTTGTTGTCTAATCCATTCAATCATTACATGTTAAAGGAGTCTTAATGACAACAATTGAACTACTAATTTAGGTAGGTGCTAATTAAGTAATTAGTTTTCTATATTCAAGCTTGATAAGCTTTTGCAAATGTAAAGAACTGAACCTAATTAACTCAGGAAAGGGATCTTTTCATGATTATTTGGTTTCTTACTACAGGAAACGTCATAATTAACAAATGTACCTTAGGAAAATGACCAGGAAATTAAAATAGTAATATATGCAAGAACAAGTCAATTATCAATTAACATTTAAATCATTGTCTAAAATGTAAAAAGGACCAAATTATGAAGTATTCCTTCTCCCTACCTAATGGAAAAGGTATCATTTGTGGTACAAGGAAAAGCTAGACAACACAATTCATGCATGAGGAGACCTAAAACAAGAACACTAAAAATTAAATGCGAATATTTATTATAACATCAGAATAGAAAATTAATAAGAAAGAAAGATGACCATTTTTTTTTCTTTTGCGTAATTAAAAGGGAAGAGGGAGCCCCCACAACGTTTAATATATTCATCTTTTTGCGTTTGTGAGTACTATACTTCCAGATAAAATTATATGTCTGAATTCAAATAATTAATCACGTATGCTTTTAGTATATAGTCGGAAAAAAAATATGAGTATGTCTAACACGAAGATAGTCACAATATTTTGATATTTTTCATGAAATTCATCAAAGACCATATTCTAGAAACTTGAACGTACTGCAGCTTCATTGGCGAAGATCTTCATATTTTCGTGCAGTTTCAATTTTCTATATAATAAGCATGATTTAAAATTCTAAAAAACAAATAAGGGACGAAAATTTTGCAATAGCTATTTGTCCTTCCCAATTCTCCCCAACATCCATATTTTCAAATTTTGCAATGGTACAAAAAAAAAATTAACTATAAATATGGCTACAAATTTTAGTTAAAATACACAAGTTCAAAAATCACAAGCAAAATAAAAAATCAAAGAAAGTAATTTTATCTGGATATCTTAACATTGAATCACACTATGATATGTAGATAAAAACCATGGATCAAATTTTCGGTTCAAATGTATGTTTCAGTCAGTTAAATATTGGAAACTTTTCGAGACTATTTGGAAATGTTTCGGAAACACTAAGGAAAATTTGTAAAAAAAAATTACTAAATTTAGGAAAATAACAGAGTTTAAGACAAATAAATAGTTTCAAATTACATCTTGTTTTCGTTTCGCCTGATTCAAAAACGAAAACTTATCGATATTTTCAATGGAAAAGATGGAAATTTTGATCCATGATTAAAATATTATTTTAAATCTTATTTAGATAACCTAACACAGCGTACGAATGCATAAATTATCTGAATCTAATTTTTTTAACTTTCAAATATGCTTTAATTTAATTTGAAACTTAATTCAAAATAATGCTCCATTTTACTCGAGTAGGAAACTTTTATGCAGGTATCAAAATATTGTATCAGATATTAAAGAGTGGTTTGATGTCTTTCTTTTTTTTTTTCTGACCGTTGAAAATCTGTTTTTTTATATATCATCTCATACAATGTCCGCAAATTGGTAGAACCTAAAGCTCCCATGTTGGAATCTCATTACAGACCGTTGCTTTTGCTTTTTGTGCCATTTTGCTTTAAGCTTAATGTACTATCAGCGCACTAGCCCATAACAAGTAGTATATTCTTAGACCAATTAAATATTTTGACAATTTCTGGTTAAACTTTGGAATTAGCAGCCATGAAAAAGTAGGACAATTTTCTCAAACCTAATTTGGTCATGCTCGTAATGTTAAAAAATATACATATATTTATGATTGGTTATTCTGCTTTTTTTTTTAGAAGATTCAGAGGGCGAATCCATTAATGAATTATGT
This sequence comes from Penstemon barbatus, assembly GCA_003313485.2. Taxonomy (NCBI): domain Eukaryota; kingdom Viridiplantae; phylum Streptophyta; class Magnoliopsida; order Lamiales; family Plantaginaceae; genus Penstemon; species Penstemon barbatus. The sequence continues at coordinate 66,556,306 of CM064880.1, forward strand.
CATTAAGTACAAGTTTCTGAATAGAATTTGAAAGCTCAAGAAATGGGGAAAATAAATTAAAAGATAACTTAGCTTAAACTACTAAAGCGTGAGCAACTAAATAATTCTCACGAAACACATGAGAACAACTACAAGAGTCCAAGCTAGTAGCCAAAGTCCTAATATTTTCAAAGATATGCCCCAAAGGATGAAACTTTGTACGATCATTGTCATCAAGAACGCCTTCAGTAACTACAAGGTGAAACGAGATTAACCATTATAATTAATAATTTAATAACCTAACGGAACACAAGGTGAAACGAGATTAATGATAACGCAAGTAACTTAAGTAGCTAGTAAATCGATAACAAAAATAACCCAAGAGAAATAAAAAAATAAAAAAGGGATTAAATGGAAAAACACACCTTAAGTAGGTTCTTAGAGGCTTTTTTTAATTGAACTTAAAATATGCAAAATAAACTAAGATAAATCACGTGCATACAATTGACAGATTTAGCTTTTGTTGAAGAGTTAATAAAACATTCCTTTAAAATGTTGTACGAAGTATATACATATAAAGTTATGACTAAAAAGGTGTGCGCTTTTGTTTTAGGTGAAAAAAGGAAATCTAAAATATAGTTCAAGCGATAGAAATTATTAATAGAAACAGCTTGTTGTCGTCCTCATTATCATGTTCTAATTTTATATTTTTAGTTATAGTGTGTCATAATGTCGACATACTTGAAAATATTCCGGCTCAATATATATATATATATATATATATATATATATATATATATATATATATATATATATATAGTTTTATACATTGTCCAATTAACGTAGTACGTAAATTGGCTAAATTCCAAGATCTGAATTTTGATTTTCTGGGAATATTGGTAGACTTGTAAAATGTCATATAAACCAGACATAAGCAGGATTAGGTAACTCTTAGTTTGGCTTTATGTGGAAAGAATTATCTCCCATGGCCCATTAATTTGGACCCTTTTGTACATGTTGTCTTTGGAAAGCATCTCATAGAGAAGTTTGTAGTACACGCGCTTGAGGGACTCATTATAGGGTAGGGTACGAGTCGGGTCGATACAATATTCACTCAGGATATGAACCGGGTCTATGCAATATTTTTTCATTAATTAGCGCATAGGAAATGGCTCAAATATGCATGGGAAAGGAGGATACCTAAGTTAGTCATGGATAGTAAGAAGCGATTTGTCATTTAATTAGTTAGGGAGGAGTCCTCGAGACTCGAGATAGCATCATTTGGACCATATTATCGAGAAATGCAAACGTTTACTTAAGAAGTCTTGAGACGGCCAATTTCGACTTATTAATAGATCAACCAATTATGTGGTTGATGCACTGACTAAGAGTGGACATTATTAAGCCATTTCGAATATTTTGAAGTGGGATGGTCCTCAAAATTTTGATCGGCAATTTATGCTTGTAATGATTTAGTTTAGTTCTTCACAACTTCTCTGCCATAAAATAAAAAAGAAAAAATACAAGAATATGATTTTTAGCTGCCAAATTTCATAATTTTTCTTCTTCTGGTTTCCTCTTTTATATCTTTTTGATAGACTTCTCAGCTCGGTATGTGGTATGTGGTGTATTTGTATTATCTAATTATTAATAGAGAAAATAAAGCAATAATTGGCAAATACAAAAAAGAGTATACTAGTATAACATTAATGTCTTAAATATCATAAATCATGATATTAACTTTTATAAGTTGTTTTAGGCTTGAATAAAAAATAGCTGCAGTTGGAGTTTGTTTAATACTCCATTCATGATTCATTAGGACCTTTGGGCATTCACTTTCTTATATAGTAATATAATATGAAGTAAAATTACAGGGTACACATTGAGTTAAAGAATATGTGAAGAAAAAAGGGTGGAGTAATATTTTATCCCTACCTAAATCCTACATCCAACAAAACAAAGGATGCAAATCATAATATGACTAAAATCATTACTATTTTTTTTTTATTTGGTTTAGAAGGGTTTTAATCCATTTCGAGGTGTGTCAAACATATTTTATGGGAACTTCTCCCAACAAAGGTTCGAACTTGTGTCCCCAATTTAGAGGTACTAATCATTTTCATTAGACCAGTCACTTGTTGGTTAAATCATTACTACTTATGGATGATGTAATGCTCCTTCAAAATACGTCTATAACATTGTAAATACGGTGATTACTTCACACATCTAACTCAAATTCTTTAAGAATATATATAGGTTCTATTTGAAAGGGATTTGACTTGGTTTCAAAAACATGGTTTGAGTGATTTTTGATGAAACCTTTAAAATTTCATTAGGTTAAGTTTTGAATGTTAGGATTTTGTGATTTTGAGAAAACTGAAAATCAACTTGGATTGGGTTTAGAGAAAAAATAGATGGTAAGTGTCAAATCAATGTATTTTTATTGAGTATTGGGGGGAAAGGGGGGAGGGGGGGGGGGGATGAGGTAGGCGTTAGATGCCAAATAAAAGTTTTAGTGTGAGTTTATGAATAGATTTGTGATGAGAATTATGGGCTTTATCGAACTCCATATGAAAGAGTTCTGACTCAAATTTGTGAGACATTTGAGACCAAATCAGAATCCATCCAAATAACCCTGTAAGATTGTAAAATACATAAAATCACTCATAATTTAGATCCAAGTTGGAGTAATTAGGGTCTATTTGGATGAGTTTTGATTCGGTTTTGCGGGTCTCGAATTAAAAGAAATGGTTTGGGTGGTATCGATGAAACTTTTAAGACTTCATTTGGATGAGTTTTGATTGTTGGGTCTTGTAGTTTGAATAAGTTGAAACCCCACTTGAAAGAAATCAATTATTTTATTTAGTGATATTTGGGGAGAAAAGTAGGTGGTATGTGTCAAACCAATGTTATGTATGTTTATCAACAGGTGATTGACCTAGTGAAAGTGACTAATCACTACAAAGTAGTGGACTCGGGTCGAATCCTTGTTGGGAGAGGTACCCACTTAATGTGCCAAACTCGCTTCGAAAGAGATTAAACCCTTGAAAAACCAATAAAAAAAATATTTTATAAATTTGGGGAATTTGAATGTGAGTTTCGAGATAAATTTTTGATTGTTAGTTCTTTCAACTTAAAGTTAATCTATTCCAAATTTCCAAGAGGCCAGCCATGACATACCCGAAAAGTCCAGACTCCGAAACGGCAATTAAGTTTTAATGGACAAAAAGAACGTGTGGACACACTCTGGGGAAGCGAGTGACAGGCATGGAGATATTCTGAGCACAATGATGGGAATACGCTTTGTCGTGAAATGAGAGCACGGCACTCACGCGCCGGGCTCGATAATGACACACGCTAGCTTGCTGTGACCACACACAACACAAGGCGTCGCTTCGCCTCACAAATTCTTCTTCACTGCCCAGTCACAATAACTTGCCCTGTTGGCAATTAAGTTAATGCCACATTACACTTTTCCTTGAACTAGAAAATTACATTAAATTCGATGGTGACATTATAACTGGACATTCGAGCATAACTGTAACTTCAAGCAAAATCTCATGAACAAATTGAAGTATATATAGATGATGGTTGGAGAGTAAGAATGCAATTGATATTTAATGGGTTAAAGTTGACATACAAAATAACTGAAGGGGGTAATTTGAATTTAGCCAATAAACAAGTGATAAATACTATCTCGAATCTAAATCTGAACATTAATAACGTCACGGTAAAGCAACCACCTGACTGCCGGTTTTAGTCATCGATTATTTCATATCATTTGTATGAGTGTGGTCCATTATAAATAAAATATATAGAAAAATATTTTAATTTTAAATAAGTGGTGCACTAGAAAATCGGTCGCCCATGTATATACAAATTAATTTTAAATATTTATAATTTTTTAAACTTCAAATATATTTAAAATACATCAAAATTTATAATCTATTAATTTATATATATTTTATAGTAAAAAATATATTGATTATATATATATATATATATATATATATATATGTGTGTGTGTGTGTGTGTGTGTGTGTGTGTGTGAGATATAGAGAGAGAGAGTGAGAGAAAGAGATAGTATATATGAAAAATATACTTTTTTAATTATGACTATGAATTTTTCGGAGAATGGAATTACAATACCATAAAAAATTTAGGTGTCAGATTCCTAGTTTATAGAGCTAAAATTTATAGCTTAAAAAAAATTAATTTCCTTATTAAAATTCAGTAAATCAACTCAAACATAATTATATAATGTTCGATAATCAGATTGTTTAACTATATGACATTCTTTGTAAACAAAAGAGTGATTTCATATTTTGATTGGTAACTAAATACAATACTAGTAGAGATTCTTCTCATATGTCCACGTGGAACGATAGAGACAAAAATATATGGTAAAATAATTCGATTTTTTTTTTTTTGGTTCGATTGACTATAATGCAAAGTCTAATTTTTTCATCTCTCAAGCCACTTATCAAGTATTAATATAGTATATAGTATTGTATAATATTATTAAAAAATGAAAAAATAATTAAATTGTTTATTAAATATATTGAAATTCAATCACCCGACCCCCCACCTTTGATAATTCGAGCCCCACTTTAATCCTCAACGATAAAAGCCCCCACCATACTTTCTACTTTCCCAAAAGCAAATCTCCATAATCCCCCACTCACGCTCCTTCTTCACAACTCCATTCGCCAAACAAACCAAAAAACAAAGAAATCAAAAATGCCTCCACAAGAAGAAGAGCAACGCCAACACCTTTTAAACCGTCCCCTCGATTCACACGATGAAGAAGAAGAAGAAGAACGAGCCTACGACCCCACCGAAAAAATCCACGTCATCGGAGTAGACGAAGGCCCCGAAACAGACGAATATTCCACCAAAGCGCCGCCGTTTTCATGGCGCAAGCTGTGGCTATTCACAGGACCCGGATTCTTAATGAGCATAGCGTTTTTGGATCCTGGTAATCTAGAGGGTGATCTTCAGTCTGGGGCAATCGCGGGGTACACTCTGCTGTGGTTGTTGTTGTGGGCCACGGCGATGGGTCTTCTCGTGCAGCTATTATCAGCTAGGTTAGGTGTAGCTACGGGGCGACACCTGGCGGAGTTGTGTAGAGAGGAGTATCCAAATTGGGCGAGATTGTTATTGTGGATTATGGCTGAGCTGGCTTTGATTGGGGCTGATATACAGGAGGTTATTGGTAGTGCTATTGCTATTAAGATTTTGAGTAATGGGTTTATGCCTCTTTGGGCTGGAGTCGTCATCACAGCTCTTGATTGGTATTTTATTTCGAATTTTTTATTCCAATTTTGTTTGCGCTATGATGAGTTTAGGTGGAATTTGTGGTGTTTGATGTGTGATTAATAAGTGTTTTATACTATGGTTGTGGATAAGTTGTTATTCTTCATCAATATTTTGAAAATTATAATTTAGTAGTAATAATTATAAACTACTCTACTATGTTGCAATTGTGTGTATGTTGGTAGTATTGTTATCTGCTTTTATTCCCTCTATGTTAGAGTGGTTGGGATTTGGTATTATTTTATACTTTAATTTATCAAGATTTAAGAATGTTTATACTTAAATCCATATTTTTGAGTAATCTTATCAATTTCTTGACGCAGCTTCATATTCCTGTATCTGGAGAACTATGGTGTGAGGAAATTAGAAGCACTTTTTGCTGTCCTTATAGCAACTATGGCTCTCTCCTTCGCATGGATGTTCGGTGAAACAAAGCCCAACGGACGTGAACTTTTAATCGGTAAAAAAAAAACCCTCTTTCTCAAACACTAATTCATTACACTTCATTGCAGTAAAGTATAAAGTTTCTGATAATAAACTGCGATTGTAGGTGTTTTGGTTCCGAAACTCAGTTCCAGCACAATAAAACAAGCAGTGGGAGTAGTGGGGTGCATTATAATGCCTCACAATGTATTTCTACACTCTGCCCTTGTACAATCTAGAGAAGTCGACAATCGTAAAATAGGCCGAGTTAAAGAAGCTCTTAGATACTTCTCCATTGAGTCTGGCGTCGCCTTAGCAATCTCTTTCATGATTAATCTATTTGTCACTACGGTTTTCGCAAAGGCGTTTTACGGTACCGAACAAGCCAACAACATTGGACTTAACAATGCAGGGACGTATCTTCAAGAAAAGTATGGTGGAGGGATGTTCCCAATATTGTACATTTGGGCTATAGGCTTATTAGCTGCTGGACAGAGTAGTACCATAACTGGGACTTATGCTGGGCAATTTATTATGGGAGGATTTTTGAATTTACGCTTGAAGAAGTGGCAGAGAGCTTTGATAACAAGAAGTTGTGCTATTATACCGACTTTACTTGTTGCTCTTGCTTTTGAATCATCTGATGATTCACTGGATGTTCTTAATGAATGGCTTAATGTGCTTCAGTCGATTCAGATTCCGTTTGCTCTTATTCCCCTCCTTTGCTTGCTGTCGAAAGAGGAAGTCATGGGCTTTTTCAAAATTGGCACTGCTCTGCAGGTATATTTTCTTCTTAATATACCTGATTTTCTAGAAGATCCGTTTGCAAAAAATGCATTTCTAGTCCCACAGAGTTGGACACTCACACTCTTAGTCTTGCAGTAGCAATTTATCACAACTTATTTCTGTTGCACACTTAGTCCTTTCATCCCCTTTTCATCCAATTTGGGACCAAAAGTGCAAATATTGGATGAGAAGGGGAAAATGACTACATGTGCAACTTATTTAAAATTTTGAAAATAAAAGTGTTAATTTTTGAAGTGCTGGGTAGTCCCATGGGGACTAAAATTGCTATTTTGCCAAGATCCATTTGTGCATTGTATAGTCTGAATTCTCTATTTCATATTGTTATCTACTATGTTTTATTCTCGCGTGATGTTTACAGTAAAATCAGAACAAGTCACGTGTAAATCATCCTCATCTTATGATTTACTTTGAATTGCTTTAAAAATTATAAGCCTGAATTCCGTTGATTTTGAGGTCTTATAAGGAGCATCCTTTTTCGGAATTTGTTTTCATGTTATGAAATAGCTGATTAATGTCACCAAGTTGACTTTCATTGTGAAATCAAGAAAGAAAATTGCTATAAGAATCTGATACTTTAATTCAAAACCGTGCACTTCATATGCTTCAGATGTGAGAATATATTATATGGTTGTGCTCGAGTTTGTACATAAACGACTTTTGAGATTAAATTCGTATTTGTTTTTAATTTTTAGATAATATCCTGGCTAGTAGCAGTGCTGGTGATAGTGATAAATGGATATCTTTTGGTGGATTTCTTCTCGTCTGAAGGGAGCGGTGTATTGTTTACATCTGGAGTTTCCGTTTTTACAGCTGCATATGTTAGCTTTATCATATATCTCGTCTCGAGGGAAATTAACTTCTCTGGTTTGGTTGGAAAAACCAAGAGGTCGATAAATTCTGGAATTTGATGAATCTATATATATTCATTGAAAGCTCTCGGATGTGGCGTAGTGGCGTATTGTTAGGTAGCTTCAGAGAATAGGAGTTCTTCTCCAATTAGGTCGATATCCATGTATGTATGTATTTATGTATCTTTGTTTAGGCGTATTTAAATGCTTTTGGCATAATATAAGTGATGGATCATGGTCTAATTTCAAATGAAGCAACTGATAATGGTTACTTGTAACAGAATACTTATTCGCAAAGTATATTATGTATATGCTTTGAACATATTTCAGTTATTAAACTTCAATCCAAGGGTAAGTCTTGATTCTGCATTAATTTAATATGTTGACAATTCCAAGTGATGATTGTTTGGCTGTTTATATTGTCAATGAGTTGGGATTGAATAAAAAATGAACCATTTAACATATTAGATTTTTGGGTAAACATCACTTTTGGTCCCTCTTATCATTAATTTTTTACATTGTGGTCCCTCTTATATTTTTTTCCCACTCTAGTCCCTACTATGAATTATTTGTTTCACTTTAGTCCTTTTCAAGTGGTCCAAGACGTTTTCGATAACATGTGATATGCTCATGAGGAACTTTGTCATTTCAAGTAAACTAACAGAGATTTTAACGTCTTTCTAATTATTTAAAAAAAAAAAGCTAAATATATAATCTCTTTCAAACTAGGTTTTCATTCCAATTCAACTTAATCGTATATTTCGTTCCAAACTAAAGTTTTTTCCTAAAATTTTTTTCAAACACCAAAATTGCTCACAATTTAAACAATATCTCAAATAATCTCAATAGTGAACGGACGAAAATGCACTAAAAAATATGCATATGCATGTCACGTGTTATCAGAACCACCTGATAAGGACTAAAGTGAAACACATAATTCATAGTAGGGACTAAAGTGAAACAAATAATTCATAGTGGAGACTAAAGTGAAAAAAAAATATAAAAGGGACCACTCTGTAAAAGGTTAATGATAAGAGGGACCAAAAGTAATATTTACCCTAGATTTTTTATTGATAGTTGTGAAATTGAAATCTGACCCCACCCCATATAAAAAGACATCTCAGTGTTTAATTGTTAAATCCTAATAAAAAGAAGTCCAATACTTGTGTGAAGATTCTGAGTGGTACACAAAGATGAGTGCTACACAAAGAATGGTGAAAATAATGATAAGGTGCATAAGGTGGTGTTTTCAAAAAAAAGTATTTTTTAGTTTTTAAGAAAAAATAAGCACTTAGATAGTGTTTTCAAATTGAAATTCTACTTCTACTTCTCTTAAAAAAAGTTAAAAAGTACAATTAAGCTGAAGTTGGTTGGGAGATGCTTTTAGCTTCTACTTTGACATTTTGAGAGAAAAAAGTGGACAAAGGCGATTTTTTTGCAAACATCCAAAAGTGTTTTTTTTTTTACTTCTTGGCATAATTTGCAAACACCACCTACTTTTACTTCTCTACAACTTTTAGCTTTTTTTTTAGATAATAATAATTAAGCACAATCACAATTTTTTGCAAACACCACCTAAATATCGTGTTTATAAACTAAGATCCAATGAATCGGTCAAACACTATGGTGATGCTATTCTTTTTCGGAACGTGGATCTTAGATCGAAGTAAATCTACTAATATTTCAAATCAATTTTGCTGTTAAGCCCGACCCATTGAATAGAACCAATTTAAGTCATGGTTAGGGTTGTCTTATTAGACTAGACTCTAGTTCTTTGTTCTATTTAGTTGGATTGAATTTAGGTCGGATCAAGACCTTGTCCAAATCTTTATTCTTCGAGTTCATTGGTTTTTTCCCTAGTTTCATTGAATCTCGAACGTTTGGAATCTCACTTTCAAAATTCTCTAAAATATCATTTTTTGGCAATAAGTTAGTCAACATTACATTTTCATTTGCATTATATGTTCAATTTTTTTCTTCACAATTTTCCAGATTGCAACATAACAAAAATTAAAATTCGACACATGTTTCAAATAATTTAATAAATTACGTTATGATATAGGGGTATTGATATTATGTATCAAAATTAATTCATGATACGTGAGAACCTACAAAGTTAAGATCACAATAACAATATTAGGGAAAATTCTTATTCAAGTCTGGTTTGGCCAAATCCATCCAACCATCAAACAAGTGTATTGTACTTGTCTTGTAGTTACTTTGGGTTCAGTCAAACCCAGCGTGGGTAAGAATTTCCCCACTTTAGTTAAAAAAAATGGTAAAACATGTCTAATATTGCTGGTAGAAATTAAAATTATGCAAATATAGAGAATTTAACTTATTACTGAATTCATATTTTTAAGAACGAGCAAAAGACAAAAACAAAACATCTCTTATGCTTTGTCTAACTCCCAAAAAATTATTTGTGCTATTTTAACTTTAAAAAAAAATCCCTGTGTTATTTTAACTACCAAAACTCCCCCTCTGTTTGGTTTTAAATACCACACTCAATCCAAGTATAATTTTGTATTTTATTTTTGGTGGAATGACAAGATTACCCCTATGAATTTATTTTTTTAATTTATTTATTCTTTTTGAAAAATTAAGTATATATTACTTGGTTTGAGTGTAGTGTTTAAAACCAAACACAAGGGGGTTTTGGGGATTTAAAATGACACATTGGGGGATTTTTTGGGAGTTAGACAAAGCATATGGGGTATTTTCGTCTTTCGATGACAGGGTAAAATTTTCATATCAAATGCAAAATATGAATAAATACTTGCAATTTTGGGGTTTGAAACACGCTCTCTTTTATGGGAGTGTATTTGACGCTTTTTTGAGATCTCATGGGGATTTTTAAAAGTTAAAATAGCACAGAGAAATTTTTTAAAAGTTAGAAAAAGCATAATTTTTTTTTTTTATCTTTTGCTCTTTTAAGAATTGAATTGATCAATATACATATTCACTTCACTTCACGTATCCATCCTGACATATTCGTAGGGTCTTCAACAAAATATAAACATAAATATTAAGATCGAATTCTAACCAAATTTTAATTGGCCCAATCGTAGTTCTCATCTGGATTGAAGGCTGAATGAGGGGTTAAGGAATTACGGGCCCAAAATATAGGACCTTCCATTGACATTTTTCTTATGTTTGTTATGTAAGATATGTTGATCTAATTTATGTAAAAATGATTATTTTATATTATTGGTGTCCAAATGATAATGATTACTCCATCCATTTTTTTTTATTTAACTTTTTAGAATTTCATTGTAGTATTAAAAAAATTATACCATTTTACCCTTCTTATTAATGCTATGATTACTTGATTAAAATGGTGTTTTGTGATTTTTTCTTAAAAAAATTGATTATTTATTATAATTCTTAATCCATGTTCAATCCTCCAAAGCGAATAAATAAAACGGAGGGAGACTATGATAATTGATAGTACAAGTGTTTTTTTTATTTTGTCTTAGTATTTTGATATATATACATATACATACAAGTATGTTATGATATTGTTGTTTTGTATTAATTAATAAAAAATTAGAATTTAATGTAATATTAATTTATTACAAAGAATACTCAAATTACACACACGTCTCATTTTTTTTAACGGACGAACCGTTTGATGTACTGTACAAATTTTGAAATTACCATATCAGACTAAATATCAAAAATTGGTACGTTTAGCTATATTGAATGCAACGATATCAAATCCTAATATTATGGTTGTGCACGATCCGGGAAACCATATATTGAACTGAAATTTCAGTTGAGCATACGGAGTGAGCTTCATTACCGATTCATTAGAAATTTTAATTTTCGATATTAATTGTAGATTTACCTTACATAATTCAATCGATATATCCAATTTTTTTAAGTGATATAGCATTTTTGGTGCTCCTCATGGGTCAAATTTTGCATTTCGTCCATCATAATTTTTTTTTATAGCAGATTAGTCTCTCTTATCAATGTAATGTATCACATTCGTCCCTCTTATAACACATTATTCCCTCTTAAATTTTTTAGTAAATTCGTCCCTCTTATTAATATAGTGTAACACATTAGTCCTTCTTAAATAGAAAATACATCAACTTTCGTCCAATTTAGAATATATCTTGAATTTAAGTGATGTATTTTGTATTTAAGAGGGACTAATATGTTATATTACATTGACAGAAGGGACAAATTTGCTACAAATTTTTTTAAAAATGACGAATGTGATGTAATATATTGATAAGAATATGTTACAAAAAATTTAGGAGGGTTATATGGAGGACAAAAAACGCGATTTTACTCTTTTACTTTAAGAGTGAGTTTGGCCTAGCGATACGAGAATCAATTATAGGAGAATTAATTTTAGTACAATTGATTTTGGTAATAACTTATTACAATAAAAATTAATTATAGGATAATTGCTTTTGTATAATAGCTTTTGCAAAAGTAACACTTTAGTAGCTTCTGAAATATGTTGATTTTTTGCTTCTCGAGATCCCAAAAGTGATTATGATCTTGCGGGCCAAACACCATGAAAATCACGATTGAGCAGAAGTTATTTTTATAATCGGGGCCAAACACTTCAAAAATCACAATAGAGATTTTTAATTGATTTTAAGAGCTCCAACCGCCAGGCCAAACTCACCCTAAATCCCATTCCATATAAGGTAAAGACACGTTCCAAATTTCTAATCCTTCACTTCTTCGACGGTGCCCTAGAGCAAAACCCAAATCTTCTTCTTCTTCTTCAATTCAAAATCCCACAGCGCCGCCGCACCACCTACCCCATCGGCGCCTCCAGCATCTCTTTCTCTGCCCAGATTTTTAATTTACAGAGGTACAGTCCAAATTCTAAATGCCCAATTTTATTCTCTTTCTGATTTTCTCTTAATTAATTGGGTTATTGCATTCAAAACCCAAAACTTGAATGATGCAAAAGTAATTTTTGGAGAGGGGAATGAGGCTAGGTGGTCTCTGATGTATTCTTTATAATTTCTATTCAAGTTCATTGGATGGTTAGTGGTTAGAGTTGTAGGAAGCATATTATTATTTACATATGTATCAAAGACGAATTATTTTTGATTCAATAATTTTTCTGTTTTTTTTACTGAATCAAATCGAACCTTTCTGAATCGGTAATTTACTGAACCAAACCAGAATTTTCGATTTGGCAAATAGTACAGGATTTCTAAATACCCAATCAGCAGGTATAACGAAATTTGGTACGGTTTGGTTTACAGTTTGCACAGCCCTACCTAGGATAGTAGTGTGAGCAGAAATATTTAACTTTCATATTCTTCCTATTTACTGATTCTGATAAGAAAAAAATTATATTTGTTAACTTACATTTGTTATATAACTATATTCTCGATACTTGAATTTTCGACACACACACACACACACCCACATATATATATATATATGTATGTATATATGTATGTATGTATATATGTATGTATATTGCTATTGTTAAGAGAAAGAAATGTCATAAAAAATATATAACAGTTGAATCTATAAAGTATCATCTAATTTGTAAAAGAGGGCCCCAATTTTAACTATTGCCTAGGGCCCCGTAATATGTCTGGCCGGCCCTGGCTAGGGCTGTGGTACATGAAACCTGCCCCTTACATGGATAAGATTAAAATTCTGCCGATGTCTTAGCTCTAAACGCTGTTGTCTTGGTACATTCTTTCATTAACCATACATCCCCATTTACTGACTGCCACATCTAGTTTGGGTTCATGAATCAGGTGTTCCTCATTAAATCCAGAATTTCATCCTTGCCATCTTTTATCAATGATGTGCAGATCCAGATAAAATATCTTGGATTTCATATTACAAGTTTTCCTACCATATTCTAAACTATAGTCGGATATGTTTTTTGTGTCAACATCATTCAGCTCTAACGTTTCATGCTGAGTATTTTACTTTACGTTGTTGGTGTTACTAATACAATGTATTTGTCTAATCGGCAGTTGCTAGATTAGCTACCGCGATGGGTAAAAAGAAACCAGATGATGGGGTTAATGCGAAGGCTAAGGCGACTGGCAAAGAGAAACTCTCTGTATCTGCTATGCTTGCGAGCATGGATACAAAGCCCGAGAAACCGAAAAAAGCACCATCTAATTCCAACAAGCCCAAGTCAAAATCAGTTGCAAAACAGTCGTCTTATATTGATGGAATTGACCTTCCATCCTCTGATGAAGAGGATGATTTGCTTGACACGGAGGAAGAGCAAAAGCAGAGTGAGGTTCACCAAAAGCCAAGCCGACAGAATAGGAGTGTTTCTAAGTCTCTTGAAATAACTGTAAGTGACAAAGAGGTGAAGAAACGAGAAAAGAAGGACATGCTTGCTTCTCAAGCTGCAGTATTGGCCAAACAGGAGGCCCTTAAGGATGATCATGATGCTTTCACCGTTGTGATTGGTAGCCGAGCTTCTGTTCTTGATGGAGGAGAAGATGCGGATGCTAATGTCAAAGATATAACAATAGATAACTTCTCTGTCTCTGCACGTGGAAAAGAACTCTTGAAGAATGCATCAGTAAAAATTTCTCATGGCAAGAGATATGGACTCGTCGGCCCTAATGGAATGGGCAAGTCTACCCTGTTGAAGCTCCTTGCTTGGAGAAAGATACCTGTACCTAAAAACATTGATGTACTTTTGGTCGAACAAGAGGTCGTTGGAGATGATAGATCAGCCATTGAAGCAGTTGTTTCAGCCAATGAGGAACTTGTTAAACTTCGGCAAGAAGTTGCATCTTTGCAGGATGCCTCAACTGGTGACAATGAGGGTGATGGTGCTGATGAGGATGATGTTGGAGAGAAGCTTTCGGAATTGTATGAAAAGTTGCAGCTTATGGGATCAGATGCTGCTGAGGCTCAGGCCTCTAAAATTCTTGCTGGGCTGGGTTTTACCAAAGATATGCAGGGTCGTGCTACACGGTCTTTTAGTGGTGGTTGGAGGATGAGAATTTCATTAGCCAGGGCACTTTTTGTTCAACCAACTCTGTTGCTATTGGACGAGCCCACCAATCATCTTGATCTCAGGGCTGTCCTATGGTTAGAAGAATACTTATGCAGGTGGAAGAAAACTCTTGTTGTTGTTTCCCATGATCGAGACTTTCTTAATACGGTTTGCAATGAAATTATTCACCTCCATGACATGAAACTTCACTTTTATCGCGGAAATTTTAATGATTTTGAGAGTGGGTATGAGCAGCGCCGCAAAGAGATGAACAAGAAGTTTGAGATTTATGACAAGCAGATAAAAGCTGCCAAGAGATCTGGAAGTAGGCAACAACAGGAGAAGGTCAAAGATAGAGCCAAATTTGCTGCTGCCAAGGAAGCCTCTAAGAACAAGGGTAAAGGCAAGGTTGATGAAGATGCACCCGCACCAGAGGCTCCTCAGAAATGGAGAGATTACACTGTGGAGTTCCATTTCCCTGAGCCAACTGAACTAACACCGCCACTTTTGCAGTTAATCGAAGTTACCTTTAGTTATCCTAATCGAGAAGATTTCAAGCTCTCTAATGTGGATGTTGGTATTGATATGGGAACTCGTGTTGCAATTGTCGGGCCAAATGGAGCTGGAAAATCCACCTTGCTCAACCTTCTTGCCGGAGATTTGGTTCCAAGTGAGGGTGAAGTAAGGAGAAGTCAGAAATTGAGAATTGGTAGATACTCACAGCACTTTGTTGATTTATTGACAATGGATGAAACGCCAGTTCAATATCTTCTGCGCCTACATCCAGATCAAGAGGGATTAAGTAAGCAAGAGGCTGTCCGTGCAAAGCTTGGGAAGTTTGGACTTCCCAGCCATAACCACCTAACACCTATTGCTAAACTATCTGGAGGGCAAAAATCACGTGTGGTTTTCACTTCCATATCTATGTCTAAACCTCACATTCTGCTATTGGATGAACCTACTAATCATTTGGATATGCAAAGTATTGATGCACTCGCAGATGCGCTTGATGAGTTCACTGGTGGAGTTGTCCTAGTCAGCCATGACTCCAGGCTTATATCACGTGTTTGTGAAGATGAAGAAATAAGTCAAATATGGGTGGTGGAGAATGGAACTGTTGAGACGTTCCCAGGTTCATTTGAGGAATACAAGGACGAGCTCGTCAAGGAAATCAGAGCGGAGGTTGATGATTGATTCCGCACGTACTCGAGTTAATTATAAAAGTAACATAATAATATTTTTGTTATGGTTTTATATTATACTGATGTACAAGGGACTTGAGTTAGCCCTTTATAATTTGAGTGTGTTCATTTTTCAGATATTGGCTGTGAACAATAAGTTTACTTGTGATATGATTATTTTGTATTTTCCTGGTTACTTTCGGTGAAGTTCTTGTATTTTTTTTCCATGCTTTGTTCAATTGTGAATCAGATGGTCCAATGTGTTACTCTTCCTCCACATGCAGATATGTTAGGTATTGTTTTATATAATTAAATCTTCTCTTTCTGAGTGATTGTTTTTGTCATTGGAATACAAAAATTATGCAGCAGGTTAATTCCAAGCTTTGAGTTGATTACATTATGATTATGTATTCTTTCATAGATCAAAGACAGGTAGATTTCCTGGGCTGTAAGATTAACGCGGTGCATTGGTTGCCGATTACACAAAGATATTTACACAGTTGAGGTACATAAAATTTTATTCTCTGGTAATTAGTACAATGACTTATGATTTAGGCTCTTTGACAGAGATGCAACTGTGTGTTGATATCAGAGGTTATATAATAAACTCAGAGGCACGCCCATCTTTATCAAGTAAGGTCAAAATGTTCCCTTTTCTCCTGTCGAATAATTTACATCAACTGCTGAACTACTGATAATGTAATTTGGGAATTTTTTAGGCCAATATTATAATTTGGAAATGATGCAGAGACAGAGACATTTTTCTCGAGTATTAAGAGGTGCTTGTATTGCATGAAATGCTTTTGCTAAGTAATTTATTTTTTAATCAACATTTAATCAGCATTTTTCTATCAATTAGAATTAGTTGTGGTAAGACATTCTTCTGTGCATTAACTTCACAAATAATTTATTAAGCTAGCATTTCTCACACAGGTTATAAAAAAACAAATTCTTATTAGAAAACAATAAAACATGAGAGGATAAATTTATTATTTTCAGATATTTCAGCGTAATAACATGCTCAAAACGAATCTCATTATCAACTAAACATTCACAATCTTCAGGGATTTGCAAAATTATTTATATATAAAATGAGCAATTGAAGATCTATCTTTCAAGGGCACTTGGGTTTGCCCTTCGAATTAAGCATATCTCTGTAGCAGGGGCACTCCGATTTGTTCCCGTATGTCCCTGAAGGAACACAGTTACACTTGCTGTAGCATATGCAGCAATACGTGAAACAACGCTTGGGAATTCCAGCTTTTGCACACCTTGCATTGCACATTCCATTACAAGGGCCTGCAACTGAACACCAAAAAATGGAAAAAAGATTAATTTTCGTTCTTGATGTTAAATTTTTCACACTTTGAAATGTTTTCCTTATTATATACTGCAGTTGGGAATACTATGTAGGAGGATTTTTACTTGGAGTTGGTGCCGAGGCTGCTAGAGCATCCGCAACAAAAGAAGAGCTCAAAAGCATGGAAACAAGAAGCAAAGTGAAGAAAAGAAGCTTCATTTTCAGTAAGTTAAACGAGCTTGAATTTGCTAATATTATATGACTTGAATATATAGAAATGGAACTTCAATGCAGTATTTATAGTGGCACACAGATACAATATAGAATAAGATTTGAATTATTAATGTAAAAAATTTCCGTGTATCGAAATTAGAAATCAACTTACCTAAGTAGATAAATATTAAGGTGTGTATGGGGAAGGGTATCCATGAGAATTATAAATTGAAAAGTACAGGGAATACAGTCTGTAAATTGACTCTTATTATAGGGAATGGCAACCCTCTTCTTGTTGTTTACCATTGAGGAAACAAACTAGTGAGTTCTTTGGTGTAAAGAAGAAAATTTTCAATTAAAAATTGATTTCAATGTGCAGTGCTGTATATGCGCAGGCAACCTAAGAAAGTACACGCACACATGAGTCAAAGATTTAATGCTGGCGCTGCTGCCTGATTATTAAATTGTGTATGTATTTGGCTATATCCATGAGACTGTTAAACATGAGTAGAGCTCGAATAGTTCGATGATTTTACATTGTCTATCATTTTTAACTTATTATATCGAGTTAGGATCGAATTTCAAGAGCTATTATACGACTAAGCTCACGCGAACTTTTATCAAACAAATACAAAGAGATGAGTTGAATCTCAACTAGTGAAGTGTTGACATGGATGATAGCTTATTTTTATTGAAATCAATTTTATTACTCTATTGTTTGACAGAACATATGTTGACATAAGTCGTTTATGCATGTTACGCCAGAAGGTTCCAGCCTAGAAGCTGTGTGACAAATTGGCAATTGTATATTCTAACCTGAATTGGATTCCAAGAATTAATAAGCACAAGAGATGAGGAAAGTAGTAAAATATATGAGAGAAAACATAGTTTAATTAACCACATTTTTAGAGCAAATTTTATGCCACATTTTTTTCACTTTCTAAAATGGATTAAAAAAAGTTCCAAGATCTGTTATCTGAAGAGAAAAGAGCAGAGCGAATAAATAACTTAACTTAATTTATTAACATAGTAACTTGATGAATATTAATATTATTACAATCTACAAATATGCATATCAGCCTCCCTTCTCATAAGAAGAGACAGCATTCAGGCCGCCTGAATTTTCTTTAGTAGAATTTCTTGATGAAAGTAAGTTTACCTGTATCAGCAACAATTCAACATGAACATTACAAAACTAAAAGGTTGACAAGTTAACAAACATGTTAAAAAACAACCTCACACTCACAGTAAGAGAAAAGATTGAAATAAATTATGAATTTAGAGTGAACATAAATACAGAACACCTCAACATAACTACAAGTTGATTAGATTCAATAAAAACATACCTTAATAATTTCATATTTTGAAGTCGGTCGAACAAACGCTGCCAGGACAGCCATGTGAAAATGCTGCAATTAGAATAAATGATGCATATAAACACCTCATACAAACAAACACACTTTCTACAGGAACTAAAACTTTACTCTGAAGCAGGGAAACTGTGTTCTAGTTGGAGATTTGTTCAATTAATTAAAGAGCTCTCCATATAAGTCTGAATTTGAGAGCAACTTTTATTTAGGTGATACATTACAGAAAAGAACTTACTCGAAAAGGATCACTCCTCAAAGACTGCACAAAAATCGACCTCCCCTGTCCAGAATCCTGCAAAAGAGATGAAGCCAAAACATGCTCAAAGCAGCTCTAAACAATGAAATTACTACTACATAAATGCAGTTTTCAATGCAAATAATGTTCTATTCAATTATCCTACTACCTCTAGAGAAATATCTCTCAATCGCCTTCCAGTTTGCGCACAACATACACGAACAACTGGTTCTTCACAGCTTCCACTTATAATATAATCTCTTCCATTCATATAATACGAACGTGTATAATTATGATCACTTCCTTTTGAAACTATCCCAAAATCCATATGAAGCCTCCCATCCGCCGCTAAAAGTTGCTTCACCTAGCAGTTTTAACATGTTATAATATTTGGTTCTTGAATTTTAGCGAGTAGAACGATATTTTCCTTGCATCTAATAATAGAAGAGATTTGTTCATTTTCATTTCATTATCGTTTTACTATCTGAAATCCAAGAACCAAACACAGCCTAAAGAATCTCAGTAGTGCATATACACGAGGAGATATTCAAAGTACCTCATTATCTACAGCCGAAACTAGTAAATAAAGATCGTCCGGAGAGAAGCAGACCATCACATTTCCTCTAGAGCTTTTGACAGTATAACAAGGTTGCAAAGGTTTCTGTCTTAAATCCCACATCTTCACATAACGGTCAAATGACGAAGTTACGAATAGGTTGGGGGAATGGTTTGAAAATTTAGCTACATTTATTGGTTCGGAATGAAGGTCTGTGAACATATTTAAGCGTTGGCCAGTGGAGATATCATATATGGCAACTTTCTTGGAGTATCCGCTAGTTAAACATCGATCATCCATTGAATTTACGTGAACCGAGGTCAATTGCTCAAAGTCATCAAAGATAACCGTGGAGTTGGAGTAGCTATACTCGGGTTTTGGTTGTACGTGATTGATGTCGTATAATCTTAGAGAACCATTATCGGAGCCGACAAGGAGCTAGATTGGCCAAACACAGTATAAATGTATTAGCCATCATCCCATAAAATCAAGGTTTATAAAGAGCAATTTGGGAAAAATCGAGGTAATGACATACCTTGGAAGGATGTTTTGCAAGCCAACATAGGCCAAGAATACTATTCATTTGCCAATATGGCGAAATGCAAGAGACGATGTTCCCGGTTTCGTGATTAATAACAACCACTTCTCCATCAAGAGTTCCAATAGCCATTAGACTATTCTCACAAGGGTGGTACTCAAATTGCCTCGGGCGAAGTCTCTTTTCTCCTTCTTTCATTCTCCGACATACATTAGTAATCGGATATATAAGTGGCTCCAAAGAAGATCCAAATTTTGCTGCACAAAGGGACCTTGTATAGAAGCATTGACCCTTTCTACTACTTGTTCCTATTTCACGAAAACGCAAGACATTGGCAATACTCTCCTTGTGCGTGCGCTTGTAAGGTAAGTATTCGTAGTATTTTGAGAAGACTGTTTTTGTCGTTTTCATGTCGACGTCTTTTATGGGGGACTCGCTCGTCATTTGGGCACGAGGGAGGTAATGATGTATTCATTCGTTACCGGAATTTCCATCTTAGGGGTATCATTTTTGATGAAGCCGTCGGAAAGTATACTAGAAAAGCAATTATTAAATTCAATTAGAATAACAGCCAATAATATATAGCAAACTCTGGGAGAATCAGTTCTTTTGGAACAAAATCTTTGTAAGCTAGCATATTTAATACAACTTAGCTTGAAAAGGCAAGATAATACCCCATCCCCATGATATATAGTTGTGTAGCGAATCATGCTTTTGGCAAGACTTTTAGATAGATAGATATATATTGAACATTACACTAAAATATAGATAACGTCAACAAAACATTTGGAAAAAGGTTTTGACATGGATTTGAGCTGATAGAACTGATCAACCAAACTAATTAATTTCATATATACTAGTAGTATATATCTCGATTAAGACACCTTAATTAAAGATTTATTTATTAGGAGCTAGCTTGTCACAATAGTACGTACTTATAATGTAATATATGTACTATAATTGAAGACCATAAGCAAATGACGACTAATGAGTAAGAAGATCATATCAATGAATGCAAAATTGAGGTACTCCTATATATGTATGCCGTGTTTATTGATCGATTTCAAGCAAATAATTTGTAACTACTAGTATATATTAATATATATATGTTGCTGTAACAGTATACTAATTAAGTTGGGATTCATAGAAAATAGTATAATATATATATAATATAATATATATAGCTTTAGCTTAAGAATAAGAAAAAGAAAATGACTTGTTGACTTACTTGCACAGAGAGAGGAGGTAGATAGAAATTAACTTGGATTTTGTTTGTATATTCATTCACAATGAAACTGCTTGAAATTTGGAAATACTGAAAATTTATAAATATACAAAGGACAGCGAGAGAATGGATGTCAGAGTCAACCATATTATTATTACATATATATATATAGATAAGTACAACCACTGCACAATGTAATAATGATTCAGGCTTCACTTTTTTTTTTCAGCATGGAACACTCCTCTATCTGCTTACAAGAGCAAGACTTAATTCTATTGTACCTTCTTCGCCCCCAATACTTTTATGTATAAATTGAAAAACTACAAGTTTTCTTTTTTTTTTTATACCTTTTTACATTTAGAGAGAGCATATACTACAAGAAAAATGGATTTTAGTGATAAAATATTAAGTGACATTATTGAAATTGTCACTTTTTACATATATATATTTAATGACACAAAATATTAGTTTTGTTGCAAATGCAATAGTGACATGTGCAATAGTGACAAAATATATTTTTAAGTTGTCATTAATGGTTATTAGTGACAAGTACATGGAACTTAAGTTGTCACTATTGACAATTAGTGACACATTTTCAGTGACAATCTAGTGACAATAAATATAGTCACTATAATTTAGTGACAACTTTTTAGTTGTCATTTTTGGGATATCACTAAATGTCAACAGTGACAACTTTTTTACATTTCTTGTCACTAGTATGTCTATATACATCATTTTAGTGACAATATTTAAATTCTTGTCAGTTTATCATTTACTATTTGTCACTAAAATTCAAATTTTTTGTAGTGATATAGTTTGGAAGAACAAAAATCATTTTAGAATTTTGATACTCTTTTCATTTCATGCAATTACTTTTTAAAAACCTGATGATGTTGGACTCTACAATACAATTTCATATGAACTATTTAAAAACTAGTTTCTTGAAGTATCACAATTTGAAATTGCCTATTTTGACAAGTGAGGGGTTTCATACTGAATTTTAATAGTACAAGAATTTTGTGCAATAATTATTTGATAAAATAGCTTGAGGAGTATCTTGCATACCCCAAAGGGTGTTTAAATTTCTGGATTGTTTTTTTAAGTTAAAGTTTCAAGTATTTCATCTGTCCCAAGAAGATAGAATGATCAATGAAAAGTAGAGCTTACGTCCAAAATTGTATAATTTGAATAAGTTGATTTTCTTTATCCAATAAAAGGCCTCCCGTACTGAAAGGATACGACAATTTGATGGGGATAGTCACATAAGATAGACATGATAATAATGGATAGAAATGCATGTCCCATTTGTCTATTGGTTTTTATATGAAAAATGAACAAATTTAATAAATATATAGGTGTATTTAAAATTATAGAGTTAATATTGTGATAATTAGTACGTATTCGATTGTTAATTTGATATTTAATTTGTAGAAGAAAATTATTTGGTTTATTTTGTAAGTTCCATGTCTTATTTCATCAATGTGTAGGAATATAAGATCTAAGTAGAACAAAACTCTATTTTTTCAAAGGTCCTTTTTCTTTCAATGTTATCATCCCATATTAGTAATTGGTGTCACCAACTCACAATTAATGACAATCATCTCCTTTTGGGACAAATATATAAATAACAATGAAAATTATTTTATATGTCATCTCGAATCTTGTGGGCAACCTTAATAAAATATTCCATTAAGATATAGATTTCTTGTGGGGTGAGGAATTCTAATAATTTTATAATATTACGTGAATAATTGTAAGTAATCACTGAAAAACTAGGATGAAACATGCGTGTAAAGTAATGTTTGGACTACGTGAATAATTTGTTAGTAATGTTTGGACTAAGACACAGATCTTGATTGCAAACATCGCTATCCAACGGGAGTTGGGCTAATTTACTTGGTCAAAGAATAGCTGGGCTAGCCCATTAAAGCTGGACCAGAAAGAATTGTAATTCGTCCAAATCTTAAAATGTTAACACTTATGAGTTATGACTCTTTTTGCCTTGAAATAATGGATCGGACTTTAATCCGAACCTGGTGATTTATCAGAGACTTTTACGGTTATGGATTCACAATTGAAATTTTTAATGGCTTAATTCAACTTTACGCTCTACAAAAAAAATTATTTCAATTTGCACCTTAAAAATTACTATTTCATTTTAAATTGTACCATAAACCATTTTCAGCTCATTTAAGATGCTTGAGTAAGGGTAAATCCATCCATTCACATTATTAACCACCCGAATTTCCCTCCAAAAATAATATATGGGCAAAATTGATATATTACCATAATAACTTAAAAAAGAAAGGCTAAAAAATAGAAAACAAGTTCTATGGGTACCATATTCTCAATTTCTCTTCTTTCTTCTTCAAATCCAGTCCAATGTCGTCTTTTTAATTTTTTTACGTTTGAAGAAAAATGGGTTGGGTGCTAAGAAAAGAGTATGAATTGTGTTTATCATATCCTCAATTTATCATATTATTTACGTTCTGATTCTCATTTTCGTTAACAATTCTATTATACTTGTTTGTAGAATTAGTAATAAGGGATAATTAGGGATAACTACATGTACATCCTTAGAATTACTCTAGATGAGTTTCAAAAATTATATGTAAAGTAAAAAAGAAAAAGGCGGCACTAGACTTTAACTTGAAGAAGAAATATGAGAAATTGAGTAAACCTTCATAAGACTTGTTTCCTATTTTTCAATTTTTTCTAAGCTATTATGGAGATATGTCGATTTTGTCCATGTATTATTTTTGGGGGAAAATCGGGTGATTAATAATGTGAATGAACGAATTTAACCTTACTCTGACAACTAAAATGGGCTGCAAATGGTTGAAGATGCAATCTGAAATAAAATAATGATTTGTAGGGTGCAAAGTGAAAATACTCCTATTTGTAGGGTGCAATGTGGAATTAAGGGTTTATTTGGATGGGTTTTGGCTCAGTTTTGCGGGTCTCGGTTTAAAAAATTGGTTTGAGTAGTTTTGATGAAACCTTTGAGACTTCATTTGGATGGGTTTTGGCTCTTGGATTTTGTGGTTTGAATAAGTTGAAATCCCACTTGAATTGGGTTTGGAAGTTGGGGTTTAGGGAAAAAAAGTAGATGATAGATTTCAAATCAATGTCTTTTTTAGTGAGATTTGAGAGAAAAAGTAGGTGGTAGTTTTCAAATCAATGTTTTATAGGTTTGAAGAGTTTGAGTGTGAGTTTCTGAATAGGTTTTCTATGACTTTATGGGTTTGGCGAAAACTCACTTGAAAGAATTTTGGCTCGGTCTCGCGAAACCCGTGAGACCGGGCCAAAACCCATCCACATCCTAAGCTATTTTTAATCACCAGTTGAAAATCACTTGGCATAATTTCCTATATCCGGTCTATGAGAGATATAAAGAACTTGTCAGTTAAGAATTAACACATCATGAATTTTAGAAGCGTTTATTTTACCATAATTGACTATGTAGTTTATTTTTACCATAAATTATTCAGGGACACTATAATTTTTCAACTTTGTTCGGACTTCTAACTAACAAAATAAAAGGAAAAGTAAGTATTTAAGGAAACAAGAGCATTTGAAGAAGGAATTTAATAAATAATCAATAAATTTAACATATAGGAGGAGGGACAAAGTAACTGATCAAGAAGTGGAACCAAAAGTAGTGAATACAAATGTAGAAAAGTTGATCCTCAACGAAAGTATACAAAGACAGCCGCAAAATATGGCAAATTACCAACCGGATCCGGATCTAAGCTCGTGATAGATCCAGGTAATAATTAAACATATATATAAAAATGTGTTATCATCGTGAAATCGAATCAAATCAAATCAAATGAATGCACATGGTTCTCTAGTCTACAACAACAAGATCCAGCCGAAAACGATTCCCAAACTTCCCACCACACTCATCAACTTCTCTGCCCCACTCTGCAAAATATGTCCAAACATCAGTATAAAAATTATAATAGTAATTTACTCTATATTTACTAGTAGATGCATATGCATATGATGCGAAGGGTTAATTATATTATTGGTCAATGCATTTACATTGCTTACTGAAAGGATGTGCTTTTACTTTTTATAGGTTGCTAATGTGCACCTCTCGACATGCTTACAATTGCGGTGAAAAAGAAAATGAATGTTTTAACTTGAATGCAGTTCATGCTATAATGCGCCATGAAATAAAGGCAATGTCGAGAATAGTTGGTACAGGTTTGTGCAACAGTGGGCACCTTCTAGGAAAATGCGAAAACTCGCAGCTATCAATTTTATCAGCTACGCGACAATGAGCCAGTGTTAATTTAAAATCACTGGCGTAGCACGAAACACTATAACCCGGTTCGGGTTAGGGATCCGGAAAAATCCTTCCCCTTCTAAGTTCTAAAACACGCCAAGTTTTTCAAGTATATTTGTTTTATCCTCTATCAACAATATATGTTATGTTTTCTACAGATCTGGAAAAATGACAAGATATATTCCAGATCTGGAAGTGCATAACTGATCCAGCGCAAGTTAGAGGAAAAAATGGAATAAAACAAAAGAATACGCACCTCATCGCTGAGTGATGTAGGACTAGGCGAAATGGAATCAGCGCTAGGTCCTGGAGCTCCTGCTGGTGGTGCAGGTGGTCCAGAAAGCTCGGGAGCTGGTGCAGGCGCATTGTGCTTCTTACTCTTCTTCTTACTCGGAGCTGGGGCAGTAGCCGGCGTCTCAGCGGGTGGAGCAGAAGCCGGAGCCGGAGGAGAAGCCACGGCTGGGGGTGGAGTCGCAGCCTCCGGAGCTGGTGATGGTGGTGACTGAACGACTGGAGGTGGTGAGCTGACCGGAGGAGAGCTCACCGGCGCAGGAGTTGGTGGGGAGGAGACTGGAGTTGCTACCGGAGGACTTGAAACTGGAGGTGTAGCCGGAGGAGTTGAGACTGGAGCTGGAACCGTTGTGGTAGGTGAAGCAGCGGGTGGGGTAGTTACGGTGGTGGCGGATGGTGCGGCGGCGGGAGATTGACCGCCGACGGTGGCCACTATGATGCAAATGAATGCAAGTAGAAGTGCGGTATTGCGATTCATTGTTGTGTGTGAGAGGAAGAAATAGTGAAAAATCGAAAAAGCTTGAAAATTAAAATCTTAGTGGTTGTGGGGAATGCAGTAAAAGACTGAAAGGGAGAGCGATATAAATAGTGTGAGCGCTAGAGAGTAAAGGAAAGAATGATGACTAAAGAAGAAGGGTCGTCATTTTGGGTGGGCCATGATTCTAAAGCCAACAAAAAAACAGCACTGTAATGTGGCGATTTAAAAAAAAAAAGACAGACTGGACCGGGCCCATTTCCCATGTGATCATGTTTGGGCTTTGCTATGTCATACCAACGGCTCTTTCACGTTGTACAATATTTCTACTGCCTCTTTTTTTTTTTTTACCACACAGGTGAGATTATATAAAAGAAATATTGCCTGTTTAATAACAAAAACTTAGAGGCTATTTTGCCAAATTAATTATGTAAGTGTCCATTTTATTCCGTTAACTATCGATTATATCAGAAATAGAAGTTCAAATTTTAGGTTATCATTGTCTTTCAACTAATTTTTGGTGTCCATTTTGTTTCCTCTGCTATTAGTCTTATTATTTTGCCTCTCTGACTATTATCCATTCTTTAATTGCATTAACTTATTAATTCTAATACATTTTTTTGTCAAAAATGTCATTACTAAAGAACGCCTCAAAATTTTCATTCTGATATTTTGTTCCAAGGTTAGTTGAAGAGTATAAATACATTTAGTAAATATGATGGTAGAATAAAATTCTTAGGTTTTACTAATAATTTTTTTGATGGGACAATTAAAGCCTAAAAGATAAATGAAGGAAAAAATTATGCTATTGATAGATGATATGATATAGTTAACACTGAAAATAATTGAAAAGTACACGTAAATATTCGAAGAAGTAAATACTTAAATATCATACTTGGTTTTTTCGAACTGTTACGGTAAATATTAGAGATGCTCTAGAGGATATGTTGGGGGAAGGAGGAAAAAAATTCATCTCTAATGACTAGAAATGAGAGAGGGTATTCAGACTAGAGGGACCCTGGAGGGAGGGGGAGGGGGAGCTATTCCCATCCAAGCCCCCTCCCTCATATGTAATTTTTTTTTTAATTTTGTTTTTTTTTTATCTTTATTTAAAAATAAAAAATTCCTAAAATTTATATATTATTTGGAGATAATTATTTTTAATTATAAAAATATAACTTTCATTTTCATTTAATTAATACTATTATTTTAATATTAATTTGTTGTAATAATTTTGGGATTGTATTTGTCACCCAATTGGAACTAAAAGAGCTAAGAAGAAGGCCAAAGGAAATCACACGCCTGGTCCTAGTGACGAAGCCGCCCGAATTGAGTCTTATCGTCTTGCTGCACAAAACATGTTGATCTTAGAAGAATGTCGTAATCAACGACATGTTGAAATGATGGCTAAAAAAAGAGGCTGACGAACGAGAGATTATGAAAATGGATTGCTCATACATGACCCATAATACAAAAGAATATTGGCATGAGGTGAGGATTGAAATTCGTGAAAAACGTCGTTGGACTCATTTATTTGGAGATTCGTCAGGAGGTTCGATCAATCTAGACGGTGGCGGTAGCAATACCAACGGCAGCAATAATGGTGGCAACGAATATGTCGGAGATGATGAATTTCCTTATATGAATTAATTTAATATTTGATGTAATTTTTTATTTTCTAAGTTCCCTAATGTACTTTTGATCTTAAATTAATGTTAATTTTAAAATTATTTCTTGGTGTAGTAATAATAATAATAATAATAATAATAATAATGGAGAATGATAAAATTTATAATTAAATGAGTTTGATAAAATGAGTTATTAGAGATGACTAAAAAACTAGGGAAAGGAGAGGAGGGGAGGGAGAAAGAGAGAGAGTATCGGAGTCATTAGAGATGCTCTTAATTTAGTGACTACTAGAAAGTATGACCATATCAAGTCTAGCAATTTAGTATTCTGACCATGGATCAAAATTTCCATATTTTCCATCGAAAACATTGAAAAGTTTTCGTTTTTGAATCAGGCGAAACGAAAACAAGATGTAATTCCGAAACTATTTATCTGTCCTAAACTCTATTATTTTCCTAAATTTAGTAACTTTTTTTACAAATTTTCCTTAATGTTTCCGAAACATTTTCAAATAGTCTCGAAAAGTTTTCAATATTTAACTGACCGAAACATATATTTGAACCGAAATTTTGATCCATGATTCTGACTTTTTAACAATATCCACTAAGAAAAATCACGAAAAATTCTTTTCAAGAACCTCGCAACTCGTATTTTTCGAATGAAAAAATAACTTAACTGAAAAAATTTGAGCTTTAACTTTAACAGTTCAAGACAGAATGTCTTTTTTTCTCTCTCCATTTTTCTTCTTGTGTCTTCTTCGATTCGGAGTAATTTTACAGCTGGATTTATACGCGTGGGTCCAGGAAATTAGAGGCCAATGGGAATAGTCCACTTGTATGTAACTCTTGTGGCACCGCCTATTGGTCCCCGAAAGGTGGCTTCCCATTGCGAACTCTGGTGCTAGGCTAGCCGTTTGCACATGTGCAACTAGCTATACATAATTATATTTTCTCTTTAGCCTATTGTTTTACTAGTATTTTTTTTTTTTTTTTGATAACCCAGGTGTACAAGCTTACACTCGACTAATCATGGACCCTCAGAACCCTTGCCCTAGAATCCTGAAGGATGTAAATCGCAGGATGTGCCTCCACCAAGCCCCGGGTTCCCACCATACTGCTGTACACTCTGCGCACAAAGGAGTCTTCACCACAAATGACCCTTAGATAGACCCATAAAAATGCTTCCATCCAAGTTCCAGATGGGATTCGAACCCCCACCCTTGCCGCTGGAGCAAGCCTTATGGATTATTGGTCGACCAGTTGGAGATATGCTCTGGGGGCATTAGTATTTTACTATTGTTAAGATGATGTATAGTGTAAATGATCTACTTTATTTTTTCAATGACTACTCATTGATCAATTAAAAAATTGTGGTCACTGTTTTGACATTTGAAACATATTTTTATCGTTAACATGACTTATATAAAGATAAATATCCTTATTTTTAATCTTTCCATGATGTATTAATCTTGTTTTCTACAAAACTACATATCTAGAGTTTTTTTTCTCAATATGACCTTTTAAATAAAAGTATTTTTTAAAATGACTCAAATTGAAAAGTATGTGAAAAATCGCAGTTGCTAATTGCGATTTTTTATTGAAAAATTGCAGTTGCTAATTGCGATTTTTTATTGAAAAATCGCAATTGACAACTGCAATTTTTCATAAGAGGTATATTTAGAAAAATACTTTTATTTAAAAAGCCATATTAAAAAAAAGTTGTACACATCCATGTTCCTAAACCAGAGAGAAGAAGAGTACTGTTTTATCAAAATAAGTTGAATCTACCTTGAATTAGCTTTCGCATAGACAGAGTCACACAAACAGATGAGATGATACTCCAACCCAAAAAGACAAAAGAACAGAGGACACTCACCTTTGGGCTCCTACCGAATCCGGCCCAACAAGTTGATTCGGTCGATAAATTCTAGTAGTCCATGACCATTCTGCTTCTGGGAATTGGGTCAATTAATTTTTTAATCTTCAATTCTTTACTTCTAATTAGGACTGACAATAGACTGATTTTAAATCGAACTCGAATCAAATTTAGTTTAAATTTTTCATTCAAGATAAGAAATAATGTACCAAAACTGAGTTGATTAAATCTTATACGAGGATTGCATTAATTCCTTAAAGTGAATGCACTAATTATCTTGTGCTCTTCCGGTTTCAATGTATTTTTTCCTCAATTGAAATTTTCTAGACAAGTAGGGAGATGTATATGGAGAGGAGGAAAAATAAATCAACTTTAGTAACCGGAGAAGAGGGCAAATAAGATAAAGGGACTTTGGAAGGGCAAGGGAGAGGGGGAACTTCCCCAACCGAAACCCTCTCCCTCACATGTTCTTTGAAATTTATTTTGTTCTTTTTTTATTTTAACATTTTTTACAAAAAATTCCTTAAATTTGTATATCATTTGAAGATAAATTTTTTTATTTATAAAAATATAACGTTCATCTAATTTAATTAACAATATTATTTTAATATTGATTTATTTTAATAATTTGAGGTTGAATTCATCACCAAAAAAATTATTTTAATATTTAATGTAATTTTTTCTTTTTAATGTTCCCAATAGACTTTTGATTTTAAATTAATGCCAATTTTAAATTTATTTTTTGTTTAGTAATAATAAGAATTATAATAAGTAGTGAGAGTGAGAAAAAATAAAATTTATAATTAAATGAATTTGATAGAATTAGTCATTAAAGATGACTAAAAAACTAAGTTCCCACTCCAAGTCATTAGAGATGACCTTAAGTTCGGGATTTATTCCTATCTTTCATAAATCACACTATTGCAGTAAAATAAGATTTAAGAATGAAACTTGAAACAAAGAAGATTTACAATTACTTTAACAAGAACAAATGAAAATTATGACAAGCACTTAAATCCCAACAGTCACTACCCAAGATCACTTAATATACATAGGGATACTGCATTGATCTTCCTTCAAATTTTGAACTTTTTACCTCCACCTCACGTGACCTTTACAAGTTAAGGACAGGGGAGAAAATATATATATAGAGAGAGGATACACCAACATAATCAAACTGCAATATTATAGCGAATGTGCCTAAGAAGTATCGGAATCACAATATCGGGCGAGCTCAACTGTGGCAGATGACCTTCGGTGGCCATAACTTCAACTATGGATTCTCCGCTAATGTTCTGGTGGAGGTACTCAGCAACCACCACAGGCACAGCCAAGTCCTTCATGCTCTGGATTATGTGACAGGGCAGGGTCACGTGGGCCAAAATGGGTCTCATGTCACTGAAAAAAATTGTTTGGGCCACGCTCAATGCGATGTCCGGTCTCATGTTGAACAAAGTCCTGCTGAATTCTTGGACTGCCATTGATTCCATGTCACCTCCAACTGCTAGTGGTGCAAATCCATCACACCAAGCTTTGTAATTTGATTTCATGGCTTCGAATAATTGTAGAAGGTCATCTTGTTCGAATCCTCCGTAGTAATCTGGGTCGTTCACGTACCTAAATGGAAGATGAATTAATTATTAGACACACACACACACACACACACACACATATATATATATATATATAAACATAGTCTTCATCTGGACTGACTTGGATTTGATGAAAGATTTGAATAAAAAATTTCAGGTTGGAATATTGAGAAGATTTCAAATTCTTCTCTTTGATTGAAATAATCACACAAAATGTC
Source organism: Penstemon barbatus (assembly GCA_003313485.2). Lineage (NCBI taxonomy): Eukaryota > Viridiplantae > Streptophyta > Magnoliopsida > Lamiales > Plantaginaceae > Penstemon > Penstemon barbatus. The sequence goes on from CM064880.1 coordinate 66,587,638, forward strand.
TTGTTAAGAATTAGAAATCCATACAAATCTCAAATTGTTCAAAGTCCAGTACAAGTGGCAACGATCTGTCGAATACTTAGCCCATATTGGGAAGAACACCACCCAAATTATTATAATGCAAGTTTAATAGTTCTCACTCACTAGCATGCACAAATATTCTTGCATTGTAATTGAGTTAGCTTTGCCCAATATGCATAAAACTGAATTAAAAACTACTCCCAAGATAATAGAAAATACAAGAAAATCACAGAAAATCACAAATACTTGGCTAGATTGGGTCTAAGGCCATCTCCAATGGTTCAGGGCTAGCCCTGGGGCTGCCCCTAGCCCTGGGGCTGCCCCCCGGGGCAGCCCCAGGGCTAGCCCTGAGCCCTGTCGTCGTCTCCAGTGGTTGGGGCTCCGTGGGGGAATTAATTCCATTTTGAAACTTTGCCCACTCTCACCTATTATTATTATAGATTTATAATTTTTTAATATTAATATTAATAATAGTAATTATATTAGTACTCGTAATTTAATTATTAATTATATTAAAATATTAATATTAAATAGAATATTTAATTAAAGTAACTTAAAATTAATACATAATACGTAAACTCTCACCTATTAATATTATAGTTTTATTTTTTTAAGTACGGAGTATTAATTAAAATAACACATTAATTACAACAATACACAATATTAATTACACAACATAATCAAGGAAAAGAAAATAAAAAAAGTCCTAAAGCTCCTTATAAACCTCATAAACATAGTGTTGAAAAAAGTAAGTTAATGGACCATTTTGGACGTATTTTAAGTGGGACCCACTTTGAGTAAAGAGTCGGGTCTTGACGGAATTATATTCTACTCCGTGAGTAGATTAAAATGGTATATGGTACGTCCAAATCGGAATACGGGTGAATGAGAAATTAAATCTCAAAGTTCACATATGTAATGGAAAAAATTGGAAAAAAAATGAACTTATCCCACATTGAAAGTGTGATAAAAAAAATTTGGGTTTATATATGATTTCTAAACCATAAGGGTTAAGAAATTATTACTAGAAGGCTCCCTCCTCGCGCGCGCGCGGGGGGGGGGGGTGCAAATCTTGGGTTGGATTACCACACAGCCCTTCAAGACTTGTGCGTGCCCGCGACCTGCGGACACGAATGTCGTCCCAAAAATCCTATTTCGGACAAGTCTAGTTTTGCTATTTTCGGCCCAAAATAATTTATTTTATCATGTTATATTTAAAAATAACATTACTTACAAAAAAATTTATTTTATCAGGTTATATTTAAAATAACATTACTTATGCCAAATAAACACATTAATTGTACCAAATTACATTAAATTATACAAAACGAATTTTAAAACAGAAAAAAAAATTAAAGAGGGGCGCGTCGAGCAGGGCTGGCCTGCGGCCTCCAAACAGCCCGCCCGGCCCCTCTCCATCTCCAGCAGTCTCCTACGTCGACCCCGAGCCCGAGCCCGGCCCCGCGGCTGCTGCTGGAGATGGCCTAAGAGTAACTCATACATCTTGTATCCATCTTCTCACCATATCATTCATTCTATTTTTTTTTTTTTCAACAAATGATGTGGTCATATAGTGACCACAATGTCTAGGAGTTACTCCTAAACCCCATCTAACCAAGTATTTTCTAGACAGGCCCTTGTACTGAATTTGGCGACCTAGTGACATTGTGCTACCGATGATTAAGTTTGCCCCTATTCTTGGCTAACATGTGAAAGTTCAACTTGTGTTGTGGCTAAGTGCTAACCACAAATCAAGTATATTTATACTATTTGTTTTATAATTGAAATCCATCACACATAAAATATATTTCACTTACTACATAAGTAATTTAGGTTCAATATGACAAAACTTGTGGTAAAATTTTCAACTCCGAATTATATTATCATATATTGTGGCGCTATGCATCGAGTTCCTAGTCTTCTCAAATAAATATACATTCTAGGAGGTCCAGACACAAAAAACCAAATATGTTTATCAAACTACAATTAAGCAATACGTACAGACACCACCGCCATTTAAAACGCAATTCATAACTTAGCCTAAATATAATAATCAAGGAAATCGTTTTCTAACAATCTGAAAATTCAAAAAAAAAAAAAAAAAAAAAAAAAAAAAAAAAATACAATAGTCTCATGTTTCTTTTCATCAGAGTCAGGAATTTAAATTTCCATATGTTACTACCAAAAAACACTTTTGTTTTTATTTAACAAAACGAAAATATAGACGAGTATGATATAAATGCCACATGTATAATTTGCAAATACTTTTTAGAAGTAATTGAAAAAATTCTAATATTTGACTACCCGAAACATAAAAAAAATTGAAATTTTTATCCATGTTCACAATACAAGCTCAAAACACCGTGAATTAAAACTTCACTTAGTTCTCACTTTCCAATCACAGTCTTGATCAAAACCGTCAAATTTCACAATTCCCATTCCAACTAAACAAGAAAAAAAAAGCTGACAAGTTACAAGTATTTCATAGCCACTAACCTCGGAGAAGCAGAAATGGCGACGAGTTTCGTGAAAAGATCAGGCCGTGTAATTGAAGCTACAGCCCCAATCATAGCTGAAACTGAATGACCAACATAAATACACGTCTGAATCTGAAGTTCTTCCAAAATTGCAATAATATCGTAAGCGAAACCCTCTAGAGTCGAATAACGTTCGAAATCGAAGTAATCCGGGTTAGTAGTACCCGCACCCATATTATCGTACAACACGACCCGATATTCTTCAACCAGATGTGGAATCAAGTGTTTCCACACAGACTGGTCCGTACCGAACCCATGGGCTAACACTATGGTCTGATCACCGGACCCTAAAACCCTAACGTTGTGAGCTTCTTCGGCGATTCCCATTCAATTTGGTGGTGATGGATTTAGGGTTTTTGAGGATGTGAAATGGGAATTTTTTTGGAGGGGTTTTGTAGGCGGTGAGTTATTTGGAAAATGACATGAGACAGATGCAGAGTTACGAAGAGTTACGAGAACCACATGTATTTCTTCTGATACTTTCTTCAACGAAAATAAATTTATATTTCTAATAATGTTATGTGTCATTTATTATTAAAGTGACATATACTAACAAACGGCTTCGCTGTACAATTGGTAGTATGTGTCGTGTGACATGATCGATGATTCCAGGGATATTAAAATCATCATTTTAGGACTTTGATGTCAAGGAATTTCGGTATTTGTGATTATTTATTGATTCGTACAAAAATATTGAGAATTCAAGAGAAAGTGTAACCGATAATTGATCCAATGCAATTCTTCAAATTAACGAGGCAAATAAGAGAGAATGGAATGTCATTGACAACCTGCAATTTGTATAGTATAAATCAAACTTGGAGCACTTGGATTCGAATTCCATGTTGAAAGAGGTTCTATCATAATATATGACATGGTCGAAAATAAAAACAATAACAACACATGGAAACATAGATTAAAATCTTCATACGTTTTCATAAAAAAATATGGATACATTTTTGTTTCTCAATTATCGAAATGAACATATAGTTTAATTTTAGTGTTTCTTTACAAATTCCTTTGGAAAAAATACTAAAATTTAATCCGCCAAAATTACTGTTGTTTAAGAGTAAAAAAAATTTAGTAATTTCAACTGAAGAAATCATTGGGTTGAGATATGATTTATGCCAGATGGAAACTGAAGCAGGTAGGGACTATGGCAGTATAGCTCACAAAGTCACAGACTCACAATATAGGCCAGGAGCAAACGTAAAACTTAAATTTTAAAAGTTTTGTTAAAATTATGACACAAAGTGCTCTTCAAAAGCACATGTATAATTTAAAAGTTGTTAAAATTTATAGGTTTGGATGGCCAAATACCCATGGCCAAATACAAGTTGTTATTTGCAATTGTTTGCAAGAAAGTACAAAAGTGCAAACATTAAAATATTATGCCCATAAAACTCAAAAAATTAATATATTTTTAAAAAAAACTATTTTTAATTATGAAATTAAATGAAAAAATTAATATTATAAATATATCATTATTATTTATATAAAATACTTCCTCCGTCCCATTAATCTTTATCCCTTGGTGCCATTGACCAGTCAACTTGACTAAATTCAAAAGAAAATTAATAAATACTTTAATTAATATATTTAACTAATAATCTAATAATATTATATGACACTATGTATATTAATATTTAAAAGATTTAATACGTCAAAAATGTGAATAATTTATCATGATAAATCACTTAAAAGATTGAAAATTTTGACTGGATAATATAGCTAATTGAGTAAAGTAAAAATAATGGGATGGAGGGAGCAATATATAAAAGTTATATGTTAAAATATAAACTAACTGTTGGAGTGTAGAGTAAAAAGTGGAAGTGTATAACATTATTCATTACTTATATTTTAAGATAAGAGACTGAAATTTAATAAACTGTTAGAGATGACCTCAAGTCACACAAGTCCCAATCAACAGTAAATTGGGCCACTTAAATTATAGTAGAATTCATAATGACCCAGGCCTGTTTGTCATATTCAAGTGTCACACAAGTCACAATCAACAGTGAATTGGGCCACTTATATTATAGTAGAATTCATAATGGCCCAGGCCTGTTTGTCATATTCAATTAATAGGCCATTAAAAGCCCATGTAATTAAGTAGGAAATGATGACTCATGCCTTACACAGTGGCTTATCACCTCGGACCCATATAATAGTGAATCTAATATAAAAGTTGCCTAGACCGATTAAGTTTGAAGAAAAAACTTTAGTGTGTGACATTTAATTTTAGATGAAAATTAAAACAATATATATTTTTAATATATGCCCTAAAAATTAGTAAAATATTATATTATCATTTTATATAATCTTATGTGAGAATATTGTAAAAAAAAACATAACAAGTAAAAATTATATTTGGAGGATATATATTTTATACTTAGCATTCACGTATGTTGTTGCTACATATTGCATATAAATAGGGTTTTTTTAAAATAAAATTTTATTGGACAGAGATGTATATGAGATATTATATATCAACTATTTAAAAAAGTCAACAAAAGATCTAGACCACTTTTAAATCAAAATGTTCAATATGACGTGGCAATGAATCTAGGTTGCATGGATACTCCAAAAAATGGCCCCGTGCAGTATCCAGTACTCTGACGGATATGCGTCCGATACGCGTGGGATACGCGTACAGTACGCCATCTGGAGTATCCTAATTAAATTAAATAAAAAATAATTTGGATACGGGTACAATATGTTTTTTTGGAGTATCCTGCACGTTTTTGACACGTTTTGGATACGCATGGGATGTTTTTGTTAGTTTTTCAAAGTTATGGGTAAAAAATTAATAAATTAAAAGTTAAAAAAAATGTGTATTTTAAATGGTCTTGGATATGGGTGTCCATCCTCGTGATGTTTAGTTGAAAATTTCAAATCAATTCGGGTTTTTTTTCTAACTTTTTCAATTTTTGATATAACTTTTGTGTATTTTGAATGGTCGGACAATTTTAGTGTATAACTTTTATGTAATGTTGTCCAACCCGAAATTAAACTAGTAGACAATATATATTTTAAATATGATCTATTTCTTTTGTGGTACAATAGAAGGATCAAATTAGTTATGTTGTAATGCATAATATAAAATTATTTTATTTGATATGCATATCTTTGTTGTATCGAATCCTATAAATTTTAAAAATCCGTATCACCGTATTCGTATCATATTATAACGTATCGCCGTATCCATATCCGTGCAATCTAAAATGAATCATTTGGAAAAAGTAGACATTCGGTGAATTACAAAAATTACTCATTAACAAATATATTTCAATATAGAATATTTTTTTTCTCTCCTTTATTATTTTTGTTATTTTCTCTTTCAAATTTATCTTTCCATCTCTATCTGATCTCCAACCCCAATCTTCACCTCAGCCATCACCTTCATTACTAACCAAAGAACATCTTTCAACCACCATTTTTCTAAAATAATATTATCTCTTCCAATTTTTTCTCAAAATTCTAATAACCATCCTCATCCACAACCCCCAACCGCCCTATCCCCAATTTACTTTTTAATTTAGTTTCTCCTGCTATATATGTATAAACAGATATGTACATTTTTCTATTTTTTTTTCTTTTTCGATACATCAGAACAATAAACTAACAAGCAGTAAAACTACTCAACATCAGCTTCTAAGAATGGAAGAAGCTCAGCAGGGGCATCATCCCAAGTCCCTTGAGAGTCATGACCCAATTTCGCCATTGCATCCGCGCAACAATTGTCTTCTCGCTTTGTATGGACGATCTTACTTTCCCAAGGACCTTGGAGTAACCTTCTACAGTCTTCTATGATGGGCCCTAAAGGGTGATTTTCAGTGTCTGCCTCTCGGATCAAGTGAACAACCACTTCCGAGTCTATTTCGAGAATAACCCGTTGTAGTCTTCTCTCCCAAGCTAAGGTTAGCCCTTCCCTTGCAGCCAACAATTCTACCGTAGTAATTGAAACATACCCCAACTTGCATGAGAAGCCAATTATCCACTCACCGTTATCATTTCGTACTAATCCCCCTATCGCTGCACACTGCCTATCTAAGAACACACTCCCATCAGTGTTGATTTTATACCATCCCGTATTCGGTTTAATCCATCGAATTGGCATAACCCTTCTTGTGATCTTCAGGCTGCTATTGACTTTAATTTGCGCAATCTCACTTGCAAGTTTCTTCGTCGAAAGAGTAACCACTCTAATTGGATCCCGCACATTTCGAAATGTTTCTTTGTTTCTTGCTTTCCAAATTGACCAAATAACAGCCATAAAAATAATATTCCAAGGTAGCTCGGGGAGTAAAATGTTTGCAAACTTATCTCTTAATGTGTTAAACTTGATCCACGTCTCGGGGCTAAGTTGACAAAATTCCAAAAATTGAGTGGGAGCTATCACGAATTCCCAGACCCCTTTAGCAACAACGCAGTCCCGTAAGGCATGAACTATAGATTCTGCATCATTATTACATCTAAGACAAGCATTAGAATCAGCAATTTTACGTTCATACCTGAGCTTATTAGTGGCAAGGCTATTATGGATGCAAGTCCAAAAAAAGAAACAGATTCTCTCCGGGCATCTAATCTTCCATAACCAGTCCCAGCTTCCCAAATTGCTTGTTTCGATTCGGTTAAGGCACCTATATGCTGATTTGCAAGTGAAAAGGCCATGAGAGGTCCCACTCCAAATCCTCTTGTCACTACGGTTAAGCTCAAGTGGAAGAGGCAAATTTTTAATCAAATCCCATGTCGAATCCGGTAAGGCAGTCCCCAATTTTCCTCTATCCCAAAGACCCCGTTCATTAATAATGTGGGCAACTTTAAGATTCAATTCACCATCATGGATCTCTCCTTCCACGGTGTTCGCAAGTGGTTCATTCCCCACCCAAATGTCATGCCAAAGAGAGATGGTATTACCGTCACCAATACGCCACCTAATGCATCCATCCACCTCCTTCAGGCTCCGTACAATGCCCTTCCAAGATGAGGAATCACCTCCCTTAATCTTATACGAAAGCAAGTCCTCATTTTATACGTATGCTATATATGCTATATATGTATAAATAAATATTGTGTAACATAAAATATGGTATATTGGTCTTTTTACAATTACATGATTTAAAAATAAATCGAAATGGAACACTTGACAACATCGAAAGTAATATCTCACATGCTTTTATTTTGATAAAAGACAACCCAAGTAAGTATATTATATATGTGAACTTATAATATACATGACATATTGACATAAAAAGATAAAATTATTCCAATTTCCATGTACAGTAAAGTCATGCCAAAATTTCTCGAAACAATTGTAACCGGTCGGTCGTATCCTCCTGACTCCTCCATGTACAGTAAAGCTGTGCTTTCAAATAAACAACGTAAAGCATGTTTCTACCGTAAAATACTCTTTCTTCTTTTTTTGAAATTTATTGTAAAATAGTACTCTTAGTTACCCCCATACTTATTTATCATTTCTTTTTTGTTTAAGATAAAATCACCCACATACTATTTTATAGTGTTTGTACCCAAAAAATCACCCTCGATTAATCGATGAGTAGCAGCTCGATGAAGGGCCGAAAAATGGCAATGGGCCGAACCGAGCCAAGTGAATTGGATCAGGATCGGACCCACTCTGATCCGGAAATCAATCCAACCGAAATTAAACGGGTCACGAGCCCAATGTGAGATGCGGCCCAATTTTTGTAATTAATTAATTTTGGCCAAATATAAATTAATTAATTAATTTGTGGGCCAAAGTCAATTAATTAATAAAGCCAAATGATGGTTAAACACAAATGAGCCCAATATATTATTTTGGCTATTATGGATGAATTAATTAAGTTAATTAATTGGCCCACTTAATAGATAAGGCCATTAATTAGTTAATTGGGTAATTATTAAGCAAAACCAACATGGCTCGGCCCAAGACCAATTATGGTCCGACCTGACCCATCGACCAGCAGCTGACCGCGGTCCGACCTGTTCGAGCCGCCCTGGTCCAGTCCATCATCGGCCACCATTTAATTTCTTGGCCCACTTGTGTCTTTTGTTTTATTTAATTAATTATTGGAAAATTAAATTAAGAGATAAGGGATAAAGGCTAATTAGTTGGCTAATAACAAACTCCCTATTTTTCTCATAATTAGTTACCAACACAAATTCAAATTCAAACTAAATAAAAGACACGCTCTTTCTTCTCCAACTTCCATTAACATCGATTTTCAGCAAAACAAAGGAGAAAACCACCATCAAAGTAGTGGAGGTAGTGGGGAAATTAAAGGTAGTGGAAGTAGTGGGAGAGTGGCCATCAAGGGAGCAGTTTTTTCCAGCCATCAGGGGATCAGTTTTCAGCAGCTATAAATACAAACAGGCTGCCATTCGCGCAGGACACACACACAACTCAATCTACAAAAAACTGGGTCTACACTGATCGGCTCTACGCCTCACCGGAAGTTCAGCACACGCAGCTTCTCCCGTCAGGAAACAATTGTCAATCCCTTGATATCAACTGTCCCTCCTCAGCCACCAGCTACCCCTGGCCGCCTGAAATCTTGCCGCCGCCGCCGCCCAAAGTCCATCGTCGCCGCCCAAAGTCCGCCGCCGCTGAAAATAAGCCGCCGCTGTTTCCGCCATCAGGACGCTGTCTCGAGCGAAACCCCTTGATAGCAAGCAGATAACAAGCTGTTTTCTGTCAAGTTATCAGCCTGCCAACTCCTTGATATCAGTCTTTCCCTCCTCAGCCACCAGTGATCCCTGACCGCCTGAAGTCTTGCCGCCGCCGCTCAAAGTAAGCCGCCGCCCCCGTCTTCCGCCGTCAGCTGACACTGTCTCGAGCGAAACCACTCATATCAGCAAGTAGCTCGCTGTTAACCGTCATGTAAGTGCCCACGTATTTATATGACAAACTCATCGAGTAGCCATCTGCCTGATGAGCTCGTCGTCAAGTAGCCATCTGCTTGACGGCTATCGGCTGAGTAGCCATCTGCTCCGTCGATGCCCTTTTCAGTGGCCACCCGCTGATCAGGAGCCCGATTGGTGGTCACCCATCAAGGTTGGGCAAACCATTGATGGTGGTCTTCCGTCGTCAATGTTACTTTATGTCAACAAGTTGTTCGATCATGTATTATCAGCTCATCGGCGGGTTTACCTGCCGATCAAGGAGTCAATTTTTAGAACGTGTTAGACTTATCAACTCATCTGGCAGATTATGCCGAAACATGAGACTTATCGTTTTGTATATTTTTGTAATATTTGTACATCGGGGAACTTGTCAATATTCTTTTATTATTAATGGAAGTAGTTTGGCCCGTATGTCTTGACTCTTTTACATAAATATACTTTACGTCAATTGATTGCCATTGATATGCTGTTTCCTGTCAAGATTATGTCTTCTGTCAAGGTGTACGTTTAAATTGATTGATTGTCAAGTCACTTGCTGATTTTCAAATCCGCTGATATGTTGAGCAGGCCATCGATTGGTCATAAGTTTTTGGCACTTAAGAGAGATTTTCATAAATTATTTAAGTCCTGCGGCCAGGGAGGCATAGAAAAGAACTAGGGGTAGTGTTTGCCTACTCTACCACAATCGCTTAGAAGTCAGCCTTATCATGACAACTTATTTTGATATCAATATGTCTTTATCAGGACACTTATATTATCAATTTACCGATATCAACATGTCTATTTTCAAATCGTTATGTTTGCACGCACAAATATTGACACGCCCGCATTTATTTTATATCATATCGAGGCATTTTACATCGAGCTATTGGCTCGTCGAGGTATCTGCTGACAGGTTTACAACGGACAATGTTTTGGCACTCCTTGATGCCAGACATCCCTCGATGACAATTCCTCGATGTCAACCCCTCGATGCCAAATCCCTCGACGTCGATCCCTCGATGCTAAATTTCATGCAAACAATATTTTGGCACGATCGATGCCAAACACCTCGACGTCAAGGCATAACAGTGCCAAATTTATATGCAAACAATATTTTGGCACGCCCAGTGGGACTCGATGCCCAGTGGGACTCGATGCCAAATGTTCCTTGATGCCATGTATTGTCCGATGCAAAATTATACGCAAACATATAGCTATAGCTATAGCTAATATTGGACTATGAAACTAAGCAATTTAAATACAACTAATGACATTTACCAAAAAAGAAAATATGACATTTTAGCTGCCATAGCATATTACCACAAAATTATGCAAAGTCTATCGAATAGCACTATACATGCAATCTAACTCAAGTGTTTAAACAAGTTGTTTAATGTCGAACAATAAATTATTCAAACTTAGTTTGACTTTTATAGTTAAAAGAAGGTAAAATTACAGAAAACGTTCCAAACTAATTACTGATTTTGGATTTTCATCCCGAATTATTTAACTTGGCGAATTTCGTCCCGTAATTTAATATTCTTTGGGAATATCGTCCCAAACTAATTACTAATTTTGATTTTTCGTCCCAAACTATATCAACTCGTCAAATTTCGTCCCATAATTTACCATTTTGTATGAATTTAGTCCCAATATTAAATTTCTAATTTAATGAAAATGACGTTCAATCTTGTAATTAATTTGGAATGAACTCTGCAATATTATATAATTATTCATGTTAAAATTTACCATGTCATGACACTTAAGCAGCCATGTGATAATTCATCGGCAAATGCGCAATTCCGTCTTAATTATGGTGGGACGATATTCCAAAAAAATATTAAATTACGGGACGAAATTCGCCAAATTAAATAGTTTGGGACGAAAATCCAAAATCAGTGATTAGTTTGGGACGATTTTTGCAATTTTGCCTTAAAAGAATCAAAATTTAAGGAACTTTGATCGAATTAGTCTCAGTCGAATATTAAGTATTTAGATATTTTTATATGTATTTCATCAATTTTGATAAAATAGTTCAAAAAAAAAACATATCGAATGAAAATAATATATTGTTCAAACTTATTAATATAGATAACGAACTGGCTGCAGATCCTCTATACCACACAAATGTACCACATTTGTGTACCACCATTATAAAAGTGACACATGTCAAAGCAAAATAGCATACATTGCACAGGATTATATTCTCCACCCTTCTCCTTCTTATCTCCATTTTTGGTTTTAACATCTTTTTTTGTTCATTAATTATATTTTAAGATTTTTAATTTTTGGGTTTCTGAGATGAAACTTTATATGGTTTTGAGAAATAATTATATCGTATAATATAATAATTTATCATAGCAAGTGACTGACAAATCCCTTTAATTAATATTTAATTCGGCCATAATCTATGACTAGTAAATATTTTTTCAAACTTTTACTCAAAATTAAAAGGTGCAAAAATAATAGTAAGGCTATCTTCATCAGCTCTCTTAAATTTCAGTCTCTTATCTTAAAATATAATTAATGAACAATATTATACACTTTCATTTTTAACTAAACATTCCAACAACTAGTTTATATTTTAAGAGATTATTTTTTAATTATCATATCATTTCACTCCAATAGCTAGTTTATATTTCAAAAAATAATTTTAATTATTATTTTATATAAATAATAATGATATATTTATAATACTAATTGATTTTATTTCAAAATAAAAAAATAGTTTTTTAAAGTGTAATTCAAAATTTTGAGTTGTTATTTCGCTAATTTCATTAAAAGTCGGTATTATTATTTACAAATAATGGTACACAAATATATAATGTCATTAAATCGCAACCTAAATATATAAAAATCGGTATTATTATTTACAAAAAAAGATGTTAAAACAAAAAATGGAGATAAGAAGGAGAAAGGGTTGAGAATATAATTCTATGCAATGCATACTATTTAGTTTTGACATATGTCACTTTTATAATGGTGATACACAAATGTGGTACATTTGTGTGGTATAAAGGATCTGCAGCCCATATGCAATGCATGCTATTTAGTTTTTACATGTGTCAATTTTATAATGGTGGTACATTTGTGTCAATTTTATAATGGTGGTACATTTGTGTGGTATAGATGATCTGCTGCCATAACGAACTCAAACGATTTCTTGCTTATTAAAAAAATTTAATTATTTTTATAATTATAATTAAAAGACGAAATGTGCCTTGAAGATAATTAGAGAACTGTATTTGAAAGAGACCGAAAGTTACAAGCCTTTCTTTAAAAATGATTGGCTATCTTATCTTATTGGGATGATTAGTTCAATTGTCGGTCCAACCGACATCATTGAATTTTTTGTTGTGTAATAAAATATATTAATATCTATAGTATTTATTATATATCCTAACCAGTTCAATTATATCCTACACGAAATGAATAACATACACAAGACTTATCCAAAAATTGAACAAATATATAAAATAAACAAAATGGGATCAAATTGCCCATTTATTCGATTAATTACCAAATTAGTGGATAGTTCATCAATTTTTTGTTATTGTTGAGACTAATGTGCCACAGAATTAAAAATCCATATTAATAAGTTCATCTTTCATAGACAATTCTGCAGTTGGGACTTTCGCAATGGACTTAACTCGTCATAATCTGATCCACACAGACACATAAATGTTTTTCTAAACCATTTTTGTGACACCAAATGACACTAGAAAAATTCTTGTCCAAGCTTGACTTGACCAAATTCATTCAACCACCAAGCAAGTGTATTGCACTTGCTTTGTGATTGGTGGGATTTACATCAAATCCCAAAACAAGTGTATTACACTTGCTTTTTAGTTACTTTGAACTTGTCCAAACTCAATTTGGGTAAGAATTTCCCATGACACTAAAGTGAATTTTACTAATTCCCAATACTTTTTAAAACATCGATCAACAGAGAAGATTAACTCATTCAAATTAAATAGTAATACTGCAAAACATTAATTAAAAGAACACAACGTAAGTTTAAAATAAACTACGGAACGCCTTGGCGGTTGATGGTATCGGTGGAGGAGAGCTGCGCCTGGGGATTGGCAGAGCCGCCGCCCGCAAGAGTCGGAGCGTCAGTGGAGGCTGCGGCGCCACGGCCAGGTTGAGGCTGAAGGTGGCCCTGAGTGCCGTAGGCTTGTTTCTTGTAATCTTCTAAATCCTTGTACTGTGTGTACGGACTCGTATCCACAGGCAGCCCTTCTAAATTACCTTTCTTCTCATTCTCTTGTTTCCTTTCCATCTTATCTTCCTTCAAGTTTATTTAATTATTATTATTATTTTGGATTTGTTTTGTTTTGGTTATGCATTATTAGCTCATTGTTGGCAAATTTATAAGAGAGAGTCTTCTTTGTAATTGTGACACGAGTCATGGAGGGGTGTGGTGTCGACTGCTGAGCCAATGAAGCCTAGAGTTTTGCCATGCCATTAAAATTTACTTCCATTGTTTAATCTTATTCTTTTGGGCCCATTTTTATTTTAGTGGACGGTGGACCTAAATAATAAAACAAACAAGGGTTTTTTGCACTTTGCACCCTCGAAATATGGAAAATAGGCATTATGCACCCTCGAAACTTAGATTTAGCACTTTGCACCCTCGAAATATGAAAAATACAGCACTTTGCATCCTCATTTATTTTCAAGCAAAAATTCAAGAGCAAAATAGGTAATTTAATAGTATTGGCACTTTGCACACTCAAACCTCGAAATTTCGCACTTTGTACCCCCAAAATAAAATTAGCACTTAACACCATCTAATTAAGGACAAATTAGCAACTTCCACCCTCTAAACACAATAAATGGGCACTTTGCACCCCAAAACACAAAATAACACTTAACACCCTCAAATTTAAGAAAACCAAACCCCTCTTTTTTTGGCCAAAGTTGGCTATCGGAGTGAAAAAAAATCTAAGGTAAAATAGGTATTTCATTTTTTTACTTAAATTTTGCAAAATACAATTATAATTATTCGAATACTCATTTATTTCTCCATCTTTCTTTTCAACAATATAACCATAAATAACTAAATAAAGTACGAGTAAAATTCTCGAAGACCCATTGTCTACTTCAACATATCGAAGACCCCTAAATAATTACCTATTTTGCCTTAAAAAAATTTCACCTTAATGGACAACTTTACCGGAAAAAATGAGGGGTTTGAGTTTTTTTTTTTTTTTTTTTTTTTTAATTTGAGGGTGTTAAGTGTTAATTTTATATTTTGGGGTGCAAACTGTCCATTTATTGTGTTTCGGGGTTGCAAGTTGTAAATTTGTTCTTAATTAGGGAGTGTTAAGTGCTAATTTTATTTTTGGGGGGCAAAGTGCCAAAGATTTACAATAGACTTACCTATTTTGCCCTTGAGTTTTTGCTTGAAATAAAAGAGGGCGCAAAAGTGCTATATTTTTTATATTTTGAGAGTGTAAAGTGCTAAATCTAAATTTTAATGGTACAAAGTGCCTATTTTTCATGTTTCGGGGGTGCAAAGTGCAAAAAACCCAACAAACAATTAGTATTTAGGGGTGAATGTGTACTTTCAAAAAATCTCAACTGCACTTCCCACCCTCATTAAATCAAAATATGATGATGGTTTCGGGGATGAGGATTGGGGTGGGGGTGGGTTTAATTTAGTGGTGAAGAAAGAGGAAGTATTTGCATATATAATTAGGAATAAATATTGTGCAACATAAAATAGGGTATATTGGTCTTTTTACAATTACATGATTAAATAAAGTGAAATGGGAAACTTGTCAACATAAAAATAATATCTCACCTATTCTTCATTTGATAAAAGACAACCCCAAGTAATATTATGTATGTGAAATTATAATATATATATATACACTTGCTTGGTGGTTGGATGGGTTTGGCCAAGCCAGGCTTGGACAAGAATTTTCCTTCATATTGACATAAAGAAACCAACAGGTGATTTGTCTAGTGGAATGAATTAGTAGCGAACTCATGTTCGAATTCCTGTTTGGAGTGATATCCACTTAATATGTAACAAATTGTGGCTTAAAATCTAAGCTACGTACCCCATCGTAAATCATGGAATGGATAAACCCAAAAATAACAAACTTCATATTTCTTGATCTATATCCATTCCATGAAATTAGGATACAGTAGCTTAAATTTTAAGCCACACTTACTTTATTATATAAATACACAGTACATGCATATGTATGGATACATAAACTTGTCAACATGAAAATAATATCTCACATATTCTTCATTTGATAAAAGACAACCCCAAGTAATATTATGTATGTGAAATTATATATATATATATATATATATATATATATATATATATATATATATATATATATATATATATATATATATATATATATATATATATATAATATATGTCATATATATATATATATAATATATGTCATATATATATATATATATATATATATATATATATATATATATATATAATATATGTCATATATATATATATATATATATAATATATGTCATATTGACATAAATGAACCAACATGTGATTGGTCTAGTGGAATGAACTAGTCATTACAAAGTAACGAACTCATGTTCGAATTTCTGTTGAGAGTGATATCCACTTAATATGTTCATGCAAAGCCTATCGGATAGCACTATACATGCAACCTAACTCAAGTGTATGTTCAAGCAAAGTCTATCGGATAGCACTATACATGCAACCTACCTCAAGTGTGTAAACAAGTTGTTTAGTATCGAACAATACATTATTCAAACTTAATTTGACTTTAATAGTTAAAAGAACCTAAATTTAGGGAGTTTTGATCGAATTAGTCTAAGTCGAGTATTGAGTATCTAGATATTTTTACATGTATTTCATTAATTTTTAGTTTATCAAATCGAGTTCCAAAAGAAATATATCTGTTTGTACCCAAAAAATCACCCTCGATTTATCGAGGAACGACGGCTCGATGACAAGCCAAAAATGGCAATAGAGCCGAACTAAGTCACTCCAAAACGGGTCGGATCGGATCGGACCCAATTTGACCCGAAAGTGGATCCAATCGAGACAATAAACTGGCCACGAGCCCACTTTGAAACTCGACCCAACTTTCATAATTAATTAACGTTTGGGCTAAATATAAGTTAATTAATTGATAAGTTAATTAATTTATGGGCCAAAGTTAATTAATTAAGCCAATATATGGTTAAACATAAACGGGCCCAGCCAACCCAATGGCTAATTTCGATGATTAAAGGCTAAATTAATTAATAAAGTTGATTAATTAGTTGGACCAAGGCTAAATAATTGGCCCAATCATGTGAAAGAGGCCAACCCATGGCATAACTAATTAATTAATTATCAAGGATAATTAATTAAAGAGATCAATGCAAAAGGCCACGTGAGTAGTTGGCATAGATAACCACTTCCTTAATTATCTCCTAGGTGGTTACAAACACTATCAAAATTGAATTTCAAATAGGCAGACGTTTCTTCTTCCCAACTGCCATTAACATCAATTTTCAGCAAGAAAAAAGAAGGAAGGAACTACCATCAAAGTGGTGGAAGTAGTGGAAGGTTTTTTCAAGTAGTGGAGAAAGTGGGAAAGTGGCTGTCAAGGCATCAGTTTCTGGCCATCAGCTCTACAGATCCAGCAGCTATAAATACCTTGATACTGTCAGTCGCGCAGGACACACACACAACTCAATCAACAACTTTTCAGTCTAACACTGATCGGCTCAACGCCTCACCGGAAGTCCAGCACCTTGCTGCTTCTTTTTCAGCAAACAATTGTCAATCCCTTGATATCAACTGTCACTCCTCAGCCACCAGCCACCCTCGACAGCCTGAAGTCTTGCCGCCGCCGCCGCCCAAGGTCCGCCGCCGCCGCCACTAAAAATAGTCTGCCGCCGCCGCCGACATTAAGCCGCCGCCGCCGCTGCTTCCGCTGTCCAGACGCTGCCTCGAGCGAAACCTTGATAGCAAGCAGATCACAATCTGTTTTCTGTCGAGTTATCAGCCCGCCAACTCCTCGATATCAGTCTGTCCCTCCTCAGCCACCAGTGATCCCTGACAGCCTGAAGGCCTGCCGCCGCCGCCGCCGCCGCCGCCGTCTTCCGCCGTCAGCTGACACTGCCTCGAGCGAAACCACTCATATCAGCAAGTAGCTCGCTGTTAACTGTCATGTAAGTGCCCACGTATTTATATGACAAACTCATTGAGTAGCCATCTGCTTGATGAGCTCGTCGTCAAGTAGCCATCTGCTTGTCGGCTATCGGCTAAGTAGCCATCTGCTTCGTCGATGCCTTGGTTAGTGGCCACCCGCTGATCAGGAGCCCGATTGGTGGTTATCCATCAAGGTTGGGCGAACCATTGACGGTGGTTCTCCGTCGTCAATGTTACTTTCTGTCAATATAAAGCACTGTCATGTTTTATCAACTCATCGGCGGGTTCCCTGCCGATCAAGGAGTCAGTTTTCAGAACCTAATAGACTTATCAGCTCGTTTGGCAGACCTTGCCAAGAAAGGAGAACTTTACCGTTTCGCATATTTTTGTAATGTTTGTACATCGGGAAACGTACTAATTTTCTTTTATTATTAATGGAAGTAATTTAGTTCGTGTATTTTGCTCCATTTACTTAAATATGCTTTACGTCGACTAATTTCCATTGATATGCTGTTTCTGTCAAGCCTTTGTTTTCTGTCAAGGTGATTGTGTAAAACTGATTGATCGTCAAACTGTTTACTGATGTAAAGACCCACTGATATGATGAACAGGCCATCGATTGGCCATAAAAATATGGCATTCAAGAGAGATTTTCATAAATTGTTTAAGTCCTGCGGCCAGGCAGGCATAGAAAAGAACTAGGGGTAGTGTTTGCCTACTCTGTCGCAATCGTTTAGAAGTCAGCCTTTTCAGGACAACCTATTTTGATATCAACATGTCTTTATCAGGACACTCACGTTATTAATTTACCGATATCAGCATGTCTAATTTTGAATCGTTATGTTTGCACGCACAAACATTGGCACGCCCGCACTTTTTCCATATCATATCGAGGCATTTCTCGTCGAGTTGTTGGCTCGTCGAGGGGTTTACTGACAGGTCTGCAAGAGACAGCATTTTGGCACACCTTGATGCCAATCGCACCTCGATGTCAATCCCTCGATGCCAAGTACCCCTTGATGTCTGTTTTATCACAAACAATATTTTGGCACTTCTTGATGCCAAGGGTTGCTCGATGTCGTCGAGGCATTCCTCGATGCTTAATTTATATGCAAACAGTTCCTTGATGCCATGCATTGTCCGATGGCACGATCGATGCCAAAAACACCTCGATGGCGTCAAGGCATGACAGGGCCAAATTTATACGCAAACAATATTTTGGCACGCCCAGTGGGACAGCGGAAAATTTCTCATACAAAAATCACCATAATATTTCCGCCGAAAAAGACTTTCAGCCAAAATTTTATCGCAAACAATATTTTGGCACGCCCAGTGGGACTTGAAAGTCTCTTTATGGAAAAACCCACCAGCCAAGCAGTTTATGGCTCGGGGGGCATGCAAGTAATTCTGTGTTTTAATTAAGTTGCCATAAAAACGATTATCAGCCAATTTTGGCTAGCTGACAGCTTGATTATCTCTTTGCCAAACGGTCAATCAATCGATACTAAGTGGGTGTTTGTTTTGTTGTCATCAGATGACATCACAGGTACCACGAAGGACCCGATCAACCTTGACAAGAACACAGTCTGACTTAACGCATACTTTGGAAAATTTATCAACGGTTCCACTGACTATGGAAGGAACCGACAGAATCGAAGAGCTGACAACAGAGGTACGCAACTTTACCAGGGACCTTGAGACCAAACAAGGAGAATGGTCTGACATTGTCAGCAAGTTTGAACATATGCTGGGCTCGGCCACTGCTGCTAGTCAGGCCAGTACAGAAGCCAGCCACACTGTAAATAATGCCTTGATACACTTGGAGGCAAAGTTGACATCCCTCACTGAAAGCATTAACATGCTCGCCAATGGCATCCAAACGCAGGCCTGGACTGGGCCGCCAAAGACTGCCGTTGACAAAGGAAAAGGCCCCGCAATCCATATCGGGGGAAGCTCGTCAAGAGACGAGACGCCTTGCAGACAGGGCAACGGACAATCCCATGTCCAGGAAAGAAACAAGGGAAGCACGTCCAAAGCAAGGAACACCCGTCAAGACTCGGGGGGCAGGTCCGAAGAGGACCGATTTGAGGCCGCTGGGTACGGCCAGGAAGGATATCAAGCCAACTCAATGGCTTATGACAGGACTGCTCATCGAGCAGTAGATGGTCCAGAAGACCTCTTGACAGTGAACCAAGCTGAAGAAATGTTCGTCAGGAGGCAGGGGAACAGGGCAGCAAGGTATAATAAGCCTCACCCGGAATATATCGATCAGATCCCGTTCCCGTTGAACTACAAACCGCCGAATTTCACACTGTTTTCAGGCGAGGGATCACAATCTGCCACAGAGCATCTGGCTCGATTCTCTCTAGAATGTGGCAACATGACAAATGAGTTAAAATTGAAACTGTTTCCTAACTCTTTGACGGGAATGGCGTTCCACTGGTACGCCAACTTGAAGCCTGGATCGGTCCTCGACTGGCCATCCATGGAAAAAGTTTTTGTGATGAACCACTATCAGGCCCCTCTCGAGGTGTCCGTCATCGAGCTGTCGAACATGAGGCAGCTGACAGGACAGACTGTCGAAGAATACATGAAGAAGTTCATCAGGGCCAGAGGATTCTGCGCCATCCCACTGCCAGAAAAGGAATGCATCAAAATTGCCATCCATGGCATGCATTTCGAATTACGAAAGATCATGATGGCACAGTACCACGAGGACTTGTTTGAACTGACCGATCACGCGGTCCGTTATGAACGAGTATTGAGAGACGAGAACGGCCGACAGCCCAGAGGAAATTACTATCAAGTGGGGATGGCCGACTCTAGTGAGGAGCAAATCAATCAGGTCAGCAGACCGATTGAGCAACAGGGTATCGAGATAGGGCTGGCAGAAGTGGTCTGCCCTAAGAACACCGTCTGTACGGCTCTTGCCAAGCCGAAAGAACCTCAACCTACTATCAAGGTGCCAAATAATTTGGTGCGACGAGACGCTGAATATAAAACTGATAGGGAAAGACGATACTCTTTCGACGTCTCGAAGACAGAGGCCATATTTGATCAATTATTGACCGACAAGATCCTTCGCCTCAAAGGAGACCACGTGATTCCACCATCAGTGAAAATATCAGGTAAAATGTATTGCAAGTATCATGATGTTTGGACTCACACAACGAACGAGTGTCTAGTGTTCAGGTGGATGGTGCAGGATCACCTTGACAAGGGCATCTTGAGGTTTGCCCCGGATTGGAAGATCACGAAACCGATGACGGTTGACACCAACCCATTCCAACAAAATGAAGTTGGGATAAATGTCATAACAATCACGGAATTACCGACAGGCGAGAAACTGTATTCAGATGATGATCCGGAATATGACATGAGAAACAAACAAATGGGCCTGTGTGCGAGGTGCCAAAACGAATTGGCGACAGTCCCGCTGTTCATCAACCCGGCGATATATGGCCCATACATGCCTTGGCCAAATGTAATGCCGTCAGGGTATCCTTATCAGGTGATGCCGCAGCCGCAGGCAAACCCTCAAACAGCGCCGCAGCCGCAGGCGATACCACCACCGCCACCACCTCGACCCATGGGGCCGTATCCGGTCCCAACTCCGATGGAAAATACTGAACGCGCAACATCATCGGCGGAACAATGCCGGGAACAGGCTAAAACCATGATGCCTCGACGGCATCAGGAAGGTACTAACCGAAACAGCAGAATCAGGGAGAGATCCCCTGACAAGACGCCAGTCAGGCAGGTCAGATCGACCGCCAGTCGAAGAGACAGGACACATGGTCCGTCACCAAAGATTACTCCGCCAGGCTCATCGAGGCCGCGGACTGTTCATACTCCCGCCGACACACCGGTGGATCGATGGGTTCCTGTCAGGCACCCGAAGTTCCCTGGCAACCGAAAGGTTGACCAAATGACCCGGACTCAATATAGGCGTTTCTTACGTCAACGGAAAGGACTGGAAATTGCTAAGGGGAAAGCCCCGATGAGGGAGGAGTCAGCAAAGAAACCTTCACCGTCAGGGGAACAGAAACTGAAACAAGCAATGAAAGAGGCCAAATCTGGCCAAGGGGTCGACAGTAAGGCCAAGACCTCGATGGGGATGGATACTTCCAAGTGGACCCCGGGGAAAGTTAAATTCGGTACTATCGATTTGACAAATGATATGGAAGAGGACGACTTACTGTTCGATGACGAGGATGGAAATGATCTCGAGGCAAAATTTGCCGAGATCTTTGATGATGAGGGCAATAAGGAGAGCGAGGCCAAGTCTGGCCAAGTCGTCGAGGCCAAATCTGGCCAGGAAGTTGAGAAACAGGAAACTGAAAAACGAGAGGCCGAGAAACAGGCCGTCGAGGAAGGAACAAAAACAGTGGAAAATGCTACCGTCAGTCAGCCGACAGACGGCTCGACGATGATGGAATGCAATGCTATCGATTCAGAACTTGTTGAATTCATCAACGAGGAACTGGAATACTCCGCTGATGGCTTTTGGGATGAGGGTATGCCAGTTGTACAAATGGCAGAGGACTTAGAGCTGTTATCGGTCGACGACGAGAAAGAGACCGATTGGAATCAGAAAATCGAGACAATATTCCAGAAGCCACCATCTTTTATGGCCAGGCATATCAGGCCATTGTATGTATCAGGGCATATCGACGGAAAACCCATTGACAGAATGCTGGTCGATAACGGGGCAGCCGTCAATGTAATGCCTTCATCGACGATGTACAAGCTGGGCAAGGTCAGCGAGGACCTGCTGGAGACAAAAGTAATTGTCAGCAACTTTACAGGGGGAAAGGCTGATACACTAGGAATCTTGCCTGTCGAGGTGAAGATCGGAAAGACCAGCTTGAAAATCGCATTCTTCGTGGTAGATGCTGCCACCTCTTACAATGCGTTGTTGGGAAGGGACTGGATTCACTCAGCTCTTTGTGTACCGTCTTCGCTTCATCAATGCTTATTAATCTGGGGAGACTCCCCCGAACCTGAGATTATTATGGCCGACAACAGGCCATTCACCGCTAAGGTCAATGCTGTCGAGGCAGCATATTATCGAGATGATGTAGGTCCTTATCGATTTATCGGGCAGGACAAATACGGGCGACCGAAGGAAGTCACTTCAAGCAAGAAGTTGACGCAATTGGAAATGGCTTGTTTAGCCAAGGAACTAAGTCAGCCCTGCAACGTCGAGTCAGGGCCGCAAGAAAAGCACTGTCAGGATTAATGAATGGTCCTGATGACGAAAGACCATCGGCCTACAAGGCCGACAGACTGGAAATTGATGAGATCGTTGTTATCGGGCCGCAGCAGGAAGCATGTGCCGATTTGATCAGGAGGTTTCGGGCCTGTGTGGCCGAATGCTACACAGGTGATCTCATCTTCGAGGAAGAAACACCACCGTCGGTCGGCGATGAAATTCAGTTGGAAGAGTTAGCAACGGCGCCAGCCAAGCTTGACGACATCAAGATCCAAGTACAGGATCCTGTTATCGAGATTGAGTTAGGCAGCGAGGAAGATCATAGGCCAACTTACATCAGCGCTTTGCTTGATGATGGCCAGAAGGATCGATTGATCCAAGTATTGACGGAGTACAAGGACTGTTTTGCCTGGAATTATGACGAGATGTCTGGGTTAAGCAGGGAGTTGGTAGAACATCGTATTCCGATACTTGAAGGGTACCTACCCCGTAAACAGCCCCTGCGAAGGATGTCTGTCGAGGTCTGCGGACTGATCAGGGAGGAGATCGAGAAGCTGTTAAAGGCCAGTTTTATCGAGGTGGCCAGGTATCCGGAGTGGGTAGCAAACGTAGTCCCCGTAATGAAAAAGAACGGGAAAATAAGGATATGCATTGATTTCAGGGACCTAAATCTTGCATCTCCCAAAGACGAGTATCCGATGCCAATGGCGGACATGCTAATCGATGCCGCCGCTGGCAATATGTTCCTGACAGCCGTCGACGGAAGTGCAGGTTACAATCAGATTTTCGTGGCTGTTGACGACGTGCCAAAACTGGCCTTTCAATGTCCCGGCGGAATAGGCACCTTCCAATGGAAAGTGATGCCATTCGGACTCAAAAACGCCGGAGCAACTTATCAGCGAGCCATGAACTGCATTTTCAGTGAGTACATCGATGACTTTGTAAAAATTTACATCGATGACATTATTATTAAATCGGCTAGTTATGATGAACATTTGATACATTTGGCGAAGTCATTTGCCAAAATGAGAAAACATAAGTTGAAACTCAACCCCTTAAAATGTGTTTTCGCAGTGGCGTCAGCCAATTTTCTTGGCTTTCTAGTACACCGCAAGGGGATTGAGATCGATAAAAACAAGTCCAAGGCTATCCTGACAGCCAGACCTCCGTCGACGAAAAAGGAATTACAGCAGTTCCTTGGCAAGGTCAACTTTTTACGGAGGTTCATCTCTAACTTGGCTGGAAAAACGAAGGTCTTCTCGCCTTTGTTAAAGCTGAAGGACAAAGAAGAGTTCTGCTGGCAAACGGAGCATGAGCAGGCGTTACAGGATATCAAAGATAAGCTGACAACGCCGCCTGTAATGATGCCGCCCGTCAAGGGGAAACCCTTGAAGTTATATATATCTGCCACGGAAGACACCGTCGGCGGATTTCTGGCACAGGACGATGAAAACGGATTCGAACGAGCTATCTATTATTTGAGCAGGCACTTGACAGAAACAGAACAGAGGTACTCCCCGATAGAAAAGGTATGCCTTGCTTTGTTTTTCTCTTGTAAGAAATTACGTCATTATATGCTGCCTGTAAAAGTATTGGTCATTTCTGGTATTGATGTGATAAAGTACATGATAACTAAGCCTGTAATGAGGGGAAGGATTGGTCGATGGGCCATCCAACTGATGGAGTATCAATTACAGTACGTACCGCAAAAAGCAGTCAAAGGCCAAGTATTGGCCGATTTTCTGGTTGACCATCCATGTCTCGATATCGATCAAGCCGTTCTCAAGGAACTGGACTCGATGACAGTAGAGATCAGGCCATGGACACTGGCCTTCGATGGGTCTAGAACCGACAGGCTGTCTGGAGCAGGTATAGTCTTGATTTCTCCATCAAATATAAAAACTAAGCTGTCAATTCAATTTGATTTTGAATGTACTAACAATCAGGCCGAATACGAAGCCTTGATAATTGGACTGGAAATGCTTAGAGAGCTCGACAGCAAATCTGTCGTCATCGTCGGGGACTCGCAGTTGGTTATCAGGCAAATACAAGGTACTTACAAATGCCGAAACCCAACGCTTGACAAGTATTATTTAACTGCGATGTCTTTGTTGTCGGAGTTCGTTGACGTTACATGTTACCATGTGACGAGGGGAAATAACAGCGAGGCCAATAGTTTGGCCCAACTGGCGACTGGTGTTGATCTCCCTGATGACATCGAGGAATCCCTCTACGTCGTCAGGAGACGGCACTGTCCTTCATTTATGTATCGAGACAACGTCCTGACTGTTTTGAGTGTGTTTCAGGACCCTGATGACTGGAGAGAGCCGATCAGAAAATATCTGGCTGATCCGTCGGACCGAGCATCTCGACAGACGAGGCTCAGGGCAGTCAATTATGTCTTGATAAGCGATCAACTGTTCAGAAAAAGCCATGACGGCGTGCTCCTGTTATGCGTCGATCAGCAAGAGGCCATGAGGATTATGATGGAGGCTCATGAAGGAATTTGTGGGGCCCATCAAAATGGTCACAAGTTAGCATGGCTGCTGCGCCGATATGGCTATTACTGGCCAAAGATGGTGGGAGACTGTATTCAATTGGCAAGGGGTTGTGAGAAGTGCCAACGCTTCGGGACAGTCCAAAGAATGCCCGTCGAGGAAATGAACGTGATAATCAAACCATGGCCTTTCAGATGCTGGGCCATCGATATCATCGGGGAGATCCATCCTTCGTCTTCCAAACACCATCGATACATTATTGTGGCCACGGATTACTTTACTAAGTGGGTAGAGGCCAAACCACTCAAACAGGCCAATCAGGCCGAGGTGATGAAGTTCATCAAGGACCTGATCATTCACAGGTTTGGTCTGCCACAGACCATTGTTACTGACAGGGGACTGATGTTCGTCGGTCAAGAGATCAAGGAGTTCGCCAGATCAATGGGTTTCGAATTGGTCCATTCAACACCGTACTATGCACAAGGGAATGGCCAAGCGGAAGCTTCAAATCGAGTCCTCAAGGACATTATCTCGAAAATGATCGAGGAGAACCCAAGAGCTTGGCACTTGATGCTGTCAGAGGCATTGTGGGCTTATCGGACAAGCAAACGGACAAGTACAGGCACCACTCCGTATAAGCTGACTTACGGACAGGAAGCCGTTCTACCGATGGAGATCAACGTCCGATCTCTGCGGGTGATGCAGCAAAACGAGCTGACGTCTGAAGAGTATACTGAAAATATGTTCCAGCAGCTCGATGAGCTCGACGAGATCAGGGTGGCCGCGTTAGACAAAATCGAAGCACAAAAAAGGCTAGTTGCCCGATGCTACGATAAAAAGATATGCAGGAAACACTTCGACGTCGGGGACATGGTCTGGAGAACTGTTTTGCCACTGCATCAGCGCGAGAAAAAGTATGGTAAATGGAGCACGACGTGGCAAGGACCATATGAAGTTTACTCGATAACCCGAGGAGGGGGCTACATCTTGAAAAAGCCAAATGGGAATCTCTGTCGAGACCCCATCAATGGAAGATACTTGAAAAAGTTCACGCCCACCCTTTGGGAATCGATGTGTCCAGAACATCAACGAGCTTTGGAGCTGGAGATCGAGCGGCGCCAAGAGTACTTTAGTGCGCCGATCCCTTTGTAAGTATAGGTTAGGTTTATTTTTAGTATTGTTTTTATTTCCCTTTCCGTTTTGTTATACTAAGTTTTTTAAAATTAATACTAGTAGTCGCATTTATTTTCAAAGTTTTGTCCAAATACTTCCATTTAAATTTAAATTTTTGTTTCCCCGATTTTCAAGTTTTTACATCAAAATGCATTTTCGTTTAAGTCTCTTGGGTTGATTTGATTTCAAATAAGTCTTGTTGACAAGAAAGTTGCGTCTTTGCTTGCAAAGTTGTTTGTTGAGTTGCCAAAATCAATGGCTTTGATTTTTGGTACTTGGTTAAATTTGGTTTCGGTTTTGGAGAAAAACACAAGATAAACCAAGCCAAAAGAAGTTCTACTAAGAAAATGAAAACTAGTCTATGGCCATCAGGCCATTACATCGGAGAGAGCAGAAAATAAAATGAGTCTTTGGCCATCAGGCCATTGCATCAGTCACTTGAAGAAGTGAATTTGGTTAACTGCCAAAATTTTGGCTGACTGCCAAGTCCCCGATATAGTACTATATTATATCGAGTTTATTCAATATCGAGAGGCCAACTGATATCGACGTGCTAGTATCAGTAGGTGTCCTGATATAAAGAGATGTCTTGATATCGAGAGATCCACATTGATCTGATATCGAGAGATCCGTCACCATCAAGGCCATTGTAATTTGGTCTATTTTCCACAAATAGTTTCGGTTTTTTAAAGCCGATGGTTGTTTATTAAGTGAAGCATTGTCCCAATTTCTCATCTTTAAAAGAGGGAGAAAAACTTTAATCTAAGTCTAATTCGATTAAATTAATTTTTAAATTAATTGCATCGAATACGACTTACAGGGGGCATTGTTTGTACCCAAAAAATCACCCTCGATTTATCGAGGAACGACGGCTCGATGACAAGCCAAAAATGGCAATAGAGCCGAACTAAGTCACTCCAAAACGGGTCGGATCGGATCGGACCCAATTTGACCCAAAAGTGGATCCAATCGAGACAATAAACTGGCCACAAGCCCACTTTGAAACTCGACCCAACTTTCATAATTAATTAACGTTTGGGCTAAATATAAGTTAATTAATTGATAAGTTAATTAATTTATGGGCCAAAGTTAATTAATTAAGCCAAGATATGGTTAAACATAAACGGGCCCAGCCAACCCAATGGCTAATTTCGATGATTAAAGGCTAAATTAATTAATAAAGTTGATTAATTAGTTGGACCAAGGCTAAATAATTGGCCCAATCATGTGAAAGAGGCCAACCCATGGCATAACTAATTAATTAATTATCAAGGATAATTAATTAAAGAGATCAATGCAAAAGGCCACGTGAGTAGTTGGCATAGATAACCACTTCCTTAATTATCTCCTAGGTGGTTACAAACACTATCAAAATTGAATTTCAAATAGGCAGACGTTTCTTCTTCCCAACTGCCATTAACATCAATTTTCAGCAAGAAAAAAGAAGGAAGGAACTACCATCAAAGTGGTGGAAGTAGTGGAAGGTTTTTTCAAGTAGTGGAGAAAGTGGGAAAGTGGCTGTCAAGGCATCAGTTTCTGGCCATCAGCTCTACAGATCCAGCAGCTATAAATACCTTGATACTGTCAGTCGCGCAGGACACACACACAACTCAATCAACAACTTTTCAGTCTAACACTGATCGGCTCAACGCCTCACCGGAAGTCCAGCACCTTGCTGCTTCTTTTTCAGCAAACAATTGTCAATCCCTTGATATCAACTGTCACTCCTCAGCCACCAGCCACCCTCGACAGCCTGAAGTCTTGCCGCCGCCGCCGCCCAAGGTCCGCCGCCGCCGCCACTAAAAATAGTCTGCCGCCGCAGACATTAAGCCGCCGCCGCCGCTGCTTCCGCTGTCCAGACGCTGCCTCGAGCGAAACCTTGATAGCAAGCAGATCACAATCTATTTTCTGTCGAGTTATCAGCCCGCCAACTCCTCGATATCAGTCTGTCCCTCCTCAGCCACCAGTGATCCCTGACAGCCTGAAGGCCTGCCGCCGCCGCCGCCGCCGCTCACAGTTAGCCGCCGCCGCCGCCGTCTTCCGCCGTCAGCTGACACTGCCTCGAGCGAAACCACTCATATCAGCAAGTAGCTCGCTGTTAACTGTCATGTAAGTGCCCACGTATTTATATGACAAACTCATTGAGTAGCCATCTGCTTGATGAGCTCGTCGTCAAGTAGCCATCTGCTTGTCGGCTATCGGCTAAGTAGCCATCTGCTTCGTCGATGCCTTGGTTAGTGGCCACCCGCTGATCAGGAGCCCGATTGGTGGTTATCCATCAAGGTTGGGCGAACCATTGACGGTGGTTCTCCGTCGTCAATGTTACTTTCTGTCAATATAAAGCACTGTCATGTTTTATCAACTCATCGGCGGGTTCCCTGCCGATCAAGGAGTCAGTTTTCAGAACCTAATAGACTTATCAGCTCGTTTGGCAGACCTTGCCAAGAAAGGAGAACTTTACCGTTTCGCATATTTTTGTAATGTTTGTACATCGGGAAACGTACTAATTTTCTTTTATTATTAATGGAAGTAATTTAGTTCGTGTATTTTGCTCCATTTACTTAAATATGCTTTACGTCGACTAATTTCCATTGATATGCTGTTTCTGTCAAGCCTTTGTTTTCTGTCAAGGTGATTGTGTAAAACTGATTGATCGTCAAACTGTTTACTGATGTAAAGACCCACTGATATGATGAACAGGCCATCGATTGGCCATAAAAATATGGCATTCAAGAGAGATTTTCATAAATTGTTTAAGTCCTGCGGCCAGGCAGGCATAGAAAAGAACTAGGGGTAGTGTTTGCCTACTCTGTCGCAATCGTTTAGAAGTCAGCCTTTTCAGGACAACCTATTTTGATATCAACATGTCTTTATCAGGACACTCACGTTATTAATTTACCGATATCAGCATGTCTAATTTTGAATCGTTATGTTTGCACGCACAAACATTGGCACGCCCGCACTTTTTTCATATCATATCGAGGCATTTCTCGTCGAGTTGTTGGCTCGTCGAGGGGTTTACTGACAGGTCTGCAAGAGACAGCATTTTGGCACACCTTGATGCCAATCGCACCTCGATGTCAATCCCTCGATGCCAAGTACCCCTTGATGTCTGTTTTATCACAAACAATATTTTGGCACTTCTTGATGCCAAGGGTTGCTCGATGTCGTCGAGGCATTCCTCGATGCTTAATTTATATGCAAACAGTTCCTTGATGCCATGCATTGTCCGATGGCACGATCGATGCCAAAAACACCTCGATGGCGTCAAGGCATGACAGGGCCAAATTTATACGCAAACAATATCGAATGAAAAAAATATATTGTTCAAACTTATTAATATAGATAACGAACTGATCTCAAACGATTACTTGCTAAATAGCCTGGTTTTATTCTCTATATTACATACCCAAACCATGAAACAATTGCAATACAAAAGGAAGGTTCAAAGACAAAATAATATATATCAACAACTTAACATGTAAGTCTAAGCAGCTATGAAATGAGGTACCTAAATTTTCAAGCATCAACAATGTCATGCTTTATATGTCGGAGCAACACCGGAATTGTGATCTCCGGCGAGCTTAGCTGCGGCAGGTGACCTTCAGTCGGCATCACCTCGACAATAGACTTACCACCAAGATTCTGGTGAAGATACTCCGCCACCGCCATAGGCACAGCCATATCTTTTGAACTCTGAATAATGTGACATGGTACTGTCACACGTTCAAGAAAATGCCTTAAGTCAAACGTAATTATGGTCTTAAACACGATCAAGGCTATGTCGGGTCGCATGTTGAATAGAGTCCGACTAAATTCTTGCACCGCCACTGAGTCCATGTCTCCTCCCACTACTAGCGGAGCGAATCCTGAGACCCATGAGTTGTAGTTCGTTTCCATAGCACTGCACAATTGGTCTATTTCCTTTTTCTCGAATCCTCCATAGTAATCATCGTCATTTATAAACCTAATTGAAGAATGAACGAGACCAAAATCATCAACTTATAATCATGAATTACATTAAAGTATGTTAAGTTTTCGTCAAAGACACAAAAAAACTTCTTAATTTGTTAATTAAAATTTTCTTATGTTTTCGCTGAGAACCAAGACTTTCTTATTTCAAGTCGACCTAAGTGAAAATATGGAGTAGTTTCTATTTTATCATTGATTAAAATTCCATTTCCCAGATTACTTTAGCTAGCTCAATATTTGACTTTTCAAAAAATTTCAAAAAACATTTGAAAAAGTTCCATGTCAAAGAAACTTATTGTAATAGAAACTACTCTATTTCGATGATAGACTCAAAAACATACATTGGTATTTTCGATGAAATCAAAAATGACTGATTTAACATTATCTGGACAGCACTCCACCTAATGTGATATGTGTAATGAGTTATATTTACCCCATGATATTATCTAATGAACAGTATAAGTACATATGTAAAATAAAAAAGGATGTAGTATGTTTATCTAAAAAACACACACAGATTTTATTAACAACGAGGATCGATTGTTCTTAAGAATAAAACATGCAAATTAAATGGGTAATTTAGGAGTATTAATTTAAATATATGTACCTTGGGGAAGCAGAAATCATGATGAGCTTATGAAAAAGATCACGGCGAAAGATGGAGGCGATGGCTCCGGTCATGGAAGAAAGTGAGTGCCCGACGTAAATACATTCATGGACTTGTAATTCCTCTAGAATAGCAAGTAAATCATACGCGTAGCCCTCGAGCGTGGCATACCGATCAAAATCGAAGTAATCAGGGTTGGTGGGACCAGAACCCATGTTGTCGTAGACTATAACTTTGTAATCTTCCATAAGGTGAGGGATCAAATGTTTCCATACGGATTGGTCAGTACCAAAGCCATGGCCGAGGACTATGGTCTTCTGGCCGGAGCCTAAGACTCTAACGTTGTGTGCGGCTTCAACCGTAGTCATTTTTCATTGGGTTTTTTTTTTGTGGGAAAATAAAATGAATATGTATTGAAAATAAATCGATGAGGTCTTAGCCAAATGGTTAAGGATGAGGCTCCATGATCAGGAGGTCATGGGTTCAACTTCCACGAACGTAAATATTTTCTCTAGTTTAATACTAGTAATTAGTTCACTTTGATATCATTATAATAGTTTCGATTCGATATAATAAACTCTGAAATTAAACTAGTGCTCCCTCTTCGAGCAACTATACAATTAAATACTCCCTCCTTCCCATTTATTATAATTTTTATAAATTTAGTCAAGTTGATTGGTCAACTGAACTAATGGAGCAAACTAAATTGAACTAATGGAGCAAAATAAATTGAACGGAGGGAGTAATTTTTTTGTTTTGTGACACCAAATGACATTAAAGTGAATGTTATTAATTGCCAATACTTTTTAAAACATCGATCAACGGAGAAGATTAACTCATTCAAATAGTTATACTGCAAAACATTAATTAAAAGAACACAACGTTAAGTTTTTTATAAACTACGGAACGCCTTGGCGGTTGATGGTATCGGTGGAGGAGAGCTGCGCCTGGGGATTGGCGGAGCCGCCGCCCGCTAGAGTCGGAGCATCAGTGGAGGCTGCAGCGCCACGGCCAGGTTGAGGCTGAAGGTGGCCCTGAGTGCCGTAGCCTTGTTTCTTGTAATCCTCTAAATCCTTGTACTGTGTGTACGGACTCGTATCCACAGGCAGCCCTTCTAAATTACCTTTCGTTTCATTCTCTTGTTTCCTTTCCATCTTTATCTTCCTTCAAGTTTATTTAATTATTATTATTATTTTGGATTTGTTTTGTTTTGGTTATGCATTTATTAGCTCATTGTTGACCAATTTATAAGAGAGAGTCTTCTTTGTAATTGTGACACGAGTCATGGAGGGGTGTGGTGTCAACTGCTGAGCAAATGAAGCCTAGAGTTTTGCCATGCCATTAAAATTTACTTCCATTGTTTAATCTTATTCTTTTGGGCCCATTTTCTTTTAGTGGACCTAAAAAATATTAGATCTATGAACATTAGTCCATTGGACTGGTTAATGGAATTCCTGAGGCCCCAAGCCCATAAAATAATTTGAAGGCCTCCTAGGGGAGGTAGATATGATATTTTTTTTTATTTAATTTTGTTTATATTGATGTGAATAAGCGGTAGCTCCAAAATATTCATAACATAATGATTGTACAAGAAATAATTATTCGTTGAAATGGTGTTGACAATATTGATCTGGTTTTGAAAATAAGTTAAAGAGTAGGAAAACTTTCAGAGAATACAAACAATTAGAAATACACTTCGACAAAAGACCTATGCAGGGGCGGATCCAGGATTCCAGAGTCGAGGGGGTCAATTTTTATTATCATGAAAAAAAAACTGTATAAATAGATGAACACATAATATATACTCTAAAATGTAATTTCACTATATTATAAGTATACACCATGTTCATTAATATATTATAAAATAGTCTCAAATAAAATTAATATTATTTTCATTATGAATTAAAACTTCAACAAAATAATGTATAATACGAAGTAAATAAACTTGTATATTGTTTTCAAGCTTATTTTTCACAAGCTTTACTTTATATTTCGCATACAGAAAGTATGAAATAATGAATAAACTAATATCACAATAAACTGGTATCATATTGATTTAAAATTTAAAAGCCATAACATTTTAATTAATTGATGCATACTATATATCACTTAAATTCACAAAATATTGTAATTTAGATTTTAAAAGAAACTAATAGGCATTCAAATGAACTAAATATATATATGAATAGAATGAAAAAAAAAAAAAAAAAAAACCAAAATCTTGGGGGGCCAAGGCCCCCCCAACTCATATAGTAGATCCGTCACCTATGTAATGATTGAAATCTAAATAGGTATTCAATTATTGGCCGGTGATGATGGCTAAATTGATTTTTAGTTATGGGGTAATCATATATTTGAAAATTTTGTCATTCTACCTATTTCCATGAAATCCAAACTATTATGTGAGTATAATTTTTCCTCAAAAGACAATTATGACTTCTAACACCATGACAAATTGTTAATTAAAAGCGGTTGATCTTAATATTCACAATCAAAATGATACAATATTTTTCTAGGAAAATTCTAGGATGCCGCTACGTTAGGTGCCGCTAATACCACATTAGGTGGTATTATCACACAATGTGTATCACATTGTATGGTATGATCTCCACATGTGACAGTACATGATTACATTACATAATATTAACTTCATATATTTAATATGACCCCCACATCATGTAGTATTTATTCCAAATTAGGTGGTATTACCACGCAATGTGTCTCACATTCTATGGTATAAGTACCATAGAATGTGACACACATTGTGTGGTAATACCACATAATGTGGTATTAGCGGCACCTAACGTAGCGGCACCCTAGAATTCCCCTATTTTTCTAATACAAGGGAAAGGATAGTATTTTATTCCACATTTCAGTTTCTTATTTTTTGTGTTAGATGAAAGAATCATGTTTTGCACCAACAAAAGCACTACATAATCATCTATCAATGGTGTCCTGGGACAAAAATTGTACTAAACATGTGCTGGATGTAGCCCATTGGAATCATTTCAATAAACGACTAACACCAATATATAAAGTAAATGTGAAAGAATCTTTCTTATTGCAATTTGAGAAGTAATAATCATCGATCCAAGGTAGGCTGGCAACTATATAGATCAATCAATATAGGCATTTGCTCTATAAGGGCAAGTCCAATGCAACAATATATACTCAATTAAGCCAAATGGTCATAATTGAATATATATACAATCTGTGAGTACATATCATATATCACGGCATGAAAGTAATTAGTAGATCAAATGCACCTCCGCGGGGTCATTCACACTATCTCAGTTATGCTAAGCGAGGTAGACGATCACATCGTCTAGTAGCTCAAATCCCATCGTTTCAAAAATCTTAAAAAGTTCTATCTGTGTAAAGATCTGATCAATAGAATTCACGAGCTTAAGTTTCCCAATGCCAAAATACAATTTCACATAATTCAAGCGACAAAAGTGAGAAAGAAATGTTTCATAAACAATGCAAATTATTGCAATTGTAACATAACTGTACACTAGTCAAGGAAAACATTTTGAATTCCCTGTATTCGGATGTTTATACAATCTGACCATATCCTTCTTCTTCATTGCAATTGTTTGTACCTAAAAAATCGCCCTCGATAAATCAAGGTATAACGGCTCGACGACATGCCAAAAATGGCAACTAGGCCGAACTAAGTCGCCCCAAAAAAGATCAGACCAAATCGGATCCAATCTGGACCGAAAATAGGTCCAATCGAACCAATACGAGCCCAATTTCAAGACTCGACCCAATTTTCGTGATTAATTAATTTTGGGCCAAACATAAATTAATTAATTAATAAGATTAATTAATTTATGGGCTAAGTTTAATTAATTACAAACTAAAGACCAAATTATGGTTAGTTAGGCCCAATTGAACTCAATAAATATTTTTGGACTAATTAATTAAGTTAATTAATTAATTGGGCCAAGATTAATTAATTGGCCCACTTGATAAGTAAGGCCATTAATTAATTAATTGGGCAATTAGACAAATGGGCCGATTATAACTACAAATGAAGGCCAAAATGGCTCGACCCAGAGCCAGAATGGCCCGATCGGCCCGAACTCGAACTGGGCCCAGCCCTAAAAATCGGCCAGCTCTTTTGTTTTGTCTAAATCTGATTTTTAGTTAAAGATTAATATTAATTAGAGATAATTAATAAAGGATAAGCCATGTTAGTTGGTTTAAACAACAAACTCCTTAATTATCTCTAGTTAGTTATCATCAATTAAAATTCAAATTGAAAGACACGTTTCTTCTTCTCCAACTACCTTAATTTTCAGCAAGAAAAGAGAGAGAGAACCACCATTAACATAGTGGAGGTAGTGGGCAAATAATAAAGTAGTGGGAGAAGTGGGATAGTGGCCATCAGCTCCTTGATTTTAGGCCATCAGGAGGTTACTTGACAGCCATCAGCTTTTTCCAGCAGCTATAAATACAGCAGGAGGCTGCCATACGCGAGACACAGACACAACTCAATCAACAACTTTTCAGTCTAACACTGATCGGCTCAACGCCTCTCCGGAAGTCCAGCGCTCCGCTGCTTCTTTTTCAGCAAACACCCTGTAGAACCCCTGATATCAACCGTCACTCCTCAGCCACCAGCCACCCTCGACAGCCTGAAGTCTTGCCGCCGCCGCCGCCCAAGGTCCGCCGCCGCCGCCACTAAAAATAGTCTGCCGCCGCCGCCGACATTAAG
Organism: Penstemon barbatus; assembly: GCA_003313485.2. NCBI lineage: Eukaryota > Viridiplantae > Streptophyta > Magnoliopsida > Lamiales > Plantaginaceae > Penstemon > Penstemon barbatus. Next base: position 66,623,436 of record CM064880.1, read on the forward strand.
CCGCCGCCGCCGCTGCTTCCGCTGTCCAGACGCTGTCTCGAGCGAAACCCCTTGATAGCAGGCAGTTAACAGCTGTTTTCTGTCAAGTTATCAACGTGCCAACTCCTCGATATCAGTCTGTCCCTCCTCAGCCACCAGTGATCCCTGACAGCCTGAAGTCTTGCCGCCGCCGCCGCCGCCGCTCACAGTAAGCCGCCGCCGCCGCCGCCGCTCTCTTCCGCCGTCAGCTGACACTGACTCGAGCGAAACCACTCATATCAGCAAGTAGCTCGCTGGTAACTGTCATGTAAGTGCCCACGTATTTATATGACAAACTCATCAAGTAGCCATCTGCCTGATGAGCTCGTCGTCAAGTAGCCATCTGCTTGACGGCTATCGGCTGAGTAGCCATCTGCTCCGTCGATGCCTTGGTCAGTGGCCACCCGCTGATCAGGAGCCCGATTGATGGCCTTCCATCAAGGTTGGGCGAACCATTGACGGTGGGTCTCCCGTCGTCAATGTTACTTTCTGTCAACAAGTCGTTTTTCATGCAATATCAGCTCATCGGCGGGTTTACCTGCCGATCAAGGAGCCAATTTTCAGAACTTAAAAGGTTTATCAACTCATCTGGCAGATTATGCCGAAACAGGAGACTCGTCGTTTTGTATATTTTTGTAATGTTTGTACATCGGGGAACTTGCCAACATTCTTTTATTTTTAATGGAAGTCGTTTGGCTCGTACGTCTTGACTCTTTTACATAAATATACTTTACGTCAATTGATTTCCATTGATATGCTGTTTTCTGTCAAGATCATGTTTTCTGTCAAGGTGTTCATTTAAATTGATTGATTGTCAAGGCATTTGCTGATTTTCAAATCCGCTGATATGTAAAGCAGACCATCGATTGGTCATAAGTTTTTGGCACTCAAAGAGAGATTTTCAGAAATTATTTAAGTCCTGCGGCCAGGCAGGCATAGAAAAGAACTAGGGGTAGTGTTTGCCTACTCTGTCGCAATCGTTTAGAAGTCAGCCTTATCAGGACAACTTATTTTGATATCAACGTGTCTCTGTCAGGACATTTACTTTATCAATTTACCGATATCAACATGTCTATTTTTCAAATCGTTATGTTTGCACGCACAAACATTGGCACGCCCGCATTATTTTATATCATATCGAGGTATTTCGCATCGAGCCATTGGCTCGTCGAGGGATTCACTGACAGGTCTACAACGAACAATATTTTGGCACACCTTGATGCCAGTAACCCCTCGATGTCGACCCCTCGACGCCAAGCATCCCTTGATATCAGTTTTACCGCAAACAATATTTTTGGTACTTCTCGATGTCAACGGTCCCTCGATGTCGTCGAGGTGTTCCTCGATACTGAACTTATATGCAAACAGTTCCTTGATGCCATGCATGGTCTGATGCCAATCCCTCGATGACATCAAGGCATAACAGGGCCAAAATTATATGCAAACAATATTTTGGCACGCCCAGTGGGACTTGAAAGTCTCTTTATTGAAAAACCCACCAGCCAAACAGTTTATGGCTCGGGGGGCATGAAAATGATTTTTGTAGTTGCCATAAAACGATTATCAGCCAATTCTGGCTAGCTGACTTACGATTATCTCTTTGCCAAACAGTCAATCAATCGATACTAAGTGGGTGTTTGTTTTGTTGTCATCAGATGACATCACAGGTACCGCGAAGGACCCGATCAACCTTGACGAGAACACAGTCTGATTTAACGCATACTTTGGAAAATCTACCAACGGTTCCACTGACTATGGAAGGAGCCGACAAGATCGAGGAGCTGACAACAGAGGTCCGAAATTTCACCAGGGACCTTGAGACCAAACAAGGAGAATGGTCTGATATTGTCAGCAAGTTTGAACATATGCTGGGCTCGGCCACTGCTGCTAGTCAGGCCAGTACAGAAGCCAGCCACACTGTAAATAATGCCTTGATACACTTGGAGGCAAGGTTGACGTCGCTCACTGAAAGCATCAACATGCTCGCCAATGGCATCCAAACGCAGGCCTGGACTGGGCCGCAGAGGACTGCCGTTGACAAGGGCAAGGGCCCTGCGATCCATATCGGAGGAAGCTCATCGAGGGAAGAGACGCCTTTCAAGCAGGGCAATGGACAATCTAATGTCCAGGATAAGAGAGGAAGCACATCTAAGACAAGGAACGCCCGCCCAGACTCGGGGGGCAGGTTCGAGGAAGATAGATCAGAGGCCGTCGGGTACGGCCATGAAGTGCATCAGGCCAATCTATCGGCCTATGACAGGACAGTTCACCGCGCTGCAGAGGGTCCAGAAGACCTCTTGACGGTGAATCAGGCCGAAGAAATGTTTGTCAGGAGGCAAGGAAACAGGGCAGCGAGGTATAATAAACCTCACCCGGAATATATCGATCAGATCCCGTTCCCTGTGAACTACAGACCGCCGAATTTTACTCTGTTTTCTGGCGAGGGATCACAGTCTGCCACGGAGCACCTTGCTCGATTTTCTTTGGAATGTGGCAACATGACGAACGAACTAAAACTGAAACTGTTTCCCAACTCCTTGACGGGAATGGCGTTCCACTGGTACGCCAACTTGAAACCTGGATCGGTCCCCGATTGGCCATCCATGGAAAAAGTTTTTGTGATGAACCACTATCAGGCCCCTCTTGAGGTCTCCGTCATCGAGCTATCGAACATGAGACAGCTGACGGGACAGACCGTCGAGGAATACATGAAGAAGTTTATCAGGGCCAGAGGCTTCTGCGCCATCCCATTGCCAGAAAAAGAGTGCATCAAGATTGCCATCCATGGCATGCACTTCGAGTTGAGAAAGATCATGATGGCACAGTATCACGAAGACTTATTCGAATTGACCGATCACGCGGTCCGCTACGAACGAGTTTTGAGAGACGAAAACGGCCGACAACCCAGAGGGAATTATTACCAAGTAGGTATGGCCGACTCTAGCGAGGAACAAATCAATCAGGTCAGTCGACCGATTGAACAACAGGGGATCGAAATCGGATTGGCAGAGGTCGTCTGCCCAAAGAACACGGTCTGTCCGGCCCTCGCCAAGCCGAAAGAGCCTCAACCTACCATTAAAGTGCCAAACAATTTGGTGCGTCGAGACGCTGAATATAAGACTGACAGAGAAAGGCGTTATTCTTTCGACGTCACGAAAACCGAGGCCATCTTTGATCAATTATTGGCTGACAAGATCCTTCGCCTCAAAGGGGACCACGTGATTCCGCCATCAATGAAAATATCAGGTAAGACTTATTGCAAATATCATGATGTTTGGACTCACACGACGAACGAGTGTCTAGTATTCAGGTGGATGGTGCAAGATCACCTTGATAAAGGCATTTTAAGGTTCGCCCCTGATTGGAAAATCACAAAGCCGATGACGGTTGACACCAATCCTTTCCAACAAAATGAAGTGGGGATCAATGTGCTGATGGTCACGGATCCAGCAACCGGGGAACATTTGTACGTTGACGAGGAGCCAGAACGCTCACCGACGATCAGGGAGATGGGTCTATGTGCAAGATGCCAAACAGAGTTGGCAACAATGCCATTGTTCCTTAATCCGGCATTATATAGCCCATACATGCCTTGGCTCAATACAACGCCAACAGGGTATCCTTATCAGGCGATGCCGCAACCGCAGGCAACGCCTCAGACAGCCCCCCAGCCGCAAGTGATACCACCACCTCGACCCACGGAATCGTATCAGGCTCCAGCCCCGTTGAAAAATACTGAACATGTAACATCCGCGGCGGAACAACGCCGTGAACAGGCTAAAACCACGATGCCTCGACGGCATCAGGAAGGTACCAGCCGAAACAGTAGAATCAGGGAGAGATCTCCCGACAGGACACCAATCAGGCAGGTCAGATCGACCGCCAGCCGTCGAGACAGGACCCATGGTCCGTCACCAAAAATTACTCCGCCAGGCTCATCGAGGCCGCGAACTGTCCACACCCCTGCTGATACACAGGTAGATCGATGGGTTCCCGTCAGGCACCCTAAGTTTCCAGGCGATCGAAGGGTCGATCAGATGACCCGAACTCAATATAGGCGTTTCTTACGCCAACGAAAGGAGTTGGAAACTGCTAAGGGAAAGGCCCCGATGAAGGAATCAGCAAAGAAACCTTCACCGTCAGGGGAACAGAAACAGAAACAGGAAGCGATAGAGGCCAAATCTGGCCAAGGGATCAATATCGGGGCCAAGACCTCGATGCAAATCGACACTTCCAAGTGGACTCCGGGGAAAGCCCAATTTGGTACAATCGATATAGAAAAGATAATGGCGGAAGATGATTTGTTGTCTGATGACGACGATGGAAATGATTTCAAGGCAAAGCTTGCCGAGATCTATAACGATGACAAAGGCAACAAGGAAAATGAGACCAAAACTGGTCAAACCGTCGAGGCCAAAACTGGCCAGGAAATCGAGAAACAGGTCGATCGACCTACTGAGCAGCAGAAAATCGAGGAGCAGCTGGTCGATAAGCAAACGACCGACAGGAAAACAGAAACAAAGACAGTGGAAGAAGCTGCCATCAGTCAGCCGACAGACGGCTCGACGACGATGGAGTGCAACGCCGTTGACTCTGAACTTGTTGAATTCGTCAACGAGGAACTGGAGTACTCCACTGATGGCTTTTGGGATGAGGGTATGCCAGTAGTACAAATGGCAGAGGACTTAGAGCTGTTATCGGTCGACGACGAGAAAGAGACCGATTGGAATCAGAGGGTCGAAACTATATTCCAGAAGCCACCATCTTTCATGGCTCGACACATCAGGCCACTTTACGTATCAGGCCATATCGACGGAAAACCCATCGACAGAATGCTGGTCGACAACGGGGCAGCCGTCAACGTAATGCCTGCATCGACGATGTACAAACTGGGTAAGGTCAGCGAGGACCTGATGGAAACGAAGGTGATCGTCAGCAACTTCACAGGAGGAAAAGCTGATACACTTGGAATTCTGCCCGTCGAGGTAAAGATTGGAAAAACCAGTTTGAAAATCGCCTTCTTTGTGGTTGATGCAGCCACTTCTTACAACGCCTTGCTGGGAAGGGACTGGATTCACTCAGCCCTTTGTGTACCGTCCTCCCTGCATCAGTGCTTATTAATTTGGGGAGACGCCCCCGAACCTGAAATCATCATGGCCGACAACAGGCCATTCACTGCCAAGATCAACGCTGTCGAGGCAGCATATTATCGAGATGATGTAGGTCCTTATCGATTTATCGGACAGGATAAATACGGACGACCACAGGAAGTCACTTCGAGCAAGAAGTTGACGCAATTGGAAATGGCATGTTTAGCCAAGGAGCTAAGTCGGCCCTGCCACATCAAGGAGTCGGGGCCGCAGGAAGAACACTGTCAGGATCAATGAATTGTCCTGATGACGAAAGACCATCGGCCTGTAAGGCCGATAGACTGGAAATTGATGAGATCGTTATTATCGGGCCGCAGCAGGAAGCATGTGCCGATTTAATCAGGAGGTTTCGGGCCTATGTGGCCGAATGCTATACAGGCGATCTCATTTTCGAGGAGGAAACGCCACCGTCGGTTGGCGAGGAAATTCAGTTAGAAGAGTTAGCAACGGCGCCAGCCAAGCTTGACGACATCAAGATCCAAGTACAGGATCCTGTTATCGAGATTGAGTTAGGCAGCGAGGAAGATCATAGGCCAACTTACATCAGCGCATTGCTTGATGATGGCCAGAAGGATCGATTGATCCAAGTATTGACGGAGTACAAGGACTGTTTTGCCTGGAATTACGACGAGATGCCTGGGTTAAGCAGAGAGTTGGTAGAACATCGTATTCCGATACTTGAAGGGTACCTACCCCGTAAACAGCCCCTGCGAAGGATGTCTGTCGAGGTCTGCAGACTGATCAGGGAGGAAATCGAGAAGCTGTTGAAGGCCAGTTTTATCGAGGTGGCCCGATATCCGGAGTGGGTAGCAAATGTTGTTCCCGTGATGAAGAAGAACGGGAAAATCAGGATATGCATCGATTTCAGGGACCTAAATCTTGCATCTCCTAAAGACGAATACCCGATGCCAATGGCGGACATGTTAATCGATGCTGCCGCTGGCAATATGTTCCTGACAGCCGTCGACGGAAGTGCAGGGTACAATCAGATTTTTGTGGCTGTTGACGATGTGCCAAAACTGGCTTTCCAATGTCCCGGCGGAATCGGCACCTTCCAATGGAAAGTGATGCCATTCGGACTCAAAAACGCCGGAGCAACTTATCAACGAGCCATGAACTGCATCTTCAGTGAGTACATCGATGACTTTGTTAAAATTTACATCGATGATATCATTATTAAATCGGCTAGTTACGACGAACATCTAACACATTTGGCGAAGTCATTTGCCAAAATGAGAAAGCATAGGTTAAAGCTTAACCCCTTGAAATGTGTGTTTGCAGTTGCGTCGGCCAATTTTCTTGGCTTCTTAGTGCATCGCAAGGGGATTGAGGTTGACAAAAACAAGTCCAAAGCTATCTTGACAGCCAGACCTCCGTCGACGAAGAAGGAATTACAACAATTCCTTGGGAAAGTCAACTTTTTACGGAGGTTCATTTCTAACTTGGCTGGAAAAACAAAGGTCTTCTCGCCTTTGTTAAAATTGAAGGACAAGGAAGAGTTTTGCTGGCAAACGGAGCACGAGCAGGCGTTTCAGGAAATCAAGGATAAGCTGACAACGCCGCCTGTAATGATGCCGCCTGTCAAGGGGAAACCCTTGAAATTATATATATCTGCCACGGATGACACCGTCGGCGGATTTCTGGCACAAGACGACGATGATGGGTTTGAGCGAGCAATCTACTACTTGAGCAGGCACTTGACAGAAACAGAACAGAGGTACTCCCCGATAGAAAAGGTATGCCTCGCTTTGTTTTTCTCTTGCAAGAAATTACGTCATTATATGTTGCCTGTGAAAGTATTAGTTATCTCTGGTATTGATGTGATAAAATATATGATAGCTAAGCCCGTAATGAGGGGGAGGATCGGCCGATGGGCCATCCAACTGATGGAGTATCAACTACAGTACGTACCGCAAAAAGCAGTCAAAGGCCAAGTATTGGCTGATTTTCTGGTTGACCATCCATGTCTCGATATCGATCAAGCCGTTCTCAAGGAACTGGACTCGATGACAGTAGAGATCAGGCCATGGACACTGGCCTTCGATGGGTCTAGAACCGACAGGCTGTCTGGAGCAGGTATAGTCTTGATTTCTCCATCAAATATAAAAACTAAGCTATCAGTTCAATTTGATTTTGAATGTACTAACAATCAGGCCGAATACGAAGCCTTGATCATTGGACTGGAAATGCTTAGAGAGCTCGACAGTAAGTCTGTCGTCATCGTCGGGGACTCGCAGTTGGTTATCAGGCAATTACAAGGTACTTACAAATGCCGAAACCCAATACTTGACAAATATTATTTAACTGCGATGTCCTTGTTGTCGGAGTTTGTTGATGTTACATGTTACCATGTAACGAGGGGAAACAACAGCGAGGCCAACAGTTTGGCCCAGCTAGCGACTGGTGTTGAGCTCCCTGATGACATCGAGGAATCCCTCTACGTCGTCAGGAGACGACACTGTCCTTCATTTATGTATCGAGACAACGTCCTGACGGTTTTGAGTGTGTTTCAGGACCCTGATGACTGGAGAGAGCCGATCAGAAAATATCTGGCTGATCCGTCGGACCGAGCATCTCGACAAACGAGGCTCAGGGCAGTCAATTATGTCTTGATAGGTGATCAACTGTTCAGAAAAAGCCATGACGGCGTGCTCCTGTTATGCGTCGATCAGACAGAGGCCATGAGAATTATGATGGAGGCTCATGAAGGAATTTGTGGGGCCCATCAAAATGGTCACAAGTTAGCATGGCTGCTGCGCCGATATGGCTATTACTGGCCAAAGATGGTGGGAGACTGTATTCAATTGGCAAGGGGTTGTGAGAAGTGCCAACGCTTCGGGGTAGTCCAAAGGATGCCCGTCGAGGAAATGAACATGATAATCAAGCCGTGGCCTTTCAGATGCTGGGCCATCGATATCATCGGGGAAATCCACCCCTCGTCTTCCAAACACCATCGATACATCATTGTGGCCACGGATTATTTTACTAAGTGGGTAGAGGCCAAACCGCTCAAACAGGCCAATCAGGCCGAGGTGATGAAGTTCATCAAGGACCTAATCATTCACAGGTTTGGTTTGCCACAGACCATTGTCACTGACAGGGGACTGATGTTCGTCGGTCAAGAAATCAAGGAGTTTGCCAGATCAATGGGTTTCGAATTGGTCCATTCAACACCGTACTATGCACAAGGGAATGGCCAAGCGGAAGCTTCTAATCGAGTCCTCAAGGACATTATCTCGAAAATGATCGAGGAGAACCCAAGAGCTTGGCACTTGATGCTGTCAGAGGCATTATGGGCTTATCGGACGAGCAAACGGACAAGTACAGGCACCACCCCGTATAAGCTGACGTACGGACAGGAAGCCGTTCTACCGATGGAGATCAACGTCCGATCTCTGCGGGTGATGCAGCAAAACGAGCTGACGCCCGAAGAGTATACTGAAAGTATGTTCCAGCAGCTTGATGAGCTCGACGAGATCAGGGTTGCCGCGTTAGACAAAATCGAGGCACAAAAAAGGCTAGTCGCCCGATGCTACGATAAAAAGATACGCAGGAAACACTTTGACGTCGGGGACATGGTCTGGAGAACTGTTTTGCCACTTCATCAGCGCGAGAAAAAATATGGTAAATGGAGCGCGACGTGGCAAGGACCATATGAAGTCTACTCGATAACCCGAGGTGGAGGGTACATTTTGAAAAAGCCAGATGGGAATCTCTGTCGAGACCCCATCAATGGAAGATATTTGAAAAAGTTTAGGCCCACCCTTTGGGAATCGATGTGTCTGGAACATCAGCGAGCCTTAGAGCTTGAGATCGAACGGCGCCAAGAATACTTCAATGCGCCGATCCCTTTGTAAATATTAAGTAGGATTTATTTTCGGTCTTGTTTTTATTTCCGCTTTCCGTTTGTTTAGGTTAGGAGTTTGAATTTGTAGTCGTATTTACGTTTTCTTTTCGTCAAAACACTTCCGTTTTTAATTCAAGTTTTTATTCCCCGATTTTCAAATTTTTACATCAAGGCATTTTGATTTGAAATTCTGATGAGTTGATATAGTTTTAGTCGATTGATGTTGACAAAAAGTTGAGTTTTTTGGTTCGCAAAATTATTCCGTCAAGGGGTCGGGGGATAGTTCAAAACTGATACGTTTGGTTTGATTTTGGTTTTGTGGTTCAAGCAAGAAGCATAATATAAGGTCAAAACAATTTTTGACAAAGGAAAGGTAATCAGTCGATGGCTGTCAAAGCCATCACACAAATAGAAAACAAATCAGTCGGTGGCCATCAGGCCAATGTGCAAACAGGCGGGAAAATAAACTAAGTCATAGGTATCAGAAATATCAAGGCACAGGCGCCGAAATCAATAGCTCGCAGGCCAGAAAGCTAAGTAAGGAAATCCTTAGTGAATCGGCCCAAGAAGTCCTTGAGATCAGCCTCAATCTTGGCTTGATCAGCTCGAGCAGCCGCCGCCTGAGCCGCCACCCGTTCTTCTTCAGCCTTCGCTGCCACGAGCAAGTCGTTAGTATCGGACAGCTGGTCAGTGATCAGTTCTGCCTCTGTCGAGGCAGTCTGTATTTGGCTCTGCAACTGGGCCAACTCCCCCTGCAACCTGGCAATAGCCGCAATCATCTCAGTCTCGGTATCCTTGAGATTCTTCAAGGAGACACTAAGTGTAGAACCCCGGGTGAACAAAGCATCGAACTTCGCCAGAAGGTCGTTGGCGGAAGATGAAAACGAGGCTTCAGCTTTGATTGCTCGATCATTGGCTTTAAAGTTGCTCCTCAGCTGGCCAAACCTCTCGGCATACCCCGAATAGAAAGACCCCTTATCACTTGGAAGGACCGCAGACGACAGCTTGTGCATCAGCTCGTCGAGGGACGGACCCATATTGATCATCAGGATGTCCAAGGGTTGATCCCGGTAGCCTGACAGCAGCTCCTTGAAACGGGTGATCTCGTCAGGAGTGAAAGTGGCACGGCTTGATGTCTCAGATGCCGCTGAAGGTGATTGAGACGACGAACTCGCTGACTGGGCCCGAACATTAGCAAATCGAGCCAATGCTTGAGCAAGCCGCTGAGATATGTCCATCGGCTGGCTCTGCAAAACGAGAAGCAAAACAAAGTTAGCAAAATGAAACAAGGAAATCCGAAAATGGCTAAGGACGAAACGAACCGCTTGTACAACGGGGGAAGCCAATACGGGGGACTCCTTGACGGGATCACTCTGATCGGCAGAGGCATCGACGGGACGAGGAGTAGCAGCCAGACCCTTCAGGCCCTCGATCACAGCACTGTCGGCGGGAGTGTCCGCCGCCTCGATCGGAGAAGGCGGACGAGGGGGAAGGTTTATCGCCTCGATCTCTTCAACATCATTATCGCTGTCCGTCGAGCTATCCACTATTCGTCGGACCTTCTTTTTGGGTAAGGGATCGACCTTGGCAGCTCGCCGTTTGCCTTTCGAGCTCACCTCCTGACAGAAAACGAGAGATCACAATAAGTTCATAAAATGTGATAAAATGAATCAAGGAAGGACTACCTCGTCGGAACTGCTCACGATTATGGCACTCGTGCCACCTCGCTGATAGAAGAGCCGACGAGAGCGTCGGATATATACGACGGGGTGACCGATTACCTTGTCAACGGAGGACTGAGCCTCGGACGTCTGCAGCGATTGTGAAACAGCCGGCGATGGCCCCGACGGACTGATCATTTGTAAGGGAATGGCCATAGGAATATCCTGTTCCTTGGGAGCTCTTTTCTTTTTATCCGACGGGGGGATTGATTGTGCCTTCCCTGCAAATCAGACAAGTACATTAGTAGATAGCAATAATCAAGGGAAACAAACAAAGGAAGCTACCTGATAAATCGAGGGCAATGGTACCCCCATCCTTGTAGTCACACAAAATATAAACCGTCGACAGGGCCTGTGGGTCATCAGCTCGATATCCCGTAAAAGTGACTTGGGAGTTAGCTTGATGACTACGAGGCCGTGAACTACTACTTGCACAAGACTCGACGGGGGAAGGGACATACCCCGGTAACTCGATAAAATCAGGAAGCAATGGTAAAGACAAGCCAAACGGTTTATAAAATGTATGCCAAGGAGGAACCTCACCTGGACCTCCCCGTTTTTTGGCTAACTTAGCATGAGCCAACATGGCTTTACCTATCCTAATGTTTTTTATCGACTCAAAATTCATGGCAGCTTGCTCATACACCCTATCTCTATTATCAGGATCCCAAACAACATTGTAAAATTGTTCAAAACGAGAAATGACATACAATGTACCTTTTTTGGACGCCTTGACAGAGGCAGCAGCTGTATGTTCGAGGAAGGGCCCATCGGTGGATATGACCTCGGGATGGTTGGGGACCTCGAACCTTGTCACCGCAACATGAAAAGGCTCTTTACGAGTCAGGGCGAGGTAGTCTCTCCACCAATTGACGAAATCAGGCGATGCAGTAGGAGTAGGAGCAAAAGGCCGAAATACAAAAGAGTCACGGGCCACACGCCAACAACGACGCAGCTCGTCGAAGCTATCCATATCGGGCACGTCAAACTCCTCGTCCCGAATCCGAAGGGAAGAGCCATATCGAGGGACAGACTGAACCAAACCAAACTGTCTGGCCACATAATGCGCCGGATAGAATCGGACAGTGCATTTGAGAGGCTTTCGCCTCGATGCAGTCTTGGCTCCCGTTACTTTCAGACCCGACGGGATGTCTCTCGGTGTAAGAAAGTGAGCCCACAATTTCTGATGTTCCTTGAACTCATCGGCTGACAAAGTTGGGCTATAAGCTGACAGAAAAGGGGAATAGAAGGCCGCAAAGTGTGGCTCAAGCCCCTTGACAGGATCGTACAGTCGGCTGAAAAAGTAATAAAAATTACAGGGAGGAACCCTCTGACGAGCCACGAAGGCCGCATAAATCTCAGAACCAATCGGGGTCTCGCTGAACCGACAGAAATCCGGGAAATAGCCATACAACCAAACTTGCAAAAGCCAGATAGGCCCTTGCAAGAAACAACATCCAGAATCCAGAAAACCCTCCATACCCACACAAAACCCAGAAAATACGAGAGGTCCCAAAGCTATCTTTTCACCTCTAGCAAGACTCAAAGCAATAGCATTATACTCCTTGGTCACCGATAAGGCAGGAGTGCAAAAAATATAACGAGATAACCAAAGGGTGAGGAAGTGCACATGCTCATCGTGGGTTACCTCGATGGAGTCGGGCAAAGACTTGTATCGGCCGATGACAAGGCCATACGACGGGGCCTTATCACTGAAACCGCTGGGACGAAAAGCTGGAGGAAAGAGAAATGCCTCATTGCTGGCGGAAGGCAACGGGTCGATGTAACCCCCGACAGGCCCTAGTCCACATATAGCTTGGATATCCAAAAGCGTTGGAGTCATTGGGCCGTGCGCGAAATGAAACGTGTTATCAACTCGGCACCAAAATTGGGCCGCGGCACGGATAAGAGGGAGGTTCAACGACAATCCTGTCTTACAAAATTGAATGGCATCGAAAATGCCACATAACCGCCAGACGGGAGCAAACGTCCTTTCTACCCTACTACACCAAACAAGCCAATCCGAGTGAACAACGGAACCTGCCCACGGCCAGCCCCTCGTGGATGATTTGAAACTCACCTCGCCAAGAGAAAAAGGTAGAGCCTCGCTCGGATGTCGAATTGGATGCTCGGTTATTGGTGGCAAATCGGCCGAGGTGTGGAACGGGCCGATTGTAACGCCCTGTGTTGTTTCTTGCAATATTTGGGTAGAAATTTGAACATCACGTTGAGTGATACTCCCAGTAGCCATTCTTAGTTGAAAAAGCTTGGAGCTTCGACAATGAGGGGTTTTTCGGGTTTGGTGTTTTTTTTTTGATTTCTTGAAATCTTGGAGGAAAGACTCCAATTGTTGCACCACTAGAGTAAGGGGAATCCGAAAATGGTGAGAAACACGAGGAAACCGAAGCTTGTAAGCTCTTGGCTATGGTGATTTTCTTCAAATGGGTTTTCAGATTTGGGGCTTGTTTGAAGATTGGGTTTCGGTTTTTGGGTTCTTTGGAGCAAGAGGAGTCCGAAAATGGTGAGAGCACAAGAAAACCGAACCAAAAAAAGCTTGGATTCGAAGCTTGGGTATTTTCGGTTATGGAGGATTTCAAAAATGGGTTTTTCTGATTTGGGGATTTTTTGGGATTTGGTTTCGAGTGGTGGGTTCCTCGTGAGAAGGGGAATCCGAAGGCGCAAGAATGAAGGAAGGAGATGAAGTAGAGAGCTTGATGTGGAGGTAGGAGTGATCGGCTATGGAGTTTCTTTGGAGAAGATGAGTTGGTCGCGTGAGGAAGAAGAGGGAAAAAGAAGATGAAAAGGTGAAAGGAAAAAGTAACGTGGGGCCCAGAGAAGTGTAAGGGTTTTGTCTTTTTGGGAAAAGTGTGTTAATAGACTACCAATTGAATTGGGAACTAGGAATAGATTCCAACTGATTTTTCCCGGGAAGTTGGGAACAAGTTGGGGAGCTGACATCTGGCATAAAATTAACTGATTGGGGAATATTTTTAATCCCAAAAATGCTGTTATGTTTAATTTGGCTAAAAATGGCTAATTTAAATATTAAAGCATGGTTAAATTAAATGCCGATCAAAGAATGAAAAAGGGGAGTTTATCAAACTAAGTCTATCCGATAAAATTTTATTATCAAATAAAATTTATCAGATACGACTTACGGGGGGCATTGTTTGTACCTAAAAAATCGCCCTCGATAAATCAAGGTATAACGGCTCGACGACATGCCAAAAATGGCAACTAGGCCGAACTAAGTCGCCCCAAAAAAGATCAGACCAAATCGGATCCAATCTGGACCGAAAATAGGTCCAATCGAACCAATACGAGCCCAATTTCAAGACTCGACCCAATTTTCGTGATTAATTAATTTTGGGCCAAACATAAATTAATTAATTAATAAGATTAATTAATTTATGGGCTAAGTTTAATTAATTACAAACTAAAGACCAAATTATGGTTAGTTAGGCCCAATTGAACTCAATAAATATTTTTGGACTAATTAATTAAGTTAATTAATTAATTGGGCCAAGATTAATTAATTGGCCCACTTGATAAGTAAGGCCATTAATTAATTAATTGGGCAATTAGACAAATGGGCCGATTATAACTACAAATGAAGGCCAAAATGGCTCGACCCAGAGCCAGAATGGCCCGATCGGCCCGAACTCGAACTGGGCCCAGCCCTAAAAATCGGCCAGCTCTTTTGTTTTGTCTAAATCTGATTTTTAGTTAAAGATTAATATTAATTAGAGATAATTAATAAAGGATAAGCCATGTTAGTTGGTTTAAACAACAAACTCCTTAATTATCTCTAGTTAGTTATCATCAATTAAAATTCAAATTGAAAGACACGTTTCTTCTTCTCCAACTACCTTAATTTTCAGCAAGAAAAGAGAGAGAGAACCACCATTAACATAGTGGAGGTAGTGGGCAAATAATAAAGTAGTGGGAGAAGTGGGATAGTGGCCATCAGCTCCTTGATTTTAGGCCATCAGGAGGTTACTTGACAGCCATCAGCTTTTTCCAGCAGCTATAAATACAGCAGGAGGCTGCCATACGCGAGACACAGACACAACTCAATCAACAACTTTTCAGTCTAACACTGATCGGCTCAACGCCTCTCCGGAAGTCCAGCGCTCCGCTGCTTCTTTTTCAGCAAACACCCTGTAGAACCCCTGATATCAACCGTCACTCCTCAGCCACCAGCCACCCTCGACAGCCTGAAGTCTTGCCGCCGCCGCCGCCCAAGGTCCGCCGCCGCCGCCACTAAAAATAGTCTGCCGCCGCCGCCGACATTAAGCCGCCGCCGCCGCTGCTTCCGCTGTCCAGACGCTGTCTCGAGCGAAACCCCTTGATAGCAGGCAGTTAACAGCTGTTTTCTGTCAAGTTATCAACGTGCCAACTCCTCGATATCAGTCTGTCCCTCCTCAGCCACCAGTGATCCCTGACAGCCTGAAGTCTTGCCGCCGCCGCCGCCGCCGCTCACAGTAAGCCGCCGCCGCCGCCGCCGCTCTCTTCCGCCGTCAGCTGACACTGACTCGAGCGAAACCACTCATATCAGCAAGTAGCTCGCTGGTAACTGTCATGTAAGTGCCCACGTATTTATATGACAAACTCATCAAGTAGCCATCTGCCTGATGAGCTCGTCGTCAAGTAGCCATCTGCTTGACGGCTATCGGCTGAGTAGCCATCTGCTCCGTCGATGCCTTGGTCAGTGGCCACCCGCTGATCAGGAGCCCGATTGATGGCCTTCCATCAAGGTTGGGCGAACCATTGACGGTGGGTCTCCCGTCGTCAATGTTACTTTCTGTCAACAAGTCGTTTTTCATGCAATATCAGCTCATCGGCGGGTTTACCTGCCGATCAAGGAGCCAATTTTCAGAACTTAAAAGGTTTATCAACTCATCTGGCAGATTATGCCGAAACAGGAGACTCGTCGTTTTGTATATTTTTGTAATGTTTGTACATCGGGGAACTTGCCAACATTCTTTTATTTTTAATGGAAGTCGTTTGGCTCGTACGTCTTGACTCTTTTACATAAATATACTTTACGTCAATTGATTTCCATTGATATGCTGTTTTCTGTCAAGATCATGTTTTCTGTCAAGGTGTTCATTTAAATTGATTGATTGTCAAGGCATTTGCTGATTTTCAAATCCGCTGATATGTAAAGCAGACCATCGATTGGTCATAAGTTTTTGGCACTCAAAGAGAGATTTTCAGAAATTATTTAAGTCCTGCGGCCAGGCAGGCATAGAAAAGAACTAGGGGTAGTGTTTGCCTACTCTGTCGCAATCGTTTAGAAGTCAGCCTTATCAGGACAACTTATTTTGATATCAACGTGTCTCTGTCAGGACATTTACTTTATCAATTTACCGATATCAACATGTCTATTTTTCAAATCGTTATGTTTGCACGCACAAACATTGGCACGCCCGCATTATTTTATATCATATCGAGGTATTTCGCATCGAGCCATTGGCTCGTCGAGGGATTCACTGACAGGTCTACAACGAACAATATTTTGGCACACCTTGATGCCAGTAACCCCTCGATGTCGACCCCTCGACGCCAAGCATCCCTTGATATCAGTTTTACCGCAAACAATATTTTTGGTACTTCTCGATGTCAACGGTCCCTCGATGTCGTCGAGGTGTTCCTCGATACTGAACTTATATGCAAACAGTTCCTTGATGCCATGCATGGTCTGATGCCAATCCCTCGATGACATCAAGGCATAACAGGGCCAAAATTATATGCAAACAGCAATATTTTTGCTGAAACGAAAAACAAGCAAATTAACTAATCAACATAACTTAGAAATTAAACCCCACACTACACAAATTTTCCTCTAAGTCCAACTTATTGCGACAGGACTCCCCACCACATGCTTCCCATCAGACCACTCAATCCTACCAAACTCATTTGTATTTGACGGCATTGATATTGCACTGAACGTCACCGTATATGATTTTTTCTCGTTCGTTTGACCAAAAGTCAAACTCCCAGGATCCACTGAAATCTTCACAACATCACTCGATGAAGAAATCGACACCTTGTACGTTCCAGGTGCTCCTACATTGGTAAGGGTTCTCGTGTGCTTCACCACACTGGATCCTGTTCCACTTCCCATTTGAGCTTGTAAAGACACAGCGAACGAAGGGTAATTTAGGTTATTCACACTATAGCTTTTACTAGCTTCGCAGCTGAAATTCCCTCGGGCCAGACTGTTGATCTGTGCAGAAGTATAGTTCAATGCACATAGGAAGTTCAAATAATCTACCGCTTCTATATCGTAGACTAAGCCCGGATTAAGAGCGGATACGGGGTCCACGTGTCCTGATCCATGATCGAACGGTGTAGATGGCTTCCCAGTAGATACATCTTGAATCAATTTCCCGTTTTTGTAAGCTGTATAAGCCGTGGTCATTAAAGCCGAGCGTATAGCTGCTGGGCTCCAATCTGGATGAGCCGATTTAAGTAGAGCTGCCAAGCCGCTGACGTGTGGGCATGACATGGATGTGCCCGATATTATGTTAAACCCGACCCGCCTTTTGTCCTCGGTTAATCCAGTGGGACCCAAGGCCCCGGACCAACCAGCTAAGATATTGACACCTGGCGCGATCAAATCGGGCTTTAGAATTTCCGGTGTGATGGAATTGGGTCCGCGTGAACTGAACGCTGCAACCACTGGTGAAGGTTCGATTCCCACCTTTGTCCCTTCAAACAAAATCGTGGCCGTTGGATTGGAATCTGAGAATAAATACTTTTTAATCATATCACCGGAAGTCTGGCCGACGGCTGTGGTGGGGAGTAAATGAGCGTCCGCCACCATCTCCTCCCCGTTCGCGGCGGTATTGGTTAAAACCATACCGATTCCACCTGCAGCTTTAACGACGGAACCTTTTTGAACTCTTGGATTTACCCCACGGTCACATAAAACAATTTTACCATTTACCTTTTCGGGAATTAATGTTCCAGTCATACAAAGATTGCCTTCAGTAACATTGCTTACATTTCCGGCGTAAACAAATGGAAGCAATTTACTAGGTAATGAATCTCCTTTAAAAAGCGAAACGCCGGAGAAATTTTGGCCATTGCCGAGACTAACGTACGCAGGAAAGTCACGATCTAGGGTTCCGGCACCGACGGTGGTTATCCACGGCGCCACGTTGGATAAACTGTAAGAGCTCGGTCCCGCGTTTCCGGCTGAGCAAGAGACCAAAATGCCCTTCTCCATGGCGGCGAAAGCTCCGATAGCCACGCTGTCCCTGAAATAATCCGACGTGCCGCCGCCTAATGACAAAGAAAGGACATTAACGCTGTCGTCGACGGCTTTATCCATGGCGGCTAATATATCGGAGCTGAAACAACCACCGATCCAACAAACTTTGTACACGGCAACTCTAGCGTGCGGCGCCATCCCACGCGCCGTCCCCGGCGCGAATCCAAACAAGCTCGCGCCGGAAACAACCGATCCGGCGGCTGTGGAGGAGGTGTGGGTGCCGTGACCGTCGTCGTCTCGTGGAGATTTCGATTCCTTGGAAACGTCAATTGGACCCAGAGTTGCCTCATAGCCTTTAGCAAAATATCTCGCTCCAATTAATTTCCTGTTACAATTTGATTTAGTGAAGTTGGTACCAATTTCACAGTCTCCTTTCCATGTACTCGGGACCGGCCCGAACCCGGTATCATCGAAACTCGGGCTTTCGGGCCAGACACCAGTGTCCAGCACTCCAACAATGACGTCACTTCCCGAGCTGGATTCGGGGAACATTGCAGCGTTCTGGTCTAGACCTAGAAACAAAGGGGTCCGGGTCGTGTGTAACTCGTACTTCAACTCGGGTAGAACGGATAGGATTCCGGGTCGGGTTTCCATAACCCGAGCTTCTTCTGAGGTTAGGCGGGTTGAGAAACCGTGAATGACGGTGTTGTAAGTGTACAACACCTCTGCGGAGTCGGACACTGATTTGAGTGAGGAGTCGTACCAGAGAGTGTGGTCTTCGAAAATGGTGGGCATTTGGGATTTGGCCATGTGGATAATGTAAGTTTTCTTCTCCTCCGCCATTGTTGTGTGGAAGAGGTTCAGAATCAGAAGGAAAATAACTCCGAGTACTGAGATTTTGGTTGTCTTCGCCATTTTTGTGTTTTGGTAAAGATTTGCAGAGGCTGTGCTACTATTATAGGTAGCAGCAGAAGTGTGAAACTATACAGCTGGAAGCTTGAAATTAACAATGGGTGTGAATGAGTGAGTGGGGACAGTAATTGTTTGTCTGGTTTATGTGCATAATTGCATGCAACAAAAAAGATAATAAAAGAAGACAGACAGGTGAATAGAAAAGGAGAGGACTCAATCATTTCCATAATTATTCTCAACCAAAATACAAAGAATAAAATACTCGTATTCATGTAAACACAAATTTAGTTGTTTAATTTCCATCCAATTTTAATTAGTCGTTTAATTTTAATTTTAATCCTATACTTTATAAATATTTATTTCAATTTTAATCCAAATTTTATCGTGTAACTTTAAGTATTTGTGAGTAAATTTGTAGTGCAAGCACGAAAATTGAAATTTACATGACAAAATTTGTTATAAATATGACTAAACTTGAATGAATATGATGAAATTGAAGAACTATATTTGTAATTACAAGACTAATTTAAAAGTGTTTCAAAGTTACATGACTTTTTTAACATTTTGTATTCGAGCACTTGTCAATAAATTTATATATGTGAAAGGAATTAAAGTGTGATATAAAATACATAATCCATTTCAAGATGAAGATCATTTATAACATGTTTATGTCATTCCTATTGATCTATTGAGAAGTGTACTTATTTAAATTTTATATGGGTCCACACAAATATTTGAAGGGTATATTAATTATGTGACACTAATATGTAATAGATGATCTCCCTCCTCCATTTCATAATAAAAGATCTTATGTTCCATTTTTATGTCACACTTTGGTGTCACATGATATATTCAAGCTACAAATATACATTTTAATTCATATAAATTTGAATATTTATAAATTAATTTTTTGGGTGTAATAAAAAAATAAATTGATTACCTTTTGGAATCACAATCACGTGTACGCAGGCTTTAATCCCACTTCTTTTAAGAAATTGTTCTAATTTCACACTTGGTGTGTTTTATCTTTTTATCTTTAACTTTAGACATGTCTATGCAGAACAGAACAGAACAGAAGAAAGATCCAAAATTCACCACCCAATAATACTACAACTACTACTAGTGTTGTGTTTTTAATTTTATCTTCTTCTTCACACAATCGCATTCACAATCACAATCTCGTTATTCTTCCATTCTGGGTTGATTCGAATGGTCAAATGATTCAGTAAGAAAAAAATACATTGGTCAATTAAGGAGTACAATTACGAACCGCGGTGTAATTAATTATTACTGCAGGGTTGGGAATAGAAATCTTCAACATTACGTTTAATAGTTGGTCACGGGTCTCTTTATACTAAATTGTCAAATTTATTCCACAAAGTGGGTGTGGAGGGAGACACAGACGTGGAGAAATATCTCAACTTCTAACGTCCAACCAACAAAACATAAAAACTTTATCTCATTTTCAACTCAATTTTCTTTCCTTTTCCTTGCATTTAATCTCTAGTTTTACTCCATTTGGGTGTGACCAAATTCAGTTTAAATAAGAATTCCCCTCAACCAGCATATAGGAAAAACATAAACAGAACAAGTGTATTGAAAAAGTGTTGTAATAAATTATAAATTATTCATATCATATATACAATCGCTTTGTACTGTAGTAATTAATTTGATATTCTAAAATATTTATTATTTTTCAAATATTTAATTATAAAATATATTTTAAAAATCCATTATATCCTGTTAATAAAATATAAACAATTGAAATACATATTTATAAATAATTAACATTCATAGAAAGTATTTCAAAATTTTAACCTACAAGATTTTAATTCTTTTATTTTAATAGATAATCAATTTTTGGCTAAATAATCTAATAATAATTGAGCTAATCCAAAACAAAATTTTGGCTTTACAGTAGGAAAAAAAGAATTTGACTACTCTTTTAGGAAGATTTTTTGTTATCTAGTTTTGGTTTTGGATAAGTACAAGAGTGATTTTGGGGCTTTAACCATCTAGAAAAGAATACTTAGAGAATACTCTTTGATTAATATCTCTATTGTATATTTTGAACAGCATGCATGAAGTTATATTATTTAATCATGACTAAGTATTTCAATATTCTTGTACAAGTTCATGGTCAAATTATATACTTTTTGCTAGATTATGCTTTATTACTGTTATTAAAGTTATGTTACAATTCATCTTTTTCTAAAAAAGTTATGTTACAAAATTGTTATTATTATTAAATAAAATTTTGTTACCGCAATATATATTAAATTCTTTAAGAATTGATGAATAAGCCATGCATACAACATTTCAGTTTAATCAAATGTGACCAAAGTCGAAGTGTAAACAATATATATTTCACGGGAAAAGGGGAGGCAAGAAATCACGTGAAGCACTTCAAACTAGACTAAAAAGGTCTAATGGTCATATTAATGTCATATAACTCGATGAAAAATTAACACTGGTTTTTGTCTCTATTAGTATAGAAACTGAAAATGACCGTGATGATACCGAAGGCTGTGGTCTTAAATTTTTGTGTCAAATTAAAGTATTTGTCTTCTCTAGAGTCGACAAACACAAGGGGTGGTCCTCATCAAAATCATCAACCGTCGCATCTTTTTGTCAATAATGTGTAAATTATATATCTTATTGATAATTGTTGTTGTTTTATTGGGATCGTAATTTAGTAACAAAGTAGAGGTCTCATTTAAACTACACATTTTCACTTGGTTGTATATTGTTCTAGTTTGTTATTAGTAATTATTTATCTTTGATAATTTTTAAACATATTCCGATTGATTGTTGATGTATATATATATTTACCGTCTCATAATAAATAAATCATGTACTCATTTAAGTATTCCATTATTGCGCCTACTTTTTACATGAATGTTATTACGTTAATCACATTACGTCGGCAATATTATTGATACTACTGCATGTACTTTTCTTATCAAGACAAAATTTCATTACGGAAAAAAAAAAAAAAAAAAGTCACTTGTTTTTTAGTAATTAAAACAATAGTCATAAGCAAACAATAGTAATAGATACATGAGTATGTGGTAGAGGGAAATAAAGGTACATACATACAATCGATAACAAATTTTTGGGGATATTTGTCTATATATATATACTAGAAAAGTGCATGTACGTAGTACATATCTATAGGACTGTCACTTGAGTCGGACCTACCCAAAGCCCGATGGAATACTAGAAAATGCTTGCAAATAATCTCTACTATTATAAAAGTATATATGAATATTTTTTAACTTTTTCTACGGACTAAAAGACTCTTATTTAAGTTGTAAACAAGTGACGAACATATAAAAGTAACCAATGAGCTACCCGATGCGTTGTTTAAAGCCTTGCTATACATGCATGATAGGTGGAAGGTGCATGCTTCTCTTTACCGATGACCTCTCTTCTAATTCTATACTAGTTCCTATGGCGTGAAGGAAAAAAGTTTTCTTTCGGCTATTACATATCTATGGGTCAAATTTGTTGTATTTTTCTGAACCAACATTATAGTACGTATCACTTTCATTCTTGTTCTCTTGGTCTCTCTCAGAATCAACTTTCCGTGTAGCACGAATTTTGATCCCATTATCACCTTCTTTGTTGCTCTCTTGATCAGCCTTTTTGTATCACATTTCTTCATTACACTACTTCCATTCGGACCACTAACTCCACTCCCACCATTACCATCACATGACCAACCACCTTATAAGGTTTTAGACATATGATACGTGCCACTTTTTCAATTATATGATACGTGCCACTTCTACCAAAAGGCTCTAGAGAAAATACCATTGAATTTTTTTTCAGATATCCCAAGTTCTTGACTAAAATTTAACTTTTTCAATTGCTCATTTGCAGTTTTAATTACATATATCATCAATATATGAGGTTTTAGATATATCAATTACCTTTGATACGAAATCGACAGAGCTAACAAATATTGCCCCTTCGAAGGGCTTGGCCAAGTAGTATACCTGAATTTTTGTGCTTCTAAAACCCTAAGTAATTTCTGCCATGGAACATCTAAAATGCAGAAATAACAATCATTCCACTTACCTAAATTGATTAAACTATGAGTAAATAATAAAAGAAAATGTTGATCTTATTATAGGAGATAAAGAGATATCTTGTTCTTATTGTTAAACTATTGCATACCTAAATTAATTAAACTATGAGTAAATGATAAAAAAAAATGTTGATATATGTTTCTTATTAGGAGATAAAATAGTTTGTAAAGAATTCTATATTTTTTCGCCTACATGATATGAAAAGTAAGCATATTGATAGTATCTCCAAAACAACAAGAAGTTTATATTGATTCTCAACCATTGCTTTTAATTAAACATGGAGGTTGTTTTACCAAACAAACTTTGAAGTGAAAAATGGCGTTTGTTTGCTACTAAAGGCCATCCAAAAGAATGTTTTGACTTCAGAGTACCCAAATTATTTTTTTTTACATCATTTAGTATTACAAACTTCATTTTTTGGCTATTTCGTGTTTAGGAAAATTAGAAAATCAAGTGATAATTATCTAATTCCTTTTCATGCAGCACAATTTTTGAAGTAACTAACAAGCACGACATATTCCAACAGGTGATTGGTTTATTGGAAGAGACTAGTCACTACAAAGTAGCAGACCCATATTTAAATCTTTGTTGGGAGAGGTTCTCACTTAATGTTTTCGACACGCTTAAAAAAAAATTAAACTTCGAGAAAAGAAAAAAAAAATGCACGACATAAAATTAGACTAAATTTTCTTTTGTTAATGTTGCACACTTTAGATGTTTCACATTAGGTTTATGAATAAGTTGTGATAATCATAACTTTAACTTATCAAATTAACTACTTTAGATCAGTTTTAGTAATTAGACCACCTCAACTTTTTAAATGTGAGGCTCCATGACCAGGAAGTCATGGGTTCAACTCCCACGAATGTGAATATTTTCTCTAGTTTCATACTAGTTTTTCTCTAGTTTAATACTAGTTATTAGTTCACTTTGTTATTATTGGAATAGTTTCGATTCGATATAGTGTTTGATGTAACAATGTATTCACCATCTCAAAAAAAAAAAATGTGATATTTACTTTAAAAAAAATATCATCGATTTAATTCACGCTTTACAATTATATGAAAAGATATGCACGGCAAATTCTCACTTTGAAAAATAATACCAATTAGTTTACGAGTTACGACTGGACCACTCTCCACCGTCGGAGCCGTTCGATCTCTTCAATCTTCATCTAATCCGTACGAAAATCGTATTGCATAACCCTCAATTTCCTTCTACGTGTACGGAGTTTGACCGTTAACGGTGGCTGAGCCCTAACGCCGAGCTCCCGGGGCTGAAACGCGTGCAATGTACTTAGAAGAAGTATCGTGGAGCAGCTCACTCGCATAAATTGAAGCTTCTTTTCATAAAACTGGCTCAGGAAACTCACCGTGACCTAGCTCACTCACTCCCTAAAGACATTCTCTGATGCTTCCAAAAAACTATCCAAAATGAGGTCAGTATCTCTGAACTTTGAATTTAAGTACTACATAAAGTCTCTTTGATTGCCGTATTTAAGTTGATTTTTTTTTTTTGTGAGAATAGTTGACTTTTCTGTTATCTAATTACGATGATTGCTAATGCTCGTATATATGTGAACGGGGAAGGTATTTTGGTAATTAATCATGACTATTATTGTTATAAGTGAAGTGTTATGCTGCTTTTTATAGAATAGTTGATTTTTCTGTTGTTATTTAATTACGAATGAAGATTGCTAATGCTCGTATCCATGTGATCGGGAAAGTTATTTTGGTAATTAATTATGATTATTATTGTTATAAGGGAAGTATTAAGTAGTTTGGTATTTTTGACCAGTTTAAAGTAATGACAGAATGTTAACTTTCCTTTTGATCCTCAGCAATGAGACTATATATGTCCTAAGTCACTCCTAATTATTGTTATCCAAGCTCATTGATTCACTAGGTAATAAGATGGGGTTAAGATGGATTCATCTAATCATCAATTGGTTGATGCTTGGATAAAATTATATGGTGATCTAGGCGCATGCATAATTTCGACTTTAACAAGATGCACAACATTATGTGCTTCAAAGAAAGTATAATTACCTACCTAAGATAAATTAGTGAGAGATGCAGCAAAATTTCATGTTTGAAGCTATCTTGTGTTGTGGACATTCATGCACACATACCCACAATCTAGGAGAGATTGAGAGATTGTTTTGCACCTTGATGCCTTCTATTTTTCATAGGTATATTTTGTACAGCCAAACAGAAAGAAGCTGGAATATTTTTATCGGGAGACAGTTTCTGTCATTGCTTGCTATCTTCTAAGTGTTTGTTCTCGGTATAAGTCGAATTTTGATTGATGAAAACTTCTAAACTGCTCAACTATTCTTATTGAGTTATTTTGTGTTTCCTTAAGTCTAGTTTCTGGAATATAATTTACTGAAAAAGACACTAGTGAAAGAACCAATAACATTATCTCTGAAAAATATATTTCTTGAATTTAGACCACTGTAAATTGCATAGAATGAAGGGTGGTTGATCATAGATTTCTTCTATCCTTGGTATTTCCCTCTGATCTGTTGATGAAACTTTAGGATTTGCTGCTGATTTTCTCTTAGATGATTCTTTTCTTCCCTGTTGAATTTGAGACACACCATAATCTACTCCTTGCCCATATCATCCCTCTAGGGATATGGAAAATGTATTTACTCGTACAAATGATTTCATTTTTTTCCCTTTCACTGAAGCATTATGAAGTCACCACTACAAATTGATAGAGTGCTTCCGAAACATGGGATGCCATTGCGTCAATGTGGACTCTCTCCAAGTCATCAATAGATCGATTTTCCTTTGGCTTCATGGGTTCTTTGCTGGAAATTTAGAAAAACCATAACCAGACAGCTTAATATTTAAATCATAACTGCAGAATTATTAGTTTCATAGTCTCGAAGAAATCTGACTCTTTTTATTTTTATTTTTTTATTTACCCTTAACTTGAAAGTGAAAACCACATTCGGTCATTCAATATGCTTTGGTTGGTATAAATAATGTCTAACTACCCATGTACGACCAAATTTTATTTTGCATGTTTAGCTAGTGTCATTTTAGATTTCCTGCTACAGATTTTGGCTGTTTTGAGTCTCGTAATGTGATGCATGAGATAGGATGTTGGTATGTAGAGACATTTGGAAGAGATAAGAAAGGATACTGGGACCATTTAGATACAAATCTTTAGACGAGTAAGAAATATATATATATATATATATATATATATATATATATATATATATATAAAGAACTCAAGAATATGTTATATTTCTTCAGTGTGTTCTTGCCTTCTTGGCATTTGAAGAGAAGTTATGTTTGCAATGCCACCCGCGAGAGACCTCATTCAGCCATGCATTTGCTTGGTTATAGGACTCTATGATTTTGTGTAGATGTGAGAGATATTAAGGATTTAGTTGAAATACTAAAATGTCAAAAGTGTTCAGTTGGTGTAAGAATGTTGTGTAGTTCATAAGCAATTAGTTCTAGATTGAGTGATAAATGCTGCTGTCTGACATGATGAGTTTGGCATGTGTGGCTTTGGCTTCCCACGAGCATTAGAAGAATAGGTCACTTCTAATGCAATGGTAGAAAAAAAGGTCCTCAGTATTGTTTCCAGGATATATGATTCGGTTAAGAGGATTGTGACAGAAGTGTATGATTTGGCCATTCTCACTCGAGTGGTCTCCTGATCAATGTCTAAGCCTCTAAGGTTATTCAATAATAGGTTTAGGGAGAAAAATAATGGGGTTATCCATGGAAAGTATGTTCATCCATGAAGGCCCATATATGGAATAGGTGAAGGGTGCAATAATAAGGAAAAATGGGGACATGGATGATGGAGCATCAATTTATCTTTTATTAAGATCTTCTCTTTAAATAATATCTTCGAAATAAATGATCCAATCTCGAACTCTTATACTTCATCAAGGGTATGCAATTATTGGATTGATGGTACAACATAAAACTACAATTTCAAACTTTCAAGTTTCCTACATTACATTCTTTTTAGGATTTCATTCATACTCTGAGGCATCTATATATTGCCAAAATCGGTATCAATTGGTTTACAAGTCCAGCAAAACCAGATCATCAACTTTTTGTATGTGTGAAAATAAAAAAGATAACACCATCTTTTTTGTAATCACTTCATTAGATCTTCCCATTTGCAATATTGTCCGCCTGCTAATGCACGGTAATACCTGTCTCTGCAGTAAACTGGCCTTCCATCAGCAGCCTCTGCAGCCGCTGCTGCTAGATCATCATCGGATCTCACTTCAACTGGTAATCTTAACAGCTCCTCCTTCCTATAAAAAATATAGAATATTTGTTAGATTTGTAATTTCGTAAGCCCTAAATGGATGAATTTGAAATCTTCACTTGAATCTTGTAATACTTTATATTGAACTTTGTGCTGCTCTTTGAATCTGAAACATTGGATGGGTAATACGTCTTCTGGATGAAATCTTCTACTGGTGTAGCAAAAATAAATAAGGAAACACCTGCAACAAGTAGTGCTCCTATTCCGGCTAGAGTCTGCTTCAGTAACTTGATAACTGGTTTGACCTATATGCATACAAAGTTTATTTTTTAATCATACATTAAGCATGTGTTGTTCGTATGCTCATTGGATATTAATTTGATTATCTATACCTGTGCCTATATTGTTTAATTCATTTTATTTCAACTATATAGTTTGAAAATTGTATCAAAGATAGTAGATTTCATCCATTGTGTACCTTATATGAGCCCAACAATCTATCTCGAGCAAGGATCTGTAAAAATAAATATAAACAAATGACATGATTAGTTTTCAATGAGTTTATTCTTTAATGAGTTAATTAGTGACAAGTTAATTGACACTAACCTCTGGTGGTTTAACCCACATTTGCCCATCGTACCATCCACTCTCTTCATATGGTATGACCGCCGATAAAAGTCTATCACCAACATAACTCCATCCCTTTCAAATGACAATGATAAAGAAGGCATTAATGGTATTGAAATGTAAAGCCTGAAAACAGACCATTTAAAAGGACACCAATGTGGAAATACAGCAAATTAAATTAGATTGTTAGGAAAGTAAGTTACATCCGCTTTCGTGAAATCAATATTCCACCTAGGTAACTTGGTAGAGAATCTAACTGAAACTACTTGCAGAGATGCAATCGCATAATGGAATTTTGTTTCTCTTTTGTCCTAGTATATGTTTCATAAAGAGAGTCGAACATACCAGATAAATCCTCAGGACAATCAACGAAACAAGAAAAAGTGTTCCTGTGCTGGCAGCTAGTACGAAATGTAAAGGGTCCTGCGTAGTTGAAAAGTACTATTACATTTTTAAGAAAGTAATATCATTAAACAAAATTGGATCAAAACTAAAATTCTATGGTTCCGTTGGCAGACATAAAGCTCGTTTAGTAGCAAAAGGATTCACTCAACAAGAAGCTATTGACTTCAATGAAACCTTCGCTCCAGTAACCAAGTTAGTCATTGTTAAAGTTCTCTCACATTAGCAGTTTCTAACTATTGACATCTTCATATGAATGAGATTTTTCAATGACAGTGATTTTCGAGTATATCAGGGTGTTTATGCATATGTGTTGTATACACTTGATATTCATCGAATGATTTGTCAATCTCTATGAATTACATTGTAAGGAAGTGTAGAAACTTATCTTTGTCCTACTTATCACAACACTGAATATCATTGCTCTATAAATTTCATTCTACAGTAGTCTTGTTACTTGATCTTTTCGTGGAATATGACCCGCAAATTGGCCATTCTATTTCCTTTTCCCAAATCCACATGTGCTATTTGGTGTAAGGAATTTATGTCTTCATTTTCTTAAAAGTAATATCAGCAAGTATACCTTTGAAGGATTAAAGCTTGCTGCCGCAATAGGTGCTCCGAGGACTGTGAAAGTGACCAACCAGAGTCCTCCAAGACGTAGGAACAAGGATCCAGGACCCAGCTCGGCCCACGAGTATAGAGTCTCATCTTTCAAAGATGAGTATTCATTTACCTAACAAAGTATCAAATTATGTTAACTTTGCATCCAAACATATATGCATTTAAATTATGAGCAGAGAGTTATGCAAGACTTACCGGTCTTTGTTCGAAAGGCACCTCGATTTCCAACCCGGGATCCCAACTCTGACCAGGTGCTCTACCTTTGCCTCCATCCATCTCATCTCTCAAGGCTTTAACTTTTGCAATTCTTTCATGTATTATCTGATTTCTTTCATACCGAACTATTGAGCTGAAGCTGCTAATTCCATTCTTGGCCTGTTTAGGACTTGGAACTATAGACCAATAGAGGTTTAATCGAAGCATTTATATATAGAATTGTGAAACTGTAAAAAGAAATGAAAAAAAGAAAAAGAAAAATTGAGCAGCCTCTTTTTAGGTCACTGAGAATTTGGATAGAAGGAGAGGGAGGAAATGGTGGTGTTTCGGTGATGGATCATGCATTTTTACGTGGAGGGGAATAATTGTGTTTACTTATTATCTGTTGTTCAATTTATGCTTGAAATTTATACAGGTAGGTCCACTTAATTGTTTGCTTTGAAACCTACTACACAAAATATTGGACAGTTTATATGGTGAAGTAAGTGGGATTATCCGGAGAGAGATTTTTCTCATTTTGTGGCTGAGGCTAATTGAGTGTGGGGTGCAATGTGCTGTAACGTGTCAAGAACATAATTGCATGCTGCTCCCTCTTCTCTATGGTACGTCTCCACGGGCTCTCAACGGGACACAATAAAACTGGTGCCTTTTACTCAATGCCTATTCGGGTTCAAAATTGAAACGAGGCCACTCCACTTAATGGTATTGGATTTAACCGAGCGAATTTTAGTCTGAATCTGATCCGTATCGGCTGCAATTAATTGAGCAATATCATGTTTAAGTTTGATTACCTTGAACTTGAAATTATATTTGAGCTTGGTTTCTTTTCTATATGAAAAGAACTTTAATTGAGTCGAACTCCAATAACCTAATACTTTTACATAGACTTTGTCACATTTCGGCTTATCGTGTTGAATTTGAATCGAGCTTTAAAAATTATTAAATGAGAAATAATGTCCAGGCTTTAGGCCATCTTCAGTGACTCTTCAACCGCTTCCCCTCATATTTCAAGTCTAACTTTTTTTTTTTTTTTTTTTCATAGTCATCTTCAATGACTCAATCTATCAATTTTATTTAATTTCAATCATAATTATTCCATACTATCACTTATTAATAATAATAATAATAATAGATTGTATTTTAGTTTTTTATAATGTTATTAAATTTACAGACTATTAATGTTAAATTTCTTAAATTAAGGTTACATTCATTTAATATTTAATTTTTAATAATTAAATTTTATTTAAGTTTCTTATAATAAATGTTACTTTTTTTAATTAATCATAAATTAAAGGACTTTTAATTAAAAAAAAAAAGAACTTTACTAACTAAAATAAAATAAAAACAAATAAAAGAAACTTGGTTTGAAGACCTTGCTCCATCCCTTGGAGGCTTGGAGCAATGGATGAGTGGATTCAAGGGGGCTTCCCTTTGAATCAATGGAGATGGCCATTTCCATCCCTTTAAGGGAATTTTTCCCTTGATCATTGAAGATGGCATTATATGTACGATGAACTGAGGTCAACACAAATTAAGAAGAGTTTGATTAGGTTTTTAATCCTAGATTCAATGGAGTTATTCATGTCAACAATATTATCAGTCCAGATGATTTGAGCATGGATCTTTGATTTACTGAAATAAAAAAACAAAATTAGATGTATACATAGTATTTTAGATTTAAATATAATATTTATCATTGGCCTATACATGAAATAATATTTTAATTCGTGGTTTTTGTTCTAATCCTTATTTCTCATATAAAAACTTGAATTAGTTTTGGAATATTATTACTGCTAGTATTTTTCAGATAAGATCTGATAAATAGTTTGAAGAGATTGTTAGTTAAGTATGATGTAAAAACTCATGATCAAGTTAATGATGATTATGTGGTGTTAAAAATTTGTAAACAACTCCTTGATTGTTCAATTGGAGCTAGTATAATTATGAGTGGCACTTCCCTTGATTTTGTAGGTTTTAAAGGGGTAAAATAGTAATTGGGGGTTTTAGAGCATTATTCTTATAATTATAAACTTAAGTTCGAATCACAATGAAGATACTATACCACACAAGGAAGAACCTATACTCACTGCATTATACAAACTCTAACTCTAAGTATGCAGTTCAGTAGATTAAAAAAAATTGTATATTAAATAATAGTACTAAGTATTCTTAATACTTTGCAAATTTTTTGGTTTAGGGAGCTAAGTGC
This sequence comes from Penstemon barbatus, assembly GCA_003313485.2. Taxonomy (NCBI): domain Eukaryota; kingdom Viridiplantae; phylum Streptophyta; class Magnoliopsida; order Lamiales; family Plantaginaceae; genus Penstemon; species Penstemon barbatus. The sequence goes on from CM064880.1 coordinate 66,654,732, forward strand.
GAAAAAAAAAAGAATTTTGGAGGCCAACAATGTGAATTGTCACAAAAGATTATGTGTAGACTGTAGAGTCTAAAATAGCTGAGTCATAGATCATAAGGTCAAATCATTGTCACCTGCAAAAGAAATAAATGTCGGGGAAACAATGGACTCCAACTTGGAAATCCTGTAGGTTTTTCAAAAGAAATACCTGATACGCCTAATCAATCAAGTAAATGAGTTCAACAAAACAACAAAGAGTTCCCGCCCGTACGAAACCCTCCACCGTTTCCACTTTACTTGAATAATAATAAAATTAATAATAAATCCCAACGCAAAATCGCCATTCACAATTCAGTTGGAAAATGAAGATGAGAGGAAGTAAAATCGCTAATGTAAATTGGACGACCATAGGATTGCCTTCGATTTTCCTATTGTGCCTTTTCTTCTTTCTTGCCGGTTATATTTGTCAATCTCTTTTTTCTCAGCAGGTCTGTACTGTATATATTTCCTTTATTTTTTTTAGTTATAGAATCGCGTTCTGTAATCGTCGTTAATCGATTTTGTATTGCAGGAGATTCCTAGTAACTTAAGGCCGGGGCCGCAAGAAATTGAGGAAGAAAATAATACTGGATTTGAGTCCTTGCCACGTGGAGATTCTGGAGAAGAGTCTGTGGAGCCGATCCCCTTTCAGGTAATATATATGAGAGTATAATTTTGTGTGTGGACTTTTTTTTAATCTGAATGCTATCAGTGAATCATAAGTGGTTAATGCGTCTTTTGGAAAAGCTAAAATAAGGTAGTTGATAATCACTCCGATTTTATTTGGTAAAAGCTCGTTTAAGCTTGGTTTGCTATACATATATGAACAACAACATTTTTCATTTGGTAACTTTTGGAGCTCGTTCGAGCTCAACTGGTCAAGCTCGGTTCTTTTGACAATAAAACCAAGTTCTAGCACAATTTCATGTTTGATAAAAAATTCAAACCAAGCGAACAGTGCGTTGTTCCATACTACTCGACTTGTTTACAATGTTGTTTGTTACTATAGTTTTTGACTTATTTGCGTGTGTTGGGCTTTCCATAGATTTCTTGAATGCTATCTGGAGTTATAAATAATTCCAATACTTGGATTTTTGTGCACTGGATGTTATATAGATATATCGGTATTGAATAGTGTTAAGGCGATGATATAATTAATGGTGGAGATAGATGTAATTGAATGAAGGGATTCTTTCACACGAATGATTGGTTCATGGATGGATTAAGCCTTTCAATGATAAGTAATAGTAGATGACTGAATCTGTCACTTGATGGAAAATAATTACCTCTAAGAACATGTAATCTCTAAATCAGTAATGTTGTAACTGAGTTCGTCTTTCTTTCTTGACACATAACTCTTTTCTTTTAGCTTGTCGATATTGATCCTTCAATTCTGTTAATGTAGATTCTCAGCTGGAATCCGCGAGCGCTGTACTTCCCGAATTTTGCTAGTGCAGAGCAATGTGAAGGCGTTATCAAAATGGCAAAAGCACACCTCAAACCATCATCTTTAGCTCTACGTGAGGGAGAAACAGCAGAAAATACAAAAGGAATTAGAACAAGGTGATTATTGCTTGTTTTAACCGTTTTTGTTTCTGCAAATAATTGAAGGTTAATATATTCTTGCATGATTTTCTTCCTTTTTCTACTTAGCTCGGGCATGTTTATTAGCGCATCCGAGGACAAAACTGGAATCCTGGATCATATTGAGGCAAAAATAGCTAAAGCAACAATGATTCCCAAGAATCATGGAGAGGTAAACGTGTTTATTTTATCATGCATAGTTCCTATATTTGTCCGTAGCGAGTCCATACTTATAGAGTATCGGAAAGATCAAATAACCATTCATACCCATAAAAAAGCAAATTTTAGACGTAGTGTGTTCTTTTGACATTTTTGACATTTGACTTAATTTTGCCATGTTTCAGGCCTTCAACGTATTGCGATATGAGATCGGACAAAGTTATCATTCACATTTTGATGCTTTCAATCCTGCCGAGTATGGTCCACAGAAGAGCCAAAGGGTACATAAATATTACGAAATTCTTGTTGAGGCACTCCTTACTTTTAAATGCTATGTTTTAGTCCTAATTTACAGAAACTAGTGATACTTTTTGTTTGATCAATCGATGTTTGTTTGTCTTTTTATTAATTCTAGTAAACTCATTATCAGTTTGAACTTGGTCAGGTTGCTTCTTTCCTGCTGTATCTATCTGATGTCGAAGAAGGGGGAGAAACCATGTTCCCTTTTGAGAATGGGCAAAACATGGATACGAGTTATGATTTTCGCAAATGTGTTGGATTAAAAGTAAAGCCTCGTAGAGGAGATGGACTTTTATTCTACTCACTCTTCCCAAATGGCACAATTGATCCAGTATGTGCTGTAGCTGATAGATGTTAAAAATTATTCTCATTTATGTCATTGTATTGAAAATAATTTATGATTGAATTGCATTATTTGTGCAGGCATCTCTTCATGGAAGTTGCCCAGTGATTAAAGGTGAAAAATGGGTAGCCACTAAATGGATCAGGAATGAAGAACAGGATGAAGAAAATTAAGAGTGTATGTAGATAACTTAAAGCCATTATTCTCCAAGCTAGTAGTAGTACCTAGAAACATGGCATCTATTTTTGGTGAAACTTTGAGCTTCAAGTTTTTTTGCATTGTATCGAACACGAGGAACGCCCGCCTTTTAACATTATTACAATTTTGGTTAATCTACACCTTCCCTATCTACTCATCTTCACAAGAACATAACTGCATATATAGGCTAGGAGGGTTTTTCACACCATGAGAATTATACAGAATCTGAAGACAACATATTAATTAGTACATCAAAAATGAAAATGAAAGAAAACTTAAATCATCTCAATTAGTAGTCGCCTCCGGTTAGGCAAATAGAGTGGTCAAAAAACAAATAAGTTAGTGGAAAAACAATTAGGCCATTGCCTCCTAGAAAATGCCTCAATTTCCTTAATAGCTTCTACGCTGGCTGACCAACCCACCCAATTAACAGCAGGCCCTAATAGACCCCAAAAAGAATCAACAGCTACCCTGCATGCTCTCTCCTTTTCTAAAGAGCAACGAAGATTTCCTTTCCCAGTTGCATTGATTCATATGAAGAATGCGGACTTAAACATGCAGTCTCTATATAAACACCCCCCCCCCCCCCTTCATAATTTCCACTAATCCGAAAACAATGGAGAAGGAATTTGCAAAATTGTTTCACTTTGTAGTTTCTTTTCATGCACCCGGAGAAACTGAGCAGCCCCACCTCAGAGGATTGATTAGTAGGAGAAGATGCGCATAGATCACAAATCGTGTTTACTCCGGTGAAGTTGCTTTCCCCATTTTCTTAGAATATACATACAACCAGCTGCTGAGAACAGACCAAGAGCTGCAATTGCAATGATAGCTGAATTTCCAATGTACAAATCGTAACTTCTCTGCAAAAGTCCACCATTGTTGGAGGGAGAAAATTAAGAAGAAAAATTAGAAATCTACAAATGAGGTTAGTTGTATAATATTTCTAGTTACTTTTCTGAAGCTTGGTTGAAGACCGTACCAGAACAAGAACAAACAATACTGCCGCATTTGCAGGCATGAGAGACAGACTAATCATTCCTCCACGAATTTCATTGGGCACATACCTGTACATTGAGTGGGAAAACAGTTAGGATACAATAACAATGTTCCATAATATAACATATTGATATCGCGGTCTAATCATAGCTTCCGGCACTTGACCATATGCTCGTTTAGAAGGGACTAATAATCAAAAAGAGTGAAAAGCAAGAATAATTTACATGGTTCTTAATTTGGCAAGAAACGGCAATATCACACCAATGCAAGCTTGGAATAAGCAGAATAGAGTTACTAGGACTCCAATTTCCTGTTTATAAGATATACAATCTTAGACTAGAAAATCGAACTAAGAGAATATTAAATACTTGGTTCCACAAAAGATCAATGATAGAAAAGTTGCAACCTGATAATCATAGGCAACAACAGACAATGATATGCCCATTATAATAAAGACGTATAATAGACATTCCTCTGCACGAAGTGCTAATGGTCCATCACATAGCCATGGGAATGCAGTGCTACCAAGCATCTTTGAACCCAAGAAACAAGGATATATCAAACCTAATGACACTTCTCTTCCATCAGCCTATCATGATTACAACGGAAACATATGTCCCATATTTATCATTATAGTAATAAACAAGAAAATATGCTTCAAATAAAAATTCTGCCAAAGAATCTTACCACTATTGTTGGAGCCCAAAGAATCCAAAATGCTGCAATGCCGAAGTGGATACAGGCTTGTGACCATGATAATAGCCATACCCTTTTATCTAACAAATTCAAATATAATGTTATCTATATAATTAATGTCGATATAAATCAAATAAAGTCTTCACACATACCACTTATAAAATGCTTATGAAATGAAATGCGATAATCCTTGAAATTGGCAGCTATTCGTGGGCCTTCTTTCCAACCTCGAGTAACATAAATAATAGCAACAATAGCTAGAACAACAGCTCCATTCCACACAGATGTTATTCTTTCATTCACATTACCATCAATTAAATAATTTCCGATAACCTGGCTGCCTATAAAAGATGCAGACTCGAAGAAAGTCATTAACCAAAACATATCATTCAATGAATCTTGCCTCTGCCCAAGCTGTAAAATCATAGAAAAAGGAATAGTTATTGTTATTGCAGTCATCGGTAATCATGTTACAGAGAAAACCTTAAGAACAACCTTTTCATGTTCGACCACCATCCATGTCTCAAAACTGAAGGAAAATATCGAAGATGCGAGTGAAAGAAAAATGCCGGCCAACCAAATAGTTGGAGTTCCGATAACTCTCTTCAATATGCTCACGAGAAGATGCAGCATGTAAAACAAGAAGCACAATTTCTTATGGCCACTGCGAAGACAAGATCTTGATTATATTCAAATCACAAGAGAAGGCAATTTATACATTTCCTAAAAACAAATCTTTTGAAGATATACTAAATAACTTCAATTCAAGTAGATATCAAACTAGATAATCTTACATTAAGTCAGAGAGCATTCCAAGAAAACTCCCTACGAAAAGGGAAGCTGCATATCCAATGCATAATAACTTCAGCATTTGATCTTTACTCAATCCATAATAGCTCAATTCGAACTCTCCAAACACACCCCACAACCCCTCCAACACTAATTATAAAAAGAAAAAGAAAAAACACCAGTGAGAGAAAACAAAAAGGAATTGGATGTAACATCAACATATAAATTTGTAATACCTGAGGAAAGAGAGAATAGGAGAAGAAAGCTCCGCTGAAAACGTGTGAAGGAAGGTGGAGGCGCGTGATCGAAGACATTGGCGACGGCGGTTTTGGAGGGTAGATAGAAGATTGAGAAGAAAGAAGAGATGAATAAGAATATGTATAATGCTTTGTTTGGTTCCCAGAATTCGGATTCGATTACAACCCCCATTGATGATTGTTGAGTGAAGGGGGAGAAACAAAAATTGCAGTTATATTAATTTTACTGCTTAAAACCCCAGATTCAGCTTGAGTAGGTACTTAATTTGTAAATTAATTAATTAACTATTAGAAAAATAAAAAATGGTCCAACCGAAATATCATAATGGGCCTAATTAAATGGTCTTATGGTCATAAGAGCCCAGCACAGAGCCCATGTGATTTCTTATATTTCTATTTTTTTTTTTTGGAGTGATTTTTTTTTTTTTTTTTTTTTTTTTTTTGTATCTACTAGATTGTTTATTTAAAGCTTGGACCGAAAAGTGCAAAGGGTATAGGTCCTCCCAGTGTGGTGTCTCCAGTAGGATTCGAACTTGAGTCTCGCCTCTGGGGGTCGCAAGTCACTACCACTTGGCCCAACCACCTTGGGTGGAGGAGTGATTTCTTATTTGTGCGTTTCCAGTGATTATATTTTCGATGAGAGCCCACTGATCTATAACACAAAGTCACCGACCGAGTAAAGTTTGAAAGTCACGATGCAAATTAAAATTTTAAACTCATTCTGAAAAAAATCATTTGAGCTTCATTAATACATATATCACATACGTGTGGCAATACTTTTCGTTTAATGATCGTAGTTTAGTTCGAACTCGACTCAACAAACTATATATTGTGAAATAAATGAAAAAATATTATGCTCTTCGAGCTCGACACCTGTTCAATAGTTTAATTCGTGTACTAATCAAATCAAGCTCTATAAAAACTATAAACCAAACATGATTAATGTGTTATTTGTAGATATAGAACCAACCTACTGCAGATATTGTCAATTTTATGAATTGAAAATTTATTTTTCGTATTGAATATCTACTTAGACCATTTGTTTATTCAGTCAACATTCTTGATTCTTTGATGAAATTCTACTTTAATCATGATTCCACTTTGAATTTCTACCCATGTTATTTGTTCCAATAACACTTGATATCTTTGATCAATTTTATATTTAGGTTGTTCCATATTGCATTTCTGTTTACATCATTTGTTCCACACTTGCTCTTGATTTCATTGTCTAATTAATTAGTCCATGTGGTCCAAACCTTTAATAACATTTGATTTCTTCGAAAACGATTGACCCTGGACATGTTTTGCCAATTTTAAAAAAGAAAAACAATTATTTCATGCCATATTTTATAACAAACAGTACTGAAAAATATAATGGGAGTGGGATTACAAGTAGTATTCTAATCCTAATCAAATATGGGTTATCAAATCACATTGAAAAATAATAGCAACTACTTAGCCATCGTCCAGCACCACCTGCAAGTAGATAATAAATCCAATAAGTTTAATAAATAAATAAATAAAAGTATTATATTGTCAAACATTCATTCATTAGTCATTACTAAAGAAGAATAAATCTACAGAAAACAATGAACCTTGTCTTCCTTACATCCTATTTTATACCCTCGTGTTTAATATGAGAAGGACACACTGAGAAATAAATGACAAAAAAGAAGAGACGTGTTTCATTCTAGCAAAAGAAAAAAATGTGGAAACAATGAAAAGACATAGACTGTGTTGGACACTGATTCCCTCTTCATAAAGTTCTCTATTCACATGGCAAAAGTAAAGGCTCTTTGCTATCAAAGCCATGACTTTTATTTGGTATCATTTAATTCATGGAGAATAGAGACATTTCCTTTATATATAATAATCAAATGTACGGATTCATGTCTAAAACCTAACTTAATTCATTTTGAAACGATGGATTGTCGTCACATAAAATGGCACCTCGGCACCTCTCTCGGTAGTAATCAGAATATGAGTTTGCAACTTTACGGGGACTAGTCTCTTTCACTAAACTCGACCCTTGTTTGTATGTTCATTCAGATATACAAAACTAATAAAATGTTGCTACAAAGTACCCAAAAAGGAGATGAATTCAAGAAACTTTATTCTTCCTATTAGATCTATTTTGGGATTGGGATGGGACAAAGGTAAGTGTAAAAGTAAGACTAAGATTGGAAAACAAACACATAACATGACTATATAGTATATACCCTTAACATTATAACAATATTTTAAAAGTTTTAATAATCCTAAAACACATAGGCTATCACTTCATCTTGTCTATCATTGCATATACACTTTCCAATTATTGGATTTTAGAATATATTTTTCTTATTTAATCTAAAAACAATAGGTACCTTAAATTTCAACTTCAACTTCAACTTCAACTCATTCATGATGAATCAAATTAAGTTTGTTCCACCTTCCACTTAGGAATGGCCTTTGATAAAACATCAACATATTTCTCCATAGCCATTTCTCTGCTCATGTTCCCTACCTTCTGCCAAGCATTCCTGTAACATTATAAGAACAATTTCGATCAAGTAATAAATAAAAAATACTATCATATACTAAATCATGAAAATTAAACTAATTAAGAATACCAAGTTGAACGAGCAGAAACATGTAATGCCATAGGCTGTGATCCATAACAAGGCCCTTCAAGAGCAACTTTTTGAAGACCATATAACAGCAAATTCAAATCTTTACTAATTTGTGCAGCATTGTCTTTACAACTCATATAAACTACAGCTTTACCAAATATTTTCTCTAATTCAGTTCTCTCTATTCCCTCCCAATCTTCAAAAAGTTCATCTTTATAATTGTCCTCAACATCATCAACCCTAGTTTTTCCAGTGGAAAAATCTGATTTTTCAGAATCTTCATGAATAAAATTTTCTTCTACTTCTTCAATTTCTTGAGTACCCACTTTCTTAAAATTCTCAAAAACTAATTCTTTTTCTGCTTCTTGATCATTACTTACTTTTACTGATTTCTCTACAGAAGACCCAATTGTATATTCGCCTTCGAAATCAAGAAACACCCTACCCTGTTTTGCTTCATGACAAGATCTTTTCCTTTCTTCAAGGGAATCAAGAATTAAAAACACTACAACGGTAAAACCCACAACACAAAACAACAAAATATCTAACGTGTGCATATTTAGAGAGAAATAAAGAAAGAGGCAAATGGCAGTCGAGTGAATTTATGGTATTTGGAACAGAACAAGAGTTTGAGTATTTCATAAAAAAAGAAGGGGATTTTGCAGAACAGAAGAAAGAATATTCGGGTAAGGATTTTGTTGACGGGTGGATCATGGACCCACGAGAAAGTGACTCCCAAACGATCTATCGGGTCGGTTCGGTTGTAGTATTCTACTGCTAATAGAGTAGTACCTAATGCACATTGCCTAATTAGTGTTGACATCTCCCTGTGCCTTCACCATTACTCTTGGATTATAATGCAAAAACACCCATTTTCTTTATCCAATTTCCCATTTATTAATTTTATTAGGATAAAAAATATGTTATTTATTTTCCTCCTGGTGTGCTTGGCTCGTTGTAAGTGAGAATACTCATTATTTACTGGTGAAGTGACAACTATACCCCTAATGTTAGATTTTCTTTTGGTGCAGCAACATATTTATTCTAGCAATAACCCATTTTAAAATTGTAACAATAACTCCTTTGTTTACGTACAAAAAAATTTGTTATAGCTCTGTGATGACTTAGAGGTATTTTAATCTATTTTCCAGTGGGTTAACTATTAATTTTAATGAGCTAATAAATTATTAGTGCATGATGTATTTCACTAATACAATGATACATGGGTTTTCTCACCAATTAGATAAAATACATAGGGTGTTATTGTATTTTACTCTTACCTTTTACCAAGAATATGGCTATGACAACTTTTTTTTTTGTCTTGCAATGTTTTGCTTACTTGTAGGTTTGTATAAACGTACTGTCATCCCATTCTTCAAGGCTTAGTTATGATTTGATTTTATTCATTAGTTACATGTGAAGTGAAATTTATGCATAATTTGTAATGTATATAATTGAAATAGGCTTGATGGCAATTTACCACTATGTGATTATTATAATATTTAATTTACTTCCTTTTAATTTGAAAATGAATAATTTAGTCCTTTTTAATTTTAAAAATATTCACACTGTCTCCCTATAATTTTAAGTCTTTAAAAAAAATTAAATTGAAAAAAATGTGGCAATTTACCCCCACGTGGTATTATAAATGTGGCATTTCATAACCCCCCCCCCCCCCTCCCCAAGGGTAATTTCATCTTTTTACACAATATATTTCACATCATCTTTCATATCTGAGCGAGTGAAATACACTGTCCAACTCATGAAGGTAAATTACTCATTTGAAAAAACACAGGAAGGTAAATTGCTCCTTTGAAAAAATCACAGGGGAGTAAATTGTTTTTTTTCAAATTACAGGGAAGTAAATTGAACATGATGATAATCAAATTGGATAAACTGCCATTAGCACAATAGAAATAAGTTCAAAATCTTAGTTTAGACATATAGTTTGATTGTGTTTACTTAGTCTATTTAGCAATTAATTGTACATGATTAATGATTTGTCAATCTCGCTATTATTCATTTAGAACATGTGTATGCACTTGTTTTCTGAGTACGTTTGAATATTGGTTGAATCACATTTATCTAGAAGAATTCAAGTACTTGCAATATTTAGGGCATGCACTTAGCTATATATGTGAATATTATTTGCATGAAAAAAAAAAAAAAAAAAAAACAGTGACCAAAATGTTTGAAATTGTATTTTGCAATTAGATGCAAGTTTTACTAAAAACGAATAGCAATCTATAGTTGTCCAATTGAGTTTGGTTCACCTTATTTGAATAAACTAATCTATTGCCAAAGACCTATGCAAGAGATCAAATGCTCACATGATATTGATTTTTTCTTTTCTTTTTGATAAAACACGTAAAGAAGTCATGTATAGTGTTTATGACTGATATAGTGATCAGATCATGCAATCTAGTACAATTAATATTTGATGTTCAAGTTGATATTAGAGAGAGAGCGCGCTCTTTAATATAGTTGATTCTCAAGTTCAACTTAAAACGATTATCATCTATTTTCTATTTCTATAAGAAGAGCAAGGAGATGAAAGAGCTTTTATGCTCCGTAAAATGATACAAACGTCCACAATCCCCATACATCTCTCATAACCTAGTTGCGTGGTTGTTACCCTTAACTGGTTGGATCATGTTAAAGTGCAGAGAACATGCTGAAGCACAGCATCCCAAAGCTGATGCCTATGCTTGTTTCCCTCATCTTAAGCAGTGATTCTATTTGAGGATTATTGTTCAAGGGAAACACTAAGCAATTCATGATTAAAAACGAGTCACAAAATTGGTTACATCAAACTCATTCCAAAATTTCAACGAGCCATTTTGCCAATTCTTACATGCTACTATTGTACAACACGACAAGCAATCTTGTACATGAAGGCAAAATTAAATTAAATGAATGACGAACTGGAAACAAATATGCAAAACCAATTTACTTAAGCTCCCTAGATGAAATTAAGCTGTAGTTGTTGAGTTGACACTGAAAACCATTAACTTGTAAATGTCAGATGGATTCATAACAAACATCTAGGTAAATAATACACGTGCAACCTTAAAAAAAATCCTTAACTATATGTTACATAGAGATAAAAATCTTTCTGCTTCATGGATCGAGGTGGCGGGAGGGCTATTGGGTCCGTGTCCTGCTACTTTCTGCAGCCCTCACTTGTGAGAAATATGGGTGGGCCTAATAACAAATCAAGAACCATGTATTAATTTAGTTCAGAGATTAAAGTTCATCTAAAACCAAAAAATCAAGAAATCACATCAGTTAACAAAGCCGAAAAGACTACCATGGCTTCTCTTGCTGTGAGCCTATCCTGATGATCGTAGCGCAGAAGTTTGTCAAGGAAATCTATGGCCTATTACAATAAATCAAGAAAATTAAACTCATAAAACAGGCTGATTATAAATTTGATAAGTAGGATAATTAATTTCCAAGTATTTAATTATGACCTCTGGTGATACAATATGCTGATTGTCTGCGTTAACAAATTTTGACCATGGTTTCCTGCTGTGTCTGTCAAATGAAAAAGGCCACCTTTATGAGTAGATGAACCCAAACAGAGGCACATTTACTTCTGTTTTTATGAAGTATTACTCTCACGGAATACAGAAATGTAAGCTGGGATGAGTTAACAAAAGAGGCTCTAGCAGTTAGATCACAAGTGCTCAAGAAGTGGTAGTTCTTATAAGGTTGTTTCTAACATCAGATATATAAGTTTGATTGTATCATACCTCCCAACAAGAGCTTCAAGTTGAGGATCAAGCTCCAACCGATATTTGTTTAAATAGGCATTCAACTCATCAGTCCCAAGTACCTACAAGAATAATCTGATATAAGACCCACCAAATTATATTGGGAGCCAAATTAAAGCTTTCTTGGTGGGTGGGTGGGTGGGTGGGTGGGTGTGGTGTGGGGGCAGGGGGGCCACTTTTTATTTGTGACCCCTCTTTCACCACTAACTGAACATTAAGTCACTATCATATGATTATCACAATGATTTGGCATTTTGCACCCTGGAATTTAATTTTTGGCCCACTGCACCCTCAAATTACATATTCTTTGGTAAAGCAATGGGCATTTTGCACCCAAATAGGGTGCACTTTGCCAATGAATTTACATTTCGAGATTGCAATGTGCCAATGTTCTAATTACAGGTGCAAATTACCAAAATGATGTATTTGTGGGGTGAAAAATACCAATTCTCCATTTATCACGGTATACAGTTTGTCATGTATTATCTAATTTTTTTGTTTAGGGACTTAGGGGTTGGGTGCAGGGAGGCCGATTTTAAAGCAAAATCCCCATTCATTAGATATAGATAGAGAAGATCACCAAGATTTCGTGATCCATTCCAAACTTATTCCAATTCCAAGAGCCCCTATCGAATCGTTATATTAATACCGATCCGATCTGAGCTCTCTTATTGAATTGCTCATTCAATGAGCATTCTCAATATTATGCCTTGAAGAGGACTCGAACCTCCACGCTCTTTAGCACGAGATTTTGAGTCTCGCGTGTCTACCATTTCACCACCAAGGCATCTTGAAAGTGTATTCTATTCAATTAATATGATATCTATCTAGTGTGATGCATGGAATATATGACAAAGGTAGAGTATTTCTATTGATTGGTCATATAGGCCCGAGTTTGACCCATGTATTATCTAAATTGTTTTTAGGGTGAACTAGACTAATGTTTGTCAGAAAACTACTAAAATTGTGGAGTGTTCAACAGTTGTCAATAATATCAAAGGTCTAGTTGCTTGAGCACTGGAAAACATTGAGTTACCTTAGCAATTTTGACGAGTTGATCCTGGTTGTCATGTCCATAAAAGAAAGGCTCCTTGCGGAAAATCTACATTGAGAACAGGAAGCACAATTATAACCAAAAAAAAAAGTGGTGGTAATACTAATACAGAAAAAATGTCGATGGAACACCATAAATAGGCCCCTTCGGCCTTCATATCTCTCACCATTCCTGCAAACATGCAACCAAGGCTCCACATGTCCAAAGAATAGTCATAGTCTTGCAAGTCAACAAGAAGTTCTGGACCTTTGAAGTATCTAAATGAAATGAGAGAAACATTTCATACAATTAGATAAACTAAGTTTACAGAGTACGCTGTAAGAAACCAAATAAAGTACGTCTATATTTTGAACATTACAATTCAAAGGTATTTATCATTAAAATTGTACTTGTTGTAGTGTTTTCATGGACTAGCATACAATGCATAACTGGTAGCATGCAGTGCGGAAGAAGCAAAATACATAATATATGGGCAACTGTAACTACCTTGTTCAAAAAATGAATGATAGATTATATTTATGTGCCTAAAAATGATTTCACCAGTTCATATCCACATAAATTTGTTACATTTTTACCTTGAAGCAACACGAACATTATATTCCTTTCCAGGGTGGTAGAATTCTGCAAGACCCCAATCAATCAAGCGAAGCTTTCGCAGTTCATGATCTATCATTACATTGTGAGGCTTAACGTCTCTGTGCATTATCCCCTGTGAGTGACAGTAATCTAGCGCCTGCATGGCAAAATAATATTTAGTCGTTGCAATGTTACTAAATGTGATATATCATAACATATATGAAAGGCAAATTATGAAATAAATCAGCTTCATGTAAATCAGATAACGAATCAGCTAGCCAATGCATTCAATAACAATCATTCTTTCAGAAACGTGAAAAAAGTTTTAAATAAACTTCAGGTAAGCTGCAAATTTGTATCATCTTGCTATTCAGTCACATTGCTCTCTAGATTCCTTTGAAAATTTGAACGAGTCTTGAAATGCTTCACTTTATTATAACGAAAAATATGGCATTATATTCATAGAAATAGAATAGACTTGTGACAGTTACCCCCGAGGAAGTACATAACTTCAAAGTTTCCAAACACAATACAAGATCAAGAACACTGCAATCTTTCCCAGTTAAGCCCTGAACTTATTAAAGATTATATATCCTTGACCTGAACCTAAAGTCTGTGGCCAATTATATTGTCATCTAGTAGTTTTGGACAATATAAAGATCAAAAAGTGAACAAATAAAAAGTAATCATCATCTACAATAATAACTTTAATGCATGCAATGCTAAATTGCTAACTGACCTTTAAATGATTAATGATGAATGGTTTAAAACTAAAGCTTCAATCAGGACTTATTTTCAGGGTAGAAGTTTCAACTGAAAAACTAATTTAACAGAACAATATTTTCCGCCATGTTTAATTATTCATTTCACAAAAGAGCCACCCATCTTACATCCCCAGCTCGTTCAAGTGTTCAAATAGCACACAAGCTTAGAAAACCTAATATAAGACCTACATGTCATATTCATGTGTATCATCAAACTCAAGTTATGGATGAGATTCATTATACTTCCATGTTTTATTTTGGTTATCTTCATTTGGTTGGGTGGGGTGATAGGGGAGAATAAGAGTCGTATCCTGAATTCAGCAAGTGTGTTATAAACATTTCTTACCTTTAGGAATGTAGGAGCAACATAGATAACGATTGCAGGTGTTATATATTTACCTCTCGTCAAAGAAAAAGTGAAATAGAAAGATAGCGAAGAACTCGTAAGAAATTTCTTGTTACCTTGAGAAGCTCGTATATGTAATAACGTATGTCATAATCCGTCAATGTAGGATACAGAACCTTGAAATCCGTACTATTCACAAACTCAAATATTAAGCTAGGAGTTTTTGAGTGCTGATCTCGGACAATGTCTAGGAGTTTGACAATATTGGGTCCCCCGCATAGATTCTGCAGTATTTGAATCTCTCTCTTTATCTGCACAGGACAGTAGAAGATTAATTTGAAATTTTCTGCATAAATAAGCTTAAGTTCTTCAATGCATGTATAACTTTTTATTATATATTGTCCTTCCAATAAAACTAGACATTGCAGTAAAATATAACAAATTTTCCAGAAGAAACTATTTGTAATAGACGGTTGAAGGTTAAGTTAGAAAACATGCTCAACATTAATCTGCTCGAGTTCATACAAGTAATCATTGCATATATACTTTCAACTAAGTTTGAGTTTTCAATGCATTCAATGACAGCATCCTTTGATTTATTGCAGGGATAAATGCCTTAAAAGTATAAATATAGCATGACCAATGCTAAACGATGATGGAACAGAAACACCTTATAGTGTATAGATTGCAACCAAGCTATGATGCAATATCGGACACTCGTCGAATACTCCTAGTCCGATACATATCAAACACGCCATGTGGAGTATCCGAAAAAAATGAAAACAAAAATAAAATAATAATCCAAAGGATACCGTGTAGGATACGCCAGGATGTATCAGACACACCCAGGATACTTAAAAGTGGATATTTCAACAAACAATTTATAGATTATGTAAAATATCGTAGTGTCTTCATGAAACTCTTGAAATTTTCAAAAGACAGAGACTTTGCATGTGGTGTTTATGTAATGCATTTAATTGGACACATATGGGAGGGAGGCGGCATTTCTTATTGTACATTTCTAAATACTGGTATTTTATTATATAAAGGTTTACTTGACGAACAAGTAACCTAGGTCTTCAAATAAATCAGTCTCAATGCATTAACAACCTTTTCACAGTTCTTTTGGTTTCATATGAGAATATGATAATAAAAATAGAATATTACCTTTTTCTTCTTAACAGGCTTCAGAATTTTGATTATGCACCTGTCATTACTGTTGACATTTATTCCTTCAAATACTTCACTATACTTCCCCCTTCCGACTTTGCGAACAACCTCATAATCGTCTTGGTCGCTGAAAACATAAATCAAGAATTCATATCTTGCAACGAAAATTACAATCCTTTTTCTAGGACTGCATAGTATGTTCTAACTTTTCGAATAGATGGCAAAAGTTGTATCACCAGCTTCCAATAGCTAAAGCATAAACTGGCTACCTCACAATATTGTTTATTGAGAGTTAAAATGGTAAATATCTAGAACATGCGAGTTCTCAAAAGTGACTTGAATGCAAGACAAGAAAACTACATGAACTAGGGACACGAGTAATAATCAGAGCTTAATTGGCTTCTGATTTCTACGCTCCATTCTATCCACCAATCTGATGCATAATTGATCCACAAAAGTTTCCTCATAGATTCAAAAAAACCTATTTATATATTCTCAATCAACTAAACCTATAATTCCAGCTCTAGAATCATTCATAACAAATTAATAACGGATTAGGTCAATAAATATGACAAAAACAATTTCCAATAATTGAACTTAATTACTTACCCCCACTGAACAGTGAGATTTTCATAATCCCAGTATTCCCTGGGCCGCACAACATTTACATCAGCGTAGACCCGCGCTTTTGACATCTCCGAGAAGCAGATCTCCGACGATGGCGATACGGCGTCGTGGATCTCGAGGGGTGGGGTAGGGGGCTGCGCGACCGGCGCACACAAAGCGAAGAGGGCGGCGCACACTAAGGAGATACGGAGTAATAGTAAGGGATAATGCGCCAGCGGTGTACTTCACTCACTGGGGTGAAACGATAATAACTAGGCTGACGGTGCTACTTCACTGTATATTCTCTCTTGACAATATTTATTATTATTATTATTATTATTAATTAATTAATTGAAACTGAAATTGCTAAAGAGAATTTCATTTTTTTAAACAGTCACTGAAAATATCTCATGTGTGGACTGGTCGGTGCCTAGTGGGCAACCGGTCAGATACAATGAATGTATATTTATTTTTTTGAAGAAATCATAGGAAAAATATCTCCTTTTGATATATTTGTGTTTATTTTCTTCTTACATAGGAGAATTAAAATGTTGTAATTCTAGAGTTTAAAAAACTTTTTCTCTCATTTTTACCGTTACCTGAATTATATATAAATTATAAATGAGTGGTGTGGTGATATTTGTTGTAAATTGTTTGTGTCAATATTGGTATAAGAGACAATGATACGCTTATTAAGCTAATAAATTGAGGATTAAATTTAGTTCACAAGTCATTGTGTTTAGCTCTTGATGAATCATATGAACAATGAGGACAAAGATTGTTAGATGTCGTATGTTATTTATGCATTTGTCAGTTCAAATAATCTACTTTATTATTAAGTTGGGTTACTAGATTTCTGAATGTCTCTTTGAGGGCATCTCCAACCGAGTCAGTAATCGGGCATGAGGAGATTATCGGCGGTGTTCGATTGGAGATGACGGGTGGCAATTGAGCTGGCATAGGAAAAGGAACGGGGCGGGAAATCAAGTTTGTTGACGAGCAAACATGCTTGGATGCGTGGCAGCCACCCATTGGTTTTTTATTTCCTTGTACTTTTAGTAGAATGAATTTTAATTATTTTGAAAATAAATTTTAAAAAATATAGTTATATTTAATAAATTTATAAAAATTGCAATTCTAAAAGCAAAAACTGTGCTTGTACAAATTAAATTTTTTGTGACGGCATTCATGTCTGCAGGTCGCGGGCTCCCACAAGTTTTCAAGGACCGAGATGTGATTTTGATCCATGAATTGCACCCCGCTGCATGCGAGGGGAGAGCATTTTGGTTGACAAATCATATATAAACCTCAAAATTCATTACTTATCTTCCCATGTTAAATGTAAGTTTTTTCCATTTCTTTTCTTCCATGTCAAATGGCGATGCCGATCTTGAGTTTCAATTTTCTATTAACTCTATTATAATTTGTACATACAAAATACCATTTTAATCTACTCACGAAGTAGAATATAAATCTGCAAATACATGTAATTTTTATGACTGTGTAACTATTAAAAAATTATATGATTTTTATTTATTTATTTATATTTATTTATTATTATTTCCGATCAGAATTGGACCATAACGAAAGTGAGAGTTGAGAGATTGGGGAAAGTTAGAGTGGAGATTGATTGTAATTCGATTGGAGAATAATTTTTAGGCGAATATAAAAGACATGAAAGCAAGGACAATTGAGCAAAATAATGGGACCATTGAAAAATTAGATACGAGATTTGGGGTGAGTTTGGCCTAGCGATTAGAGAATTAATTTTACTAAAATGGATTTTGGCAATAATTGATTATGATAAAATTCGATTATAAAATAATTACTTTTGGATAATAGCTTTTGCAAAAGTAACACTTTAGTTACTTCTAAAATAAGTGGATTTTTAGCTTCTGCAGATCCCAAAAGTGATTATGATAGTGAGGACCAAACACCCTTAAAATCACGATTGACTAAAAACAATTTCTATAATTGAGGCCAAACACTTCAAAAATCACAATTAATATCTAGAAGTGTTTTTAAGAGCTCCCACCGCTGGGCCAAACTCACCCTTGATTGGAGATAGGCCTAACAATAGTTATCGACATTCTACTACTATTATAACAAGAAGAAACCCATTTACTTATTATTGCTCTTTTAAATGTCAAATAACAATTGAGCCTATTTGTTTGGCGTTTCTCAAAAAAATTTTGTGTTTGGGAAATGTCAAAATATTTTCTATTTTTTTAAATAAATTTTTCATCTTTCTATTTTGTCAAACTACTTTCTCAAAACCCAAACAAGCAAACATTTTCTTATCTCTAAACAAAATCTATATAAACTCTACTCTGATTTGACATAAAGTAATATATCTCTTATACAATTTATCTCACAACAAACATGATTTGACATAAAATCTTACACATCTTACGCCTACAACCTAACTCTTCCAAAAAAACATATACCCACTTTATTTCTCAAACCACTATCTCAAAACTCAAACAAACAACATTACGCAAATCGATATTATTTCACAAATATCACTACTCCTCAAAACTACTTTCTCAAATACCAAACAACAGGCCCAATATATTTGTCCATTTACTATAAATTAATAATGATACAATAAATCACGTTACAATTATTATATCATCTGAACATTATTCACTCCGTTTTGATTAATAAGGTTTCTGATAAACTATTTTCATCCCCCGGTCTATTTTTAGTAATTCAATAATCATACATCATATATTACCTGTATGAAACTAACAAAAGTAGGGAGGGTTACAAATATTTAATAGAGAATTTTGAGCTTCTATCATGAATCATAACCCCTCTCTCCTTCTCACCAAATAAAATATTTCATCGAATAAGAAATTCACATCGATTGGTCATAGCTTTGCGGGTAAGATCTCTTCCGTTTTGGTTGAATCTTTTGTTTTGTATTCCTCGTATGATTTTGTATCTACGACAGAATTGTATCAATACAACCCCTTCTTTGTTTTGGTTGAATTTGAACGGAAATTTGCTGAATATAGGTAATTTTGTGTTTATGCTAAAAAAACTAGTTCAAGTGGTCAAATAAGAATTGGATCTTTATTTATTTATTATATCAAAGGCCCTAAATTTTATTCTGTAGTTTGTATTGCCAGCTACATCAGAAAATCCCCTTTTTGTTAGTATTGTTTTTTTGCGGAGACTGTAATAATTTCTCATATAATCTTGTGCTGAATTTGTTGATTATTAAGAGACCATGGTAGAAATTGTAGCAAATTGCATCTTTCTCTTTGCTTTTCATGGTTGAAAGCCCCAATTTTAAATTATGGAGTCTCCAACATCATACTTAAGTTCATATCTGCCTCTCTTGCTGCCTCCCTTGGTGAATTTGCATCTGTTAAATTGATTGAACACAATAGGAAGGTTTCATGGTTAATCGTTCTTAGTCTCGCCTTTAGAAATTATATCAAATGTGTATATAAAGAATACGTTTGATTGGGTTAGTTCAAGTAAGCATTCCTTACAAATGCCAAAGATTGCCATTTTGACTTGGTACTGAGACCAGAAAGTCAAAATTTGCCCCAAAGTAGGTGTAATTTGGTTTTGCTAAAGTCTTATGATTATGGTTCTAGAAAAACTGCATTTTTTTGTGTCACAACTCAGTCTTGTTATCATTGCTTTTTCGCTGGAATGTTTATTTAGTTTATGGAGTTAGTTAGGCCAACAACATGTAACTTTTCCATATGTTTTCCAGGCAGGGTATAGCTTCTCCAGTTCTTTGTGAAGTTTGCGTGGCAATTTGAGAACCTTTTTTCATTTCTCTTATTAACATGATACAGTTGTAGCAAAATTGCATCTTATCTGAATTTTGGTGAATTTAATCAATTAGCACTACTGTACCTAGTACCCCCCTACTCCACATTTTGGTTTAGGAATTCATACGTCTACACCTTTTGCTGCAGCCAGCCACTAGTCCATTTAGCATTCTATGCTCATATCTATGAGCATCTTTTGCAATATCAGAATTAATCTTTCTCTTTTACCTTTAGTTGAAGAATTTTTGGTTTGCATCAGAATTTATATAAGATTGCAACCTTTAAGTTAAATTCACCAAACCAATTTCATGAACCCACAATTTCATTGACTTCTATTGCAGAAGAGAGACCCCTTGAAACCTATATGTGCATATAGTAAAAGAATAATTCAAATTAATGGAGTCAGCCGAGTTGAATGCAGTCCGAAAGGATGAGGTCCGAGTAAAGAGGAAAACTTTAGAGGCAGTGCTTCAGCAATGCCAATTGGCCCTCCAACAGCTTGCCTCTGGCTGCGATGATGACGAAGACGATAATGATGACGAACTTGTTATTCCGGAAGATTCTTCAAATGCCTCCTCTGCCCCCACCAATGGCGATACTGACACAGCTGAGGTGAAGTTTTTTTGTTTGTTTTATTATTATTATTTTTATGCAGTATTTTTTGGCCCGTATGTATGGGGCAGACTATTTTGTTTTTTGTTTACATACCCCCCCCCCCCCCCCCCCCCAGACACATTCTTGTTAATAGGAATATGGTTTAAGATTGTTTCTAAAGTAGACGGATAAAATAATACGTAAATTTTATGGTTGTGATATCCGATAATATTGACCACTTTAAAGATTGTTATTGTCTTTTCTTTTCTAATTTGTATTGATAAAGGAGTTTATACAGATGTTTAGACATTCTAAATCTTATTTTCTTTGTTTGTTGCAGCTTTATGGTCTCTTGAAATCTGGAGTTGAATGTGCTGATTTCCTAAAGAGGCTAGAAGATGTCCAGATGTCCCTTCCACAAAACATATCCGGTATGACTATATAACTGCTGCCTTTAGTACTTTCAAATATATAGCTCTAAAGAGAGACATACAGAGACGAGTAATTATCTCTAACAATCTAAGATGTAAAGTAGGGTCGAGTTCAAAGACCCTCCTCAACTACCAAAACCATCTTACATGTCCCTCAATCTTTATGTTAATTACTGGGATTTCAGTAGTTGAGGGGATCTATGATTTATCTCTGAAAGTACAGAAGGTCTTTGAATTTAATCCTAGATATTGAGAAATTATTTAAAAATGTGTCTCTTTTTTCTTAAGAAGTACAATTATATTTGCCAGATTAATTTTAACGCCCTATGATGCAGAGGAAGTCAGCTCCTGGGACATGGTCAGCGAAAATGATCTATGGGAAGATGGAAATGTTGAATTAGACCCAGAGGATTTTGTTTTAGTTAGGCAGGAAGATATAATGGAAGGTATAGCTTCCTTCATGGCTGCGTATCTGTTGTCCCTTAAAGAAACTAAGGTGAGCATTATTTTCTTATTAATTGCCTTGACTCTAATCTTCACTGATTATTACAATCCAAATGTGATGAAATACCTAGCAAACCTAGATGGAATATGCAATAAAACCAATCTTTATGAATATTTGGTTTCATTCACTCTGTTCTATTTTGCAGGATTTGACACCTAACCAGCTTCAAGAAGGTGGGTCAATAAATTATCTTTTTCTTTTTACAAGTCTAATCATATTTTGAGCACCAAAAAGAGATACCACAAGGGGTATTAATTTATTTGAAGTTTGTTTCAGCTTTGAGCAAGACATTCTCTACGAAAAAGAAGAAGGGTAAAATTCGGAAAGCATGGGATGGAAGCAAAGTTATTTACAATGTAGCATCCTGGGGAGCTACTGCAATCGGGTCAGCCAAGTTTAACAAATTAGCACATTATAGCAAGCTTATAATCTATATGTCCCTAAATTATCATCTTAAATGTTAATTAATTATTTGTTCTGCAAATTTGTTTTGTGCTCGAAACAGAATATATCAAAACCCGGCTCTTTTTAGGGTTGCCTCTGCAGCATTCTGGACTTCATGTCATGTTATATCAAAGCTTTTCTAAGCTGCGTCCGTGACCTGGTATGGGCCCGGTAATTCGATTTGTGAAGACAAAACATAATGTTTTTTTAGTGTTTTCCAATCTTTGTAACATATTGCAGTTGTAAGTATGACACCCTTGGATCTGTTCTGTTTTTTTTAAATATATTTTTATCCTGTAAATATTTTTCCAATTGTATGTACATTTCATGAATCAAAATGGGGAGTGAATTTCAACTCCTGTGTGTTTACCAGCAAACTTTACTATCCATTGTGTAACATAAACATGCTTAAATTTAACAACGTATTATTTGATGTTTTCAAGATTATCTTACATGTCTTTTCAATTATGTCTGGAAAAGTTTTTGAATCTTTTTCGTATGTAGGAGGAGCTCAAAAACACTCCATTGACGAAGTTTAAATCGATGACTACAAGTCTATAACAAATAAAAAATGTATTCTGTACATTCAATATGCTTTTCAGCATGCAATATCATTTGCTAGCGTTCTAACATAATACACCTCGTTTACGGAAAGTACTGTCATGTTCGAGTCTATGTTTAAAAATCTTCAGACAACAGCCTTAGGTTGGATCTGCTCGAAGTCAAACACCTCAAACATGAGTTGCCTAACATTTGATTTCCCATAAACGGTATACGCGAGACCATGAATGGCTTGTTGAACCGAGGTTGTGGCTGGATTTCTCAGCCTCCGGTTATGCTCATACGCATCTTCCACTTCTTCACTGTAAATGATGAATTTGTGCAGATGTTTCTCCCTCAGATACTTACCACAAAACTTGTTCATTAATAGCGAACGGTGTTTCACCTGTAACCATCTTCCTGGCGCATCTATATGCTTCATAAGCAACCTTTCCGCCATTACAAGGTCCTGCACATTATTATCACAACATATTCAATACCTAGGAATAGATACAAAGCTTACCTCTCACTCCATCTTTTCCATTAAAAGTTTAGTCCCATATGACTTAACCCTCAATACTTTGCTTTGGATACTGCAATTTTAATCCTAATTTTTAAAATTGTTTTGAAGGTGTTGTCCTATCATACACTTTCCATCCATTGTGGGACAAAAAATGCAAAACTAAGACAACCTTATGGAACAAAAGTGCAGGATCAAAAGTAAAAAGTTGAGATGGCCTTTGGGACCAAAAGTGCAAAACACAGACTATTTATATGGGACCAAACGTTCTAAAACTATATGAAGAAGGGACACAGGAGCAAAAGTGCTAAATATTCTAAAAGTTTGAGACTAGAAGTGCCATTTTGTTAAGCGCATGACCAAAAGTGTTGATACCAATCATATAGGACTAAATATGCAAAGTTCAAATCAAGATACAAGATTAGCATATATATAAGAAAACAGATTTAAGTTGATTTGCTAGAATGAATGAAAGCACACCTGGATCTTTTGTCCAACGTATTCCAAACGCTCAAAGCAAAACCGTGGATGTTCAAACTTGTATTTTGATGGGTGAAGGAAACAAAGCTGTAATTTATCAAGTTTTTAATGAGAAAATACCATCAGCAAAAGCAAAATACAATCTCGATAATAGAGATAGACCAATCTATGGGTGCTAGAGTAATGACCTGTAAGCCAAGTCCAAGTTCTATATTCCTAGCTTCTGTGATCTCAGGGATCCTATCCGCCATTGACAAAGGATATCCTAGTTTTTGCATGACTTGAGGTCTACAATCAAAATCCCATATGTTTCCACGAAATCGATGCATACCCGGTGGAACACATGCTCTGAAAAGCCTCGGATGAGCAAAAAGAGTGTCTTCTGGAGGCTGTATATATCAATGAGTCTTAAATCAATACTTTTAGCATTTCGTAGAAAAACCCAGAATAAAGCCTATAATTTCTACCTTTTAATCAAGAATTTAAATAAAAACTTAAATACAGAAAAAGAAATGAATAAGTAATTGCGAATTTAAATAAAAACTTAAATACAGAAAAAGAAATGAATAAGTAATTGCCTTGTAAGAAGCAACTTCTTGCCAACTGAGTTTTCGGCTATCTAACTCGACAGAAACAAAGTCTACATCCTCAAGCTGTCTCCTCAGCTTAGGCTGGCAGTCTTCAGCCTCAGGGTCCATTCCAAACACTTCGAAAAGAACACGATACACTTCTGGCATGCCAAAGCATACATATATTGCCCCAAACAAGGCCCAAAATACAGATCTGCCAAAGTAATATTACCAGCTTTGTCAAACGAACTATCAGTACAATAACTCAAAAACATACGCAATGCTTTGTATTCACAAGCAAAACATTGCAGAAAAAGTTGATTTGTCAAAGTTGAGGGAAGGTGAGTTGGAATTTGCACAAGGAAAATAAATGTTTGAAGAGGATTATAGCTTTAATACTCGAAGAAATGCAATGCTTGTAGTTTACAAACAAAAGATTTATGTTTTCATAAGAAGTAGACTGATCAAAGCTGAGGGTCAATTCAGTGATTTTACTCGAGAAAATTTAAAAAAAAAAAAAAATATATATATATATATATATATATATATATATATATATATATATATATATATATATATATATATATATATATATATATATATATATATATATAAGATCACAGCTGAGGGTTAATTCAGTGATTTTACTTGAGAAAATTTAAAATTATTACTTCATATAAGATCATACTATATTACACAAATTAGATACTTAAATGGTGAACTGAACTATCTTAAACAAGCAAACGAACCAATTGAAACTAGATAGGCCAGAATATGCATAATAAGCCTAATAAGCCGACAGGCTACAGATACACAAAGGTTCTTCATTTCCTTATAAGCATATTATGAATTTTTGTTCTAGGATATGAAGGAAAGCCAAAGTGCATTCATCTAACTCATCTAATATTGTTAAACTTACAAGATTAGCAACTAAAGTTTACATCATAGTACAAAATCAACAACGAATCATTAAGAACTCTTTTACTTTTCTTTGGCACAGTATAAGCAAAGCACACTATTGTGATTTATCTAAAACCTACACCTCTTTAAAATAACTTTTATTCCTAGAGGTGCAAAACTCCATAACAATAATACGGAAACGCAAGAAGTAAGAACTAACTACCAACATTTCAGAATAGCAATAGCTAAAACTAAGCATGTCAAATAAAAAAAAATTCCCAACCTCCAAAAACTAACGAAAAACCATAAACATACCTAACTGGAGACTCCCTATCTTTCCGGAGCAACTTATCCATATCATCAAACTGAAACACCAAATTCTGTAAACTAGCCGCTTTAATCCACTTAGGCAAAAACCTCTTCCCAATCAAACCATAAACCCTCTCCCTCATTGGCCCTGGAGATTCTCTCGGATATCTCTGCAAGAAAAACTCACACAATGCCATTTCCAACACATACTGCCCTAAAAACCCCAACCTCGAATGCCCTGACCTAACATGCCTTGCATTAGTTCTCTCACAATGTGGGTGCTGAAATGCCAAATACAACAAAGTATCAAACTGTTTAGCCGGATTATCGTCCCCATAACTTTCCGAAGGCTCCAAAGGGTACCCTAAGGCCTGTTTGGCCTCGAGCAAATAATCGTCTATCCATGTTTTATCGGCATTGTTTAACCGCGAAGAGGGGAGGCAAGAACTCAATAGAGGGAATGATTTTAGTGACAACTGTGGGCTGTTGAGGAATTTTTCTACCAGTTTTGCATCATCTAAAGGGGGTTTGAGGATGTACCTTTTTGGGGGTGACCTTTTTTTGGGGGAAATTACTTTTTGGCGCTGTTCTAACTCTTTTAAGAGTCTTTGGGGGTTGTTTCTGGGGAGCTCTTTTGGGTCGATTGCTACTGCTAAAATGTGGAATTTTGATGGGATTTTGGTGAGTTTGAAGTGGGTTTGGAAAGGGAATGGAGCTTTAAAAGATGAATATAACTCCATTGAAAAGTTGAAAAGGTTGGATTTTTTTTTTTTTGGTGATTTCTTCCCAAAGTGGGTTTTGGGTGGTAAATTAAAAATGAGAAGAATTGGGATTTTGTAACAAAATTGTTGTGAGGAGGGAAGCCATTGAATGGAGGAGGTTTTTGCAGGGTTTTGGTGGATAAATTGAATTCGGGGGAACTGGTGCGGGGATAAGGGTATGGATTCTTTATGAAAAGATTGTTAGGCCATCTCCAATGGTTCAGGGCTAGCCCTGGTGGGCAGCCCCAGCCCCAGGGCTAGCCCTGAGCCCTGTCGTCGTCTCCAATGGTTGGGGCTCCGTGGGGGAATTAATTCCATTTTGAAACTTTGCCCACTCTCACTTATTAATATTATAGTTTTAAATTTTTTTAATATTAATATTAATAATAGTAATTATATTAATACTCGTAATTTAATTATTAATTATATTAAAATATTAATATTAAATAGAATATTTAATTAAAGTAACTTAAAATTAATACATAATACGCAAACTCTCACCTATTAATATTATAGTTTTATTTTTTTAAATACGGAGTATTAATTAAAATAACACATTAATTACAACAATACACAACATTAATTACACAACATAATCAAGGAAAATAAAATAAAAATAGTCCTAAAGCTCCTTATAAACCTCATAAACATAGTGTTGGAAAAAGTAAGTTAATGGACCATTTTGGACGTAATTTAAGTGGGACCCACTTTGAGTAAAGAGTCGGGTCTTGACGGAATTATATTCTACTCCGTGAGTAGATTAAAATGGTATATGGTACGTCCAAATCGGAGTACGAGTGAATGAGAAATTAAATCTCAAAGTTCACATATGTAATGGGAAAAATTGGAAAGAAATAGACTAATCCCACATTGGAAGTGTGATAAGAAAAACTTGGGTTTATATATGATTTCTAAATCATAAGGGTTAAGAAATTATTACTAGAAGGCTCCCTCCTTGCGCGCAGGGGAGGGGGGGTGCAAATCTTGGTTCGGATTACTACTCGGCCCTTCAAGACTTGTGCGTGCCCGCGACCTGCGCACACGAATGTCGTCCCGAAAAGCCTACTCGGTCGAGCCTAGTTTTGCTGTTTTCTTCCAAATTCCATTTCTTTTTTGCCAATTTCTTTAAATAATTAACCATGCTATATCACATTAATTAAAATTACATACAACACATTAAATTATACACATAAAAATTAACCATTTAAATTTATACACACACATTAAATTAACCATTTAAAATTTATACACACACATTAAATTATACACATAAATCATTAAAAGAAAAACAAAAAAAAAAGAAAAGGAACGGCCAATCAGGTGCCGCCACTTGGCGGCACCTGTTTTAAAGAGGGGCGCGTGTAAACACGCGCCTCACAAACCAGACGCGCGGACGGGCTGGCCTGCGGGCTCCAAACAGCCCGCAGCCCCGCCCGTTCCGCCCCGCCGTACAGCCCCGCCCCGGCCCCTCTCCATCTCCAACCGTCTCCCCCGCCGACCCCGACCCCGAGCCCGGCCCCGCGGCTGCCATTGGAGATGGCCTTAATGGCCGAATGACGAGTTTATGCAGTGTTTTGGGAAAAATTGCATATTTAGATCTCAAATTTAACTCTAGTCATGCAATGATCATTCTAGTTATATGAATGACATATTTAGTTATCCAACTTTAACTGTTATTTTACGTTGCTCGGCCTAGTTTTATAAATGGCATATTTAGTCACTCATTTTATAAGTAGTGACATAGTCCATCATAAAAAAAAAATTGCAGTCGACGGAGAGATAACGAAAGTCCCACTTCATCAACATTAATCACCGAAGCTCTCCCTTCATCAACAATAATCACCAAAGAATCTCATTTTTCAATTTTACATCCTCTAAAACCTTAAGATCACTTCAAATATAATTATTTATAGTAAAAGTGCAATGACATTGGCATTTATAGTGTGCACTATGTTAATAAAGATTGTTCTAATTTTATATGACAACGACACTGCAATATTTGTTAATTTAATATTGTCATAATTTTTGGACTAAATCGCACTAATTGACGCTCAAGTTTAAACATTTAACATTTTTGTCTACATTGATATTCCTACTACAAAATATTGTTACATCGACCTTATCTCGGCCAAAATGACTTTATGTGCCATATACATGGTTTTTAAGAGAATAATTTGGGTACTTCGATTCTTGAATTACACTAACCCAAATTTAGAACTCACAACAAAAGATTGTGCATAGTCAAGATGATGAGACTTTTACTAATTTGAGTTTGGATAAGTGTAATTTAGGAGATGAATTACCAAATTATCTCGCTTGAAAGTCATGTGAGTGGCACATGAATTCATTTTGGTCGAAAAAGTGCTAGGAGAGTTGAAAACATAAAAATCATGTTATCTCTCTGTAAAGTGTCGCTTATTTGATGATTAATTGTCCCACTATTTATAAATTGAGTGATTAAATATGCCATTAATGATGACTGCAGTTAAAGTTAAATGACTAAATATGCATTTTCCCCCAGTATTTTTTTTACCATTATTTTATAAACTATTGAAATTAAAAATTGCATAAATAACTTCATTATTATGAAGTTATACCCTTCCCGATTTAAATTATAATAACTCCTTGTATTTGAGTTGAATTTATATATTCATCATCAATCGTGTTATCTTTATAAAACTCGTGTTATTTTTAGAACCAAAAGGCCGCAATGTGCTTCATTTGTTGTAAATGCGAGTATTATCCATTATAAGAATTGCAAAGGGAATGATAATTACACCTTGAGATAAGATTTTTTTTTGGAAAAAAATTTGTAACACCATTGTTCAATTAAAAATTTGATTATAATTCATGTTAACTTAAAAAATTGATAATAAATCACAATCTCTTAAAATATAGCAATACCCTCATTGCTCACTTAAATAATTGGTGATAGTCTTGCTGACTTATGCAAATATTTTATGTTCATGTATCATTGGTCAACACTTTCTTTATTCGAATTAGTGCAACAAGCTAATAAAATCGTAACACATTGGGAAACTTATGCTAATTATAAATTAAAAATAAAAATGTTTTTGTCAATTAGGTAAAATATAGGGGTTGCTTTTGGATTTTACTAGGAAAGTTGGTCCTCCAAAATTCCAAGTACATGTTAAGAGAAGGAACACTACAACAAATATGTACTTTAAAGGCATTGCAAAATGTCATACAATATATATGTTGGTGACATTTTGAAGTATAATGACATTTTTAACAAGTGCCATTTACAGCGATGTAGCTAAAAGTATAATGTCACAATATTATCTCTTTAGTTGCACAAATTAAATGCCACACCAATTGAAGTACTACGACCTTTTATAGTGCCACATAAAATGAATAAATTGTCATATTAAAATGCCACACTAATTGAAGTACTTGACATTATGGAATGACACACGAAATGAATAAATTGACATAATAAAATGTCAAATAAAGCTAGTTTTCTAACAGTTTGTAACATCACAATAATTATAAGTAGTTGCATTTTAAAATGTCATGATATTATAATTTTGTGTTATTTCAAAATGACAATAAATATTGTCAATTGTTACATTTCTAACTGACATGAAAAGTTAATTCAAAGACATTTTCAAACGCCACTTATATTGTTATTAATGGCATCAAATAATGTGAGAAAATTCATAAAATAAGACGTGTTCGAATGTCACCATTAAAACAAAATAACATTAAAAAATGTCACTTACGACAGTAATAATGACCTCATACAATGACATAAAATAATATTAAAAAGACATTTCATAATGTCACTACAAACCTTATATATATATATATATATATATGTATATATAATTATTTATTTAATATTTCATAAATCTCAATTAATAATTTCTAAATATAAATAAAATATAGTAACTAATTTCAAATATGATTATTATTATTATATATAATGAATGCAATAAAAAATATTGTCATCCATAATAACACATTATTCAAGAGTCGAGTAAAACAAGGAAAGAAAAATTACACATTTCCAACTAAATTGCCATCTAATATAAAAATGTGTATCTTCTAAAACCCAACGTATCATCAATCTTCAAAGTCTTCACATAGTGCATCCTCTAGAAAATTTGAATCATCCATAAAGACGGGAATCTATTTCCTTTGATATCTACACGTATAGCACAAAAATATTAAAACACATTACTACCATTACAAATAATACTCCCTCCGTCCCATTTATTTTGCTCCCTTTGCTACAGTACTCGGTCAAAGTTTTTAATCTTTTAGGAGACTTATCATATTAAATTATTCACATTTGTGGTGTATTAAATCTTTTAAATATTAATATATATAGTGTCATAATATATTATCAACTTATTAGTGAAATATATTAATTAAATTATTTATTATAATTTTTACAAATTTGGTCAAGTTGACCGGTCAACTGTACCTGGAGAGCAAAAAAATTGGGACAGAGGGAGTATTATTTTGACTTTTAAGTAGTAGACAATTTATAGATTAAAATTGCTACTTACCACAAAACCTTTTGGCCATGCAATATAGTCCCCAACTGCTTCTCCAATAGTTTTGTATTGTCTACATGCTCTAATCAAACGCTCATTAGGTTTTACAGCGACTTGTACATAAATTTCCCAATGATCAGGCCCCAACTCCTTTTCACCCACTTCACTAGATGGGTCGATACTATAAAGTACTCCAATAGCAATTGTTTCTGTTGGTTTTATAATGCTTTTCAGACAAACTATATCTCCAATCTGACAAAGAATTAAAAATATTTGTCATTATACAATTTACTAGTCAAGTTATATTAATTATGAAGTATAACCCTCTATTGTAATAATTGTATAACTACTATTCAGATTAAAATAGAAGTTTTACCTGACTATTGATACCAAGATCACCGTGCATGGATAGTTCCCAATCATTTCGTCCTGCCACTTGGAAAATTGGAGTCAGGTCTTCATTGACCTAGGGGATATATACGGAGTCGATGTAAGTAATATATTAAAGTGATGTATTAAAGTAGGTAATGTTTTAGCCAAAAGAAAAAGAAACTAACCCGTGTGGAATTATTAACCAAAATCTCGTGATGCGGCTCGTTAATAGCTTGAGATTTGAATTGATGTAGCTCACTTCTTAACTGATGGTTCTCATGCTGCAAAGTTTTAATGAGCATGTTCTCGTTTGCTCCACGAGTAAACGTATCATTGAATACGACTGATGGGCAAACACCAGGGCCACACATACCAACTCGTCCATTTTTGTCTAGACCCATGACTTGAGCATATGAGTCGTTTCTTGATAAAACCTTATTGGAGGCATCGGGATTTTCATTATCTATTTCCTGCATTCACATAAAGTATGCCATCAAAAAAGTACATAATCCAAGTACATAATTAGTTGCCATACCAATACCAGTAAAATGCCACTATTTTTTTAACTTAATGACACTAAACGTGAATGTTATGTGACATTTTTTTAAAATATCATCTTATTAAAATGTTATGGCATTACTAGATCAAATGACATCATTATTAAGATGTAAATGTCACCAGTGAATTAACTATTGTGACATCAACATAGAATGTAATCTTATCAAATTGTTGTGTCATTTTGAAGAAAATGCCAATATTCGAATGCCACTAAATATCATATTTGTTGTAGTGGAAGCAACCCCGTCCATCGTGTCATCTCTCTAAAGTTTTTCATGCAGCTTCTTTCTTGCCATTAAAACTAGTTGATCATAGATGTTCTTTTAAGTTTTAAGTAAAGAGATTCGTGATGAACAACAACAATAATAATAATAATAAATTTATTATGGGTGTATACGAGAGTATTCATGTGTCTCTAGACTCTAGGGTTGTATATGCATCTAGTTTGTCTAGGTTTGGTTTCACTCAAATCGGGTCAAACCCCATCAAGTAAAGAGTTTGAAAAGGTCTTAGGCGAAACTCCAAGTTTCAGACAAATCGAAACCTACACAATCTTACTTGAAACCTATAAAGTCATTGATTTGACATCTGTCATCTATTTTTCATACATAAAGTTATTGATTTGACATCTACCACCTACTTTTCTTATCCAAACCCCAACAATCAAACCTCAATCCAAGTCATATCTCAAAGTTTCAAAATCCACTAACTAATATTTAATAATATTTTAAAATCTCAATTTTCCATTGAAACCATTATCCAAATCGAGTTTTAAAGGTTTCGAAGAAACCTCTGAAATTAACTATTGAGACCAAACCGAGATCAAACCCAGCCAAACTACTTCCATATTAACCCTAGTTGTTGTGAAAGATTCACTTGTTGTAACCAATTCTAATTAAATAATTCGTTATCATTGATCAACCAAACTATTTATTAGTTTGAAAAGTATTTCATTTCATGTTCGACTTGTGACTTTCTTGTGGTGAATTATAAGATTGTTCAATTTTCATGCCTCCATGTTATAAATAGATATGCTATCATTAAACAAACCACATGAAAGATTCTCGTGGGAAAGAAAAGAAACAATGACTCAAGAAAAATTTGCAAGATATTGATTTTGTGGTTTAGAACAAGTTTGTAGGGGGACCTCTGGAGAATATGGGTTTAGACTCTTAGGCCCTGCAAATTAACAACTTAGTTTAATACAAAGATCGAAATTGTTTGATAATGGAATTTTCTTATTTATCGATAAACATATGGGTAAAATTGTATGTTTAGACCCACCCACGATTAGACCATTAACACTTTTTATCATAGTTTTAAAATATTTTAAACTTTTTGTCCTATAACCTTTTTTCATCCAGTTAGGAACTAATTGAAGGAGTCCTTTAAAAGTAGGGATCAAAAGTGCATGACCATATATGTATTATCTATGGGTCTAAAGGCCCAAATATTTGATGGAAAAAGGGCGACATGATCAAAAAGAGCATAATATTTAAAAGTGAGATTGTAAATGAGCAATGCATGACTAGAAATACAAATTGTCCAATCCCATGGGACCAAATGTATTAATGATTTTTGAAAATAGATCCACAATTACTTCACTTGAAATTTTAGGACCTATTTGGAAGGGTTTTGACTTGGCTTCAAAAGAAATGGTTTGAGTGATTTCAGTGAAACATTTGAAACCCATATGGTTAGGTTTTGAATGTTGAATTTTGTGGTTTTCAAAAGTTAAATTCCATTTGGATTGTATTTGGATATTGGGATTTGTGAAAAAAATAGGTACTAGGTTTCAAATCAATAATTTTTATGTCTTAAGTGTCAAATCAAAGTTGATAGGTTTTAAGAGTTTGAGTGTTAATTTTTGGGGATATATGCAGAATACTCACCTGTGTTATGCTAAACCTGCAAAAAAAACTACCTATGAAATTTTTATTGCGCCAAACTTCTTTGTGTTTTAAAAAACCCTGAAAAAAATACTCATTTTGTAAAATGTAAGTCGTTTTGAATCGACATATTTCAAGAAATCATGTCAAAAGTAAATCACGTGAAGTTGTAGGGACCAACTTGAAGTGTTTTAAAACTGATTTTTTGAAATATGTCGATCCAAAACGACCTATTTTTTATAAATTGAGTGTTTCTTGCAGGGTTTTTAAAAATACAAGGAAGTTTGGCGCAATAAAAATTTAACAGGGTAGTTTCTTGCAGGTTTAGCATAACATAGGGAAGTATTTTGCATTTTCCCTGAGTTTTTGAATATATTTGTAGTGAGTTTCATAGGTCTGACGAAAATTTATTTGAAAGAGTTTTGATCCAGTCTCACAAAACCCGCGAGATTGGACGAAAATCCATCCACGTATACCCTTATGGTCCTGTTTAGGGGTTTAAGAAGTATTTTCATATTTTATAAAAATCTAAATAAAAATAATAATTTTATAACTTCTAGAAATATATGTCATTATGACATGAAAACTTAAAACAAACACTATTTTTAATGCATAAGATGAAGAGGTTGTGGGTTCAATTCTTGTGGGTATTAATCTAGTTTAAATATTAGTCTTTGTATTTAGTTTATTTTGTACTTTGATACCAATGAAATAAATTCGAATATATTTTCTAATATAGTGATTGATGTAATGATGTATTTACTGTCTAAAAAAAAGAATACATCAAAAAAATTCTTCAAATCTGTCAAGCCACTATTATAAACTCAAACAAATGTTTCTATTTTTTGTGAAATGGTTTTACTAATTAATTTTGTTAGCCGACTTGTGAAATTTTGTTCTGTTCTTTCATTTTCAGTTTAATTTTCCTCAAACAGTGAGACCAATCACAACAACTCTTGTTCTTATCCAATTATAAATTTTAGATGGGCACGAAAGTCATTAATTTGATTCTTTCAATTTTATGTTAGGTATAGCTTTCCTTTTTATACAACAATTCAAGTAAATCGGACAGGCACAAATTATTATTGAATCATCAATATTGAACAATAATATTAATAATGCATTCGAATAGAATCATTATAATCTGTGGGGCCTAAATGTACATTGGACACATGAAATGAAATCAGTAAAAAATATCAAATCCAAATCCATAGAAAATATTTTTCAATTAATGAATATTGACCAATCAACATAGGTGTAGGGAACTTTGGTATAGAGAAATAAATGGAAGATCGGTAATTGAGTACCCTTAAATTGTTTGATGGGAACTGATGATATGTTGGAGGAGCCCCATTGTCACAAGCATGAAAGCAAAACTACATAAATTTGGCTGTCAACCTCATTATTAAATACAATATTATATTGAGTAGGATCATTATTGTGCAAAATGTTATATTACTCCTTCCATTCCATTCCACGTTAGATGATATTTAAGGTTTTTCGGAAAATAGGAGTGTAGTTGGATAAGATTGTCTAACTGGCGAAAACTTTTGTTGCAAAGTCCAATGTCCGAAGAACTTGACCACTTCATCAACTTTAATTAGTAAGGCCATCTCCAATGGTGCTTGCGGGGCCGAGGTCGGGCTGGGCTGATGAAACAGTTGGAGACGGAGAGAGCTCGGGCTCGGGGTCGGCAACGGGGCGGAATGGGCGGGGCCGCGGGCTGCGCGGAGACCGCAGGCCAGCCCGCGGTCTCGCGTGGCTTTTTGGGGAAGAAAGGGGGCGCGTGTGCCGCCAAGTGGCGGCACCTAATTGGCCGTTCCTTTTTTTTTTTCTTTTAATGATACACGCGCCCCTCTTTAAAACAAGTGCCGCCAAGTGGCGGCACCTGATTGGCCGTTCCTCTTTTTTTTTTTTCTTGTAATGATTTATGTGTATAATTTAATGTGTGTGTATAAATTTAAATGGTTAATTTTGATATGATTAATTTTTATGTGTATAATTTAATGTGTTGTATGTAATTTTAATTAATATGTTAATTTAAATAGTGTTTTATTTTAAATAATGTGTTATTGTAATTAATGTGATTTTATTTAATGTGTTATTTTAATTATGATATACTAATAAATATAGAAATAGTCCATTTAATTTAACACTCATACAAATTTTTTTTTTAAAATACGAAATTAGTTAAAAATACAAAATAAGCACTCATACAAATAAAATTTATATTAATACTTAATCTAAATTAAATATTTAAATACATACTAAAATAGACAAGAAAATTAAATTTAAACACTCATAATTAACCGTATCTTGCATAAACATGTTCTATTAAATCTTCCAACGAACTTATTTGGAGATTCATCGAATGAAGGATCCGACTGGTTTCCGGGGAGAAATCAGTAAAATGTAATATTTTCATGTGTTTCCTTTCTTGTATTTTCCGTATTTTCGATTTCTTGTATTTCCTTTGTTGTTTGTTGTATTTTCTTTCTTGTTATAAAAATGTTTGTTTGCGTATTATGTATTAATTTTAAGTTACTTTAATTAAATATTCTATTTAATATTAATATTTTAATATAATTAATAATTAAATTACGAGTACTAATATAATAGCTATTATTAATATTAATATTAAAAAATTATAAATCTATAATAATAATAATAGGTGAGAGTGGGCAAAGGAAAAAAATGGAATTAATTCCCCCACGAGCCCCAACCACTGGAGACGACCAGCAGGGCCCCGGGCTGGCCCTGAACTAGCCCGGGCTCCAGAGCCCGGGGCTAGCCCTCAACCATTGGAGATGGCCTTATAACAATGCAGTTCAAGTCTTTAAATTTACACAGTAATTAGGTGATCGAGTTACTATTGTAGTATTGTAGACGCGCACCACACTAATACATCATGGTACATATGAATTAAGCACAGGGCACGGTTGTGACTTGTGACACGACTCTAACCAGCAAAACGTTATAAAATTGCAATAATTATTTGATGAACATCACTCTTATAATTCAATTATTTTCCTATTTATGGCCAGCTCAATGCATGTGTCTAATCTGTTGTATGCTACTGGAGTTTCTAAATGTAGCATAAATGAAACTACAGTAATCTACCTGGGAAAAAAAATACAAAAAACATTTGCGATAATGTGGATGAAAATCTATCCCACATGGCTAACTTTTGTAAATTTGGCACTACTCACTCATCTATGTCTCCAACCACACATTCTAAACCAAATCTTTCTCCCTACATTTATATATTATGATAAAAACTTTGCTAGTATAATTATTCAGATTTTCTTTATAGAATTTAGGAGAAGATTTAACATTAGTGGGGTTTACTGTTTACAGAAGAATTATTATTTATTACACTACATTGAGAATAAGATTGCCATCTGAAAGTATATTTTCAGTACAGATTGATTTGTCGGGGAAAAAGCCATAATCATTAGTAATTCATTGACCACAACTGAATGGCGTAATTGGCTATAAGAACTTCTTGTACTTTCACCTTTTCCATTTCACTTTTCGATGTGGGAAATCAATAAATGAGGTCAGGGTCAGGGCCTTTAAATAATTATAGAGATGGAGGAGAAAATGGAACCTTCATACATGTCTACCAAGAAAAAGGAGCTTCTTTCTACTGCCATGAAAAGAACTAGTGAATGGTTTGCTCTTTCTTTTCCCTAATGCTCTTAATTTATGGAAAAAAAAATTAATTTTTTTCATAAAATTTCACAGGATATTTTCTAATGAATTCCCAAGTGATGTAATTGTTAATGCTGGAGGAACTTCATTTTCTTTGCATAAGGTAACATATTGTAAAGTGATAAGAAATATATATATTTGTAAAATACTGAAAAATAGTACTACTATATATGCTTATTAAATTTTAATTTCCCATATAGTTTCCCTTGGTCACAAAATGTGGATACATAAGGAAGCTAGTCTCGGAATCAACGGATGCCAACATATCCACAATCGAAATCCCCAACATCCCCGGAGGATCCGAAGCATTCGAACTCGCAGCAAAATTCTGCTACGGAATAAACTTCGAAATCAGTACAGAGAACATTGCAATGCTTAGATGTGTAGCAGAGCATCTCGAAATGACAGAAGAATATGCAATCGGAAATTTAATCGGAAGAACAGAGGCTTACATAAATGAAGTAGCATTAAAGAGTTTAGCAGGGGCCGTGACAATTTTGCATAGTTCTGAAAACCTTCTTCCCACATCGGAAGAAGTAAAACTTGTGAGCCGCTGCATAGATACTATAGCATTTGTGGCATGTAAAGATAGCCAATTTGCTAAACAAAGCGGGTTTAATGACACAAGGCCCATGGTTGATTGGTGGGCTGAAGATTTGATCATTCTTAGGATTGATTTCTTTCAAAGGGTACTCATTGCAATGTTGGGTAGAGGATTCAAGCAATATGCTCTTGGCCCGATTCTAATGCTGTATGCGCAAAAAGCACTCCGAGGTTTGGTGAGGTCTTACCCCATATATAAATTTTTATTAGGCAATCAAAATTGCGTTTTTAGTTCACAAAACTCGACTTTCAGCACTTCCTTCACAAAATTAGACTTTAAGCATTAAAGTGCTGTTTTCAATACCTTAAAATAATCACATTTTTGCTTTTCGTTTCTTCAAAAGTGTTTATGATGATGTTTTTAAAGTTAGCTTATCAATTAACTTAGCTAAAAATAAGCTGAAAATGACTGAAAAGCAAAAGCTGTTGTGAGGTAGCTTTTGGATGCTAGTTTTTTTTTTTGAATCATTTTTTCTCTTCAAACACTACACACTTTCTGTTCTCAATTATTTTTAAGTAATATTTCAAGAATCTATAATCCAAGTTAAAGTTTAAGCATTTGAAAATACCACCTAAATTGGACTTTATGCTCTTCTGGTCTTGCGTAATTTTTGTAATATTTTGCACTTGTTTTGTTCGAATCCCCTCTTTCCATCCAATTTTTTGAATTTTGACTTTATAGAATTGTCGCTCTTTTGACTTCTGATTCCATTAGGACGCCTTAATTTACATTTTAAATTGGACGGAAAAGAGGGTGATAGAGCAAAAGTGCAAAATATTTTAAGAAATAGAATAAAAAATATAAATTAGCGAAGTAAGGGACAATAAGTGTCAAACCTCAGATCGTGTTGGACTTAAAAAGCAATTTTATCATTTTGATTATTTATCGGCAAAATGAGACTTTAGTCCCACATTATCAGAAATTCGGCGCTTTTTATCCCGTATTTTATAAAATTGTATTTTGTTCTCTCAAATTTTCAAATAATTGCACTTTGGTTTCGTTGCCTCCTTTCCATTCAATATGGAACCAAAAGCGCAAAACTAAGCAGTCTTAGACTCCTATGAGGCCACTGACTTTTCTATGGAAATACAAGTGAAATATTTCAAAACATAGGACCAAAAGTAAAGTTGTAAAATACGTGACCAAAAGTGTTGCGGATCCAGTCCCGTTGCATTAAAACTACAATTTTATCGTTATTTATCAAAATAACAACTGATTTTAATCGATTTTTCTTCTCATTGCAGGATACATTCGGAAAGAGTAGTAAGAAAATCGAGCCAAAACAAGAACACGAAAAAAGGGTTGTTTTAGAAACAATAGTCAGTCTATTACCAAGAGAGAAAAACACAATTTCAGTTAGCTTCATATCAATGTTGCTTAGAGCTGCTATACATTTAGAAACAACAGTTGCTTGTAGGCTTGATTTGGAGAAGAGAATGGCCTTACAACTTGGACAAGCAGTGTTAGATGATCTGTTAATTCCTTCGTATTCGTTCACCGGTGACACGTTGTTCGATGTCGAGACAGTGCAGAGGATTATGATGAACTTTTTGGAGTCCGAAATGGAGGGAAATGATAAAAATGGAAATGAAGAGTTTATTTCGCATTCTCCGAGTGATATGGAAAGAGTTACTAAGTTGATGGAGAGTTATCTTGCTGAGGTTGCTTCTGATCGGAATTTGTCGGTTTCGAAGTTTATTAGTGTTGCGGAGTTTATACCTGAACAGGCGAGAATGACGGAAGATGGGATGTATAGAGCCATTGACATTTACTTGAAGGTTTGTTTGTTTCATTCTCTTGTTTTTGTTTCAATAGTTCCATTAATGCAGCATCTTTAGTTTTTAGAACAGGATTCTAACATTTTTGTCCTGGTTTTTTTTTTTGGTCTTAGTGCCCCTCTTCTATCCAATTGAAACGAGAAGGGCAAACTTGAGAGTCTTATGAGATTAAAAAATGCAAATTAAAGACTACTATAAGGACCATAAATGCCGAATATGGATGAAAAAGGGGAGAGAGGCTTAAAAGTGCAAAAGTTTTTTAAAAAAAAAGCTGACCAAAAGTGCAATTTCATAAACCGCAGGACTAAAAGTGTTGAAGATTTGATTCTCTAGAGCTAAAATAAAAAATTTGCTAGACTTATGAAGATAATTCTTGCATGGACTTGGTTCTCATAGACCCAGTAGTTGTAAATGCACATCAACCACATGGTCTATGCAATAACTTTCCTAGTTTTGCTATGACATCTCTTCATCGAAGATGATATTGTGGTATGAATTGTGTATCTTATCCGCATTAAATCTAGTCTGCATAGAACAAACGCTTTAAAAGAAGTATTTGACGATTAAGTCCGACCATGATATTTGAAAGTTTAATGTGATGAAAGAATGTTCATGTAAAAAATTATCTGTCTTTTGAGTGAATTGTAGTATTTATAGGGATAATAATAAGTGAAGAGTCTTCTTTCTTATTTTGTAGAATATCAAATGTTCTTACGGTTCTAGTCTGCACATAACAAACGATTTTGAAAAACGTCAGTCTGATTAAGAATTTTGAGAATTCAAAGTGTAAAAGAATGCTAGAATATATGTATAAGACAATAATGAACTTACCTCTCTTTTGTGTAAAATGTGGTATTTATGGAGATTGCAAGAAGCGAAGAGTCTTCTTCTTATACTTGTTTGTTAAATATGAATAGGGATAAATTAATTGTTACAAAAGCATGCATTTGGTAATTACTCAATTTTGACATAAGTTTGAACAAGTTTCCGAATGATCACAAAAATTACACTCATAAGCATCATGTAATGTACAGGCACATCCAGCTTTAAGTGACATGGAAAGAAAGAAAGTATGCAGTGTTATGGACTGTCAAAAACTCTCACGCGAAGCCTGCGCACACGCAGCACAAAACGACAGGCTTCCCGTCCAAACTGTAGTTCAAGTTCTTTACTACGAGCAGCAACGTCTCCGAGAAGTCATGGACACTAACAATCTCATTGAGTCCCCTTCTCTTAAAACCAAGTCAAAATCCTTCTCAATCGACATTCACCCCATAAACGACGAGTTATCGACCCTACGGAAAGAAAATCAGGACCTGAAACTCGAGCTAGTGAAGTTGAAAATGAAATTGAAAGAAATGGAAAGAATTTCGGATAAAGATAAGTCATCAGCTACTAGTAGTCCTTTAGTTGTTGTTAATCGTTCTGGGGAGAAACCTCCTTTGCCGAGGAAAGCCGGGTTTATGAGTTCTGTTTCGAAGAAATTGGGAAGGTTTATTAAGGCTGATGGGGTATTAAGTGCTCAGGGTTCTAAAGGTAGAAATAAACCACCTAAAGATAGGAGGCACTCTATTTCATGATGTATTTTTGGGCTTTGTATTTTGTTGTTTTTTCTGTTTAATAGTGTCTCTTCTTGTTTGTGTGATATGGTATAAATTATTAGTGTGTATGTTAATATATTGATTGGTGTTCGTAAGAGGTTGTGAATATTGGTGCCTATTAATTGTTGATGATTGAATTTGAAATTGAGAACTCTGAAGATAAAAGAGAGGGAATATGTATATGATTGTTCTTTTGCGAAATAAGCCAATAATATTTATAGACTTTGCACATTTTTCGTATGTGCGATTTTGAACTTGAAGCGACCCAATCAACCTAATACAGGTGACTTACTAGATTTTCTGGCGCACAATTAATGCTACACTCCAACTTGGCAAATTGCAGAAAACGTTCTAAATTAATCAGTGATTTTAAATTTTAAATTTTTGTCCCAAATTTTATTATTTAGTCAATTTCGTCCCGTAATTTTATATTCTTTTGAATATCATCCCACTTGCACATGACTGCTTACATGTCACTACGTGGTAAATTTTAGCATGAACAATTATACAAAATTGCAGAATTCGTTCCAAACTAATTTTAAATTTTGATTTTTCATCCCAAACTATATTACTTCGCCGAATTTCGTCTTATAATTCGTCATTGTGCATGAACTTAATTCATTATTATAATGAAAATGACGATTCATCTTTTACTTTTTTAAGGGACTAATGACAATTTATTGCTTATGATATTCATAATGTTTAATTTACTGTATTTTGAAAAGAAGTAATTTACCAATTACCACCTATTAAAAATTTAAAAAAGTTTTTTTATTCCCTTGATCCGGAGAGTGTAACTTAATTGCATTAATTGAGATTTGGCATGCAAAGTGTTTTATTACATATGGGGTAAATTACCACATTTATCACAACACAGAGGGGTAACTTGTCACATTACCATAATACAATGAGGTAAATTGAATATTATGAATCTCACATGGAAGTAACATTTTTTAAAATAATATGGAATTTTGAAATTCTCGTGCGCTTTTGAGAAAAAAATCCTATCTCAGTTCATCAGAAAAAAATTGTGCATTTTTTTTGCATTAATAAATAATAAATATTTAAATTAGTTTAGAACAATTTTTTTTACCATGTCATTTCAATTACGGGACGGAAGTC
This sequence comes from Penstemon barbatus, assembly GCA_003313485.2. Lineage (NCBI taxonomy): Eukaryota > Viridiplantae > Streptophyta > Magnoliopsida > Lamiales > Plantaginaceae > Penstemon > Penstemon barbatus. The sequence goes on from CM064880.1 coordinate 66,696,987, forward strand.
GGCTTGTTGATATAGTTCGAAACGAAAAATTAAAATTTGTAATTAGTTTGGACGAATTATGCAATCTTATATAATTGTTTATGCTAAATTTACCACGTCATGACACGTAAGCATCCATGTTATAAATGAGACGATATTCCAAAAAAATATAAAATTACGGGACAAAAATTCAAAATCCCTAATTTGTTTGGGACCTTTTTTTTTTATAATTTTGCCCTCCAACCTCGCAAAAATTACAATCCATACTCGTTGTTTCTAAAATTAAATGCGGACCATTTAGCCTGGAGCATGTGATTAGGGTCCACACGATTTAGATGGGCTTCATTAACCGCCAAATGACCAATAAAACAGGTCAATACTAAAACCATGCCACATATATAATATATTGAACAAATAAATCATGCCCAACTGTATAATACCTAAAAAATCTAAGATCACTTTAATCTCATCTCATGTGCACCTAAGTCGTTATCTCTAGCTATTTTGATTGATTGATTGATTTTTCCTTTGTTCACTTTTTTGTGATTGTGTTAGTTGGGATCAAAGGGTCCATTTTAGATAATATATATATTTACTATAAGAATAATTTTTTAGTTTAGATAAGATTTTATGTATTCTAGGCCAGGGTTCATTCAAGGACATAATTGTGGTTTGGGTTAGGGGGCGGGGCCTTTCTTAAACAAAAATTGGAATATTTATGTTCATTTGGTGGCAGACAAAATAAAATACCTCGACTCATCGTTTAGTGCAGGATGACGATAATAAAATAAAAATGAAATAGAGGTTGTCAACTAGTTTATGGATTAGTATATATCATCAATCAATTAATACATAAAAACGGAACATGTTTATCTGCTAGATCAGATTCCCATGTCTTTATTGTAAGCAACAAGCCAACAACCATGGATTTCAAAACCTTAATTAGGAGTTATTTGGATTAAGAGATTGGAGCTTGCATTTCAAATTTATAATAAATGATGTTTTGTACGTGGGTCATTTTGTCTAATCAATCATGGATTTGAAATTCATCCAATATCAGAATAATTTGAAATAATTTCTCCGAATTCTTAATGAAATTTCACTTCCTTAATCCAAACTAAGCCTTAAAGTATGCGTGTAATTTTATAAACAATAGAAAGGAAATTATAAGTATGAAATCCCCGAACTACCCTCCATACTTAAACCATTCGAGGGCAAACGACACTCCGAATCCTTAGCAATACATGTATGTCTAAAGCAAAGTAGATCTTCATGCCCCCAAACAGAGATAATTAGAGATTTAAACCAATCTTGTTTGATCTGTTTCTTAAAAACAATAATTACGTAGAGGTTTAATCTAAAAACAATAATACATCATGAATTTGAAAGTCTTATCTGCATGTGAGTCATGTGGGACAATGATGCTCTCTCGGGATTCCCAGAAGATATAAATAAAGTAAATTTAGTGCAAACAATCTGGTTCTTATTTATATTTATTATTAATGTTAATTAATGTTAGGATTATTTGATTAAAAGAATATTTTGAAATTTTTGCTTAAAAATGACTATTTATGACATTCTTTAATTCGTGTGCAATCCTCTAAAGCGACAAATAAAAAAACGGAGGGAGTACATGTTTTATGAAACTCGGTTTAAACACCAACTTAGTATTTCAATCCTTTTTATTTTTATTTTTTATTTATCATTTTAAAGGATTGCAAACAGATTTAAAAATTTACTTCCACCCTTTTTTACATTTGTCGTTTTGACAAAAAAAAATTGTTTACTTTTATTTGTTGTTTTAGGAGTTCAATGTAAAATTAATTTCTTTCTACCAGTTTTACGCTTCTTTTTAAAGCTTGTAATTAATGCTAGTCCATGATATATTTATTTGGTTAAAATGGAATTTCGGGGTGTTTTAAAAAAAATGACTATTTATTAAATTGATAGAAAAAAATTAATTTTAAATTTGAACTCATGAAACGATAAACAAAAGTAAACAAATTAATTTTGTCAACAAAGACAAAATCAATTAAAAAAAAGTTGGATAAAATTAGTACTACTGCAGTAACAATTCTAAAGTTAAAGTCAGAAAATCAAAATCCTAATTATATCGAAATACAAAACTAAAACCATAAAATTAATTAAAAACCCATAAAATCATTCACATAAATTGATTGCCTCTGTTTTAAGTCATATTCAAACTTAATTCATGAAAAAGCCAAGGGGGGTTATTTAATCTATCTTGATTTGATTCAATGCTCCATTTTTGCCGACTCAATGACTCAGTAGTAGAGGAAGAAGAAAAGCCCGGCCCGGAACTGGATCGTTCAGCAGATTTGATTTTTCTATGATGATAGTTGCTCAGGCCCAATGTCAGCTCAAGATCGGTCTCTTCATTTTCAGCGGGCCGTTCCAAGTCGAGACGTAATCGGGCTTCGGGCCGATCGTTTCGGGTGTTTTTGTCAATATCTTTCATTAGTATCTTCTGAATTTGGTAAAGACGGTGGAGCTCGTATACCTGGATAATAAAATAAATTAGTTAATTTCAAAATAAAAAAAAAAAAAAAGAAGCCAATAATAAAATGTGAAATTGAAGGGAAGATTGTAAATTAAATAATTTTTTACTTGCTGTCGAAATGCTTCCTCGTGCTTTAACATCGCCATTTTCATGCATTCCTTGTCGTATGGTTTCAGAAGCTTCTCCATTGTCATAAATAATTCTTTTTTTTTCTTTTGATTAAGATTCTATTGTTGGAAGAAATTAAATGTACATATATACTCGAATCATATGATTGATCACTTTTGTAAACCTTCACCTGGACGGAAGCAAAGAAAATATTAAATATAAGAAAATTTTATATTCGGAAAATATCTTATTATGTACTTATAAACAAGCTAAGTTCATGGATTGAAAACCAAATTTAAGTTAAAAAATAAAAAAAGGCATAAGAAAAAAAAAATTCAATACGCCTATGATAATGTTTTGGGCCATGGTAATAATTCCGAAACTAAAAATATCTTTAGGCATGGGTTGACATCGTTTTCAGAAGCGCATAGTTTTTACGTACGCTTATTAATTTCCAAGTTTTAAGTTTAGATAACTACGTTTCTTAAATATCTTTGATATATATATATATATATATATACACGTATTATATAAACATGTCTTGTTATATATGAGAAAATTGCATATTTAGTTTTATCAAACTCAGTCAACAATATATTTTGTCGATTCTAAAAAATTGTACTATAGTCCCAAAATTTTAAAATGCTTTGAATTTTTGTTCAGAACACCTCCTTTGAGACAAAAAATGCAGAAATAAGACAACCCCATGAGACCAATTGTGCTAAACTGACAATGTTCTATGGTCCAATAGTGTAAAACTGAGACAATCTCGTAAGACTAAAAATCAAAATTAGACTATTTTATTGGAACAAAAGGGCAAAACTAAAACAGTTTTATAAGACCAAAAATGTTTAATGAAATTATCGTATGGAACGAAAATTGCAAAATATTTTGAAGAATTATAACCAAAAACGCATTTTTTTAAGAGTGAGACGAGAATTGCAAAGCGTTATAATTAGAAATTGGGACGGAAAAAATAATTTTATAGCATACAAGACCAAAAGTGATAAGAGTAATGAAGCTAAAATTATAATTATCCCCGGCCCATATATATATATATAATCAAGAACAAATTAATCAAGAAAACAAACACAAAAGCGAAGCATATATGAATTCTTACCTTAAAGTATTCAGCATTTGTACGTTATGACATGATCTGAAAAACATTAGGAAGAAAGGCATGCAGAGAAACTAAGAATCAAATTTCTGTTTAATTATATCTTGTGGAAATTAGACATAACTCCACCATATGTTATATGTATGTATATATATAGTTTGGTTCGACAACGTTTGGCTGCAGAGGAATATATATGTATAAGAATCTGTGGATTTTACACAGAAATCAATGCAATTGTTGGATTTTTGATTTAAATGATGAGATGAGAAGAAGGGCATGCCAAACAAATCCCAGTACTATAAGCCAATGTGATTTCAGTCTTGTGAATTACTAATTAATAAAGAGATGCCAGTGCCACAGACAAATACAGCAGTGATTATATAATAATTAAATCAATGACGTTTATTATATTATTTAGTATAGTACTATATACTCCTATTATTTTATCCTAGATTCTTATAAGTAGGAGCATGATTTATTTATTTTATTTTATTTTATTTATAGTTGTGGATCTGAAAGGGGAAGACAAAGCATGAAAGGAACAGGATAGCCTGCCCACATGCACCCTAGAATTCTATAGTACCATATAACTACACAACAGTTGTACATTTTATCAAATGAAGTATTATTTACATTTCATTGTAGAGTGTATAATACAATATATATACAAGTACGGAACAGGAGTTTCTGAATTCAAAATTTAATTTGTACAGTATCCAAAAATCATTGGTGCTGGACCAAAAGGCTTCAAATATATATAATCAAGTGAAATATACTATATGCCTAATACTCCAATGCTTATTCTATTAATTACTTTTTTTGTTTTTAATCCAATGCTACTTATTCCTTTATCCCTAAACTTCAATATCCTCAAACTTCATTTTATGTTAGACACTATTAATTAAATCATTTTCAGCATTTATTTACTCAATTAATATTTCATAAAGACATCTAAGTTATGTTTCAAATATCTCATATTAATATCCAAAGAAAATTTTAAAATAGTCAACCAAATTTTAAAATGCTATACTAAATTCATTCAAATGGGGTCTTACATTATGTGTGAACATCTCAACCGAGATTTGAATATGAGTTTGCCACATTATGAAAACTAGTCTCTTTCGCTTGAAATTAAAATGTTTAGACCAATGTAATGTCTTCTAATTGATTAATTTGAAGATTGATTATTTATAAAGTATACACAAATACGCTTTATTTGTCATTCTTCTCAAGTAGGAATATTTTGTTCTAGAAAAAAAGAAGTAAGAATTATTTTTTTTATCAAATTTCTATATGTTTATTCTGTACATATGCATATCTTTAAAAAGAAAGAATCACCAATAATGTTGCAGAGCTGGCCCGCCGACAATTGGATAATCATCGTACGTTAATTATACGGTGGGTACCTCTTCCTAAGATTTGAAGAGTTACAATTAATTAACGGGATCTAATATATATACACACATATATAATTGTTGAGGTTGATATAATTTAGTACTAATAATATTGAAACAAAATGTGTACATACTATAAAATCCATTCATTTTGCTTTTATAATACAGTACTTTATTAAGTTTGTCTAGCTACTTAATACATTTGTAACACAAAACCAACTCTTTTAGCAAATGATGATTTACTGAATTATAATTTCCTAATTAAATTATTTCAAATTTACGTAATTCGTTTCTGATACCCAAAAACTTAATTATTAAGTTGTATTATGAAATATAAAAATAAGTTTTCCTTGTGTTCAATTGATTGGCCCGTGAATTGCTACTTGTGTGTATTGTTTAGGAAATTCTAAATTCAACTCAAAATAATTAATTGCTAGTTGTGAATATGTAACTTTTTTGGTAATTTTATTTAACATGTAATTTTATTGAACAAGAGAGAGGTTGGGACATTGAAGCACGCGTTGCCGGTGCAAGGAGGCGCATGTTTATTGCGGGAGAGGTTGTGGGTCCTACCACATATACGAGTACGTATTTTACATAGAAATCTATATTATAAGTTATAACCATGCGCCTCCTAATTTTGTAATTTCGTAATTTCATAATACTACTTCCTCCCATTTTAAAATTAACGTTCTTGTACCAATTTTATCCTTTTTACTAATACTTGTCATTAGTCATTAATAATAAGATTATTTAATTAAAAGGGTATGTTGGAATTTTTTCTTCAAAGAAGTAATTATTTATAACATTTCTTAATTCGTGTGCAGTTCTCCAAAACGACAAATAAAAAAAACAAAGGGAGATCGAATTCCAGAAAATTCAAGTGTAATTTGACGGGTTTTTTGCACTTTGCACCCCCGAAACATGGGAAATAGGCACTTTGCACCCCCGAAAATTAAATTTGGCACTTTGCACCCTCGAAATATGGAAAATGTAGCATTTTGCACCCTCTTTCATTTTTAGCCAAAATTTCAAGGGCAAAATAGGTAATTCAATTGTAAATTGTAGGCACTTTGCACCCCAAAACATGTGAAATTTGCACTTTGCACCCCCGAAATAAAATTAGCACTTAACACCCTTGAATTAAGAATAAATCAACAACTTGCACCCCCAAAACATAATAAATGGACATTTTGCACCCCGAAACACAAATTTAACACTTAACACCCTCAAATTTAAAAAAAAAAAAAACTCAAATCCCTCGTTTTTTCCTGCAAAGTTGACCATCGAGGGTGAAAAACATCTAAGGCAAAATAGGTAAGTCATTTTTTTTTCTTAAATTTTGCAAAATATAATTATAAATACTAGAATACTCATTTCTCACTCCATCTTTCTTTTCACCAATATACATATCCATAGATTTGAGTTTTTTTTAAATTTGAGGGTGTTAAGTGTTAAATTTGTGTTTCGGTGTGCAAAATATTCATTTATTATGTTTTGGGGGTGCAAGTTGTTGATTTATTCTTAATTCGAGGGTGTTAAGTGCTAATTTTATTTCGGGGGTGTTAAGTGCTAATTTTATTTCGGGGGTGCAAAGTGCAAAAAATTTACAATTGAATTACCTATTTTGCCCTTGAAATTATGGCTAAAAATGAAAGAGGGTGCAAAGTGCTACATTTTCCATATTTCGAGGGTGCAAAGTGCCAAATTTAATTTTCGAGGGTGCAAAGTGCCTATTTCCTATGTTTCGGGGGTGTAAAGTGCAAAAAACCCGTAATTTGACTGATGTAAGATTACATGAATGTAGTCTCAATATTTTCTTTTGTTAAAAATAAAATAAAATGAAGTAGAATAAGAAAACGTAATTGGTACTCTTTTTCTTCTTCTTATAATTAACCACGATTTAGTATATAAAAACAACGAACTGGAAGGATTTATTAGTATATAAAAACAACGTACGTACTTGGAAAATAAAAGAGTTGGGGCGAAAGGCCATTTGTATCGTCAGTTGGCATGGTCACATTCACATATGACATTAATTATTAATATAACTAAAGAAATGGACTAAGTACATGGTTTAAGATTTAATTAATCCAAATCAAGATAACGCCATTAATGATGATGCATTTTGGAATCTCGAATCTATTTCTATAAATTACAATTTCGCTTTCTGGCCACATCCCATTGCATAGGTAAAGAGAATACATCCAAAAACTATATATTATTATACTGTTCATATAGATACAAATTTAATTTATATTATTATTATATCATTTGAAAGGTTAATTATTGGCATGGATATAGGTCTCAGTGATTCCAATGATACATGTGTATAGGCACAAGCTCTTGAACTTTTCTCAAATTTATTTTTAAACCACAAAATGGGTTTCAGTTTATTTAATTTTGCATTCACTTATTATGAACATGCAATGTAATATTTTATGCATTTGTTTATGAAGTAACTTTTGAAGCAACACTAAAACCACGGGAAATTCTTACCCAGATCGGGTTTGGCCGAACCCAAACTAATTACATGGCAAGTGTAATACACTTGCTTTGGGATTGAATGTAACTTCCAGGAAAGTGACCAATCACAAAGCAAGTGCAATACACTTGCTTGGTGGTTTGATGGATTTGGCCAAGCCAGGCTTGGGCAAGAATTTTCCCTAAAACCACATATTTATTTATTTCAAAGTTACTAGGAGAACTAGTGAAAACTACTAAAGTTATATACAATCGGGCCGGGTGTAAATTCAAAAGTCCGAAAATATTTTGGCACAACAACCAACAAAATATGTCCCTAATTTTGGCAAAAACATCAGCGGCTACATTTGTTTCTCTATAACTAAATGTGTCTTTTATCGACAAAAACTCAGTCAATCTTCTCCATATACGTTCAGGTCCTTGTTTGTATTTTACAAACAACAAAAAGTAAATGTAGAGTGATTAGTTGCAATATATACCAATTAATTAAGCTCGATCAAAGCTTGAAATTAATATGCATGAGCTCCTAATTTAAGTCACGTCTCATTCGATCCACTTATACCTCATTAATTTTCCTGAATTATAAAGAGAAGAGTCATCTACAATTAATTTTGAATAAGAGAAGTACGTCGCGAAAGTAGTTCACTATATATATATAATAAAATATATGTAACTTTAATATAACTAATTAAGAATATTTAAACCCCAAGAAATGTGAAAAATGAATCTTTAATCCCAATACAATAAATGCACCACGTAGACTGTGTGTACTATATACTATTTTGCTGAATTAATAATTAAGAGGCCGACATGCATGCTGTTTCCTGCAGGCCATGGTGTTTGAAATTCTGAAACTGGGAGAATTAATTCATCAATTCATGCATTTAATTAAAAAAAAAGCAGGCCGGTTTTGATTGCACGTAATGCCTGGAGTCTATAATCTCCAATTATAAATGTTACCTAGATTATATGATTCTATTCTCGAACGTACAAAATGAAGCTTTGGAATTATCAAAATTTAATTGCTAATGTAATTCCGTGGAGAACAAATGCTGACAAGGCTCCCACGCTTACTTGAAAAATGTGATCATCATCAAATACAAATACTCCTAGCTAGAGTACATTATATATATATATATATATATATATATATATATATATATATATATATATATATATATATATATATATATATATATATGCCTGGATTACTATGCCCTAATATATTATTACACATTTCAATTTTATACTTTGATCGATAATATATATACGAATTTATAATATTGATCAGTAAACGTTTAAGCATAATTTCAACATTTTTATTTTATATATAAGAATCATAGTACTAATTTAAGCATAATTTCAAAAAATTTGCACAACCAGCTCGTGCTTTGAATTCCATAAAATACAAGTATTGAGTATTAGGGTTTTACTTGGGCTTCAGTACTATAAAAGCATGCTTACGAGGTCGTAACATAATGACAAAAGTTGACATCTTGAGTATATATTTTTGTAGTTTCTTGCTAATATTTGTAATTAATTTGTCTTTATAATAATTCGATAGTAATTAAAAAAAATTATGATATAAAAGACAGAAAGTTGGAGTATAAAAGAGTGTATATTTTTATAAATTTAGTTTAATAAATTGTAAGGGTCGACCATCAATATATATTGGAAAATTAGCAGTTTAGTATCATTTCTAGATAGCAATGTGTTTGAATATTTTACTTGGAAAACCAAACTTTACACTATTAGATTTCAAGAGAAGCTATCCACGTTGTTAGGATTTCAAGTATGGGAATCCTTCATTAATTTCTAGCTAGTTAATTTACTGATTTTCTTTCTTTCTTTTTAAGAAAACGATCGTCACAGCATCTGCACTCATTCATTTGTATATGATTAAGTGATACTAATTAATGGGCCTAAACCATTTCAATTTCAAGTCCATACACTTGTGGCCTGGTCTGCTCATTACCTTGATGGACTTAAATAATTACTTAATATTACTTTTAATTGGTCAGCCCAACTTAAAATTAAGTTTTGCAGTGTGTAGTCATGTCTGATTCACGCCACACCGACAGAAATGAAAACAATAAGACCCATTTATTTCACACGGTAAAATGGTAAAATAGAATTATTCAAATTTCAAAGTTAATGTTTTTCCTACAAGTGCGGAACTAGCTATTGCAATGTTAATTATTTATATCTCTTTTTAAATTTCAACTGATAAAGTGACCTAGTGCGATTTTTTCTTTTAATAATAAGTGTGATTTCCTTTAACAGATGTACAAATTATATCATTAAATCACAAATTTATTCCTAAATAACTAAATTACAAAAAAGTTAACTACAAATCAACTATTAATATTAAATTAGAAGAAACCCACATTAATATAAATTAAACTCAGAACCTCTTAGTCCTCAAACATCAGAAGTATGATATTGTTTAAAGCTTCATTTTTATTGTTGGAAAATTGGGCCTCTCACCGTGGGCCAGTATTGACCCATCTTACTGATAGATAAATTTTGTTTCGACCAAGTCCTAAATTAGTAATTCTTTAAAAAAGTCCTATATATAATACTAAAAATCAAATAAATAAAAATATTAATTTTGTTTTGCACAAACATTTTAATTTTTCGGTATGCTTCACTTTCCAACTATAAATACTGTAGTAAATACTATTAAGAAACAATTTTTTATCGAGTGTCTAAAGATATTTACATAACTATATAATATAATATATATATAAGATCTATAATTTGGGTGGAACACACTTCTTGTCGTTACAAATAAGTGGTTAATTAAAAAAGTGGTTCGCCTCTTAAATCCACCACTAGATTTTATGATTTAAACCATATTCTAATTATTATACAGTATTAGATTGACATCTCTACGATTACGTAATTAATATCCACATTTGGGTTAGCTGGCATTGGATAAAAATTCAATAATTTGTTGAACCAATCAATCTTCAAAAGTTTGAGTGGGTTCCATTAATAGGAATACCCTGCGCATTATGTGATCGTGCGATTAACTAGTCAATCCTGGATCTTATTTGAGCTATTCCAAAATTAGAAAATACTTATTGTACAATAATTATTATATTATATATGAAGTGCTACTCATGATGTCATATATATGTTCCCCTACCTGTTATAAAGAATTAAAGATTTTAAAGCAATGCAATCAAACAAATTTTGTAAGAGTCTACCACAACAAATTATTCTAGAAACTGCTCTTAATTAATATTCTGATACTATAAAACATGTAATATTATTTATAATGATTCGATCAATTTTATCACTTATATAACATTTTTTCAGAAAAAAAAAAATAAAATCAACTAGCTAGGCAGTGTATTAATTTTGGTTTGAAGGATCAATGTTTATTAGATGATTAGAAGTTAGAACCATTTAAGTAGGACGACAGCCAATTTTTTGGATTAATTAATTAATTTGTTGTGTGTTTACATGTGGGAGACCATTACTTGTTTTAGCTAAACTTAATTAATTATCCAAGTTCAGACTTGTTCCTATTATAGTAAAATATGATATCATGGGGCATATATATATATATATGGTATGCCTTGAATATATAATTTTATTACTTATTAGACCTATTATATTACCGAGTCACTCACATTTTATTTCATTGTCTCACTCTCGTTCTTAAACCTTCAAAAAACATGTGATGAAAAAATATCCTCATTTATATTTCCTCTATTTTATTACACATATAGAGGTAATCCTTGTATTATTTCAAACAAAATAATAATTTCTTTTTTAATATGGAATAATTTACTCTTTTTTGTTATTTTAGTGAAATAGTTTACCCCTATGTGATATTTATATGAAAGATTACCTCTTGTATTATTATTATATTATATAAGCAAAGATGGGTAATTTTATCGTTTATGCAACTATTGACCTCAACATTTTAGGCCCGTGAAAGAGTTAGTTAAACATGCTTATCACAGGAAATAAATGAGAATTAATCCAATAATTAGCTGTACGCGAGACATTTTTAAGACGCTTACCAATAAAAAACACGTACATCTTCATTTACTTAGTAATTGAGTATAAATATATTATCAAATTAGGAATAAGCTAGAAATTTTCTACAGCTATTTTGCAAATATATTTTATAAATGAGAGCCCACCAGATATATATGTCTTAACGTGCACACTAAGTTGTAATCGTGCCCATATTTTGCCTAGTTGTTAGTATTTTTCACCCTTTGGCTTTTCTATTCTAATTCTAATTACCACTCATTATTTATTCCATGGACCATTCATTTTTTTTTTGACCAACATGGACCGTTCATTTTATTTCATTTAAACTTCACTTTCAATTTCCTAAGTCAGTAGCCGACGAGGAGAGCAGTTTCCAACAACTTTAAGTACTTATAAAAAAAAAAAGAATTATTATAGGCGGCTTTGGGCATAGCCAGAATAAAATTTCCAGTGTTTTTAAATTCGGACCGGTCATTGAACTGGAAACTCTACTGCTTACTGGTTCGATCGATTAGATCGGGTCGACCACTGATTCGATCGGTATAACCGGTGTGACTATATTATTATGTAATATTTATATATATATATATTTAGATTATCAAAATACAATTATAATTCAACAAAAATTTCATTCTTTGTCAATATAATTTTTTTTGTTTAATGCAAATAATCAAAATGTCTTAAAAATTAATATCAATGTCAAAAATATAAATCTCAAGTATCCCTCAAAGATACATACATTCAAAACAAGACCACAAAATTAGAAGTTCATCTCATTTTCAAAATTTTGGATTGTTCATTTGAGTTCTATTGTTGTAAGTTGGTGTTTATATGGTATTTGATTTGCATAATTTCATACAAAAAATAATATTATTCACAATGATGAGAAAATAGCTATATACTTCTTTATGTAAAAAAAAAGTGTAATATAATTATCAAAAAAAAAAAAAAAAAAGTGTAATATTACATTGATTGTTAAAACACTAAAATAATGAATGTTATTCCAATTAAAATATATAAATGTAATCCTATTAAATGTTAAACAAGAGTTCAAATAAATAATAATAACAAAAAAAACTCTAAATTTAAAAAAAAAAAAGAAATTTAGTGAACCACTGGTTCACTGATTTTACCAGTTTTGGAGCTGATTTTACTGGTTCACACTGATTAATTTGAGAACTGGTTTTTAGGGGTAAACCGGACCGGATTGGGGACCGGTTAGCAATTGAACCGGACTAACCGGCCGATCCGGTCCGGTTTTCAAAACAGTGAAAATTTCCCTATCAAATCATTCATACACTACATAATTTTTATATAATAGTGATTTGTTCTTCGTGGAAATATTCTAAACGCCAACTGGCAATACAAGACCACTTCTCTTAAGTCTAAAAATATATACTACACTTACTATATTTTTAAGAGCTAAATGCAAAAGCCCCCCCTATACTTTGCCTAATTGTCAAAATTCCATTGTATTACTTTTATTAACAAAAATCTCACGTGTCCTATTTTATTAAAAATAAAACATGTCTCGACATTTTATTAGCTTACCACAGTCATTTGAAATACCTTCTTAAGTCAATAAGGGGATTATTATCAAATTTTGAAGTGAATAAAAATGTTATTGTCAACTTTTAAAGTTAATAGAGGAAATATTGTAAATTGAATAGGGTTGTATTCGCATTTTATGATGAGGGTAGGTATAGTTGTTTTTTTCTTGCAAAACATGTACTTGGGCTTGGGAAGGAGGTTTGCTAGTAATTAATGAACACGGTGATTTTTATCGATTAGGCAAAATACAGGGGGTAATTTTGCATTTTACCCTATTTCTAACTCTATAACAATAACACTATATATATACCTCAATTCTTTCTTCCAACATTCGTCGTTCATTCAATTGCAAGAAGTAAAATAAAATCTCTTGCAATATATATGAAGATGGGCCGATTTAATCTCCTAAGTACCCTACTTTGTGTTGTTCTTTTTTGTGGCTCCACATTCGCACAAATTCCCCGACAGAATTATTATGCAAATGTTTGCCCTGACGTTGAGAACATTGTTAAGAAAGCAGTGTCCCTTAAATTCAAACAAACGTTCACTACTGTCCCGGCAGTCATCCGTCTCTACTTCCACGATTGCTTTGTTTCGGTATAAATTAATTAATACGATCATTGATCTAATCTAATTAGCGTTGAATTAATATGATCATTGTAATTAATATGCAGGGTTGCGATGCATCAGTGATGGTAGCATCAACTCCGGGGAATAAAGCAGAAAAGGATCATCCTGATAATTTATCACTTGCGGGAGATGGATTTGATGTGGTGATCAAAGCTAAAGCAGCTTTGGATGCCAATCCCAAGTGCAGAAACCGGGTTTCTTGTGCCGATATTCTTGCATTGGCAACTCGGGACGTCATTGCCCTGGTTTGTACTCATTTAATTAAGATTAAGATTTACCCCTCTCTCTAATTAATTTTTTCTTAAAAAAAAATTATGATAGAGAGTAATAATGATTTTTTATTTTTATTTTTAATTTTAATAAAATTTGGAGCGAGCATGCAGGCTGGTGGGCCTTCATATCCTGTGGAATTAGGGAGACTTGATGGGTTGAAATCAACTGCTTCAAGTGTAGAAGGGAATCTCCCTAAGCCAACTTTCAATTTGGATCAACTTAATTCCATCTTTGCTACTAGAGGCTTATCTCAAGCAGACATGATTGCTCTCTCAGGTTAAATTGTTTTATTTCATTTCATTTTACTCCAATCTTTCCCCTTTTTTTTATTAAAAAAATAAAATTGTCATTTTATAGTTTTTAAAAGGACATGGCTATTTGAATTATCAAAAAGTCATGGTTAAAACAAAATGAAATTAACAAATGGTCCTTCTTTTCTTTTCTTACACTAGCTGCAAATACAGTTTGCTCGCAATAATTTAGTCAACTCTTTATGGCTTACCTTTTTTTGGTGGTTCTAGCTAGCATGTATCTTATAAGTTGATATTATAGTCTAATTTAAATTTGATTAATTTAGTTTTAAAAATTAACTAATTTCATGTATGTTTGCTTCGGTGCAGCTGCTCACACCGTAGGATTCTCCCACTGCGACAAATTTGCGAACCGGATCTACAATTTCAGCCCTAAGAACCCAATCGACCCGACCCTGAACAAAGTATATGCAACCCATCTACAAGGAATGTGCCCAAGAAATGTGGACCCAAGAATCGCAATCGACATGGACCCAGTCACTCCAAGAAAATTCGACAATGCCTACTTCAGAATACTTAAAGAAGGTAAGGGCTTATTCACTTCGGACCAAGTTCTTTACACGGACTCAAGGTCCAAAAACACTGTCAACACTTGGGCCTCAGATCCAAATGCCTTTAACGCTGCTTTCATTGAGGCCATTACTAAATTGGGCCGGGTCGGAGTGAAAACCGGAAGGAATGGAAATATTCGCTTTGACTAGGGGTGAACGCGGTCGGGTTTTAGCGGGTGACAACGAAAAAATTAACCCGACCCGACACATGCGGGTTGTCAAAATTTCAAACCGCACCCATATTTTTAAGTTCATAAACCGCGCGGTTCGGGTGAGGCGGGTGTGGGCGGGTGACGGGCGGGTTGGCGGGTTGAACCATTGAATATAGTATATTCAACTAACTTATACTACATAAAATTCAATCTTACTAGGAAGAATAAAAATAAAATAAGATTGCGCAAACTCATGGTTAACGGCCCATTTTGCAACTATAATCCTAGCTACACAATTCTCCAATCCGGTTTGTTCAACAAAATTAATCATTGGTACGAAGGTACGAGCTTGAAGTGTCCATAAGCTTGAAGCATATAGGGAGGTGATTTTTATGGGTAGGATCAATTCCTATAATTGTTTTATAAGAAGAAACTACGTACATACAATGCAAAAATTATAAGTTAATTGATGCATAAGTTACAGTACTCTTTTTTTTTATAGAAATAAAAATAAAATTTTAAATATATTTTAAACTCAAATATTCTCCAAACTCTTTTTGTGTACTGCAAAAGAAAGGGATCTACAGTTAATAAGAGCACATAAAATAAGGTAGGTGAGGCAAGATCTTTAAACTAAACATCCAACAAACGAAATTGTGTACTTGGTTAGTAACTATGAATAACTTAAACTTAGAAAACTTTGATGTTCCTTTTTCCTCTTACTCGTTCAAATTTCCTACCCTTGACTCGCACTATGGCTTGGTGTGACTTATGAGTGATGAAAATTGAGAACAAATTTTGAATCTTAATTTTTTAGGAGAGGCGCATTGGAGAATAAAACTGGAGAGTGGAGCAGGCATGAAGCTTAGAGATGGAAAATCCTAATTATTTCTCAATATTTTATTTGGTAAGTTGTGTTGGGTAGAGAAAACATATAATATTTGGATGGGTCGGGTTAGAGGCGGTTTTTAACCATTAAAACCGCAACCCGACCCATAACTTTCGGGTGGTCACAATTTCAACCCGTTACTAGTTTTATAAGAATAAAAACCGTCGGGTTCGGGTTGGGTCGGGTCGGGTTGAGCGGGTCGGGCGGGTTGGGCGGGTTAATGAACACCCCTAGCTTTGACTGCGGAAGATTTAATTGAGATCATATGCAAATATGGAATGCTAGCCTTAACTTGGTTAGTGATCTTTGAGGTTCGTTCCTTGATTGCTTGTGAACGAGTATGATACAAAATTCTGTTTGATTTTTTGAAGTTGTTTTTGTAAGATCATCAACACATTGTATTTGTCTATTTTTTGTTCTTGCAAATTTATTGTTTCAAGAACATTGTTGTGATATTGAGTGTTCTTAAGTTATCTTAATTAACTTTTAATCAGTTTGAAATATACGATACGATGATACATACGCTAGCTATTATTTAGAAAACAATTCGAGACATACTAATTAAAAGTGGAATTATGTTCGTGTGTATATAATAGACCTTGGAATTACGAATTTAATTTGAACCTAGCTAGCTATGACCTTAAGCATCAATCTTTTAGATGTTAATTACATTATTAAAACGTTTCTTAAGATGCTACATTATTTTACTTATCACAATTACATTCAAATAATACGTACGTGTTAGATAGAATCAAGCTAGACGTGACCTTTAATTAGGCATAGATGTTACATTGTTTGTAACATTGAAAAAATTACATTTATATTTAGTATCACACAATAGAGCAATATTGATACCATTGGATGCATAAAATAATGCACACGTAGTACCAGAATTTAAATATTGATTACAATGTTCATACTAGTACCATTAAATAATTGAAACAAACACTTGATTGTTATCTTGTCTTTTGAAGTGAAAATCAATACGTGATATATACGTGAAACCGCGAGGGTAATATATAATAGGTAATGACCTTGTACGGTGTGCGTGGCCAATTTTGTTCATTTTTGTCCAATTATTTAACGGTAATATATGAACATTGCAAGCAAACTTTAAATTGTGTGATATTAAATATATAAATATATCCAATGGAACAAGATTGGATGTGTCCTATTGTATTATACAAATTTGTAATTTCCCCTTTTAACATATCTTCCAGATGCTACATTGTTTATAGGGATTATTGTATTCTTGGTACTACAACCATAGTTCGCTCGCATTTTAATATTTTCGGACTGACAGACATATTTAGTATCACAATTTCAATATTTATGACAATTTTAGTGGCATTTGATGCCCAACTCTAAAATTTGCTCGAAATCCCCATTGTACGCACAAATTTTCAAGTCACATGGCCCAGTGACATAGTACAACACACAAACAAACCATATTATGTTACTCTTTAAATTTAAAGGACATTTTGTACTTTAAGATCTCATCCCAATTGCCTATTACATGCAAAAACTGCAGTCACACACACACACACACAGACACACGTAATAATTCGGACCCGTGAACGAATTAAATAAGATCTCCATCCAAAGGGCAATTATAATTATAAATTACAATGACACAATTTGCAATGAACGTTTAATTTGCTTTCTCATGAGGTTACTTTAGAAATAATGTTATTTCTCTAGGATGATGGTACTGATATATATATAGACAGACATATATATGCTATTGCTATATATGCATACAAGACAACGTACATTTGCATGATAAAATGAAATGTTGGTTTAACCCGAAAGAAAATACATACAATGCGTGTCAGAATATCATCATTCGCAACTAAACCATGAAAAACACAATTAATTAAGTGACCCTAGCAGCTTAATCATTAATTAATTAAACGGGTAACCACGCTGTAGCAAAAACAACATTATGTCCTTTCCACGTCAGCACGAGATTTTCATCTTCTTTCTTAAGCCCCCACCCTGCCGCATGTTCATCAAGCATGTGCTTCACTTCTGAAATCGCATCTTCACTAAAAGCAACTCCTCCAAAACTCGCATTTCTCATTCTCTGAACCCATTTACTCTTAGGCTCTAGCCTCTCAACTCTTTGACGCCCTTCATTTGAAATCACATTTTCAATCTTCCAACTAATATCCGTTTCGTACCATTGCCTTTGCTTACTCCCCCTTGGAAGAAACGTGTCCACCGTGTCATACGGTATCCATAAATAATTGTACGCCGACCTTAACCTATTCCCTAGATCGTACGATGTAAAATCCGCATCCTCGTCTACGATCACCACTATGGTTGGATCCAAATCTCGGATTGATTTCAAAAACATTGTGCGATAAGACGTGCCCGAAGGAGTATTTTCTATAATTTCTTCCGGGATGTAATGAAGCAACATGTGACAATTTATCACCAGCGCCTCACCATTTTGGGCACGTACCAAATGTTGCATTTTGAGTTGTTCAATTAAATTGGAGAACCCGTTAGAGGAGCTCGAAGGGACGACTCGAAATTCCATGGCCACGTTACGCGACCTGGCGAAATTGACCAACTTGGAACCTAATTCGTCGTAGGAGAGATCGAGCATAGGAGGGAAATCTTCCATCGCCCCGGCAATTGTGAGCTTAATCAACGGCGGGGCCTCGTTCCGTGTGGCTAGAGAATCAATGAGGGTGGGGATTTGCATGCAGTGAGTGAGGCTTAAGTCAACTATGTGTACTATAGAATACCCTTCGACGGCTTCCAGCACGGCAGCGTTAGCCGCGGTGAAGCCGAACCTATGCCAAGGGGTTAAGTCGACGAAGCTAGCTAGCTCGATGATGGAGAATTTATGATTGGTGATGGTTAGATCGGTTACGTGGACATTGGCCATGGCGGTGAGTAGCTTGCAGTTTCCAGTTTTGGCGGCGCGTGTGATAAGGGCGCGGAGGAAGCCGGAGGTTAAGCGCTGGTTTGAGTCGCCATCAGGGGGAGCGATGTTGTTGAGAACCCAAAGGATTTGCTGGGTGAGGGTAGCGTCGTTGTTTTCAATGGCGTTGGCGCAGTGGACCAGCAACTGTTCCATGCAATTGGCGTCGCCCAAGCTTTTCAAGGAGGACGTTGACATTGGGAAACCGGGCCATGAACGGGCCCGGAGCATTTGGTTTTGGTTTGTTGGTGGAAATTGTGGGACTTGGTGCACCGGTGATGGAGGTAAGGTTTCGGTGAATTGCATCATGTGGGAGGGAGAGAGGAGGAATAGGAATAGGAATAGGAATAATTAATATTTAAAGTGTTATTTGGTTATTTATCAACAAATCAAATTAAATTAAATTCAAAAAGAAGAGAAAGAGAGACAGACAGAAAGAAAGCAAGAAAGAAAGGGACTAGACTAGAGAATAGAGAGGGAGTGGTACCTGTACCTGGCCATTGGGAAACCAACCATTATATTACTGGCCATGGGGTTGAACGTTTGTTTCTTCAAATGAAATTGAAGCTAGCTAGGTTCATCCATCTTTTCTTTTCCTTTAAGAAATCAAATTCATCCATGCACACAGAAAGAAAAAGGGACTTGTGAGAATTAATTAAAGATCCATCATATATCTCCAAGAAATTCTTTGGGTCAAAATCAATTTATGCAAAATAGAGTACACTTTTTCTTATGAGCAGCTGAAATGTGTAGAAAAAACTTAAAAGAGAGAGAGAGAGAGAGAGATGTGAAGTGAAGACAGAAAGTAATATAGAGGGGATGGGTTGGGGGTGGGGGTGAATTTGAGCCAAATGCAAAAACACCCCTAGAGTTACTTCTAATTGATAGAATATCTCTTGCATGTGTTAATTAGTCAAAGATATTTACCACTTTGAAACTATTGTACTCGCTTTAAGCATAAGTATTCTTCATGATTTGAATGGAAAATGATAACTACACCCTCATATGTTATTTTTTTTTTTTTTATAATAAAATTTGAAAGCCTGATTATTCACTTAAAAATAATTGGGAATAACCCTCCTATAAACTTAAAATTGGCTATGTAAATCTAGCACTTGGCAATAATCTCCATTTATAAACTCTTAATTTTCAAATGAGTGTAGTGAACTAGTAAATGTTGGAAATTTTTTAAATCGAGATATGCAGTCATGCTACATTCTTCATTGATATTTTATGTGTATATGTGTATATTTGCTTGACTAGCCACTTTGATGGTTTGGGGTTGCTTAGTTACAAATGACCCAAAATGGACCATATTTATACAACGCTTAGGAATTCTCTAGAAAATACATTAATGTAGATAAGTGAATAATGTATCTAACCACTTTCAAGAAAATACCCATTTCTTGAATTTAAGTGACTCTTCAATTAAATTCTTGTATAGTGGAAATTTCATTTATTCCTAGCAATAAAATAATATTACGGGGTCTTTTTGTAATAAAATATTAATATATGGAGCTTCTTTAGCAAAACAAAGAGGGTTTTCTACTAATTAGGAATAATAAAAGGGGAAGGGGTGTTTTTGCATTTTGCTCGGTGGGTTTTGGTGGGACGTGAGGTGGCCGGCCAGGGGGAGATTTGTCAATATGTGGGAGTTGGAATTTGTCATGTATATATATAGTGAAAGATTGGAATGCAGTTTTGCTTTGGCTTGCTCACGGGCTATATGTATACATCATAATTTACAAATCATTTTATTATAGATATTATACACATTCCGTCTAACTTAGTAGCAGAACAATTATGTTTTGGGTACATAAAGTAAGATTTATGGGTTGTTTTTAGGTGAGGATGATGAAGTCTTTTTTGTTTGTTTACGTATTTATTTTTCTCACCATCTTAATTAGGGCAATTCTGTAGGGAGTACGTGTACGTGCAAGTGAGAATGTCAACTTGTAATATCAATTTTCATTTTTCATAAATTCAAAGGATAACATGTAAACGAGGTTGTATTTAATTTTTCTAGTTTAATTGGAATGTTGAATATGAAATATGATTCGGTATTTTCATTGCACGATTGATCTGGTGCAACATAATGAGAAAATTGGACTTAATTCCTAAATTTAAGGAGAAATTGACTTCATTTAAGTAAAAACTATATTGAATAAATGTCATTTGTTTGACATTATTCAGTGGAGAGGTTGCACAAATATCTAGTTATTTGAGAGAGAATAAATATGATGAAATGATGAAAGGATGCGCTATATTATAGAGTATATAAATTAGTGATCTGAATATTCATTTTACATAATCGTGGCTGGATTTATCTGAGAATAAAGTAAAAAATGATATTATTTAAAGTGTAACAGAAAATAATTATGTTGCCCATGCTTTAGCCAAATTAGCTCTTAGTATTTCCCCGTTGCCTACTGTTCTCCCTAGTTTTATTCGCGATATTGTAATTCATGACATTACTCATTAATGAATTACCCTTATGGGTTCCTCTCAAAAAAAAAAAAAAAAAATTGATAATTTAATACCACAACATACTTTAAGGGAAAAACTGTATTTGACCTTGACTTTAAAAGATGAAGATACAATGACATATATAGTAGGAGTTGCTTTGAGTTTAATTTCAGTTAATCTGAGAATAAATAATGTGGGTAGGAAATATGGAGTAGCACGTTATATTTTCGCTATCAAGGGACCCTTTACAGCAGCCAAATTAAAAAAATTAGCGTGCTTATAGTGAAACAAAGGAATGGTCATTTTCCAAGCCAATATCCGTAGATTTGAGTCTGATAAAGTAAAAAAAAAAAATTGATTAAATAAACAATTTAAGAAAATGAAATCCTTGGTTGAAACCGATTTGCTAACCCTACTCATAAGCAACTTGACCCGACCTATCATTGAAATTAATTGAAATTTTTACAATGAATGAAAATTATTGAAGTCACTTTGAATTCAAGAAATTAGTTAGGTAGATATGTAGAAGAGTAAAATTTGTTGCCAAATTAAATATTGCCAAGATTTACGAGATATTGAAAATTAAATCAAATCTCTACATAGAAGGCAAGTTTGTGTAGGAAATTTACAAGCAAAGAAATATTGTCTAGGAATTTTCTATACAATGTAATATGTGCATGAAATATATTTTATATGACAAGAATATAAAATCAACTATTTTTCTTGTCACACAAGATATTAAGAGCCAATCAAATCGCGCCACATCATGAAGAGAATTTTACAAGATCTTCAAATCCCACCTATAAATATGGGTCATCTCCAAGATGAAAATGACAACTCAAAAACACAATTCAAAAAGCATAAAAAAGTTCAAGGAGAAAAGAAGCAAACTCTCTCAAGGCGTTCTTCGTAATATTCAAATAAAATTACAAGTTTGCGGATTTGAAGAACGCCTTTGAATATTGCGAAGAACGCCTTGAGAGAGTTTGCTTATTTATTCCTTGAACTTCTTTATGCCTTTTGAATTGTGTTTTTGAGTTGTCATTTTCATCTTGGAGATGACCCATATTTATAGGTGGGATTTGAAGATCTTTAAAATTCTCTTCATGACGTGACGCAATTTGATTGGCTCTTAATATCTTGTGTGATCGACAAGAAAAATAGTTGATTTTATATTCTTGTCATATAAAATATATTTCATGCACATATTACATTGAATAGAAAATTTCTAGGCAATATTTCCTTGCTTGTAAATTTCCTACACAAGCTTGCCTTCTATGTAGAGATTTGATTTAATTTTCAATATCTCGTAAATCTGACAATATTTAATTTGGCAACAAATTTTACTCTTCTACAACATCATACATTATACTACTTCATGTATTTTTATTAATGTTTTATCTAGAAAATTCTCGAGTCTAGTACAAATGGGTCTTCCTTGAGTAATTTACATTTGAGCAACTCTAATATTATAACAATGCTAAAAACGAGACCATTAAAGTGACTAGTAAAGCAAAACATGTTTGACCACAAAGTATATTAGTGACGAAAATTCATCTATGGCTCAAATTAATTTTAATCGGTCCAAACTCAACCCCAAAACCGAATTGACCCGCCCGACTACTTTTTAAGCATAATACATGCAACAGTCTCCCTCTCATTCTGTCACATACAAACTTACAAATCAAAGAGAGATATAAAAGGAATGAAACCACATAAATATACATTATGTAAAAAAGGCTTATCCAATAGAAGAATTCTTGATATCCACCAGAATTAAAACTAGCAAACAGGGAGAATATCAATTTTGTCATGTAATCGACTGAATACGATCGATCGTGAACAAATGGCACTATCTACCATGTGAACATCACATTCTTTACAACACTTCATCGGGTCCATATATATGTGTATAAATCGGCCACCTAAAGTGACTATTTTTTTTCGTGGGTGATATGTCGTCGTTGCTTGTTAATATTTGTGACAATTTATTAACGGAATATATATCTACATACGCACAACTTTTAAGTTTTATATATTAACGGATAGAATTTTAGCATACCTATAACAACACCACAATGAAATTAGGAGTAATACTAATATGTAGACGTCAATGTTTCATGTTTGGACTCCAAATCAACTTAATTAATATCTAAGAAATTAACTTATTTAAATCTTGTCTCAAATTTTATATCAAATAATTAATTGGGAGAGTTATATTGCATTAGAGACCATCCTACACATGATTATATTTTCTCTTTATTAAGAAATCTATTTGATTATTCACGAATAATTAATGTCAACAAATATTATGAATATTAAACTAAAAAAGTCACATTTTTTCGAATCCAAAACCAACATTATGGAATTTCTCTCATAATTATTTGCTTCTCAGGTAATAAAAAAAACTTTTTAGGTTTCTTTCGAATAGCCCCCTTACCCCACATCCAAAATAGACTACTCATATGATTTTATGTACACGCAACCACATAAAGAAAAGTTCTACAATTAACTTTTGCCCTACTCGAAAGATAATCCCACTAAATTATAATGTTGCCTTTTACTCTAGCTGGGGATCCATGCATGTGATAATTGATATACTACACATATCATACTCCAAAATAGAAATTCATATTTCCAATAAAATTATAATCCAATGTCTTATGGGCTCAAACGAAATTCCTTTTTTAAGTTCTAGAACAGTACAAGCAAAATATCCTTTTACTGATTAGAAGAATGTTAATTGATCGATTAATTGTTCACATAGTATATATATAGTGACATGATTTAAATTTTATAACTATAATGATTTTCATGACCAATGTGATGTTCAAATTTTTTTTTTAGTCATAACATCGAAAATTAGTTATACACATATATTGATAGTAGAAAAAATATTATCTCCGAATCATTGTGATACTAAATTATAATGTTGCCTTTTACTCTAGCTGGGGATCCATGCATGTGATAATTGATATACTACACATATCATACTCCAAAATAGAAATTCATATTTCCAATAAAATTATAATCCAATGTCTTATGGGCTCAAACGAAATTCCTTTTTTAAGTTCTAGAACAGTACAAGCAAAATATCCTTTTACTGATTAGAAGAATGTTAATTGATCGATTAATTGTTCACATAGTATATATATAGTGACATGATTTAAATTTTATAACTATAATGATTTTCATGACCAATGTGATGTTCAATTTTTTTTTTTAGTCATAACATCGAAAATTAGTTATACACATATATTGATAGTAGAAAAAATATTATCTCCGAATCATTGTGATATATATATATATATATAGTTTGGTCGCTGGCTAGTTTGATGTGTCAATAATGACGACTTAATTTGGTACACATTACTTATTACTAATAATTACTAGTCAAACTTAAAAGTAATTTTTGTAACTATCGTAGTTCATGCAAAAATTGAAATTTCTTAGTGTATTAGAATTTCTTAATATATGTTTTATCACAAGTATACAATGTCTTACAGTAGAATAGTTTTTTTATTGTTGAAATAAGTTTGCGAAATGTTGAATATATTTATTAACTAATCCAATGAATTGACACGAGTTTGTGGTTGAAAATAAATTTTGACATGTTAAGTGATATTATATTTTGTGGTTATATGTATAATGATATAAAACTTAAGCTCAAATGTAGTCAATGAGGTTAACTGTAGCCTAGAGATAAAGTTGTGATTCTAGTTTCGATTCTGATCATTAATTTGGGTAGTTGTTATACGACTTTATCATTAGTGTTTGTAATTAACTATATTTTGATATAATCGATGGATGCTCGGTATTAAAAAAAAAAAGAGGCTTATATGTATACCGAATGAGCTTAATTAGCACCGAAAGTTACATGCACTATAAGATATTAAGAAGCTCATAAAAATTTTATTGAATATAGAGGTCAAAGAACTACATTCTTTTCTCAACAATTAAATAGTCTATAAACAAGCTAATTAACACACTGGAAAAAATACTTTACTCGGGAAAAAAAATACACGATACTTGTATTTGTTACGCAAAATATGTACAACTCCCTTGTCAAATATTTATTGCACCGATTTCTTGTATTTTTATTAGTTTCACTTGGCATGAAAATTCCTTGTACTATAATTTTTAAACTAAAGTAGCGCGAAATACCCTTATATTTTTTAAACTTAGCATATTAATCTCCTTATATCTAGCTAGGAGTAATTTAGCTATATCAATTAAAAATTTAAGTGTTAGACAACTAAAGGAGTAAGGGGATCTATGCACATAATCCAAAAGTACAAAGAAATTCGGTGCAATAAAAAATTTACAATGAAATTTTGTGTATGTTATTCATAATAGAGTGGAGTATTGTGCAATTTCCCTCAACAAACCAGATTGATCAAATCATAAGCGCAAACAAAGGGAAATCATATGAAGAAAAAAAAAATTACTTTCTGTATCAACTCCAAAAAACACGAGTAGAAAAGCTGACTCACTTTTTGTCCTATCTTGTCCTTTGCAATTGTCCAACTTATTAAAGAATTAAACATCGCATCAAGGTACTTTTTTCTTCTGGGAAATCGAATGAGTATTAGAAGAATCTTGAGGAAACCATATAAGGATGATCAAGTAAAGTTAAAAAATTTGATTTTTAATATAGCCATAGAAAAAATAAAATAAGTCACGCGATAACTTTAAGGAAGTACAAAAACTAGATGACACCCTGTTTTTAAAAATCAAATAATAAAAATAAATCGTATATTTTTTTTTTTTGACCCGAGGAAATTCTCCATCATCCAATCTCATGCAAACTCTGGCTTATTTGATTCAATTTAATTTAATTTATCTAGACAACACGCAAAACAAAGGGCATCAAGTTATCATCAAAGTATGCAATGTAAATTGTAACCACGTGCTTAAGATATATTAGATCCAAAAAAGAAAAACAACACATTATTAGTTTAATTAATTGTTGAAACTTGGAAGAAAAAAGAATTTGCCTAAATCATATGGAAGCCAAAGGTATAGAGACACTGTTTTATTGAGTGATGAGCTGCACAGAAAAATATGGGTTTGATTTTCGTGTAATTTTGACTGATGCTGTCTAATTTCTCTGCTTCATTATATTCCGTGAGTACGATTCTATATATCCAATCATTACTAATTAATTAATCACTAATTCTTTATAATTGACTGTCAATTAAATTAATTATTTGATACCACTTGCTATTTTACAATGGATTGTGTCCTTATTACATACTCGATTTCTTTTACATATATCAGGTTTAACATAGTTGTATAGGCCATAATATTTGAAATCCATGACTACATTAACTGTGATGAGACATGGTTCCTAAATTGATGTTGCGGTGAACTTCAGACCACAAGGTCTATACAATTCTAACAGATCTAGTCAGTGTAGGAATTTTTCTCAAAACTCGAGTCATTTTTAGATCTAACCATAAAAAAAATTAACAAAAATAAATGTTTGATAGTGTTAACAACTGATAGTATTTTTTTTTAGAATTACGGATTTTTAAACTCTCAATACAAATATTTTAGATGCGATCAAGTTGAACATAAAACAAACAAGTATTACTTCCTTAATACAAAATCATATTTACCGTAGGTTAAAGAACATAGAAATTACAAAAATGCACGGCTAACAAACACTATTAAAGAGTTAATTGTACATGAAGATGAAATGAAAAAAAAATATGTGTCAAACACGTGAGTTTATGTTAATTATATTTATCTGATAAGATAAAAATATAACAGTATTAGACCAAAATTGAATAATCAATAAAAATAATAAACATAAACTCGCAGTTAGTAAAATATTTTTATTATATTTTTTTTTAAAATGTCCCAAAATCGCAACAAGATTCGGGACCAAAACAAAAGATTTTTTCTTTAAATCGTACCAAAATTGGGATTAGGAATAGCAAGAAAAAAAAAATAAGTGTTGTCCCAAAATAGCGATTGCAGCCCTCCTAAAAGCTAAAATCTAATTTTGCATTATTCTCTTTTTTATTTAAAAATTTCACATCCTAATTCTTCAATTCACCTTCATAAGCCCGAGAGTGACGCTTACTCTTTTGATTGGGCCGAAAATATCCAAATTTGCTTCCATTTTATGACTCATGGGTTAAACTGTCAATTCGAAAACTTATAGGATAAACTTGTCAGCGACAATAAATTATAAGGCTAATTTTGCCTTTTTATCTACCCTCTATATTAATTGGTGGGTTGAGTTGAGGGCATCTTATCATTATAATTTGGGCTATTTGTTACGGTTTGTTGTGCAGATCATATCATATCAATATAATTCGATGTGGACGAAAGAGATATGTGAAATGACTTAAATCCAAATTCCATTTTTAAATCTCTGGTTCAATAGTTTGATACTAGTTCATTGTGTATCAGTATTACTTTTATGATATGATTATTATGATCATTTATATAATTAGCTACTAGTTTAGAGTCTAAATATGTACTAAGTTGTACTCTTTTTTTTATTTTTTTACGACAAGTTGAATTTTACTCAAAAAAGATAAGATTTTTTTTTTTAGATAAAAAAGATAAGATTACTTAATGTCGAATTTCTCTATTCTGAACAAAAGGATCTCAAAATGGTCCAACAATAATACCATTTTAGGTAAAACGGAATGGAGTAACAGCCTCTACAAATTGGAGGTTGGTCCACTGGATCGAATCAAACAAAATTAATTTGCTAGGCCTAGGTCCACCTTTACACTCACACGCATACAGAAACAATCATACATATACATATGAACATTTATACATGTATACATATAATATATATCTCTTAGACAAAAATTAAGAACATGATAAAAAATTAAGAACATGGTAATATATAATATAATTACCTTAGTGTAACAATCTAGGAAATATCTACAACACATATCAAAGAAGAGAAAAAAAACTTAATTAACTTAATTAAGTTAAATTCAAATATCAAAGAAGAGAAAAAATGTGCTTTAGTATAACTGAAATTAGTCGTCAATCATACCTCCAAGGCACGAAAATGCGGCGTTGGAGGCGGGACGACAGATCTGGATCTGGAGCTGGAGACGAGCTAGGACGGAGGTTGAGTTGGAGATGACGGTGTCGGAGAGAGAGAGGGGCGCGGCGGAGTGAGAGAAAGATTTCAAGGGTGGGTAATGGAAGAAAGAAAGGAAAGAGCTGTATACGTATTCTTTGAATTTCAACAGATTTCAAAATCTGTTGAATTTTTTTGAATTTTCGATAGAAAATTTCTGTCGAAAAAGTGAAAAATTTCGACAGATTTACCTTCCGTCAATTTCTATAAATTTTTTATTTTTTTCCGTCAAATAATTTCGACGAATTTTTTTTCTGTCGAAATTTTATACTCAATTTCAACATATTTAAGTCGGTTAAAAATAATTCGTCGAAATTTCATATTTTTCTAGTAGTGCATATATATTGAAGTAGAAACTTTTATTTTCTTGTTTTGAACTGATTCAAACACAAAACAAAAAAATCGGCATTTTCAATTGAAAAAGATTCATGCTGAATTGATAACGAAGCAAATCGAGTGAATGGACATATATAATAACATGTCAAGAATATTAGTCCTCCCTTTATTCCATACTAAGTTTAGTGTTTATCGGGATCCATTTCCATTCTCTCATATTTCATTAGATAATATAGAATATAATCTACTTTAATTGACACTATATTAATCAATCGGTATATTAATTAATTCATCTATATATATCTTCAATTATTTTCAAATTTGGGGCAATGGGTTTGGCTATATCACGGTTGGTGAAATTGATGTTTGCTAAGCGTGAAATGAGGATTCTAATTGTTGGGCTTGATGCTTCTGGAAAAACAACTACACTATATACAAACTTACACTTGAAGAGATCCTTACAACTATTCCAACTATTGGTATATATTTATATATTGTCTATTTACAACAAAAAAATTATTGTACTAACTGCTTTTAGTATTTATTATTTTCCTGCTTAATTATTGTTCATCATATGGAATTTTTTTCTTTTTGCACTTTCAATATCATCTTCTTCTTTTTTTTTTTTTTTTTTTTTTTTTTTTTTTTTTTTTTTTTTTTTTTTTTTTTTTTCTGTAAATAATACTTAACGTGGAGACTGTTGAGTA
Organism: Penstemon barbatus; assembly: GCA_003313485.2. Classification (NCBI taxonomy): domain Eukaryota; kingdom Viridiplantae; phylum Streptophyta; class Magnoliopsida; order Lamiales; family Plantaginaceae; genus Penstemon; species Penstemon barbatus. The sequence continues at coordinate 66,726,525 of CM064880.1, forward strand.
TAAAAATGTGAGTTTCACGGTGTGGATGTAGGACAGGATAAGGTATTATAGAATCTAATCCCCAAAAAAATTGTATTTTTAGTCTTATAGAATTGTATCCGAGTAATATTAAGGCTCTAAAATTATATATATTTTGTCCCATTCTTTTGAAATAATTTGCAGATTTGGTCCCATTGCGTCTTCGAATGAAAAGAACAAATTTATAATGTGAGGGATAAAAAATGCAAATCATTGTAAGAAAATTAGGACAAAAAGTGAAACTGTATAAAGTACGAAGCCTAAAGTATTGAAGGTTCGGTCATGTAAGATTAAAACTACAATTTTATCAATCTAATTAGAAACTTCCAATTTTTTAAAAAGATGTAATTTATTTTATGAATCATCATATAAATTGATGACTAAGAAATACTAATTTGCGGAAATTAATCGACCTTCATATAGTCTCATTACAGAATTGGAATTTAATTCATCTTAAATATCATTTTCGTCCTTCTACTTATCTAATCTTCCTTCTTTATATGGAAAAGAACCTAGTACATTTGTCTCTTCCACTATACATATCACCACTGTTCCACTTGTTTTCACCACAATACTCTTCCACTTTTTTTTCACCATAATAGTCTTCCATTTTCTTAATTTTCTACGAACTCGGCAGATCATCAAACATGGATTGAAAAGAAATTCATAATTCTCCATACGATGATGATATTGATCAATTAACTAGTTTTGTGATATAGGTGTTATGGATTGAAAAATTCGTGTTTTTATTAAATAATTGAATATTTTGAATTTGTCGATGTATGTGATGATATTGACAATTTTGTTTTGAACTTGTGTCAATAATTCATCGAGCCTCAAATTGTGCTCATAATAATGCATCCTAGATTTTTATTTTATTTTATAGGAGGTATGAATGGATACCTGAAAAGTAATTTGACGTCTTCTATCTAAAATATGTTAAATCTTAAATATCACCCCTTCTCTTCATTATTATTTAAATTTGTAAGAAAACCTAGTACATTAATTAGTATTTGCTTGATATAATGCCCTCCTTATTTTTCTACCAAATGAAGAATTAAGACTACAAATCAATTACCTTACCTATATACTTCTTCGGTCCAATTTTTCTTTATTTCTTGGTACAATTGACCAATCAATTTGACTAATTTTATAAAAATTATAATAAATAATTTAATCAATATATTTCACTAATAAGTTCATAATTCCATATGACAACATATATATTAATATTTAAAAGGTTTCCTACACCACAAATATGAATAATTTTAACATGGTAAATCAGTTAAAAGATTGAAAAGTTTGACCAGGTACTATAGCTAATGGAATAAAAATAATGGGGCGGAGGAAGTATTATTCTAATAAGACGTGCTAAAGTGCCACTTTTTATAATAAGATTGGGGTAAAAAGTTATTAAATGAATTAACACATTAAGTGCAAAATAGGAATATTAATAAAGGGGATTATTGCATTTTTTGTACCATAACTATAGCCCACTAGCATTTCTACCCCGTAACTTTTCGGGCTGGCACATTTGGTGCCATAACTTCAACATCAGTAGGAATTTTAGTGCCAATTGAGGCCCAATTTCAAAATTGGCCCGAAATTCCTCCCGTATGCGAGCCATGTGACATAAAAATTGGGAATTTTTACCATTCAACCCCATTTTCATTAAAAACAAATACCAAAATTTAAAATCCTAACTTTTCCAATAAATTGGGATTTTGATATTGAATATAATCAAGCACGATTTATCAATATCACCCGATTGACAATCTTGAAAATAAATAGTTAAATTTTTTTTGGCAATCAACCATAAACTATTTTAAAAAAAAATAATAATCAGCCATTTCAAACATTGAATAGCAAAATTACATTTACTAAAATTATTCAATAAGAGACCTGACCGTCGTTTCAAGTCTTTAAAGGTGGATCTCAAATTCTAAATACCACTTCTATAAATATTAGATATATATATTAACACATTTGTTTGTGTTTTTTTTTTTTTATTTTGCAGTGGCACTGAATATTGCAGCACCAGCTGCAAGGATAAAAAGAATAATTAGCACGGTTAGACTAAACCTAGGAAAAGCAAAATGACGCATGGTATATATATATATCAAAAAATAATAATTGTTTTTCCTATGGATTATGATTTTTTTGGAGGGATTCATCACTAAAAGAGTTGAGAAAATCAGTGCTAATTTCACACCCACATTCTCGATCCCAGACAAATTAAAACTGATTTTTTTAATCAGTGCTAATTTCACACCCACATTCTCCCAGGCAAATTAAAACTGATTTTTCTCAACTCTTTTCTCAACTCTTTTAGTGATGAATCCCTCCAAACGTCCTATTTGTAATAAAAACAATTCATTCCAATTGATTTGGAAAATATTTTCAAAAGATTAGATAAATAAGGTAAGATATTAGCTAGACAAATTAGAGACAAATTTTCTTGCTAGCTAAGTCAAAGAATTTGAAAGAAATATTTCCTTTAACAGTTGACTTGATTGAGAATTCAAATTTAATGGCCAAAAATAATTAAGTATTAAAAAAAACATTAGGCCTAATTACAGATTGATTTTCGGCCATGATAAAAAAGGAAGGAAGAAGACTTATAGTTTAAAATACTTTTTGGAAAGGGGCCAAAAAGTTTGGGCCAAAATTATTTAAAAATGTTTGGGTTAGGAATTTTCTTACTCTTTTAATCAATTGAAAATACTTATTAAGTTGACCACAATTTTCTTAAACCGAAAATTGGGCCCTTCATGGGTGCTAGGGGCTTCGATCTTGATCTTCATTTGTAACGAACCTTTAGCTAAAATTGGACTTCTCATGATCTTCCTTTATAATTCGCACAAGCCTTTTTCATATCAAACTTGGGCCTTCTTCATTGTTTTGGATCTATCTCAAAATCCAAATGAGTTGCTCTTTTATAAATAAATACATGTTCAAATCATAAAACTAAAGAGTATCAATTTATTAAAAAGTTCGTTTGTTAATCATCAACTATTCGGCTAACATACTGGCATTTCGTTCTCATCAACTTAAAATTCAAGAGCAATGTTTTATCTGAATTAATAGTCGCAAATCGCAATTAACTAGAATGAAGTCAATCAACTCTTTTTAAAATCATTCAAAATCTCCTCTCCTTTTATTTGATTTTGACTAAAAAAAATGGTTAGATATCCATAAAATTATTTTGATGGAAAATATTATCTAGCCCAATCGAAGGGTTACTACTTACCACTCCACAGATATATATAGAGAGAGAGAGAGATAGATGTAATTAAAACTAGATATATAGATAATATAATTAACGTAACTGATTAACCAACAATATATCCTCTAAATTGATGATTTGAGGAAGAAAGAATATTCCTAGATCGAACACTCACTTAATTTCACTTTTTCATTAATAAATCATAAAATAATAATTCATTTACAAACTAATCCTAGGAAAAACGATTATTATATTTTAATATATATACCATGCATCATTTTGTTTTTCCTAGGCCACTAAAAAAAAATTTAAATTTTAGTGAAAAAATGACAAAGTGACAAGATTTAAATATTATTACTAAACTGATGTATATAGATACACTAGTGAGAAGAAATGTGAAAAAGTTGTCACTATTGGCAACTAAAAAGTTATCCCTAAATTATAGTGACAATATTTATTGCCACTAGTTTGTCACTGAAAGGATGTCACTAATTGTCAATAGTGACTACTTAAGTTCCGTAAACTTATCACTAATAGCCATTAATGACAACTTAAAATATATTTTGTCATTATTGCACTTGTCACTATTACCATTGTGACAAAACTAATATTCTTATCACTAAATGTATGCAAAAAATGACTATTTCAACAATATCACTTAATATTTTTTCACTAAAATCCATTTTTCTTTTTGTTAACTTCTTTTTTAATAAACTAGAAAAGTACACATACTTTGCACGTGCACTTTTCTAGTTATACATATATTATTAAAATACAAGAACCAGAACATATTAATGTTATTCATAAAACATAGTTTGTATCAAAATTAAAATAATTCAAGTATTTTTCATTTAAAACTTGTAAACTAATTTATGGGCATAACAATTAATCCCCATATACTTGAATTAAACTTATTTCATATAAATTGAGATTTTATGCTGAGTATTTAATAGTTAAAGATAATTCTAAAATTAAACATTTCACATGATAATTTTATAGATTAGATTTCCCTTTAAAAAAATTGCTTTACTTGCAACGTCTAAAACAATTTCTGGAAAATCAGACAAAGATTATGGCAATTGGAACTCGTACACAACTTTGGACAAGCAAAATAAAATTATACTATATTATTATTTTTATCAAAAAAACACTCAATAATTTTTGGGATGTAAACTATTCGAAATATGGGAATTTAAAAACCTATTTCGTCTTGTATTTTAATAATATATTTCGAAATATTTTTTTTTTTAAATGAGGTGAAATACGAAAACTTAAGCCCATCTATAATGGGTTCACTTAAGGTCTCCACTTGGGGAAATTTTTACCTGCATCGGGTTTGCTCGAACCCAAAGTAAATACAAGACAAGTGCAATACACTTGCTTTGAAATTGGATGTAACTCCCAGGAGAATGGCCAATCACAAAGCAATTGCAATACACTTGTTTGATGGTTGAATGAGCCAAGCTTGGACAAAAAATTTCCCTGTACTTGACATCCAAATTTTTTATTCTTTTTAATAATTGGCATCAAATTATTTCAATTAAAGGGATATTGAATCATAAATATAAGAAATATAGGAAAATATGTGGCCCATTTCGAGATATGTAGGCTAGGAAATACATATCGAAGTTTATTAGTATATATCTTAAATGTTAGCTTTTTTGGAGAAAACAAATAATTTAAAATGTCAAAATATATTAAATAAGTGTTAGGTGTATAAAAAACAAGCGAAAATATTTTGAGGCAGGGTGCTAGAGTCCCCTTGTTAAGAAGTTTAGTATTTTAGAACTTTAAAATTACCATCATTTTAGAGCAAACAAACATTGGGAAAAGTGAAAAAATGAAAACGTGAAATTTATAAAGTTAAAGTGTTCATAAAAACCTTAATAATCAGGCAGTGTCTAATAATATGTTTTTATTAAAAAAAATCTGTTATATATTATAGCATACTAACAAGTTGGTTCATTTCCACCTGGAAAGTGTTCAAAATTGCACACTTTTCATGCTTAATATCATGATAATTAGTCCCATAAATTAGCTAGCATCTCTCTTTTTGGATAATAATAATTTTATCTAATGACTTAGAAGCTTAAAACTTAAAATATTTAAGCCATTTACTTCTCTACACGTCTTATAGCTTGGAATATTGAAAATCTACTCAACCACAAACAAACAGTTGAAAGTATGTATTATCAATATATATATATATATATATATATATATATATATATATATATATATATATATATATATATATATATATATATATATATATATGATTTTTGATAAAGTATGGTACTATATATTGAAAATAGCTGGAATTTGATTATATTATTACTCCTTGGAAAACTAAAGTATATAACAATGAGACTAGACTGTATATAACAATGCAAAGAACATGGTCAATAAAGTCTCAGATGCAACAATGTTACAAGCCAAAGACGATTGTATTACATAAATCGGGTAGAATTGAAGATTTAAAACAGTATACATAAAAAGCCAACATGACCAAGAAAGAGTCTTGGTCTAGGGATAATACAGAATAATTGTGTTTTCCTGTACATAGAATCAAGAAAACTAAAGTAGTCATTGCACATTCGACTTTCCACCACATCAATTATAAAATGAAAAGTGCTGCAAGTTGCTCATCAGTAACCTACACTCATTATAAGATACTCAAACTCAATACTTAGCAGCATTATTGAAATGAAAATAGAGGACCAAGAATATAACCTCAAAACCCCAAATTCTCTTTTACCTGATGATCAATGTCGGGGACATACACTGTCCTCCGGATGACAGATGACTTCTTCCCTTTGAGCCATGCTCGTACGGCTGTTGATCCTATGTTTTCCAGCGTAGCCATTTTTCCTCTGCACATAGCAAAATCATCTACATAACCATATAGCCTCATAAATCTATTCAAAAATTAAATATATTTATCATGAATATGTAATAGTTTACAATTTTGTAAAAAAAGTCTGATTTTCAGTTATTGCATATTGAACCAAAATACACCTTGCAGTTCCATAATCCCATCAATACAACAATGGCTAGCGATAACAATTACTACTCTAATACAATATATCGACAAAATACTAACCTTCCTAAAATAATTTTCATTCGGAACTCCCGAACTAATATGCTGCTGCATCACAAAACCATTAGCACTGTATCCAAAGTGAACTGCAGCCGCGGGATATGGAGGCGCCAACAGCATCATGTGGTGGTGGTGGCCACGGCCGCCGATGAACGATGGAGGAACAAATTCTTCCGCCATGGGGTTCAACTTAGATGGCATTTCCTCTAAAACTCTCATCTCCACACTGCCGCCGATGAGCGATGAAGGAACAAATTCTTTCGCCATGGGATTCAACTTAGATACAATTTCCTCTAAGTCTCTCATCTCCGTCTTAAAATCCTCTCCATCATCATCGCCACAGTTCATTTTCTTGTGATGATTATTTCCGTTTGATATTTTCAGCTGCTGCAGTTGCATCAGGTGGTACGTAGTTCTGATTGGTAGACTTCGTTGAGTTTTGGTTGTTAGAAGCGACGTCGTTCTGTTGGACCTCCCGATTCGATGATGTCATCGTGCTGGACCCCGCATTTTCGACCACCGTCATGACAAAAAAGCTTCCAATATATATATTTTTTTGCTTCACCTCTATTTTCTGTCACAAAACAACAAAAACATATTTTCTTGATTCAAGAACTTGTGAAAAAACGTAGAAGAGGATGTGGCAAAGATGATATGGTATATATGGAAAACAAGGAAGAGCAGTTGTGAAGAGTTTTACCAGAAAAAAAACAGGGGAGAAGGAATCTGAAGATTTGCAGAGATGAATAATCTGATAATGATCAGATGAATGCAGTGAAGAACAATGATGAAGGATGGATTTGCAGCGGAAGAATATCAATTCTTCACTGATACCGTATTGAACAATAATCTGGATATATGTATAAAATATAAAGACAATCATGAGAGAAAATTAAACTTATTAAACTTGTAAATTATATTGATATTGTATCTGATTGTATGTACAAGGAGCTGAGAAAGTCTCCTATTTATAACTAATTACAAGGGTAAAACCGGAAATACATACTAATACAAAAAAACTTAACTAACGGGGGTAAATAAACTGTACAATATTTTATGCATAAAGAACTGTTTCAATCCCTACTTCAGGAGCTGAAGTATTATTCCTCTTCTTCTTTATTAATCTTCTGCTTATCCAAATCTTCTTCAATCCTTTCCTTTAATACTTGGAACTTTCAAGTTTTAAGAAATAAAAATAAGTAAAACAATAGAGGATTTTATTTACGGATTTTAAATAAGTAAAATAAGCTGAACTGGTGAAAATAATACTTACCGGATGATAAAATTGATCTTACGAGGACGAGGACGTGGCGGTGGAGGTGGAGGTCGAGGTCGAGGTGGAGATGGAGGAGGCGATGGAGGTTTTGGCTCCTCGTGCATTGTTGGTGGAGGATTCATCACTAAACTTAAGAGTTGATTGGGAGAGTGGTGTGAATAAAAAAGATGGGAAGTGTTAGATATAATATATACTGTAAGATGACGTAATTAATTGATCAGCTTAAGATGACGTAATTAATTCAAATGTGCTAAGTTGGTCCGTTTGTTTCAGAATTTGTACTAATGGCGTTTGAATAAAGTAAACAACCCTACTTCATTTATTTGTATAGGAGAAGAAAATATTATGTAAAAGTACTTGATATTTATTATCTGATGCACTTCATTTTGACATTTTTTTCAGATAGGAAAAAGTACAAGTCATTTTCACATTTTGACATTTTTTCAGATAGGAAAAAGTACACTTCATTTTCACATTTTTTCGGATAGGACAAAGTAAACTTCATTTTCACCTTTTTCCAGATAGGAAAAAGTACATTTATTCGATAAACATTACTTTTTTTTTTATATATATATATTTTTTTGATAAGTCCATTCACATTACTTTCATTCTGTGTTTTGTGTTAAGAATATTTTGTAAGAGACTTGAAAAATACGATTATTGTCATATACTTATTTTGTACTAAAATATATGTGCGATCCTGATGAATTTTCCATCAAATGAGGGCAGAACTGGTTAAATACGAGGAAGTAGTTTGTCTAAGATGATACATAATTACTTTTAACTAAATTGCAAGCTAATTCATACCAGATAAGAAATGAGAAAAACGGAAAAAATATATAATAAAAATGGGCGGGATTCACTCAATTATTTAAAAATAAAATAAAAAAATCGGATCGAATCGAAGGTTGGATTGCTTTGCAACAAAACTAAATGTATGCAAAACTAATATTCTTATCACTAAATGTATGCAAAAAATGACTATTTCAACAATATCACTTAATATTTTTTCACTAAAATCCATTTTTCTTTTTGTTAACTTCTTTTTTAATAAACTAGAAAAGTACACATACTTTGCACGTGCACTTTTCTAGTTATACATATATTATTAAAATACAAGAACCAGAACATATTAATGTTATTCATAAAACATAGTTTGTATCAAAATTAAAATAATTCAAGTATTTTTCATTTAAAACTTGTAAACTAATTTATGGGCATAACAATTAATCCCCATATACTTGAATTAAACCTATTTCATATAAATTGAGATTTTATGCTGAGTATTTAATAGTTAAAGATAATTCTAAAATTAAACATTTCACATGATAATTTTATAGATTAGATTTCCCTTTAAAAAAAATTGCTTTACTTGCAACGTCTAAAACAATTTCTGGAAAATCAGACAAAGATTATGGCAATTGGAACTCGTACACAACTTTGGACAAGCAAAATAAAATTATACTATATTATTATTTTTATCAAAAAAACACTCAATAATTTTTCGGATGTAAACTATTCGAAATATGGGAATTTAAAAACCTATTTCGTCTTGTATTTTAATAATATATTTCGAAATATTTTTTTTTTTTTAAAATGAGGTGAAATACGAAAACTTAAGCCCATCTATAATGGGTTCACTTAAGGTCTCCACTTGGGGAAATTTTTACCTGCATCGGGTTTGCTCGAACCCAAAGTAAATACAAGACAAGTGCAATACACTTGCTTTGAAATTGGATGTAACTCCCAGGAGAATGGCCAATCACAAAGCAATTGCAATACACTTGTTTGATGGTTGAATGAGTTTAGCCAAGCCAAGCTTGGACAAAAAATTTCCCTGTACTTGACATCCAAATTTTTTATTCTTTTTAATAATTGGCATCAAATGATTTCAATTAAAGGGATATTGAATCATAAATATAAGAAATATAGGAAAATATGTGGCCCATTTCGAGATATGTAGGCTAGGAAATACATATCGAAGTTTATTAGTATATATCTTAAATGTTAGCTTTTTTGGAGAAAACAAATAATTTAAAATGTCAAAATATATTAAATAAGTGTTAGGTGTATAAAAAACAAGCGAAAATATTTTGAGGCAGGGTGCTAGAGTCCCCTTGTTAAGAAGTTTAGTATTTTAGAACTTTAAAATTACCATCATTTTAGAGCAAACAAACATTGGGAAAAGTGAAAAAATGAAAACGTGAAATTTATAAAGTTAAAGTGTTCATAAAAACCTTAATAATCAGGCAGTGTCTAATAATATGTTTTTATTAAAAAAAATCTGTTATATATTATAGCATGCTAACAAGTTGGTTCATTTCCACCTGGAAAGTGTTCAAAATTGCACACTTTTCATGCTTAATATCATGATAATTAGTCCCATAAATTAGCTAGCATCTCTCTTTTTGGATAATAATAATTTTATCTAATGACTTAGAAGCTTAAAACTTAAAATATTTAAGCCATTTACTTCTCTACACGTCTTATAGCTTGGAATATTGAAAATCTACTCAACCACAAACAAACAGTTGAAAGTATGTATTATCAATATATATATATATATATATATATATATATATATATATATGATTTTTGATAAAGTATGGTACTATATATTGAAAATAGCTGGAATTTGATTATATTATTACTCCTTGGAAAACTAAAGTATATAACAATGAGACTAGACTGTATATAACAATGCAAAGAACATGGTCAATAAAGTCTCAGATGCAACAATGTTACAAGCCAAAGACGATTGTATTACATAAATCGGGTAGAATTGAAGATTTAAAACAGTATACATAAAAAGCCAACATGACCAAGAAAGAGTCTTGGTCTAGGGATAATACAGAATAATTGTGTTTTCCTGTACATAGAATCAAGAAAACTAAAGTAGTCATTGCACATTCGACTTTCCACCACATCAATTATAAAATGAAAAGTGCTGCAAGTTGCTCATCAGTAACCTACACTCATTATAAGATACTCAAACTCAATACTTATCAGCATTATTGAAATGAAAATAGAGGACCAAGAATATAACCTCAAAACCCCAAATTCTCTTTTACCTGATGATCAATGTCGGGGACATACACTGTCCTCCGGATGACAGATGACTTCGTCCCTTTGAGCCATGCTCGTACGGCTGTTGATCCTATGTTTTCCAGCGTAGCCATTTTTCCTCTGCACATAGCAAAATCATCTACATAACCATATAGCCTCATAAATCTATTCAAAAATTAAATATATTTATCATGAATATGTAATAGTTTACAATTTTGTAAAAAAAGTCTGATTTTCAGTTATTGCATATTGAACCAAAATACACCTTGCAGTTCCATAATCCCATCAATACAACAATGGCTAGCGATAACAATTACTACTCTAATACAATATATCGACAAAATACTAACCTTCCTAAAATAATTTTCATTCGGAACTCCCGAACTAATATGCTGCTGCATCACAAAACCATTAGCACTGTATCCAAAGTGAACTGCAGCCGCGGGATATGGAGGCGCCAACAGCATCATGTGGTGGTGGTGGCCACGGCCGCCGATGAACGATGGAGGAACAAATTCTTCCGCCATGGGGTTCAACTTAGATGGCATTTCCTCTAAAACTCTCATCTCCACACTGCCGCCGATGAGCGATGAAGGAACAAATTCTTTCGCCATGGGATTCAACTTAGATACAATTTCCTCTAAGTCTCTCATCTCCGTCTTAAAATCCTCTCCATCATCATCGACACAGTTCATTTTCTTGTGATGATTATTTCCGTTTGATATTTTCAGCTGCTGCAGTTGCATCAGGTGGTACGTAGTTCTGATTGGTAGACTTCGTTGAGTTTTGGTTGTTAGAAGCGACGTCGTTCTGTTGGACCTCCCGATTCGATGATGTCATCGTGCTGGACCCCGCATTTTCGACCACCGCCATGACAAAAAAGCTTCCAATATATATATTTTTTTGCTTCACCTCTATTTTCTGTCACAAAACAACAAAAACATATTTTCTTGATTCAAGAACTTGTGAAAAAACGTAGATGAGGATGTGGCAAAGATGATATGGTATATATGGAAAACAAGGAAGAGCAGTTGTGAAGAGTTTTACCAGAAAAAAACAGGGGAGAAGGAATCTGAAGATTTGCAGAGATGAAGAATCTGATAATGATCAGATGAATGCAGTGAAGAACAATGATGAAGGATGGATTTGCAGCGGAAGAATATCAATTCTTCACTGATACCGTATTGAACAATAATCTGGATATATGTATAAAATATAAAGACAATCATGAGAGAAAATTAAACTTATTAAACTTGTAAATTATATTGATATTGTATCTGATTGTATGTACAAGGAGCTGAGAAAGTCTCCTATTTATAACTAATTACAAGGGTAAAACCGGAAATACATACTAATACAAAAAAACTTAACTAACGGGGGTAAATAAACTGTACAATATTTTATGCATAAAGAACTGTTTCAATCCCTACTTCAGGAGCTGAAGTATTATTCCTCTTCTTCTTCATTAATCTTCTGCTTATCCAAATCTTCTTCAATCCTTTCCTTTAATACTTGGAACTTTCAAGTTTTAAGAAATAAAAATAAGTAAAACAATAGAGGATTTTATTTACGGATTTTAAATAAGTAAAATAAGCTGAACTGGTGAAAATAATACTTACCGGATGATAAAATTGATCTTACGAGGACGAGGACGTGGCGGTGGAGGTGGAGGTCGAGGTCGAGGTGGAGATGGAGGAGGCGATGGAGGTTTTGGCTCCTCGTGCATTGTTGGTGGAGGATTCATCACTAAACTTAAGAGTTGATTGGGAGAGTAGTGTGAATAAAAAAGATGAGAAGTGTTAGATATAATATATACTGTAAGATGACGTAATTAATTGATCAGCTTAAGATGACGTAATTAATTCAAATGTGCTAAGTTGGTCCGTTTGTTTCAGAATTTGTACTAATGGCGTTTGAATAAAGTAAACAACCCTACTTCATTTATTTGTATAGGAGAAGAAAATATTATGTAAAAGTACTTGATATTTATTATCTGATGCACTTCATTTTGACATTTTTTTCAGATAGGAAAAAGTACAAGTCATTTTCACATTTTGACATTTTTTCAGATAGGAAAAAGTACACTTCATTTTCACATTTTTTCGGATAGGACAAAGTAAACTTCATTTTCACCTTTTTCCAGATAGGAAAAAGTACATTTATTCGATAAACATTACTTTTTTTTTTATATATATATATATATTTTTGATAAGTCCATTCACATTACTTTCATTCTGTGTTTTATGTTAAGAATATTTTGTAAGAGACTTGAAAAATACGATTATTGTCATATACTTATTTTGTACTAAAATATATGTGCGATCCTGATGAATTTTCCATCAAATGAGGGCAGAACTGGTTAAATACGAGGAAGTAGTTTGTCTAAGATGATACATAATTACTTTTAACTAAATTGCAAGCTAATTCATACCAGATAAGAAATGAGAAAAATGGAAAAAATATATAATAAAAATGGGCGGGATTCACTCAATTATTTAAAAATAAAATAAAAAAATCGGATCAAATCGAAGGTTAGATTGCTTTGCAACAATCCAAACATTGTAGTTCTTCTAGCCTCGTGCGAATGTGTTCCTAGATGTTGGAAAATTGCTTGAAAAAACATATCAATCAATTGAGATTTGCATTACAATGGCCTACAAAATTTCAGACAACATAAGAGAACCAAAGTGAATAAAAATATACTACTAAAAAAATTCATACAAGTGACAAGATAGTTTGTTTTTCTTGCCTTATGGCACTAATTAATGACAAAAAAAAAAAAACATTATTCCCTCGAAATTTGAAGTCTAATAAGATAATTAATAAAGATTTTTTTATAGTGTTGATCGAAAAATGGAAATTGATTTACGAAAATTGAATTTCTATACAACTGAGCATATTCATATAACTAAAGAAAACTACAACATGGCGACTTATTTGATCTATGGATTTTTTATTCAACCCGAACCCCATAATTAATTATATACTCACTAAATAATTCGGCGTAATAACAATTTTGATTTTTGATAATTTGAGTAAAATTCTGAGTAAAATGAAGTCGATCATATCAAATCTTAAAACATAGTTCTTCTGAAATCAAAAGGAATCAAAGGACACTTTATTTTTTCTAACTCTTATTTGAGTACTAGAATACTTAATTCTCATTAATGCCCTTATCACTAAACACACTTGTCAAACTTCTCACAAGCTAATGGTATTTAAAATAAGGGTTATTTATATATATATATATATATATATATATATATATATATATATATATATATATATATATATATTGATTCATAAAAAAATCTGTTATATATTATAGCATGCTAACAAGTTGGTTCATTTCCACTTGGAAAGTGTTCAAAATTGCACACTTTTCATGCTTAATATCATGATAATTAGGCCCATAAATTAGCTAGCATCTCTCTTTTTGGATAATAATAATTTTATCTAATGACTTAGAAGCTTAAAACAATTCGTAACCTCCGGAATCATATCCGGATGCACTCTCCCCAAATAATCTTTCTCTCCGAAACTAAAGCTAAGAGTTGAAAGATTGAGCTGCTTAAGAGTATGTTAGGTTTGAATGGAATAGTTGTGGATGCTAGAGGTAAGTCAGGAGGACTCGCGTTATTATGGGTTAAAGATATTGTGATTGATCTTCAGAGTTTATCCAGAAACCACATTGATGTTAGGGTGTACGGAAATGGTAATGGTTCAGATTGGCGACTGACTGGATTCTATGGGGAACCGGCCGCTGCTCGGAGAAAAATTAGTTGGAATCATTTTAGAAAACTTTCTAATGTGAGCCGAAAACCTTGGGTCTGCATAGGGGATTTTAATGCTTTACTAAACCACTCTGAGAAACAAGGAGGTAATTTAACAGCTGGTTATTTGTTACGAGACTTTAGAGAAGCCTTATGTGATTCAGGGTTAGCGGATTTGGGTTTTGTTTGCTACCCGTTTACTTGGACCAATAAATGGGCTTTCCCCCATACGGTTTATGAACGACTTGATCGGGCTTGCGTTTCTGATTCTTGGCTCCAGCTTTTTCCGTCCAGCAGAGTCGAACACTTGAAATTTGGGGGTTCGGATCATTCACCCATACTACTTCGAATTCTTGACCGGGAAAGTGAGGTCGTCAAAAGTAAGAAGCGTAGATTTCTGTTCGAGGCTATGTGGCTCGAAACTGATGAGTGTAATAAAGTGGTTAAAGATTCATGGAAACGAATTGAAGAACCTAATGGACATAATGATGCTCTTGTTAAACTCAAAAACTGTAGTTTAGAACTTATGAGGTGGAGTAGATGTTCTTTTGGAAGCATAACTAAAAAAATTAGCAATTTGCGTGACCAGATACATAAACTTCATACTGGTATTGTTACTGATGCTTCAAAAGAAGAAGTAAATGCTCTTACTACGGAATTGGAGGGACTACTTGATAGAGAGGAAAAGATGTGGCAACAACGTGCGAAGGCACATTGGATGCGGGAGGGAGATCGAAATACCCGGTATTTCCATTCACGAGCAACTGGTCGTAAAAAGAAGAATGAAATTAGGGGTATCAAGAAGGCGGATGGCTCATGGTGCAGAACTGAACAAGATATCGAGGGGGCTGTTTTAGATTATTTTAAGGATATTTTTTCTTCGTCCCGACCGTCGAATTCTGAACTTGACATGGCTTTGGGAGCATTAGGTCCGAGGGTGAGTTTTGAGAACAATCAATATCAATGTCAACCTTACACTGCAGTTGAGGTACATCGCGCTTTATTTTGTATGCATCCCCTCAAATCCCCCGGTCCTGACGGTTTTCCCCCTTTATTTTTTCAAAAATATTGGAGTAGTATAAATTCTGATACTACTAGTTGGGTTCTTAATTTCCTCAACAATGGCATTTTTGATGATAAGTGTAATTTTACCAATACAGTTCTCATCTCGAAATGCACAAATCCTGAACTCATATCCCAATTCCGACCAATTAGCCTTTGCAATGTAATTTATAAGATTGCATCTAAAACAATAGCTAACCGCCTCAAACCCATAATGAACTCTGTCATTTCTGATTATCAGTCAGCTTTTGTGCCTGGTAGACAAATAACCGATAATGTCCTTGTAGCCTATGAGACAACCCATTATATGAAAACAATATCTACGGGTGACGTGGGTCAAATGGCCATTAAGTTGGATATGAGTAAAGCATATGATAGAGTAGAGTGGGGTTTCCTTAGGGCTGTAATGATCCGGTTAGTTTTTTATGTGAATTTCGTGAATCTTATTATGAGATGTGTTACTACTGTCACTTATTCTTTTGTGTTAAATGGTTCCCAGATTGGCTTTGTTAAACCGGAAAGGGGCATCCGTCAAGGAGACCCCATTTCCCTGTATTTATTCCTTTTTTGCGCAGAGAGTCTTAGTTCCCTCATTTGGAAAGCTGAAATGGAAGGCAACCTCCGTGGAATCGCTGTTTGTGATAGAGCACCTCAGATGCTCACCTCTTTTTTGCGGACGACACGCTGATTTTGTCTCAAGCCACAGAACAAGCTGCTCTTTGCATTAGAGAGGTACTCCATATATACGGCTTAGCGTCAGGACAGAATATCAATTTCGACAAATCCAGCGTTGTCTTCACAAAAAATACAAGAGATTCTAACATTGATGCTATACTTTCAGTCCTTCCTATTCGACGGGAGGATGCACACGATAAGTACTTGGGGCTTCCTCTTTCCGTGGGAAAATCAAAGCGGGATGTATTTGATTTCGAGATCTGGATTAAAACATTATCAAAAGCGGGTGAATGTATTGATTGGAAAACCTATACGTTACATCAACCATTGAACCCAGAATCTGCTGAAGCAATTGCAGCTTTGAAGGCTACAGAATTTGGTGTTGATAAGGGGTGGAAAAAATTTTCTATTGATCCTATGTTTTCCATCGTAGCCATTTTTCCTCTGCACATAGCAAAATCATCAACATAACCATATAGCCTCATAAATCTATTAAAAAATTAAATATATTTATCATGAATATGTAATAGTTTACAATTTTGTAAAAAAAGTCTGATTTTCAGTTATTGCATATTGAACCAAAATACTCCTCGCAGTTCCATAATCCCATCAATACAACAATGGCTAGCGATAACAATTACTACTATAATACAATATATCGACAAAATACTAACCTTCCTAAAATAATTTTCATTCGGAGCTCCCGAGCTAATATGCTGCTGCATCACAAAATCATTAGCACTATATCCAAAGTGAACTGCAGCCGCCGCCGCCACAGCCGTGGGATATGGAGGCGCCAACAGCATCATGTGGTGGTGGTGGCCACGGCCGCCGATGAACGATGGAGGAAAAAATTCTTCCGCCATGGGGTTCAACTTAGATGGCATTTCCTCTAAAACTCTCATCTCCACACTGCCGCCGATGAGCGATGAAGGAACAAATTCTTCCGCCATGGGATTCAACTTAGATACAATTTCCTCTAAATCTCTCATCTCCGTCTTAAAATCCTCTCCATCATCATCGCCACAGTTCATTTTCTTCTGATGATTATTTCCGTTTGATATTTTCAGCTGCTGCAGTTGCATCAGGTGGTACGTAGTTCTGATTGGTAGACTTCGTTGAGTTTTGGTTGTTAGAAGCAACGTCGTTCTGTTGGACCTCCCGATTCGATGACGTCATCGTGCTGGCCCACGCATTTTCCACCACCGCCATGACAAAAAAGCTTCCAATATATATATTTTTTTGCTTCACATCTATTTTCTGTCACATAACAACAAAAACAGATTTTCTTGATTCAAGAACTGGTGAAAAAACGTAGAAGATGATGTGGCAAAGATGATATGGTAGATATGATATATGGAAAACAAGGAAGAGCAGTTGTGAAGAGTTTTACCAGAAAAAAAACAGGGGAGAAGGAATTTGAAGATTTGCAGAGATGAAGAATCTGATGATGATCAGATGAATGCAGTGAAGAACAATGATGAAGGATGGATTTGCAGCGGAAGAATATCAATTCTTCACTGATACCATATTGAACAATAATCTGGATATATGTATAAAATATAAAGACAATCATGAGAGAAAATTAAACTTATTAAAGTTGTAAATTATATTGATATTGTATCTGATTGTATGTACAAGGAGCTGAGAAAGTCTTCTATTTATAACTAATTACAAGGGTAAAACCGGAAATACATACTAATACAAACAAACTTAACTAAAGGGGGTAAATAAACTGTACAATATTTTATGCATAAAGATCTGTTTCAATCCCTACTTCAGGAGCTGAAGTATTATTCCTCTTCTTCTTCATTAATTTTCTGCTTATCCAAATCTTCTTCAATCATTTCCTTTAATACTTGGAACTTTCAAGTTTTAAGAAATAAAAATAAGTAAAACAAAGAGGATTTTATTTACGGATTTTAAGTAAGTAAAATAAGCTGAACTGGTGAAAATAATACTTACCAGGTGATAAAATTCACTACAAGAATAACAGTCTTTTCCGACGGAAAATTTCCGACGGGATAAGATCCGTCGGAAATTAAGAGTGATTTCCGACGGATTTGCCGACGGAGACTAAAATCTGTCGGAAATAGTGCTAAAACTAAATAAATAATAAGCAAAAAATTTCCGACGGGAATAATCCGTCGGAAATTATAAAAAAAATGATTATTACATTTCCGACGGGGTTCTGCCCGTCGGAAAGTTAATTTTATAATAATAAAAAATAATTATTTACTTTCCGACGGGTGACACCCCGTCGGAAATATTAAAAAAAAAAGGAAAAATAATTAAGACATTTTCCTACGGGTAATGCCCGTCGGAAACCTAAAAAAAAGAAATAATTAGTTAAATTTCCGACGGGATATTCCCGTCGGAAAATCCATTAAATAAATAAAAATTAATTACTTTTCCGACGGGAGTTTCCCGTCGGAAAAATATTCATTTTTAAAAAAATAAAAAATAAAGTAAAAAAAGAAAATTACTTGGTTAAATAATTTAAAAAAAAACTAAACCATTAATTAATTGATTTAGAAAAAAAGAAGAAAATTGATTTAGAAGAAAGAAAAAAATTAACATTTTAAGATGAGGCGCTCTCGTCGAAATAAATTAAAAAAAACGAAATTGATTAGCTATTTCGATGGGTACCGACCGTCAAAAATTTCATTTTTTACAAAAAAATTATAAAATAAATTTACCTACATATATATATATATATATGCTTCGAAAATTATATTTAAACAATTCGAGAATATATCGACCGATCTAATTACGAATAACCTCAATGTATATAACCCCGTGGTCAACAGTGTTGATTTTGGTCAATTAGACCTTCATTCGAGAATCGATCGATGTAATTACGAATAAACTCACTATACGTAATCCCGAGGTCAACCGTGTTGACTTTGGCCAATTAGACCTTCAATTCGAGAATATATCAACCGATCTAGTTACGAATCACCTCAGTGTACATAATCTCGAGGTCAACAGTGTTGAATTTGGTCAATTAGACTTTCAATTCGAGAATCGATCGATCTGGTTACGAATAACCTCAGTGTACGTAACCCCGAGGTCAACAGTGTTGACTTTGGTCAATTAGACTTTCAATTCGAGAATATATCGACCGATCTAGTTACGAATAACCTCAGTGTACATAACCCCGAGGTTAATAGTGATGACTTTGGTCAATTAGACTTTCAATTCGAGAATCGATCGATATAGTTACGAATACCTCAGTGTACGTAACCCCGATGACTTTGATCAATTAGACTTTCAACTCGAGAATATATCGACCGATCTAGTTACAAGAAAATACATTTACTTAGATTATGGTATGAATCACCCACCTCCATTTAATTAAGAAAAAAAAGAAAAAAAAAAGAAAAAAAAATTAAAATTTCCGACGGGAAATACCGTAGGAAAATTTCCCGTCGGAAAAAACTGAATTAGAACCCTAGATCGGCAGCCCCTTCCTCATTTCCACTCTTTCCTTTTTCCATCTCATCCATACCAAGAACCGACTACACCTGAAATCCGGTGCCACCACCGCTCCTCCACTTCCCCTTTCTCCCTCTCCCTCTCAACCCGCGGCGGCAGGTCGCAGATTCGACTCCAGGCCCCGTACCCGCGGCGGAAGCTCCGAGATCCGACTCCAGGTCCCGTACCCGCGGCGGCAACTCCCATTTCCGGCGGCGGCAGCTCCCATTTCCGACTCCAGTACCCGTACCCGCGGCGGCTGCTCCCATTTCCGACTCCAGTACTCGTATCCGCGGCGGCAGCTCCCATTTCCGACTCCAGTACTAGTACCCGCGGCGGCAGCTCCCATTTCCGACTCCAGTACCGGTACCCGCGGCGGCAGCTCCACTTAAGGTCAGATTTTTTACTTGTTGATGGAGATTGTGTTGTCTTTGAGTAGTATGTTACCGATTAAATTAGGAGGAGGAGCTTTTAACAATTGAATTGAATGATTGAAGATTTATTTTCTCTAACCTATTATTAAGTTAACATGTGTCCTGTTTGATGATGTTGGATTATTAATTGTTAGTTTAGGTAATGGATTTGGAATGAGGTAGAATGAAGTTAATTTGATGTGGTTTTACTCAATCAGTTATGGCTATAGATTGTTTGTGTGTGTGTTTTGATTTGGTAAATTGAAGTATTTGATGTGTGTGTATGTTTTGATTTGGTAAATTGAAGTCTATTGAAGTCAATGAGATGATGAACTTTACTAATTGTAGTAGTTTGTAATGGTATTTAATTGTTCAAATTCTTGAGCACGTAAAAGATGGTTAGTAAAGTTATGTCTTTTTTATATATAGTTCTAAAAATTTTAATTAACAAATGTAAAAGTTATATGTTACATAAATGCGTTAAAATGTTGGTATATATAAAAATGCAATGAATTAACTAATTTATTAAATTGTACAAAAAATGTAGAAGCTAGATGAATATTCAGATTCAACGTAGTTGGATGTACAATCGGAGAGTCGGAAATGACTTTAACCCAGAGTGGTTATATGGGGTTAACCAATTCCTTGACTATGCAAGATCGCAACCCGAATATATAGGAAATGGAGTACTTCGGTGTCCTTGTCGGAAATGTGAAAATATGAAATACGCGTCTGATGCGCAAGTCCAAGTACATTTATTTAGATATGGGTTTGTGGCTGATTATTGGTATTGGGTAAGTCATGGAGAGGTTGAGCCAACGACACAACCTAATATTAATGTTGGACCTTCGGGTAGTGATCAATATATCCATGACGAGGAGGACAACAGATATGAAGATATTGTATATGATGCCATGAGAGGTGGTGCCTTCAACTGCAACATCGGGGATACTGTCTATGTAAATAGCCCTCCAAACGAAGAAGCTCAAGAATTCTATGAAATGTTAGATAGTGCTCAACGACCCGTGTTCGAAGGTTGTAACAATCAATCGGAGTTGTCATTTGCTCTTCAACTAATGTCATTGAAATCCGACTACAACATTGCACAATCAGCTTTTGATCGAAATTGTTCGATAATTAAGTCATTGTTGCCTGAAGAGAATTTAGTTCCTAATAATTTCTACAAAGCAAAGAAGTTGGTGGCAAAGCTTGGATTAACATCCCAAAAAATCGATTGTTGTAAAAACGGGTGTATGATATATTACAAGGAAGATGTTCACCTGACTGAATGCAAATTTTGTCACTTTGAACGTTTCAAGAGTACTAGGTCGGGTCATAATGCGAGAAGTACAAAACCAATTCCTCACAAAAGAATGCACTATTTACCTTTAATTCCTAGACTTAAACGATTATTTGCCTCTCCGCAATCAGCTTCCCACATGAGGTGGCACTCAGAAAATAGAAGAGAGGAAGGAGTTTTGATTCATCCATCTGACGGGCAAGCTTGGAAAAATTTTGACAATACTCATCCGGAGTTTGCTGCAGAGCCAAGAAATGTTAGACTTGGGTTATGTACGGATGGGTTTAACCCGTTCAGTAATAACGCCCAGCCATATTCTTGTTGGCCAGTTATTGTGACGCCTTATAACTTACCTCCTGAAATGTGTATGACTCGGCCATATATGTTTCTAACTTGCCTAATTCCCGGACCACATAATCCTAAGGCCAGAATTGATGTGTACCTGAGGCCCTTGATCGATGAATTGAATGAACTATGGGGAGTAGGAGTTGAAACATACGATATATCGATGAAACAAAACTTCAAGTTAAGAGCTGCGCTTATGTGGACTATCAACGACTTTCCTGCTTATGGTATGCTATCAGGTTGGAGCACTTCAGGCAAATTAGCATGTCCTATATGTATGGAAAACACAAAAGCCTTTAGTCTCAAGCATGGTGGGAAGGTGTCGTGGTTTGATTGTCATCGTCGGCATTTGCCAGAGAATCACCCATTTAGGAGAAGTCGAATACATTTCAAAAAAGGTAAGGTTGAAAGGTCACTTCCACCTTCAAGATTAACTGGAAATGAAGAGTGGGAGAGAGTGCAGGATCTTCCGAAAATAGCCGACTTGCCTCCAAAGCATGCTAACTCACCAGGCTATGGAAAAACGCATCACTGGACCAAACAAAGTATATTTTGGGAGTTGCCTTATTGGAAAGACAATCTAGTTCGTCACAATCTTGATGTTATGCACATTGAGAAGAATGTTTTTGACAATGTGCTTAACACGGTCCTGGACGTTAATGGTAAGACAAAGGACAACGACAAAGCGAGAAAGGATTTGGAGGAATACTGTAGTCGACCGGAATTACATCTCTTTGAGGGAGATGATGGAAATATGTACAAACCGAAAGCTTGTTTTACTTTATCTAAGGGTGAAAAACAAGATTTTTGCAAGTGGGTCGAGGAGTTAAGAATGCCCGATGGTTATGCTTCAAATTTGGCTAGATGCGTGGATAACACTAATTTGAAGTTGCATGGTTTGAAGAGTCATGATTGTCACGTGTTTATGCAACGATTGATGTCAAGTGGATTCAGTATGCTCCCAGAACATGTGTGGAAGCCATTAACAGAACTTGGTCTGTTCTTTAGGGAATTGTGTTCAACTGAGTTATGTATGGAGAAGTTGCAACAAATGGAGAAAGATATTCCTCTTATTATTTGCAAGCTCGAGCGAATTTTTCCATGTGGATTCTTTGATTCTATGGAACACTTGCCAATTCATTTACCATATGAAGCCATCATGTGCGTCCCCGTTCAATATAGATGGATGTATCCTTTTGAGAGGTACTAATTAAGTATTCACAGTTTAATAATTATTTGTTAAAAATATAATTATCATCAACAAAGAATAAAATAATTTCGATGTCTTTCAAATAGGTTTTTACACGACCTAAAGGGAATGGTTAAGAACAAATCAAGAGTTGAGGGTTCGATTTGCGAAGGATACATAATCCAAGAAGCACAATATTTTACTTCGTTTTATTTCGAAAAACACATTGAAACAAGGAGTAGGAGGATGAAACGAAATGAATGTGGTGAACAAGTCGATGGAAATCCACACCCTCTTTCGATTTTTAATCAACATGCGTGTCCTATTGGCAAGTGTTTGTCAAAGACATTAACGGAGGAAGAATTAAAAGCAGCTTCCCTTCATGTCCTTAGAAATTGCGACGAAGTGGTGCCATTTTTAGAGTAAGTTTTGTTAAATTGTGCACTAAACTCTTTTTTTTTTCAAAATTTTAAATCAAATTTGGTTTAATTACGATCATTTAAAATATTATTTAGGCACTTTTCGTGGTTGGTTCAAGCAAATTGTCCCGAGGCGGATGTTGAACAATCAATTGAAGACCACTTCATAAAATGGTTCCACGAATTTGTGAGTAAAAGAAGTCAAACATTAATATACATGTAATCATTAATATATATCTAACGCTAATTACTTAGTACTTAATGATTGATGTATAGGTATATTGGCCTGATAACAATGTCTTAAATGAACATCTAAAGATCATATCTTGGAGTCCAAATATAATTGTGCGAACGTGGCAACAATGTGTTGTGAATGGATATACATTTCATACTGAAAAAAAGGCGAAGTTTAGAAAAACTTATAACGCGGGTATATGTGTGAAGGGTGATGGATCAACAAAGTTCTATGGGATACTCGAAGACATAGTAGAATTACAGTATTCGGGGGTTGATGATACAAATATTCTACTATTTAAATGTAAGTGGTATGACTCGGTTTCTTCGAGAGGAATTAAGATACACCCACAATATGAAATTGTTGAGATCAACGTAAAAGAAAAATATCCTAAATTTGATCCGTTCGTACTTGCTCAACATGCATCTCAAGTATACTTTGTACCTTACCCGGGAAAAAAAAGAGATCAAAAAAATTGGCGCATTGTAATAAATACACGACCAAGAAGTAGAGTGGATCAAAGTTATAATATACAAGAAGAAGCTTTGCAAGAACCACCTACCATGTTAAATTCAATTGTTGAAGAAGAAGAAGAACACGGAGAGGAAGAAAACGAGGAGGAGGAGGAGGAGGAAGAGGAGGAGGACGAGGAGGACGAGGATGAGGACGAGGACGAGGAGGACGATGAGGAGGACGAGGACGAGGAAGAAGAAGAAGACGATTGATATCTTCTTTTTATATGTCAAATCTTCTTTTAATTCCTTGTTTTTACTCTTGTTTGTTGGTTTAGTTTATAATTTAGTTATTGTCACTTTGTTTCTTTTAGAGTTTGTGTTGTTTGTTTTCGTTTTCTACCGTTGTTGAAATATTATGAAACTAATTAATTTGTTTTTTGTGTTTTAATTGTAATTATTTCAAATTTTTGTATTATATTGTATATATTTTTTTTCTTTTTATTTTTTTTTTGCAGATGGGAAATTCTAAAAAGTCTAAGAGCGTACCCACACCAGTTTCATCTGGACTTTTATCTTATTTGCCACAAGCTAAAATTACTAGCACTTCCACTTCGAGAGCGACTCCCACTCCCACTTCGAGAGCCACTCCCACTCCTACTCCCACTTCCTCTACGAGAGCCACTCCCACTCCCACTCCCACTTCCTCTACGAGAGCCACTCCCACTCCCACTCCCACTTCCTCTACGAGAGCCACTCCCACTTTGAGCCATACGCGTACACCTATGCATCCTACTCGTAGCTCCAGTCCAAGTCCAAGTCCAACTCCTAGTCCTCATAACAGTTCACGCGGATTAGATGGTATATCGAGTGTTGTGGGTGCTAGTTCGAGTGCTCGTGGTGCTAGTTCAAGTGATGGTCCTATTGAGGACATTCGTGATACGCGGATGGTAATTGCTCCAAGTTTCAGACATAAATTCGAGTATGTACTTAATTTTATTTATTTCAAATTTATTATGCGCGTTAATTTCGTATATGTAATTAGATTATTTTTGTGATTTGATGTAGATTTGAGGGTTCTAACCATGGTTTAATTGTTCGAGAGGCTGGAAAATGTTACCAAACGGTTTGGGAAGGCCCGTGGCGCTCTTACACGGATGCCAGTGATAGGCAAAAGGACCTATGGTTTGCTAATTTTAAGGTATTGATTTAAACAATTTCATAAATAATTTATTACTCTGTTATTTACATTAAATAATATGTAATTACTTGCAGAGAAAATATCGCTGGGAACCTCGTTATGATGGGATGATCAGACGGATATATGATCATAAAGTCGCAGATTCGCTTAGAATGAAGTTAGAAGAATTTCGTAAAAAGAACCGAAAGCCAGATTGGATACTCCAGGCTCATTGGGACGAATTACTTGTATACTGGAATTCAGATGAGTTTAAAGAAAAAAGTCGGAAAACCAAGAGAAATCGAGCATCCGACTGTGGTGGCCAAGGAGCTCCAAAGCACACAGGTGGGAGTATTACACATTCGGAGCATGAACGAAGACTAGTAAGTTTGTAAAATGTTTATTTTTTTTTTCATATATTATATATTGATATAACACAATCAATATTTAATTGTGTTGCAGACCAAAGCCAAAGATGGAGTAGAACCCACACATGCAGAATTGTTTTTGTATACCCACTCACAATTAGACGAAAATGGAGAAAGAAGAAAGTGGGTCGATACTCGTTCAAAGGATACATATGTAAGTTTTACAATCGTACAACTTAGTTGATAAATAAATGTTATGTTTAGAAATTATATTCTAAAATTCAAGTCTTTTAGACTTCGTTTTTAGAAAAACTTCCTGCTTCGCAAGTATCCGAAACGGGTGAATCAGAACCAATCTCGGAAGAAGTTCAACTACAGGTAACATATAATTATCATGTTTAATTAAACTATTATGTTCTTATATATTTTTATCATCTAATTCATGTTTTTGTTTGTTATTTAGGCATGGGTAGACACCGTAGGAATCGGAAAGAAGGGTACGGTTTATGGTTTGGCTGGTAAGGTTGCTCAGGTTAAACCTAGTTCCTCGAGGACCTCACAACTTTATGGTTCATCCGACCCGATGCTCATGTCAAGAGTTCTAACTCTCGAAGAAAGATTGCAACAATCTGATGCGGAACGTCAACGAGAGAGAGAAGAACTTCAAGCAATGTTGGAGCAGGAACGTCAACGTAATAGGGACGAACAGGAACGAGTGAGAGAAGAACGGGAACGAGTGAGAGAAGAACGGGAACGAGAGAAAGAAGAACGGGAACGAGAGAAAGAACAACACAGAGCATTGTTTGAGGAAACCCGAAGAAATATGGAGCAGATGCAACGTATGTTTAACTCCATGTCATCTAACAAGTTACCACAAAATCCGCCCCAAGATGACTAAAACTTAATTTTATATTTCGCGATATTTGGATACTTATTTTGTTATAAATATTTGTTGATTGAGACTAATTTGATTTTATAAGATATTTTATGATTTTTCACGCGTTTATTGATTTATTAATTTTTGTATGATATTTGGTGATTAAATAGATATATTTATAAATTAGGGAATATAAAAAAATTAAATATTTAATTAATTATTGATTTTAATTTAATTGAATTCCGACGGAATTTCCAACGGGCACACACCGTCGGAATCTCTTTAAAAAAAAAAAATACTTTCCGACGGGAAAACCCGTCGGAAAATATATAATTCCCAAAAAAAATAAAACCAATTTTCCGACGGGAAAATCCGTAGGAAACTTTCCGACGGAATATCCCGTCGGAAACGGTAAAAAAAAATAAAAAATGAAATTAATTTCCTACGGGGAATCCCGTCGGAAAGGTGTTGAAAAAATAAAAAAAGGAAAAATCAAAATTACTTGTGACGGAATGTCCGTCGGAAAACCCGTCGGGGAAATAGCCCGTCGGAAAATATTCCGACGGTTTTACCGACGTCAGCCCCCGTCGGAGACAGCCCGTCGGAAAATCCCGTAAGAAAATTTTCCTACGAATTGTTCTCCTACGGAATTTCCGACGGGCAAAATCCGTCGAAAAACCGGATTTCCGACGGATTTTGCCAACTTTGCCGTCGGAAATGCCATCGAAAAACTGCGTTTTTCTTGTAGTGATTGATCTTACGAGGACGAGGACGTGGCGGTGGAGGTGGAGGTGGAGGTCGAGGTGGAGATGGAGGAGGCGATGGAGGTTTTGGCTCCTCGTGCATTGTTGGTGGAGGATTCATCACTAAACTTAAGAGTTGATTGGGAGAGTGGTGTGAATAAAAAAGATGGGAAGTGTTAGATATATATACTGTAAGATGACGTAATTAATTGATCAGCTTAAGATGACGTAATTAATTCAAATGTGCTAAGTTGGTCCATTTGTTTCAGAATTTGTACTAATGGCGTTTGAATAAAGTAAACAACCCTACTTCATTTATTTGTATAGGAGAAGAAAATATTATTTAAAAGTACTTGATATTTATTATCTGATGCACTTCATTTTGACATCAATATCACATGGTGAATAGGAAGGACTGAAACTATCCACAACCATAAATATTCTATTTCATCACCATTCACCATGTGCCTCATTTCTCTTATTGGAGTTGAAAATCGAAACCATATTTTTCAGAGATGAAATTTAATAGGTGTAATAAATATACATTCATTTATGGTTGTGGATAGTTTTATATATGGAGTCTTAGTTGTCATTTAGGAGTGACTACAATCCTTCAACATATATACAAAATAATTAGGCTACGTTGATATTGATTTCGACGATATATGTTAAATTGATAATGCAGCATGTACGTAATGCAAGTTCTATTACTAGATATATAGGTCTCGAGCTGATGAATTATGTGCTGCTAGGGGAGGTTGTATTTGTTTTATGCTTGAGCCCGTGGATGTAACTTCGCTATCGATATCACTCGACTGATAATTCAATCTTACTCTCTCTGTCCCAAATTATCTGTAGTTTTAGAGAAAAAAATGTGTCTCAAATTATTTGTCACTTTAGGATTTCAATACACACTACAAGAAAAATGGATTTTAGTGACAAAATACTAAGTGACATTGTTGAAATTGTCACTTTTTGCATACATTTAGTGATAAGAATATTAGTTTTGTCACAATAATAATAGTGACAAGTGCAATAGTGACAAAATATATTTCACTATTGACAATAAGTGACACCCTTTCAGTGACAACCTAGTGACAATAAATATTATCACTATAATTTAGTGATAACTTTTTAGTTGTCACTATTGGGGTATCACTAAATGTCAATAGTGACAACTTTTTCCCATTTCTTGTCACTAGTGTGTCTATATACATCAGTTTAGTGACAATATTAAAATTCTTGTCACTTTGTCATTTACTATTTTGTCACTAAAATTTAATTTTTTTGTAGTGACACTATTAATTACATATTTTAGGTATGTAAGAGAGAAAGCAAGAGTGAGAGTGTAAAACTTAAATAACGTGTAAATAACTAATGGTGAGATAAATAAAGAATAAGGGTATTTTAGGTATATACTTTATCTTTTTCCCCTAAAATGAAGCTCTTTAGTAGTTATCTTAATAAGTGTGAAAAGATATAGAATGACAAATAATTTGAGACAAAGAGAATATCTTATTAAACAACTATTTGTGAATGATAAATAAATAGTTAATGGTGAGATAAAATAAAGAATAAGGGTATTTGAGAAATATAATTTATTTTTTCCTAAAATTGAGATTATTTAGTAGGTGCCTTAGTATGTGTAAAAACATATAAAATGACAAATAACTTGAAACAGAGGGAGTATTTTTTTCCTTTAATACCACCATCTTCATTAAAAACTATAACTTAAAATTATTAATTGTTAATAGCTAATTTTTAGGACACATAATGAGACAATATCTAAGAGTGTTGTTTTTGTAGCTCTTGCCCAAAATCCATGCTTAACAATTAAATCTAACCGATAATTTTAACATATAAATTTAAGCGGATCAAGACCATGAATTCGGTAAGAAGGTCCGGTCATGATGGATGAGGCCACCACAAACGCGGCGGGGCGCCCCTTTTGTTTGTAAATTGTGTGACCCTAATGAATATATATTGTCACAGATCACCAATGAATTTCATAATTTATTTATTTGATAAGTGGTGTAGGTTCAAATACATTTACAAAAATGGGATCAACATGCATAGACCCCTCAAACATGAGGATTTACGAGAAATGACCTTTCAACAAATTGAAATTCTAGAAATGACCCTTATGCAATATACTAATACAACCCCTATTTTCAAAAGAAGTCCCTCTAGAGTTAGAAAAGAAAAAACAAACCAATAGTTAATTATTTAAATGGGTATGACAGAAGAAATAGCCGATTTACAAAAACAGTTAATAGAAATAACTGAAGAAATTATTGGATTGAAAGAACAATTAAGCGTAGTAAATAAAATATTAAAAAAGGAAGAAATTTATAATATTTTTTATGAATTTTACAATGAATTCAAACAAAAAGAAAATATACCTAAAGAAAAACTAAAAAATCTAGCTTACGATGTAGAAAAAATAAAAGAACAAAGTAAAAATTTAATTCTAATAAAAAAGCAAGAACAAATATTTAATTTATTCAGAGAATTACAACCACTAAAGAATCTAATAAAATAATGGTAGAACAAATAGAAGAATGATAGATCAGTTAGAAATAGTACAAAATGAACAAAAAGAGGCTCAAACTGAGCTTGTAGAAAAAATAGAAAATGAAGAAGTAATTTTTTGGTACGAAATAGTACAAAATGAACAAAAAGAGGCTCAAACATGAGGATTTACCAGATCTGGTCCGATTTGATCTGACCCGTTCGGGGTAATTAGGTTCGGTCCTATTGCCATTTTTGGCTATCATCGAGCCATCATTCCTCGATTAATCGAGGGTGATTTTTTGGGTACAAACACTAATCACCATCGGGCAAACTCGATCATTTCCTTTTCCTCTTATTCATTTTCTTGTTTTGCTTATCTCTTGTGGTGCGTTTGGATCAGATCCCAAATCTTGAATTATTATTATACTTCTGTAATTACCAGAGCAATATGCTTTGTCACTACGCAAAAGAAAATAATAATCAATATGTCAAATTAATATAGGATATGATAAAATTTGAATTATATTTACTTTTTATGATAGGCTAAGCTTTTAGAAGCATTCAACATGCATGCAAGTAATTAAAACAGGCCAAAAATATGTCATGGTTTCAATTATCTTTAGTCGCACATATCTTAAACTAAATAAAAATAAAGGGAATTTTTTTTTTTAAGTGAATTAGTGGTCGGTGCATGATTACATTTGTAAATTTATTTCATCACTAACAAAGTACGAAAATGCTCAAATAGATAATTACATGTCTTGTATTAAAATTGTGTCTCTCATAGCTAGAAGGCCATGATTAGTTTTAAAATATATGTGAAAATAATTAGGGAAAAAATAAAAGAAATTTTAACTAAGTCAAAATTTATTTTTTCTAAGTTAAACTAAAATTCAGCCTAATTTTTACAAACTCAAATCCACAAGCCTAATATTAAACCCTTAATTTTTCAGATTTTTTATACCCTAAAATTATTAATTAAGCCCCCCAATATTTAATTACCCCACAAAAATCTTACCATTCTAGCTTCCATATTTACCTCTACGACAACCTTTTTCTGATTCTTTTCAACTTCTCCTTTTCTTCTTTGGTGGAGGAAAAGAGTCATAGACTTCCCGTTTTGATACCCTCTAAAATGGCGGGTAAACTTTGATGTTACTAATTCTGTAGGCAATAAGTGAACGAGACTAATGGAATGGAGTCAAAGCATATTGCAATGTCATTTTCTTAAGATTTATTTCGCCCCAATCAAATGATGTGCAATAGGGATTTATGATTAGCATTTAGGATACAATGAAATTCAATTTTTAATTTTATTTTGTACTCACATAATTAAACTATATGACACACACAAAATTAACAAAACTATAAAGTATTTTTTTGCAGTAAAATAACTTATAAGCAATCTGAAGAATATATTTTTTTCTGTAACCAAGCAAACCTGACAACTATTCACATTTGTGTATGTTGGTAACAGTAACGTCAGTTGTTTACTGTTTTATTCTGTCCAGATAACTGCTATTTCAGATATTTAAAATTAAAACAATGAATTTTGATTTACCTAGAAAAAATTAAAATCAAATTTTAGCAATATAGCAATTTTATGGAAAAGTCTTGTCCGCTTGGTCAAACTCATCCAACCACCAAGCAAGTGTATTGCACTTGCTTTGTGATTGGTCACTTTTCTGAAAGTTATATCCAATCCCAAAACAACTTGCCATGTAGTTCTTTGGGTTCGACCAAACCCGATCTGAATAAAAAATTTTCCAATTTTATCACTACAAGTGCAATCATGGATCAAAATTTCCATCTTTTCCATCGAAAATATCGAAAAGTTTCCGTTTTTTAATCAGGCGAAACGAAAACAAGATGTAATTCTGAAACTATTTATTTGCCTTAAACTCTGTTATTTTCCTAAATTTAGCAACTTTTTTTACAAATTTTCCTTAGTGTTTCCGAAATATTTCAGAATAGTTTCGAAAAATTTCCAATATTTGACTGACCGAAACATACATTTGAACCGAAATTTTAATCCATGAGTGCAATGTCAAGTCAAAGTATAGCAGTTTAAATATATAATATCCACTTAGCATAACACGCACTTCTCTTTTAGCCAATCCATAACATTAATAATATGTTCAATGTTTCTTTGCATTTCCAATATTGGATAAATCCCACAAGAAAATACTCCAACATTTAACTCCCAAGAACCCAGAGGTTGATCCCAAAATTGATATTCAAGTTAGAGTACTCTTTCATGGTTTTCCGATATCATGAAATATGCAATCGGGATACTCTATCCATTTTTTTTATTTGTCATTTTGGAGGATTGCACACTGATTAAGAAATACAATAAATAGTCAATTTTTTAAGCAAAATATTCAAAATACCCTTTTAATCAAATAGTAATAACATAACCTAAATACATTATAAGATTGGTAAAAATTTGCTCTGCAGCGGTTACATTTTCTCTAAGGCAGTTAAGTTTTTTTTCCTCTCCCACTGAGAGTTTTTTTTCTCTCTTTATGAGAGTAGTAGTCTGCTTTCTCTTGTTAGTATTGAAAGATCTTCGAAATTAAATTCGCTTTGCACTTTTCTAATCATTGCCTTGCTTTTGTCTCATTTAATTTGGATCTCTTTTCTACTTTTTTCTTACCAGGTTGTACATAATTCTCATTCCCCACTTTCTGTCTTTTTCTTTTTCTTTTCTCTTTGTGCTTTTTTTGTGTGGTTTTGGTGTTTGTTTGTAGGTTACACAGGTAGTAAAGTCTGTTTTGTGGATTTTCTGCTTATCAATCTCACAACCATGGACAGTGTTCTCTCTAATTTGGGGTCTAGTCTGTGTCTGACAGAGGAAGAGGAAGACGGGATTATTATACCAAAAGAATTATGCAACAATGTGTCTGAGATTGGAGAGTTGGATGTAGTTGGGCGTGTTCTAACGAAGAAGGGATTTAATCTGGATGCTCTCAAAATCACTATGTCGAATGTGTGGAGTCCGATTAAAGGTATTGATGTCCGACAGATGGGTGGGGGTAGACTCATATTTTCATTCAAACACCCGGTAGACAAGAAAAGAGCATTGGAAGAAGGCCCTTGGAGTTTCGATAAGAATCTTATCATACTCAACACAATTTCTGGGGAGGTAAATCCTTCGCAAGTGGACTTGGATTGGTGTGATTTTCACGTTTTAATATCTGGACTCCCTTGGAACAATATGAATGAAGAAGTGGCGGCACTAATTGGTAATAAACTAGGAAAATTCGTTAGGATGGACAGCAAAGGGGGAAGGAATTCAGGTGCCCCTCTGAGAGCTCGGATTAGCATTAATGTAACCAAGCCTTTACGCCGTGCTATGACTATTACGAATGAAATCGGGGAGACACAAATAATCAAATTCACATATGAACGGCTTCCTAATTTTTGCTATTCTTGTGGTTTAATGGATCATGTGGCACGTTTTTGCATATCCCAATATACGGACAAAGCACAATCACAAGACTCTTCTCCTTACGGACCATGGCTCCGGGCTTCTCCTAGACAAGGAATTGACAATATGTCATGGCAATCAAGTTCCGGACTGTATGTTAGGATCGCTCCTTCTCATCGCTTAGAACAACCAAATTTCTCGTCAATAGGGGAAAAATGGACCGGAAAAAATATTTTTAGTCCATATATTCCACCGCCACGACGGCAGCCAGCAAACTCCGGTGAAGGATTGCCGAAAAATCAGAAAGCGGACGAGCCTAAAACCCTATCGGAATTGAACAATTTTTCCGTCTCTTGCGGGAATAACATAACAACCCCTCCACCTCGTCATCCTGTAAATAATTATCCCACCAAAATCACATCAAATCAAATTTCCTCACACACGTTTAAATCTAAACCACCCTCACCCCCAAGTCAAACAAATAGATCCGTCCACTTGCAAAACCTCACAACACTTAATACATTAAAGAGCCTAATACACTCATCCATTCCAGCCCACTTAAAAAACCATCAATCTGCAGCCCATTTTGAGATTAAATCTAGCGACCTGAATAATGTACCTCTCGGCCCTTCGAAAAACATTAGCCCAATCCAACATATTACTAACACAACTAAACATCAGCACCCACCTCTCATCGATCTGATTGGAATTACTCAGTCCAAGAACCCTCTCCCTGTGTCCATCCCAACCACGATCGACAACGATAACCCTTCAAAATCCCCTTTTTCTCCAATGGTCTGGCTCACCATGATTCGTCGGAATTCCCACAAGAGTATGTTACAGGAAAGGAAAACCAAAACCCAACTTACACTACAAAATCGAACTCAGAGAACCATCAAAACAAGTTGAAGAACCCATTATCCACCACCTCCACCGAAACTGCACCACCGACCCCAGCCACCGGAAATTTGTTAATCAAAACCCCATTCTCGTCACACGCTGAAAATTCTACTCCCCCTATCCCCAAACACCATTATCTCTTCACGCCGAAAACCGAGCCCAACCTTTTTAACATACCCATAACACACAGCGATTCTCTAGACCATAAGAATTGGAAAGGAAAAGGAATTGTTATAGAGCCTGTGGGACAGAGAATTTGTGGTAAAAGAAATCGAGCTGAGAGCAATATCCGGAATGAAATTCAGAATATCAGAGGTAAGAAATTATCGCGTAAATCACAAACGGCGGTGGCTGCAAGGCAGCCCCGCCAACAATCATGAGTTGCCTCAGTTGGAACTGCCGAGGGTTGGGGGGCTCTTGGACAGTTCGCACACTCGGGGAACACATCCGCGAGACTAACCCCCAACTCATCTTTCTCATGGAAACGAAACTTAGTATGAGAAAGTTTGAGTTTTTAAAAGCTAAGCTAGATCTTTATGGAGTTACAGTGGAATCTAGGGGACAATCAGGAGGTATAGCTCTTCTTTGGAAAAAGTCAGCTATTGTTTTGCTTCAAAGTATGTCTATAAACCATATAGATGCGCATATATACGGTGACAATGATCCAACTGGTTGGAGATTTACGGGCTTTTTTGGAGACCCAGATGCCCAAAGACGGAAGATTTCCTTTGAACTTCTTCGTACATTATCCATGGTATCTGCTAAGCCGTGGCTATGTGTAGGAGATTTTAATGCACTGGTGTCTAATTCGGAAAAATATGGAGGCCCAACCAAACCGGTTTGGCAATTGAGGGATTTTCGAGATTGTTTAAGGGACACTGGCTTGAATGATCTTGGTTTTGAGGGTTATCCGTATACATGGTGCAGCCGTAGGGAACACCCTCACACCACTTGGGAACGATTAGACAGGGCTTGTGGGAATAATTTATGGAGACATAAATTTCCCTCATTTAAGGTTATTCATAGGGATACAAGAAACTCTGATCACTTACCAATTCATATCACTTTCTCGACAACTAATAGAATACTTAGTCGTGGGAACATGAAGAGAAACTTTAGGTTCGAAGCAATGTGGCTAAAGGCCGCGGAGTGTGAAAAAGTGATCAAGGACAGCTGGTCAAATAACGAAAATGGTGAAGCGAGCGATAACGTTTGGGAAAAAAATGAAAATTGTAGGGTGGGTCTTATGAATTGGAGTAGAGCCTCTTTTGGGAGTGTAAAAAATCAAGTCAGAAACTTAAAGGAAGAAATTCACGCTCTTAGAAAAGGGGTGCTAACAACAGATTCTAAGAAAAAAGAACTGGATTTGTGCAAAGAACTCGAACAATTATTTGATAAAGAAAATCTAATGTGGGAACAAAGAGCCAAGGCTCATTGGCTTAAAGACGGGGATCGAAACACAAAATACTTCCATTCCAGGGCTACAGGTCGTAAAGAAAAAAATGAGATATTGGATATCAGGAATAGAGAGGGTAATTGGTGTGGGTCTAAAGAAGAAATTGAGGACACGGTAGTACGTTATTTCCAACAACTCTTCAGCTCTGCTAGACCTACCGAAGAGGAGATTTCTATTGCTCTAGGGGCTGTGAGGGCGAGAGTTGACCATCAAACAAACCAGACTCTACTCCGGGCGTACACTGCAAATGAGGTAACCAATGCCATAAGAAATATGCACCCCTTAAAATCCCCAGGCCCAGATGGTTTATCCCCTTTATTTTTTCAAAAGTCTTGGAAATTTATAGGTGGCGATATATCTAATTGTGTTCTGAATTTTCTGAATAATCGTAACTTCAATGTGAAAAGCAACTATACACATATTGTCCTAATCCCTAAAGTTGCTAATCCAGAATTAATGACCCAGTTCAGGCCTATAAGTCTTTGTAATGTAATCTACAAAATCGCTTCCAAAGCCATAGTTAATAGACTCAAACCTTTCATGAACTCCATTATCTCTGATTACCAATCTGCGTTTGTGCCCACTAGGCAAATTACTGATAACGTTTTGGTTGCTTATGAGATTACTGAATTTATGAGACAACGGGCTAAAAAAGATCATCATTATATGGCAATTAAGTTAGATATGTGCAAAGCTTATGATAAAGTAGAATGGTCTTTCATTAGGGCTGTGATGCATAAACTTGGCTTTGATTCGAATTTTGTGGATTTGGTTATGATATGTATTACTACAGTGACTTATTCTTGTGTGCTGAATGGGGACCAGATTGGTTATATTGTGCCAGAAAGGGGTATCCGACAAGGGGATCCCCTATCACCCTATCTCTTTTTGTTTTGTGCAGAAGCCCTCAGTTCATTAATCAGTAGAGAAGAGGAACAGGGTAACCTAAATGGAGTGGAGATTTGCATGGGGGCCCCTAGGGTATCCCATTTATTATTTGCAGATGATACACTTATACTCTGTCGGGCTAAGAAGGAGGAAGCTATGTGCATAAGAGAGATTCTTGACATCTATGGGTGTGCTTCAGGCCAAGACATAAATTTTCAGAAATCCAGCATCGTTTTTAGCAAAAATACAAGACGGGAAGATACAGAGGATATTAGGTCTGTTTTGCCTATTCGCATTGAAGAGAGACACGAGAAATACCTGGGCCTTCCACTTTCAGTCGGCAAATCAAGAAAGGAGGTGTTTGATTTTATTCGAGAAAAATTTTGGAACAAAATTTACGGGTGGAATGAAAAGTTTCTGTCGAGGGCAGGAAAGAAAGTGCTTATAAAAGCAGTAATACAAGCGATCCCGTCATATGTGATGAGCTGTTTTAAGTTGCCGAAAACTCTCATCAAGGAGCTTGAATCGATGATATCTGGTTTTTGGTGGAATGACAAGGGTGCTAGAAAGACACATTGGGTCAATTGGAGGACGCTTTGCACAAGCAAAAGAGTTGGAGGACTTGGATTCCGTGATTTGGAGGCTTTCAATATGGCACTTCTAGCTAGGGCTGAGTCCGGTCCGGTAAACCGACCGAACCGGACCGGACCGACTGAATCGGTCCGGACCGATTACCGAACCGGCCAACCGGTTCGGTAATCGGTTCTAGCCTCAGAACCGATCCTATATAGGTATCGGTTTTCGGTAAAACAGGTCGGTTTCCCGAACCGAACCGATTGAACCGATTACATTTTTTTTTCTTTTTTTTTTTCAATTTCCTGAACAAAATACCCGATTCCTTCTCATTCCAATTAAAATTCTCATCTCCCAAATCCCAATTCCAATTCTCTCACACAAATAGCAAATCCCAATTCTCATCTCCCAAATCCCAATTCCAATTCTAATTCTCGTCTCCCAAATCCCCAACCCCAATTCTAATTCTCATATCCTAAAATGAAAAAGAAACAAGAATAATGGCGGAAGTTTCCCTTTGATGACCCACCACTAGTAGGCAAAATCAATTCTAATTCTCATTTCCCCTCCCTTTTGCTAACCTCCCACCACCAGACTCAAGTTTCCCTTTGATGAGGAAGGGGAAATCTTCTTCTCATTCTTCTCTTTGGTTATGGCGGAAGAGGAAGGCGATGGAGGCTTCTTCTTCTTACTAGCCGTGGCGGCGGTGGAGAAAGAGCCGTTTAAAGTGACCTTGGCGGCGAAGCGGAAGAGAGATGCAAGGTTTTGGGTTTCCGGCGCCGTTGAGGGGAGCATATTTATGTACAAGAGAAGTGAATGAAAGTGACGAAGTGAAAGAAATTTAAGATTGGGTAGGTTTTTCAAAAATAAATCGGTACAAATAGAACCGAACCGGACCGAATCAAACCGATCGGTTTTTGTACCGAACCGAACCGAATATTTCGGTCCGGTAAACGGTCCTCGATTTTTCAGGACCGAACCGGCCTAGAACCGAAATTCGGTTCGGTTCGGTCCGGTTCGGACCGAATGCTCAGCCCTACTTCTAGCAAAACAAGGCTGGAAAATTATTACAAACCCGGAAAACCTATTGAGCAGATTATTACGAGCTAAATATTTTCCAAACACTGATTTTTTGGATGCTCCATTGGGAAACAAACCTTCTTTAACATGGCGCAGCATTTGGGGCTCAAAGAATCTGATCAAGGCGGGAGTTAGATGGAGAGTGGGAAACGGAGAAAATATAGATATTTGGAAAGATCCGTGGATTCCAAGGCCTAGTACTTTTAAAATTTCATCGCCTCCAACCTTGCTGCCTCAAAACTCGAAGGTATCGACTTTAATTGATTTTGATAGGGGGACTTGGAATGAGGGACTCATTAATGCATTATTTTGGCCTGAGGAAATTCCTTTTATCCACTCTATACCATTGGGCAGCCGATTCAATCAAAACATTCGGATTTGGCACTACACAAAACACGGAAATTTCACGGTTCGAAGTGCCTACCATCTTGCTTTGGATTTACAGGAACAAGGCTCAACAAGCACAGTGGTCCCTGGAGATTGGCGTTGGATTTGGATGCTGCGTATCCCCCCGAAGGTGAAAATATTTCTATGGAGGGTGTGTCATAATGCGTTACCCACGCGTCTGGCTTTGGAAAGAAGAAGGATCCAATTAACCGACACTATGTGCCCTGTGTGTCAATCTGAAGTAGAAGATGTAATGCATATCCTGTTTAGATGTTCATACGCTAGACAATATTGGGCGATATCTGATTTTTCGCTACAGAGTTATTACACGGAAGAGACAAACGCAGCAAATTGGTTAGAGGAGCTTCGGGGGAAAATGGACAAAAGGGAATTAGCACTTTTTGTTACCACCTGTTGGACAATTTGGTGGAATAGAAACCAATTGACATGGGGAAAGGAGGGGAAGGAGATTCTTGAAGCTGTGGCCTTCTCCAAAGATTATTTCAGCCGGTACGAATCTCTATTAGGGGGGAATGGCTCGGGACAGACCAGCGAGAGAAACATAATCTGCTGGACACCCCCCCAATAGCCCAACCATCAAGGTGAACTTTGATGCAACTTTCTCGGGTCCAGGAGAGGCGATAGGCATTGGAGGATTAGCGCGAGATGCAAATGGAGAATGCCTAGCTTGGTTTGCCGAAAAGAAGAAATGTGTGGCTTCGGTAACAATTGCAGAATCTGTTGCGGCTTTAAGAGCCATGGAATTAGTGCAACAACATGGTTGGGATGACATTATACTTGAGGGTGATTGCCGAAATCTGATCGACACCATTGAAGACCCTTCACCATCCCTCCACGACTTTGGACCACTAGCTGAAGATATCAAGAGAATTGGGTCCACTTTGTCTTGTTTTAATGTTTCTCATGTTCCTAAAGATGGAAATATGAATGCTCACTGTTTAGCTAAATTTGCTAGTAGAATTGTTGATGGTGTTTCAGTTGCTTTAACTGATATCCATAACTTTGTAATGACTATTTAAGATGTTTAATCTATGTTTTTTTTCTCAAAAAAAAAAAAAAAAAACATTATGTTATTAGCATTTATTACAAACATTAACAAGAAGGGTAATATTTTGACAGAAAATAATTAATTTTACATTGAAATTCTAAAAATGAATAAATTTTTTTGGTCTAATAAATCGATAAATAAAAAAAAAACGGAGGGAGTATTAAATAGTTGAAATTGCTCTAATAAAATGAAATCTTGTTAGCCTCTTCATGCATACTCCATATGTACGATAACTTATTTTCAAAGCTCAATATTATAAAATGAAAGAAAATATTAATGAATTCAAGGAGGTTGGTCATAGTTAAATTAATTGTGCATGAAAGTATTTTGTCCAGCGAATATATTCTTCTTGCACTCTGAACAATCGGTCATTACAAAAAGTTAAATTAAATCTTCGATGTTTCTTTCATTTTTCATTTGGTATTGATCATAATTCATATAACCTGAACAATCTATCATTACACGTGCATATTGACCAAATACTGTTTCTTCTTAATTTCGAACGACTTTATTGTGAAAAGAAATATTATTGGTTGATACTTTTATCTACAATTCTGGGAAAAAAAATGCTATACACGTTACAAGTTCAATTGAAATACTATATGATAACTTTGAAACCTATAAACTAAATGTTAAGTTTTTTTAAGTATTTCGGTGATATAGTTTAATATTTTTGTTCATAGAATATATATTAGAATGAAATAGTACTATTATATAATAATGATGTCATATCAGTCTGATCAGTGGTTCGATCAATAAAATCAGTGACAAGTTGGTTCACCGATTAATTGGCCAGTCCGATTCAAAAAATATTGCTTAGCACCTTGACCAGTGCCGCCGCTTCTCTCGCATCTACTCTTCAATCTGCGAAGGAGGCTATTTTGGGAAAATGATTTCATTTCGTACTTTGCTAGTATTTTATATGGAATTCTCTTATTAAATTTATGCAGTAAGGTTCATATAATAATAAATTGTGTAACTTTAGGAGATACTTGTGATTTTTGCAATCAAATATATTCCCTTAAAGTGGGGTATAATTTCTCTAAAAATGAAAATTGTGTGTAGAATGTTGGATTGATCTAGTTCTTTATGTTTTTGGTCAATTTGATGAACTAAATGAGTTGAAACGGTTAAAACATGAAAACAAAAAATAAAGTCATCTATATCCCTATATGAAAAAGAGGGATATCCAAAATAAATGACAAATTATTTATATGAAATTAAAATATTGACAAATCTCAAAATACCATAAATGGTCCAGTGAAAAAAAAAATCATTAACCACTAAGCCAACCCTTTGGGCCGAAAACTTTTCAGGCGAACTGAACAAAAAATTTCTCCAGGGAATCAGGCCCCCAACCTCAGACATGGTCAATCTATTGGGCTTGCATCATGTCTTTTAAACTAAGGATTTTAAATCTATAACAACAAATTCGTATTAGTTATTTATTTTAATATACTACTTCCGTCTCAATTTTTTTACTTTATATATTTTTGTTTCCCAAGGGTTTAATCCCTTTCGAGGCGCGTCGGACATATAAATTGGATACCTCTCTCAACAGAGATTCGAACCTAAGTCCGCTACTTTGTAGTGACTAATCTCTTCCACTATGACAATCGTCTGTTGGTATTTGTTTACTTTATTAACTATAATGTAAAGTCAATATTTTTGATTTTTTAAGTGACTTATCAAATAAATTTTTTATATTTATAGTATTTTAAACCTTTTAAATATTATTATATGTGGTGTTATATAATAATATCAAATTATTGTCGAAATAAATTAATTAGACTATTTATTATTAATTTTTAAAATTTGGTCAAATTTACTGATAACTATACCAACGGAGTAAAATATTTGGGACGGAGGTAGTATATGTTTGTATACATATTAATAAGTATTTGTGAACTTTTAAGGCTAAGCATGAAATCCACTATAATTATTTGAAATTCTTACACAATATATTCTCATGAAATTCAAATCCATACTAATCTAAATTCTTAATAGCACTTTCAGAATTAATTATTATTAATTTTGTTGTATCTCGGACTAATAAATTTGGAGATTTTTCGAGAATTCTTAGAAGCTTTTCAAAAATAATCTTTAGAGAAAAATGCAAATTAAAGTTATATGTATATATAAAAAGGTGAAATTTTGACGGATTTTAAAATCGGTTGAAATTTCTATATTTCGGCCAAATTTTCGACAGAAAAAATTCATCACAAAAAGGCTCGTCGAAATTAAAATTTCGACAGATTTTTTCCGTTGATTCCTGTTTGTGTGGTTTTTGAACTTGTTAATTCCTAAATAATACATTCAACAAACAAAAAACATTTTAATAAACATCACTAAAATAATGAAACATCAACCAACATTCACTTAAAATAAACATGTCATAAGTTATTTACTAACATTCAAGTTGATAATTTCCAACAATTACATTAATCCAAACAACTAAAATCCACAATATGAGTCTGGCTAAATACTTGAACATGTTGGGTTCTTTTCGTCTCGCTCCAAGTAGTGTGCGTTATCAAATCTTCATTCTGCTTTTTACTTAATTTAATATCCGGCTGCAGAAAGAATAAATCATATTAATACTAAATCTAAATTCTGTTCAAGGAAAGTTAACACTATATATACTTAGAATTTTACTCACTAAAATTCAAGATATCCAACATATTTAAACAAGGGGCTCAATTGTTCAACACACTCCATCACCAGTTGTTCATTATTCGCACAAGTGATGGGTCAACGTTATAGCGCCTATTTTTTTCAAAATCTTCAACCACCTGGATAAAAAACACCAAAATAATTTTTAGGTCTATGCAATCATTTTCAGTTTAATGGTATATTTCTCGATCAACATTGCATTGAAATTTGCAAAAAGTTCAACAAGTTAAGAACAAACCTTTTATGCCTACCTATTTTATAGAGTTCAAAAGTACATACCAATTCATGATGGCCAGCACCCATCGTACACAAAAAAAAAAAAAATTGAATAAACTTAAGAATGTGAAAAATCAAATTCCTTCCATGAAACTGGAAGGAATTGAAGGGGAATTGAATAAAAGAGGGGAATTGGAAGAACAAGGGCTTGAAGTGAAGATAAGAGATTGTTTTTTGTTTGAAGGAGGAAAGGAGAACAGTGGATTGATTTTAATGAAGATTTCAACAACAAAGCACAACTTGAAAATGTTGCTGCACTGGACACGTACAATTGCTGAATTTGGGCCATTGGGTTTCTTGTGTGTCATAGGCCCACTAATAATGTTGGGCCATATCATATTAATGTTAATTGAAATTGTGGTCCCTTATTTATTAGGGTTTAATTAAAGCTTCGTAAGCACCATATATAAGGTATGAATTTTTCATATTTGAATTTATCCAGAAAAATTGCCTCAACTCTTTTCTTTCTCTGATCCCCTTCTTCCTTACCCCAATTCTCTTCCAAATTAGCTTTTATAATTCTTAATACATAAAATTCATAAAAACTTATTACATTAATCTACCAAAATTAAAGAAATAATTTTGAGTCCTAACACAATCACATTAACACAAGAACTCAAACATAAACAATCACGTTAACATACATTGTCGACACGGACACCTAATGATAAAACCTTGTGGGCTTTACTGAATTGAAGAGTTAAGTCTAGGAGTTCAATTAACTTATAGAATAGAGCAAGGACTTCTATGCTAATACAATAACCCACCTAAAAAGAAAGATCCACATTCCAAGCCTTCTTGATTTTTGAAATTTCGAAACCAAATTACTTATTATAATCTGAGCTGAAAATTTAAATGTGCTATTTTTAAATTTAGACATGACAGGAATTTTGTATAAATGAATTTTTTGTCATTATTAAAATTGGCCAATTGTTCAAGCCCAAACTGAGCTGAAAGCTAAGATGCTTAATTACTAAATGGGACCAGTGAAGCCTAGGGCTGAGCAAAACGAACCGGACCGACCGAACCGAACCGGAACCGTCGGTTCGGTCCGGACCGATTACCGAACCGGCCAACCGGTTCGGTAATCGGTTCTAGCGTGAGAACCGAACCACCATCTTTTCGGTTTTCGGTAAAAACCGAAATATTCCCGAACCGAACCGAGACCCGAACCCAGTTTGCATATTTTTTTTTCTCTCAACATTCATTACCCGAACCCACTTAGAACCCGGCCCTCTTTCACTTGGATAACCGACCCAACTCAAACAAATTACTCTCCTCTTTCAACCCTAGTCCAAATTACGTCACTTACCCTAATTCCCAAACCTCATTTCCTCTTCTTCTCCAAGCTCCACCGCCGCCCAAGCTATAGCCGCCGCCCAAGCCCTAATTTTCGGTTTCCCTTCTTCTCCTAACTCCACCCGCTGCCGCCCAAGCCCTAATGAAGAAAGAAAGAAGTAGATCGAAGAGACATATAATGAAGAAAGAAGAAAATGAAGAAATAAAGAAGGAGATCAAATTAAGTTTCTGTTAGGTGAAAAAAGAAAGAAGAAAGAAGAAGAAAAGAAAAAGAAAGAAGAAAGAAGAAGAAAAGAAAAAGAAAGGAGAAAATGGAAGAAAGAAAGAAGAAGAAGAAAAAGAAAGGAGAAAATGGAAGAAAGAAAGAAGCCGGCGGTCTGGATTCCAATTTCTTTCTTTCTTTTTTCTTTTTTTTTTTTTTATTTTTCTTTAAAAAAAATAGAAATTCGGTATATATTTGGACCGAACCGGAACCGAACCGGACCGGTCGATATTTGTACCGAACCGGACCGATCATTTCGGTCCGGTACTCGGTCCATCTTTTTTTGGGACCGAACCGGGTCATAACCGAACTTCGGTTCGGTTCGGTCCGGTTCGGCCCGTTTGCTCAGCCCTAGTGAAGCTGAAGCCCAAACAATTCCATTCTCGTGGACTTGTAGTGAAAAACGAAAACCTTTTTTTTTTTTTTTTTTTAAATGAGGTGAAATACAAAAACTTAAGCCCATCTATAATGGGTTCACTTAAGGTCTCCACTTGGAGAAATTTTTACCTATAACGGGTTTGTCCGAAGCCAAAGTAACTACAAGGCAAGTATAATATACTTGTTTTAGGATTGAATGTAACTCTCAGGAGAATGACCAATCACAAATCAATTACAATACACTTGCTTGGTGGTTGAATGAGTTTAGCCAAGTCAAGCTTGGACAAAAAAAAT
The DNA here is from genome assembly GCA_003313485.2 of Penstemon barbatus. NCBI lineage: Eukaryota > Viridiplantae > Streptophyta > Magnoliopsida > Lamiales > Plantaginaceae > Penstemon > Penstemon barbatus. The sequence continues at coordinate 66,771,198 of CM064880.1, forward strand.
CCATGTACTTGACATCCAAATTTTTTTTTTAATTTTTTAATAATTGGCATCCAATTATTTCAATTAAAGGGACATTGAATCATAAATATAAGAAATATAGGAAAATATGTGGCCCATTTCGAGATTTTATAGGCTAGGAAATAAATATCGAACTTTATTAGTATATACATTAAATGTTAGCTTTTTTGGAGAAAACAAATAATTAAAAATGTCAAAATATAATAAATACGTGTTAGGTGTATAAAAAACATGTGAGGTAGTATTTTAGCAAGCGAAAATATTTTGAGGCAGGTGTGCTAGAGTCCCCTAGTTAAGAAGTTTAGTATTTTAGAACTTTAGACTAACCATCATTTTAGAGCAAACAAACATTGGGAAAAGTGAAAAAATGAAAACGTGCCCCCAGGGCATATCTCCAACTGGTCGACCAATAATCCATAAGGCTTGCTCCAGCGGCAAGGGTGGGGGTTCGAATCCCATCTAGAACTTGGATGGAAGCATTTCTATGGGTCTATCTAAGGGTCATTTGAGGTGAAGACTCCTTTGTGCGCAGAGTGTACAGCAGTATGGTGGGAACCCGGGGCTTGGTGGAGGCACATCCTGCGATTTACATCCTTCAGGATTTTAGGGCAAGGGTTCTGAGGGTCCAGAATTAGTCGAGTGTAAGCTTGTACACCTGGATTATCAAAAAAAAAAAAAAAAAAAAAAGAAAACGTAAATTTATAAAGTAAAAGTGGTCATAAAAACCTTAATAATCAGGCAGAGTCTAATATGTACTAGTATTTATTAAAAATAGGAAGTACACCGTACACGTGAAGTTCAACTGTTCAAGTGTTGATGACCACTATATGTCGGCAATAACCCCTTCCCATTTTCAGCTTCTCACCATTTTATCTTTTATTTTCTTTATCTTTACCTTTATTTTTTATTTAATTTAATATATTAGAGTAGGGCAGGACTAAAGAATAAATGACCTTGAAATTTCCGAAAGGACATTTTCTTTCCAAATACAAGACAAACATTCAAGTCTATGTACTCATTCACTACCAAGAAAAGTAATACACAGATTCCGTCCCAAATTTAAATTAGATTACGTTTTTTTTTTTAAAGATAAAATTTGTTTCAATTTTTTAGTTATCGTGCTACCTATTGTATATTTTCTTTTAAAAAAAAAGAATATTTAAGAAAATTATATTCAGTTGTGTAAAAATTTCTGAAACACAGAAATATAATTTATGAAGCATATGAAACTAAATACCCCATATCTTAGAATCCCATAAGCCATCCTCATGAATTTCGTAAATATAAATTTAATAACGTCACATTAGCCAGTTTCATAGTACCCACTTGCTCAGCAACTTGCCAGACCAAATACAATAAACAATATGTTCAAAATGAATAAATTTCTGATAAAAGGTGAAAATACAAACAGTTTTATTTTTACTTTTATCTAACTATATCGTGTCAAGTTATTAATGTTGGGTTTACTTTATTTTATTTGAGAGTTTGGTAAAATTTTGAAACTTTATATAGATAATAGTTTTATTGAAATATTAAGATGACAAATTATTAATAAAATGGAGTAATAGTTAGTGATTTTCTTTGTTGTGTTTGGGAGAAAAAATTAGATTGTATATTTTAAATCAAGGATTTTTTCTTTTGAGATGGTGAATATATTGTTACAATAAACACTAAATCAAATCGAAATTTTACAATGATTACAATGTAAACTAATTACTAGTACTAAACTAAAAAAATGTTAGTATGAAACTAAAGAAAATATCCACATTCGTGGGAGTTGAACCAATTATCAGGAGCCTCATCCTTAACCAATTGGCTAAGGTCTCGTCGACTTTTAAGTCAAGGATTATTAATTTTAAAACTAAATGTATTTTCCTCAAGTAACATTGGACAAGTCTCAATCTGGAAGAAGACCTGGAATTTGAGGGCAAGAACCATCTAAACTCATAGAATTGATTTTTTAATTTTGGTTTTCCAAGGGTTTAATACCTTTCGATGTAGGTTGAGCATATTAAGTGGGTATCTCTCTCAACAGGGATTCGAACTTGAGTCCGCTACTTTTTAGTGATTAGTCCCTTCAACTAGACCAATCACTTGTCGGTAAACTCGTACGAATTGATGATTGGCCCTATTTGAGTGAGTTGTTAAACTATGCTCCAAATGAGTTTAAATTTCTAAGAAAAGGTAAAAATACGGAAATGATTTCCATTTTTATCTAATATTTCATGCTATATATGTAAAAATGGAGAAAAATATTAAAAACTTATGTGTAAAATATATTATGATGAACTGGGTGATTCTTGCGTCTACCTGTCTAAAACTATAATGAAGTTGATAATGAATAAAATAAAGTATCTCGAGTTGAAATAATTGAGTTTTAAACCAACGTCAGCTAATTATTGAACTGTCGCATTAATAAACTAATGTAGAGGTTAATCAGCCTTTCAAAATATATGAAAGGGTATTTCGTATGTGCCCCACTTTTCGGGATCCTCTAATAAAAGATTCTTAATCAATGTTAGTAATTAATAAAATATAAACTCTAGTACGATCAATTATGTACTGTATTTAATTAAAGAAGAACAGGCTTGCATCTGCAGTTCTGCACCAAGAAACTTGGAATTTTGTCGCGATCTGGCCAGGTTCAATTGGAAAAGGAACGGTGGTGAAATCCGCGTCACAATTTTTACTTTATTAGGCTACACAAAATATATTTTAATCTTCTTATCAATTTTGTGGACCCCTAATCATATAAATATTATATTTCAATTTTCATCACCATTCACCATTGCCTCCTTTCTCTTATTGGAGTTGAAAATCGAAACCATATTTTTCAGAGATGAAATTTAATAGGTGTAATAAATAGACATTCTTTGTAGTTGTGGATAGTTTTATGGAGTCTTTGTTGTCATTTAGGATTGACTACAAGCCTTCAACATATATACAAAATAATTAGGCTACGTTGATATTGATTTCGACGATATATGTTAAATTGTTAATGCATGTACATTAAAGTTAAGAGCAAAGTAGTACTAAACTATTTTTTGAAAGCATGTAACAGTTTAATTTCCACTCAATACAAATAAGAACAATCACACACAGCAGCAGAACAATAAACTTGCATATAACTCCAAAATTAATATCAATACAAAATCCAGCTAAAGGAAGCTCCAGAATTACACAACTCAACCAATACAATTAATCCAATCAACTCCGATCAATCAATCAATAAATCAACAAATTAATCAATAACAAACAGGAATAGCAGGATTGAATGCACAATCGAACTAGCCCAATCAATTCCGTGACTCCTATATACCTGAAATAGAAGTGGACAGAGATTGATCAACACCCAACTTGAGGAGCAAACCAGAGGTAAAAGAAGGAAGAGGACTCACAATTTTCAGGTGTTGCTTCTGCATTGCGTGACTCTTGGCTGATATAGTCGTTGCAAGTGGTCCTGCACTTTTTCCTCCACGTGCGCTCCAACTTGGACCAATGAATGCTTGCCCCGTTATTCAGCTGCCACATAATCTCCTAACGATGTCGTTTGTCTTCCGCGTCTTTTTATTAATAGAAACGTGTTTTCATTTGTTGTAATTTCTTTAAAATGGTCATTGGTTGAGTTCGAACCCTCAAAGCTTCACTTATTCTATTTTAAAATCAGGGGGGAATTTGCATTTATTCTTATGCAAGAGTTTTGCATGTAACAATGCCCACCCCTTTAAACTATCCTTGTCCTCAAGGATTGAAAGAAGGAAATTTCTGCCTCAGAACATAGAAATCCTCCCACGTAGCATCTTCATCCGAAGTGTTGAACCATTTGACAAGGACTTGCGTAGCTGCCCTGCCATTCTTTTTGTGGAGTCTTCTATCCAAAATCTTCTCAGGTTCCAAAAGAACAGTGCCATGAACAGTTTGGGATTCTGGAAGTGTTGGGTAAGCAACTGCAGTCCCTAACTTCTTTTTCAGCTGGGACACATGGAAGGTATTATGTATCTTGGCAGTAGGAGGTAAGAGGAGAGTATAAGCAACTTGTCCCACTTTAGCAGTAATTTGAAATGGGCCAAAGAATTTAGGACTAAGCTTGGAATAGGGAGTTCCCCTTACTGTAATCTGTCTGTAAGGTTGTAATTTAACATAGACCCAATCTCCAACTTGATATTCCACTTCCCTTCTATTTCTATCTGCCATGGATTTCATTCTAGATTGAGCAGCAATGAGATGTTGCTTCAAGAGTCTAATGGTTTCTTCTCTAGCAGTCAAGCTTCTATCCACAGTATCCACCATTGAATCAAAGGGTTGATACAACAAGTGAGGAGGAGGTGGCTGCCCATATACAACTTCATAGGGTGAGAAGTGAATTGAAGAATGGTAGTTAGTGTTGTACCACCATTCTGCTAAGGGTAGTAATTGGAGCCATGATTTAGGTCTGTTCCCCACCATACACCGTAGATAGGACTCTAAGCACTTATTAACAATCTCAGTTTGCCCATCAGTCTGAGGGTGGTAAGCTGTGGAATGGAGAAGTTCAGTTCCTTGTATCTTGAAGAATTCCTTCCAGAAGTTGCTGAGAAAAATGGGGTCTCTGTCACTAACAATGGACTTGGGCATTCCATGCAATTTAAACACCTGATCAACAAAGACTTGAGCAATATCCATGGCTGTGAAAGGGTGATGTAATGCAATGAAGTGACTATACTTGCTGAGCCTATCTACCACCACCAAAATAGCTTCCTTACCTTGGACCTTGGGAAGACCTTCTATAAAGTCCATGGAGATATCAGTCCAAATTCTGGAGGGAATAGGAAGGGGTTGTAGCAATCCTCCTGGGAGTGAGTTGACAGACTTACAAGCTTGACAAGTAAGGCATTCTTGTACAAAGTTGAAGACAGTATTTTTCATATCCTTCCAAAAAAAATGTCTTTTGATCCTGTGCAATGTGTTTGCCATTCCAGAATGACCACCTTCTGGACTACTGTGGTACAAAGTGGTAATATGTTTCTGTAATTCAGGGTCAGCACCCACCACTAACTTTCCTTTTCTTTTCAATATAGAATTAACCCAAGTGTATTGAGGTTTAGCATGAGGGTTCTGTGTAAGTAAAGTGATGAGAGTTTGAAGCTTAGAGTCTTTTTCCCAGCTAGATTTGACTCTTTCAATCAAAGAAGAGGTAATAGTGATCATGCTATTCAAATTAGGGACTTCTTCAACACCCTTCCTACTGAGGGCATCAGCTACTTTGTTGTCAGTCCCCTTCTTGTAGATTATGGTGTAGTCATAGCCAAGTAGTTTAATTAACCATTTCTGTTGAGCAGGAGTGGTAATTCTTTGTTCAAGTAAGAACTTCAGACTTTGATGGTCAGTGTAGATAACAAAGTGTCTCCCTATTAAATATGGTCTCCATTTCTCCACTGCTGAGACCAATGCTAATAATTCCCTTTCATATACTGGCAATGCTGAGTGTTTGTCATTGAGTGCTTTACTGAAATAGGCTATGGGTTTGTGTTTTTGCATAAGAACTGCTCCTAACCCCACTCCTGATGCGTCAGTTTCTACCTCAAAGTCACAACTGAAATCAGGGAGAGCAAGTACTGGGGTTGTAGTCATACATTGTTGAAGAGCTTTAAAGGCTGTTGTGGCTTCTTCAGACCATTCAAACTTGTCTTTTTTAAGCAAATTTGTAAGAGGTTTAGCTATGGACCCATAACTTTTAACAAACCTTCTATAATACCCAGTCAGCCCAAGAAATCCTCTCAAGGCCTTAAGGTTCTTAGGAACAGGCCACTCAAGCATGGCTTGTACCTTTTTTGCATCAGCAGACACTCCTTCATGAGATATAATATAGCCTAAATATTCAACATGGTCTTGAGCAAAGCTACACTTACTTTCTTTCACCAGTAGTTGATTATTTCTCAAAATGTCAAAAACTATATTAAGATGATGCAGATGCTCTTGCCAATTATAACTGTAGATAAGTATATCATCAAAGAAAACAAGGACAAATTTCCTCAAATGAGCTTGAAATACCTGATTCATGAGGCTCTGGAAGGTGGAAGGGGCATTAGTTAACCCAAAAGGCATAACTAAGAATTCAAAGTGACCATGGTGGGTCCTAAAGGCTGTTTTGATGATGTCTGAATCCTTCATCCTGATCTGGTGATAACCAGACCTTAAGTCCAGTTTTGTAAAGAACCTTGCCCCATGTAGTTCATCTAAGAGTTCATCAATCACTGGAATTGGAAATTTATCCTTCACAGTCACCTTGTTCAATTCCCTATAGTCAACACATAACCTCCAACTACCATCTTTCTTTTTCACCATGACAATAGGGGATGAGTATGGGCTGGTGCTGTGCCTTATAACTCCAGAGTCTAGCATCTCAGTGATCATCTTCTCTATTTCATCCTTCTGAATGGCAGGGTACCTGTAGGGCCTGACATTCACAGGTTGGGACCCTTCTTTAAGGATGATTGAATGATCATGTGACCTGTGAGGAGGTAGTTCAGTGGGATTTAAGAATAAGTCCCTGTAGTCAATCAAAAGTTCCTGGAGATCATGAGGTCTTCCATTGATGTCTTTAGTAGTCATACTCAGCATGGAAGAAGATATATTAGGCTGTTGCAACCAACATAAGCTCATCATAGACAACTCTGCAGGTTTGGAAAGAATCTTTCTCATCCTACTGTCTTTCACTACCTTGATGTCATTTTGTTTCCCTCTTAAACAAATCTTATTACCATTCATCATGAATTTCATAAACAGTTCTTTAAAGTTCCACTCTATGGTGCCAAGTGAAATTAGCCATTGTATTCCCAAAACTAGACCACATCCTCCCAATGGTAAAGTCATTACATCAGTAGAGAAGGTAGTCCCATGCATGGACCAGGTGAAATCCTTGCAGCAAAATTCACTATAGATAGAATTACCCCCAGCAACAGTAACAGCAAGAGGTGTAATTAGCTCTAACTTGCAACCCAACTTTCTGGCTAAATCTATGTCAATAAAATTGTGAGTGCTACCTGAATCAATAAGGATGTGAATGAGTTTACCTGCTTGGGTACCAGATACCCTCATGGTGTTGAAGTTAGTGATGCCAGTCATAGCATTCACTGAAACTATAGGATTATCCTCATTTTCATCTTCTTTATCATTCTGATCATCTTTATCTTCATTGGTGGTTTCTGGAACTTCTAGATCCATTAGCCACACTTGCCTCCTTTTCCCACATTGGTGTCCATACACATACCTTTCATCACACCAGAAACAAAGTCCTTTTGCCCGTTTTTCATCCATTTCTGCTGTTGTCATAACCTTTGAGGCTCTGGGGTTCTGAGGGGGGTTTTTGTAAGTGGTATGGGGTGTGTTCTGATATGGAGTATTTTGGGGTCCTCTCTGAGTGGGAGTGGGAAGTAATGGTGGGTTTCTGTTTCCAGTAATGCTCATTGGCCTTTTGTGTATAGCAGCATTTGTTTGCTCTTGCATTCTAGCCAAACTGTAAGCCCTTTGAAGGGTCCTAGGAGTTAACATCCTTAGAGGCAGTTCAATGTCTTCTTTTAACCCTGTTAGAAACATGCTTATAGCATAATCTTCAGGTATATCTACCTTGTGCAATAACTCATCAAACATGTCTAAGTATGACTGCACTGAGGTAGTTTGTTTCAACTTCTTGAGATCTCCAATAGGATCATCAAACATGACAGTCCCAAATCTGTGTTGCAGTGCATGTATGTATTCTTCCCAATGTATGTTTGATCCTCTCATTTTCACAAATGATTGATGCCAATGCAGGGCCCTCCCTTCCATGTTAAGACCAGCTATTTTAACCTTGGAGTGATCAGGGGTATCATCAACATCAAAATACTGCTCACTCTTATAAATCCATTCCTTAAGATTATCACCAAAAAACTTAGGGAAATCTAACCTCATGTTCTGTCTAGTGTATGTTTGATGAGAAGAGTTACCAGTTTGAAAAGAATTACCCCTTGGGGATTCATGAGGAGCTGGATCACCCCTATTCACACTGTTCCTCTCAGTCAGTAACTCAGCAAAGCTTCTACGCATTTCTTCCATACATTGATCCACTTTCTGCTCCAATCCAATAGAATTAGCTTTAAGTAGATCCAATTCCTTCTGGATGTCTTGTGATCTAGTGTTAGCTGCCATAACTCTTTCCAGTGTCACGCAAGGATAACCGTGCTCGGATACCACTGTAACAGTTTAATTTCCACTCAATACAAATAAGAACAATCACACACAGCAGCAGAACAATAAACTTGCATATAACTCCAAAATTAATATCAATACAAAATCCAGCTAAAGGAAGCTCCAGAATTACACAACTCAACCAATACAATTAATCCAATCAACTCCGATCAATCAATCAATAAATCAACAAATTAATCAATAACAAACAGGAATAGCAGGATTGAATGCACAATCGAACTAGCCCAATCAATTCCGTGACTCCTATATACCTGAAATAGAAGTGGACAGAGATTGATCAACACCCAACTTGAGGAGCAAACCAGAGGTAAAAGAAGGAAGAGGACTCACAATTTTCAGGTGTTGCTTCTGCATTGCGTGACTCTTGGCTGATATAGTCGTTGCAAGTGGTCCTGCACTTTTTCCTCCACGTGCGCTCCAACTTGGACCAATGAATGCTTGCCCCGTTATTCAGCTGCCACATAATCTCCTAACGATGTCGTTTGTCTTCCGCGTCTTTTTATTAATAGAAACGTGTTTTCATTTGTTGTAATTTCTTTAAAATGGTCATTGGTTGAGTTCGAACCCTCAAAGCTTCACTTATTCTATTTTAAAATCAGGGGGGAATTTGCATTTATTCTTATGCAAGAGTTTTGCATGTAACAAAGCAAGTACCAAAAGTTTGGAAAATGGTGCCTTGTGAATTAATTAGAACTCGTCTTTGATCTTATATATAGCAATAAGGTTCGAACTTCCTCCAATTACATTTTATGAATCCTCAATACTTATCCTGATTGTATTTGATTATGTTTCTCTAATGTAACTGCATTCCTCGCTAAAGACGTTATAGCGAAGTGATTGCATAGATCACGTTGCGCAATTTTAAGATACATAATGCAAGTTCTATTACTAGATATATAGGTCTCGAGTTGATGAAATATGTGCTGCTAAGGGAGGTTGTATTTGTTTTATGCTTGAGCTCGTGGAGGTAACCTCGCTATCGATATCACTCGACTGATAATTCAATCTTACTCCCTCTGTCCCAAATTATCTGTCGTTTTAGAGAGAAAAAATGTGTCCCAAATTATTTGTCACTTTAGAATTTCAATACACTATTAATTACATATTTTAGGTATGTAAGAGAGAAAGCAAGAGAGAGAGAGAGAGAGTGTGTAAAATTTAAATAACGTGTAAATAACTAATGGTAAGATAAATAAAGATTAAGGATATTTTAGGTATATACTTTATCTTTTCCCCTAAAATTGAAGCTCTTTAGTAGGACTGTCAATCAGGGCCTTGTGAGCCGAGCTTTAAGTAGCTCAAACTCAAATAATGTCGAGCTTCATAGTTATAGGCTGAAACTCGGCTCATAAATTTTCTGTTTTCTTTAGCTTAACTCAGCCCATGTAATTTTTCGAATTTCGGGTCTATATCGGGCTTATATCGGGTTTGTTAATATAGACACAAATAGCTTGAGGTATAAAATATTTAGATTATCAAAACACATATGAATAGACTACTATTACTTAAGACGCGAGTATATATTATTAAATAATATTTTAATTGAAAGATCGAGTTGTTTGCTCACATTTTTTAAGATACGTTTGATCTATATGAACATGTAGTAGAGTTTCAGAGTCTCAAAACTTCAATTTATTGACCAGTATTTTTTTTTATCTTTGATTTAAATTTTTTCTTTGGATTTTGGTCATCACTATGAAATTGATATATCAACATATATGTGAGTTTACATTATAACTTTTTGTAAGTTTACTTAGTAAAAATAATAATTAGTAACTATAACTACAATACAAATATTTAATCGTAATATTTAAAACAATCATATGTTCGGGCTGAATCGTACGTGTTAGGCTCAAGCTCAGCTCATCAATTGATCGGGTTTAATATAATGGCTCAAACTCGACCCAGCTCACAAATATTCGGGTTCGAGCCAATTTTAATCGGGTTGAGCCATCGGGCTTCGGGTAGGCCCAGTTCAATTGACAGTCCTACTCTTTAGTAGGTATATTAGTATGTGTGAAAAGATATAGAATGACAAATAATTTGAGACGGAGAGAGTATCTTATTAAACAATTATTTTGATGGTTCATGCATAGAGTAGAAATATATATTTTATGTTTCAAAAATAATTTATGGTATTTTTTTTTTGGAATAATACTCCAATAGTGTTATTTTTTAATAAATACTTTTTTTCCTTTAATACCACCATCTTCATAAAAAACAATGACTTAAAATTATTAATTGTTAATCACTAATATTTAGGACACAAATGTGACAATATCTAAGAGTGTTGTTTTTGTAGCTCTTGCCCAAAATCCATGCTTAACGCAATTAAATCTAACCGATAATTTTAACATATAAATTTAAGCGGATCAAGACCATGAATTCGGTAAGAAGGTCCCGGTCATGATGGATGGGGCCACCACAAACGCGGCGGGCCGCCCCTTTTGTTTGTGTGACCCTAATGAATATATATATATGGTCACAGATCACCAATGAATTTCATAATTTATTTATTTGATAAGTGGTGTAGGTTCAAATACATTTACAAAAATGGGATCAACATGCATAGACCCCTCAAACATTGGAGCCGAGTCTCTTAAATTAATAAATTGAAAATGCCTATATGCCCAAGCCCAATGGTCATTTTATTATAATATCATACACGATCATTGAGAACAATTTTTGTACTTGTTACATATAGATTTATATCATATATATATATATATATATATAGAAACATATATTATTACGTGAATTTGAAATTTGTCTTAGCCTATATTATTATGTCATCTCAAATGAAGATTCATCAATTCACTATGGTCTACCTATTTATTTTAAAGTCCCTTATTTAAGTTTGAGCATGAACACGACTTGAAACTTGGTGACTTATATTTGATAATTATAAAGTTAAAATGATAATCACGATGCAACAATTCAGAACGATCTAACAAGGACTCGATATCCATTAAAGAATGCTCAAGTCAGATTGTTTTTTTTTTTCGGTAAGATCAAGTCAGATTGTTACAAAAGAGATACTCATCCCCTTTTCATAACATTATGGTCGAATAATTATGTAACCATGGAAATAATGAAGGAAATATTTCAAAACGTGTCTATAGAATTATTCAATGGTCCACGCTGAGCGGTAAGTATGTATATACATACTCCCAATGTACACTTTTTAATCTAATTATCTAGGGGGCCGTTTGGTTTGACCTAATAGGGGGTATTATGTCATATTATATGAGTTAATATGGACTAATACAATGTTTGGTGGCATTGCTCTAATACCGGGTCAAATGGATTAAATCCTTACGACCCGGTATTAAGACTAGATTATAATCCACCCATGCATGGGTGGATTAGTTAATCCAGATAAATGTGGATTAGATATATATCACTAATAATCTTAAATTTACATATATTTTTTTAACATATCATTAAATATCATAAATTCTTCTAAAATAAATCACAAATTAAAATCTATATCAATTAACATGAAATCATTCAATCAAATCTACCAAACATGTTTTTAATATGACCTTCAATCCGACTCCAATCTAATCCACCTTAATCCCATACACTCTATCAAACGACCCCTAGGTATTTTACTTTTGAAGTTATAATACATATTTATTTGTGTTTTCCTAGAGTTTCTGACCGACCTAAGTATTGGATTTTTGCAGATGATTAAAGTATGGCAAAAAAGCACTTGTAAACCCGACCGGTGGTTAATTGCGTGCAGATTCGGTATCAAATTCATTAGACAAAAAAAATCCACATAAGTTACATTTTAGAAGGGTACTTTACCAATCAGGATGTAGTATTAAAATAAAATAAAATCATGGATGGTTCATGTAACGCCTCTTTGCAAACTCCAAAAGCCAAATTAACTCTCTTTCTCTGCGCCCCTGCCCAATTGAAGCTGTTTTTCTGTCCGCCGAAAGGTCCCCAAAACACAACAGCCAAGCCATTAATAACAAAGGGGCAATGAGAACACACCCAATCTCGCAATTTTTAAATCAAATAGGACTGGATCGGAGTAGATGATTTTCCAATAAATGTCTTATTGTCCAATGGTTTTCTTGGTCTCCGGATAAGTTTGAACTGGGTTGGTGGTGAATATTCCACTGCGACACGACACGACACGGAATTCATAGACCATTTTGAAAGTGTAATTAGGTCAAAAGTTTGACTCCCCAAGCTACCATAGTAGAACAACCTTCAAACTTTATTGGAATTTTTAGGTTGCTTTTTTATTACTACTTCAAATCATTAATATTCTCTTAAATCAGTTTCACATCGATTTTTCATTGACTTTTGTTCAAGTTCAAGTTGATTAGTGGTAGTACATTTTTATCTTCTGATATGATTGATTAATTAGCTAGTAGGATTTTGGAATATATATCCCATTCTTAGGGGTTAGCTAATAAAATATATTGGGATGGTGACATATTACCAGACGGAGAAACTAAAGCAAAGTTGGATTAAGTTAATACCTTTTGTAATTTCCCATAACATGGTAAATCTTGAGCCAATCCTAATTTTCTTGTTGGCCTAAATATTAAAATAATTGTCTTGGTGGACAAATTAAAATGGCTCATGGTATGATCTGCAGACTCAATAATTGTATTTGTGGAAAAATGGCTCATGGTGTGATTTGCAAGGTTAAAACACAATGTTGTGTTTTTGTAGCTTTGTAGTTTAAAGACTTGAACCGCAACATTGTAATTATCAGTTATAAGTTTTCGCACATCAGACACTTTCGATCACTCCTACACTTATTATACTTGTTTCATGCATGATCAATAATCGGGCACTGTCTCGTCTTAATATATATACAAACTTCTTGATAGTCTTGAACTCTTAATATCGTTAATTTATTCATTTTTAATTTTATTTGCTTATCAATTCATGAACTATAAACTAATTATTATACTTTGGGAATTTTTTTAATACAAAATATATATATTATCCATGACAAATATATATATTTTGTATTAAAAAACATTAAATTTCATAGAAGAGAAATTTTTGTATTATATCAATTATAAGAAAATTGAAAAAGTTAAAAAGCAAATCAATTATTTAAATTCAACAGTCATTAAACAAAAAGAAGAATAAGATAAAGAGAGAGGTTACATAAATTAGGAAGCAAGGAATCACTGGCGATACTTTCATTTTCCCCTCCTATTTTTTTCCTTATTCAAGAATAAAAAGTAAAAAAAGGGGGAAATCTAGTGCCAGTAATTTACAAAATTAACCTCGCGGAACTCATTTCCTGGGAAAGAAAAATAACCCTTCCCAGTTCCCATCCCACTAAAACTAAATCAAAAATAAAAAAAGAAAAAGATAATACTAATTAATTAAATAAGTTGAGAAGCTTTATTTGATTATGATCTCCACAAGTTGTAGTTACAGATTCTTCCGAATTCATCGAAGGACTCCCGACCCGCCTCTTCTCAGGACCCGGCGTCAAACTTAAATCCAGATCGGATAACTGCATGACTTTTGCAGGCTCATCGGGAAAACGACGTCGTTTCTGCACCTTAGGCCGTGAACTCATGAATCCAATTCCAGGATCCTGGAGCTTAAACATGTCCGTACACTCAGAAGCATCGTCGAGTTCCGAAACACCACCGAGAAGCTCGGGGATTGGCTTCAACGCGCCGCCGCGGAGTACGGTTTCCACCGCCGCCTGGCACACGTGCCAGTTTCCGGTGGCCATAAGGCCTACGGCGCCGTTTACGGGGTTCACTGTTCTTCCGGCAGCTTCGAACAATAAGGACTGGAAAAGAGCTGCGTACATACATTTGATTTAATCAGTAAATCATCAAAAAATAAATTAATTAATCCTTATAATGGAGTAATTGTAGGTTAATTACCAGGTCTTTGATTTCCGGGGACGGCGGAGATGAAGGACATGAGTCCGGCACGGCCAAAGAATTTGGCGACGAAGACGGTGGCGTGGCCTTGGGATTCGGCACTTCCGATCCACTGTAAACAGGGCCTCAAAATACAAGTCTCGCTGCATCCTTTTCGAAGCACTCGGCATCCATTGCAACTCATCGTCTCTTAAATAATTTATAATATTAAAATAAAATTTAATTTAATTTAATTACACTATGAATAAATCAAGCAGTAGGATTTTGAAAATGCAATCAATTTGATGTGTGAGAGAGAGAGAGAGAAGAGAATAATAGGGGGTTGGGGTAAAAGAGAAAGGAAGGGTGGATATATAAAGAGGAGGAAGTGGAGAATTGGGGAAGAGAAATTAGAGAGTGGGGTTTGAAGTCAGATAATTTTGAGTGGTTAACTAGAGTTGGGTTAGTTGGGTGGGTGGGTGGGTGGGTAGTGGGTATTCGGGTGGGTTAGATTCCATTCCATTCTATTCCTATTCCAATGTATTGGGCAATAGCGGCTCCGTGTTGCCGCGGATGAATACGAATGTACCTCAACCGTAGTAGGAGGACAAGGTATAGGTTTGTGTGTTGGCAATTTGGCATTGGCTTTCTTTCTCAATATGGAGATAGACTCACTCCCCTTCTTGATAACCTATCACTTTCACTTTCATTGGAAAATCCAATCAAACACATATACTCCCTCCGTCCCATTTTAATTGTCGTTTTAGAGAATTTATTTTGTCCCAAATTATTTGTCACTTTAGAGTTTCAATGCACTATTAATGACATATTTTCCCATTTTGCCCTTTGCTTTTTATTACTCCAAGAAAGATAGAAAGAGAAAGATAGAGAGAATAAGAGAAAAAGGAAGAGAGATAATGTAAGGGTATTTTAGGAATATTATTTGTTTTTTTTCTAAAATTGAGGCAATAAAGTAGGTGCCTTAATATGTGTGAAAACACCTAAAACGACAATTAAAATGGGACGGAGGGAGTATCATATATGTATCGTAATTTTAATTTATATATTTGGATATTTTCACTTTTCACCTAAATTATGTACTCTGCATGTTCAATTAAATTACTCCATTTTGTAATTTTATTTAGTTACATTTATTGTTACTAGTAGAGATAATATATATATATATATATATAGAGAGAGAGAGAAAGAGGGATAATTTATGATAAAATAGATGGAAAATTAAAATTTTGAAGTTCATTTATAAATATACAACTTGTAGTGGATGCCAGCAGTGAATTGCCAAATGAGAGCATGCATCATATTGCAGATCATTCACATCAAAGGTATTTATAATAACTAATGTATTTCCTTTTTATTGCTAACTGTAACGCTATTAAAATAACTATTGTATTTCTTTTTTATCAAATAGTGCATACGTTATGTAAATTTTTAAGAGAATTTTATCTGAATCATGTGTTGCACATGGTTCTCGATGTGGTTACTCCAGTATTGTATGATATACATGCAGTGGCAGAGCTATTAAGGGGCTAGGCATATAAATTATCTGATTATAATTATAAGTAAACTCCATGGTCCACTGGTTAGATCTTTGTATAATTGTTATGACTGGCAGGGTTCAAAATCCAGGATGAACATTTTCTCTTTTATTAGTTTGCTATACAAAAAATTCCACCCCCTAGGATAACTGTCTAGCTCTGCCACTGTATACATGTACGATTGCATGCTACTTGAGGTTGTTCAAGCTAGTCCACATCACTATTTAATTATAATAGGACGCGAACTAGTTTCTTAGACCTGAATAACCAATAATTTTACGGTCTCTAGCTTTGTGATAGGATAATTTATTTTTTAGGTGCATCTAATTTTGATGCCCATTTTGTTTATTTCAATATAATTCAAATTTCTTTCACTTTTTCTTAATGAAATATAAAACATCTTATTATTTAATATTTTACTCACTTCAATTTAAAAACCAAAAATAACGTAAGTAGAAAACAATGTCATTTTTTTTTTCGGCCTCCAAATTATCACGACCCAAATAATTTACTCTTCCTTCTTCTTATCACAATTATTTAATAACTTTGTCGTTTATAAGATCATTTATAATTATGGTAGTTATTTACAAAGAAGTTTACGGACAAATCTCACATGAGAATATAAACTAACCACTTGCACAATATATGATCTCGTGAATACATAATGAAAGCTTTGGATCAAATTGAGCAACAACTATGAGTGGGTGTACAAATGCTGGAAGGTCAATTTTGTAGATTTACATTTGACTATTGGTATTGGTATTGGAGCTAGGTACGTAGGATCAATTTTATTTTATTGTCAATGCTAGGCTAATAAACGACAGAAATAAAGGTCCTTTTCTGATTGGCTTGGGCCGACGTGGCGTTCTTATCCTACAGCCTAGCCCTTCCAGAAAACCCATGTTCATTGGAGCCTACCCGCTTACGTTCTGAAATTGACTTGAGAGCATAATATGGATTTTCATAGATTGCAACGACCCAGCCCAAAAGGTACAAATAGTATCAAAAGTACTTTTACCCTTCATTTCTTTATGGTTGTCGATTTTTCAGAAATTAATAATGTTTTCAACTTTGGATGCGTTTGTAATTAGATTATGCAAAAGTAGAAGTTGTTGTTTTTACTTTAAAATTTGACTCTTTGCTGTCAAAATTGAAAAATGAGGTGTTTAGAAACTAATTTTGGGCACAACCTATTATTATGTAAAAATGTCCACAGCTTTCACATAATTATGAAATTTTCACCACTATGGAAAAAGCATCCCGAAATATGCTTTTTAAATTATAGCTTTAACAATTTGTTTATGTAAAAACAAAAACAGAAGTCGTTTTTTTACAAACAATAAAAAAGATATCTTTTAACCAAAACAATAAAATGATTTGTACATGTTATTGCAAACATCACCTTAGACAAAAATATTACAAGTCGGGTAAAATGTGACAGTGTAACACAATATAAGGAGAACCATCTATCTTTTTACTAGTAAAAATAGCAATAGATTCTGCATTATTGAAATTGATCATATAGCTTATCATTATGTATAGACAACATTTTCATTATTATGATTTGGATGTGGGGATAATATTTTTTAATAGTCATTATTCTTGACCTAGTGGTTAACCTTGCTTGCAATATGGATTAGGGAGTATTCATAACATAGTTGTCATTAATTGTTAGAATCACATTCCAACTTTACAGTCAGACTTAAATTTCTCATGAGAAGGAAATCAATAGATGGAAAATGAATTATGGCACAAAGAACCAAATGAATTGTTTTTCATAAAATTGATTCACCTAAATCGAACATTTTATCATATTTTTTCAAGGATACTCAAGAATATCAAACTAATCATTCGAGAAAAGTGAAATTACAAAATGCCTACTCGAAGAAAACAAGCAATCAAGCAACTTGCTCGGCTCGAACTACCCCTATGGATAACATCCATAACCCCTCGGCGAGGGGTCGCAAGATTTGCATGGTTGACCCCTATGCCTATGCAAATCTTGCGGCAAAGGTTGATTTGGGTGCTAACCTTCATCTGCAACTTGGCCTAAGTGGGGTACCTTTGTATAATTAGTGTCATCAAAATCTCCATGTCGAAAGGAATTTAAGGACTTGGTAGGTAACTATTCATAAAATTATTAATTACATATGACTTGAAAAGTGAAAACTACCAAAATTTCATCATTAACTACCGAAAATTACATCATACCAATCTCCAATCTCAAAATGTCACCCCATTCGTCAGCTAGTAACATGTCTAAATCAAACTTCCCAAGTTCACACTTCACTACAATAATAGTCTCCTATAACAATTATGAGACTACATCCAATATATCCGAAGAAGAATCCATGGCAGCAGAAGCTGCTATAGCAATAAAAGCCAAACTAACAGAATAAAAGAACGGAGTGGGTTTCAATTTCATAAGCAAAATTACCATTCTTGATGTTCAATTCCAGAAAAATAAAACTTTACATTTTCACTAAAAAGTCAGTAATTATAGCGCCAAGTCAGTTACATGATGGAAATTTTCTGACCCAAAAAATTCTGCGCTAAAACCTGAATACCATCGAGCAATCTATTACTGTGAATTACTTTTCAATGAACTTACCTCAAAAACTTCTGAAAATTCATTTGACTCTAGTCTAGAATCACTGTGTGGGTCTCAATAGTATATAGATAGTGTTCGATGATACTGAAGAGACGGACATTGGATGCCAAAAGCCCATAACCAGAGATCCAACTCAACACTCAAAACCTGCACAAAAAAGGGCATGAGATTGTTTTTCCAAAAAAGAGAAGGCCACTTGTGAAAGTATTCCCGATCATGTTAGAAAATATAAATATGAAACCTCTTGAAGACAAAAGCTACTAAAAAAAATAATTGTCTTAAGATGTAGAAGATAAATCCCACCCTTCATTCATTAATCTCTAGCATGAATTCTCTTCAAAATACAAATTTTAAGCTATGTTTGAAATGGTACTGAAGTTCAACTGGCTTTTCATGGTTCCATAGCCTAACAAACAAATTTGACCTTTTGGTTTGATCAACATCTGGTCATAATAAATCCATACAACTGAAACTCTGTAGGAATCAAAACTTACTCACAGCTTGCTAACTCCTGTTGGTCATCTAAGAACAACCAATTTCCACAATATCGAATAATTTTATTATCAGGATCTCTTACAATTTGAGAAATCTCAAGATGCGTATAAGAGAACGTTTAAATTCTCTAATAAATAGAGTAAGTACGAGATAAAAAAGTAGATGATATAAGTTCCAAAAGACCACCCTGTTATCTAAGTGCTTTATAGATGTCGTGAAAAACAATAAAGAGAAAAGCATGTGGGACAAAGGTGTTTCAGAGATGCAAGATTTTTACTTAGGCTTAAGAGATGGTTATAAAGATTTGATCATGAAGGAACATCAGAACTGCAGGAAGGATGTAGCAATATAAAGCGATGGTTATAAAAATGGACCTGTTTTCCTGATTTTTTGTGGATTAGCTCCCTTATTTCCTCCACAGCATGTACAGAACATGCTCTCAGTTCTACTTCCTCCTCACTTCCTGAACTGATTTCACGATTAGACTCGACTATATTGGACAGTGTAGGACTGTACTTTAGAACTCCAAGCTGCTGAAGAACTGCAGGGACAATGTAGTCGGCAAACATTGTCACTGATTCTATGTCTTTGAATTCACCATACCCTTGACCTTTGAACGCACCCCATAAATCTGCAGCAAATATCTGAGCTCTTTTGTACAAGAAAACCTGGTGACCTTTGTATACTGTATGGTCACGGAATCCTGCAACATTGCCAAAACATAAATTTGATTTTCATATTATAAATTATTACGACATCATGGTATCCATAAATAAGGTAATGTTTATGAGTAATTGGCTTCAAGTAGCTTACCCGGAAAGTGGCTCGTGATGAGCGCCACAAGCTTTGCAGCTGATTTATCGCAAGACTCTACAAGTTTAGATGCTTTTCCCTCAAATGATCTCTCCAGCTCAAATCCCACCTAAGCAATCATGTGGAAAGCAATTAGCTTAACTGGAATACGAAAAACAACTCAGAAGCAAACAAGGTAGAAAAGCTAAAACTTTAAAAAGCCACATGGCATAAAGGTTGCACCTCATGCATTAAACGCACGCGTTCATCCTCCAAAGGTAGTGGCCTTGGCCATTTCAGCATTTTACGTAGATCAGGACCTGTTAACAATGATACTCACCGTAATTAATCAGTGAAAGAAATATTATAGCAGTATTATACTTGTAGTCTTGTAGATGATATAAGAAGAGTAGTGAAAATACATACTCACATCTAGTGGAACATGACTACCAAACTTGAGATTGATTTAGAACATTATGTACAAATATATTCCCCCTATATTGCGTTTTTTCTTTTTTTTTTTAAAGAGATAAAAACTAAAAGAAATTCACTTAATCATGTACAGCAAAAGATGGTAACTTTGACAGTGCAAAATCCAAAGTTACCATGGCTAAATAATTGAATATTTGTTCGAATTAGAGAAAAAGAACATCTTGGCACAATAATGTGACCAAAATAAAACATTCAAAAGATGAGATAGGTAACATTAATTTGTACCAGTGTATTTCTGCAGACGATCTGCATCAAAAGCAGACTTGTCAATGAGAAGAGCTTCCTTCAATCCCGCAGCCAAATGATCATAACTCATTTCTTTATCTGTCACATAAAAAAGGTCAAGAAAGACATCAATTTCTTAATGATGAAGAGTCATCATTCACACCAGATACAATAAAACTATACTAGAGATGGCCACTAAAGCAAGCACAAAAAACAGAACATGCTCTAGAATTAATGTTTGTTTTAGAGTAAACAGAGAATAATGTATGACAATATAAACATTACATAATTCACAGTTTAATAGTAACCAGAATAATAATTAGTTAGAAACACAATAAATTACCTGGCCAGAAGCAAAAATTCAGTGCATCCAAGACAAACAAATACTGAACAGTAAGAGGCCCATTGTCGAAATAATGAATCCCTTCGAAATCCCACTCCACCTTCGGGATAGAGTCCTTCATCTTCTCCGCTACTTTCTCAATGCCTAACAAAATACAACAACAATTACTTATATTCCCAAACACACAAAAATCAAAATTTCCATAATTTTTCCACAGAAAACATAAAAAAAGTGAATGTCTTTGAGTCAATAGAAACGTAAGTACAGAGTATTTAGCTGACCAAAAAGTTTCTACTCAATAGTTTTCTCTTATTTACAAATTGTATAAAACTATTCAGAAAATTTAAATCTTTCAATTTTTCATAATATTTAACGAACCAAAACATATAGTCAAATATTAATCCATGCATATGTATATATGTATAAAAAAAGAGGAGCGGCAATGTGAAAAGACCTGAGGAGTCGAGAGTGACATGGGAGGAATGAGAAGCGACCCAAGCGGAGGTAGCCCTAACCTTTTCCATTAATTTCAAAATCTGTGAATGAATGAATATTCTATGTTTGTCTCTGTTTGTGCGTGTGCGTGTGTGTGTTTTTGTAGAATTTAATTTTAACCCTAGGATAATGGGGAGGATTTTTCTTTGTGGAATTACTATTATTTATTGTTAGTTATTCTCAAAGCTTTGGAAGTTTCCCGCTTTTGTGAACCTTTTCCAAGAGTTTGACTCGGGTAAGGCAGTCACGCCTCCCACGTGGCGTTCCTAAAGGTATCAATACGGGTTTGGGCACCGACTGATGTCGGGTCATACCGACAAGATCTTTCACCATTTATTGGAAATTCTTTTTGATATTGAAGACTGATGACTAAAGTGAATTTGAGCCACCACAAGTAGTTTGAATTTTGCTTTATTTGATGATAGGATTTCTAACTGATTTGTGATTTAATGGACCTAAATAAATATGGATTGGAGCCAATTTGATTTGTTATGAACCGAATCTGATAACATATAGTTTTGTTCTATTTATTTTAAGTAAGGAGTATAAAATTAATTTATTGTTGGTCTAACATTATATTAATTAATAGTTATGTTCATTCATGATTTCATAACTTGATTCTCAACTGGATTACATTTAATACTATTCATGCAACTGTTCTAGTGAGGTATAGGTCGCGACATCACATCTTAAAACTATCTCTATTCAATTTCATTTGCCCAATAAACTTTGTAGGATTCTTAAAAGTGGTTAAATGGGTATGATGAAGTTTTCAACAAATTAAATCCAGCATAACTTACAATTTGCATACAAGCAGTCCATCATCCCTTTCTCCAAATCCAGCTGCACAAGAATCACAATGTTCAACAAGATAATAGACATGAAACCATCAGCCAATATAATAGATGAAATGCTCATGAGAGCGAATGTACTATTGCAATTCGCTTCCTCCAGAAGAGGACAAAGCATAAGTATAGTTGCATAATGTTCCAAATGTTAATTCACCTCATACCCTTCTCAGATTCATAATCAAAAGGGTAAAATAGAGTTTGCCCCCTTAAAGTATGGGGTGGTACAAATTACCCCACTAAAGTATCACTTGTAACACTTTACCCCCCTCTGTTTTAGTTTTAAACTTTTTATTCCACAACTACCCCCACTCCTTTTATACTTTATTAATTTACTTAAAAATTTTTAAATCTTTGTTAATTATGAATTCCTCCATCCACCAAAGAACATTACGTTTCAAGTTCTTCATTTCTTTTGTTTTTTGGTCTCAATTTTTTTCTTTATTTCTATCGCATTATTTTTTCTTTATTTCCATTTCAACTTGTTTTCTTTATTTTTTAGTTTCATTTTTTTTCTTTATTTCTATCTCGAATTTATAACTTTAAAATTTGTCTCAGTTTTTATTTGGAGATAAATATCTCCTTTTATTTTCGTTACTAATTATTAATCCAAATGTTGAGTAATTCGATCTCCTTCAAATTCTTACTCAAAAATTTTGAACTTGACATAGACTTGTATAGTCAATTCCTTATTATATAATTACCATAACTTCTTTATACATCTATTACCAAATATCAATCAAATAGATTCAATACCATCACAAATCATTACCAATAGTATAAGCATGAGTCGAGCTTGAATTTTGCGTGTAAGAATTTAAATGAGAATTACATAACATTTGGAATAATAATTTGTAGCGAAAATAAATGAGATAGTTATCACCAAATAAAAACTGAAAGGAAAAACACATAAAGAAAAATAAGACAGAAAATAAAGAAAACAAATCGAAACGGAAAAACGGAAAAAGATGGGATGGAAATAAAGAAAAAATTGAGAGAAAAATCGGAAGGAAATAAAAGAAATGGATAAAGTGAAACATAATGTTCTTTGGTGGATGGAAGAATTCATAGTTAATAAAGAAATATTTTTCTATTGATAAGTTAACAAAGAAACAATTTATTAGTTATAAAAGGGGCAGGGGTAGTTTTGTAATAAAAAGTACAGCACTATAACATATCTAGGGGGGTAACTGATACCATCCCCATACTTTAAATGGGCAAACTGTATTTTACCCTAATAAAAATGTAGAGAAAAGTATGGTAAGATTCGGATTGGGAAGACTTTAAAATATGAACAGATCAGATCTGTTTTTGATGATCCTTTTCCTCCTTAATTTGGTTAATGAAGAATGGAGTTGTCCTGGAAAACTTTGGATCTCAAAAGTAACTAAAGTAGAAGTTTTCTCCATGTTTTAAATGGAACAATCTCAATCTAGAACAACTTTTTCTTGACAAGTAGGTTCCCATCAACACACATATTCCTTCTCTAGTTTATGTACCTCTCTTAATTAAATTTTGATTTACTCAAATTTATTGGTTGTCTCTCAGAATAGATCAATTTGTGAAAATAACTTAAACTACCTCAAATTGTGCAATATCAGAACTTCCAGTTAATATTTTTAGTTCCTTAATAATTTGATTACTATATAATTCTGGAATAAAATGTTCAAAACACCTAATCCATACTATCCAATTCAGTGACATTTGACATAACAAACCGCCACAATCTAGTCCTAGATCTCTTTACACATTAAAAGTCATTAGTCATAAAAATACTAAGGGTTAGGATTTGATTTAGTTGATTTTGATGCTAGAGCAAATTGAAATATATGCTCTCCAAAAATACATGTTCTACTCTACTTAATTCTACCAAACCAAGTGACAAATTTGATGAGACTGGACCCAGACACAAAAGTCAATAACATTAAAATCCAAATTCTCCTCATTAATATCTTCCAAAGTTTGATTGCTTCAATAATTCACTGAATTATGTAATTCAAAACCAACAACATGGGGGGAGAGAGAAATTTGGAGCACTCTATTTTGGCTCCAGATCCTCTGTACCATTAATGTGTACCACTTCTATGTACCACCAATTGAGAGCTAACACATGGACATATTAATTATAGAGTTAACTCAAACTAAACTTAACCACAGTTAGTATATAAAAAAACAAGTTATAATTTTTAATCCTTCCACTCACGTCATCTTCTTCATTAGAGAAATTATCTTCTTCAAATTGAGAAAATCATCCACTCTTCAATTATCTTCTTCAAATTGAATTCCACTGTGAAGCCGACCCGTCACATTTTTTGTTTCTTTTTCTGTTTTTTCTGGGATTATTTTTTTTGTTTCTACAGTTTCAGAGCATAGAAGCTTTAATGGCAATTGAAGAGCTCAACAAGCTTCCTTCACTTCCATCATACCCAAATATGTGCTATAACTGAAAAATTAATACAAGTGATGCTTGTACTAGAGTTCAATTGCAAATTGCAATTTGATATTGGATTCTAAAGGCTGCCGATTCTAAATTGCAATTGGATTTAGACTTTTACAATTAAAGTTTTAAACTCAGTTAACTAAAATATGTAAATATATGTTAATCAAAGATTTTACCTGATAATTGGAGAGTAGAAAAAGAAAGTGTGGAGGAATCTTCAATTGATTTTTTTTAATCGGCTTTTTTATTGTTTGCAAAATTGAAGATTTTCTAATTGTAAAAGACTAGAGAAGATGAAGAGTCATGAGAAAGTGGGAGATATAAATTATAATTTTTTTTAATTACTAACTGAGATTAAGTTTAGTTAATGTAAACTAACTCTACAATTAATATATATGTCCATGTGTTAGCTTTCAATTGGTGATACATAGAAGTGGTACACATTAATGGTATAGAGGATCTGGAGCCCTCTATTTTGGATGGAGAAATTAATGAAGTTAGTATCCACCAAAACTCTATATGGTGGCCCAATGCAGTGTTGTGCTTGAAGTAAAGCGCAGATGAAACTTGTGGTCTGCATGCATTACAAATTATATAGCACATATCCCAAACCACAATAATAAATATCTAAACATAACACATAATTACACATACTTATATTCGCCAAAACAATTACTATTTCCTAGTGTCAAATTTAACTAAAAGCACATGAAGATAATACTGTATACGAATATACTTACAAGTGACTAAAATTTTAAACTAAAAAATCCTAAAAATAAAAAGTACTTACACATTTCTTGGGAGCTTGTCCTCGCTCAAATCTTTCTTCTTAGGATTTAAGACCTCCTCTTTGCACCTGCAAACAAAATCAAGAAATCAGCAACTAATAAGGCATGAATCCATAAGTATAAATTAAATTGAGGAGCTTACTGTTAATTGCTTTATGTGTCACAGTTTTCTTCATGACGGCAAACTTTGCGGTTCTCTTTGCCTTCCCCATCTTTAGATAGTTTTGCAAACAAAACTACAGAAAAAAAAAAAGACTAAAAATAAAGGTAGTTCTGCAAACTCTAGCATTGCTCAAAGAAAGATCGAAGCTTTGTTATTAGGTAGACAACTCTGATTTTTCTCTGACCATTATTTAGTCAATTTCAGCTGATCAAAACCTAAATCACACGAATACAATCTGAACAATTTTCAAGCAAGATTTATACAGAGAAAAATACTACCATACAACATTCAGACATGATAATCTGCATATACAAGAACAATTCAACATTTTCATTATTAAATTTGAAAGAATACAATCTTTTTTACCTGGCACGTCGGGAAGTGGAGCAACAAATCTTCTGAATGTAAATAGCTTACGATCTTTTCGGAGGCAAAATCTTTTAGAGCTGGATTAAAGTGATGAAGAACAAAAGAGGCAAATTAGAGTGTGTGTGAATACCTTACGTTTTCTGCGGGAGCTCTAGGGCTCAAATTGGGAATGGAGGACACTATTTAAATATTCCTACTTTATATTCCCCTTTTCAAAATTGACTTGATTTGAACTAGTTAAATAAATATATATCAAATAATTTTAAATAATATTGTTTGTTTGCTAATTTTTGAAGTTCGATTTAATTTGTCTATAAGTTAAAAATTGATAAAGTATGTAAAACTATCGATATATTCATTCTTTCACTTAACTTGAATGTGTGATAGAAAAGCTCAAAATCTATTTTTATAACAATTAAAATTAAGTTCAAACACAATTTCAAGTTAAATATGAAATTCAACAAAATATGAAATAATATGTCATTCTCCATTATCTCTATTCTCCTAATTATTCAAAGACAAAATTCCCTACATGTGAATTTAAAATCAAAATCTTTAATACTTACGCAATGTTCTTGTTATTTTATCCACGAAATTGATAAATAATTCACGTGTGAATCACATTCCCTCAACTTTGAATTACTTCTTCCGTTCCATTTATTTTGCTTCCTTTGTTACAGTACTCGGTCAAACTTTTCAATATTTTAAGTGACTTATTATATTAAATTATTCATATTAGTGGTATATTAAACCTTTTAAATATTAATATATATATATATATATATATATATATATATATATATATATATATATATATATATATATATATATATATATATATATATAGTGTCATATGATATTATCAATTTATTAGTAAAATATATAAATTAAATTATTTATTATAATTTTTATAAATTTAATTAAATTAATTGATCAATTGAATCAAGAGATAAAAGATAATTAGGATGTTGGAAGAATTAAAAAAAATCCCCTAGTTTTTGTAAATGTTTTGAAGAATAGGGGACGTGGATTTGAATAGTTCAAAATTCGGACCTAATAATTCACCAACCTCTGTTCACAGGAAAGTCTTATCCAATTTCGACGTCGACATGTAAAATTAAAGAAAAAGGTGGGTCCCATTTGGGATTTTTCCTTTTTTATTTTTGTTTGCATCAATGAAATAAAGCGCAGAACAATAACCCTTCATATAACCCTTGTAACATTTGATGGCCGTAAGGCCTTTCCAATTTATCATCCTCTCTCGCCACTACCGGTCCTCTTCCGCCGCTCTCCTCCGCCACTTCTCCTCCCTACCTCCACCACTGTCCCTCACCAAACAACAAAACAAGGAAAAGCCACAGACTCCACCGCCGTATCTGCAGCAGCAGCAGTTATCACGCGTCAGCCGCCGCACCACCCTATCTGTGCCCGAGACGATGTCGCAGAAGATCGGAAAAGCGATTCGGAGACCCGGAGCTCCGTCGAAGGCGCGGGTCTATCCTGACATCAATGTTATCCGCCCTAAGGAGTATTGGGATTACGAGTCTCTTACTGTTCAATGGGGGTACTTAATTAGGATATAATTAACGACTAATTACTTCTCCATGCATCTTTTTTATATTATTTTTTATTGTGTTTGATTGTTTTGGAGCTGTGATTGGGTGTGACAGGGAGCAGGATGATTATGAGGTGGTCAGGAAGGTGGGTAGAGGAAAATACAGCGAAGTTTTCGAGGGGGTTCACACCACCAACAACGAGAAATGTGTTATCAAAATCCTTAAACCTGTGAAGAAGAAAAAGGTATGTTCCCCCACCCACCGTTTTTTCCCTCAAGAGCATTTTGTATTTCGTAATCCTCTATTGGAATTGTCTATTAGCTCATAATATAAATTTAATGGAACTTGTTTCTGGATATGAATGCCTGTAAGAGAGTTATGTATTCAGAATCAAGGACAAGGTCTCACAACTCATTATAAAAAAGAAGATTAAGTAACGAACCATAGTGAAAAATTAGTTACTAGGAGATTTTTCAATAGCTGGCATTTGAAGCTGACCATCGCTGTGTCCTGCAGATCAATTATAAACTTTTGAGTCGTGTAGTTCTCTGTGTATATGTATCAAAATCACCGTTTTGTATAACTAACATAAACAGTTATAGTTCATTGTGCTTCTCATCTGTCCTTTGGTATTTGGATATCAACAAGTTTGTAGATTCAACATTTAAATAAGATTGTGCACACATTGTAGTTCTGCTTAAAGTACTTAATAATTTGGAGCTAATTTATAGAATTTTCACATGGGTAGTGACCGACATCTTCATTATAGACCCATTTCATGAACAATCTACGCATTATCTTCCAGCTTTGAATTGTTGTGTTTTTGTGTTATTTGAATAAGAATTGGAAAAATAAGAAGGATGTAAAGTAGAGGAATCGGCATTAGATATTAGTTCATAATATGATTCTCACTTATAATGAATGCCCGGGTTCCTATTCTTTTGAGGGAAGGGTTAAAACCATTTTTACCCTTATTGCATCTCCCTCAGTCCCTCTCGATACTAAACATAGCCTCAATATCATATCTTCTTGGTGGTTGTCGTGATTATACCATTCTGTCTTAAGACACTCATTTCGTCTATAATAAGGAGTAGATATTGCTTTCGTGCTTGATATAGATTACAAAAGGGTTATAGAAGTTAGGAGACCTTAAATATTAGAATTAGTGAGTCGTCCACCAGTGAGAAAACAAGCAGTCTGTTCTCATTATTCACCATTTAGTTTTTTATTATTTTCTGATTTGGGTACAATTACTCCTCTGATTTTGTCATTCATAATTGCTGTGCCTGTACTGGAATTGCAACTATCTAAGAACTTATGATCCATGATGGCATCTTTGTGCAGATCAAGAGGGAGATTAAGATTTTACAGAACCTGTGTGGTGGGCCAAATATTGTCAAGTTGCTAGACATCGTAAGAGATCAACAATCAAAGACTCCAAGTCTTATTTTTGAGCATGTGAACAATACAGACTTCAAAGTTCTCTATCCCACACTTTCAGACTTTGATATTAGATATTACATCTATGAGCTTTTAAAGGTTAGTTCTTATTTTATCTGTAATTATAGTTTCTTTGACGCCTTAGAGAATGGTTTATAGACTCTATCATGTGATTATCAACTTAAAATAGCTGCTACAATACTAACCTGAATATGAGGATACGTGTTTATTAAATGCACTCACTAATACTTTAGAAAAATAAAAGATTGGAAAGCCCTGGCAATTGTTTCTTTATGGATAAGTAAAAAGAATATACTACATTTCTCAGGTAGGAAACCAAGTAAGGTTTTATTTTCTCTCTAAAAAAGCAGCTATTAATTAACATATTGCTACTATGGTTCCGGAGCCAGGAATTTGGACACGCATGATTATGCTAGAACTAGGCAACTAGATTCAGGGTTAAATTTCTATAAGCTTGTGTAGTGCCTTGACTTATGTTTTCGTTCTGTACGATTTAGCTATCAGTCGTGATATATTATTTAAAGTATGTATTGTTTTTTTCACCTTTGGTGTAGGCTTTAGATTATTGTCATTCCCAAGGTATCATGCATCGAGATGTGAAGCCCCACAATGTCATGATCGATCACGAGCAGCGTAAACTGCGCCTAATAGATTGGGGACTTGCTGAGTTCTACCATCCCGGGAAAGAATATAATGTTCGTGTTGCCTCTAGGTTTGCCATCTGTTCACTATTTCAGCTGTATTTCATGAGGCCAATAGCCAATTTCCATGATTGTCTTTTGTACTTCCGTTTATTATATTTTCATTATGATGACATATTTAATTAACTTGGAGATTTGGAGTGCATCAACTTTTAGCTTACACAACTTTTTATGATAATTGGAACATTTTTTTCTGAATTTAATGGGTATAGCAAGATATAATGTTATCTGAAGTAAACAAATACCAAAATATCGTCTGCTACTTCCATTTTGATTAAGTCTATACTTAAATTTTCCGTTATAATTAAAAGAGCCTCTGCTTGAATATATATGTGTATATTTTTCTGACCCTCAAATTGTGGAAATACCATTAGGTTTTGCCAATTGTTGGATGTTGCATACACTGAGTCAATGCTCATTTTCTGTTGATTTACTTATGTCTATGGGCTAGTATGCATCGCTTTCAATTTGTTGAAACCATTTTGCAGATATTTTAAAGGCCCTGAACTTCTTGTTGATTTGCAAGACTACGATTACTCCTTGGACTTGTGGAGCCTTGGCTGTATGTTTGCTGGAATGGTATGCATTTCCTAATACTCCCCTTTTCAAAGCCCTTGGTTTGTATCTCTTACACTTATGCAGTTTACTGGACTAGACTTGGACTTATCATTTCGTTGGCATTCTGTTCTCGAAGCTGCACTTCAAATCTGACTCTGTTGGATAATTTTCCAAATATAGGATATTGGTTTTTTTTGTTCGAATATCCCCCAAATATACCTAAGTTTACTCTCACAATGTGCTTATCTTGGGAGTTTGTGCTTTTACAGATATTTCGGAAGGAGCCTTTCTTTTATGGGCATGATAATTATGATCAACTAGTCAAGATTGCAAAGGTATTCCGGAACATTACTTATTAAGATTTATGTGCAAAGCTTTATTCATTTTTTGTTCGTTAATATACACAGTAAAACAGGCAGACATGCATCTTATGCTTTATGTGTCAACATAAGCGAACCAGTATAGTACTGGATAAAAGGAAAATCCTTTGAAATCTGTAATGTTAAAAGCTAATTATTTTTCCATGTCCTCTAAATTGATTTATTTTATTCTACTTGGTTGCAAGTGTGTGCCAGTATGTACGTGACTAAATATCGTATTTGGTTTGTTCTCTATCTGATCTATGATGACCTTGATGTTTATTTAATAAGTCATCAACTTATATGTTGAATTATGAATAACAGGTGTTGGGGACAGAGGAGTTGAACTCTTATTTGAACAAATACCGTTTGGAATTGGACCAACATCTTGCTGCCCTTGTTGGAAGGTTAAGGATACAAAACTCTCTCACCTGTTTTCCTAGTGAAATTTAGCTTTGTTACCAGTTAAGAATTTTTTATTTGTGTGGCAATCTAGGCATAGCAGAAAATCATGGACAAAGTTTATTAATGCTGATAATCAACATTTGGCTGTTCCTGAGGTAAAATAAAAATGGCTACTGATTATCTTGTGATGATTTTTATTGTTTGGCATAATTGCAATATTACTCAGTTTAACTTTCACTTCATGAAATAAGAATTTATCCTTTGGGTTCGACGCATTTGGTCCTTTTTTTATGGGAATTTAGTCGGTTATCTTTTAGTTGAACACTTTGGACCCCTATATTATCAGTCAATTTTATTTAGTAGGATAATCAATTTACTACGAACTTAACAGCATGTAGTGGGAAAAGGTTAATTCAGTGATTATACAACTTCCATAAAATGAATTTTTCTTCCTGGGTCGATATCCGAGCGGTTAATGCGGACTGACTGTAAATTCGTTGGCAATATGTCTACGCTGGTTCAAATCCAGCTCGGCCCAACAATTCTCCAATATACCATGAGATGGTATAACCCCCTTGTGCTTCAGAAATACTCCATACGAAGCTAAAAAAATCAAATTTTCTGCTAGATCCCTTAATACGCGGGATTGTAGTTCAATTGGTTAGAGCACCGCCCTGTCAAGGCGGAAGCTGCGGGTTCGAGCCCCGCCAGTCCCGACGGATTCCAATACTCAGCAGCTTGATCAAACCAAGCCTACGCAATTTCAGAATCTCCCTGGCGAATGGCCTTTTCTTCTCGGTTGGAATAGGTGGATTTATTCCTTCCCTTAGAACCGTACTTGAGAGTTTCCTACCTCAAATGGCAAGGAAGACAATAATAAGTGATGATGAAAGATCTAAATGTGTTTAGCTTCAAAGGAGAAGGGCCATATTTGTTGAGTCTGAAAGATAAAAGGACTAAATATGTTGAAATTTGGACCATGGTTTTGGGTCACCTCGTGAAAGTTCACGGATTAAATATGTAATTTTGCCCTTTTTTTCTTTTTTCTTTTTTTATCTGAATCTGAACATTTTATATCAATAATCCTGTTTTTTGTCTTGTTAAGGCAATTGATTTTGTTGACAAACTGCTGAAGTATGATCATCAAGAAAGACCAACTGCAAAGGAAGCAATGGTAAAGTCTCAATCCCTCGGTCCAACAGTTCACGACCCAAAAAAAAAAAAAGACTTTACATTGAATTGTATTCAAGTAATGGTGTAATTTTTGCAGGCCCATCCTTACTTCTACCCAGTAAGGAACTCAGAAAGCAGCCGAACTCGTGGGTAATTAGAGTAAGAGCCATATAGATGCCCTCTCAAAATCTTGGTGTCTACTTATTCTTGCTTCAGTGACTGAGGAGCATTTATACAATTGATTGAGTTCACATGTTTGAATGTTGTCCTTACCATTTGATTCATCCACAAGTTCCTTGGACTTAAAAACTCTCATTTGTGTTGACATAAGACTGTAGGAGTTGGGGATAAAGTGTTTATGTTTATTTTTATTTTTCGGAATCAAGATTTTGTTCATTGAATTTGGCTTATGATATAAACCTCAGAGCATATATGCTTATTATTTACTATGCTGAATTACAGTTCTTTTATATAGTGTTTGCAAAGTAATAAAGTTGAGTCTTAACTCATTAACATTATTCTAAACTGAAATAAAAATCAAGCAAACCTTTCCTCACGCACTGAACTGCTATATTATAACATACTTGTTGTTTTTAGATTTGCAGACTATTTATTATGATTAATGGAAGTGAAATCGAATTACCAATTATTCTTTGATGTTTAGCTAGCTTGTGTTCTCTTAGTTTTATTTTTTCTTTTCCGGCAGAGTTTTAGATGACAATGTAAAATTAGACTAATCTTTTAGTATTTGATATTATTGATCTTATTGAAAATATTGGTTAAAAAAAATGTTCGGTTCGCTGTGTGTCAGGTCAGGTCCCGATCCACTCGTTCTCCCTAACCAAACCCGAACCAAACAATTAAATTTTACTTGGACTTGATCCAATCTTTTTTCTTTTTCTTTTTCTTTTTCTTTTTCTTTTTAAACAAACTTCGACCCATCACCCATGGTCAATTTTGGAGTGGGTCTTCACAGGACCTAACCTTTGACATGCCTGTACAAAAATAGTTTTAGAAGAAAGTTAAGTTTTATGTTTTGACATCACAATAGAAACACTATGATGTAAATAGTAGTTATTTTGTTTCATAGATTCTAAATTTCTTTGGGGATGTCAAAGCACCTGCATTTTCTAAAATATAATTTTTTTGTTTTTTTAGAATATCCACTTATATAATATAGTAGAAGTAATTTAATATCATTTGTTCTCATATAAGGCATAACTATAGATATCTAAGATTATTTCTTAAAAATATATATTTAATTCATACATGAAGCATCACTCAAATGTTAGAAGAAGCATAAATAAATAAATATATGGAGCTATTTTTTTGGTTTTTTTAGTGTTTAGTGCCTAAGGGGGAGCGTCGGATGCATTAACTAAAAATTTCTCCCGATAGAGAATTGAACTTGAGTTTGTTATGGTGTATTGACTAGTCTCTTCAAATTATTTGATGTAGGTAAAATCATACACATTCACATGTTTGGCCTTTTTCTTATTTTTTAACAAAGACGTGTTACAGGGATTTTTTCTGACCAAATGTTCAGAACCTCATGTATGTAATGTAGTTGTAGATGGCTGTATACAGGTCAAAAAGGTGATGGGAAAATATGGAGATTGATACTATTATTATTAGGATAAGAAGAAATGAATGAAGTCAAAGTATGCATGAAAGATGGATGTCCGGAGAGGGTGAAGACAAATAGAAATTGCTGGATAAAACAGAACTGATTCGTCACCTTTTCATTTTGCTTGGTAATTTATGGTAAAAAAAACACTTATGGTTGCAGAATTTAAGGCATATTATTGCCATGAATTCTGGTCTTGGCTTTTGCGCTTACACAAAATAATCTTACAGTACATCTCTACCTATAGTTCTCCAAAACGTTGCTTCACAATTCGGAACATACTACTCTCTCTGTTCCAAATTAAGTGTCATTTTACATGTTTTCATACATAAAGGTACCTACTACATAGCTTCATTTTTATGGAAAAAATAAATTATATACCTCAAATATTCTTATTCTTTATTTATCTCACAATTAGTTATTTACACGTTATTCAAGTTTTACACTCTCTCTCTTACTTTTTTTCTAAAAGTATCTAAAATATGTAATTAATGTGTATTAAAATCCTAAATTGACAGATAATTTGGAACAAATTTTTTTCTCTAAAAGAACAGATAATTTGGGACAGAGGGAGTAATGATTAATCCGTAAGCTTAAGATTAGTCTCAAATTTAATATATCGCAAGAAATAAAATCGTAGGAGAGAGACTCTGGAATTTTAATATATCAAATAATCAACTGATTACAAAAGTCAAAATCGGACTTTTATAGCTAAAAATTTATTGACTATTAAATAAACAAAATAACTAAAATACAATAATCGTAGCGGAACAAAATAACCTAAAGATAATACTTAAAGCTCATAATAACTTAACTTTACAAAAAATAAATCCATAATATCCCTGCGCAATATTTTTTCCAAAATCTTCCTCTGGATCAGGGTTTTTTGCACTTTGCTCCCCGAAACATGGGAAATAGGTACTTTGTACCCCCGAAACTTAGATTTAGCACTTTGAACCCTCGAAATATGAAAAATGCAGCACTTTGCACCCTCTTTTATTTTCAAGCAAAAACTCAAGGGCAAAATAGGTAATTCTATTGTAAATCTTTGGTACTTTGCACCCCCAAAATAAATTAGCACTTAAAACTCCCTAATTAAGAACAAATCAACAACTTGCACCCCCGAAACACAATAAATGAATACTTTGCACCCCAAAACACAAAATTAACACTTAACACCCTCAACTTAAAAAAAAACTCAAACCCCTCGTTTTTTCCGACAAAGATGACCATTAAATTAAAAAAAATTAAAGGCAAAATAGATAATAATTTATAATTGTATTTACTTGTACTTTATTTAGTTATTTATTGTTATATTGTTGAAAAGAAAGATGGAGAGAGAAATGAGTATTCGAGTATTTATAATTATATTTTGCAAAATTTAAGGAAAAAAAATGAATTACCTATTTTGCCTTAGATTTTTTTCACTCCAATAGTCAATTTTAACAAAAAAAAATGAGGGGTTTGAGTTTTTTTAATTTGAGGGTGTTAAGTGTTAATTTTGTATTTTGGGGTGTAAATTGCCCATTTATTGTGTTTCGGGGGTGGAAGTTGCTTATTTGTTCTTAATTAGATGGTGTTAAGTGCTAATTCTATTTTGGGGGTACAAAGTGCGAAATTCTCAAGTTTTGAGGGTGCAAAGTGCCAATACTATTGAATTACCTATTTTGCCCTTGAATTTTTGCTTGAAAATAAAAGAGGGTGTAAAGTGTTACACTTTTCATATTTCGAGGGTGCAAAGTGGTAAATCTAAGTTTCGGGGTGCAAAGTGT
Source organism: Penstemon barbatus (assembly GCA_003313485.2). NCBI lineage: Eukaryota > Viridiplantae > Streptophyta > Magnoliopsida > Lamiales > Plantaginaceae > Penstemon > Penstemon barbatus. The sequence continues at coordinate 66,806,538 of CM064880.1, forward strand.
CTATTTTCCATATTTCAGGGTGCAAAGTGCAAAAAACCCTCTGGATCATATGCTTTATAATTAATATTATTTAGGTAAACTGGAACCAAAATCATAGGGCCTATTTAATCTATTTTGGCTCGGACTTGCGATTTCACGAGACTAAAAGTATAAAAGTTAGGTTTCAGCTCATACATCCTTACATAATAAATCTTAGGGTGAGTTTGGCTTAGCGATTCGAAAAGCAATTATAGGATAATTAATTTTACTAAAATTAATTATGGTAATAATTGATTATGATAAAAATTAATTATAGAATAATTGTTTCTGTATAATAGCTTTTGTAAAAGTAAACTTTAATTAGTTGCTTCTAAATTAAGTTGATTTTTTGTTTTTCGAGATCCCAAAAGTGATTATGATCTTGGGGGCCAAACACCATGAAAATCACGATTGAACATAAGTAATTTTTATAATCAAGGCTAAACACTTCAAAAATTACAATAAAGATATAAAAGTGATTTTAAGAGCTCCAATCGCTGAGCCAAACTCACCCTTAAACCTATAAAAACAATAATTTGACACATACAACCTATTTTTTTCTACAAAAGACATTACCTTGATACGTACATATCACATACTTTTTTTATCTACTAAACATACAAACTCAATCCAAGTGGGATTTCAATTTTTTCATAACCTAAAACCCAACATCCAAGCTAAATCCAAATTGGGTTTAATTAGAAAATTTCAAACTACATAAACTAATTTTTTAAAACCAAAATCGAGCCAAAACCTAACCAAATAAACTCATAATTATATAGCACTCACAACAAGATAAATTTTCTAGAAATAAATAAAGAAAAGAAAGTAAAATACATATAATTTTGTTTTTAAATTCTGCTCTATATATTAATAAGTTAATTTTGGTGAGATTCACGTGTTATGAAAGATTATTTTCTTCCAACTTAAAAGTCCATGATGCCTTAAAGCTGAGAAAGGCTCGAGTTCAACACCCATCAGACGAGTGTGAGAGTTTGTCAAGTTTCATTTCATATTGAATATGAAAAATATTCCTACTTTAAGTTTAAGTGGGACTCGAACCTAATAAGTATTGGAACCATATATAGATTTGCTGTTAAGAAAAGGTCAAATCGAATAATATTACTTGTTAGTTATTTATTTTAAAGTATAATTTAATTATTAGTGTAATTGACTGAACTCTTAACTATAATTTTTAAAATTGTAATTAACTGAACTCAAGTAACTATGTAAAAAAGAATCATTTTACTATAAGAACTGAAAATACAACCATATATATTATCTAAAAATTAGTTATATATAAAAAGTTATAAAAATGGGTATAATAAATTAAAGCGGTGCAAACATTTAAAAAAAAAAAAAAAAAAAAGGGGTATAAAAAGGATATATTCAAAGATATAATTACAAGGGAATTGAAAAGTAAAAATGGAAACGTACATATGGTGGAGTTTCATATGAAAATACTAAGTTGGATGGATGATTGATGATTGATGATTGATGGTGATGAAAGTGGAGAGTGATAGAGATGGATCACTGAGGATGCTTCCGCCACAACTCCCTGCAGGATATATGCATGCCTCAGATTTATAACGTGGGTCCATTTTAGTTTACAATCTATTCTATGACATATCTATCTTCTTCATTTTTCAATGGATGCATCAAGTGCATGTAACATCATCTAACTCAACCAAAAAATAAAAATAAAATAGTAGGTCTTAATTTTGTAAAATCCAACATAAAATAATCGACTGGAAGGAGTTGTTGGCTAAAATTGATGTCATGAGTTCAATTTTTTCAATTGAGTATCTCTCTAATTTAATATTAGTATTTACATTTACAGTTAATTTATTTTTATATTTTGATATTACTGAAATAGACTTGAATAATTTCATTAATATACTAATTGATGTAATGCTAAAAAATGGAATGAACATGTTACACCAACCTAACTTAGGAGACTACTTATGAATTTGATCTTTTTTATTTGTCTTTAAAAGTATTACAAGTCTAGGTTACGTTAACTAATCCTCATGACATAATCAAGCTTATTAAGTGATCTCCAATAGTAAACTAGAGTTCGTTATATTTTGGAGCCTAATCTTTTCTATTAGATCCGACACCAGTTGATAGATCTTAGACTCAATGCATAGTGATTTGGACAAAAAATATCGGACTTAGATTTGCTCACAATCAATTAAGTGTTCTTGATGGATTGGACTTGTACGCCCTTGGTGTTAGCCTACAGAATCGGAACCCCTAGAAACTAAGTTGGTGTTGGTTCCGGTTAAGTAAAATATGTGATCTTAAATTTAAAGACAAGAAGGACAATAAAGAAAATGTAAAGTGTGTGTGATTGTATTTTTTTTTCCAAGGGTTTAATCCCTTTCGAGGCGTGTCGGACATATAACGTGGGAACCTCTCTCAACAAGGATTCGAATTTGAGTCCGCTACTTTGTAGTGACTAGTCTCTTCCACTAGACCAATCACCCACCACCCGTCAGTGGGTGTATGTGATTGTATTTACTTGAGTGTAAGACATATCTTATATATTATATAGTGTGATCTCATGTATTATTGCAAATTAAGCACTGCTTGGGGTTTTCACCATATGTAGCTCGGCCCATTATCTAGTACCCCATGCTAATTAAGTGGGTCTTTGTAGGGTTTGTGCTCTAGTTAAGGTACATGTGTCTAGGTGCTCGGATCTCGGGTTGTGGGAGGTCGTTGGCATTACAAGAAATTTGTGTATTAGTGACAAGATTCTAAGTGATAAAGTAAAAGTTATCACTATTTGCATGTCTTAAATGACAAATTTTTTAGTGTTGTAATTGTGGCAACTACAATAGTGTGACAAAACATTTTCTTCAGTTGTCACTAATAGTGTTTCAGTGATAAGAGTATGATAATTAAGTTATCTCTATTGACAATTAGTGACAACCTAGTGATAATAATTATTGTTACAATGATTTTAATGACAAAATTTTAGTTATCATTAAATGTCAATAATAATATTTTTTTTTTTTTTTTTTGATAACCCAGTTGTACAAGCTTACACTCGACTAATCCTGGACCCTCAGAACCCTTGCCCTAGAATCCTGAAGGATGTAAATCGCAGGATGTGCCTCCACCAAGCCCCGGGTTCCCACCATACTGCTGTACACTCTGCGCACAAAGGAGTCTTCACCACAAATGACCCTTAGATAGTCCCATAGAAATGCTTCCATCCAAGTTCCAGATGGGATTCGAACCCCCACCCTTGCCGCTGTTTTTTTTCTAATTATTGTCACTAATATGTCTATGAGGTGATAATATCTAAGTTATTATCACTTAATAAATACAAAAAGTGACAAGTTTAACCCTATCACTTAATATCTTGTCACAAAAATTTAATTTTATTATAGTGATGCTAGGGGAGGTCACATGTCTTCATGTCGTCAATCGCAACCCTAGGTCTCTGCTCTAGCCAAATATAGGAACCTAGGAATTATTCGGAGCTACTTTCTAGGTAGTACCTTCTGGACTTTGATGAGCAACACATGTTGGTTTCTAAGTAGTTCTGAATTGAAATATTGAATATTGATGGTCCCCCACTTAACATATGATGGAAGGTAGCTCCGAACAATTCGGAGCCTAGGACAGACTTTATTGTGTTTGGACGTAACATGATTTGGGGTGTCTTGGTTGGACTCATCTTTCCAAGCTCCCTTAGTCATGTTCGAATTAATTTGAATCCATCTTTAATTTCTGGATCACATACGTGATATCGATGCATCATGATATCGGCATCATGATCATGATCATGAGAAACGATACTCATGTGAGGAAAAGGTAATTAATGCATTTGGATTTGTTCTTATCATGAATTGATGGGACAAGTCCCATGCTTTTCGTTTAAATTTTGTCTAGAAACGTGTTCAATTAATATCATAAGTAAATTTTTTAAATTATGTCTCAAAATAGCATAAATTAATGATTAATATCAAAACTATTTTTTTTTAAAATAGTGATGACTTTAAATTATTATAATTAAATATAAATTGATATTTGATTTGTTTGTAAGATCTTGAAATTATATTTTCTGAAATATGATCATAATAAAATTATTTAGTTCATTTCATTATAGTAGTTTTCATTTTAGAATCACTATTTTAAGAGTATTATTTATTTGTTTTAATTTGAAATAATACCATGGATTTGAAATGCATTTGTTTACACACCTAAGCCATTTTCACATTTTTAATTCATTAGCTTAATCCATTGTTTCACAAGTTTAATCCTTATTTTTATCAGTTTCATTCATTTTGTATTTATTTAATATATATTTTTCTCCGATTTACACGTTGTTTTATCGGTCTAACATACTTTAATTATTTTTTTCATTTTTCGTCGATTTCTTTTATTTTTCCGGTTTAGACCATTTTCTATTGGTTTCACCCTATTTTTGCCGGTTAAACTATTTTTTCTTTTTCCTAATTTGACTTGTTTTCATCTATTTCACACGTTTTTTCACTGCTTTACATGTTTTTCACCAATTTCACCTTATATTTAATTGATTTCACATGTTTTCATAGACTTTACCTTTGTTCCCCGATTCTCTTATTTCTCCCGTTTTTAACTATTTAATCCTTTTTCACTAATTTCACTTGTTTTATACGATTTTCACGAATTTTATCTAAAGTTATTCGATTCTATATGTAGTTATCAATTTCATAGGCGTTTTTTTTTATCATACCTGTTTCAATCATTTTTCACCAACTTCACAAGTTTTCACCCAATACTTTTTTTTTTTTGCATTTTCACATGTTTGTACATATTTTTATCGATTTCACCAATTTTCATCGAGAGAATTGCATTTTTGGTACACAGCTATAGGTCAATTCCCACTTTTGGTACACAGCTTTATGTGTCCAACACATTTGGTACACCTCTTTAACAAAGTTCGACACATTTGGTACAACCGTTAAATAAATTGCAAAATCACCGTTAATTCCGTTAGTTCGACACATTTGGTACACCTCTTTTACAAAATTGACATGTGCGCGGCACATGGCTGCCCAAAAAAAAATTAAACTTTATAAACTTTTATAAAAATTATCATATGTATTTATTATATTTATCATATCATATTTATATAATGATAAAAAAAATATGTATTTATTATTTATATGACATGTAAAATATAATAAACTATATAATGTCATTTATAGTTTAATATTGGAAGAAGAATAAAATATAATAAACAAGTTACTTTAATTTATCATATTTATAAAAATTATTAAAAAATATGTTTTTATTATTTATATGACATGTAAAATATAATAAACTATATAATGTCATTTATAGTTTAGTACTGGAAGAAAAATAAAATATAATAAAAAATTTTATCAAGTTTCAATTTTTAAAAATTATCTATAAAAATAGTTTATTATTTATAAAAATTATTTAAAAATATGTATTTATTATTTATATGACATGTAAAATATAATAAACTATATAATGTCATTTATAGTTTAATAACGCAAGAAGAATAAAATATAATAAACAAGTTACTTTAATTTATCATATTTATAAAATTTATTAAAAAATATGTATTTATTATTCATATGACATGTAAAATATAATAAACTATAATGTCATTTATAGTTTAATATTGGAAGAAGAATAAACTATAATAAAAAAGTTTATCAAGTTTCAATTTTTTTTTCCTGGGCAGCCATGTGCCGCGCACATGCCAATTTTGTAAAAGAGGTGTACCAAATGTGTCGAACTAACGGAATTAACGGTGATTTTACAATTTATTTAACGGTTGTACCAAATGTGTCAAACTTTGTTAAAGAGGTGTACCAAATGTGTTGGACACATAAAGCTGTGTACCAAAAGTGGGAATTGACCTATAGCTGTGTACCAAAAATGCAATTCTCTCAATTTTCATCAGTCGATTTTGCTCGTTTTCCAAGAGAAGAACTCATGAAAATTCGAGTATCACCGATTTCATCCGTTATCACGAATTTCACCCGAATTTTCATCGATTTCACCAAAATTTTTTTTTATCGATTTTACACGTTTTTCCACCAAGTTTACCAGTATTTATATTCGAGGTTATGCATGTCTTGATATTATTGTATATTGCTTAGTTATGTTTTAGGGGCTATTTAAAATATAAGTATTTTTTTTATTACATTCTTTATGGTACATTTAGATGTAGCATCTCCAGCAGTCGGCATAAAAAAACAGCATCAAATAACTCTTTAATGCCTGCTACAGTGTTTTGATACCTGCAAAAAAAATTTGCTCCAGCAATAAGCATTAAAATTGGAGCATCATTTCAAATTAATTTAAATTTAATTTATTAAAATTAAATTAACTTCAAATTAAGTTAAAAATAAAGAAAATTAAATTAAAAATAATTAAGTTAGAAAATGTTAAGAATTTTTACGGATAAGATTTTATATTCACGTGTCAATATGTAATTCAACATTGAGATATTTGACAAGAACTATTACCGATAAGCAAGATTGAAGCAAGAAATTGAAGATTGAAGCGATAAATTGAAGAAATTGATATCAAAATTGAAGAAGTATTAATAAAATTACTTTTGATGCCCTTTGCAAAGGCATTACTTTTGATGCCAAAATTGGGTGAACTTAAAAATAGGTTCTTGAATAATGCCTTTGTTGGAGCAAGTTTTTTCTTCATTTTTTGAATTGGGGCATCAAAAATGGCTTCAATGCCTATTGTTGGAGATGCTCTTATAAAAGAAGAAGAATGAAAGTATAAAATTTGATATAAGAGATAATCTTTAGATTTTAGGACTTTATGTAAGACTCCATGTTTTATTATATTGAAGTATTCATATTAAAGTAGACTTTTTTTTTCCTATTCTAGTTTTTTTATTTTAATTATTTAATTACATAGATATGTTGAATTAGGGGTATACATATAAAAAAATATGGTGTCAAATGTGTTTTTTGGATTAAAGTTTGATATCAAAAATGTTTTTCCATCAAACTACAATATATAGAATAATCTATTGCACTTAAAGATATTGGGCCTGTTTGTTTGGCGTTTCCCAAAAAAATTTGTGTTTGGGAAATGTCAAACAAACATGTTTTTTATTTTCTGAAATAAATTTTGCATCTCTAAATTTTCTCAAACTACTATCTCAAAATCCAAACAAACAACAATTTTCTTATCTATAAACAAAACATATACAAACTCTACTCTGATTTGACATAAAGTAACCTATCTCTTACAAATTATCTCACAACAAATATAATTTAACATAAAGTCTTACATATCTTACACATACAATCTAACTCTTCCCAGAAAACCTACACATACTTTATTTCTCAAACCACTCTCTCAAAACTCATACAAACATTACGAAAATCATGATTATTTCACAAACCTCAGATTTATAACGTGGGTCCATTTTAGTTTACAATCTATTCTATGACATATCTATGTTCTTCATTTTTCAACGGATGCATCAAGTGCATGTAACATCATCTAATTACTCAACCAAAAACAAAAAATATATAAAAACTTGTATATAGGTCTCAATTTTGTAAAATCCAACATAACATAAAATAATCAACTGGCTGGAGTTTGTTGGCTAAAATTGATGTATGAGTTCAATTTGCTCACAATCAAATGCATAGTGATGTGGACAAAAAATATCGGACTTAGATTTGCTCACAATCAATTAAGTGTTCTTGATGGATTGGACTTGTACGCCCTCGGTGTTAGCCTACAGAATCGGAACCCCTAGAAACTAAGTTGGTGTTGATTCCGGTTAAGTAAAATATGTGAACTTAAATTTAAAGACAAGAAGGACAATAAAGAAAATGTAAAGTGTGTGTGATTGTATTTTTTTTTTCAAGGGTTTAATCTCTTTCGAGGCGCGTCGGATACATAACGTGGAAACCTCTCCTAACAGAGATTCGAACCTAAGTCCGCTACTTTGTAGTGACTAGTCACTTCTTCCACTAGACCAATCACCCGTTGGTGTGTGTGATTGTATTTACTTGAGTGTAAGACATATCTTATATATTATATAGTGTGATCTCATGTATTATTGCAAATTAAGCAATGCTTGGGGTTTTCACCATATGTTGCTTGGCCCATTATCTTGTACCCCATGCTAGTTAAGTGGGTCTTTGTAAGGTTTGTGCTCTAGTTAAGGTACATGTGTCTAGGTGCTCGGATCGCGGGTTGTGGGAGGTCGTAGGCATTACAAGAAATTTGTGTATTAGTGACAAGATTCTAAGTGATAAAGTAAAAGTTATCACTATTTACATGTCTTAAATGATAAATTTTTTAGTGTTGTAATTGTGGCAACTACAATAGTGTGACAAAACTTTTTCTTCAGTTGTCACTAATAGTGTTTAGTGATAAGAGTATGATAATTAAGTTATCTCTATTGACAATTAGTGACAACCTAATGATAATAATTATTGTTATAATGATTTTAGTGACAATATTTTAGTTATCACTAAATGTCAATGATAATATTTTTTTCTAATTATTGTCACTAATATGTCTATGAGGTGACAATATATAAGTTATTGTCACTTAATAGATACATAAAATGACAAGTTTAACTTTATCACTTAATATCTTGTCACAAAAAATTAATTTTGTTATAGTGATGCTAGGGGAGGTCACATGTCTTCATGTCGTCAATCGCAACCCTAGGTCCCTGCTCTAGCCGAATATAGGAACCTAGGAATTATTCGGAGCTACCTTCTAGGTAGTACCTTCTGGATTCTGATGAGCAACACATGTTGGTCTCTAAGTAGTCCTGAATTAAAATATTGAATATTGATGGTCCCTCACTTGACATATGATGTTCACTAAGTTCAAATGCACTGCCTAGAAGGTAGCTCCGAACAATTCGGAGCCTAGGACACACTTCTTTGTGTTTTGATTTGGGGTGTCTTGGTTGGACTCATCTTTCCAAGCTCCCTTAGTCATGTTCGAATTAATTTGAATCCATCTTTAATTTCTAGATCACATACGTGATATCGATGCATCATGATATCGGCATCATGATCATGAGAAGCGATACTCATGTGAGGAAAAGGTAATTATTGCATTTGGATTTGTTCTTATCATGAATTGAAGGGACCAGTCCCATGCTTTTCGTTTAAATTTTGTCTAGAAACGTGTTCAATTAATATCATAAGTAAATTTTTTAAATTATGTCTCAAAATAGCATAAATTAATGATTAATATCAAAACTATTTTTTGTAAAATAATGATGACTTTAAATTATTATAATCAAATGTAAATTGATATTTGATTTGTTTATAAGATCTTGAAATTATATTTTCTGAAATACGATCATAATAAAATTATTTAGTTCATTTCATTATAGTAGTTTTCATTTTAGAATCACTATTTTAAGAGTATTATTTATTTGTTTTAATTTGAAATAATACCATGTATTTGAAATGCATTTGTTTACACACCTAAGCCATTTTCACATTTTTAATTCATTAGCTTAATCCATTGTTTCACAAGTTTAATCCGTATTTTTATCAGTTTCATTCATTTTGTATTTATTTAATATATATTTTTCTCCGATTTACACGTTGTTTTATCGGTTTAACCTACTTTAATTATTTTTTTCATTTTTCGTCGATTTCATTTATTTTTCCGGTTTAGACCATTTTCTATTGGTTTCACCCTATTTTTGGCGGTTAAACTATTTTTTTTGTTTTCATCTATTTCACACGTTTTTTCACTGCTTTACATGTTTTTCACCAATTTCACCTTATATTTAATTGATTTCACATGTTTTCATAGACTTTACCTTTGTTCCCCGATTCTCTTATCGTTTTTAACTATTTAATCCTTTTTCACTAATTTCACCGGTCTTATACGATTTTCAGGAATTTTATCTAAAGTTATTCGATTCCATATGTACTTATCAATTTCATAGGCGCTTTTTTATCATACATGTTTCAATCATTTTTTACCAACTTCACAAATTTTCACCCAATATATTTTTTTCATTTTCTCATGTTTGTACAAATTTTTTATCGATTTCACCAATTTTCATCAGTCGATTTCGCCCGTTTTCCAAGAGAAGAACTCCATGAAAATTCGAGTATCACCAATTTCATCCGTTATCACGAATTTCACCCGAATTTTCATCGATTTCGCCAATATTTTTTTATCGGTTTTACATGTTTTTCCACCAACTTTACCCGTATTTATATTCGAGGTTATGCATGTCTTGATATTATTGTATATTGTTTAGTTATATTTTAGGAGCTATTTAAAATATAAGTATATTTTTTTATTATCATTCTTTATGGTTCATTTAGATGTGTTATAAGAGAAGAAGAATAAAAGTATAAAATTTGATATAAGAGATAATTTTTAGATTTTTGGACTTTATGTAAGACTCCATGTTTTATTATATTGAAATATTCATATTAAAGTAGACTTTTTTTTTTTTCCTATTCTAGTTTTTTTATTTTAATTATTTAATTATATTTTAAGTAGGAGTATATTAGTCTTCACAAAAATTTAAAATATTTTTATTCGTACTTTTTATATGTATATAGATTAAATCTGTAAATTATGTACTGTCATATTGATACTACTTACGCCAAAAGGAATCCCTAATTCAACATATCTACGTAATACAGAGGGAATTGCATTTTTTATACCAAATATTTATCTATTTATACATTGCATACCACACCTTTTAGAATGACACATTTCATACCAAAATCAATCAACCTTTTTCAATTTACATACCGACAAATATTGGATGGAAATGGACGTGTCCGTTAACTCACTTAAAAAAAAAAAAAAAAGAGGGAATTGCACTTTTTATACAAAACTTTTACCTACTTTATACATTGCATACCACACCTTTCAGAATGACGCATTTCATACCAAAATCAATCAACCTTTTTCAAATAAGACAACAGAGGCCACCATACATGTTTTTTTTTTTCAACTTCAAATTTTCTCTATACTTAATGTTAATTTCCCGATCCCTTTTGCTAATTTCTCCTAACGTAAACATAATTTCATCATCCATTTCGCGAATTTCTCCATCTCTTTTGATAATTTCTCCATCTTTTTTGTTGATTTTATCTTCTAAGTTATTGATTTTCCGCAATAAACCAGGGATTATTGCCTTTGACCTTGCACACATGGGTTCATCTTCCCATATAAATAACTGACATCCATCTTCCTTGCGGGGAATTTTCGTGGCTACCCTCTGAGGTAGCCACCATCCGCCATGTTAGGGGGGTTTTAGGACACTTTTTATGCAAAAGCGTCCCTAAAAGTGATCTAACATGACAGATGGTAGCTACCCAGAGGGTAGCCACGAATATGAAAAGCGTCTTCCTGGGTTATCAGCTGTCCATGATGTCCTAAGCGGAGTGGGTTTTTGGCAAAAGTAGGCATGTTCCTTTGCCGGAGGAGTGTATGAATGCCGGGAGGTGGAGCTTGAAGATGAAATTTAATTTTTTTTTTCCTGTTTTCTGTTTCTTCTAAGGGGAGGAAGAAAGAAGAAGGAAGAAAGAACATGGAGGTTTGGTATGTAAATCGAAAAAGGTTGATTGATTTTGGTATGAAACGTGTCATGATGAAAGATGTGGTATGCAATGTATAAAGTAGGTAAATGTTTGCTATAAAATGTGCAATTCCTCTCTCTCTCTCTCTCCCTCTTTTTTTTTTTTTTAAAGTGAGTTAACGCGCCCATTTCCATCCAATGTTTAACGTCGGTATGTAAATTGAAAAATGTTTGATTGATTTTGGAATGAAATGTGTCATTCTAAAAGGTGTGGTATGCAATGTATAAAGTATGTAAAAATTTGGTATAAAAAGTGCAATTCCCTCATGTAATATAGTACAATGTTTACTCAAAAGGGGTATTTTCCGTATAAAAATTGTGTGTTAAAATCTTTTATTTGAAAAAGTTACAAAGTTACTAAACACAAGCTTAGGGTAAGCTACAATGAGAAAATCACTTTTGATACTAAATTTTAGTCCAAAAAACACATTTGGTAATAAACCTTTTGAAAAAGTATATTTCATACCAACAATGGGAGGGAAAACATGCACAAGTTTTAAAGACCCACAATTGAAAGCACTTGCTAAATTCCGTCTGAAAATTAAAGGGAAAAAGTAAATGTGTCAAGATGGTGTGAATCATGGTATGAAATGTGTTTTTTCAAAAAATCTGGTATCAAATGTGTTTTTGGACTAAAGTTTGATATCAAAAATATTTTTCCCTCAAACTACAATATATAGAATAATCTATTGCACTTAAAGATATTGGGCCTGTTTGTTTGGCGTTTACCAAAAAAAAATTGTGTTTGGGAAATGTCAAACAAACATATTTTTTATTTTTCTGAAATAAATGTTGCATCAATTTTCTCAAACTAATCTCTCAAAATCCAAACAAACAACAATTTTCTTATCTATAAACAAAACATATACAAACTCTACTCTTATTTGACATAAAGTAACCTATCTCTTACAAATTATCTTACAACAAACATAATTTAACATAAAGCCTTACACATCTTACATATACAATCTAACTCTTCCAAAAAAACTACACCTATTTTATTTCTCAAACCACTCTCTCAAAACCCATACAAACATTACGCAAATCAAGATTATTTCACAAACCTCCACTACTCTCCCAAACACCAAACAAACAGGCCTATTGATTTTCTTGCAACTATGTATTCAAAATCTTTCAAAAATGGTCGTGTAAGTTATATATGAAACGTACATTCACCAAAACATTAGGTCATTAATACGAAAACCTTTTATTGTTTTAAAAAAAATATGAAAAGACCATATATAATGACTTGTTCCAAAAGGTGAAATCGCTCACCCCGGGCGTCCCTCACCCCCTGTCCGACGGGATTGTGAGAGGAGGTAAATCATGGTGACTCAATCGGTAACAGAGGCTGGGACCAGTGCTCCCCCCTCCCCCCCTCATTTTTTGAGAGGTTGCTCCCACACTGCCGTTGGTAAGATTCGATCCTTGGTCTCTTGTTCCAAATTCCACCTTTGAGACCAGTTGAGCTGCCCAAACGGACACCATATATAATGACTTCATAACACGAATTGTGGTTGAAAGCATTTATCATGACTTTTTGTCCAATTCATTATATGATATAAAATATTGAAATCAGGTTCGAATTATTTGTTGAGAGAGATATTCACTTAATGTACAACCTGCAACGAAATGAATTAAACTCTTGAAAAAAAAAATATTATATTGAACAATAGTGGAACTTATTTCACTTTGTAAGCGTCCAAAATTCGCTGCAAAGACGCGAGTGGTGATTGAGCTTCCATGATATTGTCAATTGACGTTTTTGTTACTTTTTTTGTCGTTTAACAATGCTCAAATTTTTTGTACGGGACAATATGTGCAAGTTCTTATAATTGATAAAAATACCCTGCAAGCAATTTTTTCTTAATTTCGAGCAACATGCAAGACTACTCCCCTCTAATTTACTAAATTGGCAATAAAACTCTTATATTATTTTTAAGAGCAAAATACCCCTTTTATTAATTTTTTTTTTTTTTGCAATATTATGAAATTTTACATCTATTACTTTCAAATAATTTTCTAACAGAAAAGATCATATAAGAAGAAATGCCACATGCACCCTTATTTTATTTCATCTTAGGTAAAACATGCACACTCTAGTGAATTTGGGGAGTTAGAAATGTATTTTCCTGTAAAAAAAAATTGATGTAAGTAACCATCTATTTAGAATCGAGGGAATCCATCTATATATTCATGGTAATAAAAATTGTAATGATAATCGTTCTATATATTATTTGCCTAAATCTACGAAGATTAGTTGGGGCTCCATGATTAAAAAGTCATGAGTTCAATTTTCACTAGTGTGGGCAATTATTTGGTTTAATACTAGTATTTGTAAATTAGTTAAGCTTTATAATTTTATACCAATGAAATAGATTTGAACAGATTTCGTGATATAATGATTGATATAACGATATATTAATCATCTAAAAGAAAAACTTACGGAGATAAAATACAATAAAATTGAATGTTAATAAAAACTTCAGTGAATTAAAAATGAAAAAAAAGTTTTCTAACAAAAGTATTATCAGAATTTTATTGTTACATTAGTTAGTTAAATCCATTTAATAAGATGTGACTTAATTCATTCTTCACATTACAATTAGAAAAGGAAACACTCCTATATATACAATATATATATAACAAATAAGTTATAATTTCTAAACCTCTAAATTATTGAAATTGTAGTATAACATATGTATTTTTTTGATAAAGCAATACTATAAACATATACACAAACTAATTAAACAAATGTAAAATGTTTATAACTAGGGTTATGGATCCATATCCCAATACACCTTCTAATTGAAACAAATTAAGCTAACACTGATAATTAGCAGACTCCCGTATAGTATAATTCTCAAATTCAAAATTTGATTTTCAATTAAAAGAAATATGTGAACAAATTATTTGAACTCCGAGAAGATTCTAACGCACCCATGATTCCGACATTAAAATCAACTGTTGAACTAATGTCCGCAGACAGTTGAGCTAAAGAATATTCATGAGATTTATGAACAAGGACAAGGCCACCACCCAAGAATATAACTAATTATTTCAACTTGAGATATTAATTACCAGCTAATTTGAATTAGTTACCAAAACAAACATCGACACATGTCACATGTAATTAACCATAAAAGATGTTAAAGATGCTTCCCTGTCTCCTTACTAATCGTGTTTATACTCAGTCAAATCATGCATTTATCAAGGACCATGTTTGATTAGGGTTTGTAAAACCCTAAAGGAGCATTAACCATTAACTAACTTGTTCTTGTCTTATGTTTTAGCTGTGCACAGATTCTAACTTGTACTTTTTAACGATAAAAGTCTTCCATAGATTGAAACATCAAAACTTCTACGTGATTATCAAGACTTAGTAATTCTTATATGATATTAATTGTTAGTTTTCACCTCTTGATGAACTAGTTTTTTATATGATTTAGGTCCAGCTCATTTAAGTGGGCGCGCGTAACTTAATTATGTGTTTAACATTGTATCATAGCACTATAGGTTAATGTGAGTCATTAAGTTTTGTCTGAGTTGTCATTGTTCACATGTGTTGGACTTTTAATTACCTTTAGTTCAAATTGATAGGAGTTTCATATTGTCATGTGTTGGGTTTTGCTTCACTAGACGTTCAGTCTGACCTTACGTGATGGGTAGATGTCGATCGGGGGGGGAATTTAGATAGGTTTTTGTCGGGGCCCAAGATTTTCGATTTTCTCTTTTAATTTGAGGTGGTCCTTTTTTTTTTTTTTTTTTTTGTGTGTGTGTGTGTTTGCAATTACTTGTATGATTTTTATTTATTTGCCTAAAAAACTCAAGTAATACAAATAGTTAATATCACTTTAACCAAATAGAATACTTATTTTTATTAAATCACTATGCATTTTGAATTCAATTGAGTTAAAATACGTTTTATTAATTATATTTATTGTCATAAGATTATGTAAGTAGAATAAATTAAAATTTATTAGCAAAATACGATTTGTTTTTTACTCAAAATACATCTCGGCCCTCGAAACTTATATATATGAATCCTACATCCACCGTTAGGTGTCGAAAAATGAGTTGGATATCAAAAACTTCATTTATATGGTATTGACAGTCTCCGTTTCTAGAGCTGGCAACGTGAGTTAACATAATTAAATTTAATTAGGTGAAGTTAGCTCAATATACCTGTCCAACTTAACATCTTGGATCTATTTGGAAGAGTTCTGGTCCGCTCTCGCAGTTCTCACAAGACTGAGTCGTAACACTTTGAAATTGAGTTTGACAAAATCATGAAACTCATCATAAACTTACAATCAAACTCTTGAAATCTATAAAATTTTGATTTTATTTATTTTGTCATTATTTTTTCTCTCAAACTCTATAAAAAAAAAATATTGATTTGACATTTATCACGTGCTTTATTCCCCAAACTCCAACATTAAAACTCAATTCAAATGAGATTTCAACTTTTTTAAAATCACAAAATCCAACATCCAAAACATACCCTAACCAAAATATGTGAATTCAATTTAAATCCTTCCAAATAAAGGCCTTATGTTTTACTTTAAATAACTTAAACATGGAAATATAAATTTTATTCTGGTTTTTACCCTCTTCTTTATCAAATCCCATCATTACACTAAGGGCCAAAATCATGTAAAAATGGATGAAAATATGATCATGAAATGTCATTTTCTTTGAGTTGCAATTTGTGGATACGTATTGCACACTTGGGGTGGGGAAGGAGGAAACACGGGTGCATAATAATGGGGATTCGACGGAGCTAGAACCGCACCCTACTGTCGGACACATGGCGTACAAAATGCCAAAAGATCCAATAATAAAAAATAAATAGGAGAAATGACAACTCATTACAAATACAAATGTATACGTACCCCCCAAATTTGAATTTTTCAAGTACGTATAAGACCAAATCTATACTGTATCCATGCATGAAAAATACTGTATTTAATTTGTGTCACCTATGTGACTTTTCACTCCCTCTTCTGTCAATCTCCAGCATTCAAAGCTGGACTGACTCTTTCTAGAAATTAATTACTAATATAATTGGATAAAGTTACTCTCAGTTGTACATATTGCTCGTTATTTGAAATATCATAAAAGGTAAAATGTCTCTAAAAAATATTATAATGGATAAATTGTCGGTTACGAATGTATATCATAGGGAGGGTAAATGCCCTCAAATTAAAAACATAAGTTAATCGATGAGTTGTAACATGTTGTCTAAAGCTGAGGTTCTATGATTAATATGCAAGAGGTCATGAGTTCAGCTCCTACTAATTTGGTTATTTATCTACTAGTCAATTTTTTTTTTTTTTTTTTTTTTGTTTTTCAAGGGTTTAATTCCTTTCGAGAACACTAGTTTATCTTTGTACTTTAATAACTATAAAATAGATTCGAACATACTTCCTAATATAGTGATTGATGTAAGTATGTATTCATCGTCTTAAAAGGAAAAAAAAAATAGATAAGCTAATTATAAAAATATAAAATTAACTTGAAAAATACTCACACTAATAGAATAACAATTCATTATTAAATGTACATACACATGCTCACACACACATCACTCCAACATGGAGCGGTTAAAAAGAAGTTAAGTGGACACATATTTACCTATACATGCATAATTATTTCTTTTCGTTTACAAAATATGTGTAAAATATATATGTAGACTTGTAGGTTTATGTATATACTGGTAAAGGGGTCAAACTTCAATTATATGACGACCCATAATTCATATATAAGAGAGAAAGAAAGAAAGAAACAAAGGTCTTTTTCTTTCTTGTGTAGTCAATTTTCTAATCCACTTAGACCATATGAAATCAGTTATTGCCGGGTCAAATTTGATTTCCACATGACAACACATACCAACTTGTGGAGAATTGCCCAGAGCGCAGCGCCCAATATCTACAATTTTTATAATATAATTTCTTCAAGCACTAAGAATATTAAATTATATATGTTATCCTAATTAGGAATTAAAGTCTCTAAACTAATCTTCCATAATTCCTCGAGCCTCACCACATCTAATCTTCCGGTCAAACCTTAATTACCAACTGTTTAAGACAAGATCCTTTAATTAAACAAAACTAAGATCTTTTCTAAATTCTTGTCGATCAACATGATTTGCAAGATTAAGGTAGATTAAGATCCTTTGCTTAAACATGCCTCGATCCATCCTAACTTTTTGTCGATCCCGGCCCGGCAATTACCTTGTAAGAAAATTGGAACAATTTGCCTAGTGGATATAAGTCGCACATTGATTGTTGGTTAAGGTATTATGCTCACACTGATTCAAAGTCCAAATGTGCTTCAATCATATACAATATTTTGATCAACTATACTGTGTATTTACAGCTCGTACTTGCTAAATGATTGAAAAATAATTATAATTTCAAATTTTCTAAAAAAAAAAAGAAAAAATATTACATATTGTCATATTTATATAAATACTATTGTCGAAAAAATAAATAGGCTAAAATGACCAGTCAAAAGATATTTTCAATATAAATAATTACGAAATTAGATGGGTGGAGTTCAAATCATGTTTTAGTAAATAATTGATCAAATACACCCCAAAGATTTAAGAAGGAAAAAAAAGTACACTTTTCATATTCAAATTAGCATTTGATTCACAAAATGAACCTTCAAAATATTAAAAGGATAGGATATTTTACACCCTCAAAATTAGCATTAGCTAGGTTGACAATATACACCTTATGTATGGTTATGTTTTTGACATGAAACTCGTTGTCGTATGTCAAATCATGGCATTTTTTACATTACAAGATCAAGCCAACTATTCTTTTGAACAAAGTTACCCCTCCAAATTATTTTTATCACATGACCTGAAAAAAGTGACAAGTGTCAATTCAAATTTTTACTTATAAATCACTGCAAATAATGTATCTTGTGAAATTAATCCCAAATCGATTTAGATATAGGGCAATTTTTTCCCCGAATTTAAGAAGTACGCATTAATTTCTAAAGTGGAAATCTTCTCATCAATATTTTGGAGTTTTGATTGTTCATATATATATATATATATATATATATATATATATATATATATATCGCAATTTCCATGTTATTGCTCGACAATAATGAATGTCATAATATGATCATAGCTAGGTTTTCAACATAAGGTGAATTTGTGGAGAGATCATTTGATACATTAGGTGCACAAACATGGTGTAGCAAACACATTTGATTTCGTTAAATTAGTTTTTAGTTGTAAAACATAATGAAAATTCAATTCTTATTATATATCTTAGAGTCCATCTCTCCTTCATGAATATAGTAAATTAAATTAATATCCTTCAATTTTCTGTTGTACTACATCATAAGTTCAACGAATGCATAAATTAAATTTTCAAACTTGTGGAGCGGAGAAATTACTCGTGGGAAAGCAATCTATTAATTAACTTCTTTATGGTCAAATTGCCGATGATATACGTACATGCAATTGTATAACTAATCAAAATATGCCAATTTACTTAAGACATGGGATTGCATAATATGAGGGGTTAATGTTTGGGAGAGGGCCTACAAATGTTGTCGTGCTTCGTGTTCATCAGTCATTCGAATATGATTGGGTGAAAAAGCACGTACGGACCAATAATAGATAACGGAAAGGGAACAAGATCCCTGCCATTATCAAACCGAGACTTTTGTCTACCTGCATTTGTCTCTAATTCTTTCTAATTTCACCTTTCTATTTTTTTCCAATTGAGAAAAAATTGTTTGACCGTTGACGGTAATTCACAAGACAAATTGTATGTGTTTTTTTTTTTATTCTAGAAGAATTGTATGTGTTGTTTATTTGTACAATGACTAGCTTGAAGTGAAAACAATTAATGTAAATATTAATTCAAAATTTATGAAGAGAGTGATGTCATTGTTGGTACCAATGAGCCCGGCATAGTTGCAATTATTGGTAAAGTTGAGGTTATGGGTTTACTACAAGAAAAATGAATTTAATGATTTCATATATTTAGTGATAAAAATCTTATTTTAATCATAATAATAATAATGACAAAATATATTTTTAAGTTGTCATTAATGAATATTAGTGACAAGTGTATGAAACTTAAGTTGTGACATCTTTTTAATGGTAACCTAGTGCCAATAAATATTGTCACTATAATTTAGTTACTTGTGGGGTATCACTAAATGTCAATAGTGACAACTTTTTTGCATTTTTGGTCACTAGTGTGTTTATATACATCAATTTTAAAATATTTAAATTCTTGTCACTTTGTTATTTACTATTTTATCACTAAAATTTAAACTTTTTGTAGTGGTTCAACTCACATTAATGTGGGCATTTGCTCTGATTTATTACTAGTCTTTGATAATTTATTATTTGTAATTCTTTACGATATGGATAGTTATTAAAATAATTTCTGATGTAATAATTGATGATTGATATATATTTTTTTCTTTTTTTGACAAAAGTGATGTCATTGTTGGTGCGTAATCGTGGGACCTAAGCATTTTAAGATATGGAGATTAGGTAACTTCTAACACCGTCTATTTAATATAAAGAATTTGTTAGATAATTAATTCAAGATTTATATAATGATCTTTAATTTATGATCAATTATTACAGTGGAAAATGCAAGATATATACTATCATATATGTGTAACGTGGAACACCCACAAAATTATTATGTGAATGTTGATTGCATAAAATTATGATGTATTATTAAATATTCGGCACAAAATTCCTCACGTATACAAAATAGACTGTTAAAATTTGTATGAACGGGATTTTCGTGGTGAATATTAGGATTTTGTGCCAAATATATATATATATATATATATATATATATATATATATATATATATATATATATATATATATATATATTTAGAAATACAGAAAATTCTATGCTATATATATTTCACAATATTCTTCTAACTCTTGAATTCCGTTATACTCCAATTGCTAGTTTCGACAACAATCGATGTCTATTAAAACTCCAATCAAAATAATTTCAATTTTAGTTTTCTATCACACGATATTACTTAAGTTGTAGATCAAAATTGGAATCTCTACTTGAACTTCTTCTTGAAAGGGCATAATAGTGAATGTCATCTCTGTATTTCATTACAACAAAATTCTATATTTTTTTTTTTTAGAAAAAACTTCATTGATAATCAAATCGAGTCAGCTATTGCAAAGTTGTTGACTTCAGTTGAATTAATTGAATCACCGTCAACAAATCTACTTGCACAATTAGCTAAACAGTGGGCAACTCTATTTCCTTCTCTAAGGACATGATAAATATTAAAGCTAGACAAAGTTGCTCCAATCATTTTGATATCGTCGGCAATCGGCCCAAAGTCGTGTATAGTAACAAGATTTTAAGTGACAACATGAAAATTGTAGTATTTGCATGTATTTAGTACAATAATTTTAGTTCTAAAATATTGACAAATACTCTTTTTTAGTTGTGTCAATAATATCTTTTAGTAACAAGATTATGGTAATTTGGGTAGTTACTATTGACAATCTAGCGACAATATTATAGTCACAATGATTTAGTGATAATAATTTAATTGTCACATTTTGAATATCACTAAATGTTAATAGTGACAACTTAACTACAATTATTGTCACGTATAAGTTGAGAAAAATTTTTGTTATAGCAAAATATGATATTTGTTTCTTCAATATCTATCACATATCGTATTTTATTTTTTTCACAATACTCAGCCGAGAATACATTAATTTTTTTGTTTATACGCGCATACATATAGCTACATAAAGTAATTTTAAATTAAACCTTTTAAAGGTATTATCCATCAATATGCTTTTCAACTTCAATCATTTGAAAAAAGAAGTGTTTTTTTTTAACATAATAGAGCATTAAAAAATGGGGGGACAAAATCATGATAAAACAGATTATTTTCGCTAAGGACAAGTGAAAACCACCAACATAATGATACTAAACACTAAATATTCTGATGTTTATTGCTATCGCTTTCAAGGACATTAAAGGGTTCATGATTAATATATAGTTGGATTTTTTTTTTAATAAATTGGTTTTCTTTCAACGTCCTGATGTCATTTTCATTTCTTTTTTGTGGCATTTTTTTAAACAAAGTCATTAGTTTATAATTGTGTAGCAAGTAAAAAGACTTCTAAGTATGCTACACTAATTTTTTTTTTTTGAGAAGATAAATACATTGTTACATCAATCACTATATCGAATCGAAACTATTACAATGATAACAAAGCGAACTAATTACTAGTATTAAACTAGATAAATGCTAGTATGAAACTAGAGAAAATACCCACATTCGTGGGAGTTGAACCCATGACCTCATGGTCATGGAGCCTCATCCTTAACCACTTGGCTAAGGCCTCATCGGCGTATGCTACACTAATTGAGTAGTACAAATTAATGAGAGATATTCTGCGGAGCGGATATATAATACTCTTAACATTTTGGGGGTCACATATTCACATTAAGAATATTAGAGGGAAAAAAAGGATGCTTCTAGCCTTGGTGCATAATTCTAATTATTAGAGATATGTGTAACTATATCACTTAATGGATGTCTCTAACCAACATCATGTGATTAGTTTAGTGGAAGGGATTAGTCACTACAAAGTAGCGGACTCAGGTTCAAATCCATGTTGAAAAAAGTACCTACTTACTATGTCAAATCCGCCTCTAAAGGGATTAAACCCTTGAGGGAAAAAAAATGAAAGTCTCTAACACCAAAAGAGAAGATGGTGATCACCTTCACTAAAGATATTAATTTTTTGATTTATAGGAGAACTAATTAATAATCCATTATATGGTTTCGGACAATCATCAGCTCTTAAATTAGTCGTGAGTCTAGTTCAGTTTATTTAGATTGAGTTAGTCCGATCCATGTATGTTGAACATAATCTAAACTCAACCACATGTAATACATCGGATTGGAAAATATAGAGAATGTGCATGTAGGAAAAAATCTTCAACCTACTTATCACCTAAGAACTAGTATTACATGCAAACCCTTTTAATCGTCTTTTCACATATTCAATTGGAAATAGTGCACCATATCTTTTTTTCTTACCGACCTTACTCATTGCTAGTTATAAAATTTATCGAAGAATAACTCCAATATTAATCTTAATTAAGATAGTGCGCCATTAATGTTTATAAATCATTAGTAAAAGTGAGTCCATTGATTTAACAAACTCTTATTCCTTTCATTTTCCTAAATATTGTAGTGATGTTGTCATTATTGAAAAAAACAATAAACATAACCGAAGAAAAATCAATGAACCATTACAATAGCCCCAACTCAAAAGTGACCATTGAGTGTGCAACTGAAATATTATATGGCACTAATTTGTGATTTTTGGCAAAAAGACAAACTATTATGAGTATTTATTTTTTGATGCTGATAATGATGACATGGGCACTTGATAATTAAAAACCCAAATCATTGTCAAAATTGTTCAATGATTTATGTCTTTAGGCTTCAACAGAAAGAGATTTAAAGGAGATCATTGAGTGTGAACCTCATACGCTACTCCGCAACTTCATAATCTATCTCGATCATGGGACTTTGCTAATGCCACGTCACTCATCACAACCTCATCTGAAATTATATTAGACGATTTATTTAAGTTAATTTCATAATTAAAAGATCCTAATTTATACTTAAGATGTCGTTTATTTGCAAGATCAATTTAATATAAACAGTAGTTTTATTTTTGCAACAATCATCTGTAACTTTAAGTAATTAGTTAGAATGATGACATAATTAATGTCTTAACAATTAAGGTTCTTTTTTTTTTTTTTTCTCTCTCTTCATGTTTGTGCAAGTCTCAACAAATTAGTAGAGTAATGTTCTTTTGATAATTAAGGTTTGAACTATCTGACTTATAAGTAGGTTTAATTACATTCATTCTACACCGATGAATTATATTCATCGGGATTAAATGATAATACCAATTTCTCTTGGTGAACATATATATTTATGCTCGATATATATATATATATATATATATATATATAAACGATGAACTAATACAACTATATAATGTCAAAATAAAACACAAATATGAATCTTAGTGGTTACATGTTAATTTAATTAATTATGACAATTATGTGAAAATTTAACATGATGACATCTCATTATGCATGCGACTTATATTAAAATTTGTTAGCTGAAAGGTTAAAATTCCATTGATGATGATCAACAAACAACTTATTCTTAAATTTTTCTTGAGGCTAAATCTTAAGAGTACTTAATTATATAAAAGTCCAAGATAAATGGATCAATTATTTAAGAGTTCAATATAAATGAATCAAGTTTAACCAAACACCATTATGAAGGAAGACAAGAATTATTAGAGGCGCTCAACACCCGTGAAGGCCACTCTTAGTAAGTGTCCAATTTGAGAGCATAAAAATCCGAATTTTTGCCCAAATTATTTTTGAAAATATTTACTTAATATTCCTTTAAAAAATCTGCCGCAATTTTTTTTTTTTTTTTTTGTATAAAATAGTAAATTGCCCACTTTTAAAACTTTGAATTTGGCAAATATTTGCGCGCAATTCATTTTCCCTTCTGCCAATTCGTCAAAGGATTTGGAAGGAATATTTTATGGCATATGTTTAATCAAGTAATGCTTTTCCAAGAAAATATATTAAAATCAAATCTTTACTTCTTTATTGCTTATTGCGGCAGATATCTTTATAGCTTGTTTGGTGTAAGGAAAGTGAGAGAAAATTGTAGGAAAATGAAAAGGAAAGGAAAAAAAAGGAAAAGAAAGTTATTTCCCTTTTCATGTCTAGTTGTTGAAAAAACTATTAATCTCTTCCAGATGTTTGTTGTCAAGAAAATTTAGAAAAGGAAGTAATACTTTTTTATACATATCTCCATTTAATTATAAATACTTTTAAAATTATAAAATATATTAAAAGTGATTGCAAAATAAAATTTTTGAAATTAGCTCTAGAAATATAAAGTACATCTATATTTACGTTTATATAATATTTATATCTTTAACTTTTCTTTGGTTGGAATTTATGTAAAATTTAGTTGATATCATCTTTTATTATTTGTACTTTTGAAGTTTCAAGATAAGAATTATATTTTCTTTGGGTTGTTTGAGTCTAAAATGGGTTATAAAATTATGTTTGAGAGAGAATTTTTTTCAAATAATAAATAAGCACAACAGGGGTTTGGTAAAAAAATCACAATGGAAGATGTTGATAGTTAGACAAAGTACAAGCGACGTTTTGCAATTTACTCAATAATTTTCCCACGATTTTTCCAAGATTTCCCCATCAAATTGGTGGAAAAAAATTTTCTTCACAAAATTTTCCTGCGGGAAAATTGAAGGAAAATAATAACTTCCTTTCCTGCTATCCAAACAACCACTGAGAGAAAAAAATGACTTTTTTTCACTTTCCTAATAACCAAACAATACAAGGTTTACGAGAAAAAAAAATTTAGTAAACAAACTATTCAGCCTTTTTTTGTGAAAAAATTTAGAAAAAAAAGTTCGCCAAAAAAATCAGATTTTTAAGGATTTAAAAAAGATATTTTTGCTCTTAAAAATTAGATCCATTTAGAGTGGCCTTCAAAGGGTGTTGAGCATCTTCTGATTCTGGCCTTCTTTCTTAAACTTGGAATAATTATCTTGTACCATTAGAGAAATTATATCCTTAAGATAAAACCTCAAGAAAAATAACTAGTCCAAAAAAATTAAGAAAATGTTTGCTAATCATCACAAGTGGCAACCTTTCGACTAACAAAATTATAGACAATAAAATATATATGCCTGATTGCCATCAATGTGGACCACCACACTTAAACTTAATAACCAGTTTAATTGCATGAAAAATAATCTATTCATAAGCATATATAGTAAGTATCAACGGCCAAATAATATTTTAGCATACCATATATAATATAATTCTATGATGTAACTAACAAGTTTGCTTGAAGTTGATGTATCAGTTTCCATCAAAAAGAAAAAAAAAAGCAAGTACTTGATGAATCAGTTATTTAAATGTACGTAGTTCTATATATTATATGATTTATATCCACGTTAATTAAAAACCAACTAATTATTTGGATGTTCATGAATAAAACATTCAACTATTCTTATGAATCGCGCGAGTTGGGGATGGAAATCGTTTAAATCTATGTACTTTCTAATTAGATATAAATAAATATTAAAAACATAAAAAAAATAGTTGCAGACAGTGAGACGACCATTATTATGATCAACTCGTACTAAGTTATTGCAAATTGATCGTGCCCTTTAAAAATTTGTTCTTTACACGCGCATCAGCAAAGGCCGGTTTGTTTGTCCTCTCTCAAAAAAAAATCATGTTTTAAAAAAAGAGAGAGAAATAAATTGACACACTTACAAAATTTAAAACGTTGAGAGTACATTTTTTGAATTCCCTTAAACCTTTTATTGCCCTCACTTTTCCATAAAATTTTAAAGATATAATCATATTCAAGTAAGTTTGTACATTTGGAAAGGCTCACATATTTTGCCGTCCATAATCTTGAAGCGTGGTTTTCGATTCCTGTTAATTGAATTTGTTGCTTGTATTCCTTTTAATTTTGGCGTTAATGAAACTTTATTAGAAAAAAAAAATTCACATATTTTACAGGAACTTACATTACAAATTATGGCCCATTAAAATCAATCCATTGTGATTCTTTATTTACCAATTAGGGTTAGACTCTACAATATACTAAGTGAACATGTCCTTTTTTGTCTTTGAAATAACTTTTAAATAACACCAAATATTATGACAGCATCAAATCCTGGCCGTCCTCGAATTAAGATAGTGACAATGACGATGAAAGAAAATCAAAGCTAGTGGCAGTAAATATATGATGTCTCACTATCATTTACTAGTTTGGGTATAGAAAATTAACATAGGACGAAAGTAGCTGATACTAAGATAAAAAGGAAAGCCGTTTTTGCAGGTTTCATCGATCAACGGTTGCTTTTTAACTTGTCAATTAAAACTATTTTTTATAATCTTGTTGTATAATTTAACAAATAATTATTGATAATTAAACTTGTAATAGAGTTGTTCGGCTATGGATGTTTAAAGATTATTTTTAAATGTCCATAAAGCATAAAGATATTAAGAACAAATCGAAATAAGTAAATTAATTTATACTGAAAAATATGGTGAATTCAAATTTTCAAATATATGTTTCCGTTGGAAATAGTGAGAATAATCTATTTTATCAACATTTGTAACGGAAGAAAATTCTTGTCCAAGTCTGGCTTGACCAAACTCATCCAACCACCAAGTAAGTGTATTGCACTTGCTTTGTGATTGGTCACTTTCCTAGGAGTTATATTCAATCCCAAAGCAAGTGTATTACACTTGCCATGTAGTTACTTTGGGTTCGGCCAAACCCGATCTAGGTAAGAATTTCCCTGTAACGGACATATTGATCAACATGTAATTGGTTTAATAGAAGAGATTAGTCACTATAAGGTAACAATCAAAGTTCGTGTCCCTACTGGAAAAGGTTTCTACTTTTTTGTAATTTCTAAGATATTTATTTTCTTAACACTCTCTTCATAACTATTGTAGGAAACTTTTTCGTATTATGTTGTAATTATTCTTTCTTCGCCCTTAAGGTCATATGAAGGGGAGGGTAGATTAGATTTGGGTAAAAGAAGTAAGCTTTATGAAGCGAGGGTGGAAAATGCATTTTACCCATGATGGGCTGACCCATTGTTCAAGGTGTGAGGTAATGGGCATTCAGGTCATATCTTATGATTAGAGGGGAGGGGAAAGTCGGATTTATGGGGTAAAAAATATGAACTAAAATAAATCAAGGAGTAGTCAAGACAATTTTCTCTTTCTTCCATTCACCCACTGCTTGAGGTGTGAGCCTCACACATCGATCCCAGCAGCAGGTGGCCGACTGTTGTTCCTTTTTTTAATTTGTTTTATTTAATAAATACCTTTTTTTGAAATAATTCCTTTAAAATACCTTATTAAATGAAGTGCAAGTCTTATTTAATTTTAGTTTTAGTTCATTTGTATATTATTTTTAAGAAGTTAATTTTAGTTTAAAAAATGTAACTATTTAATTGTTGTATTATTGTGAACCAATTTTATTTCTTATTATTAAAGTCAATGTTAAATTATTTTTAAGATTCCCAAATCATGTCAATCTTAAATGTAATTTTTATTATTCTCAAATCAGTTTGCATATCATCCATTATTAATATTAATATTATTAATATTAATATTTATTATTTGTTGTTATTATTATTAATTATTATATATTAAGTGAAAGTGTGGACGAATGAAAATTGAAATTAATTGGAATGTGAAGATTGATTCACTGGAGATGATTATATAAATGAGAAGGAGAAGGAGAAGGGGTGAAAAAGGGGAAT
The DNA here is from genome assembly GCA_003313485.2 of Penstemon barbatus. NCBI lineage: Eukaryota > Viridiplantae > Streptophyta > Magnoliopsida > Lamiales > Plantaginaceae > Penstemon > Penstemon barbatus. The sequence continues at coordinate 66,834,599 of CM064880.1, forward strand.
GGGTGAAAATTAGGAAGAGGAAGAGAAAAATGGACTGAAATCACTGGAGATGGCCTCAACTTGCCTCACGCCTCGTGCCCGCTCACTTGCTGAACGAGCGAGTGGCCGACACCTATTGTTCCCTATTTTATTTAGTAAAAAGAAAAAATCTTCTAATTTGTGTAATATTTTTAAAAAGCTAATTTTAGTTTTAAAAATTTAACTCTTATTTAATAAACTCAAATTTAATTTAATTTATTTTATTTACTGAAAAACCTTTTTTTAAAAAAAACTTCCTTTAATATGTTTATTATTTTGAAAAGGGTAAATTACGAATACCCCCCTCAGGTAAGGTATAATTACAAAAATCACCCTCACGTATTGGGTATTACGAAAATCCCCCTCAAGTTTGTCACCTTCTTACAATTAACCCCCTGTCCCTAAAATATTCCAATTTTGCCCTTGGGTGTTATTTGTATTGTTTGTAATGTCTTATCAATGTTAAAACTTGGGATCTAATTATTATATATTATAAATTAGAAAAAAAAAGATAATTATATATTTACTACTAGAATAATTGATAAAATTTATAATTGCCCATAAGTTTTAATAAAATTGCAAAAAAATGGCATTTATATATTTATTAGCAATTTTAAATTGTATAATATTAAATTAAATAGAATTTTAATAATATACTTTATAAATATGAACTGTTTACACATTAGTTAAATGAATTTATTTTATAAATTAGTAAATTTAATAAATTATATTGTATTATAAATAAGATTTTTTAATTTGCTAAAGTTTATATTGAATAATAATAATTGAAATTTATGAGAAAATATAAATTATATCAATTATTTTTGTGGTAAATATATGATTATTATTTTTATATTTACAAGATATAACAAGTAACACCCAATTTTAAAAATTTATAACATATTATAAACATTACAAATAACTTTCAAGGGCAAAATTGGAACATTTTAGGGACAAGGGGTTAATTGTAAGAAGGTAACAAACATGAGGGGGATTTTTGTAATATCCAATACGTGAGGGTGATTTTTGTAATTCGACCTTACCTGAGGGGGGTATTCGTAATTTACCCTTTTGAAAAAGTTAATTTTAGTTTTAGTTATTATAAACTCAAATTTAATTTAATTAATAAAATTTAAACTTTAAAAGAACTTAACTTTAATTATGATTATTATCAATTTTTTATTTCTTATGAATCTTAAATACGATTCATCAAAAATGAATATTAGAACTTAAATTAACTTTTTATATTATTATTATTAAGTTGGAGTGCGGAAAAATGAATATTGAAATTACTTGAAATGAGAAGATTGAATCATTGGATAGGACTATATAAAAGGAAAGGAGAAGAGGAAGGTGTGACAAAAGAAAAACTGAATTACTGGAGATGGCCTAACTACCGAACTTATTATGATCATACAAAAATACAGTAATTCTTTTTAGTCACGTCTAAAGATATTTTATTTGATTATAGTAGTGTTATAAATATGGTAACACTCATTTATTTTCATATCTATACATAGATAAACAATCGAATTTAATTACCTGTGAATTATTGACATGTTTCAAGTCATAATTCTTCTCAATTATCATAATACTGAAAAAACTATTATTTGGTAAAAAGAAAAACTCATATGATGGAGATATGCAGAGAGAACTCAAGTTTAATAATGTTTCTTATTTATTAGAAAAATTAATATTATTGTATTTTTCAAATTTTAATTGTTCACAACTTTCTGAAACTTTAATCCGACATATACTCACAATATAAACTACGAATATAAATTATATCCATATGGACTATGTAGCATCAGAGCCAATCATTACAACCCATTATATAATATTGCAAAAAAAAATTCATAATTAATCATCAAATAAAAATAAATTCTATTTATAAAATAAACCCTAAATTAAATATTATGTCATAAATCCTAAATTATAGGCATTACAAATACTTTTATATTATAAATTTATATTTTTATTGTTATTATTGGGATGTTTTATATTCAAATATTGATAAATGTTAATTAACATTTGAAAAGTAATGAATTTTTTTATATGAGTAATATTGAAAAAATTTGGTGCTATTTTATAATTTTTAAAAGTTGAGTGAATTGTTACTAAATTAAAAAATTACTAAATATGTTAAACAGGTAGCAAGTATATAATCATTTTCCATCCATATTAAAAACTTTTTCGGGTATGTATTTACAAGAAGAATTTAGGTTCGCATTAAGATGGGAAATTAATAGTGGTAATCATTACAAAAGGGGTCATGATTGTAACGCAAATGAATGATTACAATACTGCGCAGCCACAGCCGCCGTTTCTTCTTCTGTATTTTTGTAATATTTTTAATACAGTACTCCATAATTAATTAATTATCTTTCTTTTTGAGGGTCAACTATTACAACTTCGTCGGTCCTAGATATGAGAGAGTCGAAGGGACGTGGATAAAGAATAGAAAGAGACCTTAACCAAGGAAAATTTTTATTAAGATCGGGTTTGGTCGAATTCAAACTAATTACATGGCAAAGTGTAATAAATTTGTTTTGGGATTGGATGTAACTTTCATTAAGGTGATCAATCACAAAACAAGTGCAATACACTTGCTTAGTGATTGAATGGATTTGACCAAGCCAGGCTTGGGCAAGAATTTTCCTAAATTATGTACCTCTTTTACCATGAAAGAAACAAGGAAAAATAAATTAATTATCAAAACAAAAAAGGAAAAGATCTAACTTAGGAATACACTTATCAAGTTATCATGTATATTAATTTTTTTTCTTCCTCTCTGAAAAAAGGAAAAAAAAAAAAAAAAAAAAAAGAACTCAAGTATAAAAGGCACCAAATGGGACTCTAATCTAAACCATGCAAATGAAACTCATTCATTCTTCTTTCAGTCTTTATTTCTTTTTATCATTTGGGATTTCCGCAATTCGATAATAAGATTTTCTGTTATATCTTCTTTTTAACTTAACATATACGTAATAAGTAAAGGACCCCTATATTTTCGGGCTCCGTTCTTTAGCCTCCCCCCACACCTCACCCTCTATATAAACCCCCTCCCTCAATCATTCTTCTCCAAATCATCAACAACTTTTAAAAGTAGTAACTGAATCTTTATATTAAAAAATAATAATAGAATATATAGGAGAAAGAGAAATGGTGGTGGAAGGAGGAGGAGTGGTGGCGGTGGTGGTGGTGAGAGAATATGATGCTAAAAAAGACTGTAAGAAAGTGGAAGAAGTGGAAAATAAGTGTGAAGTGGGGCCCAGTGGAAAACTTTCTCTCTACACCGACCTATTAGGTGACCCCATTTGCAGGGTCCGCCATTCCCCTGCTTATATCATGTTGGTTAGTAGTAGAAAAAACTAAAAATAATAACTAGGAGTAAATCATTTCTTTCAACGTTGTTTTTCTTTTATTTTATTTTATTTTGATATGGGTACGTGTTTTTTCAGGTGGCGGAACTGGTGGTTTTGGGGGGCGGAGTGGATAAGGAAAGGAGAGAAATAGTGGGAATGATAAGAGGTTGTATTAAAACGGTTACGTGTGGGACTAAAAATGGAAATGGCAAAGACTGCGCCACAAAATTGCCTCTACCTCTCCCTGTCTACACTAAATTGGCCTATATTTTAGGCCTCCGAGTTTCCCCTTCTCATAGGTACTACCCTCTTCTTATAGGACACCTTCCCTTTTTTTTTTTTTTTTAACTACGAAAAATCTAAGCATAAAATAGTTGATATATTGGTAGCAATGTCATTCTGCCGCTTATACTACTTTGTTTGTGATATATGATAGAATACAATCTTTGTTGGTCAAACTCTATCCCCGTAGATTAAGATTTCATTTTGTTTGATTTTCATAATTTAATATGCATTTAAAGATTTTGGATTTTGTATAAACATAAAAGGAAATTCTGAAATTAATTAATACAGTATATTTCATTTAAATTCCTTCAAAAACATTCTCAATGAAACATACAAAAAAATAAAAAAATTCTCTATGTTCTTTTTTGTTACGAATAAATCTTGTCGTTTTTGCAAAATTAATCAAATGGATTTTTTCTATGGGGGGACAAATGTGGCTAGACCACCTAATTATTTGCTCTCTTTTTGTTGATTTCTACTTTTTTTTTTCAACCTATAACAAAGTATATTTTATAGTATCTTTTTTCTTTTGTGAGGAAGTATAATTTATTCTATTTTCAACTACAAGTTCTATTTATGATTTTGTTATTTTTTATTTTTATTTTATTATTTTTTATTTGTTTGTGACATTATTTTCAGGAGAATGGGAATAGGATTGCAGCTAGTACGTAGATTGGAGGCGTGGTTTGTTGAAAACGGTGCCGAATACTCATACATGGCCACAGAAAACGACAACGTAGCCTCCGTAAAACTCTTCACTCAAAAATGTGGATACTCCAAATTCCGTACCCCATCCATCTTAGTCCAACCCGTTTTCGCCCACCGAATCCGACCCGACAACCGGGTCAACATCATCAAACTCAACCCCACCGAAGCCGAATCTCTCTACCGCCGCCACTTCTCCACCACAGAGTTCTTCCCTCGCGACATCGACTCCGTCGTAAACAACAAACTCAATCTCGGCACTTTTCTCGCCGTCCCAAAACAATCATACGACGACGTTTCATGGCCGGGCATAGACGAGTTTTTTGCAAATCCACCCGATTCGTGGGCCGTGCTCAGTATATGGAACTGTAAGGACGTGATGACACTGGAGGTCCGTGGCGCGTCGCGCGTGACGAAAGCGCTCGCGAAAACCACGCGCGTAATGGATCGTGCTCTTCCGTGGCTTCACTTACCTTCAGTGCCTCAAGTTTTTAGGCCCTTTGGGTTTCACTTTTTGTATGGGCTTGGTGGTGAAGGCCCAAATGCGGTTAAATTCATTCGGGCTTTATGTGGGCTGGCCCATAATTTGGCTAAGGAGCGTGGGTGTGGGGTAGTGGCTACTGAGGTGGCAAGTCGTGAACCGCTTAAGGTAGGGATTCCCCATTGGAAAAACTTATCGTGCGCCGAGGATTTATGGTGTATTAAACGATTAGGGCAAGACTACAGTGACGGGTCTGTGGGTGACTGGACTAAGTCACCACCGGGTCTATCCATTTTTGTTGATCCAAGAGAGTTTTAGTTATTTAGGTCTAAGTTTGGTTTGTCTTTACTTAGCACCCACGCAACAAAAAAGAAAAAAAGAAGAGTACCTTTTAGTTTTTTGTTCTTCCATTTTTCTTAACTTTAATATGAAAAATTTGAGGTGGGAGAGATATGTAGTGGGGGGAAATAGAAGATATGGATCTACTTTTGTTGTTTAGTTGTTATGTAAAGGGGAATATCCTTATTTTTTTGCTCCTTTACTTTTTGTAAATTGATGTTTAAGATCCTTTCAGCCAAACATAGTTATGTTATATTTTATGGCTTAACATGTCTTATTCATAATATTATACTTCCTGGTGACATGAGCGTGTAGTTGGTATTGCATATCATTGTATATCATCTCTCAAAACAAAAACAAAAAAATATATCATTATATATACTTTTCTAAAGATGTGGTTATCACCAATTATTTTTGCTAGTGACAAAAAGAGAAACTCAATTAGTGAAGGGGTGATTTTTTATTTAAAGATGAAATTGCATTAAAACTATTATTCATAAGTATAGTAAAATAAATATAAATATGGCTGCAAGGTTCTTCTAAAATATACCTTTTTTTTCTTTTTTTCTTATCGTGACATTGGTATTAGCTTCTCATCCAATGTGGGTGTTTTTGTCATTCAAACTAGCTCTCAAGGTGCGGTTGAAAGGATTACACAAAAGTAATTCGTTTATTATATTGCACATCGAATTCTAATTAGTCACTGTCTAGTAAGTGTTAATGGTTCTCAAAATAAATATATTACGCTTGTCAAGTGAATTACTTTAATTAAAACATATGTCTATTTCCTTTTTAATAAAAATAATGCATGAATATTTTGGGGTATGTTTGTTTGGTGTTTGAGAAAGTAGTTTGGTAGAGTAGTAGAAGTTTGTGAAATAATTTCAATTTGTATAATATTGTTTGTTGGGTTTTGAGAGATTGGTTTGAGAAATAATGAAGGTGTAGGTATTTTTGAAAGAGTTAGGTTGTAGGTGTAAGATGTTTAAGACTTTATGTCAAATCATATTTGTTACGTGAGATAAATTGTGTAAGTGATATGTTACTTTATGTCATAGTAGAGTATTGTTTAGAAATTAGAAAATTATTCCTTGTTTGGTTTTTTAGAGAATAATTTGTGAAAATTAAAAGATGAAAAAATTATTTTAGAAAGTAGAAAATATGTTTCTTTGACATTTTTCAAACACGAAATAATTTTGAAAAATGTCAAACAAACAGACCCTTAGTAATTGTCAGAAAACATTTTTTTTTTTTTTTTTTTTTGCGTTTTTGTGTGTTTACTTTAAACATATCTATGAATGATAATCTTATGTACTGCTCATTTTCTCTTAGAGTTATTGGGGGGGTGCTTCTGAAGTGAAAATGCAGCTGCGCGGAACATGCGTGGCAAGACTTAAAAGTGATGGGGATGGTATGGATAGTTGAAGAGACAAATAATTGTGATTGTACGTACCTCTTCACTTGCAGCCTTGCGTACATTCTCCACAAGTTATATGATAAAATGTTCTAGCAATCTTTAGGAAAATAAAATTTTAGTCATATTTATAATTATTACTATTCCGAAACTAGCTAGTACCTTAATATTAATGGATCCTATGAATAAATCTTTATATGATGATTTTGATTTCAAAAGAATTTACATGGATTTAATGTTCAATGTATAATTGGGACAAAATGTAGAAATACAAAATGTAAAAATGTAGAGGAGTATGTATATAGAGTTTTGTTAGGTTTGGTGAGACTGAATTCGGACTTAGCTAAGATGCGACTAGATTCAAATATTAATTTTGAACGGTTAGGCCATCTCCAATCCGTAGGGCTATTCACAGCCTTGGGGTGTCAATCTCCACCCGGGGAATCTGCACCCCCTTGAGCATCGTCTCCAACCGATAGGGCTATCTCCTCCAATTAATTAACAAAAAAACTTCCCCACTCTCACTTATATTATCTATAATAATAGTAGTAGTAGTAGTAGTAATAATAATAATAATAATAATTTTATGTGTAATATTAATTTAAATATGAAAATGCATAATAATTAATTTTAGAGACAATAATAATAAAATAATAAATATGAAAATGCAAAATTGTATTTCTACATTTTGTCCCAATTATACATTGAACATTAATGCTATATTAGAGTTTAAATAAAATTAAAATATTTCAAATCAAATTTTAAATGTGGCTAAATAAATTATTATTTTATAGACAAATATATAATTTCAAAATTAATAATGGATAAGAATTTTAATATACTATAATTTTTTTTAATTTTACTTTCATGGCAAATTTTTATATCTAATAATGTTACATCATTAATTTAATAAATTGTTATTAAACCTACAACAATTTTTATAATTAAATGTAACTTTTATTTTTAGTTAATTAAAATAAATAAGGTATTGTTAAATTTTGTAGTTAATTTTTTTAACTTTTTTTATTATTAATTTTTTATTAATATTTATTTTTTAATTTAATAAAAAAATAAAAGAAAATGCACCAGGTGGCGCCAAGTGGCGCCACATGATGGAATGTGCCTGGGACGCGTCCCAGAAAGAGGGCAATGGGCTGGGTTGTAAATCGCCCCGGGAATGATGGGCTAGGCCCATCTCCACTCACCCCCCTCCCGGGTTGGAGATGGCCTTAGAAGTCAGATGTGTCATATTTTAATTTAACATGAAATGAGATAAGATACAAATGAGTTTAGACTCCGTCTCTATAGGACGAGACTAGCCGTCCAAATCCACAAGGAGCCAATTATAATTTTGAGAGATATGATATTGTTTGATAATGAGAGGTATGATATTGTTTGAGAAAAAGAAAATATTCCTACTATGAATCACTGTAAAAAGGAAGGGGGTGGAGTAGTACATGTATGTATGTATGTGTGTATGTATGTATGTATGTATGTATGTTGTGGGTTGCCGACATGGTGAGTGCAATTTGCCTAGTCCTCCCAGCTCACTTGGCCGAATGATTGTTTAATTTTATGCCCTCTCTTTTTGAGCTGCTGCACACTCCAAATATGCCGCCTTTTATTGGTTTATTTGGAGTTCACATTCTATTCATTTAACACCACTTTTTTACACAAGCTTTGGTTGATTTAATTAATTTTTTTTCGAACAAAAAAAAAACAAGGCCTTTGTTTTGTATAAAGAAAAAAGAAGTTGCAAATTGACAACATGATTAAAAGTACTGTAATTTATAGAGCATTGAGCTCAGTGCATTAACTTTTGTGAACTACTTTTTACACCCAATTTAGGCTTTGATTAAGCACGAAATCCCTGGAACAATCTTTACCTTTTTTGCGTCCATTCTGCAAATCGATTCCATTATTGACTAATTAACGAACTAAAGAATTATTAATTAAGATAAGATAAGATTAGTGTTTGTTAACTCGGTTCTTCTAATTTGAAACCCCACTACACATTTCAAACTGGGTTAGGCAGATTTTGGCCGTATCATTGTATATGAACTCATGTAGTTAAAAAGTAAAAAATTATTTTCTCTAATGTGCCAAAAGGTTAGGAAAATGTGGTCGGAAAGGTGTTGTCAGCCTATAAAATGGTTAATTTCTTTTTTTCAGTTGACACAAGGGCTCAATCCAATATAAATAAAGTACAATGGTGGTGTTTATATAGGTAATTAGGCACATTAATTGTTTATATAATTATATTCGTTGATTTGAATTGCATCTAAGTGCCTTTACCATTTTATCATTGCAAATTAATTTTATTCTAGCTAGTTCTTTAAATATTGTCGACTTTGGACTTTTGAGAAAACCACCAATTACGAATTTGAACTCTAATGGCGATCACGTCATCTTGGATATAATTATATTTTCTTTAAGAATAATGGGTATGCTTTAATTCATGAAGGGGATTATGAGCATCGATTTTTTAAAAATAGTAAATTAGTTATTTAGTAAACTAAAATGTTATACAGAGAAGACTAGAAGGGTATTAAAATATAGACATAACATTCATTATAATATATTGTATAGATTTGATGTAAGTTTGAAGGGTTTTGCTTAATGAGCTACAAGTTGAATAAAAAAGTTTGGTCCATCTATTTGTATCAAACTCCATTTAATTTAATTTTGAACCCCTTTTACTAGATTGAGACCTAATAAAAAATCCCTGTAATAATTTTTTTAAATTTTAAATAAAATATTTAATTTCAGGATTAATCTTTTAGGTCTCGGATTGTCACCAATAAAATATAAGAGGCTTCTCTCAAAAAAAAAAAAAAAAAAATATAAGAGGCAACAATATGTTTTATTTTGCTGGGCCTAGATTCATAATACAATTAAGGGCTTAGGTTCAACAAACTATAATACCTAGTTTTGTTTTTGTGGTTCAACAATCCAACTTGATATATATAAAAAAATGACACCTAAATTTGGACTAGTAAGCATTTTTTGCTAAACTAGTACAAACGAAAGTTATAGCTCTACTATTTTGTTAATATTATTTTCTTCAAAAAGAAGAAGCTATTTTGTTGGCCCAATTATGGTATGATAATTGATAGGCAGAAATAAAGAGTAAAACCCTGAAATCATTCTGGGCCTGAATTTCGAAAAATGACCCATATGGTTTATTTAGAACTAAATGTTTATCAAATTTATACTACAAAGAAAATGAAACCCTAGAATGGTACTCGAGCTCCTGACTCTGTACTCAGTCTTTCTTCTAAACCTGTCGCCACCAAATCTTGACACAGAATGGTAGTCGTGCTCCTGACTCTGTAGGTAATGTTTCTCTTGCTTGACATATCACACAAACTCAGATTTAATTTTCATGATATGCTGATTTTATCTGTTTCTGAATTCAATAGGTTTTTGAAGATTATTGAAAAGATGAAGCAATACTCTGTTGCCCTCTACCTGTTTGATAAAATGCGCGAATTAGATATCCCAATTGATTTTTGCTTATGTGTTCTCAATCGTGTGGATTTTGGACTTTCAATCTTGTTGACTCACGGTTACAAACCAAATACCATCACATTCACCACTCTTCTAAACGGGCTTTTTGTAGCTCATAAGGTTCCCAAGTTGGTTGAATTGTTCAAGAAATTGTGGAAAGAAAAAATATGTGTGCTTAATGAAAAAATTGTATTTATTATTGCGATAAATGGATTATGCAAAGCTGGACATAAATGCTTCATCTTTTCGATAGGACATATTCTTCTAATAGCATGCTATGGAGTTTGGATTTAGGAGTCGAAGGTTCTACTCCTTTAGATTTGAGATTTTTTGTGGGTTTATTTTCTCCAAATATTTCATTCTCGATTTCTATTGCGACACATCGTTTATGTCGACACTACTCTATAGTCTTTAGATGGATATTGTATGCGAGGAGAAATGGGGAAAGCAAGAAAAATTTATATCAGTTTGCACTGATATATGGATATAGTTTGCGAGGAGAAATGGAGAAAGCAAATAAATATTACATTTGGCACTGATAGATGGATATTGTTTGCGAGTAGAAATGGAGAAAGCAAAATAATATTTAATCTTGTACTGATGAACGGGTATTGTTTGCAAATGAACGGTTATTGTTTGCAAAGAGAAATGGAGAAAGCAAGAATAATATTTCATCTAATTTGCGAGGAGAAATGGAGAAAGTAAAAACAAAAAAAAAAAAAAAATTATCTTATCTGCAAAGGAAAGCAAGAAACACATTTCTTAGTATTTTATTGATTCAAGCCTTCGGGCTTGTATTTTCACCTACATTAGTCTGACGAATGGATATGCAAGAAGAAATACGTTGATGAAGCTTGAATATTTTTCCTTGAAATTCCTTTAATGGGGTTGGAGTGCACAATGATTACATTGACCTCTATGTAACAAGGTTTATTTAGTGTTGGTAAATATGCAATTGGTTGGAAGTTTGTGAGATGAAAGTATTGGATACATAACCATTTTCTTCTATTTTCGTAAGAAAACATTTGCCTCCTCGATTTCTTCTTTACAAAATAATGATATTAAATGTTATAACATTAGGTTGTAATACAATCCGATGTTATAACATTTAACATCATTATCGGTACCCTATGTCAAGGACTTATCAAATAGTCGAACATTTCTTTATTAAAATGAAAGGAAATGGTTATATACCTAATCCAGTCACATATACTGCTTTTCTTCGAGGTTTTCCTAAGTGAAGAGCTTCACAAGGCAAAGCTACTCATAGAAGAAATGGTCAGAAGAGGATTTGCACCCAATTCAACTGCTATTTTCCATGTTGCTTGATCATTGTCAGGAGAATGGTGGAGATGAAGTTCTTCAACATATGAAAGATAAAATATCTTGCTTCAATTGCTAAGTTCGATTTTGTTAGTTGCTAAATGATGTAGAAAGTTGTTGCCTTGATCTTATATGTTAAAAGATGGTTGATGAGGACTAAAGCAGCATTTTTGTATTGAGTTTGCTATGTTGTAATTTTTTTTGTTTTCTGGGATAACCGCTATCTTGTAATTGATTAGATGAACATTTTCAGAACTATAAACATTAATTGCTCATTACATCTCCTTGCAAAGTATCACATTGCTGATTTCTGTAATTACTATCTTTCTACATAATCTAAGAAACAGAAAACAATTACAGCAGCATAAAATAACTCTTTATAAGTAAAAAGAAAAAACTAGAACTAAAGATTAACATTGTCTCAAAAACATAACTAATCCTACATTAACCTTCAATGAAATTAAAGATCCAGTCAGTTGCTCTCTAATACCGTCTTCTTTTTTAAGAAGAGGAATGCCCTCTACTTCTAGGAGGCGTAGATCTTGTTTCTTCTGCACTAGTAGAAGCCGGACTCTCAGACGTATCTGAACTGCTATTCTCTCCGTGTCTCTCTTTATTCGACCAAAGTCTAGAAAACATCTTCTTCACTTTGTTACCCGCAACTTTGTCTTCTCCTTTTTGTTTCAACCTCAAAGAAGCAAGCTCCCCTTTCAGAACCTTAATCTCCTCAGTTGTTTGCTCACAATCCCAATCCTCATTAGTAGTTGCAGACCTAGAGCTCCCGTAGGGACCCGCCGGTAGCAAAGCCTTAACCGAGCCTGGCATATCGGGTGTGCTACCCCCACTTGTAGCTCTAGCTTGCTCAAAGAAAAGAACTTGCACAACTACACGTAAAGGAAGCCTCTCGTTTTGCACGGCATGCGCACATGCCTCGGGTGATAGCTTCTTACAATCCATTAACCGACAAATTCTCTTTTTCTCGCTCTTACTCAATTCCGGGTGTTCCTGAAAATAATATAAGAAAAAAGTTATTGGGGATATATAATGTCTATCAAATATTTGTTATAAAATAGTAAATGAGTGAAATGCAAAAATACCCCATACGTTTTGCCTAACTAGAAAAAATTTCCCCGTGTTATTTTTTATTAACAAAAAGTCCCCCTATAATTTGGAGTACATATTTTGCAGGATAATTAACAATTATACCTCCACCAAAAACTGCGAAAACACTGAAGTTCACCTAAAATTTTTACACCCCCTTCTAACTTTGAAAATTTGCAATAACTTCGCACGTTCACTTTGAAAATTGGCAATAATCCCCCAATTGGTTTATTAAAAAATTCAAATGGGGTTTTTGCTAACACAGTGGTTTTTGCCAATTATGCAAAGCCCGGGGGTATTTTTGCATTTAACTCAATAGTAAAGCATAAAGAAATAAACCTTGAGGTACATATCAATGGCACGGTAAATTTCATCGTGAGTCGTTCTTGAAATGCTCGAAACCATTTCGGCTAGATTGACAAATTTTGAGAAAGGTAAAGAGGGGTCTTTAGCAGCTTCGAATAGATAACCATCAACCAATTTAGCCACCTTAATCTTCGAAGCATCCGAAGTAAATCCTGTATATATTTCTCGGAACTCAGAATCATTGGGACAGTCGGTCTTAGCACTATGTTCTTGCATAAAAAACTTCTCAACCAAATCGTGCACTATATCTATGTTACATACTATCATCTCGCCAGTCTGTGAATGAATCAAAAAATCGGAAACCATTGCTTCTTCAAGCTGCTGCGAAATTCTTTCCATAAGTACCCTTTTGCTCGTCTCCCTACATTCTAATACTGTGGATGCTTGTAATAACTTGAGCAAGAAACTACAAGGCACTGAACTTTTCTCGATTGGAAGCAACCAAGTAATAGTATCGACTAAGTACCGGTACTTTAAAACATCGTTACCTTGTATAGCGCCTTTGCTAAAACCTGGAAGTCTTCTTAAAGAGTATGCCTTTAACGATGCTCCTATAACATCAGAAGGCATTCTTCCCTTTGCTTTTATTGTCGTAATAACCAACTTATATAAATCTATTTGAAGTTCACATAGGTCTTCTACCCACCAGTCTTTAGGCACAGTTTGCGGTTTTCTCACACCATTCTCAAACGGAAGATTTTTCCGGTTATAAGTGTACGACCAGTCGACTTTCAAAGGGTCAATAACTGCTTTAGTAGCTATAGAATCGAGACAGTTGCTGACAATTTTCAACTCCTCAGACCATGGGAGAAGAGATTTTGTTGTCTGAAGTACTATAATGGAATCTTTCCAGCTTCGAAAAATGCTTGAGGTAAGGAAAACATCGATTTTGTACACAAGGTTTCCTTTCTCGACAGTCTCGTACATTTCGAGATACTCTGCAGCACAACGTGCGGATACTACATTATAGGCGTTGAGTGTTACTATCATACCGTAACAAAATTTAGCACATATTTCGAATGCAGTGGGTCCACCAGGGATATCGTGAATGTCGATTTCATCATTGTTTTCTTCACTTGAACTGGCAACGAGCTTTTGGAGGTGAGAACTCTTGGAGAGAAGAGGAAACTACATTGAGATTGCAGAGTTGTTAGTAAGGTTGAAAATCATACTAAATTACTCGATATTCAAGTTTGATTGGTTTGATCGATAATAGTTAATTTGAGGTCAGGTTATCCATATCAAATTGAACTCAATAATCGAAAAAAAATATTATGTATAAAATATCAATCTACTCAAACACAATCGTAAACTATGGTCACAAAAGAATCAAACTAAGCTTAGGATAACACCAAGAAGAATGATGAGAAGGCATTATTAAGCATTTAATTATTACCTTGTGGAGATAAAACTTGACATCTCCAACACTAATGACAATGTCAGTTGCCAACTCTGTAGCAACATACCTGAAATACAAATGTACTTAACTGTGAAATTTGCGGTAAACTTCCTCGTCTATACATATTGAACTTTTATGCAGAAAAAGAGGACCATACTCATACAAACAACTGGCAATAACATCCAAAAGAAGCACACAAGAAAAGTGAAATTCCTATCCTCCCATAAGTTATCCGGCATTTACTTTACAACCCAAATTCAAATTTGGATCCTTCCCAAACAGTTAAAAGGGCAGTTTAAAAGAATCTGAAAGTAGAAATAGCTAACCTGATCAAATCCCCATCAGTTTGAAACTGATCTGGCTTGGACCCAAGCTTCATAAACTTCATCTTGGAAAGTTTATTAAGTATGTGCTTATCTTCAAATAGGGTTTATCTTTATCCACGGTATATCATAAAATCAGGTCACTTATCAGAAAGCAAGCCCAAATAGAATCCACATTCTTTCAACAAGAATTTATTTCACCAGTGAATTTAGGGAGACCTGTTAAAGGCAACATAATTTTGGTATAAGTGAAGAGCACACACAAATTGCAGACAAATGAACAAACCAGCACCAAAACCAACATATTTGTTGTCTCATACGGCAGTTTGAATGAAACTGATATTTCCAAAACAATGCATCAATATCAATACACCACTAGATATAAAAATTATAATAAACCAGCTACTATATCAACTAAAAATCGGGTTTGGCCGAACACACTCACCCACAAGGCAAGGGAATTATACATGTCAACGTTTGGTTTCGACCAAACCAGTTTAGACAAGAATTACCCATATCCAAGAATGAACATAAATAGTACTAATCGGCCAGAAACATAACCAGTTTGGGCCAGAATCATACAAGCAATGAAATTACACACAACCCATATGCAGTAAATGATAGAGTGACAAGAAATGCACCTAATATAGAAAACACAACAAAAAGATCCACATATATTTCATAAAATGAACATAAAGATTAAGTTTTTATCATCAAAAACATAATCCCACAAAAACCCAGTAACAAAAATGCACTTATACGGTTATACCAACAAAGTAGTAAAAAAAAAACAGAGAAGAAAAGAAAGAAACATTAACCTCTGTATTTCACAGAACTCACCTAAGATTTGAACTTTCATGTAAATAAAAGCAAACGAATCAAACAGAAATCCCTTCTCCAAACATATTCAATGGGGGAGGCAAAAACGTACAGACACACAGCATAAGGCCACTACAATAGCTCTACAACTTTGAGGAACAAAAACAAGAAAAGCAACCCCCACACACCACTAAAAAAAAAAAAAAACCAAACAATTAAAAAGATTGAGTTGTCCTTAAATCTTTGCCGGCCACCACAGAAACACCACAGAATGTTTCTCACAGTCTATCTATCTCTTTAGAATCAGCACCACCGCCCCCACCACCCCTCAATTACAATTTACAATGACCGTTTTCCCACTCAACAGTTAAGTAAGCAATATTGCTAAAAGTGATACGATAACTATTTATTTATACAATTTAGCTGTCATTTTTATTTTTATTGGTTTTCTGTAATTTAGCTGTAACTGTAAAGTGGGTATGGCTTCTTTTTTGGTCATTGAGAATGAGGAGGGACCCCTCAATACTGTACAGTGTTTGGCACGCCAAACTGACACTGTTCCCTTCTCCACTTTATCGTATACACAAAACAAAACTCGTTTCTTTTTCTCCTTTTTACTATTTATTTTGGAATTTTAACTACAAGTCTACAAGAGAAAACGACTCTTCCATCTTTTGTCTATATATCGTACTTGGATCATAATGGCATCCAACTCCATTTTGTATGTTGTTTATTTATAAGCGACGGGACTTAAACTTAAATTAAATTGTTCCATATTTGATTAAATTGATTCTTTAAAATTTTGTTTAAGTTCAATTTGTACATATAAAGTTTGGGAATATTTTCCATTTGATTTTTGAAATTTGATATGAGTTCGACCCCATAAACAGAATATTAACAAAATATATATAAAATTATTTAATTATTTAATATTTAACTTAAAGTCGTTCAGTAAAAATTTATTTGAGTTTAGCTAGTTAGTTTGACAATTAAATCAAACTATTAAGATTAAATGTCTCAAGTGATTGAATATCAGCAAGATTAAATATTTTATATAAAATTTGAGCAATTTTTACTTGTTGAACTAGTTTTTTGAGCTGAATTTTGTCTTGATTAGATACCTCATACATTAGCCTAATTCACGAGTATTTATAATTACTAGCTCTGTAAAATTCATAATATATGTGCATAGTGTATTATTCAACATAACTGGACTCTTTTACGTCTCAGTTTTTTTTAGATGATGAATATATTGTTACATCAAACACTATATCGAATCGAAACATTACAATGATATCAAAGTATATTAATTGCTATTAATAGTATATAATATATGGGGGGTCACATGGCTCAATTATTACTCCTTTACTCTTTTTCTCCTTTTTTTATTATTTTGATTTTCAATGAAGCCGACTCATTTACTTAGGAGTTAGGACTCATATCTCCAATATGACACCCCCATTTTATATTCAGCTTTGGATTAATTGTACAAATTTGGTTTTAACATTCTGTTTTATCTTTTCCATTTTGCCTCAGGTTTTAAAAAAAATGGAATAACAAAAAAAATTGGACACCTCCCCTTTCACCTAGTGGTCAAATGGTGACCACATTCCTTTTCCCTTGTCCACAATTTCTTTAAATTCTTTCTACATCACATGCTATGCCACACACAATACCCCTCCTAAATGCCACCAAAATTCCATAAATATAATAAGTTATTAATTTCGGTATTACCATATTGTCTTATTTCAACATTTTCCAGTAACTAAGTGCAGTTGAAGTTAAATGTTTGTCAAAAGATTCTCATTAGGTAATTAACTCACCTGTTTATTTTTTTTTACCCAAAGGCAAGAAGAGATTGATTCCTGTAAAAATGTTACTTATACTAGTTAATTATTAGCATAATATGTCTGACATGAATTTGCATCACAAACTTGTGAATGATTCTGTCATGAGAATTTATTTATCAGAAAAAGATTCTGTCATGAGAATTTGTCGGATTATGTTTTATGTTAAATATTTGTCCAAGAGATTGTTGGTTTTTACAACTTGATTTAAAAAATAAAGTTTTTTTATCAAAATTTCTGTGTATTATAATAAATCCACCTATGGTCATTTATAAATAGGAAAAATGGTTAAATCGATACGACTTGATATGAATATATTTAGAATTAGATCACACTAATGAATTTTAAATCATTTCAATTGCAAGTTGCAAGTAGTGCTTTTTGTAATTAATCATAATAATAATACTGACGGAATGTAGACCTCGTGGATGATTCAAGGCCCCAAAAGGCCCAAACGTATTTGTGATTAATTTGTAGGATGAAAATGGCAACATCCTACAATTAAACCTTGGCAATTGGTAAAAGTCCACGTCAAGATAAATAGATAGTCAATTTCAACGTCTCTATCGTTTTGGTTTTGGTTCATTAGTGTTATGTTGACTTTGACCAAACTATTTAATGCATAGCAATTTCACGCAAATCCTTCATCTTCAACATGTCAATGTCCATTCTCTGAATTGACCCGAATGAATATTATTGCTTTCAAAAAAAAAAAAAAAAAAAACATGTCAATGTCCAACTCCTTGTTTCTGGTCATTGTTACTATGTTATTCTTCCGCCGTCCCATTTTTTTTCTCCTATTTCTATTTTGGGACGTTCCAAAACATGATTTCCTTTCTCTCGCAAAAGTTTACTTTTTTAACAAATTGTCTAAAATTCTGTGTCGAACCTAAAGGAAGCAAGATTATTGGGATGGAGGGAGTATATATATATATATATATATATATATATATATATATATATATATATATATATATAAAAGATAAGTAATATATATATATATATATATATATATATATATATATATATATATATATATAAAAGATAAGTAATATATATTACTTATCTTTTATATATATATATATATATATATATATATATATATTACTTATCTTTTACTTCCTCCGTCCCAACTATCTTTATCCCTTGGTACATTTGACCAGTCAGCTTGACTAAATTTATAAAAATTATAATAAATAATTTAATTAATATATTTCACTAATAAGTTGATAATATTATATTACACCATATATATTAATATTTAAAAAGTTTAATACACCATAAATGTAAATAAATTAATATGATAAGTCACTTATAAAATTGAAAAGTTTGACCAAGTACTGTAGCAAATGGAGCAAAATAAATGGGATGGAGGGAGTATTATTATTAAAATGCAACAATACCCTTAGAAATCACATGAAATAATGTAGGAAATTTTTTTTTTAGATCAAGAAATAATGTAGGAATTAACTGAACCGATTAGCTCAACACAGCCCTCGACATATCAAAAATAAATTAAAAATGGGTTTTTCTTTATATTTGTCAAGACCTATGAAGCACGGATACTTCAAAAAATTCAAGTATGCAGAATCACACTCTTTACGGACTCGGACTCGGTCGTGAACACTACGGGTGTCTTTTTGCAATTTTTATCAAAATTGTGGGTTTAAATTGAAAATTTGAAACTTAATTAACAAAAATCATAAAATACTTTTGTGAACTAGTCGATTAAACTTCTACAAAGTACTCTTCCTCTTCATTCCAAACACAAATTAAACAACTCCTTAACTCCCCAATTTCATTCATCTCATAAACCTTATAAGTTCAAAAATTCTTTTCCAATTTATTCAAATTTACAAGTATTTCTCTTCATCTCTACCTAATTTTTGTGCAATTATGTTTTATTTCCATGAAATTTGAGTTGGGTTTTTTATTTTTTCTTTTTTTCCATCAACAATGTATACTTCTTTTATAAAAATTATTGACATTATGGCTTAAATTAGAGTTATTTGGAGTTCTTTTATCTGGTATTTTTATTCAGTGTTGGTGTTGCATTGCTAAACTTCATTGCACCTAAACCATACTCAGGCAAGAAATGTATTATGTTTTAACCTCTAGATAAATTGCTATAAAAAAAAAATCTGAAGCAAAAGAAGAAGAAAAACAAAAGAGGGTGGTATTTCTATCTTGTAATAAAAAAAAAAATTTATTTAAAGATTTTGAACAATTTTTCGTGTAATTGACTAATTGTTATGTACTTGGAGTGATTATTTTTAATATGAGACTTGTTTTGATAATTTTTTTTGCATGTGAAATTTGTTTTGAATCATTTACGATGTACTTAGCGTGAATTTTGACATCTTTTGTTATCTTTTGTTTTGATTTTGTGTTTGAAATAATATAATGAATGTTAATTCCTTGACTATGATGCTAATTTATTTTATTTTTATATAAATTATATATATATATATTTTTAATATACGTATCTATGCCGTGTCGTGTCTTGAAAAAAATTTTAAAAATGAGTCGCCGAATCCGAATCGTGTCAAGTCTGAGTCAGTGTCTGTGCAACATAGGTCAAGACACTATTAACTAAATAAGTAGGATGAAAAATCAATAAGTAATAAGTATTTATACGTCCATAACTTCAATTGAAATAAAATTTGTGATCGAGACTACTAAAAAGAATATGGTGAAAATTAGTTGCTAGCTCTTGATTAATTTGTTTAAGAACTTTTTGTTTATTTATTATATTTTGATTAATTACCGTGCGCGGCACATGGACACAGATTCTCGGTAGGCTAAATCGAATTGTATTAACTGGCGGAGGACCTCCCCTAATCATGACAGTCAGTGTTCTAATTAAATTAGCTAGCTAGGATTTTAACACAAAAAATCACATAATCACATGCACAAAACATTTCATCATCATCATCATAATAAATCAAGTTATACTAATCTTTGTGGTTCAATGAATGTGAGAGTATTTGTTTGACTAGATCAGATGATATGATCACCTAATTCATGTTACTTAGATAACTTTTAAAATTACACAAATCATGTTACTTAGATAACTTTTAAAATTCGTTTCAAATTAATCAGATAGGTTATTAAATGATCAATGTATGTAAAAGTCAAGTTATTTGAACTCGAATAGTATTCAACTAAATTCATTTAACAATTAAATAAAGTTCAAATACAATTTCTAGCTACATGAAAAAATTAATCCAAATCAAACTTGAATAATATTTATCGATTAAACTCGGTTAAATATACTAGAATCAAGAAACAAGTGAAAATTCTTTCAAATATGTCCTCAAGTTATTTTCTCATTAATGAAATATATAATAATACTTAATTGTCCACATTATTATTTCTTAATACTTAACACATCCAGATTAACCTCTGTAGTAGCCCCATTTATTTTTCTTTAGTTTGTCTTCTTTTAGAAATATATTGCTTGAAGACTAGAAATATTGGTGCAATATCATTCCTCAGCAATTTACAAATGCTAAAGAACAAGTAAGATATTGCTCAATTTTGTGATAAACGTTATTTCAAGGTTTAAATATAATATAAAAGGAAAATTTAATCAATATTACATTGATAAGCAAGAAGATTGAGATGTCAAATTAAATAAGACATAATAAAAAAATGGTAAATTAGGGAATTAGAAAATAAAATATTGAAAATATCGCTAGCCTACTTTTATAATTCCATGATTTTATATTGGGTGAAAAAGGGTAGCTCACAAGTTACGAGGAAGCAAAAGAGAGGATAATAATATTAATACTCCGTATTCACTGTTGAAAACCAAAAGGCAACTTTATATATCAATCTTTTCTGTAAAGGATAAAGAAATTCAATATGGAGTACTAATTTTTAAGATTAAAATGCAGACAAATAATTATTTTGCAGCAGGCAAAAATCTCCACGCAATAATTTCGGTATGGGCAATAGTTGCTCCGATCGAGTTAGCACGAAATATCTGAAATCATGGAAATTTACTTTCAAATCCTAGTTTCCTTTCAAACATCATGACATCTTTCTTTATCCATAATAAATTGTTTTTTCAAATATCTTCTAGATTTAAACCAAAACTCCAGTTTTAAGAATCTTATTTTGTTGCTTCGTTTTTTCCGGCGAATTAAGAAACAATACGTTCTATTAATTAAGAAACACTATTGAGCAATGAAACTGATTAAAATATGTACTATAGTATATATCTTAAATTATGAGAATCAAACCAAACAATCTGATATTCAACTTAAGCTTGTCCGATAAAAATTCATTTGAGCTTAGTTCGTCAATCAAATCAAACGAGCTTGAACAAAATTTCTAGTTTGATATTTTCTTAAGCTCGGTTCGAGAACAACTCAATTAGATAAAAATTGAAAAATCACATATAAAATACCAAACTACTCACTCGATACTTTGCTTGAGCTCGTTTGTTAAAAACTTATTTTAGCTCGACTTGTTAAGAAATCTATCAAAGCTCAAATATAAAATTTGAAGCTCGATAAAATTCAAACTGATTTGTTATTCAATACCACTCGACTCGTTTACACCCCTTTATTCATATCTTTGGAATTTCAAACATACTTGGGTAAATTGGGCTTACAGTTCAGGTAAAGAACTTCACATTAGACCTAAAAGTAAACTACGGAGTGTTACCAGTTACCATTAGTCCATTACCATATAATGGAGCCCCATTGTAAGACACCTACTGGGCTTTGTTTCTGTGTCATGAAAGCCCAATTCGTGACTCTGTACAAATTATGGTCAAAACCTATTCTGTTCAAGATCCCATAAACTGACTTGATATAAATTTAGGGTTGTCAGGGCAGATTTCAATTCGCATCCAATTCGATTTATTCAAAATTTACTCCAATTAGAGATTTCGTGGATGTGATCCTATTATAAAATACATAATAAAAAATACATGGATCAAATTTGAATTTATATCAATATGATCGTTAGGGCTCAAGGCTCAAGATCCTATGTACCATTTTTGGTGTACCACTTAAGTATATCACCATTAAGTGTTTGACACATGCATATGTGAGAATTATTATAATTGTCATATGTGCAAGTGTCAATTAATTAATGGTGATACACTTAAGTGGTATACCAAAAGTGGTACAGATCGAGGATCTACACTCGATCGTTAGTGATTCGTATCTGACCATAAATAAATAAAAATTATATATATACATAGTATTATTAAAATAAGTAACATTAATAGTATTTTACCATCAATTTAGGAAGACTGTAAATAATAATTGGTTCATAAATTCTTTTTATGCATATTTTCATATAAAACAAGCATCTTACTAAAGAAACTATAAATATGTAAGCTAAATTAAGTAAAATATTAAAGTTAACAAACTTGTTTTTGAGAAAAATACGTGTATAATTTTCTAAAATGAAAATTTTATTGGATCCAAAAAACCCCCATATCCAATCGAATCAAATCTACGTCCATTGGAGTCAAGAAATCTAGATACATGCAGGATCCCGATTTGATCCAAAGTCGTCCCAATATAAATGGAGTCGAATCTAAACTGTGCCTAATCCAACCCAAGTACCACTCATTGACAGCCCAAGATATAAGGGCATCTCCATTGAGGTGGGGGAGGGAGAATCCATGGGAAAGGGGTGAATAAATGAACTTTGGTGAGAAGGGGGTGGGAGAGAGGGGAGTCTTTGGGAGGTGGATAACCACCTCCTGAGGGGGTGGGGCGGTGGTGGCCACCTCCCCACCCACCTCTGTCGTTGCCCTGCACATACTTTTTTTTTTTTAGTTAAATATAGAATATTTATATAAAATATTTTTTTTAAATCTTAAACTTAATATTAATTTATTTTATTAATTGTAATGTTATTATTAATGTTAGTGTTTAATTTACTATTAGTATAATTATTAATTATGAATTTTTATTTTTATTATTATATATTTATTATCATTAAATTAAGTGAAAGTGAGAAAATATGCGAATTCAATTTAAATAAATGAAAATATTGAATCATTGAAAATAACTTTAAAAAGAGGAGTCTAAAGGAGAAGGGAAGTCCATACTCACTTAGAGATGACGTAATGACCACTTTGAGATTCAACATACTTACTCAACTTGCATTTTGCGCCTCACAAATAATCCTATTTGGCAACTTGCAGTTTCAAGATTTAAAGAGGCAAAATCTTCACATTGTGTTTATCTTGAGCAAAGGCACCCTTTACCGATTCTTTTGTGAGATTTTCACTCATTTCTCTACATTTTCACGTGATAAGAGAATAAAATTGACAAAAAATATATCCTAATTCACATATCTTTGTGGATGTGAATAGTGTTTGCATTTTAACTTGCATGTAGGGTGTTAAGAGACAATTTTACCCCAATTATAATTGAATTTCACATTTCTCGATGAAAATCCCCTAAAAAATGAGTACGGGCTAATATGCCCAAGAAAAATATAATTTGAGAGTGCATGTTATCGTTTAGAAATTTTGGGGGTGCAAGTAGTCAAAAGACAATCTCGGAATGCCAAACTCAATCAATAGTAGAAAATCATAATAGATTCCAAAGACATAAACACCTCCCCAATAAGCATAAAACTAGAACATACATGCTCATTTTCTTCTTCAATACTAAAAAAACTAAACAAAAAAACTGCAGCTACAATGTGATCATCAACATTCTCCACCTTCAAATCAAAAACTCTTAACTCTACATCCAGAAAATCTACCATTAACACTTCAATTGATCTCACTAAACAAGAACGAACCTACAATGTCGATAACCTGCAAAACAAATCATTCGTTACATTAATATCACACGCATAATCCATTAAAAAAATACCATAAGATCAAGAACCAAAATCCTTACTAGGGTCAGAGTTTATAAGCATAGCAGTGCCACCAAATTCACAACTACCACCATTCTTCTTACTCTTCTGCCAATAACTATTAAAAGCATATGAAGCATGAGCTACGACATTATCCGGAGAATAACAACTCCCTTGAGGCCTAATTGCTTCACAATCAGCTTCACCTTCACCACAAGCAAAATCCAATGCTTCTTGTAGTGTCTCTGATGGTACATTAGGCTTTGCAACACACCATAGCCCACTATGCCCCCCTGCAGCCGGTCCACCTACACCACCGCCATGGCCACCGTTAGATGGACTACAAGGAGGCAAATGTGGTCCAGATGGAGGGCTTGTAGAAGGTGAAATCATTCCTACTAATGGGGGCAGAGGACTCCCTTCAACAAAGGCTGGAATGGAAAATCTTGGAGCAGCTTGAGTTGGGGCATTAATGGAGGGATATAAAAATGAGAGCTTTCGACCCCGTGTTTTTCCTTTCTTGTTTATATGAAGGAACCCATAATTTTTCATGGATTTGAAATGGGATTTCAACAAAACCAAGGTTTCATTTTCATCAGACAAGGTTTTCAGAACATATGGTGAACCAATTTTTTGCAGAGCGTTGAACAGGGGCTTAATGTAAATTTCAAAATTTGGGTCAAAACATTGGGAAATAAGAGAAACAGACACTTTGATATCATTTTGTAAACCCCATCTAGTCAGTGAATAGTGAATGTTCTTGATTGCTGGGAATATTAATCCCAAGTCATTTTCTTGATTTTTGTTACATGTAATAGTTTTCCCAACTATAATAAAGCTTACATTTGTAGATGGGTAGTGTGCTAAAACATGAGTCCTAACCCAAGTTTCTGCCATGAGAAGACTGAGTGAGACGTTTTTGAGGTATTCATTTTCTACCTGAACAGCTAGAGGGGCACCATTGTCAAGGGTTTGAGTTGAGTCGAGAAGTGTAAAGAACTGTACTGATTCTTGGCCTGTAACTGCAGAGAAAAAGAAAAGGAAAAAGGTTAAAATGTTTTTGCTTTGAATTAAGATGAAGCACTCAGTAAAATAAAGGAAAAGGATTTGGTTCTTACCAGTTGAGGAGAGGACGAGAGAGAAGAGAGAAAGCAAGAGAACCGTGTCTGTGTTCATCTTTTTTCAGTACCTTCTTCACTTGAGAGAATGAAGAGAGTGAAATCAAATGAGAGTGTGACTCATACTTTATTACTACCTATTTAACCGGGTTTTACAATTATGTACAGGAGGCCTAAATCCTACCAAAATTCAATTTTATTTTTCTTTAAAAGTTTCGGTAAAATATACAGAATATATTCGTGTGTTATTGATTTTAGAAGTGTTATTTAACACCACTCACTTGTTATATTGTATCGCAATTAAAAGTAAATGATAAATATTCACCTTTATTTTCTTCACTTTCTCTAGGTTTGGGAAATACTTCTATCTAAAAACTCGTATTAAAAAAAAATCGAAAATGGGTTTAAAAAAAGTAGTGGCGCCAGAATACAAAAGGACTAGAGTAACTTTATCGGGATTTTGGGAGTGGTGAATTTATTAGGGAACAGAATCAAAGCCCGCGCGAGGACCAATGTACGCATTCGGGAATGAAATGTTCAAAGGAAAATAATTACTATCTCACAAATATTTGTTCCCTTTTCCAAAAAACCTATTGCAGGTTGGGTATTTATTTGTGATTTATTTCAAGACCAAATATTGTTCAAACAATGATCTGGAGATTTATTATGATTCAGAAAATGCTCCGTGAATTGTTAAAAGAAAAAAGAAAAATACTTATGACGCAAAATATAGATGTTTTATGTTGGATAGAGAATTGGGGTTAATTGAATTGTTTGAAGCTACATGTAGGTAATGTCTTTTGGACTTTAGTGAGCAGCATGTGTTGATATTTAATTAGTTAATTATGAATTAATATATTGAATATTGTTGGTGTGTTTATCTCTAATTAGTTCTGAATTAATATATCGAGTATTGTTGGTTCCCCACTTGACATATGTGCTCACTAAAGTCCAGAAAACACTACTAGAAGGTAGCTTCGAACAATTCGGATTAATTGAATGGCATATCCTTGTTTGTTGGAATTGGTAGCGTCCAGCTGTTTTTTTGGGCCCGGACAATATCGTAGTGTTTGGTCAAACACAAAGTAATTTACAAGGCAAGTGTAATACACTTACTTTTGAATTGATGTAATTTTCAGAAAAATGACAAATCACAAAGCAAATGTAATACAGTTGTTTGATGGTTAGATTTGTTTGGTCAAGCAAGAGTTATGTCGTTTGCATGGGAGTAAAAGCGGATACAAATGGCCCAGCTGAAAAGTACGTACAACTAAGAGTTAGATAGGGCCCAAATTCAGTTCTTTAATCTGGAGTATAGTATATAGTTTATAGTTTCACTAATCGATTAAAGAAAAATAAAAAAGGGAAGAGTGTCTTCTGGGCCTCCAGCCCAATAAGCAGTTTGTAGATATTTTGCTTTAGTTTCTTCTTGTAATGAAAAACCAGCCCAATGAAATATGCAGAGAA
The DNA here is from genome assembly GCA_003313485.2 of Penstemon barbatus. Lineage (NCBI taxonomy): Eukaryota > Viridiplantae > Streptophyta > Magnoliopsida > Lamiales > Plantaginaceae > Penstemon > Penstemon barbatus. Next base: position 66,861,322 of record CM064880.1, read on the forward strand.
AAGTATCAAAAGTTGGTGCTTATTGCATATAATATTTAGAAATTTGGTATAGACTAGATACCAAATATTTATGAAAGAATGAAATAACACTATATAGCTCTAGACTATGTTTCTTTCGGAGAAGATCTTTTATCCCATTTTTATTATACTTTTGTGTTATATTATATGATGGATTCACCATATAAATGAATATGTTTATTCACATAAATTTATATTTATACACTTGTCAATAAATTGATATATATATATATATATATATATATTACACAAAAAATGATAAAGGATCACCCCAACTTCTTTGTCAATAGAGTAAGAATCTAGTCATTTCCAAACTCACATAAACATTAATATCTGTATTATTAAAGGATGAGCCAACATATTGGATACCAATAATACCACAAAGTCCGCATGGGCAGCTCAACTGGTCTCAGAGGGGGAAGTTGGAACAAGTGACCAAGGATCGAACCTCACCAGCGGCAGTGTGGGAGCAACCTCTCAAAAAATGAGGGGGGCTCCTTGTGCGCAGTGAGTACTGGTCCCAGCCTCTGTTGCCGGTTGAGTCACCATGATTTACCTCCTCTCACAATCCCGTCGGACAGGGAGGTGAGGGGCGCCCGGGGTGAGCGATTTCACCTTTTTGGAACAATAATACCACAATACATTACAAGTTTTGAGGAGAGAGGAGTGCAAAAAAAGGAAAATTTATGCAAACATGTTTTTGCTGTCGGTTGGAGATTGTCTTCATCGTACATGGCGAATAGCAATTCGGCAAATGTTTTGCTTGGAATATTTAGGATAGCATTTTTATATATTTTTACTCTTTTTCTTTTTTGTTCTTTTTGTTATTTATTTTAAAAAAAAAAAATCTCTTTCTTCCTTTGTTAAGATGAACAATTATTATACGAAATGCACATTTGATCCCTAAGATTGTCCTTGCTAGTGCAACACACAAAAGGGAAGAATAACAAAACCATTACCCTCAAAATAATATACTTATAACTAAATGGAGGGTGGGGGGTCGATGCTCAACTTTGCTCAATAAAAATTGAGAGCTTTTCCAAATCTTTTTTTGTTTCTAAATCGAAATTGCAAAAAGAAAAATTGTATTGAAAAAAGTTTTCTAAAATGTCACCAAATGCTGCCGATAAGTCCAAGCTAAGCTAGAGAACAATCATGCAGTAGTTATTTTAATCCTTTTGGAGTACTTTTATATGTTGAAGAATTTGATTATAACACAACTTTTTCTGAAATTTCATTGATTTATATGAAGGCCAACAATCCTTTCCTTCACGATTAAACAACAATCAATTATTAATTAATCTCCTATCTTTCCCAGCATAATGATAATTCGCTATATATCATTACTCATAGAGTTTATACGATATTGTATTCATTGTATTGTTGAAAACTTGGTGTTTTATGCTTAATACTTTTTTCTTTTTTTCATACCTAATTTTTAAGAAAATTACATATTTGATACCATTCAATATTATACTTTGCAATTTTGTACACTGGAGATGCTGATGCATATGTAGTACCACATTTTAATTATTAGTTGTAATGAACATATCTTACACAGTCATTGTCTTAGTCTTATTCAGGGAAAATTATCACATTATATCGTGGATTCATGGGGGAAGTTTTATCATTTTCCTTCAAAGACGAGATAACGTGATAAATTATCTTCTAAAGTGAAGGAAATGTGATAATTTTTTTTTCTAAAACACAAGATAACGGCCACATGTGGTGCAAGTGGCCAATTCCCTCCATTTCCTTTCAATTATTGACTATTATAATATGAATATTGCCACCAATATTTAGAATTGTGGTGATAAATATACATACGTATCAATTAGTACCAATATTGCAGAGTGCCCCATTCTATAGATCTAAATATGAACAAGACAACAACAATAGAGGAAAATAATGGTAACAAATAGGCTAGTAGATGAGCTCCATTAACAAAAAAAGGGAGGGAGGGGGATAGTAGAGTAGCTTCAATTTGTTATGTTACATGCTAAACTATTTTTGTTGTGTGATTATTAATAACAACACAATGGTAAAATTAATGACGAAAAATGATATATTTTAAATTAATGTGGTATGTAAGTATTGCTGGTATGAAATTATACTTTTGTAGCGTTTATGTTATTCGAGTTTATGTACTCGTAAAGCTGAAAATCAAATCGAATTATTCGATACTTGACTTGAGCTCGTTTAAGTTCGGTTCATCACACAAATTAAACAAACTTGAATGTCTTTTTTCGTTGGATAACTTTTGAAGTTCGGTGCGAGCTCGACTCGATAAGCTAAAAATTGATAAAATAGATGTAAAAATATCAAGCTACTCGATACTCGTCCAGAGCTCGCTCGATAAAAGCTTGTTCAAGCTTGGTTAGTTAAATAACCAAACTAAGCTCAAACACAAAATTTCAAGCTCAATAAAATTCGAACTAATCTTATTGGTAGAGGACTTATTATAAAAAGGAAAAAAATAAGTATTACACCGTATTTGTTCGTAAAAAAAGACTAGGGGCGTGTTTGTTTGGTGTTTGGGAGAGTAGTGGAGGTTTGTAAAATAATACCGATTTGCGTAATGTTTTTGTTTGGATTTGAGAAATAAAGTAGGTGCAGTTTTTTTTTTTAAGAATTAAGTAGTAGGTGTAAGATATATAAAACTTTATGTCAAATCCTGTTTGTTATATAAGATAAATTGCGTAAGAGATAGTTACTTTAGGTTAAATCAAAGTAGAGTCTATATAATTTTTTTTTAGATATAAGAAAATTATTGTTTATTTGACTTTTAGAAGAGTAATTTGAAAAAATTGAGAGAGAAAAAATTTGTTTAAAAAAGTACAAAATATATTTGTTTCATTTTTCTCAAATACAAAATAGTTCTGGGAAAAGGCAAACAAACATGCCCTAAATTTGTGACATTCATTATATGATGTGGAAATGGTCTACTGCTATCTTTTTCAGAATTCCACTTGCATTTAAATCGATCAATATCATGCAAAAAGAGATAAAGAAAGGAAAAGAACAAGAAACATTATGAAAGCCATGCTATGGCTCTTTGACGTGTGGGATGTCCCATAAAATATTTGTATGTAGACGGTTTTGTAGTTTTAAGAATAATGGTTTAAAAAGTAATTTAAATTCTCAAATTAATTTAGATGATTGTGAACCCGAATCTTATAAGAATTATTTTTGCTAGCAAGTATTCGTTATATGAGCTTTTTTGCAATTTTCCGAAAATAGATAAACATACATTATTAGTGATAAGATTAATTAAAGAATGCGACTAGACCTTATTTTTGGTAAATTTTCCGTATTAATTAAAATTACAGAAACCGTAGACTGTGCAGGAAGAACAAATTAAAACAGTGGACTCAGCCCCACCAAACCACCACCTATCATAAACAGCAAAGGCAAAAATTAAATATACATTTTCTTTTAGACTAAAAAGTAGATGAACGTGGTCCTTTTAGCCCCAGCACTACGTGGTCATCATCGTCCATTAATACTTTAAAAGCATCAATAAAGTAACCATTTTCACTGGACATGTGACATTCTATTATATATATCCTCAATAAAGTATACAACAGCTAAGCTAATGGTGTAAAAGAATTAAGGATGACATTATAGTTCTAGATCTGATTTTTATTTATGTTGCATGAATACGAATATGGTGACACGGTTTAATACGATATGAATATGACCATACGAATACTCAGAATTTGTCTTGGGGTTATTTATTTTATTCTTCACAATTTCATTTTTACTCTCACAGCTAATGGCTATGGAAAAATGTGATATTAACCATTTTTTCTCTTCTATCTTCACATTGTCTTCAATATAAAATATGCTATTGACTCTGCACAGAGTGTACAGCAGTATGGTGGGATCCCGATGTTTGGTGGAGGCACATCCTTTAGGGTTTTAGGGCAAGAATTTCGAGGATCCAGGATTAGTGTAGTGTAAGCTTGGACATTTGAGTTATAAAAAAAAAAAAAAAAAGCTATTGAAGTTTTTTTTTAAACGTATAAATTTGGTCTGGCTTTGTACATTGTTGTAACTATTTTTTATTTTACTGGAGGTTTGATCATTTATGCTTGTCCTTAATCAGCTTCTTTAATGTGGTAATTTACAATTAGTTAGACTCTAATGCACACGTGTTTGTTTTTGTTTAGTTTTTTTTATTGTTTGTTGTTTGATTGTTTTGAGTTCACTGACATATATCTCATTACTATTTCGACTTGTTTCTATTTTACCAATTAGGTATTTATTAAGCTTGTTTGTCTTTGATTCGTTATGATTTAATATATAAGCTTAGTCAATGATTTCAATAGCCTTGTTTAATATATAAAATCAAACAAAATTGATGTATGCAATATATAAAATCAAGGGAAAAAGGGTCATTAAGACGAAATTTAAATGAAATAAATGGGTTGCTATTTTCTGTTTTTAAAAAATTACAAACACCTGAAGATTTGTTCAAATAAATTTTTACTGTATTTTTATAAAACCCTTTTCTCATTAAAAAACCATCTTTAAACTATTAAATGGAAAAGCGGCTACTGCTGATATGTTTTCTTTCCAATGAGAGTATCTTTGCAGCTCAAAGAAGCTTCTCCTTTACAGGCTATCCCCTCCTCTCTGAATCTCTGTTACCACTTACCAGTCCACCACTCAAAATTTTGGTACCAAAAAGAATGAATAAGGTGAAACAAAAGAACATAACAACATCTCTAACCAAGAAAAAAAGAACACAATCACAATGAAACCTCACTACATCACCACTTTCCTGATTCTATCCTTTTTCCCATCTTTCAGCGCCCAATCAAATCCCAATTCCCCAAATTTTAATAGTCATGAGAAAAACAACAGAAGAAGAATTCTACACCAACCTTTCTTTCCATCTACTTCATCCCCACCACCACCACCACCACCTCTTCAAATCCCGGATTTACCAGACCCTGATTTACAGGACCCGGATCATCCATTCTTCCATGAACTCCCACCCGGACCTCCACCACCGTCGCCGCAAGCCAGAGGCTCGGCGGCGGCGAATCTAGTCACCACTCAAAAATCCAACCAAAACAAAAAATTGGCAATTGGAATAACATCAGGGATCCTAACACTAGCAGTTCTTGCAACACTAGCATTCTACATACACAAGCAAAGATCAAAAAACAAAGATGAATCCCAAAAGCCTTTCAATGGAAACTCACAAAGCATCAACCAAGATTCTCAATCTCAAATTCCACCATCAAATTTCCTTTACATTGGAACCGTAGAACCATCAGCAAGAAGTGTAGTGAACGACACCAATATTGCCCACAATGGGTCGCCTTATCGGAAACTGAACTCCGGAAAAAGATCCAACTTTTATAGACCAAGTCCTGATCTTCAACCTCTGCCGCCATTAACAAAACCACCACCATCGCCACCACTAAATTCGCCGCCGCCAATGTCATCATCAGATGATGATGAGAGCCAAGAAACCAGTTTTTACACTCCAAATGGATCTCATAGTTCAAAGCAGAGTTATAATTCCAAAAGAACAAAGCCTGTAATTATACCATCGATTAAACAATCAATGCCATATTCATACACTCCCAAAAGAACCAAATTTTCACCACCCCCACCACCGCCGCCGCCGCCCCCGCCAGGGCCGCCGGTGCTTTCAATACCAAGAAAATTTGGACCGGTGATTAGGCCAGAGCCAATTATTCCTACCCCCAAAGAAACTCCAAGAATTGAGAAGGCGAGTTCATTAGAAGAAAAGGATGGATCAAAACCGAAATTGAAGCCTTTGCATTGGGATAAAGTACGGGCGACCTCAGAGAGAGCGACAGTTTGGGACCAAATAAAGTCGAGTTCTTTCCAGTAAGTGAAATACATATTTTTCTTTAGGCTATGCTTGGTTTGTGGATTTCAATTCATATTGAACTCAAGTTCTTGTTCATTTTTCATTCTACTTGTCATTTTACTCACTAAAATCTATATATATATTCTTTAGCGGTTTACTCACTGAACTCCAAGAACCAAGTAGAAAATGAATGGTGTAAAATCTGTTTTATGAAATGAAATTTTATAGGTTGAATGAAGATGCAATTGAGACACTCTTTGGATGTAATTCTGCAAGTTCAGTTCCTAAAGAAGCAATTAAGAAGCCTTTTTTGGAACAGGAGATCAGAGTATTAGATCCAAAGAAATCACAAAACATCGCTATATTGTTAAGGGCATTGAATGTCACAAGAGAAGAGATTTCTGAAGCGCTTTTAGATGGTATTCCTCGAAATCTTGAACTTGAATAACAGAGTATCTAAATTTATCTATATTTCCGTAGTAATGACAATGAAATAAGATTCACTATACTACTTTGTGTTCTTAATCTAGAAACTGAACAAATTGTTCCAATGAATTCTAAAGACCGTCAAAATTTTCGTTTTTGGTGCTGCAGGAAATCCCGAGGGACTAGGTTCGGAGCTTTTGGAGACTTTAGTAAAGATGGCACCAACTAAAGAAGAAGAGATAAAACTTAAAGACTACAATGGTGAAATCTCGAAATTAGGATCAGCAGAACGGTTCCTCAAGGCAATACTCGACATTCCATTTGCCTATAAAAGAGTAGAAGCAATGCTATACAGAGCAAACTTCGATACAGAAGTAAATTACTTGAGAATGTCATTCCAAACCTTAGAGGTACTACTACTACTAATTTTTCCATTTCGCGATTTCAATGTGACTGAAATATAAAAATACCCCTTGTGCTTGGCCTAATTAGCAAAGATTCCCTCTCTGTTATTTTTTTTATTGGCAAAAAAACCCTCGCATGCCAGCATACATATTTTGTAGGAAAAATGACAATTTATCCCGCAAAAAATGCGAAAACACCTAAAAAATTATCAATAATCCCCCTACTTAAAAAATGTCAATAACCTCCCCTATTGACTCGTGAAGAAATTTCAAATGTGGTCTTTTGCTTATTAAAATTAATAAAAGAACACTTAGGGGATATTTGCTAATTAAAATAACACATGGTTTTTTTTTGCCAATTAGGCAAAGCATAAGGTTTATTATTGAATTTTCTCTATTTCTATGTTCATGATAAGTTGTCCAGATGTTCTTACATAAAGCTCATCACACAATGTAGGAAGCAAGTCAAGAATTGAAAAACAGTCGTCTATTCCTTAAACTCCTCGAAGCTGTTCTAAGGACAGGAAATCGCATGAATGATGGCACTAATCGTGGGGATGCCCGAGCTTTCAAATTGGATACATTGCTAAAATTAGTAGACGTAAAAGGAACCGATGGTAAGACAACCTTACTCCACTTTGTAGTCCAAGAGATTATCAGAGCAGACAAAGCAAATTCTAATCCTATTAATAAAGACGAGGAATTCAAGAAACAAGGTTTACAAGTCGTCTCTGGATTAAGCCAAGAACTCGGAAATGTAAAAAAGGCCGCGGGAATGGACTCGGACGTATTGAGTGGTTACGTGTCCAAGCTTGAAATGGGACTCGAGAAAGTCAAACTAGTTTTGCAATACGAGAAACAAAGCGTAAAACAAGGTAAGTTCTTTGGGTCGATGAAAGAGTTTCTTAAAGAGGCCGGTGAAGAAATCTCTGTGGTTAAGGCGGAAGAAAGAAAAGCTTTGTCATTAGTGAAAGAAGCAACACAGTATTTTCATGGAGATGCCGCGAAAGAGGAGGCTCATCCTTTTAGGATTTTCATGATTGTGCGTGATTTTTTGTCGATACTAGACAAGGTGTGCAGAGATGTAGGAAGAATGCAGGATAGGACGACTATGGGTACTGGGAGATCTTTCAGAATACCGGTAACTGCTTCTTTGCCGGTACTGAATAGATATAATATACGAAAGGATTCAAGTTCCGATGGTGATAGCATGTAATTTTGGCATAAAATTGACACAATTTTGAATCACCTACACAAGCCATGGAAGTGAAAAAGATACAGCAAATTTTGTATTTTCGTTTACTCAATTCCATAGCCGCAGCCCATAGATAAAACACTATCAATAGAGAAGGGCAACATATATAAATTCTTTTGCTTTCAGCATTCATCTCATTATTTCTTCATCACATTATGCTACTTAAATTGAGCGTTAGCACTAACAAAAACATTATATGCAAGTAGAAGTGTGATCGACAGGTTACTGTGAAAATGCCGCTAAGAAAAAGAGCAGTAAAATTAGAAGGGGTATTTGAAATTACAGAAAATCACCGCAAAGTTGATCCAGATTCGCCAGAGCAATGAATCATGGTGGTTGAATGTGAGTGCATGCGGTACCGGCCTCTCATCCATGTGTAAAAGAAGTAAAAGTCGGGAATTATATAGTACTACTCTAAGGGCATCAACAGTTTGCCTCAGTCAAGTCCAGATTTTTCACACTCAGTCCAGCTTTCCCTCATAATTCAATTTCAGCTTCCCCTTTCCTTTTCATAAGTCATCTAAAATGTATAAAATTCTCATTTTCTCCAATCTCACTTAATAATAATAATAATAATAATAATAATAATAATAATAAAAATTAAACAATAATAAAGTTCATTAAGTTAGGGTTATATCGTTTTTAATTTGACGAATCATATATAAGGTTCATTAAGTTCTTTTAAGGTTTATTATCAAACAAAAAAAAAAGTTCTTTTAAGGTTTCATTTTTATTAATTAAATTAAATTTGAGTTTCTAATAATTAACTTCTAAAGGGATTTTAAAATTGGTGCACAATAATACAACAATTAAATAATTGATTGACATGATTTGGAAATAATAAAAATAATTTAATATTGACATTAAATTTTCCAACATAATAGTTACATTAAATTTGATTTTATTAAATAAAAGTTATATTTTTATGCTAAAATTAACTTTTTAAAAATAGTACACAAATTAAATAAAATTAAGGTTAAATAAGAATTACATTTGATTTAATAAGGTATTTTAAAGAATTTTTTTTAAATTAAAAGGGGTTTTATTTAAAACAGAAAGAAAAAAAAAAAAAGCCCAGCGCATGAAGAGCAGCTGAATGACTCAAGCGGTGATGTTGGATTGCCTCGCAGTTTCAAGCAGTCCAAGTGAAGACTGAATCCATTTACCCCTTTTTTCCCCTCTATACATTTTTTTTCACTTTTTCACCCCCTAGATCCAAAAACCCCCAAATCCACCATCCCCTTGATACACTAGAGATGCCCTAAGGTTAAAAATTGAAGGCAAGAATGGATTTTTTTTCACTTTGCACCCTCAAAACATAAATTTAACACTTTGCACACTCAAAATAGGATCAATTCAGCACTTTGCACCACAAGAGCCAAAAAATTTAGGGGCAAAATAGTTAATTCATTTTTTGATCTTTGACACTTTGCACTCCCGAAACACGAGAAATTGACACTTTACATCCCAAAAACAGAATTAGCACTTCGTACATTTGAATTAAGAACAACTCAGCAACTTGCACCCCCGAAACACGATAAATAGGCACTTTCCACCCTTGAAACAAAAAATTAGGGTCAAACTAATTTCGGGGCAAAATAGGTAACTTATTTTCTTTTTACCTTAAAAATTTTAAATTACAATTATGAATACTAATTTCTCTCTCGTCTTTTTTTCATCAATATACATATCCATATTGTAATCTTGGATCAAAATTTTATTTTTGTGATTTTATGTATTCAAAGTTTCTAGAAACTTTTCAATTTATTTTGGAAATTTTTTACAACATTTGAAAAATTGATAACTAAAGAAAAGTTGTCAAATATCCAAAAACGAATTACCTATTTTGCCCCTAGACTTTTTTGACCCCGGTGGTCAACTCTGCTAAAAAAAATGAGGGGCGTTTACTGAGATTTTCTTAATTTGAGGGTGCTAAGTGTTAATGTTGTATGTTAGGGGTGCAAAGTGCCCATTTATCTTGTTTTGGGGGAGTAAGTTGCTGAGTTGTTCTTAATTCGAGGGTTCTAAGTGTTAATTTTGTTTCATGGGTGCTAAGTGTCCATTTATGCCAAAATTTAAAAAATGAATTACTTATTTTGTCCCTAGATTTTATTACTCTGATGGTCAACTTTGCCGAGAAATAAGAGTGAGTGTAAGTAGTTGAATTGTTGATGTTTTGGGGAGTGCAAAATACCTATTCTTCACGTTTTGGGGGTGAAAAGTGCAAAAAACCTGTAAGAATTGCTCTACGGAGTAACTGATGCAGAAAACATTAATGGTAACTTTCAATTTGACCCCATTACTATCATCTTTGAACAATTTGCTCCTCCTACTATTTACTACCCCCTTTAACGATTTGCAGAAATAGACTTTTATTGTTAAAGGAAAGAGGGAAGCATTATTTTGGTCAAGTATTTTTAAATTGTAGAAGCAAATAAAAAATAAATAGGTGATTTTGCATGTGCAAATAATTAAAATGAAATTACAATTTTTGGAAGGCAGTGGTAAAGCTTTATATGATCTTATCTTATGTTATCTGGTTCTAGTTACAAATTATTGGATATTTTATTTCATGGTTACAGAGCCTATAATAATCAACTCGAATTAAAAAAAAAATATTTTACAACAAAATTGAATCTAGTGAAAAGAATGGGGCTCCTGAAATACTATTTGATCTCACTATTTTCTTAACCAAAATTTTCCATCTAATATCTTCTTTCTTGGTCTGTTTCCTTCTTCTCGCCCTAAAGTTCCTGTAATGACAAGAATTACAAACAATTAGTTTTCTGAGACTTAAAAAATAACACATCCCATTAATTAACCAAGATAAAAATTAAAATAAGGACACCATTTTATTCTAGTCATTAACACATCTAAACTTTCTATAATACAATAAAACAGACATTATATATACCTGCACAAAGGAACTTTACAGGCATCCGAATCAGCACAAAGCCAAGAATGCAATTCCAAAATTTGCCACATTCTCTTGCAATGGACACACCCTCCGGGACCTCTCATCTTACATCCGGCAAAGTGGCGAACGAGTGATTCCAAACCCTTACACGTTACATAATAATGACAAGAAGGTTCTTTGTCATCTTTTTCATTAATCTTGTAGTGTGGACCAATAAGTGTTCGACAACCATCTCTGCATATGTGAACGAGAGCTTCCATTGCCTCGTATAGTTGTATGTAGACTTTTCTCTCGTTCACCTTCCTCTTTCGCTCCTTTTGCCACTGAAAATTTTGAAAATCATGCGTCATTCAGATGAAATGCAATGTATTCACTCCTAAAGAATTTGTTATCTATGTATTTGTTTTAATTGGCAAATACACCCTATGTTATAGTAGTATTCATCAGCGTATATGTCCTTGTGTTTATAGAACTGCAGCAATAAGACACATCGATCCACTAAAAGCCATGTGCAAGTGTTATTAAACGCCGTCTATACTGCAAATGCATAAACACATGTTTTTTAAAGAGAATTTTTTTGAAATTATTTTAACACGAAAAAATTATAACTTGCTTTTTTCCCATAATTATCTTGATTTTATCTCTCAACTCGATTTATTAAATATTGCAATGAAGCAATATATCTAATACCTATAGGCGTTTTCAACATGTGTTACTTGCATTTCTATCAACACAAGAGGGTATCTGCTAATAAAAATTGCAAGTCAAGTGAATTGGTTTTCAATTGTTAGACACGAATATAAGATATTGCGTGGAAGATAATACTTACAACTTCCTCAATAATGATGGAATCGAGCAGTTCTCTTTCGAGAACCGGGTGGCTCTCTTTCATGATTTTCCATCCTTCCGAGGCAGAAATAGTCTTGAAGTTCGACTGGATAAATCGGTGGCAAACGAGGCTGAGACGAGGAGCATCACAGAGAAGAGCAACCTGAAAAATATCGACTGCATTCTCTGTAGTAATCAATTTATTCTCAAGCCAACATTCACATAGCCTCTTTAACTGGGGAACTATATAGGCGTGCGACAATACCAACAAAGACAACGCAAATTCATTCACGTCTTCTTCTTCATAGCTACAAACATACACTTTTGCAATTAGCACATCGATTGTATAAACATTTCAAGAGACATAAAGACAATAATAATTACCAAGAAGAGTATAAGAATCGAATGAAAACTCGAACTGCCTCAGATGGAACTCCACGAATCGAGATTGTTCGTTTATGATGGTTACCTCGCCCTTTCAACTTCTCTAACATACTCTTGAAAACTGGAGAAGAGACACCCTGCATCCAGACAATCAAGAAATGAACTTAAGTTCATACATTTGGATTGAAATGCAAAAATACCCCTATGATTTGCCTAATTAAATACACATGTATTATTTTTACTAACAAACCCCCCTTTCATACTGGGACACATATTTTGCAGGAAAAATGACCGTTATACCTCACCAAATAATGCAAAAACACCCCTATTAACCTAAATATAATCAAAAATCCCCCTGTGAACTTGAAAAATTGGCAACAACCCCCTTGTTCACTTAAAATTGACAGTAACTTATGAAGGAATTTCAAATGAAATTTTATGCTAAAAAAAAAAAGAACACAGAGGAACTTTTGCTAATAAAAATAACACAATGGATTTTTGTTAATTAGGCAAAGCACAGGTTTTTTTCAAAATTTAGATCATATATTTATAATACAATTCTAAGATGTATATTTGAATTCTAAATCAAAAATTTAAACTGAACATGGTTTTTTTTCTTTTTAGTCTAAGAAAAGCACAAAGAAGAACTTACGAGAATACTTGCGTGTGCATAAATTACGCCACCGTCATCTGTTAAAATCGAGACATCTGATCTGTATCCTTCGTCAAAGAGACGATCCCACGAATTATTCACAGCATTGGGGACACAACATTTTTCTTTGATCTTTGATTTTTGACCAAATTTGGTATTTAAATGAGCAGGCAATGGAGGAGGAAGAGGTAATGATTTCTCCAATGTAGAAGAAAATTCCTCCTTTCTGCATTCCATTTTATCAGTGTGAACTTTCTGCAAATGAATAGAGAACCATCATTTCATCTATATAACTTGGAAATTCAGAATTTTTAAGGTTTCAACTACAATGTTAAATATTTTCAAGGATTTTTGTTCTGTAATGATCCTTAATTGCAATTCCCATATGCAAGAACTTGAATATATCAGTTGCTAATTCAAGGATAACTCAAGGAAATTAGCCTAATTAGACTAGAATTCTAGATTTTTTTCTCAATCATATTAATAAAGAAATCATTAGATACTGTTTCCTAGCATGTGCACTTGAAAGAAATCTACATATTAATGTTCTATTGCAAACACATTGTAATTATTATTAAGGATGGAGATTTTCCAGAAACCAACAAGATCCAAAATTGAACCTCAAACCCAAATTCCCACCTACCCCATTGCATAATTTCTTGCCCACAAACAAAAAAATCTCAAAATTCACGAAGAAATCAAGGAAAACATCTCGCATTACCTTTCTAAATCCTGCAAGGAGAAAACAGGGGAAAGAATTTCAAAAGCAAATTTGCAATTTTGATACTCGTTTATCGAAAATCCTACTCTTGTAATGATTGGTATTTTTTTGCCAATAGATATATTTATAAATGGGGTAGAGGTGCATTGACAGCTAAGGATTTGAGGTGTGAACAAGTTTAGGACCACAAAATTTAATAAACGCGGGCAATGATCTGTAAAATTATCAGCTTCAACTTCAAATACCATTTGGTTACATTCATTTGAATTATGCTCGCAATATAAATATATGTGCATAAAAGGACAAAATTGTCCTCTCACACACCCAAAAAATGTACGGTTCCAATTCACATGCGTACCAATTTGTTGAGAGATTTTTTGACCATATCCGTTTTTTGTATGTTTTCGGCACCTTCCGCTGCTTTTCCTTTGACTTTTGACCCTTTTGGATACTAATAAATTTGAGTTTTTTTACGAGTTCACTCTATGTGATATGTTTAATTGATAATTTATCTGTGAAATAAAAATAAGCAATTTACCTACATGTGAAATGAAATAATGAGTAATTTACATTCTTGTGATATAAAAATAGGCAATTTACATCTCTGTGAAATGAAATAATGCGCAATTTAACTCCCTATGATATGAATTAATAAGCAATTTAGAGGGAGGCAATGTGCTTCTTTTATAAAAAATACAGGGAGGTAATTTGCTTTTTTTCTCATCACATGGAGTTAAGTTACCTATTTAGGATATCATAGGGAGGTATTTTGTCATTTTATTTATCATAGAGAGTTAAATTGCCTATTTAAAATAACACAAGGAGTTAATTTGCTATTCACTCAATAGTTTTTGGCTCAATACTAAAAGTCTAAAACATAAAAATCTAGATTTTTATGTTTCTTAAAATGACAAATATAGATCTCATATTTATAGGAAAATTCTTACCCACACCCGGTTTGGCCGAACCCAAAGTAACTACAAAGCAAATGCAATACACTTGCTTTGTGATTGGATATTACTCCAAGGAGAGTGACCAATCACAAAGCAAGTGCAATACACTTGCTTGGTGGTTGGATGAGTTTGGCCAAGCCAGACTTGGACAAGAATTTTCCATATTTCTATTATAAAAAATGTGTGCTTTTCCGGCCAATCACCCAACTGCTCGTTTCTTTAATATTTATTTTTCCATTTCAGAAAATTCTAAACTATATTTTTATCTTCACAGACCTCAAGTGATCCACATGTTTTTAAAACATGAAATGCACGAGCCAACACAAAAAAAAAAGAAGAAAAATTCAAATTCTTTGATTATTACGTTTCAATTTTTTTTTACACTAATTTTAGTTATAAAAAATCATATATGATTAATTATGTTCATATGGATCACATAAATTTCTTTTTAAGATTTCACCTCATTATCCAGATTTTTTGATGCTATGGTGCACTGCACCCCTCTTATGATTGATACATGTCATTTGTTTTATTTATTTATTTGTTGCAAACCACTGCATTGCATTCGAACGTCAAACAACAATTTTTTATTTACTTTGATTATTTTGATTGCGTTAAATGTTATCTCTTATATATGGATGTGTGCCAATTGATATTTTCTCCTTAACAACTATCTAAAATTATTTTATCTTAAAATTAGGGCAATTAAGTGGAGTTGATTTTAATTCAAATTTAGTGCGAACTCAACTCAATCCGTTAGATGTTGCTCTAAAAAAAATTCTATTAGATGATTTACCGATTAGAAATTTGAATGAATCTTATCCGATTAACAAGATTTTATAATTCAAAAAACGTGGAGAGAATGTAGGTCTAGGACCGGTCGAATTCGTTAAAGTTCTAAATTGACATCAATAAAAAGTTGTATATATACATAATATTTTACCTAAATGTAATATTGATAATATTTTAACATAAATTAAAAAGGCAATGATTTAATATTTCATCTACAAGCACCATTCCATTTAACAGTATAAGTTCTTCGTGATGCATTAGTATTAATAAGCCACATTTTTTTTTTTTTCAAGGAGATACGTTAATCAAGTGGTTAAATGTATTGAGAGTTGATATTTTATTTATGGAGAATGTTAGATTACATGAGCTAAGCTGAATGATAATATTATGATAATAATTTTTTAAGACAAAATTAGTGGTGGAAAATTGAAATTAGAAGTTTGTAGGTGATAGATATCCAATTTAAATCCAGCTGAATAACAACTTAATTCAATATAAAATCACAATCAAAGCAATTAATCAATCCAAGAAACATAACCCATCCATTCCAGTAATTCAATAAGAGTTCTACAGATCACAATTCATCCAAATGAATACAAAATTGATGAAACAATAATCAACCCAATCTGATGCATCATAAATCTACAAATTTGAAATGCATAAAAATGAACCCAAGATGGGTAAAAACCCGAGAGAGAAAAATCTCTTCTATTTTTTTAGTATCAATAAACAACTATCTCAAAATTGTCCACAAGCCGGACATTTATAGCTAAAATAAAATAACTACTGAAAATAGATAATCTTCTAAAGGAAACAATAATCGACACACTGTTCAAGCTTGGTTTGATTTTTATCGAGCTTTAAATTTTGTGTTTGAGCTTGGTTTGATTTTCAATCGATCTTAGCTCAAATGAGTTTTTTATCGAACGAGCTCGAGCCGAGTATCGAGTGGCTTAATCGAGTCGAGCTCGAGCTCGAGCCGAGCTTCAAAAGTTGTCGAACGAAAAAAGATATTCAAGCTTGTTTGATTAGTGTGACGAACCGAACTCAAACGAGCTCGAGTCGAGTATTGAATAGCTTGGTTTGATTTTCAGCCCTACTCCCAACATCTCCAAACCTTAACCCTAGCCACCATTGCCACCTCCTGCCACCAGACCGCCGCCGCCCCACCTCTGGCCATCCACCCAACCCAAGTCCCAACCCATTGAAGTCTTGAACACAAAAAGGCTCAACTGTGAATATTAGTAATTATATATATATATATATATATATATATGCTATATGTTTGTGTACTTGTGCTTATGTTATAAATTAATAGTGTTATATATTCACTATTAATGTTTATATTCACTTCCCAAAATTAATTTTTAGATTAAGATTTTCATAAGTATTAGATTAAGATATGAGGATACCAATTATGTTAAAATAATATCATGATTTAATCAAGATGCAATAGAGTTAATAGTATTCATTTACATATCAAACACTAATCTTATATTCTTAATAGTCTTTTATTAGCATTTATTGGTTTATGGGATTCAACCTCTCTCTCTTGTTTGATCAAATAGAATGAAAAACAAGTCTTGTCATTATCATGTCTCTATTATATTTAACTTCTACTTCTTGAGTATATTATTATGGAATTTTCGTGGGGTTTCAGGGACACTTTGTATGCAAAAGTGTCACTAAAAGGTACCTAACATGATAGATGGTGGCTACCCAGGGGGTAGCCACGAATATTCCTATTATTATTCTTGAGATAGTTATGTTTTGTACATTTTATAGTCTTAGAAATATGGATAGATATTTTAAGGCTACACCTATACCTCACGATGAGTCTTCAAGTGACGTTCACATTCAAAATGACCCGCATGAGCTTCCAAATTAAATTTCATATTAAAACGATTTTGCCCGAGCTTCCGAGTAACCCCGGTCTACGACCTCATATAACTTTAATTCTAACATTCGAGAGAGAGTTCGTGGAGCATACTTGCTCAAAGGTTTATTTTTGTCAAACTCCACCTCCCCATTTTTGTATTACGTCATATATTTTCTCGTGAATAATATAAACTTTAAGTTTAATTGTTTGATAGTTTTTTCTTTTTTGGTATAAATTTAGCCCTCTACCAAAAATCCTGTATCCGCCCCTGAATATTGAACATATAATTAATTTGAACTCTTTCTCCTAGGACTTGTCATCTACAACTGGTCATAATTTTTATTCATTATGTTAATAATTTCATAAATACTTTAGTACAATCAGTATAATCAAATGTCACGACCCAGGTTGATTTGATGAATGGATTACGGGCAAGGGAGATGAACGAGGAAGAAGAAGAGAATCTGATGTTGTCTGGAAGTGGGGAATTGGTTATTGGGTTGTCCTTGGATGGGCTGTTGACTACTGGGCTGCTGGAGTATGGGCTAACTAATGAAGGGCCAGTGTTAAGTGAGCTGATAAGTAATGGGTCAATGGAGGAAGGCCCATTAGCTGGATCAGGAGATTTAAACCAGCCCAATTCTAATTAATGATCATATGGTCCGATTGTACTGAAGTTCCTAAAATTAGTTATGCATTTATTTTAATTGTAATTAAGAGAATATTCTCACGAGTCACTTTCAGTTGGTTATGAGGTATATGTAAACATGTTTTCAGAATGAAGGAGATCTTTGGGCAGTAAACAAATTCTTTTCTCATCTAATTCTCTCTATATTCTCATCTCCTTCTATCTTCTTTTACAAGTATTATAGTTTTACATATAAAATTACACCAAAATTACAAATATATTGCTGGAATATTACATTTGGTAGCCAGAGCAAGGTTTTTGTTCACTGGGCTTCACGGATTCAATGGCAGAAGGCACTAGATTGAAAGATGTTCAAGAGGCAAACAAAATTCTGGAGCTGAAATTGTTGGGTGAAATGGATAGAAGAGAGGCAGTGGAATTGAACCTGCAAGATCAAATCAATTCAATTGCAATGAAACTGGATGAAAAACATGATAAAATCAACAATAACATGGAAACACTACAACTACAACTCTCTAAGATAGCTGAACGTATGGATTCATATCATAGAGACAAATCAATCATGGGGAATGCTACTGAATCTGGTAACCATTCTCAACCCTTAATTCCTACACCTGGTAACAATAGTAGAAGTGTGCCTGAATGTAGACAACAAAAATATGGGGAGGACACACATCAAACTGGTATTTCTTCATTGGGCTTTAATCCTAGTCCCAAAGTTGATTTTCCAAAGTTTGATGGATCTAATGCTAGGGCTTGGTTATTGAAATGTTATGAGTATTTCCAGTTAGTCCCTAATGTTCCAGATGCTAATAAGGTCACATTAGCATCCCTTCATCTGGAAGGAAAAACAGCATTATAGTATAGTCAAGTGGTCCAAAAGAGGAGAGATTTGAATTGGGAACAATTTGTGGAGTTAATTTCAGCCAGGTTTGAAGAGTTGAGGGAAGGGAAAGTATTAGCTGAATTTAACAAGCTGAAAGTTACTGGAACTTTGGAGGAATATATTGACATATTTGAGGAACTTAAATCATATATGTTATTATTCAACAATAGGGAGTATGATGAAGAGTACTTTATAGCCAGCTTTGTTAGTGGCTTACCTGAAGAAAGTCAATCTTTCTTCTCATTATTTGAACCTAAAACTCTTCAGCAAGCTACTGATCTAGCTAGGAAACAAGAAGCAACCATGGAGGCCATTTCTAAAAGAAGTAAGGTTGGTATTAAACCTGTTGTGAGTAACAACAATGGTTTCAAGAGTCTGCCATTTGCACAACCTATTGCTACTGTACCCAAAAGTAGTAATTACACTTCTCCAGCACTGTTACCACCTAGAAAGTTTCTCACTAGTGCAGAAATGAATGCTAGAAAAGAAAAAGGACTATGCTACAACTGTGATGAAAAATTCTTTTTGGGTCATAGGTGCAAAAAACAACAGGTGTACATACTACTTTCTGAAGAGGCTGAGGAATCTTATCTGCAATCAATGAGTGAAGAAGGTATTGTGGTGGATGCAATTATTGATGAAGACATACATGCTTCTATTAATGCTATTGTTGGGAGTGCCAGCAGTAATATTATCAGAGTTTTAGGGGAAGTGGGTGAAAGTAAGGTCAATATTCTTATTGATACTGGAAGCACTCATAGCTTCATCAATGAAGAATTGGCCTATGAGTTGACAGCTGACATTGAGCATACTAATCCCATGATGATTAGTGTTGCTAATGGGGAAAAAATAATTAGTAGAAAGAAGATTTCTAATTTTAACTGGACTATGCAGGGTATTACCTTTACCTATCCAGTTAGACTCATTAAGTTGGGTGGTTGTCATATGGTACTGGGGTGTGATTGGATGACTGCTATAGGGTTGGATTTTGATTTCAAAAAAAGAAGCATGGGAATACAAGTGGATGGCCAGAGAGTGGAATTGAAAGCTATGAGTGAGGTGGGAAATTGTAACTTGATTTCAGCTCAATCATTATACCAAATGATCCATATGGGTGACCAGGGAGAAGTAGGCTGCCCCTTTTCTGTACAAGGGTCAGCGTACAAGGTTGCTGATGCTTTATTTAGAAGAGAGGAGCCAAATGGTGAAGTAATTGCTATAAAAACTGTTCAACCTAAATGGATGCTGGAAATTCTAGAGAGTTATCAGGGTGATGATGAACTACATAAGATCTTGGCAGCTAAGTCAATTGCTGGTCAGTCTTATGCAGACTACACCATTATTCAAGGGGTCTTGATATTTAAAGGGAGAGTTTGTGTTGGAAATGGTTCTGACTTAAGGCAGAAGTTGATACAAAGTTTACATGCCTCCTCCATAAGTGGATATTCTGGTATGACCTCTCCATACCAGAGAGCTAAATCTATTTTCTTTTGGAATGGAATGAACGCTGATATCTTGAAGTTTGCTCAGAGTTGTGCCATTTGTAAAATGGCAACACATGAGACTAATCCCTACCTTGGTCTACTGGAACCTTTGGAGATACCTAAAGAAGCTTGGTCTCACAAAAGCATGGATTTTGTTGAAGGGCTTCCTAAGTCAGATGGTAAATATGTGATTCTGGTAGAGGTGGCCAGATTCACTAAATTTGCACATTTCTTCGCACTTTTCCCTCATTTGTCTATGGGTCTGTACTTATATTTTACTACTACCGAGGCTAAGGACATTATGCAGGACAGGGCTAAATTGATTGACATCATGAGAAAAAAATTGCAGATTGCTCTGAACAGATTGAAATATTACGCATACAAGCATAGATCTGAACGGGTGTTTGAGGTGGAAGATGAAGTTTACCTCAATTTGCAACCTTTCAAACAACATTATGTAGCTTTGAGACGCAACCTGAAGCTTTCAAATAGGTATTTTGGTCCCTACAAAATCACAAAAAGAGGGGATAAGGTTGCTTTCAGGCTACTACTGCCCCCAAGTTCTAAAGTCCATGACGTTTTTCATGTTTCATTATTGAAGAAGAAATTCAGTTCTAAACACTTACCTAATCCAGAATTGCCTTTTACTGATGCTGAGGGAAGATTCAAATTGTTTCCTCTTCGTGTTTTGGACAAATGGATGGTTAAGAGAAACGATATGCCTGTTTCTCAACTTTTGGTTGAATGGGAGAATTTGGGATCGGCACAGGCTACTTGGGAGGACTATTACCAGATCGTGGCTCAATTTCCTCAATTTGATCCTTGGGGACAAGGATCGTCTTCGGCGGGGGGTAATGTCACGACCCAGGTTGATTTGATGAATGGATTACGGGCAAGGGAGATGAACAAGGAAGAAGAAGGGAATCTGATGTTGTCTGGAAGTGGGGAATTGGTTATTGGGTTGTCCTTGGATGGGCTGTTGACTACTGGGCTGCTGGAGTATGGGCTAACTAATGAAGGGCCAGTGTTAAGTGAGCTGATAAGTAATGGGTCAATGGAGGAAGGCCCATTAGCTGGATCAGGAGATTTAAACCAGCCCAATTCTAATTAATGATCATATGGTCCGATTGTACTGAAGTTCCTAAAATTAGTTATGCATTTATTTTAATTGTAATTAAGAGAATATTCTCACGAGTCACTTTCAGTTGGTTATGAGGTATATGTAAACATGTTTTCAGAATGAAGGAGATCTTTGGGCAGTAAACAAATTCTTTTCTCATCTAATTTTTGTTGGATAATTTAGAACAAGTAGTGGTTGAAAACGTAGCAAATCTGAAATTGAATTGATTCCTCCAAGTCGCGCAAATTTTACGCTCTCCTCAAGACAATATTCGCCCTCTACAAAGTGCAAATAAGTTATACAGCGAATTTATCCCAGGATACAATGGAGCCCAGTAATACACTGTTGTTTGACTGCGAATTGCACTTTCGAAGACAAACCCGAACACTCAATATTGTAATTAAGAAATAGGAAGAATTTTGTGCTTTATAATAGTATAAAATAGAGACTCTTTGTTTTATTAATTGCCGTGAACAGAAGGTTTTGTTTTATGCTTAGTTGCTGTGAACAATTTTCTCTTCATATCTTAATTGCGTGAACAGCCCCTGCTTTTATAATAATGTTGCATTGTTTCAGAATGGGTGCAACTCTTCAGTAAAGCAAGGAATGATTAATTAATATGAAAGGATGCATTCTTTTGATAATCAAGTAACTACCGTAGGAAAGGTTTCAAAATTAACGGTAAAAGGTTAAACACTTGATTTTGAAAATTATTCCAACATTCCTCCACCATTTTCAAAATTAAAAGTTTAGACATAGAAATATGTGATTCAATAATGGTGTCTCACGACTTGAACCATTATCTAGTGAAAGTATTTCAAAGTTAATCAAGAAGTTTAGTAGACTTGTCTTTGAACCAACTTCCTTATTTGATCAACTGGAATTACTTACACACATATATTTTCAATAATTTTGAGTGTTCTAAAAAGCCGACATGTGGATTGGCCTTGTGTCTATATCCTGTTTCATGAGCGCTCTAGAGTTAAGCCCTTAACTCATAGAAGGCGGCACCACCCTCTACACTCATATAGGTAGACTTATCAAAAGTGTCCTGTAACTTTAACACTTTAACATACATGTTATAAGTCTATTAGGAGCATATTGCTCAACCTTACTTTAACATTACAGTAACAAGCACTATTTATCTTGGGATGGTATTTAGTTAGTGCTTCAACCACATCATATGATATACTATGCTCATTGAACTCTTAGACTTGAAAATTCGAGAATAGAGTTGAGTTTCTATCATTGGTGATCTTCGAAAATAGGCTTAAGACCCATCCCTTTGGCAGTTTGATTAATCAGATCTCTTGTTAATCCTTTAGTCAAAGGATCCACCAGATTTTGACTTGACCGTACAAAATCAATTGTAATTACTCCATCAGTGAGTAATTGTCTAACATAGCTATGTCTAAGTCCAATATGTCTGGACTTACCATTATACACCTTACTATAGGCTCTTGACAGTGTGGCCTCACTGTCACAATGAATAGATATAGGTGGCATAGGCTTTGGCCATACCGGAATTTCGATCATCAAGTTCCTTAACCATTCCGCCTCTTTACTACTAGAAGCAAGTGCTACAAATTCAGACGCCATGGTTGAATCTGTTATGCAAGTTTGCTTTTTCGAGCTCCATGATATAGCTCCACCACCGAGAGTGAATATCCACCCACTTGTGGATGTATGATCTTCCCGCTCAGTTATCCAACTGGCATCAGTAAATCCTTCTAAAACCGAAGGGTACCCTTTGAAGCAAATCCCATAGTTCATGGTTTTCTTCAAATACTTTAAAATTCTGTTTATTGCATTCCAATGTTTGTGACTAGGATTACTAGTGTATCTACTTAGTTTACCAACAACAAAGGATATATCGGGTCTAGTACTAGTCATAGCATACATAAGACAACCTATTACTCTAGCATATTCAAGCTGATTTACAGCTCTTCCATCATTTTTACACAACTTAATGCTAGAATCAAAAGGAGTATTAACAGGAATGCAATGATAATGATTAAATTTCTTAAGCACCTTTTCTATGTAATGAGATTGAGTCAAAATTAAACCTTCACTATTTCTAACAATCTTTATACCAAGAATCACATCAGCTATGCCCATATCTTTCATGTCAAAACTAGAAGATAAGAATTTTTTAGCATGTTCAACAGATTCTATATCAGTGCCAAAGATTAACATATCATCAACATATAAGCATATTATAACACCTCTATTACCATGAAACTTACTGTAAACACATTTATCAGATTCATGAATCATAAAACCATTAGATACTATTACATTATCAAATTTTTCATGCCATTGCTTAGGAGCTTGTTTCAAGCCATATAAAGATTTTATTAGTTTACACACTTTATGTTCTTTTCCATGCAAAATAAAACCTTCTGGTTGGTTCATATAAATTTCTTCATCTAATTCTCCATTCAAAAAAGCAGTTTTAACATCCATTTGATGAATAACAAAATTATGAATAGATGCTAAGGCAATTAATACTCTAATTGTAGAAATCCTAGCTACAGGAGCATATGTATCAAAATAGTCTATACCTCCTTTTTGAGTAAAACCTTTTGCTACTAGTCTTGCTTTAAATTTGTCTATAGTTCCATCGACCTTCAGTTTCCTTTTAAATATCCATTTACACCCTATTGGTTTTGAACCAGGAGGTAAATCTACAAGTACCCATGTATTATTGCCCAAAATGGATTCCATCTCATCATTGATAGCTTCTTTCCAAAAACTAGCATCACGAGATTTCATTGCTTGTTCATATGTCTGAGGGTCTGGATCTATACTAGACGGTATAGTAGTTTGAGTACAAAGAGAATTCCTAGTGCCTTCAACTAGATATATTATGAAGTCAGAACCAAAGGATTTTTCAACCCTTGTTCTCTTACTCCTTCTAGGTTCAACATTATTTTCTACATCTTCTATAGAAATAGGTACTACACGTTTATTTTCTACTTCATTTTCATGAATTTTTGAAATGGTATTAAAACTATTCTCATAGAAGATTGCATCCCTAGATTCAATAACAGTATTCATTTTAATCCAATCATTAGGTTCAATTACCATAAACCTATAACATTTGCTATGTTCAGCATAGCCTAAGAAAATACATTCAACACCTTTAGGAACTAAACGTTTTATCTTAGGTTTTGGCAATCTTACAATTGCTCTACAGCCCCATACCTTAAGATAAGCTAAGTTTGGTTTTCTTTTCTTCCAAAGTTCATAAGGAGTAACATGAGATTTCTTATGAGGGATTCTATTAAGAATATGACACGCAGTTAATAATGCTTCACCCCAAAAACTTTTGTTTAAACCAGAATTATATAACAGAGCATTTACCATTTCTTTCAAGGTTCTATTTTTTCTTTCGGCTATTCCATTTTGTTGAGGTGTATATGAAGTTGTTGTTTCATGAATTATGCCAGAAGATTCACAAAAAGAAGGAAAGTGATATTCACCTCCTCTATCAGACCTTAAGCATTTAATCTTACAATTCAAATAATTTTCTACTTCATTCTTGTAAATCTTGAACTTATCTAACACTTCATCTTTAGTATGCAATAAGTATACATAACAATACTTTGAGTAATCATCAATGAAAGTAGCAAAATATTCCTTTCCTCCTTTGGTTGGAGTAGCATGTAAATCACACAAATCACTATGAATAAGATGTAGTAAATCATTTTTTCTTTCCACATTAGAAGGAAAAAGTTTCTTAGTAATCTTTGTGTGAGCACATATTTGACATCTATCCAAAGCATCGTCAACATATTTAGGTATCAAATTTAATTTAATCATATCATTCATGCGTTTAGAATTTACGTGTCCTAGTCTATCATGCCACAAAGAAAAGGAATCAACTATATAAATAGAATCATTCATTATTTTATTAATATTAAGTTTGAACATTCCCTCATACAAATATCCTTTGCCAACAAAGGTTCCACTTTTGGACAAAATAAACTTATCAGACTCAAATACAAGCTTGAAACCATGCTTGTTCAAAAGGCTGCCAGAAACTAGATTCTTTCTAAGTTCAGGAACATGATAAACATCCTTTAAAGTTAAAAATTTTCCGGAAGTGAATTCCAAGTTTACTGTTCCTTTGCCTTTTACAGTAGCTGTCGACGAATTTCCCATGTACAAGACATTGCCTTCATGAACAAGTTCATAAGTAGTGAAGCAATTTTTATCCTTGGACACATGAGTCGTTGCTCCAGAGTCAATCCACCAAGAATTATCATCTTGCACCATGTTAATTTCAGAAACTACAGCAACATATTTTTCATTAAAATTATTTTGTTGAACATTTTTCTTCTTGAGATCTCTACAATCCTTCTTGAGATGACCTGGTTTACCACAGTGCCAACAACATCCTTTTTTCTTCTTGTTTTCATTATTTTGGTTCTTAGCATATTGACCCTTTCTTTTCCGATTTTCTTTATTTTGTCCAAAGTTTTGAGGTTGTTTAGACTCTTTAGTTTCCTCCACCATGTGTACCCTAGAAGATTCTTTAACTTGTGGTTCTTCATTTTCTTGCATTTTAGATTGCTCTTCAATACGAAAGATAGAACCTAATTCTTTGATAGTAATATCTTCTTTCTTATGCTTTAGACCTTTCTTAAATATTTTCCATGAAGGAGGAAGTTTATCTATTATGCAAGACACAACAATGCACTCATCCATTTTCATGTTCAATTGTTTCATATGTCCTAACATGCTTTGAATATCATTAAATTGCTCACTCACTGATTTTCCATCAACCATTTTATAGTTCATAAATTGGGAAGCCAAGAATTTCTTACTTGTAGCGTCTTCAATTAAGTACCGTGCATTGAGAGTATCCCAAAGTTCCTTTGCCGTTTCAAAATCTTGATAAACGTCAAAAAGACTGTCCGTCAATGCATTCAAAATATGACCTTTACATATTTCATCGTCTTTCCCCCACTTTGTTCTTCTTCGAGATTCAGCCAAAGTTTCATTTTCACGTTCTTGCGGCTTTGGCGTTGTCAACACGTATTCCACCGAAAGTGACAACAAAAGAAAATGAATCTTCTTTTGCCATCGCCTAAAGTTTCCACCATCAAACCTCTCCAATTTGACAAAATCGGTGGTGAGTTGTTGCAAGCTTTGAGATGCCATAGAATTTGTCTTGAGATTGTAGGATAATTTAGAACAAGTAGTGGTTGAAAACGTAGCAAATCTGAAATTGAATTGATTCCTCCAAGTCGCGCAAATTTTACGCTCTCCTCAAGACAATATTCGCCCTCTACAAAGTGCAAATAAGTTATACAGCGAATTTGTCCCAGGATACAATGGAGCCCAGTAATACACTGTTGTTTGACTGCGAATTGCACTTTCGAAGACAAACCCGAACACTCAATATTGTAATTAAGAAATAGGAAGAATTTTGTGCTTTATAATAGTATAAAATAGAGACTCTTTGTTTTATTAATTGCCGTGAACAGAAGGTTTTGTTTTATGCTTAGTTGCTGTGAACAATTTTCTCTTCATATCTTAATTGCGTGAACAGCCCCTGCTTTTATAATAATGTTGCATTGTTTCAGAATGGGTGCAACTCTTCAGTAAATCAAGGAATGATTAATTAATATGAAAGGATGCATTCTTTTGATAATCAAGTAACTACCGTAGGAAAGGTTTCAAAATTAACGGTAAAAGGTTAAACACTTGATTTTGAAAATTATTCCAACAATTTTCTCTATATTCTCATCTCCTTCTATCTTCTTTTACAAGTATTATAGTTTTACATATAAAATTACACCAAAATTACAAATATATTGCTGGAATATTACATCAAATTTGATGAAAATTTTGAAATTAGAGTTTTGTTGGACAAAAAAAATATTTGAAACCCTACTTAATCAGACGGAAATTGAATCCAACCTGCACCCAAGTTGTAATAAATCGATTCGCATTGGGCCCAAGTCCGATCGATCTAAACTTGAGAATTCCACAGGCTTTTTTTCTATTTGATTGACATGTTTAGTAAAAAGTAGGTTGCTATTTATCCCTTAAATTGTTTTTTTCTATTTGATTGATATTTCGTTCGATCTAAAATAATGATATCCAGCCTAGAAGAGTTTATTTCGAAGCCCAGCGCTGCAAACTATTACCATGAAACTCGGCCCACGGCGTCTTATTCAACCATGGGCCCAAGGTGATCCCAAATGGCAATGGCTTAAACTGTTGCAATTTGGAGAGAAAAAAAAATAAAATTGAAAATCAAGCCTTTGTATTATATTTTATATTTTTTCAAAAATAAAAATAATTTAGGGTAAATAGGACAAGATTTAATTATCAGTTTGAATCTTAAATTGTTTGTCCAAAGCCTTAGTTATATAATGTGTTTATTTTTTATTTTCTATCTTTCTTGGCATTTTAAGAATCTCAGACTGAAATTTCAAGTTAATTTTGTTATATGACTTAATTTGTCAACATGAATTTAAAATAACTAATTTTAGTGATGAGCCTTAGTTACATAACCAGTTTTCTATTTATTTCCTAAATTATGGGATAAATAGCAACCTACTTTTTTGTAATATTCTAATAGCAATATACACCTCCTTGTACGTGGAAAATTGGTTAGAATGTAGAACACTTGTCTCGGATGCTAAAAAATAGATTTATTGATTAACCTTTCAAATTCTTTTCTTTTGGTAAGGCCAAAAATGTCTATATATATATTATTAAATAAAAAATAAAGAAAATAAAGTTATCAAACTAGACACCCACCATCTATTTCAAGAGAGTAATTTGCATATATTTTTTGATAAAAAGGTAAATTATCCACTGAACATATCTTTAAGAGATAAATTGCTAAAAAAATATGAAATATAATTGAAGTTAAAATTATTTTATTCGACATAAAAGTAGAATTTGGATTGTATTTTTACAACAACACTTGCTTATTGGTAAAGAAGTATGTAGCTGGTATTTCGAAAGTGGATAATCTATATACTCCCTTTATTCCATATTAATTGACATATTTGTCAAACTTTTTTGTTTCAAATTAATTGACATGTTTGAGTTTTCAAAGCATTTATTCCAATTTGTCCCTTTCTCTCATTGAAGTTGAGAAATTCAATTGTCACCATTCACTAGTAAAAAATTAAAAAGTAGTCATCATTATTCATTATAAAGGGTATTCGAGATATTTTATCATAAAAAAATATATATAATGGTGAGATTTTTTTAATCTGTATGAAAAGTATAAATGTGCGAATTAATATGAAACGAATGGAATATTATTTTTAATAGGACTATTCTATGGAAATAGTGTAAAACCCAATGAATTTTATTTTTTTATAATTTTAATTTACTTGTCCAAAATTATGGCCGAAAAAGTGACGACGACGGTGACAAGTGGCTGCTTCCAAGTGGGTCTTCTTGCATGGAGGTTTATCGACCCCCTTTCCAATATTAGGCTCCAAAATGGTGTTCTAGGCACAAAGGGGAGTCGAATGTTGATTTCAGCTAATTTTACGGTGTTGGTCACTGGCTGTTCAACGCGGGTCAATGACTGCTCCGGTCAGCAGCTTCTTTTTTGGAATGATGATTCCATATTCGGTCTCTAATTGAAGTTTCGAATAATTTGGGTAACAAACCTTGAACCTAAAGATTTTTAAGTGTTTAATTTGCTTTAAGAGTTGATATAATTAATTTTAGTAATTTTAAGTTACACGTAAATATTGAGGCTTGTTAACGTGTTAGACTCTAAATTAATTTATCGAAATTGTACAAGATTGACTCAAAATTTTCGGAAGTGAGTTTGTTCAGTTGGACCTTGTTTGGATTAGACACTAAGTCTTCCAATTATTTTTCAGAAATCAAAGGCGAATCACTATCCGGTTAAACCAAGTTAGGTGAGCACGGTGTAATTTGGTATTGAGTCCTCATATGCTAATAGTTAAGTTTTCGAATGAGTCTTTGGATGTTGTTATGTATGGTTACTTAGAAATATATAAGAATTTGATTGTACGGCTTTATGTTATATTTGATGAATATGAAATAATGCATGTTTGAGACTTGTTACATTATGTTTTACATGAATATGCGTAGTCGGTTTAGGAATTTATGATTATAAGGATTGTATGTGTTTTATCTTCATTAAATGTATATTATGAGAATTATTGGTTATGTTGTAGAACTTGAGCATGCTTAGAATAAAATAAAAATTACTGTTCTATTTATGGATTTTTCTTTGGTCAAATACGGTGTGCATCAATACTTGCGAAATTTTATTGCATGTGGGCATGTTTAGTTGAAATAATATATGAGTTATATTTATAGGTATTAATGATATGTTCGTATAATTATGTAGATTCATTCTGATGAGTATTTTGAGTTTCGTTGATACGTGGACTTTAGCTGTGTGCATGCTACTATGGTTATTTTGTTACTGTTTATGCATGTTTTATTTTGTTATGCTTTGTTTTGTTTTCTGTTATGTTCTGTTCTGCTTGGGGACCCCGAAATTTCGGTTGACGACGATTTGGGACAACTTGGGTAGTAGATGGCTACAAGGCCGCTCCTTACTTGTGTGTTTGGTTGATCT
Organism: Penstemon barbatus; assembly: GCA_003313485.2. Classification (NCBI taxonomy): domain Eukaryota; kingdom Viridiplantae; phylum Streptophyta; class Magnoliopsida; order Lamiales; family Plantaginaceae; genus Penstemon; species Penstemon barbatus. The sequence continues at coordinate 66,891,146 of CM064880.1, forward strand.
GTATGGAGGGTAAGAGAAGACAACATCGACAACTCCTGTTATCTGTAATATGTTATTATTTACTACAATGTCTGTTTCTTTTGTTATCCTGAGTTATGTTAATTTTATTTTATGTATGTACGATTGAGCATGCTTGCATTGCACTTCATATGTCCATGTGCACCATAGCCTCACTAAGTTCAACGATCAACTTATGCGTTCCATGTTACTATCTTTCAGTATTCAGGTTATAGAAGATCGTTCATCGATGAGTCTTTCTGGTTCAGCTCGGTCATAGGTCCTCGAAGTGAAGTCCAATGTTTTAGGTTGGCCAAAATAAGTATTGCATCGTAAGGTGTTTGTCTTGTGATTTTCTTGAAATATATCATTCTACTATGTTTACGTAACTTGAAAAATTTATTCGTAATGTATAAATATTTGTTATATGATTGGTGTCGTGGACCACTGCTAGTCGCAGTTGATGTCACCCTTTTGTCTAAAAGATTCCGAAATATATTTTTTTAATGACCCTTGTGATTTAAAAGATGGATTTTGAAACTGTTTTTATAAAATTTTCGTTTTATTTTTATCATGTTTTTATTTGTTCGAATTTTACTTCTGAATTTATGTCTGGGCCGTTATAATACTTCATCCGTTTCATATTAATTGACACATTTCTTCTTTTCACACAGATTAAGAAAAATCATCATTACATACTTTTTGATGGCAAAATGTCTCAAATACCCTTTATAATGATGACTACTTTTTAATTTTTTTTAGTAGTGGATGGTGACCATTGAGTTCCTAACTCCAATGAGAGAAATGGGGAAAATTGGAAAAAAAATCTTTGAAAATCCAAACATGCCCACTAATTTGAAAAAAAAAATTGACAAATATTGCCAATAAATATGAAACGTTGGAAGTACATTGCTAAAACCCAAATAATATGCAAAAATTATATATATATATATATATATATATATATATATATATATAAAATACAATTATAATATGCAACAGTTGTGGCATAGTAGTTGATGTCGCATATAATTACTCTTCATTTACTCGTCTCCACATATATCTTAGGGGTGTATGCGGTGCGATCTAGTGCGGTTTTTACATTAGTTCAAATCCAATCCAATATTTGTAATACTCTTGCACAAACCCAACCCAACAAATATTAAGATTGCACTTTGCGGTCCATTCGAGCTAGGGCTGTTTGGGGTGGGTTTCGCGGTCTTTACTTGCCAACTTTAATGTATTTTTATTTGATAAATTAAATAAAAAATTTAATTATCTCCATATATTTCTTTATTATTCTTTAATATATGAATATATTTCATAAATTAATATAGAAGCTGAGATAATCGAATATAAACTAACAAAATATAATGAAGATAATCTATGAATAAATTTAATAAATTCACATTATAAATATATAATGAAGATAATCAGATATCAACTAACGAAATAATTATTTTCTATTTTATTGTATTGTTCTTTTGTATAATTTTATTTTCAATTTTTCCCTGTTTTTTGGTTGTTAGTGTTTGACACTTCATGTGATTATAAATTTTGGAGGGAAAAGGATTTTTAGTGGGAAATATTGACTTTCAAATTTGAAAATGAGAAATAAATTAAAAGTATATGTACGTAAGCTTATCATATAGCAATAGATAAGTAAATTGACAATGAATATAATTTTACATATATATCGCGGTTGTGTGCGGTTTATGCGATTTTTGAAAGTAGGAAACCAGATCCGATTGCAACTTGCGGTCCTTTTTTTTAAAAGCCCAAGACCAACCCATTCAACCTTCAACCCTGCATACTGTGGTCTGTTTGGGTTAGGTCGATGGGTTGGGACGATTTGACGGTTTCGTTGAACACCCCTAATATATACATACACAATTGGAAAAATAATTACTCCAACATATCTATTAATTAAGTTCTATAGTAATAAATACTCTATAATATTGGATTATTGATATATCCCGTTTTCGGAACTTAGAGCCACCACAATCTCATCTGTCCCATTCAAAATCAAATCCACTCCGTTACCTATATTCCTGCGAAAAAAAGAAAATAAATTCAAATAATGGATTCTGAAACTCAGTCACCCAACCTTATGTGTAAAGAAGACGAGTCCAATAACTATGGAAAAAATAAAAACTTTAAATTTGGTTCTATTTCTGATCCCGACTCCGAATACGTTGAAATGTTAATGGAAAAGGAAACCGATTCTCCATCAAATGAGAACAACTCTATTTTCAAGAATGACGGAAGCTGGTTGAAAAGGACACGTTTGGATGTAATTAAATGGATTCTTGATGTAAGTTCAAGTTTTAAAATTTTAATTTCTTTTTGTGAATTCTGCATTTAAATTTGGATTATTGGAGTCGTTGAAGTGATTTTGGATGTGTTTGTAGACAAGGGCTCATTTTGGATTTCAGTTCCGTACTGCCTATCTTTCCCTGATTTATTTTGACATATACTTTTCAAGAAAGCCTATTAATGTAAGTATGTTTTAAATTCTTGGTTCCATTTAAAGAAATTTCTTGTTAATTAATTTTTTTTTTTTGGTTAATTGTGATTTTGGTAGGATGGAGAGTTATGGCTTGTTCAAATAATATCAGTAGCTTGTTTATCTTTAGCTGCAAAAATGGAGGAATCCCAAGTTCCGAAATTATCTGAATATCGTGTAAATGGATGCGAGTTTGAAGGGTATTTGGTCCAGAGAACAGAATTGTTGGTACTTAATACTTTGGAATGGAAAATGAGTTGGATCACTCCTTCTGATTTCCTCAATTATTTCAAAAACAAATTTTGTGGTGAAGTTAGGCATAACGAACTAGTATATAGAGCCAATGTATTGATCTTTGCACTAATGGAAGGTAATTCATATTTTTAATTGGATATATATTTATGCTATGTTTGGTTCTTGAATTCCACCGTGTAAAACGATATGGAAAAATGGAGCTAATTGTTCTATTGTTTGATTAACATTTTACTCACTAAAACTCAAGAATCAAGCTTAGTTTTTATAAACTTGAATTTTTTTATAACTAGATCATTTTATTTGATGCAGAGTTTCATGTAGTGGATCAATGGCCATCGTTTATTACAGCAGCAGCAGTGTTAGCTGCAGCGTACAATCGTAAGTTAACAAAGAAACTATTGGAGATTAAGTTAAATGCAATTTCATCATGGGGGGCACTTGAAAAAGTAAGTCCATTTGCTTTTCATTGTTAAATAGTGGTTAACTAAGTTATATGAAATGATTTAGCAATTAATTTTGATTTATTCCTTATTACAGGAACATACTTCTATTTGTTATAGTCTATTTCGGTCGATGGTGAAGAAGAAGCCCAAAATCAAGACTCCAAAATATGTCATTTCCAATTCATAAATTGAAAAGTATACTTTACTAGTGAGAATAGTGACGAGTAAAGACCTAAATAATTGTCCATGTTTGGTTTTATGAATATATTAGTGCTCTTCACTTTTTTTAATTTGATATTTAAGTCACAAGTTCTTTCATTTTTTTTTGCTTTGACTTGATGTATTTCCAACCCTACATTTTGATGGAAGGTCTTGAGATGCTTTCTATGTAACTCAAAATTCTATAAATCAATGGATGGGGAATTACAAATTTGTTTTTGTTTGATGTGATATATTTATATCCTTGTTGCAATTGGTACATTGTATTAGCAATGTGAGTAGAATGATACTGTCTTGATTGAGTTTCTACTGTTAATATGTGTTGTGTTTGGGGTCATTATGTACCATATAATCATTTTGGAGATTGAATATACAACAAATGTCGTTTCAGAATTTACTAATCGATTGAAGTGTGTGTTAAGTCAAGGGGAGTTTAAATGAGTTTTATCATATTATATAAGTTTGAGGTTTAATATTTCAACATGGTACCAAATAGGGATGGGATCGGGACGGGTTTTCGGGAATTCGGGTATTTCGGGAAGGGATATCGGGTTTCGGGGTTTCAAATTCAAATCCTGAAACCCGGTTGATCAACCAAGGTCCCGAGAGTTTCAGGTACCCGATTTAATTTCGAGATTTCAGAACGGGACCGGGTGTCCCGATAAACAATTAATTATTTTTTTAGTTTAATGCAACTTTAAACCATCTCGGATCTTCTGTGTTAATATTGGTGTGCCATTTCACCATTTTGCGCCACGTGCCACTTGGAGTTATGCACCAAATGTAGACTTAGAAAGGATCTCAAAACCTTAAGATTTGATTGAAAATTATTGGAGAAACTTGAAAATTGTAATCCTCTGCGATGATATATATTGAAAACTCGGACGTTGGCGAGTAACTGATCAGTGGCGGACGACGGGAGTTGAGTTGTGGTGGAGTTAAGATTGGATTTTATAGAAGAAGAATACATATAGGGAGATATGAATAGTTGAATTTTGATTTAAATTAGGTATTTTGATTATATATATATACGTATATATTTTAATTAAACTATGTAATTGGGACCGGATTTCCCGATCGGGTGGGAATCAATACCCGAAACCCGTCCCAATTTTTCTTGACCGGGTTTTGTCCCGTCCCAAATTGGAAAAACCCGATCGGGACGGGACGGGTACTCGAAACTCGGTCCCATTTACCCAGCCCTAGTACCAAAGAGTCAAACACAAGAAGAGGTCATTTGTTCAAATATCTAACATCCATTATTCATTTTCAAATTTCACGAGTTAGAGAATTGAGTAACATGTATGTCTCGTACACATAAGAGGTTGGACATCCAATATTTATGGTTAACAAAGTGCATCATCAATTACTATGGAATGCTGATTGTATCTCATAAACTTAAAACCTCATCTCTAATTAAGTTTTTCTTTTTATGGGCCTAAACTATCACCTACTAGACATAGAGGATTTAGATAATTAATTAAGTCATTGCTTCAAATCACAGAGTAAATTGAACATATTTCATATCATATGAGAGGAGGCCAGGAGGGGGGAGTATTAAAGTGACACCGTACACTCCAAGGTGGCCGGTATAAAATAAAGATGAATTATTTAAGAACTAAGACAACAACAAGACTACCTTTTCATTTCTGAAATTGTAGTTTGGAATTTCTAGAATAAAAAAACATGTTTGTGTAGTATGAACAATGTACTTTCTTCTGGAGGAGTAATAGTTCCGAATTATTAATCATTAATATTCTTGCTCCTGAGTTCATCTCTTGAATAAATGGGAATCATCTTTATCATGATGCTCAGAATGAATCCTATCAACTGCACATTAATTAATTAGGATTATATATATGCGTTTGATAAATTGTTATAAAGAGGGTGGTAAAGTTATGTGTAGAAGTTCTTACATAAGCAAATCCCAGGCATAAGATGCTAAAACCAGGGAAACCAAATGGTGCTTTCTCAGACAAAAACAAAGCTGGACAAAAAACAAAACATTGTCCAATGTGTGTGTTTTAGTTTAGTTTAGTTTGGTTATCCAAGAAATTATAGATCACCTGAAAGAGGAGTATAAATTACTGGAGAGACGAGACTGGCAAGTGATGATATGCCCAAGATGCATCCTTGAGCTATTCCCTACAAAATGAGAAAGATAGATATAATAGAGAATTATACTTATTTCTTGTTCATTTGCATTTTTACTCACCGAAATTCATAAACCAAATGTATATTGGGATATCTAGAATTGTGTAATCGGTGTAAATTATTTGTAAAATTAAGAACTTGCCTGTTCATTTGGCCCTGTTTGTTTGGAAACCATGCTTCTTAACTGTCCATTTCAAGCATTCATCATCAGCGCTCAGCTGAACAAAACATCGTAGTGAAGGAATCTAAAATAAAAAGTTCAACAACTTACATTTGGGGTGACGAGTGCAAAGAAAAAACCCAACGAAGCTGAAGCATAAGGCACCTAGAGATCGTACGATTAGAAAGTGAAAACCAACATTAGTTAAATATATAAAATTATTGGGCTTCTTAATATGAAGGGAAATGGATTATGCATGCAAAATATACTCCAGGAATTGAAGAACCAGAATTTACCCAAGCTGACCATGCTATGCTGTCAAGTAACATCTGCAGAAGAAACATTAACAGAATCACCATGCATCTAGGTTGGGTTGAGATTAAATGCATCAAAATAGAGAGAAGTGAAATGCATAAATTACCCCCTGTCATATGTTAGCCAAAAAACCTCCCCCAAGTCAAAATGACAATTATACCCACACCAAAGAAGAATAACACCGGGGGGAGGGGGGGTGTTTGTTACAAGTTAGAGGAAGCCCAGGGGATATTTTTGCATTTAGCTCCAAAATAGAGTTAGAATTGGTACATGTATAAATCCAGCAAAGAGTCCTAAAGAAAGCAATATCTCATCTCCTATAAAAGGGCCAATTACAGGAAGGGCAAACATCTGAAAAATCAGATTAGAACTATTGAAACCATATTAATTAATTAATATATATATAAGATGATATATATATAAGGGTTGCAAAAATGAAATATGAAGAAATTGTAGTAAGCCTACACTTGATACAGTTGCTCCAATGTAGGTAATAAGCAATACATCTGCAAATTGGTCTTTCTTGAAGTGAAAGCGAGCCTTTAAGAAATACTGCAATTAAACAATATTAAAGAAATTAATTCTTTGCTAGCTACTTATTGCAAAAATCTTTTTCAAATATTTGATTGTAATGTAAGCTTTTGTGCAAAAAAGAATGGCTATATATTAACCACTATATATACCAGAAGAAAAGATTGAATTCCAGCTTCAGCAAGGCTATTAAAGAATGTAACACATGCCAACAGCGAAAACGTAATACTGCAATTCAAAGGCAACGTAAATTAACCTGATATAATTAATCAAGAAACAAAATATATATTGACACAAATTATAGCTAGGGTTTGTCTAACAATTCAATAAATCAAATGAGTTAAATTGCTCATTATTTCGTATCACATGGGGTACGGAAGGCCACTAGGAGTTAGACTTGCCAAAACCGGCCCCTTGATTCTTACCTACTCTTCAGCAAGCTAATTATATCTTTTGGTGATGGAATCTCTTTGATGAAGTTTATTTTCTTCGATAACTCAAAACCTATTTGATTGCTCTCTGTGTCTGGCTCAAGGATTGGGTGAGTTAAAGAATCAGTTTCGTGACTGGTTTCCTTCAGGAAGATTCTCATGTAGACGGTTGCAGCAATGGACGCGACTGCTGCAATCTGAGTCAATGTAACTATTAGCTTATTAATTAATTAGCATCAATGAAATAGGAGCTAGAGAAAAACACCTGAAATATGTGAGAAGTTGAGAGTAAGCGAGCAGCTACGGTACCACAAACATTTGCAGCAGACACTACACCAGATAACACTCCAAATGCAGACACACGATTCCCTTCAGATACATTGTCGGCCTGCAAAAGAAAAAATGCTTGCATTGTTACTTTACGATGTAACTATATATACGAGGATATATACTTCTAAAATGTGTTATGGGAAACATGCACAAAAATCCCTTGTGAAACTTGTTAATTTCTAATCGGTATACCTAAACTACCCCTAGATGATATGTTACAAAAGGATTTCATACTAATAAAAAATAAAAATAAAAGTACAAGGAGATTTTGTGCACATCCTATCAAAACACTGATGGACATGCATAATTTTTGAAAGTACAAGAAGATTTTGTGCAATAAAATAAAAGTGATAGTTCGAAAGAGTAAAAAAGAAACTTTGAAAAAATATTTTATTGAGCTACTATTGTAAAGCTTAAATTAAACTCTCAGTTTAATAGTATTATTTAACTCAATACTAGTTTACACATTGAAATAAGGCTTACCAAATAACCAAGAGCAAGGCACATAACACCGCCTTCCGTAACCATGGCAGTTAAAGACTTGAGTGCAAAATATACATAGAAGAAATTCGTCGTCCTTCTCCATGCCAATATTACTACAAGATATACCCATCGGTTTACACAAGTTTTGTGATATGAGTGTGCATGATCATTTAATTTTGCGGTATAAAAAATTGGATTATTTCAAAGATTCTCTAGTGCTCATCACGAAAATAAGATGCTTGATCTTTTAATTAGAAGATAGCTCAATACTTCTATTTCTCTATATGGGCCAATCTTAGGGATCATAGAAATTTCATCTTAATTGTCTAATATGTATCTTATCCAATATCAATAATTAGACTAATACATGCACATTAACTATATTAATATATATAAATAATATTCCTGAAACCCTTTTAAATTCTATAAACATCAGATATACCTAAGGGAATAGTGGCTAGAGTCAATGGTACAGTTAGCAAAGCTTTTCTGCCATAAACATCAGATAAGTTCCCAATTAATGGCATCATCACCACAGCACCTAATCCTGTAATCTGCATCAATTCAATAACATATACAATTATACAAAAGAAGAAGATATCATGTATCATACATTAATACATTATATATGTATATATGTATGTATCAGCTGCAGCTAGCTGGCGTACGTAATAAATTTGGGAAATAAAAAAAAAAAAATACCGCCTGCTGGAAGCCGGTGAGGTAAATGGCTAGGGAGCATTCATCTTTTCCGCCAACGCAGACAGCTTCCACAATGACATCTGTTATTGCCGGATTAACCACATACGCTGCAAAGTTAGACAAAAACACTGTCACAAACAAGTGGCTCACCCTCCCCAAATTCTCCATTTTTCTTTTTTCCAATTAAAATTTATTTCTTACGTACAGTACGTACTGGTGGAAATTAAGAAGCAGATAATTAATTTATTAACTCTACTTAGTTATACATGGTGACCACGAAAGTAGTTGAAAGTAACATTTAGAACGTGTTTCATAACATGTTTTGTATAAGAGGGACTTTAAGTATGAGATAATTTCACTTTTGATACCATAATTCTACCTACTTTAGGGATTTGATACCACAACTTGTTATACTGACACATTTGATACCATAAATCAAATCAATTTTGCACATTTAATACTTCCCTCAAGAATTGGCACGAGAATGTCATGTGGCTATTAAAACTTTATACATTTGATACCATAACTTATGTTGACTGATATTTTACCCCATAACATTTCAGGTTACCAAAAAAGCCCCACATCTCCAAATTTAGTGACAATTTTAGTCCACATTGTTGCCAAATTTTCAAATTGACTCGAATAAGACCACATGCTGACCAATTTAAAAAATTTTACTTGTTTTATTTAAATAACTAATTTAATTTATAAACAATATTAATAAATTAAATAATATATTAACATAAATATCACCAAAATTAAGAAAACATATTCTTTTTAAATATAAAATCCATATAATAGAATTAATATATTTAATATTTATTAAAATAATAAATTATATAATTTAAAACTATTTAATATTTATTAAAATATTAAATAATAAATAATTTTAATTTTAAAAAAAAATCCCACCCCACCCACCACCTCCCCACCCCTCCCCCCTACCCCCCGATTCCCAGGCGGCCGCCGGCTTGGGTCTTCTGTCCCAGGCCACCGCCAGTGGCCTGGGATTGCAGAACCCAGGCCGTCGGCCTGGGTTTTTCGATCTAAGCCACCGCGGCCAAGGACCGAAGACCCGGGCCGCCGGCCTGGTAATCGGGGTAGGGAGGGGGTGGGGTGGGGAGGTGGTGGGTTGGGTTGGGTGGGGTGGGGAATTTTTTTTTAATTATAATTATTTATTATTTAATAAATATTAAATAGTTTTAAATTATATAATTTATTATTTCAATAAATATTAAATATATTAATTCTATTATATAAATTTTATATTTAAAAATAATATGTTTTCTTAATTTTGGTGATATTTATGTTAATGTATTATTTAATTTATTAATATTGTTTATAAATTAAATTAGTTATTTAAATAAAATAAGTAAAATTTTCTAAATTGGTCAGCACGTGGTCTTGTTCGAGTCAATTTAGAAATTTGGCAACAATGTGGACTAAAATCGTCACTAAATTTGGAGATGTGGGGCTTTTTTGGTAACCTGAAATATTATGGGGTAAAATTATCAGTCAACCAAAATTGCAATTCTCCCCCCAAATTCAGATTTAAAATTTTCTAAATTGGTCAGCACGTGGTCTTATTCGAGCCAATTTGGAAATTTGGCAACAATGTGGACTAAAATCGTCACTAAATTTGGAGATGTGGGTCTTTTTTGGTAACCTAAAATATTATGGGGTAAAATTATCAGTCAACATAAGTTATGGTATCAAATGTGTAAAGTTTTAACAGCAACGTGACATTCTCGTGACAATTCCGTCATTAATTTGACGGAAGTATTAAATGTGCAAAGTTGATTTGAGTTATGGTATCAAATGTGTCGGTATAAAAAATTGTGGTATCAAATTCCTAAAGTAGGTAGAATTCTGGCATCAAAAGTGAAATTCTCTCATTTAAGTATAAATTGAACACTCTATATACTTGGGGGACTACAAGTGTAATTTAACCTTTTGAGATTAATAAATATTTTCTTAATGGATTTATTCGATCGAATGGAATTAATGCGTTCCACAAACTGGCCACGTTCCTCGTGTTATATATATATGTACATATATATCTTTTGTGATCCACAATTGTATATAAAACTTTCGATTGACCAGTTTGCTGGCTAATATATGTATTGTTTTGTTGAATTTTTACTGGATTATATATGTTGATTCGTGGTAAAATCTCAAAAAACATCCTTTAAGTTTTATAATTATGCAATCTTGAAGTATTTTATACTCTAAAAGCAATTCACATCCTTTAATTTTTAATATTCGCAATTTCAGAACATTTTTTTATTGCGACAAACAATTTAGGTAATGTAACTTTTAATTGTCCTGCAATTTTAGTACATTTTATACTTCAATAAGCAATTTATGATTGCATCCTTTATCTTTAAGAGTAAACAAATTTAGGCCAATTTTCCTCAAGATTAATCTTAGTCCACCTTAAATAAAGTTTATTATTTGGTCAGATAGTAATATTCTTCTGGGTATTATTGTCCACATAGATAACAGATTCCAATATTTATTATTTAGCTAAACCATAGTCTGTCTTCCTTTGAGCCGGCTATTGCTTGCATAAATAACTAAAATTGACCATACAACAACTGAAAATAACTTTAAGCGAATATGCTACTTTCATGCAAAATTATTCTCAATTAAAACACATAAATGAACAATGCAAAAAGTCTAAAACTGATTATAATGTGCAGCCTGCAAACAGTCTTTTGATAAAGCTAGTTCCATATTTCTGTAGTAAACAAGTTCATGATTGATATTAAGCCATGCTAGGATCCAAATCAAGACCAGGCATAAAATAGATCTAAACTCGGCTCAACGGTGCGACCCCTATATATATCTAATCTATTTTTTATTTTTTATTTCTGAAATTCCTTTTTCTTCAATCATGGCTGTCCTCACAGGAAGATGAACAGTTTTTTTTTTTTTTTTTTTCTTTTTTTGAAATTCATTTTTCATATATTTAATTATATAAATCAATATTTTAACTGATTTTTAGAAAATAGGCAATGGCATTAAGATAATTAGTGATATGCATGCAATTATGTTAGAAAAATATTTAAATTATAAGGAAAATATATCTTTATAGTTTATAACAAATAAATTAATATTTATTATTTTTAATATTCTTGTTCTTGGGTTGATAGAAAATCGAATATTATGTTGATGAATTTCAAATACATATATCAATCTCCTTTATTTTTTTAATGATATGCAATTATGTTAGAAAAATATTTAAATGATAAGGAAAATATATCTTTATATTTTTTTAACAAATAAATTAAGATTCGATTTTATTATTTTTAACCAAGACAGGATACTCTATAATGACTCCCGGTTGTTTAGAGTCATAAACAGAGTACGAAGACTTCTAATGTAAAATATCAAAAATGCCCCTTTATAAAAATATAAATAAATAAACCTAGTCTCTTTCCACACAATTAAATTTAATGTAAAATAAGATTATATAAGTGAAAGGTGCATATTTTAAATTTAACTGGGTCAAATTTTTTTTTTTTATTAGTTACATAATTGAGTTGAAATGAGATGAAAAAGAAAATATTGTTTTTTTGGTTTGGTTAAGTGATGGAGTTAAAGTATAGTTAAAAGGAAAGAAGAGAATTGAATATTTTATTGAAGGAAAAATATAAACCACATCGGGTCTATGGAAGAATCTGCCACAGATCTGGGAGATATATCAGTTGTCTCTTTCCACACAATTAAATTTAATGTAAAATAAGATTATATAAGTGAAAGGTGCATATTTTAAATTTAACTGGGTCAAATTTCTTTTTTTATTAGTTACATAATTGAGTTGTAATGAGATGAAAAAGAAAATATTGTTTTTTTGGTTTGGTTAAGTGATGGAGTTAAAGTATAGTTAAAAGGAAAGAAGAGAATTGAATATTTTATTGAAGAAAAAATATAAACCACACCGGGTCTATGGAAAATCTGCCACAGATCTGGGGAGATATATCAGTTGTCTCTTTGCACACAATTAAATTTAATGTAAAATAAGATTATATAAGTGAAAGGTGCATATTTTAAATTTAATTGGGTCAAAAAAATTTTTTTTATTAGTTACATAATTGAGTTGTAATGAGATGAAAAAGAAAATATTATTTTTTTGATTTGGTTAAGTGATGGAGTTAAAGTATAATTAAAAGGAAAGATGAGAATTGAATATTTTATTGAAGGAAAAATATAAACCACACCGGATCTATGGAAGAATCTGCCACAGATCTGGGAGATATATCAGTTGCCTCCCCCAAATTCCAATCAATGTGGCCCCAACCCCAAGTACATGTATCATGTGATTTCGTATAATACGCGGCTATATAAATTCAAAATATTTTATACAGTATTTGGAGAAATATTGACTAAAGAATTTGAGTTGTATGACAGACGTCACGAAACCGATTGTAGATTTTTATTTTACGAATTTTTAATATAAATACATGTTCCAATAGTTTTTTAGCTATGTATGTGGACATTAACTTTTCCATAAATTGATTATATTTCTGTTAATGAATCATGTTTTTCATTGCAATGAACCAACATATATTTATGAAATTATTGTATTTCTGGTGTCACAATTATAATTCGTAGGCATTTTTACCCGGTATTTTTTTGGGCTGACATATTTGATGCCACAACTTCAACATCGATGGTAATTTTGGTACTAATTGAGGTCCAAATTCAAAATTGGCCCTAGAATCCCCCTTGTGCGGTCCAATTTTCATGCAATGTAGCCCACATGTGAAGGATTTCTAGCCAATTTTGGAATTGGACCTCAGTTGAAATCGAAATTGTCACCGTTGTTGAAGTTGCAACACCAAATATGCGTTGTGGCATAAAAAATGCAATAATCTCTATATTAATCTATATGATAATTTTTTTAACTAGTTTATTTTTTCACATTTTATTAGCTCGAAAAGATACGGGATAAAAATATCGTCGAGCTATAGCTGTGTCACAAAAAATACAATAATCCGTGGAATTAATTCTCCGGACTAGGTTATTATAAAATATAGTCAATCATGGAAGAGTGTTGCAAGTAAGTTGGTATTAGCTTTTATTTGATTGATTATTCAATATTAAGTTACTGTGCAAGATGGAGAAAAATGAAGATTCGTCGTTTTAAATGAAAATTGTTCCATCAAGTAACGCACATTGATCATGTCTTACAAAGTAAGCCTTGTACTGTGTACTTCTTTACCTAAAAAAAATGGAAAAAGGGTAAGCCTTGTACTTTACAAATTTCCACGCATAAATGTACTTGTACTTAAGCCCCCCAATTAAATACAGTTTGGCAATATGGAAAATTTTAGGGTGCCGCTACGTTAGGTGCCGCTAATACCACATTAGGTGGTATTATCACACAATGTGTATCACATTGTATGGTATGATCTCCACATGTGACAGTACATGATCACATTACATAGTATTAACTCCATATATTTAATATGCTCCCCACATCATGTAGTATTTATTCCAAATTAGATGGTATTACCACGCAATGTGTGTCACATTCTACGGTATTTATACCACCTAATGTGACACACATTGTGTAGTAATACCACATAATGTGGTATTAGCGGCACCCTAGAATTCCCCATTATTCAAATATCTGACAAATATAATTGTAATCTGAAATAAAATAATTAAAATGATTCATAACGTACACTTTAGGCATTATTCTTGGGATCATATAGGCCAAATAGTCAGAACCACATAGATACGAACCACAATAAATAAACCTATACATATAAACGAGGCTAGGGTCCAAGACTTTAGAGATCTTGAAATTAATTGAAAGAAAAAAATAAACAAACTTAGACATCTTTAATTTTATTTGAGAACGTCTAAAAACAGAAAAAAGTTGAAGAAACACACCATATATGATATATGACGTCTAATCCAATGGACTAGGGTCTTTAGAAGTGTAAGCTTTGAGCTCTTCAACATTTTCAAATATTTTCATATATTTCTCATCAAGAGTCACCCATGCTTCTACTCCATCACCGGATCTAGTATCCATTAGCCAAACCCCGTTGAGAAATGGCGATTCCGAATCACTACCCACATCACATCTTGTCAACCACATCGGCTTTCCCCATCCGAAATCCACATTGTACAGTCCGAAACTGCACCAACTCGAGATAGATAAAAGGTCAGCTCCATCGGGGATTTTGCTCCACGTACGTTGTAGATTCTCATTGTAGCCCCAAAACCCTTCATCCCCAAGCATTCTGTTGACAAAATCATGATCAATTGTGTTTAGTGCATCCCTCATTTCCTTCACCAGGTGTCCCAATTCCTTTTCGTATTCGTTGGTGCTTGATGCAACCGCCAAACCAGGAAAGTTCCCGAAACAATCTGATGGAAATGGCGGCTTAGCTCTTCTTCTTAGGTTCACTGCTTGAGTGACCAGAGACACTGATTTTCCATTCAAAAGAGAAGCAACCATGAAACATTTCCAAAGATGGGCCGATACAACTTCAACTCGAGTGGGACGCTTTATATTGGATTCGGCCTTAAGTTTCCCTATGGCCGATGCATCAAACACATATCTACGCACGAGTGACTTTCCTTTATTGAAAAGTGATCCTATAGACCCTGTTTGCATTTCTTCTTTTTGTGGGAACAACAACTGAGATATATAGTTTGGACATATGGGTTCACTCGATGCCGCCCGAGCTGCGACAGCCCAAGCATTAAGAAAAGTTCCGATCGTCATTGCATCTGCTACCTATTGGAAATTAATTGGAGAAATGGCAAAAAAAACATGTGAATCATTCACACACTTATGAACTTGTTATAAATGGTAGACTACAAATTTAAAATATCCAAAAAATTAAAAGAAAACATGTACATATGTACACACGTACAATCCCCTTATGCCCTTTTAACGGGAACTTAGATGCTACACGACCAGGGCCGTCTTAAGTATAAGGGAAATTATGCCAATGCCTAGGGCCCCCGAATTTTATAAAATTTCTCTTTATGAGTTAATAATTTTGTGGTGTAAATTTAATGGAGTAATATAGAAACTATATAATATATAATCAATTATGAAGAAATTTATGTTCTTTCGTACCATGGTATATGATTATCAATTCATAGACATTAATTATTCAAACTAAAAGTAATATGCTACAAATGTGAATTCATTATAAGATTTTTTTTTTTTTGGATAATTTCATTATAAGATAATATTCACAATTTAATCTAACAATTATATATGGTTAAAAGTTTATGACAACTAAAATAAGGGACTTGCATTTTTCATGCTAAAATTTTAGCTACTTTAGACATTTGGTATCAAACCTTCAAAAAATACATACTCAATACCAAAATTAAAACACTTTTTTCACATTTCCTTTCTCCTTTAATTTTTGGAGGCCAAATTTTGTGTACTTTATATGACTGAAAATCTCTTGACAAGAGTTTTTTAATGGTACAAATTTCAGTTCATGAAACTTAATAAATAATCCCCAGAAAATTAATAAAGTTTCGGGACATTAACCAAAATTAAAATATATCATTAACAAGGAATCATGCCACAATAAATTTCAGATATGATATAGGGCACATAAGCATGTTATGGTAAAAATTTTGAGCATAATTTTAAGCACACCAAAAAATCACCAATAAAGCTTAGGAAGATGTAGAAAAAATCCTTCAATTATGATATTAAATGTGTTTTTTTTAGTAATTTAGTACTAAATATCTAAAGTAGGTAAAAATTTGATATAAGAAATACATTTGTGATTGACCAAGTCACAGAAATATTTTTATTTTTGTTAAAAAAATGAAACATCAAGTTTAACATATACCTTTGTTTGTTGTTCTATGAGGTAAAAAAAATGTTTAATGTATATATTTGTTCGAGGGCCTCATTTTATAATTTCGCCTAGTGTCCCCAAAAAGCTAGAGCCGGCCATGTACACGACGTGCAATGTGTGGGTGGATTCTTATGATAATGACACGTGTACATTTTTGTTTTTAAAATCCCACTTTATCAATGCTAGTTCACGTTATGGTCACGTGTCAATAGGAGAATGCACTTGTGCAGTGCACGACTTCTAACATCTAAATTTTCCCCTTTAACCCTTCGCCTAGATACATACAGGTCAAATTGCATACATCCTCTCTAACTAATCTTTCATCCAAAGACCTCTAATTAACTAAAATTTCAATCTGTTGTGCATGTATATGCTTTGTATACCTTCTAATAATTACATGAACTAAATCAAAAGAATCTTACATGTAACTTTTAATTCAGAATGAATTAATGCGTAAACAGCCCGTTGACTTTGTTTAATTGGAAAAAAAAAGCCATAGTACGTGTTATTTTATTAGTAGAAAACCTCGTGTGCTGTGATGCCTCAATTCTTTTTTTTTTTCTTCTTCTTCATAAGGGTTTAATCCCTTTCGAGGAGCATCGGACACATAAAGTGAAAACCTCCCCCGACAAGATTTGAACATGCGTTCGCTATTTTATTATCATTTTACTTTCCTTCCAATACACAATGTTCTTTAATTTATCTATTTATATCAAGAAATACGAAGAAACATTGAAATTCGAATCTTTCTAACCTATATTTGTATATATAAATGAAAAAGTCTGTCTAATATTTTTTGTGGCATAACCTTTCGGAAATATGTTTCTATCAAATTTAATATTGAAATACTTCTTGCATAGGAAAATTATTATCACAATAATGTTATATAATTTTATGAAAAAATATATGTTTGTAGATTATAATTTTTGGCCTTTCAAGATAAATGGACAACTATATTGAAATATCATGTAAGAATTTATTTCTAGGATTCTAATAGTATATAACTTTGTAAAAAAATATATGTTTGTAGATTATAATTTTTGGTCTTTCAAGATCAATGAACAACTATATAGATATATCATGTATGAATTTTTTTCTAGGACTTTTACAATTATGCTATGAAACATGACAACAACTCTATTATTTATTTTGAAATTTGACTCAACTTCGACTTCATAATCTAAAAGTTGATTAAATACATAAAGATATCTAGTATTACAGCTCAAGTCAATTAAGAGTCTTTCGAACTATGTCGTCGAAATATCCGATTAAAACACAATCTCAATCCTAAGGTCATCCTCAACATCACTCTTAAATTTTGGTCTTTATCTTAAAATATAAGAGGTGAGCTGTATTATACATTCCCACATTTTTCTATGCACTCTAACAACTAATTTATATTTTAGAATTTTACTTTTAGACAATTACACCACTTCACTTCAACAACTCATATATATTAACAAGGATTTTGCTAGCCTAACAACCCACAATCGGCGTACATATACACAGCCGGTTGTGGCTTAATTTTTCTTTTGCAAAAATAAATTGTAAAATAAAATTGCAAAATAAACCCATAACTAATCATCAAATAAAAATAAATCCAATTTATAAAATAAACCATAAACCCTAAACCCTAAATTAAATATTATGTCATAAACCCTAAATTCTAGGCATTGCAAATACTTTTATATTATGAGTTTATATTTTTATTGTAATTTTCGAGATATTTTATATTCAAATATTGATAAATGATAAATTAACATTTGAAAAGTAATGAATTATTTTTTATATGAGTAATATCGTATAATGTAGGTGTTATTTTGTAATTTTGAAAGTTGAGATATTTATATTCAAATATTGGTGAATGTACGTTCAATTATCATTTGGAAAATATTGAATTATTTTTTATACGAATAATATCGGAAAATTTTGGTCTCTTTTGTAATTTTTGAAAGTTGATTGGCTTGTTAATAGATTAAAAAATATTATTTCAAGAATAAACATGTTAAACAGGTAGCATGTAACACAATTAATATTGAAAGCATTAAATATGGGCTGTACAAAGGGTTCTGAACATATGGGTTGTGACATAATCATTTTCCTATTAACAATTATAATTCCACAATAAAATGCTAAAACACTCTTGTACACTCGAAAAAATTAACAATTAATAATCTTCATGTTAACTTTGAAAATTAGTAATTGCCCCATGTCCCGATTAAAAAATATAGCTATAACCCCACTCTTTTACTTAAAAAAAATATGGATATAAAACACAGGGATTGTGTATGTATTTCATAAATACTAGGGTTGATCTAGACTAGTTAATTAATTATGCACTTGGATTAGAGAATGAAGATGGATATTATTATTCCAACACTAGGTACCTTGTGCCAGAAAACAGCACCAATGGCGATCCCACCGCAGTCAAAGTGATTGACTTGTATCATGGCCGGATTGCCGCCCGGACCCAGTTCAAAATCAAGCGGGACCTCGCACGGAACTAGTCGTTTGGAAAATTGTGGGTCGGGATTTTTGAGAAGATCTGATAGTTTATGACCTGTAATCTTGGCCACGTAGAAAGGAACACCTTGGTCATTGCAATCAATGGATAGGCAGTCTCCGCTGATTCTCCCGGCTATTGGATAAAACCGAGTCAGAATCAAAGAGAGCGAACGCTTGAGCGAATCCGTAGCTTGAGAAAGAAAAATTTCAGGACCAACAATACTAATATTAGTACTAGGAGGGAAATACAAGACTACAGGAACAAGCATTGGTGGAACTATTTGATCAAGCATGGAAATCTTATAGTTCCGAAGGTGAAGAGGTGTTGGATAAGAAGGCTGCACACTCTCCATGGAAATTACCACACTTTCCATTTTTCTTAACTCTGATTAATATAATTTTCTAGAATTCAATTGATCATAAAGTCCAGATTGCTAGCTCGAGTTCTCATTTAGTGCCCTATCATGGTTTTATAATAGATTTTCATGTAACCACGATTTCATCATGCATTTCTCGTGTTCAATAAAAAAATACTCCGTATTTAGCAGATCGGCAAGAATAATATATTAGGATCACACTCAATTGACAACGTTAATTAGAGTTGTTATATGAATAACTAATGATTAGCATATAATAACAAAATATTATTTCCAAGGATTATTGCATTTTGGTGAACAGCTTCACTAATATTTTTACCCCGTATCTTTTTGGGCTGACACATTCGGTGCTACAACATCAACACTGATTTCAATTTTGGTACCAACTGAGGCCTAATTCCAAAATTGACAGGAAATTCCCCTTGTGTGGGCTAATTTTCATGTCACGTGGCTCGAATGTGGGGATTTCGGGCCAATTTTAGAATTAAACCTCAATTGGCACAAAAATTGCCACCGATGTTGAAGTTGTGGCACCAAATATACCAAACCGAAATGATAGGCGGTAGAAATGCAATGAGGGCAAAAAAATGCAATATTTCCATATTAATATTATGACCATATTAATTTGTATCAATGTATATGTTGATCCATGTAATGATATTAATAATATGCAAGAAAGAAAAAGAAATCTTAAAACAATTAGTGAAAGGAAAATATCTTATTAATCACCAAAGTGTAAAGACACGAATTTCAATTTCAGGAAGAAGTTGGTTTAATTTAGTGAATTGGAGTCAAATTAGCGCTGATGCTTGATTTATAAACGCAGATATACGCAATTGCAACAAGTAATATAATGACAACTAATTACTAAAGGATCAGTCTTTTTCTTATCCATATTAAACGAATCTATGATTTTTATTATAACTAAGCAACAATGGAAATAAAACTAAATTCTAAATTGACAAAATTAACTATGATGATGAAAGACAATGATTACAATTTCCTTCAATGTCAAACTGGTTGCTTTTATTTTCCCAACAATTCTAATTCAATTAAGGTTTATTGCTAGTCTAAGGCGCTTAAGTTTCTCCAATTTCTTTCCGGAAGATTGTAAAACTAATCTAACCTAATAAAAAAGATATATTCATATGCCAACGAAGTTAGGCCAAATTGCATCAAGGACAAGCCCTAGTTGTGACTACCAAAGGCAATTAAGTATATTCCTATCTTAATTGTTAAACAAATTACCCAATTCAATGTGGGTGCAATTCGTACAAATGTTACCCAATATTTAACCTATAACCTAATTTATGCTCCCGATTCAATTAGATTTGTGAAACAATAATTGATCATGCTATTAAAATTAACTCTATTTTGTAGAGTTAACAAGAGCCTAACTTTTAATTTTTTCTTTTTCTCCGTCTGCTTCTTGTTGGGATGATTTTTTTTATCTACTTACGTATGAAATGTGATTGATGTTATTTATTAGGAATGATTATGCCATTGTTGACAATGTCGGAACTAGAGAGTTTTGGTTTGGGGGGCGATATTTTTTCTAATAACAAACTCGATAAATTGTCTATGTTGTGATAAAATAACAATTAGACAAGAAGAAAGCAATGTTGTGTTTTTATCCAATAAAATGTGAAAAAATAAATTAGTAAAAAGAATTATCATATAGATTAACATTGGAATTATTGTATTTTTTATGCCACAATTATAGCTCGTTGGCATTTATATCTTGTATCTTTTCGGGATGATTATTTGGTGTTACAACTTCAACAACGGTGACAATTTCGATTTCAATTGAGGTCCAATTTCAAAATTGGCCATAAATCCTCCAATGTGGGCCACATTGCATGAAAATTGGGCCGCACAAGGGGGATTCTGAGGCCAATTTTGAAAATGGACCTCAATTAGTTCCAAAATTACCATCGATGTTGAAGTTGTGGCACCAAATGTGACAGCTCAAAAATATACGGGGTAAAAATGCCTGCAAATTATAGTCGTGGCACCAGAAATGCAATAATTTCATAAATATATGTTGGTTCATTGCAATGAAAAACATGATTCATTAACAGAAATATAATCAATTTATGGAAAAGTTATATCAACATACATAGCTAAAAAACTATTGGAACATGTATTTTATATTAAGAATTCCTAGAATAAAAATCTACAATCGGTTTCGTGACGTCTGTCGGACAACTCAAATTCTTTAGTCAATATTTCTCAAAATACTGTATAAAATATTTTGAATTTATATAGCAGCGTATTATACGAAATCACATGATACATGTGCTTGGGGTTGGGGCCACATTAATTGGGATTTGGGGGAGACAACTGATACACTAGGTTGCACGGATACTCCGAATTTATACACCGTCCATTATCGTATGCGTATCGAATATTCAGATACTCAGATACTCGTACGATACTTATGAAATACTTCATCGTGTCGATTCTAATAATAAGAAAATAAAAAATAAAAAAGATACGTATCGGATACAAAGGAAGGCATATCGAAAATACCCAGAATACTTGAGAGCATGTATTTCTACAAATAATTTCTAGATTATGTAAATTATCAAAGTAAATTTACATAAAAACGCTTGAAAATCTGTATAGGACGAAATACTTTGCCTATGATATTAATACTATGGTTTAACTTGAACACTTATATAAGAGGTAAATAGCATTATTTATTTTAATATGGAATAAAAAGTGAACTAAAATATATATAACATAATTTTTTTAATATATTTTTAAATATACAGACACGTATTTTTGCCGTATCGAATCCTATAAATTTTGAAAATCCGTATCGTCGTACTCGTATCGTATCTGTGGGGGATTTCATGAACGTGAATTAGTTTATGTATCACACGTTATAAGCAAATTAATGGATTGTGTACACTACAACAAATATGACTTTCACCAACATCGAAAATTGTCATTATAATTAATTATAGTGGTGGCATTTTTTTAAATTTCAACTAGCTATTACGTAGTGGCAATAAACAATCCACACCGTAAACTACATAATTTCTAGTTTGTGTTAACAGTGAGCTATCATTGTCTAAATAACAAATCTTTGACAATGTAAATGGCGCATTCGAAACAAAGGAGAGAATTGAAACCTACCCATTTCAATGGTTGGGTATTCAATTATATTAATGAGTATTTATATATATTTTATACAATGCATTAGTTTGCATATAACGTGTGATACATATAAACTAATACATATAATTAAATATATATATATATATATATATATATATATATATATATATATATATAGGGACGGATCCAGGATTGGAGAGTTGGGGGGCCGAGTTTAACCATAATCGAAATTAATTGACAATGATATTTGATATATTTTATTTATTTAATAATAAAATATTACTGAAAGATATATTGAATTCAAAATTCTTAAGCAATTTAGTAAAAAAATTATCGAAGTTCTATACGACGTTCTCACATTTCATAAAATTCATCTAAGAATAAGTACCAAAAATCTCAAGAAATTTTTTCAATGTAAATAATCAGACAATCCACACATGGTATTGATCTTCCATTTTGTTTCTACACCTATTTTTGAACAACTTCATTATTGATCGCTTAATTATTATGGTTGTAACATGAAATGTTAATATCAGACGAATCAAATAATCAATTAAATGTTACACTATATACTTCTTTGTAATTTCAATCACAACCATAGCTTATAAATTGTGGATGTAATTTAATTAATATTAAAAAATTAAAGGACTAATATGAACTATTTATAAAATAATAGTACTAAATTAATTTTTTCAAAATTCTTGGGGGGGCCAGGGCCCCCCCCAAAAACAAGCTGGATCCGTCCATATATATATATATACTAGCTTAAGGTCTATTTTAAGTTCAATTTTGTGAAAGTATATATATGATATGATATAGAATCATCCAATATATTTCAAATGTAAAAACAAAAACTTAAAAATCTTTCACAAATTTAATTATATATACTACTAAATAAATAATTACTTGTTATAAAAAAGCTACTTAATATAAGATCATATTTTAGAACATTTATTATAATACAAATATTTATAGTAGCTTGCAATCATTTGTCATATTCACATAAGCAAAAATTAAAAAGAATTTTAATAAAAAAATAGATATGTAAAACAAAAAATTGACCTTCATGAAGTCGAGGACATAAAGAATTAATTAAAGAGATAAACATAAAATGATAATAAAAATTATAATTTATGATAGTAAATAATGACAAATTCTTTTAACAGTAAAGCACAAAAAAAAAAAAATAAGGTAGAGAGTCAGTAAATAAGATTATTGTATTTGAACAAAGTACACCAAAAATTTCTATGAAACGTGAATTATACCAATGAAAAGTTAAAGATCAATGGAAAATAAAATTTTATGAGTGGATTTTTCCATTTCTTTTCTTTTATGGTACACATATGTCTACTTAAAAAATTTATACTTATTACATGATAAAAATAATTAAAATGAGATTTTCTTCAATGTAAGTATTGACTTGTGAGGCTAAAATAATTAAACTTACAACATAAAATTCATGAAAACTTGAGAATATTATATATAAGAAGAGTAAATTTTAATATAATGTTAAATTGGTATGATATATGACATCTATCTAAAATTGACCACTTCAAATAACTTGGCATGGATAAGTTAAACAAATAACAAACTTAATATTATAAATCTATATAGTATTAGGCAACTTTTCTAAATAATTCAATCAATAAAGAATCTCCATGGGCTAAAAAAATCAAAATTTTAATTCAACTCAATATTTAATTAATAAAAAAATACTAAATGGAGTCAACATTATTATTCAAATATGTGTTTGTATAGATACTTAGATAGATGTAAAACTATAATGAGGATTTTTTGCACTTTGCACCCCCGAAACATGGGAAATATAGGTACTTTGCACCTCCAAAACTTAGATTTAGCACTTTGCACTCTCGAAATATGAAAAATACAGCACTTTGCAAAATGATAATGTAAAATACATACAACTGGATTTGAAATAAGATAAAATGGAAATGCGTGATAAAAATGCAAAACCGAGATGATAAAAGTGTAGACCAATATATGAGACCCAAATTGCTCCAAATATTTTAAGAAACTTGGACCAAAAAGTTTAATTTTGTAACGAATGGAACCAAAGTAATGAGGATCGAGTCATATGGAACTAAAAATGCAATTTTGCAGAGTAAAACGTTAATCTCACTGTTGACTTGTGAATATCTCAATTTGCTTTCCCATCCAAGTAGACATATTTAATGCGCGCAATGGGTATACAAAATAGGTAAACTCATCCCTCCATCCATCCATTACAAATCTCCTAATTAAAGGGTTCCTAATACACTTACTTGTAGCAGATTACCTAGCGGTAACTAATAGTAAATAGTAATTAGTTTTCAATAGGAAAATCCTTCTTCAATGTTACAGCAATTGGCATGCTAAAGAATCCAAAAAGTATACTAACTACCCATTGGAAAAATGTGAGAGGAATTGTGTTTGCAAATGTCCCAAGATATTCAATAATTATCAACTGGAAGAAGACAGTGGCACTGATAACGGTAACAAAGACATAGTTGTCCAGTATCCCTTCTAACACATCCAGTTTCTCCATTTCTCTGGAGTTCACCTCATTGAAGAGCTGCAAAAACAACCAGATCCAAGTGTTCAGACAGATGTAATTTTATAAAGTATGGTACCAAAAATGCATAACATTATAAAAACTTGGGACCAAAAGTGCAAAATATTTCAGATAATTGGGACCCAATATGGAATTACAGGATCAAAAGTGCAAAACATTATTGGGACCAAAAGTGTTGAAGGTCCAATGCTGTAAGAAGTAAAATTACAATTTCATTTTATGAAAACTACCTGGCAGAAGACAAACGTGTTGAATATAATCGTGTTCAGAACCAAATCCGAGTCCGGATATCCACGAAGTCTAAAGAAAGTTTTCCCATATCTCTGAAGAAACCAAATCACAAGAAACTGATACAAAGACTGTCCTAAAATGTTCCTCCACATGACAGCACTAATGAAGTTTCCCTTCCTTCCGACGGGTGCTCGTTTCATTAGTTCTTCGTTAGGCGGCTCTGTTGCTAGTGCAAGTGCACCAAGTGTGTCCATAATCATATTCACCCACAGTAGTTGAACAGCAGTAAGTGGAGCACTTCCTGAAAGATCGATATATATATACAACATTTTTTCAATAAACGAGTATGCAACAATGTTGTGTAGTAATTTGAAATATGTTGTTACCAGTTAGACAAGCTGAAGAGAAGTTTACGATTAGCGCAACAATGTTAACAGTTAGTTGGAACTGAACGAATTTTTGGATGTTTACGTATACAGAACGACCCCATTTGGCTACGGTGACGATCGTGGAGAAATTGTCGTCTAAGATTATGACATCTGCACTCTCTTTGGCCACCTGAATTCCGACAAAAAATCTAAGGCGATGGAAATGAATAACGTACTAACGTTCAAAAACCAAATATAGCCCAAGTCATATATCATTTCATAACCGAGGGGTTCCCGGCTTGCCCAAGTCCAACCCAACACAATTCGGATTTGAATTGAATTAAAGAACACGTGGATCAAATGTAGTTTAAACAGATCAGAAACAGGTCATGTAAATAAAAATACTCAATTGATTAAGCTAGTTTAACTGTCGATCCAGCCCAAATATGACCCCCATTTTCTGGATTACCACCCGGTTTCGACCTAAATAACATCATTATTTTTGTTTTCAATTATATGTAAATTTTAATCACATACTATAGTCCTTTTATGTATCTAAATCATAAAAGATATGCCAAAAAGAACATGTTAGCTTATATAAATTTCAATACTTGGCCTGTGTTTTAATATAATTATGATGCATGGTTCTTAGTATCTAATTTAACAAAAGACATTGCTTTAACAAACTAAATAATGGTAGCTGACCGACCTGAATCCTGATCCAACCTTGACCTTACCTTCTAACCTAGGTCGTTGACACGCCCAAACCCTACCCAAAACACCCATCTACGACTCTAATATAGAGTTCACCTCGGTCCCAGCAATGCCCATTGCAAGCCCAATATCAGCTTCATGAAGTGCAGGAGCATCATTAGTTCCATCACCAGTGACAGCCACAACTTCATTAAACGTCGTTCTCAAATGCTTCACCAACGTATGCTTGTCCAACGGAGATGAACGAGCCATCACCTAAAAAAATGGCAAAACATATAAAAAAAATCAAACTCATTACACTTTTTCCTTTTGGGTTTCCCAAGGGCTTCAGATCTTAGAATATAACAATTACCTGTATTTTCGGAATCAATTCAAGCAATTCTTCTAAACTCTTCTCTCTAAAAACAGGACCTTCTATAGCTATACCATCATCGGTGAGTATCCCGCATTCTCTAGCAATAGCTTTTGCAGTATTTATATTGTCTCCAGTAACCATTCTTACGGTCACACCAGCCGAACGACAAAGTGCAACCGACTCCTTAACTCCAGGCCTAACCGGATCTTTAATACCCACGATTCCTATACAAGTATAACCCGATCCCGGAATATCATCTTTTGCAGAGAATCCACTTTCAAGATCCATATACCCTAAACATAGTGTCCTAAGAGCCTCACTAGCAAATTTATCTATAGTTGCATTCAAATGACTTATAGAGGCCTCATCTAAAGGAACTACTTCACCATTTGAATCGATAACTTTGTCACATGCAGCCAAAACTATCTCCGAAGCACCTTTCGTGTGTGCTCGTAAACCTCCTTCTGGAAGCTCCAAGACAACGCCCATTCGCTTCTTTGTCGAGTTAAATGGCTCGAGTTTTAGTAATTTTGAAGCCTGTCTTTCGGCTTGAAAATCTCCCCCAAGAGATAGACCGAACTCTAGTATAGCCGCTTCGGTTGGCGTTCCTAGAATCTCGCGCTTCCCATTTTTGTTAACCACGACTTCTCCACCTGTATTGTTGAAAATCGATTGGAGAAGGGTTTTAACGACGGATTGTGGGAGTTCCGAGGATAAAGAAGAAGCGTTGCTTAATTCGTTCACTTCTTGAACTTTCATACAAATGCAAGATTTCACTACGGTCATGTGGTTTGTTGTTAAAGTTCCCGTTTTGTCACTACATATAGTTGTGGCCGATCCCATGGTCTCACAAGCGGCTAAGTGACGCACGAGTGCTTTGTCATTCATCATTTTTTTCATAGCAAAGGCGAGACTTAAAGTCACGGCTAAAGGGAGTCCTTCAGGAACAGCGACAACAACAATTGTGACGGCAATGGCGAAATATTCCAATAACTCCAAAGCATCGTCTCCATACCACCGGAAAATTGTCCCGCCATGCCATTTCCGACTAACCATTTTTTGAACTAAAACGGCAAAAGTCACCACGGCAAAAAAAAGTCCGATTTTTCCGATAATTGTAGCAACCCCGTTTAACTTAACTTGCAAAGGTGTTTCATCGTCCCCTCCTTCGCTAAGTGTAGCCATTAATTTTCCCCATTGAGTTCTCATCCCGACAGTCGCAACTAGCATTTTACACGAGCCATCTTGGACTTTAGTTCCGGAAAGCAAAAACGGGTTTTCGGAATTAACCACAACCGGCTCACTTTCTCCGGTCAAACTCGATTCATCGATCAAAACGGAAAAACCCGAAAGGAAAAGCCCATCCGCGGGAACCTGATCTCCAATCGAAAGGTGAACTACATCACCAGGCAACAATTCATAAATAGACATCTTTTGCCTATAACCATTTCTAGTAACTTGAATTGAAATCTTCTTCTTTTCTTTGTCCAAATCTTTGAATTGTAAAGATTGACGATAATCACTTATGGCCGTGACAAAAACTACTAGCAAAATGCTAGCTACGATTCCTAAGCCATCGTGTGCGCCTTTAGGCCATCCTTCGGTCGCTATGCCTACAATTAACGAGACAAATGCACATACACCGAGGATCATTAGGGTCATATCTTGAAGAGCTTCATAAACGAACACCCAAAAGCTTTTAAGTTCACTTTCTTCGAATTTATTTATCCCATACAGCTCTTGTCTACGGTTAAGGGCATCGGGATTAGTAGTAGATAGACCGGTGGACTCATTTGTGGCTAGCTTTTGTATAATTCCTGATACCCCTCCGTGGAATTTAAGCTTTTTTACCTCATGGCCTTCGACTATAGATCCTAATTCATCGGCACATATTTGAAAACCGGCGTCTTGAACTTCTTTTGGCACGGTGTAATCGCTTGGCTGCACACCTACAAAATTAAGTAGTAGGTAGGAGTTATTTTAAGGTTCTTTCTTGTAGAATGAACCTTATATATATATATATATATATATATATATATATATGTACGTAAAATGAACATTACCTTGTATGAACTGAAATGCTGCTTTGGAGACAAGGACTGCGATTCTCAGTTTCTCCTGATGATATATATATATATCACACAAACATGACAAAAGTAGAATAAGCCATATATATATTTAAAAAAGAGGTCGAAGGAGGTGGTGGTGGGATTATATTGAATTGGAACCTGATTAGTTTTGCGCATGGCCGCAGCTTCGTACCGCTTTGATAAATTTGCAGTGAATCGGAAACGCCTCTTCGGATTCTTGACAACCCCACAAAGATCCCTCCATCTCTGCAAAGCCTCTGTTGTTGAATGCTTCGCTTGTACTTCCCAATTATCACTCAATAAATTCTCCATTTCAATAATTTCCCCTCCCTTTCTTTCTTTCAGTTCACACTTATTAGTATATAATAATTAAAGGGGACAGAAAAATTAATGATTCATTTGCATCCTTGAGAAAAAAATGTGAAAATGAGCAGCTCAACTCAAGAAGAAGTGTTTTTTAGTTTCAAAAAATAAAATTACACAAAAACAAAAGAGTGATGTGACAGACAGGACAACCCAAAAAAGGTGTAAGTAAGTGAGGAACAAGAGCAACGAAAAATTCGTTAAGTTAAACGATGATCCGAAAACATGAAGAAGAAAATTGTAACGGATCAACCGTCTTTGACTCTGTTCTGTTGTCATTATTTCCATTTTTCTAGGGAGTTTTGAACCATTAGTACTAAAAATTACTTAATGTAACCGTTGCACCATGTACCAATCATGGATCAAAGTTTCGTTTTCGATATATGTTTCGGTCAGCTTAATATAAGAAACTTTTTGAAAAGCTTCCGGAAACGTTTCGGAAAAATTATGAAAAAATTACTAAATTAAGAAAAAAAAGAAAGTTTTATGACAAATATTGAGTTTCGAAAATACATCTTATTTTCATTTCGATTGATTCAAAAACATAAAATTTTTCGATGTTTTCGACGGAAAAGATGGAAATTTTGATCCATGATACCAATACAAGCTACTTTATGTCTTAAATACAAGCAAAACACTGAAGAAGAAAAAAAAAGTACAAGCACTATATATAATTTTATTTTTTAATATTTCAATTAGATAAATATTATAGTTTTTTGAGATAATTTTTTAATCTTTCAGATACATTAGATGAAACTTTAAATTAATGGAACATATTGTAGTTATATATATATATTGTTCTGTGTTTACGGAGGAAACATTTGAAAATTCATGTATACCAAATAAAGTTTGAACAATATTTATCATTTGATGATTTTTAATGTTCCATAAACAAGCAATAGTAGTGTATTAATATCGAATGGCTTAATCCCACTTTGCACCCTGCAAATGTATCAATTTGGCACTTTGCACCCTCGAAAAAAATAAATTCCACTTTGCACCCTCAAAACATATATTGTATTTCACTTTGCACCCTGGATGAATTTCAAGCCAAAAGACAAGGGTATTTTCGCCACTCTCTTAAAAAAACAACACATATTCCCTCCAAAATATAATAATGTGACATATATGTAATATTAATAGTATAATTGAAAAATTATCCATTAAAATAACTCTGGAAAAAATCATTTTTAGGGCAGTTAAATGAATAATTTACTACTCTAACTCGACCTAATATAAAATATTATTCTAAATAATTATTTATATAACTTGAAATAAGAAAATATAATATCAATACATAAATAAAACATAGTGTTGTTTTTACAGTAAAGTGGTGGAGTATAAGTAATTATATGGCGCCAAACGACCATCGAAAATACTTGTCACTCGAAAATTCATCAAAAAAAATTCCGACACGATATTTTTCGACGAAATGTTTCGGTCCCAAGCCGCGACAAATTTTACGTTTTTCTTGTAGTGAGCTAAAAATTTAACGTAGTTGGTTAAAATTATGTTCCATACAAAATATAATATATGAAGGTCTATGTAACAATATATATATATATATTAGAGCTTTGTGCATTTAAATAACATTATGATCCCTAAACTCCAACATGGGCAAAAATATCATTTGATATCGTTCTTTTTAAATTTATATTTACAACATGTGACATCTCATTTTTTTTTAATGTTTTTCTCGGAGTTGTTTTAATGGATAATTATCAATTTTACTCTTAACTGCACTTGAATTAAAACATTAAAACCCTAAATTCAAATTTATATTAACATGTGACGTCTCAATTTTTTTTATGTTTTTTTCGGAGTTATTTTAATGGGCAATTGTCAATTTACTCTTAATTGAACATGAATCTCACATTAGTACATTTTGGAGGAAATATATGTTGATTTTTTAATGGAGTGACAAAAATACCCCTGCTTTTTGGCCTAATATTCACCTAGGGTGCAAAGTGAAAGACAATATATGTTTTGAGGGTGCAAAGTGGGATTGATTTTTTTCGAGGGTGCAAAGTGCCAAACTGATGCATTTCTAGGGTGCAAAGTGGGATTAAGCCAATATCGAATTACCCGAAATTAATTCATGTTCAATTTAATTAAAAACTGTTCAAGTTTGATTTGTTTTAATACATAGATGCATGAAATAACATCAAATTTGTTAAGAACATCAACCTAATTTAATTAGTGTGGTTTTTTATTATCCTCAATTCATGTATATCACTACTCATAATACATTATTATTAATTTAGTTTACTTGATCAAGAAGATCATAGTGGGAGTAGTTAAGTGCAATAAAATTAGAATTTTTAAATGACTTGAAGTTTTTTATTTAGATATTGGGTTAAACTATTTGGCTCATTAATTAGGACTGGTCCATTTATATAGCATTTCATTTTATTATTTTAGGCATTTTATGCTTATCTAAAAATTATTTCAGAAGATATATATAACTAAAAGTAGTGTGATTTTCGTAAACAAAAAACAAAAAAAAAAAAAGGTGCTCAAAAACAGATGGTTTCATGAGAATTATTGAATCTTCATTAAAGGATAGAGTTTCACGCAACGTCAAGGAATGTGTAAATAGTTATTCTTAGTTCTCAAAAAAAAAAAAGTTATTCTTAATATTCATAAAATATACTATATAATATATTGAAGTATATTATAATATGCTTTATATAAAAATAAATATATAATGCAAATTATACATATATAAATAGTTATTTACATATGTAATACACGTTGCGTTAGTTTCAATTGGCAAAAACAAAAGTGTATATATCAAGTAGAACTAGAAAAAGGGTTGTAATATACAATATATAATCCTATATTTATGAGGATGTAGATAGAAAGAATATATCCATGACATAATTAGTTTTAGGGAACTTTTTTAATTATTCTTGCCATTGTGTTGTGGGAAAAGCTTTTTGATCAATGATTTTTTTTATTAGTTAAGTATTTGTGCTAAATGCACTTGTGATTAGTTCTATTAACATGTTGAGCTATTAACGGGAAGGAGTGAATAGCAGATTAACTCCCTGTGTTATTCATAATAGGCAATTTAACTCCTTGCGATAAATAAAAGGGCAAAATACCTCTCTGTGATATCCTAAATAGGCAATTTAACTCCATGTGTTAAGAAAAATAGCAAAATAACTCCTTGTGTTTTTATAAAAGAAGCACATTGCCTCCCTCTAAATTGCTTATTAATTCATATCGCAGGGAGTTAAATTGCTCATTATTTCATTTCACAGGGAGGTAAATTGCCTATTTTTATATCACGAGGAGGTAAATTGCTCATTATTTCATTTCACAAAGAGTTAAATTGCCTATTTTTATTTCACAGGAAGGTAAATTGCCCATTAGACATATCACAGGGAGTTAACTTGCAAAAAAATCCTAACAGGAAGTATAGAAACTGTTTGCTAAAATAATCCTCTCTTAAGATAAGAAAGAGGAATAATAATTTAATATTTTAATGTGTATATAAAATTCAAATAATCAAATTTGAAAGCATTGAAACTACTCCCAAAAATATATGTGAAATCTTAGGTCGATTTGGAAACACATTAGAGTGCAATTTACTAATATTTCAACTTTAGGGAGAAAGTTCAAAATACGATAATATGGGGGGTGCATATTGCAATATTTCTCCGTGTTCGCTTAAAAAAGCTATTTCCTCCAATTTAACTCCTGGGCTCTACATTTCCATTTCATTTTACACATTGAGCTCTGAAATTCAGAAGAATCACAAACAAAAATGAGCAAGGGACCAGGACTCTTCTCAGATGTTGGCAAGAAAGCCAGAGGTTAATTTTCGGTCCAGCATTAATTTTTTCATGTTCTTCGTTTTGTTAGACATACGAGTTTATTTGATTTTTATTTACAGATCTGTTGAACAAGGATTACCTCTCGGATCACAAGTTTTCTATCTCTACCTACAGTGAATCTGGAGTGGTGCGTTTTTTTCTTCTTAATTTTTACTTTTATTTGTTGTTTAAATAATTTTACAGTTTTGCATATATATTTTTTGATCATATGTTAGTCTTCAGGATGTCTCACGATTCTTTCTTTCGTGATTATGCATGATTTAGGGCAACTTTTAGTTGAAAATGTATTAGTAATTTCAATAAAAATAAAGTACTGATATAGTGAAAAAAAATTGGAATTAGCAGATTGCTGCAATTGGAAAGAGGGAAGAGATGGGAGTATTGAAGTGCTAATTTGTAGTTTAACTATGTTCAACTGCATTTTGAATTAGGATTTGAGAAAGCTGTTGGTAAAGAAGCTAGTGTCTTGTTGGCTTGTTATTGTTCTTGATTCTCCGGGTAATTAATTTGTTCCCATTTTGTTGATTTCTGAATAACCTTGAGAAAACTTAATGAGGTGTCCATTTTTCCATCTGATTTTGTTAGCTCATTTATTGATGTTATTGAATAAGCTGGAGCTGTAATCAGTCATCTTTGTTCGTCTTGTTAGTCCTTTTTGGGGTGAATAATGAGACAAATTTTAAAGATGGCATGAACAACAGTGAATGGTATTTATGTGTTTATATATTCTGAATTTATTTATTTCACATTATGCAGTGTTTATTATATTACTGCATTGAATAAGGAGATGACATGTCTATGGATTCCAAGTTTTTATAGACTACCATGTATTTTTGTAGCATTAGATTTTCTCTACCTTCTTAACCATGTGAAGTCAAATGCTAAGACAAGTATATAAGTAAAAATACTATTGCTGAACCCTTAAATGCTATTCGGATACATAATTTCAGATTTATCTTCTCCTAGCATACTAATAGTGACGTCGTTGATGAAAAAGAAGATCAAGTAGTAGCATGAGGTAATAACAGAGTTTTCTTGAAAATTTCTTTCAATCATAAATCCTCTTGATCGGAATCCATATTGCTTACTATGGATACAGGTGTTGGATGTTTGGAACAGTTTATCTTGCTTGAATAGCCCTGTTTCTCATAAGTCTTAACCTTTTTTCATTTTACTTTAAATTAATTTCTCAATGTAGACCTTGACAACATCCACGGTGAAAAAGGGAGGGTACTCATCCGGCGATGTGGCAGCTCAGTATATATACAATAATACTTCAGCTGATGTAAAAGTTGATACCGAATCAAATGTAAAATGCTCAAACTTTTATCACATCAATACATTAACATTTCATTGTGACTTCTCTGATCCCTTTCTGTTTTTCTCTTGGCAGATCTCAGCAACTCTAACTTTAGCTAACATTGTCCCCTCATCAAAGACCATTGCCACCCTCAAACTCCCCAATTATGAGTCCGGCAAGGTATGTATCGCCCTTTTCTCTCGACAGTTAAATTGCGATAAATCTATTCTACTCGCTCTCTCTCTCTCTAACTTCTTGTTTTTGCTTATGCAGCTGGAATTTCAATACTTTCATCCTCATGCATCCCTAACTGCAGCTGTTGGTCTGAACCAAAGACCTCCGCTCGATTTTTCTGTCACCCTCGGTACTCCAACCTTTGCACTCGGTGCAGAGGGAGGCTATGAGACAATTTCTGGTAAATTAACAAAATACACTGCAGGCATCACTGTGATAAAACCTGATTCTTGTGCTTCAGTAATTTTGTAAGTCCTTACATTTAATAACTTAATACTTTTAAAAAACAATTTATATATATCTTATTAAAAGAGTGAAATTTAGTCTCTTATTTTACCTTTTAGGGGTGATAAAGGGGACACAATAAAGGTATCATATATACACTATATGGATCAATTAAAGAAGAATGCTGCTGTTGGAGAGATATCACGAAAATTCTCCACAAACGAGAACACATTCACTGTGGGAGGTTCTTATGCTATTGACCCACTGACACTCGTGAAAGTGAAGCTTAATAATCATGGGGCACTTGGGGTCGTTTTGCAGCACGAGCTCATTCGGAAATCACTTGTGACTATGTCCAGTGAATTTGACACCAAGGCCTTGGACAAGACGCCTAAATTTGGTGTCTCACTTGCTTTGAAGCCTTGAGAGCACAACTGTAAAGTACATGTTCCAAACTGATGGTGTTTTTTGGGTTGCGCTGGAAGGAAGCACAGAATAACTAGGTATTATCGTTTAGAAATCGGCAGTGGTTAAGCATGATTCTCATTGATGCATGGGGACATATCATTCTTTTAATCATCTTTCTTCTTTCTCATTCTTGTGGAGGCTTTTTGACATTACAGGTAGTTCTGTGTGAACAATGAACTCTTGTTTTTGCAGCTCCTAATTTAACAACAGGGTTTTATTTTGAAAAGCTTAATGTATTGTTTCGTTTTCAATTGGCCATTTTGCATTGTTTTCACAACTTATCACTTTTTGTCAAACGCTTATACATTCATTGTTAGATGTGGAATGGTCAAGATGCACCTTCCTCTTGCAATTTTTTTGTAGATGTGGAGAGTTCTTTGTGTTAATTTAATCACTAAATAACACATAAATAACTTCTAAAATATCGTTTATTCATGAAGAAAATATAGTGAATAACGGAAATGTTGTTGAGATGGTTTCATAATTTAACTTAAAAACATAAATAACTTCTTGAATATTTGGTACCATGAAAATTAAGTAATTTGATGTTGACTGTTGAGACTTGAGAGTCTTCTAATTTGAATTAAATATAGAGTACTGCTAAATTGATAAAATAAAATGGCCAGTGATAAATCAGTAATTCTTCATTAATTAATGAAAAAAATCTTCTAACCAGAAATTGCCATTAAACAACAATAATAGCTTGTACCAAAAAAAGCCAATAGCTATGTATAGCTTGTACCAAAAAAAGCAAAACAAATACATGCAGCTAAACTGCCATTAAACCACATTATAATCCACAACATAATATGGCCATAACAAATACATGAGATTATTGAGACCGAGGGCAAACCTTCATAAATAATATATATACAGATAATCCTCGCCCAAACTCAACTCACCGAACCCAGAATATCACATGACAAGCAGTCAAGCATAAAACACTTGCTTTAGAATTTAAGAATAGCTAATTACAAGACATGAGCAGAACACTAATCTTGTTGTTGAATGAGTTTGAACAAGCCAAATTTATACAAAATTGACCAATGACAAGTCACTAGAGTTGAATCTAGAGCTACAATTTACATTTCATATAACTGGTCCTATTGTTTTATCAACAAATGCTAAGATTAGGGGGAATGATATCAAATTACTTAACTTCACACACAAGAGAATTGGTTACAAATATGTACTCCTACATTCAAGAATTTTAAAGAAAAAAATTGTTGAACAATTCTTTTTAAAAAGGCACTTCTAGCAATAAAGAATATTAGCATTCATAAGATGATATTCAGAAAACTTAGAACCGGCATCAAAGATTTATTGTCCATTTCTCACAATCCAAAATAGTAAATTTTCCAATTCCATTAAGTGAAAGCAAGCAATAAACATGATATCAGAAGGCTCAAAGCCAAGTGCATAGGCTTGCTTGGAATTACACACTTGAATGAAAACAAGTTTTTCAATGTAAAAACTCAGCTCCAGGTAAAGGACATTTTAAATAACTAAATAAAAATACTGAAATGCCAAACACAAAATATAGATAACTATTAAAATTGCAAAAATCAGAGTAGAATAGAAACCAACATAGTCTATCATTATCCTCTCTCTTAATTAAAACACCAAAATTATAACAATAATCCAAAACAATATTACCAAAAACAAACTGCAATTAATTTTATTAAAATTAATCAACAGTCTGCATGATATCCTCAGCTGTGAACTTAGTACCCTTATCCTTATCAGCAGCGGCGCGACCCTTAGCCTTCCTGTCCAAAAGCGATTTCCTATCCTTATCCAAACGGAGCTTAGTAATCACAACCTTAGAAGGATGAATGCCGACGTTGACCGTAGATCCGTTAACCTTCTCACGGGTAATGCGCTCAATGTGAATGACCCATTTCTTCCTGTAAACCTGGACAACTTTACCCTCGCGGCCTTTGTAGGTACCTCGAACAACCTGAACCTCGTCGTCCTTACGAACGGGCATGGATCGTACATTGTACTTGGTACGGAGGTCGCCGGAGAGGGCTGCGCTCATGAGAACGCGGCGGACGCTCGACGGAGCGGTGAAGTGAGCCTTACGGCTCTTGCGGCGGGAGGAGGAGACCCTGGGGTTGTACTTCATTGTCGCGGCGGTGATTGGGGGGTGGGGGGGAGGGGGGATTGTTTGAGATGAAGTGCTGCGGCCGTGGAGAAAGGTAGGAGTTAGGGTTTTAGAATTTTTATAGTGTCTTTGACGAAGAAATAATGGTGTAGTCTAGGGTTACAAAATGTTTGGGCCGGATATAGGGATGAAAAGTATCCATTAGAACTAAATATGGTTAATGGGCCCATGAATAACATTAATCGTTTTGGGCTTCGAAGTCCAATTGGCGCAAATTGGAAACGTCTCATTCCTTTTATTGATTTGATGACTTTGGGGGCTTTCAATTGGTCGATCGAAACTGACCTGAATAGAGTTGTCAACGAATTCAGAATGTCCAGATTTAAAATTGATCACTTTATATCAGATCATACTTGCGATCAGTTTCAATTTTGTTTGTTTCTAAAATATCAGTCCGATTTTGCTGGCATGCGTTCCATTTTTAATTATAGTTGTAAAGGATGAAAATTTTTATATTTCATTTTTCGAATAGTTCTTTTAGTTTCTCTTGTAATTTTCTTTAGTTAATTAATCCTAAAAGGATGGTTTATTAAAAAAATGAAACTTTCTACTTTTGTTGATAATAAGAGCCACGAACTTATGTGTTTTTTCTCAACCTCATTTAATCCAATTTTCTTGATTACCAGTCTCATGAAGTATGATTACAACTTGTCGTATCTTGAAATAGAGATCATAAAGCTGCTTGTTTTCGAATGGAGGAGTTAAAGATTTAAAGAAAATAATGAATATAAATGTCGTAGCTGATAATTGATAGATATCACCAGAATTCAAGAAAAAGCATAAGCTACAAATAAATGTGATGTAAGAGTGTTATTATAATTTGTGTTAAAATCAAAAGGCAGTTCAAATCATTATCCTACAAGTATTTTAGACTAAAGAAAATGAAAGAGCTTAATGTATGTCGCTGCATCGTCGGAGCAATTGTAAATTCTTTTTCTTGTATATGATCTCTTCCAAAGTAGCAGATGTTAAAGTTTAAAATTGACTTCGACTTTGCTTATTAGCACTCCCTGGAGTGAAATGGTCTAGTTTGATAGAACCAGGGATGCGGGAACATACTTTGATATTCTACTATCTGATCTCGTCTATTTAATTTCTCGGAGTTCTCCTGAACAGCTGAAGTTTTCTCATCTAGATTGCGCATAGGAATAACAGAGTATGGCTCTCTTTTTTGTTCTAACCTGCAAATGAATATGTATAAGCAATTCAACATATTTACACCAATGAGGTTAGAGTGTAAATAGGAAAACGGATTTACAGCAGAAGACCATTGATCAATTTGTCCAAGAATTTTTAACTAGCATACCTATTTACACTTGACAGTGGTCCTGAATTACTAATCTAAACATATTTATGTACGAGAAATTCAGCACCATTGACAAATCTTAATTTCAGGTTAGAGCATATTCATCACCAAAGAACTGTAAATGACTCAAAATGAGCACTAAAAGGTCAACTGATTCATGAAGATTAATTTGCAGGCCACAATGTTCTAGAGGAATGTACAATAGAAAAAAAGACTTTAACATGTAAGAAGTTATTTCCCTTCTTTTTCACTAAAAAGAACCTCACACTTCATAAACCAAATTCATACTTATGAGGACGAGGATCAAGAAATTAGATTTTCATCAATTTTTCGGGCAGAAGCAGAGTGGGAAGGATAACCGAATTGACATATTTGATAAAACATTTCAACAAACACTTGATAGACAATTTTAACTATGCATATATTTTTACAATCTCAAAAAACTAAAATTCAAGCAGCAAACAAGTTGAAAAAAATTATGATATGACAGTCAAAACCATACCCGTGTGAACTGAGACAAATGTATTATGACCTCCGAAGAAATTATTGTCTGTCGTGATGCTTGGAGATGGAAGACGATAATGAAAAAATAGAAATTCGGTTGAGAAGAATGGTGAAGGTGGAAGAATCGTGGCTAGATTGAATTGCGGTGGAAGATTCTTTTTTCCTTCTCTCTGGCCGCAACTTTCCTTCTTCAAAGTTTCCTTTTCAAATTTTTGCCGTCAAAACCTCACAGCTCTGTTAAGTCACGAGGACCAATTGTATGTTGTTAATTATATACAGATTTTGGTGAAATTGCCACGTGTTTTTTATTTATTGGTGAGACATTGAGGTGTGATAGAAAATCCACTCCCCAATATTAGATCGGTGTAGTGAAAGGAATTAATCACTATAAAATAACGAACTCAGGTTCAAATTCCTATTGGGAGAGGTTCACACTTAATGTGTTTAACACGTCTAAAAAATGATTATATCCTTGAGAAAACAAAAAAAAAAGAAAAAAAAAAAAACACCTTATGTACCAAAAATTTGATAATGTAACACAATAATACAACTTAGCTTACATGGTCAATTTTTTCTATATCCACCGGAAATCCAACTTAGAAAAGATCATGTTTAAATGATTTAACTAAACATATCAAAATAATTCATATATCATAGTTACGTCGTGTTGTTGTCATTGTTGTGTCACAGTATGCATAAAAAGGAGATCGATTTATGTCTTGTCAATGTGATGGTAAAATAGTAATGTTCAATCATTAATAAAACCATTATGTGCCTATGTATATTCTCATTTGGGTTTTTTAACAAACATGTTGACATATATGTTCTTATTAGTTATGTGTATTTAAAAAACCTGGATAGTTGGAAAACTAAACAAATAAATTAGTTACGTGTATTTTGGATAACAAACTGTTTGCTCTAAATTTTGTCTAGCTTACCTCGATGTGCAATTGGTCCGATGCAGTTGACTCGATGAAAATAAATGAGTGTGGGTGTGTCAATGTCTGTGCGTGAAAACCTAACGGTTCAAAATGGGCATAATATGATAAATATAAAATATAAATCAATTCCTGACAAGGCTAACTTCAATCAATTGATTACGGCTGAGTAGGCAAACTCTACCATTGATATGATAGTTTTTATTGAAATGCCAAAACTTAGTAGTCAATCAGTGGCTTGCTTGATATATTAAGGAATTTGCAGAAACATCAATTATCGAGCTAATTATCATGCGATCTTAAAGTATGTCAACTTAATTTAAAACTTGCACTGACAGATTGACAACATAGGGACAAAGACATA
This sequence comes from Penstemon barbatus, assembly GCA_003313485.2. NCBI lineage: Eukaryota > Viridiplantae > Streptophyta > Magnoliopsida > Lamiales > Plantaginaceae > Penstemon > Penstemon barbatus. The sequence goes on from CM064880.1 coordinate 66,931,577, forward strand.
TTGAAATTACTTGATGAAAACATACTCACAAATGAAATCAAGAGATGAAGGCATAATATTTCGATATATTAAATAAACATAGGATTGATAGATGAAATACACGAAATCTAGCCTAATATGTTTCCCTGATTTATATGCATGAAAGAGTATGTAAAGTTGTAATAAAACTCCTATGTTGGCAATAGGGTGGACATGGGGCGAGTTTGGGACGGGTTTGGGGTTAGAGGTATGGGTATACTAAATTTCGGGATTGACACTTTTCATCCCAAACCCGCCCCGTAATAATTCGGGTACCCGGAAGCGGGTACCCGAATTATTGCGGGTCGGGACGGGACGGGATTACGGGTCCCATATTATTTTTATTCATTAATTCTTCATCCATCTAATAAAATAATACAATATTACGTAATTATATTTCGTCATTTTCCTTTTGCTAAATTGTATCACTTTTTAATTCATTAATACATAAAACATATCATCAAGTCATCATAACGATTATTTCTATATCCAAATATGAACAAAAACTAAAATCATATAATGAACTAATAATAAGACGTACAACTTACAAGGGATTATGAGAGATTGAAAGTTTTTAACTTTTTAGGATTGACTTAATATTAATTACTAAACTAATGTAAGCTTTAAAAGAAATATTAGGATAAAATTAAAAAAGTTCATTTATTAGATAATGTTATACAAGTAAACTAGTAAAGTGTATAAATTATATAATTAATAATATTATATAGGCGGGTTCGGGTTTTCGGGGTTGGAGAGACCAATCCCAAACCCGTCCCGTATTTCCGTAATAAAATATGGGTATTCAAGTTCGGGTACCCAAACCCAAAAAATATTCGTCCCGTTAGGGTATTTTAAAAACGGGACGGGTCGGGTTTGGGTTACCCGAACCCAACGCCCACCCCTAGTTGGCATCAGCGTGCCAAACGAGCTGATAGATTATTCAGTCCTTGATGATTACTCCCTGATTGGCAGGGAAACCGCCATATGAGCTGATTTGTAATTTTTACCGCGTTGACAAGAAAGTAACATTGATGGCAGGTGGCTACCATCGACGGATCGCTCAACCTTGGCAAGTGGCTACCAATTGGTCTCCTAACCAGCGGGTGGCCACTGGAGAGGGCATCTGTCGAGCAAGTGGCCACTCGGCAGATAGCTATCAGGCAGATGACTACTGACAACATATCCATCAAGCAGATGGCTACTTGATGAATAAACCATGTCAGTATGTGAGCACTCACATGATGATTTGCAACTTGCGGATAGCTGAATCGAGCAGTTGGCTTTGAGGAGCGGCGTGCGGACTGCGAAAGCAACTTTGCGGCTTTCTTCAAGAGGCAACGTGCTGAACTTCGAGGAGTCATGTCGTGCAGCTTGCTGAAAACGAGCGGCTGATTTCGAGGAGCAGCATTGCTGACTTTTAGAGAAGCAGTGTGGCTGGACTTCCGGAAGGCATGATGCCTGATTCAGTGAAGACTGAGAGTTGTTTGATTGATTGTGTGTGTAATGTGCCAGCCTCCTGATATTTATAGGCCTCCTGACGTATATTTCCCCTGATGAATGTCCACTTCTTCCACTTCCCCATTTTTTAGGCATGATCTCCACTACTTTGTTAATTGACCCATGGGTGGTTATTCCCAGCACATTTTCTAACCTCTGTTGAGATATTTTAGGGAGTTGGTTAAGATCAGCTTATCGGTTATTTCTCTCCAAATTTAATTGGTTATGTGGCCGCTTTCTATATCTGATTTGGCCTTAATTAAATTAATATCTCTATTAATTTAAATTATTAAACATGTTGTGTTTGGGCTTCATTAATTAATTAGGTCATTAAATAATTACTTAATTGGGCAATTAATCAGGTTGATTTTAGTGGGCATGTTTATTATCAAGGCTTTGTTGTCAATCGATTTGGCTGACCGTCGACCCAATCACCTCTTGTCGAGCCATTATTGACCTGAAAAATTTGAAAAATATTTTGGGTACAAACACAAACTTCTTAACTGAATTAAATTTATTGGATCTCTAAGCAAATAAAATTCTATTAAATCGAGCTGAAATAAAATTCAGTTTGAACAAAAATTCGCACCATTAACAGATGACGCTCTATGACCAAGTTTCATCTGATTACTGGTCGATTTAAGCACTTGGATAAAACTCTTTAATCTGGCTAGTAATAGTAGACTGAAATTGAATTTTGATACTATCCTAGCCTCGTAGGTACATATGCTGTAATATTTGTTAGGAATATTTTAAGCAATAAGCAATGTAGAGAATAGAAAAACATAATTTTAGTGTTTGATTTAGAGTAAATGGTAATTTACTCTCTTGTAATATGAATAATGTATAATTTACTAGGGGTGTTCAATGAAACCGTTAGACTGCCCCAACCAATCAATCCAACCCAAACTGACTGCAATTTTACGGGTTGAAGGTTTGATGAGTTGATCTTGGGCATCATGAAAAAAAGACAGCAATTTTCGATCGGGTTTGGTTTTATACTTTTTTAGACTGCATAACCGCATTCGACCGCACTTTATATAAATGATAATGTATATATGTTTTGTTTTATTTTATTATTTAATTTAGTCTTAAATTAAGAAAATGAGAAATATAATATGAGTATATACTTTAACAAATTAGTCGTGTTCCACGATCCAAACCCCAATCATATTAGATAAACCCTACAATCTTACGTAAATCTCCAATTTTAAGTGTCAAAAAGATAAAAAAAAATAGATCCAAAACTAGAATAAATTAGTTAAAAAATATTCTACGAAAAACAAAAAGTAAAGCGAAAAAATATATATCAATCAAACTTTTCATTGGCCATTAACCACCAACACCAAGTTCGAATATAAAGATATTTTTCTCTTTTGTTTATTCTTTGGGAACAATTTGATGTTTGTGTAATGAAAACTTGTTAATTTAGTCTTCGGGTTGTTTTTAGCTTTCATTAAATTATGTATTCATTGAAAATCATATTTTAATTGATATTTTACATCATCTCCATTATATTATCTATGAAAGTTTACTAAATTTATTAATAAAAACAAAAAATTGTAATTAACTAGTGTATTTATATTTAACTCATCAAATAATAAAAATACAAGAAAGTTGATAATTGAGACCGCAAAACCCTCCCCAAACCGACCCAACCCAAATGAACCGCATAGTGCAATCTCAAGACTTGTTGGGTTGAGTTTGGACTAGAGATTTCAAAACTCGCAAATATTGGGTTGGGTATGGGCAAGTATAAAACCGCAGTAGACCGCACCGCGAACACCCCTATAATTTACTTATTTATTATTTGGAAAAAGAGTAATTCACCCTCTGTAATCTTATATTTTCAAACTTAAAACAAAAAAAAAGTTTGATATAACTACCCCTCTTATATATTATACTTTAACTCAGTCAAATTATAAATGTGGCACTTTAGTCCATGTGTTATCCATACCCTTAAAAAAAAGGATTATTTTTACTCACAAAACGGCGGTTGTGATACAATACTACACCAAAAATATGTGGGGCATGTTTGTTTGGTCTTTGGGAGAGTGGTTTGGGAAAGTGGTAGAGGTTTGAGAAATAATCTCGATTTGCGTAATGTTGTTTGTTTGGGTTTTGGGAGAGTTGTTTGGGAAAAAAGTAGGTGTAGGTTTTTTTGGTAGGTTTGAGTTAGTTAATTAGGTGTAAGATAATGTAAGACTTTATGTCACATCAGTTAGTTATATATAATTAATTTATTGATGTATATATTGTATAGGAGTATAATATATGTGGTAAATAATATTTTATAATTAGTTGTGCTTTCTAAAATTTAAAAAAAATAAAGTAGATTAATTTTTATTTTTTTGAAGTTTTTTTATAAAATATTATACTAAAATTCTTTGAATTATTTTATCTCACCGACGAATTCATTCAAATGACATATTAAATAGGCTAGAAATTACACAATATCCTTAAAATATTAACCTAATAATTATTACACAATATCCAGATTAATCTACGTACGAAAACATATTAAGTTGTCTTCATATTAAGTAATATTTTTTATACTAGGCAATATTTCAATATATATATATATATATTGTCATTAATTGTAATATGAAGACATTAATTGTGATATTATCGTTAAATTTTATTATGTTATTGCCTAGTATAAATAGTTATCTATAAACAGAGCCGGAAACATGTATACGAGTTTACATAAAATCAACCAGACAATTCATGAGGCCCCACCTGCCCTCCCTCTCTCCTCTGTCCCATGAGTGAGACAGAGGAGAGAGAGGAGAGTAGACAATTATGAAAGTAGTAGCTTTGTTTTTAAAAATTGGACTGCAGCCCAGTTTGAGAAATGAGTTTCACAAAAAAAACAACTCAGCCGCAATTTTGGAAAATGAATTCGCCTGTTTGTCTCGCATTTCGGAAGTGGAAAATAATTTTCCCAAATGCGAGACAAACAGCCGCAATTTTGAGAAATGATGTTTCAAAATTACTCCTAATTTTTACATTTTAAACACGTATGAAATTGATTATCCCAATAAATTGTTTATCACGTTCCCCATTTCGCTCAGCTGTATGAATTTCAAATGGTTGCACATTCTTCTAATTTACACTCATAATCCATGAAAGTTAGTTATATTACAAGGAATTCCTTAACGTTTCAAGAATTACAAAAATACCCCATCAATTTGTGATGTTATATTACAAGGAATTCCTTGACGTTTCAAAAAACTTCATGGGATATGACATCTCCATAAATTGCATTCCATTTTCCCCTTACCCATTTTTTTAATTAATTGCATTCCATTTCCAAAGCTTTTTCACTATGAGGTACTCCCTCTGTTATTTTAATTATCGTTTTGGAGGATTGCACACGAATTAAGGAATGTCATAAATAATCTCTTCTTTAAAGTAAAAAAATTCAAAATACCCTTTTAATCAAATAAGCTTAGCATTAACGATAAGGATTAGTAAGAAAGGTAAAATTGTTAAAATAACATTAATTTTACATTGAAATCATAAAGCGACATATAAAAGTAAACTAGAAAATTTTGCCAAAGCGACAAATAAAAAAAACGGAGAGAGTAGTTTCCTAATTAATTCTACTTCAAGGTCAATTCTACCGCTTTTGCATTATTCTATTATTCAATCAAACTCAATTGCACATAAGAATAAATTTCGTTACACTTGAAGAAATTAAGCGCACAGGTATTGCGTGCCATGATTGCTAGTGTCAAATATGGCATGTTAACTCCCCTCACCCTCATGTTATGATAAATGTGGCACTTAATCCCATGTGTTACGATAAATGTGGCACTTAACCCCATGTCATGCCAACTATCAATTTCGACGAATATGTTACACTTTCCGTGAAGGTAAATTGCTCCTTTAAAATTTCACAAGGGATAAAATGCTTCTTTTCAAATCACAGTGATAAATTGAACATTATTCATATCAAAGGAGGGTAAATCACTAAATTGGCATTAGCCCATTTAATTTGTTAACTTATGCTTATATCATGCTTAAAATAAGTTGAAATAAGTGAATAAAAAGCAAGTCAATACTTGCTTATACCAAAAATCAATAATTTAAGCTAAAATTTATGATATGATAGATATAATTTAGACTATGATACGATTTTGTAATAGTTTTTAGTTTTATAATCAATATGATATTTTAATTGGATATGCAATATCCGTTGTGCATTACCTCTCATCGTTATTAACAAGGAAAGAGATGTCACACTCTTATCTGCCAAAAGAAAATGACCGATGGGGTGACTTTGGTTTGGGTAGAATTTTTGTGGGAGAAAAATTGATTATAGCATTAACTGATGATGCATCTAATTCATCAAGGGAGGGGGAAAAAGAAGAAGAAGAAAAAGACATACACTCCATAAGAATAACGGCCTCACCGTCGGGTTTCACATATTAATTTTTTTAAAGTACAATTTTTGTATAAAAAGTGTCCCTAAAAACCTCATAATATGGTGGATGGTGGCTACTTCAGAGGATAGCCACAAAAATCTCCACATAACAAATATATTCAAATACAACCAAATTATAAAGAAAGGTAACTATTAAAGAACTAGTATTAAAACTAGAAAGAAAAAAAATCACATTAGTGGAATTGAACTCAAGACCTCGTAGTCCCGAGACCTCGGCATTTTTTTCTTGCCAATCAAATTCTTATTATTGAGCTTGACTGAATCCAATGTAACTATATGACAAGTGTAATACACTTGTTTTATGATTAGATACAACTTTTAGGAGAAGTGCAATATACTTGGTTGATGCTCCCTCCGTTTTTTTTATTTGTCATTTTGGGCAAAAAAAATTATTTGCTTTTATTTGTCGTTTTAGAATTTTAATGTAAAATTAATTGTTTATTTTTATTTGTCATTTTGGCCAAAAAAATCGTTTACTTTTATTTGTCGTTTTAGGATTTCAATATAAAATTAATTGTTTTAGGATTAAAAGGGTGTTTTGGGGGGTTTTTTCTTTAAAAAAATAACTATTTATTGCATTTATTAATCCGTGTGCAATCCTCTAAAACGACAAATTAAAAAAACGGAGGGAGTAATTGAATTTGTTTGACAAAACAAAGCTTGAACAAGATTTTTCCTAACTCTAATACTTATAACTAGCCCATCAATATGGTCGTGAATTAATTATTTTTACACTGCACATTTAATTCACACATTAATTATACGTTTTACCTTGACAATTTTGTGGTGAATCACGTCCAAACATGTAAACATAACAAACATTGGACCCTTTTCCCATATTGTTTTCACTTTTCATATTTTCGAATTCAAAATTAACATTTGTTATTTCGATACAAAAATTTACGAACTCACTAATTTTTCAAATAATTAAAAATCTCTCACGATGCCACATGTTCCAAGAACTGCAACCGTAAAACAAAACTAAAATTTCATATTTTAAGATTTACAAGCTACAAAATCTCAATATGTCACAAATTTTCTTCTTTTACTTTTTTATTCAAATCAATCTTCAATAATTTGTTAAAATTATAAAACTTGGAAACTTAATCTCGTTAAGCAAGAAATTGGGTCCATTATAATTTATACCTCTGACCGGTCCTTCAAATGTATATATATCTTGATTGTAACATTGTTATCTAGTCAGGAACATACTAATTATGTATGTACGATAATAAACGAAAACTGGTATAAATTCGCCAATGTCTATATAAACTTTCAAATTTTAAATTTGAACACGTTATTAAGGGGCCAAAATTGTGATAATTTTCTTGCTCTAGCTTGCGCATTACAAATAAACAATCTTGTTAAATTTAAGGAATTTTACACGACAAGAATTTAAATACACCCTTCAGGGCTAAGGCTGCATTTGTTAAGCTACAACAATTTTTGCAAAACTTGTAATTTGTAACATGTTTTGAGCACAACGTATTTGCTCCTAATTTTTTCAGAGTTGGTCATTTATCTTTCAAGCGCAACATATTAAGTCATTTATCTTTCAAGTTAGGTTACTCGATATTTATGATCATCTATTTGACAAATTCAAACAAATTTAATTTAAAGTTTATTACATGAAGTTTACAGGTCAAATATCAATATATTAAAACTTAAAGTGACCTTTATGCAATAGCTATTAATTAATAATGTAATTTTATATGGAAGTCATTTAAAAAAATGAAGGAGATAAGATAACTACAAGTGATGATTAGCCATTTAGATGACTAAATGAGACCCTAATGTGTTCATCTCAAAAAAAAAAAAAAGTATTATATTTATTAAAATCGAAGCAATGTGTTGTTCAACGGTACTTTTTTGTCACGATTCAAATATTGGAGCATAATTTCACTATTGGACAAGTTGTAAAATTGAGTGAATCCTTACCGCGATAGATTCTCATTTAATATGTCTGACACGTCTCAAAAGAGATCAAATAAGATGTATAAATATTCTACAAAACAACGCAAAATAATTTTCATTAAACAATGATCGATTTCATTCTAACGGTTGGCGACATGTACATAAAAGAATTAAAAAGTGTTCTCTCATACAAATTTATCGCTCATCCAGCACCCCACTGTATTGAATCCATCGGAGTAGACACATAATTTCACCCAGATAACAAGGTAACTAAAGGTGATTTTCATCAAATTTGAACTAGAAGCAAGACTATAATAAATCGTACCTTTTGAAATTGGTCCTCCATCCCGCCTTTTCACTTGAGTGAAAAAAGGTATTCCCCACCCATCTTGTAATTCAATTTTCTGGTAAAATATTTCCCATAAAAGATATGAATGAATTCAATTTAAGGCGGGGTGGGCATTAATGATTCTTCACATGACCGCAGTTAATGCACCAACCGCAATTAAATAACCTAAGTTAATTTTCTACACTCCTCCAAAACTCTACAAGGAAAGCAATAGTAACAAATTCAGAATAAAATCTTGAGGCTCTAAGATTTTTACACTAATAAATAATACTACTAATTTCGTAAACAGAGGAAGAAAAATAGGGCAAAATGGATTTAGGTTTGAAGCGGTGGAATCAATTGGGGGTTGTGAGCACAATCTATGAAGAAGAAGATGAAGATGGATATTCATCGTCCACCATTCCCTCGCCGGAATTTACACCTTCGCCGACGCCACAATTTTCCGGTGATGAACAGCGGTAAAAAATTATATTTCGTTTTTTGATCGGAATTCACTTGATGTTTTCACTGACGGCGAGCAATTTTTTATTTTTATTTTTATGTTTTTGGAATTGGTTTAGGTCATTGGTTAAGAATCGTGATCCGGATGTGGTGATACATGTGCAGGATTCATGTTTCCGCCTTCACAAGGTATTTTTCATTTTATTTTTAATTAGTGTTTTCGTTTTCAATTCAATTTTCTTCTGGAAAATGTACTCGTTTATGGGTCATGGAATTATAATCTGGATTTTTTTTTTTTTTTTAAATTAGGATGGTTTCTTATTGAAGTTGTTAAAAAACCTCTATGTTATTTCAATTAACGAAGATTCAAGTAAGATTTATTTTATATATAATATGATTTTTTTAGACTATAATATTTTTGTGTGTGCTTGTATAGAAGAGAAGATAAATCAACATATCTTAAGTCAACAATCAAACCCTCGCTAGTGGGTGCTTATTTTACAAATTGAATAAATACGAGTTTTTCATTAATACTTTTTTGCTATTTTTGTCACAAGGGAGCCGAAGCTACTAATGATTTACTATATTTTGTGGCAATATAGCATAAATTCCATTTTCATTTATTTTTAAGATCGCAATGAATTTGACGTTTATCTATACTAATGCGTATATGTGTCAACTTTGAAAACAAGAATGTGATTTTCAAATTTGCTTTCAACTTTTTAGCTCGCTTTCTAAGAATTTTGAGAAATAATTGTTAACTTTTGAATTCTGAAAACTATTTGTTTATGAAGTGCTTGGTTAAAAATAACCTAGAAGCAGCCAAACGGCAGATTAGTTCGTGTCGATATAAGTCCTTTTTTTTTTTTTTAAGAGAAGTTAAAAGTTGTCACTCGAAATATAAACGAGTAACTTTCAGAAACCAAATATTAATATTTAGTTTCTAAAAATTTGTACAAATAAGCTAACAAAAAGGAAAATTTCATTTAATGTAAAACATATTGATATAATACCTGCAAAAATATTTATACATCGTTTACTTTTTGTTTTTACCATTAGTCATTAGGCATACATCAGTTCGTTAGCCTAAATAAATATGTAGAATGAAGGGTGCCTTTCATAATAAATGAAAAAGGTGGGGGTGCATTTACTACACTTGGCTCCTTTTTCTTTCAGGAAATATTGATAACAAGGAGTGGCTACTTGAAACGTCAGCTTAATGAAGTCTCCGAAATAACCCTATCCCCGCCATTAAACATAACGGCTAAAACTTTCTCCTTGGTAACGGACTTCTGTTACGGAACGTACGTTCCCATAACGACGTTTAACGTCGCGGCACTTCTAACGGCCGCCGAGCTGCTGGACATGACGGAGACTAAAAGTCCGTTAGACGAAAACTTGCAGCAGATAACGGAATCATATTTCTGCCGTGCCGTTGCCGTTAACAAAGATAACGCCTCTATCGTGTTGCAGACAAGTTTAACATTGCTGCCGGATGCCGAAACGACGGCGTCCCTTGTTAGCAGATGCATTCAGGCGTTGAGTTTCATGGGCGAAGCCGACGGTGACGTGAGTTTTCTAGACGGCGTTAAGAGGGTAGACATTTCGGATTTACAATTGATTTTGGAGTCAACGAGTCAACGATTGACCAATTGTCACGACCTTCTTTACAGAATCATTGACCTCTATCTCAAGGTATGGTTCCTTTTTTTTTTTGATAAATTATACTGGTAAAGTAAATACATATTATTTGGATAATTACAACCATAATTTGGCTTATAATTTTTCAATTTCCGTATTAAATTAATATTTATCATGACTTGCTATCAAATGTTACAAACAAAATTATACTTGCATGTGATATAGAAAAATCTTGATTATTTGACATGTCATAGATAAAGCATATACACTTGTTATTTGGTGGATATGCAAGTAAATTACATATATGGCGTTGAATTTTAGATTTTTTTTAATGGATTCATTACTTTCAATTTAGAATGTGTGAATTGCACTGACCTCCCCTTATTATGAGTTATTTGTATCCACGTCCTGACCTAGTAAATTTGCAAATGTTGAGGAAAATATGCAAATAGTTCAAAATTCAAGAGATAGCAATGCAACTAACCCAATCACGTAATTATGATTACTGTCCTTGGACACATGCTAATGAAGGAAAATTCTAACACAATCCAATTATATGACTAGTGTCTTTGGACAATTTTTGTATTGTAAATAATTTGGGTGCTACAAAATCAAGTTTAAACTAGAATTATCTGCAAATAATCATATTATTAGAAGATACTAATATTTATGTGAATAAATCTCAAATGTTGCTTCCCTTAATGCAGGAAAATAGTGGAAAGGTATCCGAAGACCAAAAAACCCGAATGTGCAACTACATAGACTGCAGCATATTATCACCTCGACTCCTAATGCACGCTGTACAGAATCCAAGAATGCCGTTAAGGTTCGTAGTACAAGCCATGTTCATAGAGCAGCTAAACACCCGTCGCTCCATCATCTCCGCTGCAGATCACCACATCATCCGTAAAGAACAAGCAAATGACCCAATTACCCTCGGTGCAATCCTCCAGCGAGATGCAGCCCTTCGTCAAGTGGCTCAGCTCAAAGCCGTGATGAACACCACACATTCCCACATCGAGAGCTTAGAGAAAGAGCTGAACGGCATTAGGAAACTCTTGAATAACTCGGAGAATGTTAAGAGCAGGATCGATGGGGAGAAGTCTGCAAGTTTTCGATTCAGTTCAGAGACTGAAAAGAAGATTGATAGGGGGCAAATTGGTTCGGTTTCTGCGTTGAGTTTGAGAGATGTTAGGAGTACTACTAAAGTAAGGGCAGAAGAGTCTTCTTCGTCTGAGGAATCTTCTGGGAGTTTTGGCGTGGAGAAAAAATTTGGTCGGAGGTTAATTAGTGGTTTAAAGAGTGCTTTTCGTTTCCAAAGTTTGGTTTCGAAGAAGAAGGGTGAGGGTAAAGGGCATCCTAAAGTGGAAAGGAGTAGAGAGAAAGATGAAAAGGGAGATGGGACTGAGGATATAGTTGTCATAAAAAAAGATCAAGTTTTTCACAGGCGTTCTCGATCTCAATCTTAACTGTGAAGGCACCATCTTTCTATTAGTTTGATTCATTTGTTGAGGAGTTGTGAGTTATACATTGGATTGGATGTGCATAATGCCTAGTGTTTGGATGAAGTTGTCTTTTAATTAGTTTAATTACTTGAAATAGGAATATGAGAATTGACATGTTTTTCAGTACCTGATCATTTTATAGCCTACTTTGTAAATGGGATATTGTCTTGTCTGGAAAGTGAATGAGATAAAGACGCAGGCTTTGTTTTGGTTTAAAAGAAAAACTCTTGGGCAATCTCCCATTTCCACTGGTGTTTTGGTTTAAGAAATGAAAATGGGTATCCACATGTATTGGATATCAAGATTAACTACTTCTTCTGTTGAAATAGTTTTTTATATGAGTTAAGCCAAGTCATATGGACTTAATCCAATCGATGTGTACCTTATAACTCCGGTCGGGTGCAAATCAGCCTCCGACTCACCTTTAATTGAGTGTGTACATGGAACCTCAAAGTATTAGGACAATGAATTTGGGCAATGTCCCTATTTTTTAAAACCACTTATTCGTACATCCATCATTTTCGTGCCTTCGTATTAATGAATCACAATGTTAAGCGCACTAATAAATAATCTATTAAACTAATTTCAGTAATAATTTGATAGGGCTGGCTGATGAGCACAAAGTGTTGCTTCCAAAGCAATTTTAATAACCTTTTAAATGTCAAAGGTGTGAGATTCTCTTTGTAATCCCAATACTCAACTACTAAATACTAATGCCATTTTATGAAAAGAATATGACGCTCAACTTTCAAATTCATCATCAAATTAGTTTCAAGTCTCCAGCAAAATCAGAAAATCATTGTATTAAATCTAACAAACGGAGATTAAAAGTGCGATGAATAAAAATTATTAATGAATAACAGAGACAAATACAAACCAGTCGTGAAACATGAGTGACCGTGATAGTTGACTTAAATATGAGAGAGAAATCCTTTTAAAGAATTTTTTAATTTTACAATGTAATCTTTTTATAGCCAAGAGCTATTTGCCTATTTGCAAGATGAAGAGAAAAGGGAAAGGGTTGTTTGAACAGTAGGGAAGAGAAATTATGTTCCTCATTTAATAAATGAATTTTTTACATAAAATATATTTTGCTATGAATGCAACCAATGATGTTATATTTTTGAAAAAGTCTTTCATAGATTATGAACAAAATTAGTGCATCATAATAAACATATTTGTAAGATTTTGTTTATGGTCAAATATCTGGTCTAGGCAATAATTTTCCTATTTCTTTATGGTGAATTCATATTAGATGTGAAATTTTTTCAATCAGATCGGATTTAAGTCGGATTCATAATATTGAATTCACTTAGGATCCAATCCATTTAAGCTAAGGATTCGATCCGATTAATCCATTTGCCACTCCTTCATTAATGCATCTTCTCCTTTACTACATATTTTTTGTTAAAAAAATAAAATAATAAAATTGCAGTAACGTATTTAACAATTTAAGCTTTCTTGTCTGTTAAAAAGATCTATTAACATTATATGTCTCTCACTAAAATAAAAAGGAACAACATTATATTATACTCCCTCCATCGCATCATTTTTATTTCATTAGCTACAGTACTTGATAAAAAAAATTCAATATTTTAAGTGATTTATCATGTTAAATTATTCACATTTGTGATGTATTAGAACTTTTAAATATTAATATATGTGGTGTCATGTAATGTTATTAACTTATAAGCGAATATATTAATTAAATTATTTATTATAATTTTTATAAATTTAGTCAAGTTAACTAGTAATTGTACCAAGAAATAAAGAAAAATGGACGGAGGAAGTATCACTTAAAACACTTTTGGTAACCAACAGGTGATTGGTCTAGTGGAAGAGACTAGTCACTACAAAGTTCGAATCCCTGTTGGGAGAGGAACTCATATTAATGTGTCCAACTTGCCTCAAAAGGGATTAAACCATTGAAAGAAAAAATAAAAACATTTTTGATAACAAACCATTGCATGTTAGGTAAGATTTTGAAATTTAATGCAAAATTCAGAGCATAAACATCCATTCCAAATAAATGCATAAACATATGCCAGTTCCTTTCTTACATCAGTTTTATTTCTTATTTTGGTAAATCATTATCGGAGTGATTAATGGCATGTTTCAGACTTTCAATCTCTTCTCGTAGCTTTCTTGTCATCCTTCATGTCGAGTATTGAGTAGTTTGATATTTTACATGTGCATTTTAAATTTTAGCTTATTGAGCCGAGCTACAAAAGTTATCAAAATGAGTAATCTTGTTCAAGCTTATTTGATATATTTGACGAAACAAGTTCAAACGAGTATAATCAAATGAACTTGAGCCAAATATCGAATAATTTGACTTGATTTTCAGACTTAATAATCCCCCCTTAGGTAGTTAGGTTTGGTAAGTCATTACTTCATTGGAGTAATTAATGGCATGTTTCAGTTTCTTCTCATAGCTTTCTTGTCATACCCCTTAGGTTTGGTAAAAATAGTAGTATTACAATAAATTTACTAGCAGGACTTAAAGAGGCAGTGAAAACTGACAGTTTGACCAAACAATTTAGGGTAGTTCGGCCAAACTTAACCTAAAGTTTGGATTCATCATTGATCAAAATTTTGTTACGAGGATATGTTTCGGTCAATTAAATATTGAAAAATTTTAAGACTTTTTGGAAATGTTTCGGAAACACTAAGAAAAAACAGTAAAAAAAATTACTAAATTAAGAAAAATAAAAGAGTCTCGGACAAACAAATAGTTTCGGAATTACATCTTGTTTTCGTTTAGCTTAATTCAAAACGGAAACTTTACGATGTTTTCACTCGAAAATATGAAAATTTCGATCCTTGGGGTTCATACGTAAAGGGAGAATTACTCAAACTAAAAGGTTTAATGCAATTTGAGAAATTATTCAAACTATCCTTAAAGAGTTAAAGTATTGGATTTATTACAGTAACCCTCTTACGACATCAATTTCATTAAAAAAAATTGAATTCCAGAAATACCCATGTGTACTATCTAAGTATATCGATTTAATACATGTCCACCAATTTTTTCAACAATTTCACCGTTTTTCCACACAAAAGTTTTTTGATGATCATTGGCATGCACAATCAGAAATTAACATCGTAAAGGGGTAATTCTAATGAATCTAAAATTTCATGGGCAATTTGTGTAATTTTTAAGACATGAAAGATAAATAGTTTAATTATATTAAACCTCATAGATAGTTTGGGCAATTGTCCCTTTATAAAAAAAGTGATCATATGCCTATAATATTGATAATTAAGAATTATCACCTTTGGAACAAGATAATTAAGAATTATTAAAAAAAAAATCAATTCCGATTAATCACAGACTTTTAGAGAGAATTTACTGTATAATAAAGAGAGTTCTTATTTTTAACATGAGATTAATTACTAATAAAATACTTTTTATAATTTATGATTAAATATTTTTTATTCTTGTCGATTAAATAGTATTGTGTATTATTCTGTAAATTATAATTTATGAAATTTATTCTAGTTCAACTTTATTATTAGACATAATAAACCCTATCACAAAAATAAATAAATTATTGTTAAATAGTTAAATAGTTATATATCTTCCGTGAAGTTTGGAGTATATATCATTATTTTATTTTAATTAGCAACTATTCTCTCTGTGTAAAATATAGTAAATTTTCGTTTAGATATTATTCTTCACGCGATATTATTGCAAGTGATGAAAAAGATTTCATGTAAAATGACTTATTTACCCTCTTTATGGCTGAAAAATACACAAATCATGTGATTGATATAGCTAAAATATGAAACACGTTTTCTTGACAATTTATAAACTTTATTCTATATTTCACAATCTTATTTAGATTCTGCCATTATATAATATAATATCGTTGTTGTACCTTTATCCTAGTAAATTGGGTTTTTTGCACTTTGCACCCTCGAAACATGGGAAATAGGCACTTTGCACCCCCGAAACTTAAATTTAGCACTTTGCACCCTCGAAATATGAAAAATGCAGCACTTTGCACCCTCTTTTATTTTCAAGCAAAAACTCAAGGGCAAAATAGGTAATTTTATTGTAAATCTTTGGCACTTTGCACCCCCAAAATAAAATTAGCACTTAACACTCCCTAATTAAGAACAAACCAACAACTTGCACCCCCGAAACACAATAAATGAATACTTTGCACCCCAAAATACAAAATTAACACTTAACACTCTCAAATTAACAAAAAAAAAAAAAAAACTCAAACCCCTCGTTTTTTGGGGCAAAGATGACCACTAAGGTGAAAAAAATTTAAGGCAAAATAGGTAATAATTTATGGGTCTTTGATATTTTGAAGTAGACAATGAGTCTTCGAGAATCTTCGAGAAGTTTACTTGTACTTTATTTAGTTATTTATGGTTATATTGTTGAAAAGAAAGATGGAGAGAGAAATGAGTATTCGGGTATTTATAATTGTATTTTGTAAATTTTAAGGAAAAAAATGAATTACCTATTTTGCTAGATTTTTTCACTCCAATAGTCAACTTTGACGAAAAAAATGAGGGGTTTGAGTTTTTTTAATTTGAGGGTGTTAAGTGTTAATTTTATATTTTGGGGTGCAAATTGCCCATTTATTGTGTTTCGGGGGTGGAAGTTGCTTATTTGTTCTTAATTAGAGGGTGTTAAGTGATAATTCTATTTTGGAGGTAGAAAGTGCGAAATTCTCAAGTTTTGAGAGTGCAAAGTGCCATTACTATTGAATTACCTATTTTGCCCTTGAATTTTTGCTTGAAAATAAAAGAGGGTGCAAAGTGCTATATTTTTCATATTTTGAGGATGCAAAGTGCTAAATCTAAGTTTTCAGGGTGCAAAGTACCTATTTCCCATATTTCGGGGGTGCAAAGTGCAAAAAACCCTAGTAAATTAGAAAAAGTATGAAAGGTTGAAATAGTATTATTGCATTATTTCATTTTAGGCTGGCTATTGTATGTGGATATTTTTACATATTTAATTAAAACATTATGTATGCAAATAATTCAAGAAAATAGTACACAAATATATATACAAATAAGTAGTTCAATCTTTTTTATGTTGATTGTAACTTTTGTGTTCGAATTATTCAACATTAAAAATGTTCGGCCCAAAATTCAATCTACAAAAACATCAAATTAAATCATGCTAATAAACTAGTCCACTTAACCCATTAACTTATTTAACCCAATTTTTTATGTTGCATTTTATCTAAGAAAAAGATATGAAACATTAAAAAAAAGAATTGGTGCAAAAACTATATGCAAATTCAGTATTTTAATTTACAAATAATTGTCCCCACATCCCGGACATGTGGATGCGTGTCATATAATTCAGCATGAGTTGGTAGTAAAACTAGTAATTGGTAGTGAAGAATTAGGGTCCGTTTGTTTCGCTTCCGAAACACTTTTCTCTACAAAGCCTAAATAATCAAGTTTGTTCTTCTTTGAAATAAACTTATCAATAATTTTGTTCTTCAATTTCCATCTTAGAAAAATTATACTGTACTTTCTAAATATATTCTATTTTGATTTGATATCTCATATAATAAATTTAATTTAACATAAAATGATATATTGTTCTCACTATTTTTTTACAATCTCTAGCAAAAAACCTACAACTTTCTAAAAATAAAAATATTATTCATTTCACCTTTATAACATTTGATATCTCATACAATCTCACAATTTTTTTTCTATAATCTCTCGAAAAAGTTTCAACTTTTTAGAAATAATTAGTCATTTCATCTTTAAAACATTTGATATATCTCATATAATAAATTTTAGTTGACATGAAATAAATTATCGTTCTCACTATTTTTTTTCTATAATCTCTAGCAAAAACCTACAACTTTCTAAAAATAAAATTATTATTCATTTCATCCTTAGATCTTCAGACTAGCAACTTTTATTGAATTCACAAAAATTTAAATATCACAATAATTCTCTAACTTTCTAAAACTACTGAAAATCAAAACAAACAGACTTATTCATAAACTTTTGATTTGTTATGTTGCCGAAAAATTCTTGCCCAAGCCTGGCTTGGCCAAATCCATCCAACCACCAAGCAAGTGTATTGCACTTGCGTCGTGATTGGTCATTTTCCTGGAAGTTACATTCAATTTCAAAGCAAGTGTATTACACTTACCATATAATTAGTTTGGGTTCGACCAAACCTGGTCTGGGTAAGAATTTCCATGCTATATGACCACAATGAATCTGGACAGGTCCCAGCAATTCGTGGCATAAAATTTTCTGTTTTATCTTTTTGGATAAATTTTCACAAATATTATTTGCAAATGCTGAAAATTATAAGTCCAGCTCCTATATAAATTGAGTACGGATGGTGGTATCTCTCTCGCGCATCTGGTGGGATTCCAAATCTCTTTCAATTTTGTCTTTTCTTTTATCCTTGTGCATTTTCTAGACAGAAAAATATTTGATTTCGAAAAAGCCATTCCGATGCATCTGAGCATCGTCAGAATTGCTGCATTGTCGCAATAGATTGAAGGATTTTCTATTACTTAGTTGCTTATTTTGTTAATTACAATTACAATTTGAGGATTTTGTATAATAATAATAAAATAAACATGACGGCGGTTGGTAATCTGACGTTGAATTTGTATAAATCATCCGAGACATTAACGATTCCTTCCAAGGTAACGGTGTTTCCTCAGAAATTAGGGATTTGGGGTGCTGGGGGGAGATCGACCTGTTTCGCGCCAATTAAGGCAATGGAAGGTTCCAAAACGACGACGCACGTGAACGGCCAGCCAAAACAAGTTGATAGCAGTACCGACGCCGATATTCTCGGTATTGAGTTATTAATTTGCTCTCTTATTCGAGTATTATTGCTTTTGTGATTCATTTGTCTAGGTTTTGGGTTTCCATTTGGATTTTGTTTGGTTATCTGATGTGTGTGGTTGATGTAGCAGGCAATGGAACGGTCCAGACATCGACTGTTGGAAATTCATCTAATATTGCGTGGCATAGGTGTTCCGTTGGAAAGAGCGAGAGGCAGGAGTTGCTTAATCAGAAGGGTTGTGTCGTTTGGATAACTGGGCTAAGTGGTTCAGGTTTGTGCTTAATGTTGTTCTGTTTGTATTGTTACAAATCCTATTTGGCTGGGTTAATATTGTGTTAGTGGATAAATTATAAATTGTGCTGAAATTATTAGTTACAATAAGCCTTAAATTATGGGATACAGCAGCCACATTTGGAAACCATGCTGTCAAAATAGCTTCTGAATTTTGGATGATTTATTGATTGTTACGAGAACTGTAAAAGAATGCTATATATGATTTTGAATCTTTGATTAATCTTGGATATGAAGTTGTCAAGTGTGTTATCTACGATGAGGTTTACAGATTCTGAGTGTACTCTTAATCCTTGAAGTTAAATCCTGAAGTGTCTAGGAGTAGTAGAGCAATATAACCAACATGTGATTGGTCTAGTAGAAGGGACTAGTATCCCCAAAGTGGTGATCCAAGTTCGAATCCCTGTTGGGAGAGATTCCCATATGATATGCCCGACACGCATCGAAAGGGATGAAACCCTCGGGAAACCAAAAAAAGGAATATAGAGTGTTGTTGACTTAGCTGCAAAATGTGAGGTAATGCATTATATATCTTGCGATTTTCTACAAAATCTTCTTGAATTTCTAAGGACGAGAAGAAAGATTAATTGATGACTTAAATTTATAGTGTAAAAATAATGAGATATTGAGATATAAGCCATTAACTATTTGACTGTGCTCTGAGAAAGATATCAGAAAAGGAAAAACAGAAATTATCTCTTACAAAGCATGGAAAAGTTCTTGATTGAATTGTCTTTGAGTCTTACAATTGCTTCCTTGACCTTCTGGTTTTAGTTATTTTAATCTTCCTTTCATCATTGTTGGTGAACTTTTCCGGTGTTTTCTGACCAAAACTTAACTTCTTTAAGGGGGTATCTTGTTAATCTTTGATTCTTTTTTACTTCAGGAAAGAGCACTTTGGCATGCGCTTTAGGACATGCCTTGCATGCTAGAGGAAAGCTCGCCTATATCCTTGATGGGGATAATTGTAGGCATGGTCTGAACAGTGATCTTAGTTTTAAAGCTGAAGATCGAGCAGAGAACATAAGAAGGATTGGTTGTTTTATTGCCACAATTAAGAACTAATTAATTCTTTTTAAGAACCCATTTTACTCTTTCATGATTTAAAAGTATAAATTGAATTGTTCATCATATGCAGGTGAAGTGGCAAAGCTTTTTTCAGATGCTGGAGTCATTTGCATTGCAAGTTTAATATCACCCTTCAGGAAGGAGAGAGATGCTTGTCGAGCATTACTACCTGAAGGAGAATTTATTGAGGTTAAGCCTTTAGCAATTAGCAGTTTGTTTTGTGGATTAACCTTCACTAGTTTGTGTGTGCAAATAAGTAATTCCTCCAATGGAAAGCTATAATTTGTTGCAAAGTCATCGTTGAAATTACTGAAAGGTGCAGGTATATATGGATGTGCCTCTACAAGTTTGTGAGTCAAGAGATCCAAAGGGATTATACAAGCTTGCTCGAGCTGGAAAAATTAAAGGTATGTTTTAGATAGCTCATCTGATGATTGTGATTCTATATTTATCACTCCAACCCAATCTTATCTTCCCAATCTTATCTTCGAATAATAAATATGAGAAAAATATATTATGCCCACATTGCACAATTATGGTGCAGAAATAATGTCCCTGGGATTGACTGAACACTGGCCCACTGCCACTTTCAATTGCAACAATTCTTGCCTTTTTCTTTTATTCATTATGTC
The DNA here is from genome assembly GCA_003313485.2 of Penstemon barbatus. NCBI lineage: Eukaryota > Viridiplantae > Streptophyta > Magnoliopsida > Lamiales > Plantaginaceae > Penstemon > Penstemon barbatus. The sequence continues at coordinate 66,952,185 of CM064880.1, forward strand.
ATGGAGCAGTTGCTACTTGATACGTTGAATAATTTTGACTATGTTCGGTTTTTGGTTAGTAAATACTCGTTATGGAATCTTATGTGTCTAAAGCATGGATTTATAGTAAAAATAGGCGAGTTCTTTACTTTCTAAATCTTTATGGTTTCCCATGGACTGGCTAAATTAGAATCAGACTTCTTTCACTATTTTTTTGGTTTCTCAAGCTGACCTTGAGCAAACTAGTCTAATTTAATATTAGAGCACAGTTAACTAGACATTTTGTTCGGATTTCTCAAAATTATATCACATGCTTTGGTCCTTATATTTTTCCTTCTTTCATGTGATTTCAATTTCCTATTCTAGTATGCCATCAGAAAAGGTTCTGCCGCATTTACCCGCAAATTCTGTTCTGTGACATAGAACAATCTATTTCATATTTAAGGTCCTAAATAATTAAAATTCTGTTCTTTCATTTCTTCGGATGACAAAACTAGCCATTCAATGTCATTCATGTGAAGTCCTTCGGAACTCAATATATGTCAATTTTAGAAAGAAAATTCTGATTTCCTTTACTTGTGTTTATAGGTTTCACAGGTATTGATGATCCGTATGAGCCACCATTGAACTCTGAGGTAGGTCTAATAAAATATGTTATATATTCTCTTTTATCAATTCATACATTACCATGTAATTTTGATACATTTTGGTATCACAATACTAATCTTCTGATGATGTTACAATTTCCTTCTCCAGATAACATTGCATCAAGGAGAAGGGATGTGTGATTCTCCAAATACTTTGGCTGATGTAATTGTATCATACTTAGAAAGAAAGGGTTACCTGGAGGCATAGTTTGAAAACAATAGCTCATCTCATTGATCATTTACGTTCATCAGTTGCTCATTGTTTGGATGGAGCTTTCATTTATTAAACAATCAACTATCAATAGATAATTTGGAGCACCTTGTAGAGGTGCAATTAGTGTAAGTGGTGAAAAATAACTATATATATGAGTCCTCAATTTGTGTATTGATTGTATTAGATCAAAAGATAAAGCTTGAATTGTGAATTTGACGTTTATAATGTAGATGTATAACTAATTCATCAATCTGCAGTTTTTTTTTTTCATTATTAAGCAAAAATAAAGGATGGTGCGTGTAGTCTATTTACCATGGCATAATTATTACTTCTCAAATTGATACCATAGTATGTTAACTCGTGTTCTACAAGTATTCTCTTTTATTTAATAGTGTTTTCAGGCTAATGAATATTTCTAAAACAAGATTTCATATAACATAAATGTATATGAGATACTCAATCTCACCCACTAGAAAAAGTAAACAACAAATTTGACCATAATTTATGATCAAAATGTCCAATAATGATGTGGCATTGAATATTCGAAAAAAATAAATATATGTTAAATTACAAATGAATTCTTTAAATCAATAGGTTTAAGAAAACTTTCTAATTTCTAATTAATTTTAGATCTCTTTTCCCAAAAAAGGAATCGAGGGAATTACACTTTTCATACAAACTATTCAAAAAGACACATTTCGTTTAAAAGTTGGACAACTTTTTTCTACATTTCATTCGACCGTTAGTTTTTGGATGAAAAATGTCAAGCGTTAAACACATGTCCGTTTAAGTCACAATTTTACTCTTCAGTGGATATTTGCAATTGGGCAAAAAATACCTAAAAAGGTACAAATTGGGAAGGAGGTAGTTACAATTATTGCCGCCACCAACCTCTCTCTTCACCTCCGACACCACAACCACCGTCCAACCCTTCCCCACCTGAAAACAAATTTTCACATGAGCGAAGTAGTTGGACTTGTAAGAAGTGTTGTGACTAACTTTGAAAATTCATGTGAGGGGCATATGTATATTTTCTATCGAACAAAAATCAAATTAAATTATTTGAGGCGGTAATGTGCTTAATTGTACATATGGATGGTAAAGTG